>JAIOKQ010000240.1:10000000-12400000 GCA_020654165.1 Oryctes rhinoceros | reverse complement strand
TTATCGATATTTATAAAAATATATACTAACTTATGTACGCAAATATTCATCAATTGGATAAACTAAAGACTCTAACGTTTTAATCATTATGTTGATTTCAATTCCTATAAATACTTAAATAATCTATAAAATACGAAAAGAAAGGGTGCCGCAGTGTTTACGCTCAATTTCCTTATCTGTACAATGCAAACAAATTGTTTACATTCTTACAAATTATATTCCCCTAAACGAATTTTTGGACAATACGTTAATATTTCTCTTCAGCAGAAGTAGCAATATTTAATGTAAATACATATGTAAACACCATTATAAGATATTTTTTCTCATTCATTTCGTTACTCATAATAACCGTTTCCTAAAACTGTAGGTACCTAATAGGCCAGACTTTCTCTACAGTATACCTTTCCGTAATAATGACGCCTGCATTAATGAGGGTAGCGCAATATACTTAAGCTTTTATTATTATAATTTTTACGGACCTCGCAAAGGTATAGCTACCAGTTTCGACGTAAAAATTACCTACGCTCAGCATTATGATCCAAAAATAGGACTAGAAATTAGTATTGCAAAGGATTCGGAGTAATTTTATATAGATGATACTTTATTTGAGGATTATGTTTAATTATAGGGGACTATATACACATTGTATTGTGTGTACTTTAGAAAGATAAACTTAAAATAATTTACATGGATGTAAAAGCGAAATGGTAATTATTTTCTAATATACTGGACGTTTGATTAGCTTATTGAAAAAATTTATACGTTAAATTTTAAATAATATACAAAATACACATTAATAATTTTATATACCGTATAAAATTATGATGTTGATCATGTGTGCGAAGCAGAAATTGCCGTTTTTCAACAATAATAATAATTAATTCGAAAATTATTTAAATGCTTTCGTAGACATTTAGAAACCTTGCCTATGATATGATTAATGTAAGTTAATGAAGCATTTTACATAAGTTTCCTATCCTAACAATCGATCCTTTACTTCTACATCTTAAAGCTCTGCATCTTTCATTAACAAATAAAAAAATGAATGTATAGATAAATGTTTCGTTTAAAAACATATACATGACTTTTCTACGTAATCTATCTAGCGTGTTAACAAGCACGTATAAATAACTAGCGAAAATAAGGAGACGCATTAATAATGTTAATTAGAGTTCAGCATTAGTGTTTAATATTAGTATAGAACAAATATTATCGAGAGCCACTGATGTCAACAAATTTGGAAAACAGTTTTAAGGTTCCTTTTCTCGAACGATCTTAGACGAGCCTGATATGAATATTTTCGCGTACGACTTAATTTCCCTTCCATGTTTTAATTACTTATTTTACGTGGCTTTCTTCTAGGCCACAGAAGGTGTTAGGACAGTCGCTTCTCTAGCCAGCTTTTTTGCCTTTTCATTACCTTCGAGTCCTCGATGCGTTGGAACGCATTTAAAGCGGACACGATTTAAAGCGATTGGGAGGCACACTAGATTCGTATAGGCTTCGATATTCTTTAGAAATGAATGAGGGTCACTGAATATAGCTTCGTATTTCTATATCCAGATTCTTAGATGACGGACAAGCTCAAAGCAGAGATCTCTCCGCTTGAAATATGTTGGTGTGGAGTCCTGTAAGGTTTCGAATATTTTTTATTTGAAAACGTTTTCTCTAAATTGCCCTAATAAGTAATAATGTCTAATAAGTAATTGTTCAGGAAGGTACCAAGCCAACTAGCGTGAATATTTTCTGCACCGAACGAGGCTTTTATGCGGTTTTTATTTTTTTTTTTAACCGGAAAAAGTTTTTAAAAATTATCAGGTTCAACATATGTGTTGATAGGTAAAGTTGCTGTACATAAGAATCTGTAAATTTAATATTTAATTAGATGATCTACCACCTACTCTGGCAATTTTTTTTGCTATTCTAGATTTTTAAACAGAAAAAAAGCAGTCGCATGAAGCACATTAACAAATAAAAGTAGCGAACTAATATAACACAACAGTAATTATCTAGTTTTAATAAACAAAAACGTTCGTATCTACCTTTAGGTATGTCTTCTTTAAATTCCAAGTGTACCATAGATTCAAAACAAAACACGGTACAAACAAATATTTATATAATATAATTATATATTCCTAGTAAATATCAGGTATACAACGTTCAAGGAACAGTGTTAACCCCTCCAAGAGTAGCATTTAATATTAAAACCAATGGCATAATATCTATTTCCCCCAAAATAAATTATCTAGCGTTTTTGGTGCGTAAGGGGTACATTCGAAGCCGTGACTGAGAAGGAGTAGTGGGGGTTAATATGCCCGGACCTTCCTGAACATATGAAAACCCCGAATACTCACTCACGGCAACTAAACACTGTTTTGATTTTGCAGTGAAAACATCGCGATAGATACGGAAAAAAGAAGGATCGATTGGACGGGCGAAAATCTTATCGGTGCAAAAAGTTTGAGATACTCTAGAAAATAACTCGATAAAAAAAAGTGAAACGGTGAGAAGTGAATAGGAAAGCTTACTTTTCTCATAGTGCCAGTTCGATAATTTCTTCGTTTACACAACGAAGAGGTAAGATTATTTTAATTTTTTTTCTCGAATTTTTTTTTAATAACCTACGATATAAAAATATTAATAAATTTTTAATAAATAAATATAAAAAGAAGAATCCTTCCTATTTCTTCTTTGGATATCCGTCAAAAGGAAACTCGCCAAGGGTAGGGATGAAAAGTACGAGCCTTTCTATCCCTACCTTTGGTTGGTGGTGGGGGTTACGAACTGGACATGGTCATTTGTGATTTGGCGTGGTCAGAGCTTTCGTACTTTCAGTTATTCGTTCGCTCCCCTTCGAAGTGAAGAGTTCGAACGGAAGTAAACAAGGGTTGTTATTGTAAGCGGTTATGGACTGTTTTTAATGTTAAAGAGTGCTTCATCCTTATTAAAATTTAGTGATTCCTTTTGTGTGCTGGGGAAGAAGAAATCAATAACATAGTTTTTTTTTTCACATATTTTTTTAATAAATCACAACGCATTCAACAAGGTAAAAATATTCCTATATTTCAATTCTTATCTCAAAAGTCGTTTCTCTTAAATACCCATATTACATTTTTATCTTAACTTGTTTCTTTCAACAGAAAAAATATTTAACCTTCTCAAATATTTTTAACTCGTATTTACTTAAAAAAAAGGGGGAACAAAAAAATCCTACAATAAAGAATCTGTTTGTTTATAAATACGCATCTACGTAGATTAAAATTCACAAAAATCTATGAGACATCGTTTATCTAATTCTGTTAATTGTCGCTTGCAGTTATCATCCAAGAAAGATTTAAATGCTAGAAATGCGAGGTGGAAGCTGTTGGGAGACGAATAATTCAGTGACGGCACAAAAAGGCGGTACACCGAGACCTTTGGGAGGTTATCAAGCGAATATGATAGCGGAACCGCATTCACCTGCTACACCGTGGCAAATGCATCATCATACCATCGTAAGTGTTTAAATTAAATTAAATCATTTTTTTTATTTCAATATTTTAAAATACTTAAAAACCATCGGGTACCATAAATGCTTTTCTTTTGTAATAGTTAAAACTTTAATCAATGTTTTCTCTGCTCGATTGTTTTGTTTATTTTTATTGAAGAATGATTGGATTTATTTTTTTTATCAAAAATTCCGAAAAAAGAGGGAACTTTGGAGAAACAATTGGAGAAGATATTGTTTACAATTAAAAATATTTGTGATAAATTTTTTTTCAAGAATTAACAATGTTTAATAATAATCATTCGCCATTTTTTTTTTATTTAGTTGACATGCTATATAGTGCCCTAATAAACAATAATGTAAAAAATTATATCTAAAATTTAAAAAATCGTGCATTCTTAAAAAATATTTTGATGGCGATTATCATTTGTTTACACCTTTTTTATTGTTACGTTTCTTATCGCTAAAAACCGCATAATATGTTTTCTATTGATAAAAACGATGTTCACTTGCTTACTTTTCACTTAACTATACAAAATCAAAAAAGAAAGAAGATATCAATATTATATGTAACTAATGATCCAGATGGAATTAAAGAGTTGGTAAATTTATTTCTCAAACTTCTTCGATTTATAAATTTTTTCCCCTTTTCCTTTTCTCAAAAATTTTGGGTCAACTCTGGTATTTTAAAATCATTTGAATCCTGACTTTTACAAGAGAAATGATCCACAACACTTTGATTATTATTTGGTATTAAGATTGTGAAGAAGTTACCACTAATTTCGATGATTTCGACGAGGTTGTCTTTGTAGCTTGCAGTCCTTTGATATTTATAAAAACTGTCAAATGCCTATAGATACAGCATAACATTTCATATGATAAAACCAAAAGTGTTCCGGGTTTGACGTTGTTAAAATAAAAAGAGATTTCGCCCGAGTTTTTATTTTAACAACAAGATGACACGCTTCAAACCCGGAACCCCTTTAGCTTCAACAGACTCTGGCCGTGGAAGCCTATGTTTTTATTTCATATGATGTTCTCGGTTCTTTTTTAATATTAGATATTAATTAAAATAAATCAACAAACAATGTACTTCCTTTTTCCAGAAACAAGAACCTCTCGACGAAGATCGGAACGATTCCGGCGTTACATCCGGCGGAAGCGATACGCAATCTTCACCATCGGGGAGCGACAACAGCCAAGACGTCAACACTCAAAAATTTCCGCCAGCATCCAACGCGAGCGCTGCCGCCCACAACCAAAATAACATCGTTTCCTATCATTCGACGCCGATGATACCAAAAAGCGCGACCTCCTTCACTAACGCCACATTAAATCTATCTCCGAAGAAGACTACTTTCCCGTCTTTCGGCGCGCATCAAACGCTTCAACTTCCCGGAGGTGACAGTGCTAATACCACACCAGTAGCGTCTCCGACCGATTCGCATAAGGAAGGCGGCGAAGAAAGGCAAGAGGGAATGGACGCGTTAAGAAGATTACAAATTAGCCTGGAGAAGAATGGTTTGTTATCATCGGTTTCCCCCAGACCAAGCGAGAGTTCAATGGATGCGGAAAGCAAGTCTGAAATTGAATTTGACGAATTTGACGAGCAAGGTTTAAGAGTCCCGAAGGTGAACTCGCATGGAAAGGTGAAGACGTACAAGTGCAAACAATGTGATTTCGTCGCCATCACCAAATTGGATTTCTGGGAGCATTCTAAGGCGCACATTAAATCCGATAAACTCCTAACATGTCCTAAATGTCCCTTCGGAACGGAATATAAACACCATCTCGAATATCACATTCGAAACCATTTCGGTTCTAAGCCGTTCAAATGTAACCAGTGCTCTTATTCTTGCGTCAACAAATCAATGTTAAATTCTCATATGAAATCCCATTCTAACATCTATCAATATCGCTGCGCCAATTGTACCTACGCCACCAAATATTGCCATTCCTTGAAGTTGCATCTGCGAAAATACGACCACCAACCAGATATGGTGCTAAATGCCGATGGTACGCCGAATCCCCTGCCCATCATCGACGTCTATGGTACTCGAAGAGGTCCCAAGCAGAAGACGTTTACCTCGAAGGCACCAGAAATCTCGGAGAGACCTCCAACGGCTCAGCTACTACAAAATTCCCTGACGCAATTCATGTTAAATCCTCAGTTACCTCTCTCGTTCGCTTATCCGTTCCTGGGAGGATTCCCTGGCGGTATACCGAATCCGCTGCTTTTCCAGCAGAATCTGGTACAAATGGCGAATGGCGGTATTGCGAATGATCAATATAAAGCTGAAGAACTTCAAAACCAAGCGGCGTCCACTTCCAGTATAAATCCATCGGATGTCTTGGATCTGAGTATACAAGAAGGTAGCGAAGGTATCGATACCACCCCAACGAATTCTCAACATCCAACAAAAAATCGCCGTAAAGGAATAGCGTGCAAGTTAGAGGTCAATCAACCTGAAAACGAAGTAGAAGGCGACGAATACAACGAGGACGATGAAAGCGAATATGACGAGGAAATGGAAAACAACAACAACAACGACCATTCCAACCAGCACAACGATGGCGCGAACACCAGAGATCCCCCGAAAGAGGAAAAAATGGAGCTCCAAGAACAACCTGCTCAAGAAGAAATCACCAACAACAATAAGCCGAACAACTACAGCTGTCAATATTGCAGTATTTCTTTCGGCGATGTCGTCATGTATACAATGCACATGGGTTATCATGGTTACCAAGAGCCTTTCACATGCAACATGTGCGGACAAAAATGTAACGATAAGGTATCGTTCTTTTTGCATATAGCGCGCACTTCACATTCTTAGTACGATTTATTTCCAAGAGAATCTAGTCACAAGAGATAAAAAAGAGGAGATTAAGTTCCTTTATTTTGTTTTTTTTTTAAGTTTATACGCTTCAAGTAGTGCAATGATAACAATAAATAATTGACTGGGCACGATTCTTATTTTATAAATAGGAAATTTAATGTTTGTACTCTTTATTATAATTTTATTAAATTCCTATTTATCAAACGAGAACGTGTAATTTGTTCATATTTTAATTTTAGTTTGTTTAGTTAGTTTTTAATTTTTTTTCTTGTGATTTTATGTAAACAAATTTCGGAAAACTGACGGGTACACAAGATTTTCATGTGGATGTAATGTAAATATTTAAAAAAATATTTTGTGTATATATAGATAATACTTAAATAATAGGTGAGTTGGTTGCAATGACGCCCTTAACCAACGGAAAATTTATTCGAAGAAATGTTAAAATTATGATATATGACAAATGAATACTCGAGTAAATAATACCCGACGATTCAAGCTCTTGTTAAACGTGTAAATAGCTTTTTTTTTATTCTTATTATTATCATTTTAATTTGTATATTTTTATCGAAAAACACAGCTATAATCCAAAATTACATCATTTAATAATTAACTAATATTATTAATTGTGTATTAATCTGCCTGTAAATATTTAATGAAAGATTTCAGTTCTCGTTCTTGTTTTGTGTGTCTTAATGAATTTTTTTTAATTTAATTATTTTTTTGGGGGCCATAACCTAAGACTGATGTACATAGAATTGAACATTGTGTATTTGTTTAGTAACGTAAGCATTGTACCTTATATACATATGATGATGATTATATCTTTGTCTGAGCAAAAAATCAAAAAATAACTTGTGTATATGATATTATTCTATAATTTACATTTAGGGGATATTTAATATATGATGATACATATTAGTCACTATTTTTTAGTATTTCAGAGATGCTGTGTTCATACCAAATTTTAAAAAATAAAATATTTGATTATATTTTCATGTTTTTCTTTTCCTGCTTGTAACTTACCTTAACACTCTACTTTTAAAACCGTACGGTTCACATCTCGACCATAAGCGTTAAGGTCATTGGTTCTGCGGGGACGAACCCAATGCGCTGTAGAAAATCATCTACCTCTATTTAACGGCTTCCGCTTTGGAAAGTGCTGACATTTGACCCGCGCAGCACGTGGATCTATTACGACATAGCGCTCCTGCCCTTCGCTACTTCAGGCTAATACGTAACACACCCCTTAGATGTCTTTCAAGTGGTGAATGACTGCACCTTTTAGCAATTTGTTGTGACTGGTTTCGTGTGTATGTTTATGGATGCGATATGTAACGATATAGGACGGTGTGATGTAATATACAAATTTCGTTGGAGAAATAAGCTTCCGTATTTTTGTATTAAGCAACTGAAGAGGAATAACTAGAAGATACTTCTTCTTTCCAACATTATTACAGATTTAATGTTGTTACAAAAATCGCTACTGAATCTGCTCAACGCAAAAGCTTATTACATTCCATAAAAGCATGTTTTTAATCGATTTAAGAGATATCGATTTAATTTAAATTTTTAGTATAAAATGGTGAAACACGGGTCGTGCTGTGTTTTTACCTCTATAAAAGTCATGAAAGTTACTTTTTTATTGATTGATTGATACGTTCACAGGCCTCGTATATAAAAAAGAAAAAGGCAGGTGGAATTATTCCTTTTTTACAGCGACTGGATAAACTCGTGCCTATTTGTCTCATGAGAATGGATTCGTGTTGTCTACTGGTGTCCCTAAGGCTCGACAAAACATGAGTCTGTCTAATCTCTGCAAAAAAATAATAGTTTCATCCGCCTTTGTCCTCTCTACTCATATATTAAACGTTTTTGATGAAGCTCCACAGTTATAAACGTTTGCCTTCAACTAGTAACGTAATTTTTGTTAAGTTTGTTTTATGCTACGTCATTTATTGGCCAATTAACTAACGAGCTTTTAACTAAGAAATTTGATAATTTACATGCTGCAATGTCTTGAAATGTTCTGGAAGTTTTTTTATATACATGGAGATTAAATTAGGTTATTTCGATTCCAGTTAGTTAATGTAAATTATACATACATCATGGTCGTGGTAAATTTTCGAAATTTCCTATTTTTATAAACAAAACAGTAAACATTCAAAGATCGATTTAACTGGGACAATCAAGCTGAAATTTCCGTTTGAATAACGGCAAATGGATATCGTATTGCTGGAAACACTATTTTGATGGTTTAGCTTCATTGCCCAAAAATATATTTCTTTAACTTAAAACAAATTCAAAATAATTAAATATCTTTCAACCAAATACAATAAAAGCAAGGTGTTTCACGTAACTGATTCATTAAAAGTTTGTTATTCCGCTATTTGCTTATATGTCGCATCGTTCGGTTACTATCTGTTCAATAGGATCTATCGAAGTAAAATATTCTCGTCAAAATGTAACTTTTTCTATAGTTAAATGAAGAACTAGTAACTATCATTGCATCATTCAAAAAGTAATATCTTCGGCAATAATTAAAATGAAAGTTCCAAATTTGGCCTATTATTAAACCAAATAACATTCTGTCAAAGATAAAATTAAGATATATCACTGAGAATACACTGAATGTTCAAAAATGGGCAGCAAAGGGTAATATTTTCAAATGTAAAAGATACCTTAAGTGTGTATCGTTGATAAGTAAAACGTTATTATCCATTTATCCATATTAACATTCCTTGCGCCTTCCCTTTAATAGATCTTGAAATATTGATTATTTGTTAAACGTTCCCCTGAATAAGCCTAATACAGCAGCGGACCATGAATTTCAATAGTGTCAAAACGTTATTTATCGATTATATTTCAACCTAGGCGTAACAGACCTTCGCAGTGAGAAATTTGAAAGTCGACTGATATTTTGAATCCATTCTTTCAGGAAGAAGAAATTTACAATTTAAATTCATTCAATCAAACAATTGTTCCGTGCGTATCGTTAGAATAAATGATTTTTTCCTATTTTGACTTGTATCTGATGTAGTGTGAATACACGTACCCATTAAATAAAAATATTTCTTCGGTACATAGTGTATGAATTTTAACAATACGTATAGATCCGTCTCTAAGTAAATATTTTTTTAATAGTAACGATCGGTCTCCTCCTCCTAAGAAAAAATCTTCCCGTCAAAAATGCATCAAAACATCGTAGTATCGTCAAACCACGTCACTCACTTTTTCAAGTCCATTGTTATTGAGTTACACGTCCTATTCGCATATCTCTTCTACTCATTATTCACAATTTTGTCCTTCCGTTTAACGTGGATAACCATTCTCAACTGTCGCTTTCACTATTTTCCATCTAAAGCCGTATAGGCATTGTAACCGTAACCGTACTGCATTCAAAACGTGGTAAGAAAATGTAACCTATCCATCAAAGAACTGTCCGCCTCCGATTGCGCTTAGAATGTGAACGATTCCGGGTGGTTTTGCATCAATACGTTCACGTTCATCGTGTAACACAAAATACTGTCGTTTTTTCTTCGCTATTATTCTCTACTTTGTGCAATACGGATATTTTTAAATAACAGCGGTGAAGTAAGTTAACCGCTCTTTTCTACTCCAGACTCGGAGTACTCTCCTCGGACATATGGCGCTGTAATTATATTTCGGTAGGGACTACTTCCTTTCCATTTTTACGTATTTTTTCCTCTTTTGATCTCGGTTCTTTTGCTGCGCGCATATAGAATGTCTCTTTTTTCATCTCTTCGGGCTTCTATGTGCGGCGCATCAGAGTGCTTTTCCTTAAAGTAAATAATATAGACATTTCACGGATACTTACTTACTCGAGATTAAGGTCCTGATCCGCTCGGTGGCCCTATTATTATAGGTGATTATGTGTGGAGAATTAGGTTTCGCTTGTTTGTTTGTCAAACGCGTATACGCCGCATCTTTATAACTTAAGAGTGGTTTAATTTCGCAAGAATTAGGCATCCGTACAGATAACAATTGCTTGCCTGAAGTTTGATGTTTTGTTTAGAATGCCAGAAAAAAAAAGAAAAATCAAATTCGCCTTCTTAAAACTTTGTTTACAGATGTAGATGAGATTCAACGTAAATCATTGCGACATCAACGTTACTTACTACGTTAGATTACTACGGAATCTAACAAGAACACAATTACTTGTAGAAACATCGTCAATCTACAAGAAAAAAATCCACTAAGTTATGAATTTTTTTTCAGCGAACGTTGAACAAATTCAGATCGAACAGCGGCAGCAAAAATGTGTTAAATATAAACATAGCAGGGAATTCTTTCAAATATGTTCAACATTTTCAATAAATAAGTAGCAATTAACAATCACTTTTATGGCTGTATTTTCCGAAAGATTTGATGAAGTACGCTTTCAGCTTTGTCATTTGAAAAAGATTTTCAAGAAAGTTACGGGTAAATATATGAATTAGAAGTTAGCTGTGAAGTAGTGAAAAAACGAGACGGTAACCCCAGAAATAATCGCATTACATAGCATGTAACTATAGCCTCTTTGGCATGTAAACGACTCGCGCGAAATTTCCGCCAAATCTGTAAATCCTTCTAATAATTTTACAAAGTTGAACTGATATAACACTTACAAAAGCAAATAGCACTTACCAAGTGCTATATATAACCATTCTACAAATTCTGTTATTTAAGAACGGAAAGATTTACTTTAAGATCGGATTTTCTTTTATTTAATTTGAAATTTATATAAAACTTACTTGATTATTATTTTATTTTATAGCGTACGATTACTTCATTTCTATTCCCATTCGATTCATACAGAAACCTTAATTATCTCAAACTAAATTGATTTTTCTACAAAAGGCATCTCTACCTACAATGAATCAGCACATATATCCTACAATATACCAAAAAATACGAACGCTTTTACTTACTTTTCCTTTGTTGGAGGCCTCACTCTCGAAAAAATATATGGGTTAAATTTTTACCGAAGCTATTGTCCGCAGAAAAATCTCTCTCCTCCCGCATTGTGGGCTGCTACTATAGGTACTTACCGATCTTTCGTGAATGAACTAGTAGAAGATCCTATATAGAGAGGCCGGTGAAGTAGCCGATGCACATTTTTGCGAACCACACGCACATAAACGCAGAACAGAAAGGAGGATAAAAAAAACCGAGCGGAATTTTTAAGAACTTCCACAATCGACGTTGGTCAGACACGTTTGAAAAGGCTTCGTTACCAGGAAACTGGCGTATTGTTACTTTTGCTGGAGAATGCCCGTCCTTATCGATTCGAGATATTCCGCCAGCTTTAACATGGTTATTGCATGCGTTAATGTGCAGAAATAGAGATTAGAGATATTTTTGAATTGATTTTGGTTACTTGCTGTTTTGTAAAATTCTGCATTTCTAGTATTTTAAGGCAAAGATAATGATTAGATTGTCAAGTCTTGAACAATAATGCCAACAAAAGAAAAACACCTGAAAACATCGTTACATTCTCAATAAATCTTCTTCAAATTGGATCTATAAATTTCATTTGATTCATCACATTTTTAGAATAAAGCCGTAAATAATTTCAATATGTTTAACATCTACTTTATATTTGTGATGTAACATCGTTAATGAAGATCATTTAAAAGTAATTGGGGATTCTCCAAAGCCATGGTTAATGTCGACAATCTGATCTTATTGCCATGCATGCTGATCTTATCGCCTATAATAGAAAATTCTTTGAGAAATGTTCCATGAACTTTACAAAAAAAGGAGAAAATTCGGGCGGAAAATAAACCGACAATTAATACTTTTAAGACTGCCTTCAAAAAAATCTAGAGTTAATCTCTTCGGACTTTCTCCAAATTACTAATTTGGAGAACTAGTGCAAGCCATATTGCGCCAAGCAGGTGTATTATTTCGAATTCAAGCTAATACATGTTACTAACTTTCAAACTAGGGTGTATTGAAATGAGCTCCGTTAAAAAATTAATTTTGCATTATTAACTGTTCTATCTTTCCGGGAGTTTTGAAGTTTTTTGAGTCTAGTCAAATAGAACTGGTCTATTACAAATTTCTCTCTACAGCTTTCAATCGTGCGTGTATTGTTACATTTCTTTCTATTTAATTCTTTTTCTGGCCGTTAATGCTCCTGCTTGCTCTCCTTGTATTTGCTGTAGCTTGCATCATCCTTCTCGTCACTTCGTTTCATTTTCAATTCTTCTCAGAAATTTCTTAGCAATTTCTTTCTTGTCCAAAAATAAGTATTTAATACTCTTAAATATTTTCCCTCCAACTATTACTCTTTGTTTAATCTCTTTTTATTCTTACATCTCCCAGTAATGTCGATCTCAAGCATTTGAACTTAGAAAACTGGAAGAAGTACATAAAACTTGTTCTACTTTTTCATTTCCTAGAATCATTGTTTTCTTTATTGATTTTCATACTTCTCTCCTTTATACTTCCATATCTCTGTTAAGTATTTCTTCGTCCTTCGCTATCGTCCGCGTGATGCCAATCTCTCAGTGATACCTTTTTCATTTTCCAATAGCCTATTTCAAGCGGTTAGTTTCCGTTTTTACACACGTTATCGCTTCTTCCTGTACTACCGTAAATAGTTAAGGACCTCTTTGTTATTTACGTTATTTACTATTTAAGTTTAAACATTATTAAATGACTTAATTTCTTCTTATTAAACTGTTGAAGAATTAGCACTCTTCCCTCGTAAAATCGCCGCAAAAGGGTTTCGGGTAGACGATTTTACCGGTATTTATTACTTTTTTTAACCCGTTGCCGTTCTTTGGCCTGTATTTACCGTTAGTTATGATAATACAATGAAAAAACAGGGATCTTTGCCCTTAGAAATGCCGGAAAAAACGCCGTTATATACCGTTAACTGTAAAATTATGCAACAAATCGTTATATTGATGGGTATAATGTTATGGTCGTAAAAACTATTTTGTTGGTCGTTCCTTATTTTCTAAATTGTTTAAGTCATTGTAAAGTAATAATATGTAACGCTGTCGTCAAGCGTTTAACCGCCCAGTGTAAAAAAGTAAGTCTGTAGTAGGTTAAATTAAATTCTTTTATGTTTGTGCGATATTTTTGTTTTTCAACAGAGAACACAACAATTCAATGAAATTAAATAATATAACAAAATGGCTTCCACTACTATGATGAATATCCTTCGTTATATAAATTGTAGATATGTAAGATTAACCTTAAACATTATCCGCTTGCCTTTATTGCACGAATTTTTTGTTGTTGTCCGGTTTTAGTGAAAGTACACTAAGACCTTGCGTATCTTGATAGATCTGAACTATAGGATCTTGGTGAAGCCCAAATCTTGGCGGGAAACTGTTAATTAATATTAATATGTAGATTCTTGCAATAATTGTAGGTATATACGTACGTACATACATATAATCCCGCTAAAATTTGTAATTTCTCTTCTATCAAAATGCTTTATTAAAAAAATTACATCACACTATAAAAATATATAAAGCAACTATTATTATATTTCTATTACGCAATTTTGACCTCTAGATCCGTACAGGAGCGTATGAATGAATAAAATAGTTGGCGCGTGTTGCCACATATTCAACACCTGTCCATTATTCGTGCTTACTAGATTGAAGAAAGAGAAGCAAAAAATAAACCAGGGACCTTTTTTATATAGGTATATGTACAAATTGGCCCGAAGATTCTACGTATCGTATGACCTGTCAATCATAAAGAGGAAGGCAAGAGAATCATTTACGATGATGTCATAAAAATGATTTTTCCATTATTATTCCAATATACACCGTGCATCCGTAAAATAACAAATAAAATTGACATTTATATTTCATTATATCTTAAAAAAAAAAACATAAAAATAAGCTATCCAAATAGAAGGATTTATCGAACTCTGCCAAATCATCGTTCTTCTCCTTTCTATTTCATCATCCACCTCTTTATTTGTCATAAACCGCTATTCGTCAAGTACGCTTTTTAACTTTGGAAAAAGAAAGAAATCACAGAAGGCTAAATGTGATGAATATAACGAACGAGGCACCAATTCGTACAATAACTGCATTAGTTTTCCTATCGCAATTACCGATGAATGGGCTGAGGTGTTAGCATCATGACACAAAATTCTTACCTTCGCTAGATAGGGGCTCTTTGCTCTCAGTTCAATGTCCAATCGTTCCAATAATTACATTCTCCAAGTAATCAACTAAGATTTTATGCCATTTATGTGGATCCAAAAAAATTGTAGCCATTTTCCGGCTGAGGGAATCGTCTTTACCTTCTTCGGCGGACGTTCGCCATGTTGCCGGTTGACCTTTTCTGTGCAATCTAAATTGATAAATTAGGATTTTGTAGCATAAGAAGAGATCCTTTGAAATAAATCCTTTTAAATAGAAATAGATTAGATCTAACGAAATTAACTTAAAACACAGAGATGAAAGAAACAGGAGAATTTGGTGCACTGGAAGGACGAAGTTGGTATCTCACTCACAGAACGAAATTGAACACAGAGTGTCCTGTAATGTTACGAAAGGAAACATTATTATTCTTATTATTATCAAAATCTTCAGTAACTTTCTTGGCTAACTTGATTTAAATGAGAGAATAAAACTATATTGCGCAATATCCTATTTCCTTTAATTCCTATATGTTGAGTCTAAAATCTACCATCTAAAGCGTCGTCTAAAGCAAGATTAAAATGCAATTTTGGGAAGCAGAACCAAATATAGTAAGGGTATAATCTATTTTGCTTCAATTGACGCTTCGAACTCATTAAAATACGTAAGACTCGATTCTTTCATTCTCCTCTGCTCGTTATTCTTTCGTTTCGGACGCTTTTTCTTAATAGCTCTTCGCAGCGTGTATACCACGCTTCGCGTACCCCTCATCACTAACTACATATATCGACTTGGGTGAAACGAAAATAGCGAAACACGGAAACAAACTTCTGAAATATGGAGGGCTGTCAGAGATTTAGTTTTATTGACCGCAGACGTCGATTTTTTTTCTAACGTATTCGAACGTGTGTGAGTGAGCGAACGTCAAGCAGCTGCTGCCACTGGTGCTTGGCCTGCCTTATATTCTTTACGTTTCTCCCGGTAACTACGGCGAGACCGTTAAAACGTCTCCTAGATATGGAGAAGAGGAGTACATTCGTAATTATCTATATAACACACGCAAAATTTCTTTAACGAAACTGGGTATATGGCAAATCTCCTCCTCCGAATTGCGGTGATCGACTGAATCAATTGTTTTGGTTTAGCGCGTCGATTGAACGAAACGAAATCGTATAATTAATAAAACAAAATGCTATTGTAACTATATAGGCCTCACCTCCTTTTATTCCATGAAAAAGGCACGTAGATACAATAAAAAATACATTCATGGAAGAAAATTTTTGATTAAAATTCGAACGAGTTCATCGTTCCAATAATGGCTGTTTATCATATCGATAAACACATACTTTCGTATTTACACTATGTAAATTAATCGAAATTATTGATATAAAGATTATTGGAGGAAGGAAGGAAATGGATATTGGATAAACAAGTCTCAACAAGTTGTTAAACGTAAATCACTATTGTTGGTTAATACAAACACTTCTTTGTTGCTTTAACAAAACGACGTCACACAACACGATTTATTGAATTCATTTTTTATTGGAAGAACAATCATGTAAAATGCAATTCTCTGATACGACTACTCTTTTTCTTCCCACGCACCTCCTAGTAACATCCGTTCTCGCAATCTGTTTAATATCTTATTGTTAAAAAACTTTAAGTACTGAGCATGACATGGCATAAGGATCCGTCCTTTGCCTATGTTCGTTTCTAGTTTATATATTTTCTTATTCTAAAGCTGCGATCGCAGTTCGCGAGCAATTTATCACCACTTTTGTCGTGCCTTTCTAACGTTTCCAAGGTACAGTCCAAATTACCCGAAGCACCTTTAATGCGCAGCCAAAAACTGATCGGAGTTGGCTCGCTAACGAAGCAGAAACCATCGCGAAGCAATTCCGTACTTTTGCAAGACGCGCTTCGAGCAACTCAAGGCCTTAAAACGAAAGAACTTCAAATATTGAAAATTTACCAGCAACAAGCACGGCTGTTTACATTACGACCTTCTTTACATCTTGTTTTTTAACACTTTTATTAGCACTCCTAGATCGTAAACTTTACGATGAAAACATCAGGTAGAATTTTGGAAAACTGTATAAATCAGGTTCGTTATGTATAATCAGCATTAATTGCAGCAGAAGTAGCGTATTGTGTGTGACCGGAACTGCTGAATGAAATCCTTATCTCGTTTCATCAACAGTTAACGCCTGATTCCGTAAATCCAAAGAATGGCCAACGTAACTTTCAACTTTTGGAACAAGTTCTTTCTAAAAATTAAAAAGTATTGCGACTGAATAATTTGCTGATGGTTGCTGGATTAGTTCCCCAACATTTAGATAGTTCGGTCATCTTTATATATTTCTTTGCTAACTTGTTTAAAGTCTATTGTATAACATGTTGAATTTAATACCTCCATAATACATTTTTAATTAATCCAATGTAATTTTCTTAGCAAATTCTTCGGTTGCTATTTTTATTGCCCAAACGATCCATAAATTTCGCTTAAAACAAAACCATTTGTTTTACAGGATATACGTAAATCGCTAATTATAGAGCGGCGTCTAAAATAGTTCGATATGGCGTTGCGAATGGACACGTGCTCGATGCTTTAAGGGTAACGATCAATCAAATTAAATGACAAGTAAGGAAGTTAAGGTAAAATTAGTTCATAACCAGCTACCTATAATTCTGTCTATATAACGGGATGAAAATTCTGAAGGTTCAGAAAATGCTTTGATCGATATTTCGTGATAATTAAATAAAAATTACATAATAAAAGTACTTATCAAATGTAAAGCTTCATCAAAATATATTAACGAATTTTATATCTCTTTAAAGTAAATGATTGAAGTAATATATTGATAGATACATATTGAAAAAAATCAATTGTTTTACATATTTTTAATATTAACCATGAATCTAATCTGTACAGCTCACTGGAGGCTCCTTAGAAACACCTAAGGGGCCACATTAATCCACAATAATTATTACAAAGCTCGTTCGTTGGACCAATTTTTCCATCGTAATTAAGTATCTTTTTATTCAATACAAGTATAAAAGAAACTACGCTGATCGATGATAATCGTTGTAGAGCTGCAAATTCTTTTGCTCTTTTTACTTCGTTACTTTTTTTAATACTAATCAAGTCGGAAATATATCAAAAAATACCGTATCTCGCACCTCCATTTTATAAAACTTCCGTCGCAGAAGGCGGAGCTAAAAAAGCTAAAAAAACCGTATCCCCCTCTTATACACGGCTTTCTCCGCCAGGAGACTATACTCACCCTATCTGTAAACAGCTCTTTTTTAAACAGCACTCGACCATACGAATAACGATGGCTCGGTTTAGACGAGCACGCTTCAGATAGATCGAGGCTTTTTAAAATCCCCGGGTCTATAAAATGCCCCGCCCAGAAGTATGCCATAGGTACCGATACCCAGTTTTTTTATGCGCGATCCTTCCGGTGTCTAACCCCCTACTATTCGAACCCTATAAAAAAAGCAACCGCAGGGCATCGATGTAATCTTAAACGGGGACGTTCTCAGATTGATACGTCTTTTAACGATTATATGTTGTATATTAGTATCGTGTTAGTGTATATGGGCTGAGCCCTAACTCGAAGGCAAGCGGTGTTTTTATATCGGTTAGGATGCACTTGATGTTTTGTTGGATGTAAAAAAATGGGTGTTGGGAGAACGAAAAAAAAAAGGAGAGGGATGAACACGTGCCTGTTTTTTTTTTATTTGATGACATGTTAGCACGTATTCGTTTTTTTTTTATGTATTGATTTTTGTAGCTACCGATTTTTTTCTGCAAACTTGTTTACATTTGAGGTAGTAGCAGGTCAGCTACAGCAAAAATATAGAGGTTGGATAGTTGCAAACCTTAACATCAAAGAGGAGATAAAAGCGAATTTAGTAATTACAGACGCAAATATCGTTTATAAAATCGTGGCTACATACAAGGATAAATTGATTCGAAAAAAATGTGGGCGGAGGAGACAAACAACACCAAACCAAGACCATTGACCAAGAAACCAAGAAACAAACAAACCAAGAAACCAAGACCAAACCAAGAGAGAAGACCATTGACCAAATTTTTACATTAAGAGAATTGGTTCCTTCTATAAACCTCAAACATGCCTATTACAAGGGCTTCATTACAGAAAACAAAAAATAGATTACAACATATCAGAAGATTATGAAATCACTAAAGCTGTTAGGCAAGGAGACCCAATGTCGTTGACATATATGAAGCTAATAATTAGGCCTAACTCAAAATTAAAAGCACTAACTGCAAAATTTTATTGTTGTTTCCGCATTATTTCTATTATTTTCATCATTTATTGATTACTGTTCGTTTTAATTTGCATTTCAGATCGTTTGTTAGAAGGAGGAAGAAGGTTTTTAACGCTTGTTCTTTTTTCTTTTTTTATCACAAGGTCAAACCTCTCTGTAGATAATTGCTTCAAAATTTAACAAAAGCACCAATGAAATGTTGCCATAAAGAAACGAGAGAAGAAGAAGCGTAAAACAAACGTTTCTTTCTCAATTTTAATAAACGACCTAAGATCCAAATGGAAAAAGGAAAAAACAACGATCGCCTATTTCTTAAACAAAAAGTATTAATTAACCTTTTGAGAACATACTGTAAGTGCAACATATTGTCCTATTGTACGCGTTCGCAATCATCGATTATCAATTGTTGCGAACGTCACGTCGTTTACGTCGATTTTCAAATTTATTTCGCCTACTACGATTGCCAATTATTCATCCGTCCCCCTACGACGTTACTGACCACTGGTCAACGTATAGTGCGTATGAGTCACGCGTACATTCGGACCTAAAAATCCTTCTTGCGTTCAGAACCTCTTCCTCTTTACCTTCTTCTCCCAAGATCTCTTCCTTCGTTTCGCCCAAAAGAGCCCTTATGTTCCATTTACTGCTGTTCCCGCTTCCTCGAACGATTCAATCGAAACGAAACCACATCAAGGTGAAATATAAGCACGCGTTCATGCCAAAATTGATGAGGTAAAAATAAATTAGACGCAATTCATCAATCCGCCATGCAGCTCCTTCTATATACGCATCCATCCTGAGGCGGATGCTTTTAATGTTTCCGATTGGGTTTTATTATTCGGATTCCTCGGTATTCACGGATGCGTTGCGTGCTCGGCTTGGGAAGCTCGCGCGTTGACCATTGTCCATTCCCAAATTGTCACGTGTTCATATTGCGTTTATGGCATGTTATTAATCTTTCCCATTGTTGCCCTTCCGCGGATTTAACAATAGATGCAGCAATATTGTTTTGTGGGGGGTTTTGCGCCTACTAAATTTTATGTGGCGAAAAATTCATTATACATAATCCGTTATAATGTCGTGGATGAAGGTGTATTTGAAATAATTGCTTCTCTGATTTTTGTTAAAGGTCTTTCCGCAACAAACAAATTACGAATTGATGTCATTTACTTACTAAGAACACTTGGTCAGAGAGAGTAATGTGAACAAAGTTTACAAATACAAGCTCTCCAGGTGGAGACAAACTGTTTGCACACCTTCATTTACATCATGAAGGTCCTTCCGCTCATTTGTTATTTAATTGTTGAGAAGAAGAAATTGAGACGACCCCAACTTTACGTCATATTTGAAGCAAATATGACGTAAAGTTGCGAAATAATTTTGGAAGTGGAACAGTTATATTTTAACGTCATTTCTGGTTAATTCCGTTCCCAGACTTCCCAAATATTCACAATGCAAAAGATCGTTTATTGAAGGATTTTATTCCGTTTGTGTTTCATTCATAATTCGCACCATCTACATCTTTGAGCTGTTAATAAGAAATGTTAATTTCGCGAAATTTACTACTGACGTGGTCCAGATCTGAAATAAACCAACCAAAACCGTTGCCTGTTTAACACTCAATCAAGTTAGTTGCATCTTTAGCAAACAAGTATCCCTATTTGCTTAACGTTTTAACAGGAAAAAATTTCGTTTATTTAAACTACAAGGTAAACCCAGTAAAGGAATTCGTGATATTGCCGAACAAATCTATCGTGGGAGATCGAATAAAACTTGGTAAGTTGATGTCCAGAAGGAAACAGTACGTGGAACAATGAATCCGGAAAAATGGTCACACAATAGCGTGCGTTGGGGTGTATCCTCGAACGGACAATCATTTCCGAATGTTACGCATTTATCACCGGACAGCAAACTACGTAAATAACATTTTGACCGTTGATATTGAATTTAAAGAAACGACGCCGTCCTCTAAGCCGGGGATTACACATTTAATGTCCCGGTAATTGTCGCAGGATCCTTTCTTTTCTATTATTTTCCTCCGCACCGTAATAGAGTGGACATCGGGAGTACGTGCATGTGTGAGAGTTGAGGGAGGGACGCATTGAACAATTTTTCGGTTCCGTCTCTACTGGACATGTGTAATATTTCTCGTATTGTTGCCCCGCGTGCGTGGGACGATTGTTGCTGTTGTACGACTGTGCTGGGAGATTTATATACAATTAAGTATATCGGCCATCCACGCCATGTTATTGTGAGAGTCCGGTTTAATCCTTAATTATGGTTGGAAAAGTTCAATGGATTCAAATTTCCACTAGAACGAGCAAAATCCATTTAATTGACGTACTGGACAATCGTTCGGTTTAATGAAGGAGTTTCGATAGATATTAATAAGTTCTATCAGCAAGATATGGAATTTAGGGAAAAGTAAAATCAACAACGAGTAAATGTGTGAAAATTCAGATTTCAAAGCTACGATTTTTTTTATTTGCCGAAATTTTCACAAAATTTCCAAACATTTGGAAAAGTTCACCAAATGGAATTACACGAGCGTCAAATTAAGGTTAGACAGATGGCATCTCGAAAGGTCTACAAACTTATTCGAACGAACATTTCCAAAATCCTATTGAAGCAGTTTAATTGCAGGATGAAGCTTGGATACATCAGCGAGCTTCAAAAGCCAAGGCACAGCCGAAGCAGTGAACTGCTAGAATGACTCGGCTATGGGAAAGGCGAAGAGGATTCCATCGGAGGTCATCGGGAAAGTAATGACGACTGTTTTTTGGGATGTTCATGGTATTGTGTTGTGGAAAAAAAGACGCATTTAGCAAAAATTTACTAATTTGAGTAATATTCATCAGATTTAGCCCCCACCGACATTTTTTTTCTGTTTCCTCACGTCTGTCCATATCCTTTTTATTTGCTTTCCTTTCGAATGCCATAAAAATCCACTTATATTGCACAAGTTAGTACGTACTTTATTTCTTACTCCATCAATTAATTCACTTCTTTTCCTTTATTTCCTTCTAAAAATAAAAGCCGTTTATCTTCGAATTTTATCCAAAGTTTATTGGGATCACTGGTGATTAAAATTCTCTTCAAACCCAACAAATTATACCGATACCTAAATTTTACCTTGAACTTTCTTCGCCGGCTTCTTACGAAATATAAAAATCGGTCATTTAAGGGCCGACGAAGAAAAAAAAGAGAATCAATACCCCAAGTCCGCGTCCACCGGTTCACCCTCAATAAATAACATATCAGTGACAATTCGGCAAAGTCCATCCACATATATACCGAGGGCTTTTGTATTTATTTCGGGCACATGTACGCGCGTACAACACGTCTGAATCTGATGCAGCAGCTTTCGCCAGGTGCTGCAGTAGCTTATGCACGTTACTGGCGTGCCTAAACATATCGTTACATAAAGAAGTATCCCCCGTGCGCGCTTTTATAGTGCCTGTATGCCCAGATAAAGCGGCAGTGGTCAATGGCCAATCACTTTTACCATCGACCTTTACGATTTTTGTTGAATACGTCGAAGAAAAGTTAAAAAAAAGGAGATCCCTTGCATACGAGAGATGCTTCGCTAAATGGAAATGCTATCCGATAATTGCCAATTTTACGGTTTTCAAGATGTTTTTGAGATTCGTATGTTATGCATGGAATTTATCGGCGTTAAGCTTAGCAAGCTTCTTTAACATTCCTTTTGTGACAAAAAGAGATAGGCGGGTGCGTGAAGGTTGTAGTTTTTTTCGATAATATTAACAGATTTTTTTGAGACTTTGATGAAAATCAAAAAATAAAGGATCTCATAACTTTAAGTTTCTTTTTTATTTTGAGGAATAGCTTCGACATAACATATCATCGTATTCTTCAAAAGTATACAGCGCCAATTCAATATGCAAGTCGTTGAAGAAGATTTCCGATGGTGTGAATGATGATAACGAGGAAGTTGGAAGAAATATCGATGCTGGTTTGGGGAAGCTGCTTCAGGAATGCAGAGGAAATGCTGAAAAGCAGCGGGAAGTAGAAACGAAAACGGTGGAAAAAAGTAGAACCTAGCGTTAACGAGTCTGCCGTGATCGTCGAAGAAATAGAGCTGAATGTCGAAGATGAACTAGACACTTTTATGACTGAAACTCTCAAAAAATGTCGTAAGACTACATTAGGTAGCATTTATCGAATGAACTGGAAAAATTATAGCTGCAGAGTTGAATGGATCAAATGCATAAAATGCAGCTAATCGAATTGTGGCCTGTGTAATTGATGATGCTTTTCAAATTCACAAACCAACTGTGCGTTCATGAAAATTTTAGTATAATAACAAAAAACTACTAATTAGAATATTTTTTTAATTTATTTAAACACTTGTACACTTATGGAAGCATAAAAAACAAGGGTTTTGCGTGACATAAAAAATAACAACCTGCGCTCACCCCAAAGATAAAAAAAAAACTACAACCTGACGCAACCCCTCCGAAAAAAAAAATTCCTACAGAAAAAAAACCCTGCGTGCAGGTTATAGGTTAAATACGTGTTTTATGCCCTTCAACTAAAAACCAATTTACAACCACAATGTAAAAAAAGCGTGCGCATCTTAGGGCTTACAAAATAAAGAAAAAAAAAAAACCTCGCATCACCGAAGTGAGAACAGCCCCATCCGAAACATTAGACCCTTATAGAGAGTACTTCCGTCATATCGCGGTGTTCTTCCCTTATGTAAAATTCCCCGCGCCTTATATATAAAAACGTGTACATATGCGTATGTTAGGTATAAAACGCGTCTAAAAACCCAACCGACAGTTTTTTTTTTGTCTTCTCACCTTTCCTCCTGGTGCTTGCGTGTGGGGAACACGCGTTGGGCACGTCCCACGTTTAGATCCGTTCCTACCCTCTTTTTATATTATTTTTAGCAGAAGAAGAGGGTGAATTTGGCGACGATCTAGACGACTATTTGTGTTCTGTGTGTGTGTGTCTGCGTCCCCTATTTTTTCTATTCTCTTTACGTTTCGAAAAACGTTCGCAAAACGGGCTGCCATTGTGATGGAACGCACGTTCTGCCCCGTTGATCCAAAGGGAATTTGAATAGCAAATAGCACGAGCGTGCGTACGCGGGGAAAAGAATCTTAGAGGTTGTTGGTGCGTTTTTGTATAAAATATACATTTAAAACCTTTGAAAGCGCATTGCGATCGGTTGTCAAATATTTAGGTACCCATCTAGATGTAGATTTAGGCCGAAATACGTATTGGTAAAACGATTAGTAAAAACATCTATTTTCTTTTAAATTTGAAAAACGCGGTAGGTAAAGACCACCTACTTCATATCATTTTTTTTAAGTTGAATAAGCCTGTTAAAAGACCTCACGCGGGATAAAGCACAGACGCAGAACGAGACGACCCCGTACTGCTCCGCTCTCCCGTTTTAATTGCTTATGTTCATTAAAGGAAACTATAAAGGTAGTGCTTACCAAAAGTTAGAATATACTATGTTTTAGGTATTTCTCGAATTCTTCGTGGTGCCTGGTATGGGTCTCGTACAGATCGCGAAATAAAGGAGCTAGTTGTATTACATCGAGTGCGTCCTATCATTGGTACGATTTGTCCTCATAGCTGGTCCTCGTAGCTGGTGTCATAAGCCCTTAGCATCTTAAGCGATTCCAAAATTACATATTTTCTACATAAGATTTTCTATATAAGACAATATTTCGGAGAGTAGCTACACGTATATCTAATTTTCGTATACCTTCAACGATAGTCTCATTCATGCAATCGGATACTTCAATTGTTACTGGAATAAAGCAAATTTTGTACTCAGAGTATAACAGCCTTAATTGAAACATCAGTTCTTTATATTTGTTTATTCTCTCTGTTTATTTTTCAGCGACATACCGTTCCAACGATTACGTCTCTTAACATTCTTCACTAGAACACCTGACTTATTAACGATTATCCGAGTGGTGGTTGAAAAGGAAAAATTTCCAAAAGATCTGCTTCACCTTGTCATTAAGGATATCTGATGGAATGGACTTTTCTCTATACGGCGGAATCTTTTTCTGGTCTATTCCATCAACGAAGCAGATATGGTAACACAGTATATGAAGCGCTATGTTGTATTTTTATACGTAGACGGAGAACGCATATTTGAAACACGTCGCGAGCAAATGCTAGACACGGTGTCATTTAGACATTAGATGCCGTCTTGGCATTCCACAATATAGCCTTCCGTCTCAGAGTATAGGCCCGTTGCACCCAAAAAACTGAAGGAAAGATTCTCGGATAATGACTGTTGTTGAATGCTTTTATAAAATTGTAAGTGTCCCGGTTTGCCTAGATGGGATGGTTTCATGATTTTGTTTATTTCTTCCTTTCGTGTTGCTTAACGGTTTCCTCCGGAACGATGAAACACGAATCGGGTAAAAATGTCTTCTATCTTGCCCAACACTGTCCAATAGCAATATGTTATTTTTAAGACGCAAATAGATGAAAAATTATTATTCTTGCATTCACTTCGCTTTATTTAGAATCAATTTCGATAATTTAAGTTGAGGTGATTCCGTTTATTGCCGGAATTGACAACTTAAATTATCCGCGAAGTTTAAAGAAATGCTAAGTATTCAAATAAACATTCACCTTAAAGATCCAAAGTGAAACTTCCAAATTCCAGTTACTGTGTTCGTAAATACGAATAGCCAGGAGAAATATCGTTTTAGAGCCATCTACCTTAAACGAGTGTTACTAACCTAGTCAAACTTACTACAGATCTCTATAGGGAGGATAACGACAACGTCATATTATTATAACTTACTCATTAACCTAATCTTGTGTTTTTGTGTCCACATAGAAATAGTGAATTACTTTTCTCCGAAATAAAACTACAACAATTTCGAAAATTGATAATAACGGCTTAAAATATGTCGACAAATTCTCACATCGATAGGGATCTGGATTTACAAAACGCTAGAAGAGGCGTTTGGTTAGTCAAAGTACCAAAATATATAGCGAACAGATGGGAAAAGGCGCCAGGCGATATAGAAGTTGGCAAATTAAAAATCACAAAGTACGTGCGAATCGAAAAATCTTAAACATGTAACGTTCTCATTGCGTTCTAGAATACCAGGTCAGAAACATCAAGTTTCTCTGACCTTATCATCGGCAATCCTTAGTTTACCAGATGTATCTGAAGAAAACATTCCTAAAGATCACAGATTAGATGTTTCAACTGTAACGAATCAAACGCTGGGAGTATTCTCCCATAAAATTCGTAAGATATACAATCTTTTTTGAGATATTTGTGCATAAAGGTTATGATTTAGCTGTCAAAAATGATTCTGTTGTACCTGAGAGTGAGAAATTATGCATGGAAGGTAGGATTGTACAAAAACTTGAATGTCGACCATATGCCGATAATACATATATGAAATTAAAATTAGAATCGATAAAAAAGGCTTCCATGCCAGCTAGAAAAGTACAACAGCTAGACAGAGTTGTACAAACATACAAACCAGTTTCTGATCATAAGAATAATGTAAGTTTTTCTTTGAGGGTAGATTTTACTGATCGTTAATTCTTTGAAATAATTTTTAGATTGAGTACACGGAACGTAAGAAATTAGAAGGTAAAAAGGCTCGCGATGACAAAGATGCAGTTTTGGAAATGTTATTTGCCGCGTTTGAGAAACATCAATATTATAATATCAAAGATCTAGTTAAAATAACCAAACAACCGATCACATATCTTAAAGAAATCTTGAAGGATGTATGCAATTATAATTTGAAGAATCCGCACAAGAATATGTGGGAATTGAAGCCGGAATATCGACATTATAAAGAACAACCTGCCGAAACTAAGAAAGAAGAATCAGAGAATGACGATGATTAACTTGATGTTGTATATTTTAAATCAATCTATTTCTTATACTATTGTAATTAAATAAAGTTGATTATATTAATTTCTTTTTACAAATGTAAATTATATAATGATTTTCAGTTATATATTAAGAAAAAGTGTGTTATCAATACGTAATTGTTTTTTTAGCTCGTCTCTGTAAACATTTCTTAGGCAGGGGTTTTCGATTACATCCTCTTGCTAATTTAAGTATTTCTTGATGCGTTGGTTTCTTCCTCGCTTTATTTTTTTTTGGAGTTGCTGCATTATTATCGGTAATTGGTGATTCTCGGTTTACATAATTATGAATATACACTAAAAGTACTCGCGATTATAGATGCAATATTAATAATACAAGATTTACCTTTTATATTATCCAAAATAGTTGTTACAATTGCTGTTTCATAAACAAGGATCTTTTGAGAATAAAAGTTTGATTCCAAGAAATGTTTAACAATTGCTACTGCATGTTTATTCAATTTCATAACAGTTGCAAGGAAAATTAAAACAATATTCCTAATCTAATAATTCCAGTGATAATATTGACGCACCAAATTCTAACAAACTGTTTTTCAATAAACCATGGAAATAGAAAAACAATATAATTATATAATTTCAAATATTAGCGGGAAATTTTGAATTTATTTTGTACTAGTTACAGCGCATGCAACGGCCGAAATCAAAAACTCCTGTTATGGAAGACTTAACTATCATATCGAATACAAAATATCTACAACATGTAATAAATATATTCTCCCAAAAGCATAAATAATTAATTAAACTAACATGGAGCAGAATTACATGTGAAATTGTACTGCTACAGTTCCGTTTGTATTTTGATTTTTTCTTGCTTTGGGGTTGGTAGTAGCAGGTGTCTCTTTAACGGTTACAAACGTTCAATTTGATTTTTGCTTTGTTATGATTCTACAAAAACGAATCGCATCGAAACTAGAAAATTGTCATCCAGTTATCTGTTTGCACTTCTTTATTTACTTTTTCGCACTTTAAAATAAAAACGAAACGTTACACAATGGGCGCTCCAGCAAGTAAATTCGGACAAGAAATCGAAGAAGAGGAGCCTGCCCAAGGAAGCCTACCATCTACACCGATTCTAACACCTAAAACAAGACTAGTCGATTTAGACCCGAGGTCACCTAGCGAAAATATTGTTAGGACACCAATTGATGTAAGTGCGACAAATTTTACGAATCTATTTAATTTTTAAATTTCCATAATAACAGATACTTCTTGCAAAAAGTAAAGAATTATTGCAAGCTAGCAATGAATCGACACCGCTACAAATTGCTGATAGGAATCGTTCACCAAGTGTTAAATTAAAAAGTATTGATCCTAGATCACCAACTGTAGATTTTATTAGAACTCCAATTGTTGTACCTGAAGAAAATTGTCAATTACCGTTAAAATTACATAACAAAAACTTGGATAATGTACGTAAAACCCTCATAGAATCGCCATTAATGACACAATTAAAGAAACAATTATCTGAACAAACACCACCAAAATTATTAGAAAGTAACATAATCTTAAAGCCAACTGTGACGAAACGTAAGTCTTACGTAGGCATATTAGAAACGAATTTAGACTATATTGAAACAGATTTAGATACGGTTAAACCAAAGCTTAATTTAGAGGAAAATACAGAAGGTGTACTTGATGATGTATTAAAAAAAGACGAGGCAAAACTAGAAATAATTACAGAAAGTGAAACGACAATCGATGAATTTTCTACACCGCCCCAAGTGAAGAATCCCACCAAATCAAATTATCAATACGAGGAAATTTGTTTAAATGATCTAAATGATCCAAGATCGCCCTCGACTCAATTTATACGAACGCCAATTCCGCTACTACAAAAATTAGAAACGTTAGTCATAAATAATGATACTCATGATAAAGAAATATGTTCCAAAGTACAAATTTTCGATACCTCCGATAAAAATGATAATTTACAATCAACTCCACAGAAGCATCCGAATTCGCCAAACTTGAAAAGTAACTTTATTACTGACATGGTTGATACTAAAACTTCTCAAGAAAGTCAAAATAAATTAGACATTATAAAAGATTTCGATAAGAAATTAACAAATCTCATCTATGAAGACAGGGAAAAGTCGACGACTATCAGAAAGAATAAAAAATATGCTTCCGATAAATCGAGAATGCCATTGAGTATTAGAAATTCCAACTTAAATTTGGGTAAAGGTGCTTTAAAACTTAAAGTACATGATAAGCCACGTAAAAATGGCAAAGATTTAAGTAAAATACCTGTCTTTCAAAATAAAGGAAATAGAAGAAAATTTAATGAACAATGTGAAAACACTCCTCCTGTAGATTTAGATGAAAATAAAGTAGTTGAGAAACAGCAATGGGATCCAGATAATACAATCATTATTTAATGAGCAAAAATTGGTTTAAAATATGTTTGCCTTTGCGTAATATGTTATATGTGTGTAATTGTTAAAAGTATGTATGCGCATATTTTATAATTAATAAATTCTCTTTAACACAAGTATTTATTTATTTTTCGGGCAACATTTAGTAGGTGGTAACAACCAATTATATAAATAATGGGGATGATCAACAAGTTCCGTTGCGCACATATTCCCAAAATCCATAATATTTTTAAACAACTCATGCATCTTAGGTATACTCAAATGATGCGAAATTAAATAATGATTCTGGCAACCTCTAGAAATCCATTCGGTATCAAATCTTATATCATGTATTCGAATTAAATTATTTACTGGACCCAACCATGTTCCCACACTGATATCTTCAGAATTGTAATATCTACAATATTATACTTCAGCACTTAGTAGAATAAGTTATAAAACCATTTATACCTTAAGTAATCTGCATTACGCCCTAAATATGTAATTAAATTTTTTGATAATACATATCCACCGCCTAATGCGTAGGGTATGTAATAATCGCACAATATCCATTCAGTTTCTTTCCATTTGCCCTTTTTATAGATTCTTGCGTGTCCAGAAAAATATCCCCAGTATAAGCTGCGTGGATTCTTTAAACCGGCATTATTTACTTGATAATTCGCTGTAATATATGGGGATGTATTATCGTTTACAGTTGATGTGTTGTTAATGTGAGATTTGACGTATATAATTTCAAGATGATTTAATTCATGTACTAAATTGTCAAGTCGCACAAAGCTATCATCGTCACATTTTAAAACATACTTAAAATTTAAACCAACATCTAGCTGGTCGGTTAACCAAGAAAATGTTTTAGCAATTTTTTCTGTTAAGTTTTGGTAACTATCATGGATTGGTAAGTATAGAAGATCATTATATTGCTTCTGTTCAGTCTTTAAGTTGGCTAAAACACTATTAGAGAGTCCTAAAGTGCCAATCACAAAATAATGTTTCACGTTTGTTATGTGTCTATCAACATTTTTTATTTTGTCTGCGAGCTTCAGCCATGTCGTCCGTATACAAGCTCGTCTATCTAAATTGTTAGGCGCCGTAACGATGATTATCATCAAATCCGGATTTTTCAGTTTGGAGTTGTTCATTATATTGTATTCCTTATCCTGGTTTTCGATTCGGCATGTCTTATTTATCGGAGCAAGATTTATGGCAACCATAGATCCAAGTATGAATGAAAATATCGAGATTAAAACTAGTTTACAATATCTCTTTTGTGTTTTTCTATTAAGGAACATTTTACAAATTAGAACTTAGGTTACATTTCAAACCATTATAGGTTATGTTGTGACGACTGTTAACTTCTAGTTCACTCCTCTACAAAGTTTCAATCAGAGATAAACAAACCAATTTCTATTGTTCGAGTGACTAAAGTGAATGTAGCCTCGGGTAAAAAACACCAAAACCGTTGGTGTCCCAACTGAATACCCGCGAAATATGAATTATTTATAACCTCTTTCATTGTTTTTAAGTGTTTAATGTAATGATCAATTTAAACAATTTGAAATATAGGGCAATGTATAAAGTAACCAATTGCAATTTGTAAATTAAATTTCAACGAGCGCGCTTTTGCTGTACATTGCACCCACAAACCGCTGTACAAAACTGCCCTTCTATTTGTCCGCCGTATTGTTCCGGAGTGGTTATCTAATAGCCTATTTACCCGTACGATCTGCTACCTCTCGCTGCTGCTGCGCCAATCCCATTTAGCAGGAGCGAGATGATCCCGCATGCGAAATATTGACAATTTGAAATATAATGAATAAGTGATGGGAGGACTGCGGCGTAGTATGGTAAACAACACATAAGTATCGGTAACCTCCGCACCACACAAGTTTAATTTATCATATAATATAATAATTAATCCGAGACGGCCGTTTCGAGGACACGAATGATCCTCATCATCAACCAGTGTGTGTGGTGCGGAGGTTACCGATACTTATGTGTTTACCGATTTGAAATATGTTGCATTACCCGCCATCTTTTTTTTTACCTGCACTGTTAGTTCATTGTGACATGCGAAGCTGTTTCGGAGTAGTTCTTTCAGACCAATTGTGCATTATATAAGCCCGATCCATCCTATAAAAACCGATAAAAGCTCATTTCTTATTCGTGTTACTTGCCGTTCAATTCATCCAATGAATGACTCTTGCATATGTGCATATTTCCCATCCATACTTCTTAATTAATTAATTAAAGAATTTCAAACGACTCATTCTTCACGTCATTATAAAGAACCTATTAATTAAAGGGAAACGCGAATTGTTTATAATTATAAACGCATTTTTTTTCTTATAAAAATCCTTTTTATTTCTATAAAAATCACAAAAATAACGTACAACAATTAAATATAACTTAAACCCATTTTGTGCAGCAACAAGAAGTAGTAAACAACACCCTGGCTAACAAAAAAACAAAACTATGCATCTTTACCGTTCTCTTTCTCTAATTTGTTCAGACCTAAAACTTTCCTCCTTTGACTGAACATATGCAAATATAATTTTGGAAAGTCTAAAAAGAATAACATTCGAATACAAAGTTGTTTTAAATGGTTAATTCAAATACTTACATGGAATATAAAGTAGCATACTAAATATCAGGTAATGATGATAATAAAATACGACATTGTATTTATTCGGTAGTTCCATACTCCATTGTTTTGTTACTTTCAAGTCTTCAATTGCAGCATACATACATAATAGTTCACCTGTGACTCCCAACGGGTACAAAGGTATAAATGTTGTATACCTAACATAAAACAATTAAACATTCATTGTGAATATTAATATGTAATAGCTTACCTTAACCATGTTAATAAACCTGGTGCTTGGCCATACACTCCGAAGGAATATGTTGAGTACCGGATGATTTCCGTTATCGACCAAGCAAACATGATCATTGGAAAACCGATACTTAATCTTGAATTCTCAACTGCCATCAGCACGGCACATACGACCATAATCCTCGAATATATTTGTTGGAATGTTACTATGGGGTTAGACTTTGTAAGTTTATATTTGGCATGATAATACTCTAAGAATGCTAAACATTGGAATGTTATCAGCGGACATTTAACTATATCGTACAGGGTTCCTTGTGATCTACTGATGTAATAATTTGAGACTCTGTACAAGATAAAGCACCATCTGAAAATATTTGTTACGATTAATAGAAATAAAGATTAGGTTTGGCTTGTTTCTTACCCTAAAGCTTGTATTAAATTATAAGAAAATAGGTAACGTTTTTTAAATGATTCGCGTCTCTGGTCGTCGCTGAAATATTCGTGTATATTAACCATATTTAGTTTTGTAACAATTAACCTAACGCGCTACACCATACGTACTGACAGCACGAACGTTTAAATTTCGAATGCGTTAACTTAAACGCGAATAGAACAACTCTAGTGACTTGGCGCTTTTACGAAAATTATTTGTAACCAAATTTAGCGCTTACTTCGGCTCCTGTCGGTTACGCGATCGACAAATATTTACGTTAGAATTGGTTTTATAATTCCATATTCGGTTCAAAGGTCCTCAGAACTTGAATACCTGATCTATTAAGTAATACGATGAAGATTACTATTCAAGTAGTTTTGGCAAGGCGACCAATTAACGTCGTTTGTATTCAGCATAGATCAAAAAAAAAAAAATGTATACCTATTGGATTGATAAGTTTCATAAGTGATAATTCAAGAAAGTGTACCATCCTGAACTACAAAGAAGACGTGACCAACTCTGCCACATATTTCAATAGATTTCTAATTTCTAATTTACACTTAATAACACGTTAGATACAGAAAATACTCGCAACCTCTACCTGTATCCATTTAAACATATTCTTGAAAATAGAGAAAGTGCGCTTAATAGCAGTCACATTTCTGTTCAATTTCAAAGAAAGTTCTTCGTCATATTAATAGATATATAATGTTCGAAGCTTACAGCGGCGTAGATACAATCCGAGGTGGTCCCATTACGACCTTTTCAGATCTGTTATTAGGCCACCTTAGCTTTGCTTTCTTCGCTAAGATCCTTCTATGTAGAGTTTCGATTTTTGGGTATTCCGACTCCATTTCTGAGAGCCGCTCTGTGCAGTTTCTTCTTTAATGCTTCTTCTGTTCAAGGCCCACATTGCTCATGTGCTTTTTAAGCAAACAGTGTCCTGATAGTAGGCTCACCATTGTTCTATGAGACTAGTATGTAGGCTGTAAATCCATCGCATCCATTGCTTAGTGGTTGCTTCAATTACCGTGTACGCTATTTCCATGGAGTGCCTTTTTCAGCAGTTAACGAGCCCGCTCGAGTTATCCGTCTGACTTTATATTCTCTCGATGGTCTTCGTGTCCTGATAAGTCGGTTTTCTAGCCTATTGAGTGGATTTATGCAGTCCCGCACCAGTTTTGACTACGTTTGCGTGGAATCTAGCTGCTTGGCTGTCTGAATAGATAGCAATAGATCGATAGTTATCTACTTGCCGGTTTAATTCTTTAATGTACCCCAATAGTGTATTTCGGCTTGAAATACTTTGGCGCTTTGAATTAATATAGTACCAATACCTAGGATGACGCATTGCATTAGTCAAGTCAAGTCAAGCAAAGGGGTCTCCACCTATCATTAAAACGGAATATAAGAAAAAAAGACAAAGTTGTTAAAATATTCTTTTATGATCACGCAGAGGACCATCTGCAAAATCATTTCAAATAAATATATTTAATACAGAAATATATATAACAACACGCAATAACTCTCAATCTTCACTTAACTCATGCAATTTCTTCAAATTGGAAGAGTTAGTTAATATTACTAGAGAACCGACAGAAATGTGGACAAAAAGCTTTGTTCCAACAGAAGCTACGAGCAGTTGTAGCCAATCATATATTTTGAAATCGGTCGAAAACAGTTTCTTTTTAGCCATATTTCTTTTTAGCCAGTTTAATGGCGCCCGACATCGAACAAATGAGAACATGCATTGACGAATTTGCTAAATTAAAGGGGAAGAAGACGCCTTGTGCCTCAAAAGGTCAGTAACAATTTTTGCATCGAGGTCCTAAATTTGTAGGTAGTTACGCCACTGAAAACATGCAATAACTACAATTGTATGAGTTGTTTTTTTTTTTTTTTTTTTTTGAAGAAAATGAAAACAACATCTTTATAAAAGTAAACGGAATTTAATATGATCATTGACGTTTTATCGATGAAATGTTGCTCTATCTCTATGTTTAAAAAAAAATGCCTAAGGACATATGTTATGTTTTTGCCATGTACAAAATAGATTCATAATCAAGTAATAAATAATAACCTTTATTTAACATTAGATATAATTACTTTACGTTCGCTAGTGCTTTATAATTAAAACCTATCAATTTTGTTAGCAATTTAATTAATGATTATAGGACGTACACATTAGGTAATTATCAGTTACAAGGTCCAAAATTGTTTATAACATCTATAGACGTGTATATAAAAGCTATTTAAAATTACAAAATGTACCAGATAATTTTATGTGAACGCTCGATTTAACATTAATGCTGAAATATCTTTACTACTGCATCTGCTAATGGATCGATTATCATGATCGTAGGTGATCCACGAAGTAGTTGAGATCAGCCATGGTCGTAGCCAGAATTTAGATTCGCCGCGAATTAACAAAATAAGAAATAAAATTATTTCAGATTTGGAAGGGAGGGCGGGCATGGCCACTCCCTACCCTTCACTAGTTACACCCTGGCGATCAGTCATTTCTGAACTAAAGTAAAGGGGAAACTATTTCTCAATTACGGAAACAAAGAAAATTAACATGGCCATAAGATCTCTTATAAAAGCCAAAATATTGTTAGAGGAAACCTAAGCTGAGGGAACCTACCAACGAACAGCATTCGTAAGCTCAATCTAGGGAGTTTCTCCCAATTTTAATGTTAACAGAGAAGAAGAAAGTTTCAATAAAGAAGACTACTTCGTTAAATTACGGAACTCTTTTGTTATAGCGAATAAAATTGAGTTTCGCAAATAATATTTGCTTGGGAAGCCCAATAATAATTTTCATTGGTTTTTGATACTTGTTCTGCCATCTGTATTGGCCAAATTTCATATTCATATTTAACAGTTGATAGTAGCCAATTAATAAATTGTATGTTTTCAAAATTGCAAATACACTTTTTGTGAAATAATGAAAATCGATACTTTAACGGTTGGAACAAAAAATAAAAGCAGGACAGGAAATTTTGTTAAAAAATATAGAAGGGGAATTTTCTATGAAGTTGGTTGGCAATAATGTGGATGTATATACTTCGAAAATGTATACGGACTTTCAAACCTATTCGTCCATTTGTGTTATAGAATTAAATGAAATAAAGTTTGTCTAAAGCAAATTACAATTTTGTTAAGTATATATTTATTGAAAACTAAACTTTTTTGTTTATTTCACTTAATCACAAGACGTTCAGAACAAAAAAAAGGAAAACAACAACTATTTTATGATGGTGTATATTCAATATCGCCCCAAAGCAACGTCATAACCTCACTTTGTATTAGTTTTGTTTGTTTTTCCCTGAGAATTTTAATTATAATCATGTCACTCTTTCGAAAACCTAAGAAAAATATTCAGCGTCGCGTGTTTTCGGAAAAAGATGAAGATGAGGAAGAAGAACCTATGGAAATTGATATCAACACCAAAGAAAGGGAAGGTAGAAAGAAGGACAAATCAAAAAGTCAACCCAAAACACAATCGTTATTAAGCTTCGAAACTGAAGAAGAAGGTGAAGTATTTCAAGTAAAAAAATCGAATCATAGTAAGAAATTAATGAAAATGTACGAGAGAGAACGTAAACGAAAAGAAAACAAATATGAGAAAGAAGATGTGAAAGAAATAAAGCCAAAGGAAAAAGCTACTGAAATTGTAACCGATGATTTAGTTTTGGTTGTAAACGATAGCCGTAAGCCCTTGGTACCTCCTCCACCACCAATACTTAGTGGTAGAGATGCTTTATGTGCAGGTAAAGATGATTTATCATCGGAGGAAGATGAAGCGCCTGCAACCGAACATCGATTTTCAAAGCCAGATAATTTCAAACGCGTCTTAGAATCTGGAGCAATTCCTGATGCTGCAATGATACATGCTGCCCGAAAAAGACGACAAAGAGCTCGGGAATTAGGTGGTGACTATGTGCCATTAGAAGAAGAGGAGATAGAAGATAAAGGGAGGTTATTAAGAGAGGATGACAATGAAGGAAGTGATGAAGAAAGAATTGATATGGGTGCAAACCCTACAATTAGAGATCAGGAACGTAGGCGGGAGCAATTCTACGAAGCGCAAGATTCCGACCATGAGATCGATGAATGGGAAGATCAACAAATTCGTAAAGGCGTTACAAGCGCAACGTTAAATCAAGAATTACTATTTAACGAATACCAGATCACAACTGTAGTCCAGAGCGTACAGAGTCAACCTAAGATGGATCCCGAAGTACCTCGCACACCAGAGGCAATTGTTCAGAAGTTACGAGAACATTATGAAGATGTTTGTAAGTCGAAGAATGAAAATTGTAAGAAGCTGAAGGAGATTCAGGATGAGATAGTTAATGTAACGAAGGAAATTGATGAACTGAAGCTTAAAGCTCCAAAAGCAGCTGACAGATTCAGATTCTATCAAGAATTACGAGGATATATTACTGATTTAGTTGAATGTTTAGATGAGAAGGTTGGAATTATTAACAATTTAGAACAGAGAGCTATGGATATCATGAGCAAGAAAGCTGAATGGTTAATTGAGAGAAGGCGACAGGATGTGAGAGATCAAGCTGAAGAAACAACAAATATGAGTAAGTATTGTGGCATGAGGGTAGTTTAAACAATTTGTAACCTAAGATGGAAACAAGTATTTCTTTTGTTAAATTCTTGTAAGTTCTTTTATCTTCTCTCACTTCCTTCTACTCCTACCTCTTTATTTTGTCCAAGTAATTTTTCCATGTTATACAAAATAGACGAATAAGAATGTAATAATAATGATACGGTATTCCGAATTTTTCATTTCCTTTCAACGTTTGCATAATCATATTACCAGAATATTTTTGACGAATAGCGCCATCTCCATGTTGAGGCTTGAAATTTTTAGGCTGCCCTTGTGTGTAACAATTTAATTTCCTAAAGATAATTTTGCGAATAGCATATCACTTATGTATATTTTTCCAAAAGGTAAAGGATTACCAATAAGAAAAATTGAAGACGAAGAAAAGAATCGCCGAGCTGTAGAAAGAGAAGGTAGAAGAACGAGGAGACGACGATGTAGAGAAGCAGCAGGGGAACCAAAGCACGTAGAAGGCATGTCCAGCGATGATGAGATATCCCAACAAGACATTCTCCAATTGGAAAAGGAAAAAGAACAGATTGAAACTGAAATGCATACCGTATTCGAAGACGTAGTAGATGAATACTCTTCAGTCGCCAATATCTTGATCAAATTCGAGCAGTGGAGGGAAACTGACATGCCGGCTTATATGGATGCATATGCTACATTATGTTTACCGAGAGTAATGAATCCGCTAATACGCTTAAACTTAATTTTCTGGGACCCGCTTACAGATTCTGTAGATCTGGAGAAATTAGAATGGTACAGGACATTGGCTTTGTACGGTTTACACGATGATGAAACGGAAACTACTTTATCCAGCGACCCTGATGTAAACCTTCTCCCAAACATCATCGAAAAAGTCATCCTTCCGAAATTAACCGAGTTAGTTGATCGCTGTTGGGATCCCCTCTCGAGTTCGCAAACTTTACGTTTAGTAGGAGTAGTCAGCAGATACATAAGGAGATTCCCAACGTTAGGTCCCGATAGTAAATATTTACATAATCTTTTCAACGCCATATTGCATAAATTAAAGAGCGCTTTGGAAAACGACGTTTTCATCCCGATAGTGCCGAAATTAGCGGAAAGCCGATGCATATTCTTTCAAAGGCAATTCGCAAGCGGTTTGAAACTTCTGCGGAATATTACGAGTTGGCAGGGAATCTTGAACGACAACACTTTGAAAGATATCGCTTTAAATTCGTTACTGAACCGATATTTGTTATCGGCGATTAAGGTCTGCACTCTAACAGATGCAGTCGCCAAAACTGGCCTCGTGAGTTTGATATTACCGCGAATCTGGTTACAAAGTGATACCCCACAGTTGCAAATGTTCAGCGCTTGCGTGACTAATTTGGCGCAAAGGTTGGATAAGGATAATCCATTACATTTGGAATCTATTGAGACCTTGGCTGGAATAATTAAATCCTTAAAGAATTAGTATTGATGTATATAGAAGCTAATTTTTAATTAATTAAAATTGTATGATTTTGTACATAGAGTAGCGTCACAGTTTTTATGGATATAAATACAATTGTTTGTTTTGTCCCATCCCGACTACAGATTTTGTTCTGTTCGTTGTCTCTTTGAAAAAATGAAGTATTGTTCTCTATTGGACGTGCTTGTGAAGAGACCTAGATGGCATATATTTCAGTTCTAAAAAAATCGTATATAAGTAATAACGAAACCTGAAGAAATTAGTTGGGCTTTATGAAATTAACAGAGACTAGACAGAGTCGTGCTGTTTCGTCTCATGAGAATCGGTTCGTGCTGTCTACTGGTTTTTTCGAAAGTCGACAAAACGTGTCGGTCTAATCTCTGCTAATTAGCTAGTTAACAGCATACGAAGCTCTTTTCTAATAAATGAATAAAGTTGAGTCCCCCAATTTAAAGCCGAGTATTGTTTAACTGCTTTTTTTTGTACTTGTGGCAGTAGCCGTATTACCAGTGCTACTCCAGAGTGTACTGTTGTGTTATTTTAGTGCAGTTTTAGTATCTTTCTCAACAATTTATCGTCCATTTTTATTATTCCAAATAAAAATTCAATTAATCACCTTAAAAACGGGTTCCCGGGCCACTTTAAAACAAAAAGCAGGGATATTTTGTTTAAAAAAGGAGCAATATCCCTTGCCTGAGAGCGGAAGGAAATTTTCTAGGAAGTTGGTTGGCATCTCTGACCAGCTATCAAATATTTCGTATGGATCTTATACTATGTGTCCTAGAAATCCCGAACGCGAATTAAGTTGGTAATCCGGATTTTATTTATCTACAGTTGGTAAAATCCAGTGGCGTGGTATAAAACCACGACAAGATCATATTGTTCTGAATAATGACAAGCAATAAATCAGAATGAGGTTATATTTTTACAGACTTGTTATTAAAAACACTATTATTCAATGAAAATAACACTGATGAGTAGAAAATACGTTTATTTATAAAAACTGTTGAAAATGTTCTCCATTTGCTTCTAAACACAATGCTATTCTTCGCTTCATGTTTTCAAATACATGGCCGAGCAGTTCTTGTATCATATTTTGAATTTCTTGCCTAATTGCTTCTTGAAGTTCGCTCAAATTATGCAATCGGTTTTTATAGACATGATTCTTCAGCTGTCCAAAAAGAAAATAATCTGGTGGTGTTAAATCTGGACTCCTCGGTGGCCACAAGCCTTGGCTTATAATACGATTTCCATAAAATTGTTGCAAATAATCTATGGTGGTCTGTGCAGTATGAGCAGTGGCTCCGTCTTGTTGGAAATAGCCCCTTGTTATTTCATCATAGCTGATTAATAAATTCTGCCAATATGTCAGTTTGATATCGTTCTGCATTAATTGTATCGTTAAAGAATATTGGCCCTATTATTCTTCTTCTTGATATCGCAATCCAAATTCCAACTTTTAATGGATGCAACTCTTTTTCAACAAAAGTGTGAGGGTTTTCCGTAGCCCACGTTCGGTAATTCTGCCTATTTACATAACCAGATAAATAGAACCATGCTTCATCAGTGAAGAAGGTTAGATCCAGCAAATCATCATTATTAAGGTGCTCGTTGAACCATTGACAGTACAGTATACGTTGTTCATAATCACGAGGGTACAATTGCTGCACAACTGACACTCGATAGGGATACATATGTAAATTTTTATGCAGAGCCTTTGCGCAACTACTTTTACTTACACCTGACTGTGCAGAGAGCCTTCGCAATGATTTCTTGGGGCTTTGATTCATTCGCTCTTCAATATCATTAACAACAGCTTCAGTTAATGTTGTAGGTCTTCCGGTTGGTTTATCCTTACAAATACAATTTTTTCTCTCAAAACGATTTATAATCTGACGTTTGTGATGGCCGAAAACTCTATAGTTAACATTTTCATTAGGAAACGCTTCCACAAACTGATCGAAGCAAGACTGTAAACTGTACGACCAAGTTCCATCCTGGTTGCGAGTTGCACTTCGAAAGTGGGCCATAAGAATGTATGCGTCTAGCTCAGACGTAAACATCTTGGCTTTCCGGTTAATACTGAAAACAGGTTAAAATAGTGATTATTAAAATACAAGTTGAAAAAGAGAATTAATGAGCTCTGAAAAGAAGATAAGACAAAATCAAACCACAATAATTTGTACAAGACCGAAAATGACAACTGACAGCACAATTAATCTGTTTTGTCTGTCAATTACAGACAATTTATTTACACGTCTATGTACTCAGCTTAAGCAGCAGTGTTACCACCAAAAGTTCATATATTTGTAGGGATGCCAACTTAATTCGCGTTCGGGATTTCTAGGACACAGTATAAAATCAAGTTGTTTCCAACTAAGTGTATCTGATTTGTTAAAACGTTGTCCATCGTATGGAACCGCAGTCCAATATGTCAGTTAAAATCATATTTAAGGAGGAAAGCAATCTAAATGACCATCCAGCCGATACTGTATTTGATTTAGCCGACTGCTGTAGAACATGTTTACAACATGAATGTTCCTTGACACCAACATATTCTTTGGATAGTGATTCCATAAAGTTCCGTGATAAATTAGCGGCCTGCGTACCAGGAATTGTAAGTAGCTCACATTAACATAAACGGAGAAATTATTCTCAAATTTTTAGAGGTGGCTAAAGGAGGATGTGCCTTCTTTTATTTGTGGAATATGTATAGAAAAATTGAGAATTGCCTATGACTTTCAAACAGTTTGTTTACAGTCAGATCAGACACTTCGATTACGATGGGAAACAAATCAAATCCAATATTCTAAGAGTGTAACTCCGGATCCTACGACAACAACAGACTTAGCAGAATATGAAGAGAAAGTTATTTTAAATATGAAGTGCGAGGAAACACAACTGCAGCCTTTACCTCAGTGTATCTCAGATACCCCAGTTGCAGAAAAATTTGAAGCAATGCAGACATTAGATAATTCTAGTAATGGCTGCCAGCTTTGCGGAAAAGAATTATGTGAACATATTCAAAGGCATGTAGATGAGAAACCTCTGCAATGTTCGGTATGCCTCACACAGTTTACAACAACAGTTGAGCTGGTTATGCATATGCGAATTCATATTGGAGAAAGGAGGTATGCGTGTAATTTTTGTGAGAAGACCTATATTAATGAATCCGATTTTCTAGTCCACAAACATTCACATACAGGAGAAACACCATTTACTTGTTGCGATAAAGAGTTTGCTACAAGAGATCTGTTGAATTCGCACTTAAAAACTCATCCCGACAAGAAATTTTCACGATGTCGAGTCAGTAATAAATCATATACGAAATCTCAGCTTATAACACGTGTGGTAAAACGTACTGGAGAGAAATCCTCCTGCAAATTATGTGGACAGAAATTTAGATATTTTTCCCAATTATCGCTTCATATGCGGGAGCATAAAGGAAAAGCGTTTGAGTGCAGTCTCTGTGATAAAGTCTATCGCTACGCTCGGGAATTGCGAACACATATGATGAGACATACTGGTGAGAAATTGACTTGTTCAGTATGTAACAAAAATTTTACTAGCAAATATACATTGGACTGTCACCTAAGAATTCATACCGGTGAAAATGTATTCAATTGCCTACATTGTGATCGTATTTTTCCACATGCAAGCTACTTAAAGACGCACATGAGGACGCATACAGGGGACCAACCTTTTACCTGCGGACATTGTGGTAGAAAGTTTACACAATCCTCCTCTTTAAATGTGCACATGAAGACGCACACTGGGGAGAAGTTCTCCTGTAAACTATGTGATAAAAAGTTTTCGCACTCTTCCACTTTAACTATGCATATGAGAAGACATACCGGGGATAAACTTAAGCGATGTCAAATCTGTAACAAATCATTTGCAAGACCTTCTCAGCTCTCACATCACATGAAAACGCATACCGGAAAGAAATTCTCCTGTAAATTATGCGATAAGAAGTTTTCGCACTCTTCCACTTTAACCATGCATATGAGAAGACATACGGGCGATAAACTTTTGCAATGTGAAATCTGCAATAAATCGTATACAAAATCTTATCACCTTTCAGAACATATGAGGTTGCATACTGGAGAGAAGCTTTCCTGTAAGTTCTGCGATAAAAAGTTCACGTACTCTTCCACTTTAACCATGCATATGAGAAGGCATACCGGTGATAAACTTTCACGATGTCAAATCTGTAACAAATCGTATATAAATTCTTCTCTGCTTGCACGGCACATGAGGATGCATACTGGAGAGAAGCTTTCCTGCAAATTATGCGATAAAAAGTTTGCGCACACTTCCTCTTTAAACGTGCATATGAAAGGACATACCGGCTATAAGCGTCCGCGATGTGAGATCTGTAACAAATCATATATGAACTCTTCTCTGCTTGCACGGCATATGAAGACACATACCGGAGAAAAGTTCTCGTGTACATTATGCGGACAGGAATTTAGAAATTGTTCTCAATTGACGATCCATAGACGGGAACACACGGGAAAACAGCCATATAAGTGCACTACGTGCAACAAGGTATGTGATACTGCTACGCAATTACGAACGCATACAGTGAAACATACTGGAGAAAAGTTTTCCTGTAAACTATGTGAACAGAAATTTACACATTACTCTCAACTGTCTCTTCACATGCGGGAACACACGGGAAAGCAGCCGTATAAGTGCACTCACTGCGATAAAGTATGTAGGTATCCCGGTGAATTGCAAACGCATATTGTAACGAAACATATCGGTGTGAAATAGATGTGATAAAAAAACGTCAGATAGATATAAGATGAATTGTTTGTTTAAAAACTCATCCCGGGCCGAATACTCGTGTTATCGTATTTATACACGAAAAAGCGACTTGAAGATATATGGAAGGTAAGAAACCTTTGGCGATGAACTTCGCGATATAAAGATTGCACAATCCTCTTCTTTAGCCGAGGAATAAAATGAAATGCATCGGAAGTAAATTCATTCGAGTAGAGCTTTTTGGAGGAACACCAAACCGATGTGAACACCAGCCTGAGTTACAGTGTTAATGCTGTTTTTGAAGTGGGCCTAGAGATAGAAATACTCCCATTTCAACTTCATCAGTTTCACTGTCTCCTCCATTAATATTGTGGTAATAGGACGAAAGGGTGGAAATGATATTACCACCGGTATTTCCAGTACGTGTACGTTGCTTTTTCTTGTACAACACAGTGTATTACTGTCTATATTCAAAATGTCAAATGCTTAACTAAGAAATAAAATTAACCGATTACAAGATAATATCTCGTAATCTCCTGGCAAGTTGTCTTGCTGCTAGTTATCTTGATATAAAGTGCAAAATAAATTACCTCGACAAAGATATGGATAATTTCATTTTACCCCTACCTGAATTGCTCTTAACATTTGAGAAAAAAACAACTACGAATTGCATCAACCTAACATGGGGACATGTAAGTCTGTCTAGTCTGCAAAAAAGTAATAATTTCATCCGCCTTTGTCCTCTCTAGTTATGACCTTTCCAATAGACGTACAATAAGCTTGATTTCCGTCTATTTCTTACATAGTTGGTTACAGAAAATTCTGTATCGTTTACTACAAACACTGCCCGTCGAACTGATGAAAAATTTTATCCATTTTATTATGGCAAGAATCATCTCGTTGTACTACGCGTTGTATAACACATAGTTGTCAAACGAGATGATTTGGACAGTGTTTGTCAACGTCCGATTCGCATTTATAAAGACTTTGATGTATCTAGTTTTAGATCCCGTTATGCCGTACAAATGAAAACTTAAATATTAAAAATATTTAAGCACTCCGCACCATAAGTGTTTAATTAATCAATCCGGGGCAACTGTTTCGAGGATTTGACGTTCCTCATTTTCAGCATGGCACGATTTATCATCAAACGGACCTGCGATTTTCCCTCTAAAAGCTCTAGAATGCAGTATGATCGACTTGTTCCATGCAACTTTGATGTGTTTAAAATTAATTAGAATATAAACGCTCGATAATTGAATTATGGTCAGTTTAACAAAGTATTTAGATTAGTAAGATTTTAATCTATTTTATTTACAAAATATTAGTGATGGGCAAGGTACGAGAAATTACTTAATTATTGCAGAAAGTAGACACATTCTCATGAGAAGGGCTTTGTGTCATTTCCCTTATTTTGCCCAACACTGCAAAATACAATAAATTTCCCACATGCAATAAATATATAAAAAGAAAATTCTTTTATTCAATAGTCTTATAGAGTAATTTAGTTAACTAATGCTCTTTGTATCCTCCTAGAATGGCGACTTCTTGATTCAAGTAGCGCCCTTTCTAATTCTTCCGTTATATGCAACAAATTATTGGGATCAGTTTGAAGCAATATACGTTTTTTATCCTCTTCTTTGTTGTGTGAATTTGGAATTGTTAATTCCAACTCCATTGCGATGAGTGGATTAACTTGATGTAATAAAGATCTTGAAGATATCTTAAAATATAGAAAACAAATTATCATAAAGAAATTTATAACAAATATCAACGTTGTACCTGAACTTCGAACCTCCAGTTCAAATTATGATAATGCAGCTCTTTTATTGCAATTTTCTTTAGTATCTCGCAAATTTCGGTCTTTTTCGATTCATAAAATTTGCTTAGAATTGCCTGTTGCTCTGTTGAAAAGCCTGCGGTCAGAACAGAATCTCGGAAATCTGCTTCGCCCAACTATAAATTGACCTTACTTATTCAAAGGGCCTAGTTACAATGATTACACCTACTAACTTTGTATCTACAACTAATTAATAATAGGTTTACCAATCCAAAAACACAGTTCTGTATATCTTCCGGTTGTATGCTCAATTTTTTCGCTGCAGTATTATACATTTTCGGGTTAGGTCCATTTTGTAAGAAGTCGATGGCTAATTTGCAAAAGTCGACGATTACTGGAATTGTTGATATTTTAGTTTAATTTATAATTAGAAAAATATATATAATAGCACCTTGAGGAGTTTGAGCCGTCAATAGTTGTATATGTTCTTTATGATCACTTCTTAGAGAAAGCAACATTTTCTAACCTATTTAGTTAGTAATAGTTACTTGTGGGAGTATAATACATTTATTTGCTTTATATTAAGTGAATAACTTGTATTTGTTTAGTGTCAAATTCTATTTGCTTCTATTGCTACTTGTAAGATGGAAAATGATAACCTCTTGAATCTTTTTAGAAGAAACCTTTTATTTTAGTATTCCGTTGCCTACTTTCTATTTCTTACTAATAGATGCCGCTGTAAAATTTATAAAAAAAAACTTTAACATCCGAATCACTTTTCTGAGAAAGCCAGAATTAATATATAATTACAGAGGACAAAAGCGGACGGAATTATTACTTCTTTGCAGAGACTAGACAAACTCGTGTTTTGTCGACTCTCGAGGACACCAATAGGCACCACGAATTTCTTCTTATGAGGCGCATAGACACGAGTCTACTCGTTGTAAAAAGTAATAATTCTACATGCCTCTGTCATCTCTATATATAATTAGAAGTTCCAACCGTTAATAAATGTATGAGAAGTAACTAAGTTAAGACACTCTGCACAACACAAGCTTAATTAAGTTATCCGGGATAACTATTTTGAGAATACGTCGATTCTCATTTTCAACCGTGGATTAAAGAGTAAATACTCGCTATACTTCCGAGAATGTGCCGTTGAGGGGTTGCTTGTGTTTAAAACATAATACGCGAAACAACAACAGTCCTATTCATCTATAGTTACCTAAACGATTATGAATTAACGTAAAATTTGAATTCCTTTGGTTGTTTAACGGTGTTTCTGCAATTTCAGCACAGCATCTAATAATCAATGTATTATAATTGTTTTTCAGTTGTTAAATTAAAATAAAGTTTATAAATTTTGGCGTTTGTGTTAGTGATATGTCAATCGCTCAAAATAAATAAATAAATAAATAAATAAAGCAGAACTGAGAAATATCAAAAAAGAAAGTCGTTCTAAGGACGTTGCCAGAGGGGACCAGAGAGAGGCAACGGAAAAAAAATATAATTCGGACCAATTGGTTTAGGCTCCATAAATAAAACAACTGCGAATAGAAATTATAGTTTTATTGTAATATATAGATATATTTCAAAACTCCAATAATGTACAAAAAATATCTGTGTAATTAAATAATGTTTTTTGTCTGTCAATTTGTTCATTTCTCTTCATTTTTTTTTTATTTAATTTAGTGGCTGGGTGTAATTGACAATAATCAAGTAAGAATGCTATTACTAATAAGGTCTAGGAATACTCCTAGCAACAGTAACATGGCGGTTGCCTATCACAATGTCCAACAAAACAATCTCTCCAAATAACATATTTTAAATTATGTATAAAATATTAACAGTTACTATTTTTATGTATTTTTTTTGTTTTCTTTTGGTAATGCGTAGCATGAACACTCACTGAAAGGAAGACAACACTAAACACATCCAAATAATAACAAGCGCCCCCGCCAAAAGTGGCGAGGGCGCGATTTTTGTTTGTTATCTCTTTTTTTTAGTTGTTTTGTTTTGTTCTCTTTCTCTCTAAATTCGTTCGCTCTCTCACTTTCGCTCTCTATCTCTTTATGTAAATCTGAATTTAAACAAGTCCAATAATAAAATATAATATTATTGTATCTATATATAATATGTATATAAATATAAACAAGTCCAGCTTCTATTTACAATTGCACTCGGACCCTGCGCCTTCCTCAGCTCCGCACTACCCTAACCAAAAAACGAACAAGCAACGTAGTAATGCACTTGATACAGCTAACCTGTCTAAATTACAGCCTGCGGTACTTAACCGATGAGGTACCTAGTAGTATATATATATATTTATATATTTCTATTATTTACACGCGATCATCTGATAACAGCTTCTGCAGTAGTGAAGATTGTGAATTGTGATCACCTTGTCGGACCTCCTCCATAGAAGTCTGAAAAATCGAAAACGAAATTAGTTATTTTTATTTTGAAACGAACACAAGATATTACATTCCGTTCTTGAAATATATTACGCTGTAAGTACACTGAAATCCGATGCTAAATCATCAAGCTTGCACATACATCACTTATTTCCTTACTGATTATTTAATATTTATATTGGCACCGGAGAAGTAAGGATAAAATTACAAACGTACACTGTCGGTCATAGAAATTTAAGTTTTCCTTGAATATTATTAACAATTTATGTTTCCAATTTAACTTTTTTTTTTCAGATTCTGAACGGCCAGGTAGAAACCTGGCCGAACTTCAATGACCGGTAGTGTACAAGTGAAAACACTAGTTCATCGGGAAACTTGCTATAGACATTCAGTGTACACACACCCAAAGCTCCAATTACCCTAAGTAAAACGTAATGTAACACCTTGCATTGCGAAATCTTGCATCACTCTTAATATATAAGTGCGGAGGGGTTGTCTTTGTAAAGAAATCTTTTAAATGGACGTCATGCAAGCGCAGTTAGTTACAAACAGCAAGCGGGATAAGCTGATAGGACATAGGTATATGTGGCTTACCCTAGAGGTCGCTGGCTGTGGTGACATTGAGCCCATATCTGACCCTATCGCACCCCAAAGTTTCGGGCTCTCACTTGCACCTGCACGCAACAATGACGTCATTGTACGCACTCCCAACAGACGTACACTTGTTGCCAGTATTCGAAATAGAGAAAAAATTGTAAACGCAGGCGACGAAGGCAACGAATGTACGTACTGCCCCTTATAAGTTTAGTATAAAATGTATTATACAGTGAGATGCTGTATTATTTTATCGCAGAGAAAATTTGGTAAATAATACAGCAATAATGTAGCCATATATATAGAAATAATATACGCGATTTAGTTGTTGAAAAAAGATGGTTTGTTTTTAGCTTGCGATGTTACTTCTATTATATGGTTTTCAAAGAATACTTTAACACGCTCTGAACTACTTATAGGTATGTATGAAGAAACATTAATGACACACACAAAAACAGAGGCTTGTAAATTTCCCAATTATCATAATGACGATCTCATAATTTTGATTTTTTAGATTCTTGCACAAATCGTACGTTCCCTTAATTAAACTGATTTCTCTAAACGTAAACGTAAACGTTTTACGTAAATTAACGTAAAATAACGAAATCAGCTTAGTTAAAAAGGAATAAATAATTTCTAAATTAACGTAATGCACATGCCGAAAATATCAAAATATCGACATCTCTTGGCAAATTCAATTTTCTGATACACTACCGCTTATAACTTTAATCGAGCGCAAAAATGTAAGAACGTTGCTTTAATGTAAATTTTGTTTCCAATAGCATTAATACTGAGAAAATCGTTTTAAAGATGAAATTATACCTGCTTTTCATAAAGACAAGTCGTTTAAGCATTTCAAGGTGTTTCCTTGCTAGTTGGGAGTGATTTTTATGATTGTCGATCTGAATGGTCCCACATATCCAGCACTTCGATAAGACGTGGTGGTCATGAACTCTTCCTCAAAGCAACGTCAGGCTATCATGTTTAATACTTATGGTGTTACGTTGATCTTTCACCCACCGACAGAATAAATTTTTATTTATCAACTTGCAGTCCTGTGTTCAATTTTCGTGGTATTTCAACCACTTGAGCATTTTCTAATTCCGCACAGTGGTTAAACGGTATCCTTAGCGCCTTCTGAAACCTATTTCCACTCGCTAAAAGACGTTTCACTTATTTCCGCTTTGCATCTCGCTATGACGCCATGAAGTGATAGACCCGTTCCGTTTTAAATTAGTTGAAAAATCAGTCTTTTCGAAAATTCCACACCTTATTGCCAAACCTGGTACTCACTCCGACATTTTAATCACTTCACAACTAACAACTTATTATTGTGAATAATATAGAGGGTCGATCATAATGAATGGTAACTTTTGGGCCTGGTTGCAAATACACACCGTTCTTATACCCTCTTTTCGAACGAAGAAAACCAGATATTAAATGTCAAGGTTTTTAGTTCATATGCAGTGCTGCTCTGTTGCATACTTGTCACCCTGCGTCGGTTTCTCTTCTGCAGAAGTGCGATACGCTTTGTTATGTGGAATAGAAAATCGTCTAGATTACTTAGCAGTCCCGGGTTACTCTTCAAAACTAATTTTGATTTACAGATACCTGATAGTTACTCATGTAGCTCGTAATATATTTGTGTTGGAATGATCTAGGTTTTATTGCATTTTATAGAACTCGATTACTTATGAGCGGAAGTGTAAATACTTTGAAGAGGGAATAAAAAAACATTTGATATTTATATACAAGCCAAATATCGAAAGACGAAGTTGTTTGATAACATTTAACCCCTTTTAAATATTAGTTTATGTATATATTACAGCCCTAGTTATTCCGAGTTTTCAGCAAAAAGAAAAGAATGACAGTACAGCAAAACTTCTCTAAAGCAGACAAAATTTGATCGAAATGCAAGGAATATGATTACTCCGGCAATTTAGGTTCGTTGAGGCGAGGTGTCCGTCTTAGAGAGGTTGTTGCATTGCATGGAAGATATCGAGTTTCTTTCGTTGTTAAATTACCAACATTGTATTCCAGAATTGCTATAAATAAATTTCGAACAAACTCTATTTTTAAACGATTTAAATGATGCGACGATTTTTTTTTTTTGTAAATTAACATGCACTACACTACACCCGAACACGCCTAAAATATTACCGGCCCATGAGAGCTCGCAGAAGTATTCTGGAATGTAATTCGTAAACAGCAATTTTCCTGACTTTTAACGAAACTGATATCTTGGAATCTGTACAAATGAAAACACAAAGGATGGTATCTACATTGACATCTAGAAATGTAATTCGCAGCCCCTAAATTGCAATACTTTTCATCATGGGCGTAGTTACGCTCCCTTAAATTTTTGAAATAATGCCCTAAACGTCAACTCTAATTGTCCCTTCCCTCTCTTGACCAAACTCTCGACTACGCCCATGCTCTTTGCCGCCAAAGATCGTACATTTCTACATGGCATTGCAGTCGCTTTAGATATAAAGCCCCATTCTATAGTGACATCTATCTTAATTTAAAGTTACTAGATCGAACGTATCAAATGTACTTACCAGATGTGGGTAAGTCGAAACTATGACCTAAATCGAGATCCGGTGTAACAGCCTGGTTGAGTAGTTGGCTTTGGGTCCTGTTATTGGGTGGTTGCGTTTGACCAGAACGTGCGCCCACCACGTTTCTCAGTTCCTGTCTTACGTATTCTGATGCCGTACCACCCCCTACACCTAGCAAACCACAAAACCCGTTTAAGTATGTATTTACAGTTCGAAAACGTCCAACAGCAGTACACTCAGCATGTCAGGGTAACATTAAACACAAAAGTACACAAGATGAATGGAATGTCGTTGTTATACTCATTGGTTCACATCGATTAGACACACATCACGACGATAGGGAAACATGCTACGTATACCACTTATGACAAATGAATTAAATAAACTACGAAACAAAAACAATTGAAACAAAAAAAGTGAATATATTTCTAAAGATATCATGAATGAGGTATTAATTCTAAGAAAAGCTACGTATCTAGCATGTATTAATACACAAATATAAAAAGCTCATTAACATAACGAAGCGTGCGTAAACTATTTATACTTAAATTATGAAGGTTTACACGGCTGTTGACGTTTATACAATTTTCTTCCACGTTTCATTTAATTTTTAACATCTTAAAAGACCTCTCTTTAGGCTGTGGCTAGTGTCCTATGATCCTATAGTGGTCTATAATTAATCAAAAAACAAGGCTAATATACAGCAATCGGCGTATATCTTGGCGAGAGATGAGGGGTACGCTCTGAACTGATTTAAATCTAGCGTTCTCGCCTAGTGCAGCTTAGTGTATATAGTTGGTAACGAGGTTTTTGATGAAGAACAGACACTAAACGTATAGAAGATTGCGCCACTCAAGTAACAGGGGTATCCGTGGAAACGATAGAGAGGATTGTTCAAGAAATAAGCGCAGAAATAAGGTGCGGAAATGGAAAACGGGTTAGAATGGAACGGATCAAATAGGTCGCTACAAAGAAATCGGGAAAACAAAAATACTCGATCCTTTATCTAGACCAAACATGTATTCACAGGGACCATAAATCTTCTAAAACCATTAGAGCAATAACAGCTTAAGACGTTTGTTTAGAAATATACAAGAATGCACGAAAGCCGATTTAGTTCCGCCGCTTTTTCCAGCGCGAAATTTTAATAGAGCTGCAAATTGTAGTATATGTAAGGGGAAATATACGTCTTGTAATGTTAATGTTTACATATAGCAAGAACTTGCAGAGAATTATAGAAAGCGAATGAGAGAAAGCTTCGCGATTGTCATAGATAATGCACCCTGATACAGCGTGCAAAATAACAAGCCGTCTACCACGTTAGTTGAAAAGATGATATGATAAAATGACATAATAACGCCTGAAGTATATGAAATCATAAGGTATCGTTAGGAAGTCGCTGCATAATAACTTGAAAATTACGTCCGTACCACCAGATTTAAATCGAGTAGACTACGCATTCCGTAAGTGTCTTGGTGGGTAAAATTGGGATCGGTACCATGAGTACCATCTGTACTATTGGAGATGTTTATAACTTCCGCTTACAAATTTTTCCAGATAATCCTCTTTCGACTGTTTTATTAACTGCATTTCTAGCTCCTCAAAGAGCTAAAAGGTTGGCGGAAAATACTAGTTGAAGAGAACGCGTAAAATTGAAATTTCTCGACGCTTCTGTTAATCAGAAATAAGCCATCTGCCAACAGGCATCGCGGCCACTCGCTGAGAGATATGCTGGCGGCTACATCAATGTTCTTCAGTTTTAAATGGTAACTTGTTAACTATCAGTTATAGAAAAAAATTGTATCGTCGTTTTATTTGCTTCTGAGTCGTAAACAAAACTTCGATTTCAATGTTAATTTTTCGATTTATGTCGGTACTTACTCTCTCGTCTATTCGTCAGTACTTCGCCAGAATACAGTGGCGTACTAATAATAAAATCTCGGATTATGATATAAATTTATATTTTATTGTTAACTATCAGGACATTTTGTAAAATTGTGTAACAAACAGTAAATTAACGTAAACGAACATAATTGCGACCACTACTTTATTTAAATAATCGTCGGAACACTGCCTTCACCCATTTCTTTTACTTAACAGTAGAAGAATATTGTATGATCAAACTTAAAGTAAACTTATTTTTAATTGTAGAATTACATAGCAAAGTCATCGATGTTTTTTTCATGCAATTCCTAAGTAAACATCATGCATTAGGTAGATTTTTAACCTAGTAGTTTCTTATTTAATTTTAAGAACGTCTAAGTTGGTAATCAGTGTAAGGTAAATGATGACATGCCTTTTAGACCTTCTTAATAATTCGATCAACACGATTATATTATAAAAAGCGCATATAACATGGAAATCATAAAAAACAAAAAAAAAAAAACAAGCGTACACGAAACAATAAGCAACATAAATCAGCGTAGGTAAACACATATCAATGAAGAAACATGATGATATGGGTTTCGAGGATATACGAGGGTAAACATGTTGCTAGGGTAATACAGATGACTAATGTGGGGGTGTTTGTGGTGGTTTCTTTTCGGATAAGGGAAAATAAGTCCCAGTGGTTTTAGCACAGCAATGACGCGAGCACATGTAAATGTATGAGTGTTTGTTAGACACAGGGCAGTGTGCCAGTTTAATGAGTGCTTAGTGATATGATTTTTATCTAAGTCCCTAGAATCAGTGTATGATTAAGCGAAACATTAAACGGTTTGCTTTCAAAAATGGTAATGCGATTCTTTAAGTAAAATGGTGACATTTCTTGATCCTTAAGGAAACGTATGATTTCGAAAGGTGTATTATGTGCAGAAATAAAATATTTAACATAATAATGCGTATACGTTAGATGTGAATATTTTTACCATATTAAAGCTATTTGAAGAATTGGTATAGTCTGTTTCAATAGAGACGTACGTGAATGGATTAAGGCATTTAGAGAAGGCAGCACAGAAGTATTCGTGTACGATTTGATACGTTAGATTGATGAGAATTTCAACGGTTGTTCTATACGAAATTGTGGGTTGTTACGTCCTGGAACTGCCAACTGAATAGCACAAAATAAACTATGCAGCCAGTGCCGTGATTTTACAATGATGAAAGCTACTGGTTGACTTAATTTGTCACTAGTGACAAGATATCGGATCGATATTAGAAAGAAACTGAAACAGGAATACGTGACAACTCACTTGACAATTGATGGTGGTTGAGGGTCATTGAGGTGATACAAACATTTTGCAATATGACGCAACAGATCGTAGAAGGTTGCGCGTTGAGACATATCGATATCCGCACAGTAGCCGTTGCTCCCCATATGCGGACTCAATTGTTTATTAGCAGTGGTAATGTGAAGTGTTTGCTAAGGCGAAATCAGATCGGTAGATAGAAGTGAATCTCGCATTATATTCAAGTGGTACAGAGATCTCCAAAGAGGAAACTGAGCAGCGCTTGCGTTAGGTTATTGAATCTCCAAAAAACCTCTGGCTAGAGTCAACAGTGGATCCATCATGACATGCTTGCTTCCTGCGACTTTACATTGTTCTCGTATACATCGCTTTATTTGACTTTCTCAAAAAATGTATAAACACAACAATAAAAAAATGACATGGCATCTGTTAAACGTTATATTATGACTACGTCCATTTCGTTCAATGTTAATTCTTATTATGTTAAATGTTCTATCTTCTTCACGCGAACCCCAATATTCTCTACGATTCCGTTTTCAGCTTGTCGAAATGCAATTTCTCGATTTGCACATTACGCAAGCGGATCAACGTGGAACGATTAATGACAAAGTTCTAGGGACTTATAATGTTGATGATTCGTGTTGTCAAAAGTGCCCCTGGCTAGCCGTCGACTTACCGGCTTGGAGGTGTGGGGGAACACGGCCCCTATCTGCACCATTGTACGGTAACTGTAAACCCGTCTGTTCATAACAGTACTGGGAATCTTGTTGGTACATCATGGAGTGATGGGTTGGAGGGATAGGAGGATAAGAAGCATGTGTGGGAGGTTCCCTGCCGTAAGGCCGGGGTGATCCCAGGCCACCTGTAAACACACGCCACCCTCAGATCTCACGACTTCAAGAAAGATGTCCGGGTTATTTTTTTCTTATTTGTTATTATTTCTTTTTTTTTTTCATTTAGTGATTGTTACTATTCCTTAACGATTATATTATTGTGTACCCACCTAACCTTGAGTTCAATGAAAGATCTTCAAACTAAACAACAAATAAGGGAAAAAGAAAACGTATTTTAAATAGTTTAGCGCTTTTATTGATTATTTGAAACAGTTTGAAACTTTCATTGAATAAGTAAGAGAAGTTTTAAAAATTCTCTAATATTATCAATATAATAATGAAAAAAAAAACTACCATGCATAAAAATATATTATAATATATATAGAAAAAATTGATCAATATGCTGACCTACACCACTACGGATGCATGGCCTACTGGGTAGCAAAAAATTCAAACCATGCTTGAACTTTCGATATTAAAATGTATTAAAAATAGATGTAGTGTTTCGTAGTGAAGTTAGAGCTCTTAAAAAAAGGTAAATAAAATAGTCAAAAAAAAATGAAGAAGATACTATTAACGATGAGAAAAATCACGTTATGAAGTGAGAACTTCTTAAAACTTATCCTATATTAGAAATAGAGCAACAATAAATTCGTAAAAAAGGTAGATGGTCAAAGTTTGTGCGTTCTAAACTTACCTGGCAGTTGAGTTGTGGCGTTAGGTGCACTATTTGCACGCTGTAACCTCAGGTACTGGTTTTGATTGAACGACGAGTTTGGGGAGCCTGGTGGGGGGAAATTATCGGCGGGGAAAGGTGAATGTCTCGTTGGAGCAACGCCAGGACTGCCCATTGCTCGTTGCTGTTGTTGGGGAGTGCGTTGAACGGGAAAGTTACGACTACCAGGAACTGTTACATAGTTGCTCTAAAAATAGGAAAACAAAAGTTTATTAGATTCGTTTAGGTTTACTTGTTATGTGCGCATCAATATCCAAGTCTGATGTCAGGAATCTGGTACATTACTCACTTCCCCAAGTGTGTTTACGTACAACGAACGACATCTATATCAGAGTAACCATTGTAAATAGTTAAGGTCGGCTATAAAATGGGACAGAGGATAGTCCATCGCTGTACCTTCTAATTGCTCGTGCTAATTGGCCTCTACATGAAAATAATTTTGGTTCGCGCAAAGTCGAGTTAGTTTATGGTAATCTCCATTTTTTGCAGCATCGACTACATAAGTTTTATCTTCTAGATTTTCGATATCAAATTTGGATATCAATGTTCTCCTTTGCGACTACGAAAACTTGTCTTACCGTAAGCTGCGCATTGAGCATAGGATTCTGCTGTTGCTGTACGCTCAGCGGGGCTTGTGTTTGTTGCGCCGGCCAATTAGAGTTCTGCGTCGTGCTCTGCGGATACGCCTGTCTCGGAGACAGTTGTTGGGTAAACGGCGGATGCGGAGACAATCTGGACGCGCTATGCTGGTAATTACCGACCGTGCTTTGCGTAAAGCCGGCTTGTTGGCCCAGCGGCGACGTGAGCTGTGAATGTGGCGAGTAAGCTTGTTGTTTGCTCAATCTTTGCGTCGATTGTGTAACCTGGGCACCGAAGGTCGGCGAGAGTTGCGATTCCGGTACGCTAGACGATCTCTGTAGAGAAACGTTGGGCGCGACCGACGTATTCAGCAGACTATCGATGCTTTGCATGTCCTGGTTCACTTCGATCGTCGTATTCGATGAACAGACGAACATTTGCTTGCTCTGCTGGCGAAGCAGGCGCATCTTCTCGTATTGCGGTTGGATGCTCTTTTTCTGCTGGGCGGTGTTTATGTTGGCGACGGCGTATTGCGGTGCTCCGGCTCGATTCGCTACTGTCTTCTGGAAGGTGGTTCTTTGGTAATTCGGCGGCGGTGGAAAACCACCGGTTTGATTGGCTTGGTTGTTTACCTGCGAATAGAGAAAAAGATTCTTTAGCGGGTTTTGAAGCTTTAAGTTTAAAATATATCATATTCAATATCACAGCAAAGTTGTACATTAAAATGCTTCGGCTTTCCTGAAACAAAAGCCAGCTCCTTAAATACTGAAACATTTTTATTTACTCCTTCAGGAGTTACTTGATTATGGCTAAAAGATGTACATGTGTCATACTCGTCATACACACGTGTCAAGCTCGGATTCTGAGCTTGTAGACTATAGTGATATTGCAGGAACTGCAGGAACTCCAATGAACTCTCATAATGTTATTCAAAAATTTAATGCTTTAGCGGAGCCTTGAATCGGCATCGATCAATTTTATAAAACTAGATATTTCAACTTGATATTTCATTAAAAGTATAAAGTATACACACCGCAACTGATGAATATGCTGGTGGTGTGTTGGCCAAAGTGATATTCGGTGACGACTGATTATTAACGCCGGTCTCGAACTGCTGCATAAGCGACTTCTGAATGATGTTGATCGCCATCTTTTCGCTGATGCTCTCGCGTTGCAGGTAACTATTGGTTTGGGGATCGTCGATGGCGTCCAATACGGACGACAAGATATCACTATTGTTCATTACCGCTTCTGGAACGAAATCTATCACTTGATCCAGGATATCGGAAAGGGTGAGATCAGAAGTCGCCTGCATTTCCCACAGGCCGAGACCGCCGAGGCCTATACCGCCGCCACCTCCACCATCGTTCGTACTCGAAGTAGCGGGAAACGCGTTCGATTCGATTTGCTGGTGTTGTTGTTGTGTTTGTTGTTGTTGCTGTTGGTGCTGCTGCGCTTGTTGTTGTTGGAATTGCCGAGTCTGTTGCGATATTCGTTGTTGTATACCATCTCCGGCAGTTAACATCTGATTGAGGTAGGTGGTGGTAGACTGTCTTCCCGCGTTCATCATCCGAACGGCGTTTCGCGAATTCGTCATGATGTTCGGTTGGTTATGCGGCGGTTGCGGCTGATGTTGTTGCTGCTGCGCGGTCTGCTGCATATTCGCGTTCGGTCCGCCCATCATCCGATTCGTCGGGTTCTTGTTGATGCTCGCCTCGGGGATGATTCGCGGCAGCCTTTCCTGGGGCGTCGCCATTATCACGCTGTTCGGTACCGGCGGGATCGGTTGCGGATTCGGTTTTTTCGCGAGCAGCGACGCCAGCATCCTGTTCTTCCTCCACAGTTTGCCGTCCGATTTGCTCGACGAGACGCCGTCACCTGATCGTTTTGAATTGTTATCATCACGATCGTCGCTTGGTCTTTTCCTACCTCGGCTTTCTCCGTTCGTCGGCGACGGGGAGTTCGTGAAACCCAGGCTTCGTAGTAGGGTGTCGTCTTGAGGTTGCATTTCCGACTTTTGCTCGCTGTCGTCCTTTAGGAGTTGCTGTAAGAGTTCGCTCGGTGGTTTGATACCCGCTCTCACTTCTCTATCCTCGTCGTCATTCTTCTCGTTCAGTAACTAAAAGTATAAGAAGAATTAATGAAAGAATATATTGGCTTCCGTGGGCGCCGTACGGGCGTCAATTACACCAGAGGAACTAATCCTTTTAATACCTGCGTTAAAAAAGATTTATTGTACGTAACAATTGGGTTGGTACAAAATTGCGTGTCGTTGGAATAAAAGTGAGCTGAGCTGTATGTTATGTGTTTAGTTAAAAACGATATATATATTAAATAGAAAATGGTGTCAAAAATCAAAACGTTGGATATCTTCAACGATGATAGGGTATTGGGCGTACGATTATTGAAGTAGCTACTTACTAAAGAGGTGGACTTATCGTTAAGACCAAATTTATTTAACAATTTTTTAAGACTCGGCGATCGACGGTGTCCGAAAACCCTAGTGTCCGACGCGATAATTACGTATATCGTTTGTAATAAAGCGGTTCGTAATGCGGTTTCACAATTAAAATGTTTCCTAAATCCAGACTGTGTAGCTGGCAAGATATGATATTTATTTATACAAAACTAAATAATATTACGTCAGAAATAAAAACACAAATGATTATTTGCAAGAGAAGGAACAATTCAAATTTTTTTAATTGATTTCTGGGCCAAATCATTTCATTCTACCTTAAAAACGCATCTTCATCATATTTTACCTTCTACATGCACAGCGTAAAATTGATCGATTTAAAAATAATTTTGTATTTTTTAAGATTAAGTTGTGTAGAACATAAGTAGCTAAAAGTGTTCACGAAAGTTAAATCTTTATTCTTGGAATTATCTAATTTCTAAAACTACTAAATTGAATTAACTTGTGTTTAAATCTATTACTTAACTCCGTAATACTTAGACTTTAATATACGGATATTAAATATGAACAAATTATATAACTTAACTTCTACTTACAATCGTTTCAGGCTGTAGATACGACTTAGTTTCATTTATATCCATGTATTTTCAGAACACTTCAGCGATTGACAATATATAACTATCAACATAATTTTGACCGATCCATAAAATTTAGAGTGCGATATGAGAATAAACGAAACAAGAATTTATCAGCGCTAATGGTGAAAGCAACAATTTCAATGACTAAGAACTAATATAAACAAAGTGAATCGTGTAAATAATGTTAATTCTACCAATATAAACGAACAAAACTTCCTCTATGGAAAATACGGTTGTCGATATGAGCGATGAAAGGCCATCTTCCCAGCTAATAGAATTATAATGAGCATTTTACCGGGTTCTGTGTTGACGTAGTGCGTACGTTTTCTTGCAAGATCTTGCAAGAAAATGAACGGCGATATCGTCACGGTTGTTTTCGAGGCTCGGAAATTTGGATAGATTCACATTTTGGTATGTTAAGAATGATTAAATAAACAAAGAAAACGTCTGGCAAAAACCGTCTTTACGCAGTTACCGTGACAAAGCCTATATAGACGGTTAAACGAAAAGAACGATAAGCACAGGATTCAAGGAAGACATCAGGTCTTATCGGTTCGGTGGATTAGAATTAGAAACCGGGCATATTAAATTGGAAAACTTTAAATTGTCGCCGACGAATTAGGCGACATTATTTACATACAGAGCAACACAAATTTGATGAATAAAAAGAACGAAGCGTTGTCATAGTTACCGGAAGGTCAGCGGAACTCAGTGATATGGAATGGCAAGAAAACTAGGTTTAAATCGGCGATCCAAGCAGCATCATAAGAACATGAGATCAAGAAACCTATCACTAACCTCCGCAATGATTCGGGAATCCATATCAATTAGAAGTCTTAGCAACAATTTGCTATGTTCTAGAGAACTTTCTGAAGACGCAGATTTCTTAACGTTCGTTAGGATATTCGTAATTAAAACACAAAGGGTTCCGCGTGAGATTTGCATCCGCGTCGCATCGAAATGTAAACATATCAACCCAAATAGTTTTTTGTTTACGCGTTGCAAGTCGGTTACGTTCTCGCTAATAAGGTGTTATTTGCACAAACGAACAAAGTGATAAAACATGATAAGTACAAATATAAATTATGTAATTGCAATTGCAATACAGTTGGATTTATTGACGGGACACATTATCGTTAATGTTTAAGACAGAATTTATTTAAATAATAAATTATCACCTCAATTATTTCAAATGTACACTCTGAGCGTATCTTGCGTTTCGATTTGTTGATAATACAAGCGATCCAAGCGAAGTATATACGCCCGTTTAATTACCATTCGTCGTCTTCTAAACAACGCTTGCGTTCCTAATGTTCGATTGTGTATACGTTCTGCAAAAAGTAATTGCATTGCGTTCTGCCGCTAAATATAAGACAATGGACAATATGTTCGCATATGCGAGTAAAGAACTAAACTGGTGGTTTGAATCTCGACAATGCGGAGAAAATATTTAATAATTTTAATGCGGTAAATGTTTGTCAACTACTTTGTTCTGCTTTTGATAATTACAAGACACACAATGATCGGTTAGATTCTTCTGAGGTTGGCAGATCCCTAAGTTGAGTAACATTCTATTCAGTGTTGTCGCATTTGTACGTTCGCACAAAATCTAGTACGCTTATGTTAGCACCAATAGTTCATTTTTATAACGAAAACAATAGTAGGTTGTAGTAAATATCTTACAGTTGTCATTACTGCGTACATTACAGTGTTGCCAAGGAAATTGATCAACAAATCTTTTTGAAACGGGCGATAATTGCCTAGATTGACTAGCAATTTAAATTTACGAAGACCGTAGGGTATTTCCAGAAGATATTAATTTAAAATACGGCACATAGCTACCGCTTTCACTACTATCTTTACCGTAAACTTGCATAAGTATTCATACGCAGGTAGTCGTATAAACCCAAAGGTTGGTACGTATGCGAACATATTCTTCTTGCTGGCAACACTGCTTCTATTTCTTAAATTACTTTTTAATTAACAACACTTACGTTGCTATGTGTCGCTTGGACCGTTCGATCAATGGTTCAAGCAATTAGAAAAGACACCCATTGTTGGTTGTTTTTTTTTTTATTTAATTGCTTAAATTTTTTATTGAAATGTTGTTCAAACAATTTTAAAACGCAGCAAGTTTTTACGTTTCTGGCTGTTGCCACATTGTGTCACACGTAAAATATATATTTTTCTTTATTTTGCTTGATTATAGACGAAAACCATAAGCACAAATAGCGCAAAGAAAGTTCTTTGGAATAATGATCAAAAATATTCAAAATTCATGTTTAGATTTGGCAACAGCCGAAGTTTGTAAATTGGCGTTGTTGTTAATGCAACAACAACAAAGATCTTTTCGTAATCGATAAGCGGTAAATTAAATTCTGCGAAGCAAACGAAAAACAAACAATAAATAATATAACCTTGCTGCTAGGCGGTGATTGGTCAAACGAATTGGCGGCAAAATTTTCATGTTTAAAATCGAGAAATGAAGGAAATAAAATCTCTAAAAAACAAAACAATTGCTTGAAGGCGATTATAAAACTTAGAAGACATACCAACTGCTGCAGATCAACGTGTACGCACTCGTACCCTAAATTTGTTACCGTGTTTCTTAACGAGTTAATTTGAACTGTGCAATTATGACGTACATTGGACCACTACAAGGTTTTACGTTTGAAGTACGCTACGCGTGAATGAGGCTTAAAGGCTGTTCTACACGACACGTGGTGACGTGATAATTACGCAAGGCGCATGCGCACTCCGTATTGTTTAATTACTTGCGAAGAGTAGTGTTAAGCTTGCTCATTTATACTGTGGATAATTTTGAATTATGTATCGTGTAAAACAGCCTTTCCTGCATGGACAATAATCAATAAAATAAAAAGCCTGCAAGTTTAATAAACAGTACAGGACATTACTTAATGATAACTGTGTACACGGGCTCATGTTTTTTAGTAAACATATTTATCTACTGTACCGTTAGACAAGCAAATTCGCTAGTAGCTAGCAAATTCAAGTTCAATGGCGAATCATTATATAAACTGTAGAAAATAAGTTCCACAAATACCGAAGGCTATTGCCTGAAACTATCGCATTTTCATCACGATTATTTACTGATGCCTTTCAATAATAAAAAAAAAAATTGAAATACGATTTCATAATCTTCACTTGAAATAGTAGACATGTAATCAATCTAAACTACGTACGTTTTCAGCCAGTTAGGAATAGATAGATACTATTAATGTTTATATTAATTTCAAATTATCTGTAATTATCTAAGTTTTCTAAATACCGCATAATAAATTCGTAAATAATATTTATCTAAGACAATCATTATCCAGGTACGTTGCGCGCCACACTCCGAGAAAAATAATAAATGAAACTTACCAGCATAACTCTATTATCTACGCGTTTCGGGAATACCGCGATTGGAGAAATAGACGTTCATTTTGCAAAACTTGTTGCATTCGCTGCTACCACAACACTAGTATGCCATACGACGATAGGACAACAACTACTACAACAACAACACACAACGCTGCATAGTTCTAAGTGCAAATGACTCATTTTTAAAACTCAACCAACAGCAGGTACCGAACCGAACGGACGAGCCATGGCCCTTATCACATTGAGGAATTGCCAACTGTAAATCTGATAACGTAAATTAAACACAACGACAATGTATGTTTATCGGTTGATAATTTAAATTTTCAATAATGATCTAGACATGCACGAAAATAACGATTTATTAATTCTTGAAATGTACGAAATAAATAAGAATTATGGGGTAGGATATAGTAGGAATTCTTCTTAACTTCGCACCAAATTTAGTTTCTAGAGACTAGGGAGAAGATGGACCGTTTAGGGTACGAACGGCATAAACCAATCAGGTAGAAGGATTTCCGAGAGGGTCAGCTGCGAAATCGTAGATAAGCGGACGAACATGTACAAGAGACGTCGGAGTTGCAGAACCTTGCAACGTTCTATTTGTTTTGCTTGTGGAAACTTATTGCTCGTTATTTAACAATCAATACGACGATCATGCAATCATCGAAATGAAATACTTTAAAAGTCGTTACTCAGAGCCTTGTTTGTATATCCAATGTCTTAATCATCACGGCATGTGCTGTTTCTGTCAATATTTGTCGATTGCTGCTTTTGAAGAAGTAATCTGTATTGACAGGGCCCATATCTTACCAATAAGTTTTATACGTTTACCAAATAACTCACGGCATGATTGGATTTGCACGAGCAAATGCAAATTATGAACGTTAGAGAGCTTTATTCTATTTGACAGGAATATATAAGCAGCAAAAGAATATGTTAAACTTGGTCAAACGCCTGCATGAAAGCCCGAATTATTTGCAGTACTTTAGGGAGAACTTACACAGTCACATTTACAGATTTACAGTCGGGACCATCAACATTGCCAGCAAGAAAAATATATTGATTGCAGTATCTAGTAATCAGATTTGTCCAATGATTTATAAAGTAAAATTTAGGGATGAAGTGCATCTTATTTTTTAAAAAACATGAAAGTAATACTGTGATAAAAATATCTGTTCAAACTGGTTCTTCATTTCAGACCTTTGTAAAGAAGAAGTAGAAGAAGCAGTAGGTCAAGGAACATTTCATTTTACCGAAACAAAATCTTTGTAAATTTCAATCTAAGGAATCGTGTCCTTTAACAATACAATCATACACGCAATATCAACAATTAAAGGGTGATCGAACCCTAAAATGGTCAAATGTTCATATTTTTTAAGTAGCAATTTTAAGCATTATAGTATGAACACTTTGTATTTCAGTTGGTAATTTAAGGTTGACGTGTATTTTGGAAATAATATGGTAGACCGACAAAACCTAACATGAAAATGGACTAATAGTGCGAACATTTTCTTTTTAAACAAAAGAAAAAGAATATTTGCTGTATGCCGTTAATGTGTTAGAGAAATGCTGTTCAGGTATTTTTTTTTTATGGGCAAGTACTAGCAACTTTGCGACAACAACAGTATTTGTATATTTTTATTGTTAATTCGCCTCATACGTCCTAATTTTCATTCATATGGATTATACAAAATCCAGGTCCATAAAAATATATGTAACATAATTTTAGTTGTTTTTTTCCTATTTCGTTTTTCACACCAACAGCTTCAGCCATGATGATTTCAATATTTAATGAATACTCTGTAGATTACAGTATATTTTGATAGTGACATTTAAACAAGATAACGCGAAATAAAAACCATCAACTAGTAAACGAAAGTAACACAACAATAATTATAAAATGGCAAATCAACATTTATAAATAGTAAAAGTGAAACCGGTACAAATTCCACTAACTGCAAAACGAAGACGGCTGCTAAATTATGCTTTAAAATCTCTAGATTTAGTGATAAATCCACCTAATTGACAGCAAAAGAGACAAATTACAAGAACAATCTAATAAATAGATGTTATTTGGGTTGCCTAACCTTATTCTGACAGTTTTCAGGATTAATATAGAGCTTGCCTTTTTACTTTTGCTTACATCCACAACAACAAGGAGTAGATCAATGTCAAGTGCTCTTTTATCTTTTCAAAGCAACCGTTAAGGCAGCTACGTCAGTCATCAGCCGAAACAGTGAAAATTGTCTTTAAAGGCATCGAAAGAACCTAAAAAATCCTTGCTTAGCTTAAGACTGTACGGAAGATGATTTAATAATTTAATGTTTTGCTGCTCTAGAAACTCAAGAATGAAGATTTATCATTGTAGGCTGGTTAATCGAAGGAGAGCAATTACCTGCGGTATTAATTTTATGGATTTAAGTTCAATAAAAATTGAAATTAATTTTGATAGGCAACATTGCAATCATCGCATTGAACTATTCAACAACAGTGTATTTTTATATAGAATTTCTTACAAACAATTTTGTAAGTTCTTGTTTTATTACAAGGGTTTCTATGAAACGGAACAACAAAATAATTGTATTAAATAAAATGTCTTTAGCCAAAAAGATTTCAAGAGTTTAAGAGCGCGGTATACTCCGTGGGTCGAATTTTGATAGCATACGAACATATTTGATGACCGTTGAAAAAATTCAATGGTTTTAACCGATCTTCGTCGACATTGTTAAGAAAAGCATTAAAATTGAAAACCCTACCTGCAAAAGCATATTATTTCCCCCCGATGCGTTTGATTTAGAGTCAGACGGTCCAGGCAACGAATTCCTACCGCCTAAGCTCCCCGTCCTCGGACTATTCCTATTCTCGTTCAGATTGTCATCGTCATCGGGTTGATTCAGCAGTCCTTTAAGGATCTTATGCTTGTTCTTGCTGTCCGAATCGGCGGGCTCGACGGAATTCGCCGGCTTCGTGAGTAAATTCCTTAACCTAGCGGAATCGGTCATCATGGTCGACGGCTCCTCCAATATATTAGTAGCTTTGGTATTATCTTTTTGTTCGTCCAGGGGGAACGTGGGATCGGGGCTGAAATTAAACGTATTTAGCGCGAAAGGAGTCGAGGGGTTAGGTACTGTGGGACTCGGTTGGGGTACGAATGGTGTGGTTATCGGGCTTTGGCCCGGCCCTCCGGGACTATACGTGGGGGCGCTGGGAGGTCGAGGGGTCGGCGTCGAGCCCGGCGTTACGCTCTGCCTGGAATCCTGGTGGTTCTCGAACCAGTTGATGTCGCCCCAAGTGTCGACGCCGATCTCGTTGTCGATCAGAAAGGAGGGAGTGCTGAAGATGGGCGTACTGGTGTTGTTGAGGCTGTTGCTCAGTGATATCGGATGGGTCTCATTGTTTGCGTTCACTAGGGGACCGTTTCTGGTACCGTTCACGACGCTGGTCATTAGAGGGCCTCCGATTGTGTTATTGGAGATGTTTGTACCGCCGCCTGGGTCGTTTGGTCTTGATGAATCGTTTTCACTAGAAAATGAAGTGCGTAAGAACATGCGTTTGTAAATGTTAGGCATGTATTTTTCATATTAGCAGCAATATATTTGTTACATTAACATTACTTTTATTTATTTATATTATTGAACATTACTGGGGTATTTTATACATGAGGAGATACAAACAGAACTTTGATAGCTTTTTTAGATCCCAAGTTAGACGGTATAATGACTAAAAATTTCAATATACACCCTGTATTTTCTAAGTGACGTCATTTATTACCTAAGAAAAGTATAATTACTTAAATACTTTTATTGCAGTACACATAGATAGTTGTATTGTATTCAATATCTTTCCTATTATTTGCCATATAAGAAAAACGAATACAATGGAGACCGGGTAGAACACCGATAATATTCACGTAAATCATTAAAATTAAATTTGTGGCAGCAATTATCTTACTTACTTACTTACTTAATCCGCTTTTAGTCTTGCGAGTACCGAGACTGAGCCCTTTTAGTAGAAATTATTAATACATTTTATACAATCTATGCGTTATAGAAGTGAAAAAAGAAATCGCAGCAAAATCGATCATATCTTATATATCGATTAACGCATAGAAAGAGGTTTTTGCAGTGAGGTTAAAACTTTGTCTCAATTGTTGCAAAATATTGTATTTAAATGGAAACGTTAAAGCACAAAATACAATAATACAAATAATATGCAATTGTCCTGGGAAAAATTAAATACCCCGAATATCTTCAAGAAGAAACGTTTTTCATAATTTTATGAAAAAGTTCAACTTTTATTTGGACGGAGGTATGTTGTGATGGAAAGAAGATCTGAATTCCTTCAACCTCTTCTGGCCATGACAATCGCAACTCCTAAATTTTGAAATTATACAATGGTCCATTGTGTTTTGAAATTCACGTGTACATATCTGTATCACGTGCTAGATAGCTTTTCCAACAGTATGTCCCCTCTCCCTCCTGCCGAAAAAAATTGACCTCATGTTAATCCGTTTCAAATACTTTACGAAAAACATTTTTCTTCAAAGATATTCAAGCCGTTTCTTTTGTTTTTTTTCTCCCAGGGCACTCCATATTTTTAACGTTAAAGGCAAAAATATTACCACTCAAATTTCGCATATATGGCTTTTTAGGTTATTCAGGTTGGTTGCTTTTTAAAAGTGAAAACGCGAAAGCAATAGAAAAAAGTAAACAGTAACTGTTGGGCGAATTTCTTTCACCAACACGCTAATGTTATTCAGTGTGGTACACCTTTTTTCTTAATTTCTTACTTAAACAAAAAATTCGTGCGGACGAATAAAGATAGGAATTTTAACCTTCAACGTTAAATTTTTAATTTGTATAAAACGTATTGGTTGTCACGAATATGGATTTGATATCTTCTCTCGCAGACAAAATACGTAAACTATTAGAAAAGAACGTTTTACTCGTTCGTATACGTAACACATAAACGCGAGACAAGGTGTTAAAGCAAAAATTTCAAATTGTACCCTAACAAAGTAATGTACCTAATTTTTCGATATATCTTTTTACAACGAACAAAACATTTTGGTAACAATCAGGAGTTTTTATTGGAAAATCAGATCAAGAGAGACTTGGAAAAATAAGGAGAATCAGGAGACAACGACATCTGTATTCATAGTTACAAACCAGTTGGGAGAAATAGGTTACTTTGCGGTGTGTTGATTGGAGATTTACGAAATAGTTTTTTTTTTAATTTTGGCAAAATAGACTGCATTTTTACTATAATAAACATATGTGCCCATATAGTACTGTTCTAGTCAAACAGTTTAACATGTGAAATAAATACGAATACACCAATCATGGATCATCTATTTATTTATTCGTTTTATTAGAAAAATAAAAGAAATGGTCGCCGAGACACATCCTTGAACAATGATAAATGTAAAGCAATAAACGTTTCACGTTTGGCATAGGTAAGTTATTAATAGAGAGGTTGAAAGCGGATGGAATTATTACTTTTTTGCAGCGACTACATGGACTCGTGTTTTGTCGACTGTCTAGTCGCTATAAAAAAGGTATGATTTCACTCGCTTTTGTTCTCTAGAAGTATTTAGTTTCTGAGATTTGATCCTTCAGAATCATATAATGTTGTTGAGTTATACAGGGAAGTACATATAATACGGGTCCTTACAAATAATTACACACATTACGGAAATTCCAATCATGGATAAATAAGAAAGAAAAAATCACAGAATGCAAAGAATATTAAAACTAATAAATACCTTCTACTTACAGATTTCTACAATAACCACAATAAAAAAAAATATATAAGAAACCGAAAACACCTAACCTGATTCTTTAATAACATTTAATTGAAAAATTGTCCGTCGAAAAGCAATCTTATTAATCACGTTAATGACGTCACCATATAAATTAGTAACGAATACACAAGCTTGTGTAATACAGGATCGACTTAATGGAACGTGTATTTAATGATTTATTTCGAATACGTTTTTACTTGTATCGTCTATCTTTTCTGCGCTTATCGAAAAAACGGTAAAATATTTATACAGGCAGGCGATGCACATCAAGCAGTCTAGACGTGCGTCGATTTATACCGCGTACGGTTTCTCGCTAGAATATCTACCTGAAATCGTTTCCGCTGATAAGGGAATACATTTTAGGAAGCTTCTCCATTTTGATGCAAAAAAATATCGACAATCGTAAATAATGAAATGAATACTTCGCGATTTGTTTCGCTCAATGGAAAGTGTATGCGTACAATATAAATTTTCCTTTGCTCATGATACGATTCCGTGTGACTGAGGGGCAACGCATGTAACTGATATCGCTAAAAATATTCTGCTTTGATAAAGCCTAACATTGAATATTATCGGTCTAGAAATTTGTAGGTTATTTGCTACACGCGATATACGTAGTGTTTTGTTTAGTTCAGTTTAGATCGTATAATATATGATTCCTCTTTTCGCTATTATTTACGCAACAATTGTCGTATAAAAACTAAAAGCAAAGTGAATAAGTTTCACAGAAATCTGAGATAAGTTTCTTTTGAATTTGAAAAACGTAACAAATTCAAGAAAAAACTACGGTTATACCGGTTTCTAATCTTACAGCATATTCGATTGTCTGCCTTAGGACAAAATGACTGTAAACTTTTTCTTCTGTAAATGTTAAGAAATGCACAAAGCCAATTAGCGGAATACGCTATAATAGTTTTTCAGTTTGTAATTGGTACTTTGTGTTCACGCAAAAAATTTTGGTGCTAATATAGTGATAGGTACGAGAGATAAATGGTTACAACCTTTAACAAACAGATAAAACAAAGTTTTGGTTCTAGTAAAGGATATCGTTTTGAGTTGTTAAAAAATATAATTTTTTTAAGAACTTTCTCCGTTTATCCACCGCAAACGTTACTGTAACAGTATTCTTTCTCTTACTGTAAGGCTGAGTAACTTTTTATGTATCATACAGTTGGTGTTAAGTTGTATGTAAAATGAGAATCGACCAAAGCAGATTTAATCTAATACAGAAAAGGATATTGTGGTGGAGAGGCTCGTCACTATTATATTCCATTACTTCACCACCTTTTAGAAGGAAACTTAAGGTCTGTATGTTAAGGAAATTGCCCTAAGGTTTGGGCAAACTTTGACTTTACATGTTAGACGCCCGATAAACTATGCCAACATTATTCACCCTATACCTACTACAGTACTTAAACAGCTCAATCTTCACGTTCTTCTTACCGTGAAAAATGTTGTATTTGTTTATATATAATGGTAGAATTTTGATAAGCCTGCAGAGACGAGTTGCGCTTCACGTAATTTGCAGAGACTAGACAGTTTCGTTTTTATTCGTCCCAGGAGAATATGTTCGTGTTGCCTATTGTTGTCCCCGAGAGTCGACAAAACACGAGTCTGTCTAGTCTCCGCTAAGTTCGTGAAGCGCACGGAAAGCGTACTCGTTTCTGCAGGTGTACTTATGAGGATTTTAGTAGCGAAGCTAAAAACAAACACGGAAAATTGGGGAAAAGTTGCCTCAGCTGAGGGTAAAATATGCGGTAAAATTACATTATCCAGCAAGCAAATGTGTAAAAAAAGGCATTTTAGGTATGAGTTGCTGAAGGTAAGAAGAAATTCAAAATAAAAACAACTAAAATCCTTTCCTATTTAAATCTAAGTAAATACTTCTCGACCATTACATCTTCCAACACTAGAGTGGCGACGTTGCGTGCAGTTTGTCATTGACTGTACGTTCAGGCTAAGTCTCGCATGTGTGTAACTCGCCATGTAGGAGATAAGCAGAGAGCGAAGGCAGTATTGGTCAACGAAACCGATTATAACTACCCGATCGACGGTCACCCGCTAGCAAACTGCACCGAACGTCCTCACTCTATTCGTGACTAAATTGCTTGCGGAAGCTCGTCGTGACGTTGAATGTCCTAACGGGGCCTGCGTGACGTATATTTGTGAAATATTCCCTTCTGAATTAGTTACGTACAGCAGTGTCCATCTGAAACGCATACTGCTCCACGTATCTATTTAAGTCAAATTTGAGAATTTATTTATTTGAGAATCCGTGTATAGTATTAGAAGCATTAGCGTAAGGACTTGCTGTGGAAACAGAATTGTTATGTATTGTCAATGTATTAAAAAAAAAATTAAAGGCTAATAGCTGGCGTAGATCGACTTACCCAACTATCGAATGTGTCGCCATGATGAAGTCCGTCTCCGTCGAGTGGGGATTGGCCTTGAACAATTTGGACTTGGTTTGTACGTTCAGGTATCGATCGTGGCTCAGCCTCAGCCGATAGGTGACGCTGGTCGCCTGTCCCGAATTGATAGTTTCTCTGAGGTATTGGGTGAGCTTGTGGGAGTCCTGCGGGACGCACAGTTCCTGCAATAGTCGGTCCATAAGTTCCTTATTGAGGAACTGGCTGTACGCGGTCACACCGGATGTGTCCACACCGATTATTTTGCCGCTGGTGTCCAATTTTGTGGTGAACTGTTCCACCTGAAAGATCGAGGCCCTGTCGCGATGCGTTATACGACTTGCCACGCACATCAAACAAGGTCCACTATCACCGCTCTCGTCGTCCGTCACTGTACCTTGGTTCAGTTGCGTGCTCGATATGAACATCAGCTCATATCGGGCCTCGCGAGGTTGCTTGTCATCACCTAGATCCTCCGGATCGTCCGGTTTCACTAACAAACGACAACTAAACGAACGCGATTTATTTGTTGGTTCACTCGCCCAGCCTATGGGCATGGGCAGAAGACTAGAGCTGAATCTGGCGTGATCACCATGGTGGATGAAGTTGTAGATGCTTTTGCCCAGGACTTCCTCTTCGGTATACTTAATGAAATTGCTCACGTTTTTCGTGACGTGCTCGACCTTACCTTCGGCGTTCACAACGAACAAGAATCCTTCCAGGGCTTCCAAGAGAAGCGGGCCGTAGACGTCGGTGGAGATAATCGCCGGCCTCGAAGATGAAACTTCGCCTTGCTGCACGGGGTCGGTAGATTGCGAGGCGCCTTCCCGCTGCTTGATGCTGCGAATTTGGTTGACGGTTTCCTGAAGGATGGCACACTTGTCGGGCTTCACCGACAGAGAGCTCATGTCCGCGAAGTTGGCGGAAATTAGCTCTGCCAGTTCTTCTATATAGATATTCTCTTGTTCGCGGCGCCTTTTCTCATTGTTGCACTTATTTCTGAAACAGACCCCTAGATCAGTCATCGTCTTTCCGAACGCGAAAGTGGCAATGCAAATGAAGAGAATTAGACGGTCGTATTGGGATGGTGATAGGGGAAATGGTGTCAATCGTCGTGGATGGACACTTGCGACAGCTGTAAAAAACGACTGACTAAGTGTCACAGAAACATAGATATCGTTTTATAATGCTCCTATACACATCATCGTACTGTTGCTTGGGCAAACCTGCCGGATCAGCGTTTCGACATTGGTCAAGATTTTTTATGGTGGGGTGACGAGATTAGCAAATTGTACGCCGCGCGGCTATTAGGTAATATGAAGAAACACGTGGGGATTCCTACGTGTTTTAGATTCTTTGTCGTTTTATATTTAGATTGTGCATATGCACACGTCAATAAACTAATTAGGTTGTACTATGATGACTAGTGACTAATGACTAGTGCTGGTTAGATTTTAATGGTAATATAATACCAAATGGAATAAATATGAAGATTCATTTGCTAAAAAAATGCGCTGTTCAGTACAGACTTTTCTAAATCAATTAGATGAAACAGAGAGTACAAAATTTTTTTGTTCCTTATGTTGTAAATTCAGCGAAATGAGCTTTTATAAAATATGCAATCTTTGGACTTTTTCCATAAATCATTAGGTCACGAATAACACACAAACATTTCGAAATTCCTGTTTTTCTTCAAACATGTTCTGCTCAATTGTAACTGAAACACGAACAATCTTCTGAAAAAAGTACAAAGAACGCTTTTCATCATCATCGGCAAAACAAACTGCAAGTAATCAGGTTATGTTATTTTGTGTTTTGCCCAATAATTGACTGATTAGCATTCATTCATCTGAAAACTTGCCATTGTAAAATGTAATAAACAAATTGAAAAAGAAGAAGAAATAAGTAGAAGAAATTTAAAGAAGTAAGTACAAGAGATAGAGAGAGACCGGAAGAGCAAAATGCATATTAACAAATTTTATTGAAGTTACTAAAGAAATACCAACAACTCTGGGAGTATCTAATAAATAATGAAACTTGTGCTGGAAACATGACAGGAGCGGTATTATCGAAATTATAACTTGAGAAAATCTAGGACACTCGGTATAACAGGACGACACGACTCGCCTACGTAATAAAAACAAATATAAATTCAACGTTCATGACACGCAATACGGAACACACGGAATGGAACTTATGGAACAAACGAATAACAAACACACGCCCGTATACAGTTACAGAATTGGTCACTTACGCGCATACGCAGGGACACAATCAGCATACAAGATGTACGAAACCTACAGTACGTATCATGTCCATCAAATATTGTGTAAGCAAGCATTTCTTGCATAAGTTATCTCGAATTCTAGGAAGGCAGGGTACATAATATGTATGTAGATGATACGTTATGTACATTGGACGCGCGATGGCATGCATCACATTGTTTCTTTCTTACATCTTCACAGTCACGTCCGTCGGCCTACATGTAATGTGCACAAGAAGTCCCTCAACGTTGTCATTGGGGAACAACGACTGTCAGCGAATTTCGCGCATGTAATGCTTTTGTGCATCCACGCTGTTTGATATTTCGTCGTATATCAAAGGACGAGGAAGACGAAGAACAAGAAGGGTGCAAGGAGAGGGAGAAGATGGTAAGAGAGATCCTTCTTAGTCGAGTGGTTTTACGAAGCTACTATACCGCGAATACGATGCTACGGTTACAAAAAGATGCATTGTTCTTGGTTGGACGGTTGTTCGTGATATGAGAGGATACAAGTTGATGGAGGTCATGATTTGAGTGTTCGCGATGCGACATAGGAAAAGGAGACGTTGCTGGTGGTGCCAGGTGCTTATCCGCGTAAAAAATGCAATACCGTCGTTTTAATCACGACTTCTTATCTACTTTGCAAAATACGTAAATATATGGTTGTTTCAAATGAAAGTGAAATATAGAATTATTCATGTATCATTGGTCTCTTACATATGTTAAGTTGTTGAATTTGTTGTAAAATTTAGAAATTGTAAACGTACGCAAAAGATTGCGGCGATTCCTTGGGTCAATAGTTTAACTTAATCTTGCGATGAAACATACGTTATTAAAGTTAAAAAAAAATGTAAAGTTCTTCGCAAGCAATCTTTATTACTAAGGTTCGCAAAGCCGGTGCCAGATCGCGAGTGGTACCAATAAAAACATTTATTGCGCGCATACCTATCTAAGAGCGGAGGAAACTTAAAAATCGCGTAAAGAATTATCAGCCATCAGCCTGTAAACATACTTTTGCTTTGTTCTACTTTATCGGGTTTTAGTAACAAAAATGAAAGAAAATCATTCGTTAAAATTATTGCTTGGTGATCAATCTTTGAAAGTAAGCGATAATAAGGGCTGTGGCGTAGTATGGCAAACAACCGCGGGATCTTCGAAACGGCTGTTCCAGATCGGATGATTACATTTGTAGAGCGCGGAATGTGCCGATACTTTTGTGTTGTTTGCCAATGTCATAAAAGTTTATTCTAAAAGATCCATACTTCAAATGCGAACCGCGTGAGGTAATGAGGAACATGGTTGGAAGCTGCGTTCCATTATTTTCAAGATTTTCATTCACAACGGACTCTAATGTTATGACTTAATACAAAAGAAGCTGCTGCCATCAAAGAAACTTAACTGAAATTTCAAGACTATTAAGTTGAAATTGATTTATCTAAGCTATTTTTCTATATACGACCAAGTAATAATATATGCCTGCAAGCTTCTGCATTAGCGTTAGCCGAATCGTAGCAAATAATATAGATAACGTACATAGAAAGGTACAGACGTCCTTTTTATTAGTTGAAGTTGAATTGATGAGAACAGTATCCGTGTCAAAGCGAAATCTACTCGCTTACTTTCAACATTAAACATATTCATCATAATACAAAAATGTTGATAAATTTAATGTAACACGAGACATTCTACAATCGATACATTCATTTGTTGTGACAAAGCAAGTCATTATTGTTCTTAGGTTAATTTCACAGTACTCTACGCGGACGATACTGGATTATTAAATTACAATTAATAATATATTATGTATAGATATCGCCACTAAATTAAGTTCGCCGTAGCGTAAAAACATTCCATTTCATAATAAAAACAAAGCAAGCTCGGAATAAAACAAACGCACAGCATTTTATAATTACGTATCGTACACATACTTCACCTCTTCCGTGCGTCTAGTAAACGCATGTAAGAATTTTTTAATGCGTCGAATGAATTCGATTTAAAAACAACAGTACGCGCACAATCCAGTTTAACTACTTAAAAGATAATTTACAACATTCTAGATAAGTAAATCGTAATTATTGTCGAGCGTTTCGGTTTGTAGCCAGTAGAACAGCACGACGTTATCCCGCAGACCTATTAAAATGGTTTTCCTCGCATCAACGTTCGACTCTTTTATTTCTGCATTGTTCACATACACAATTAGTTAAGAATAAGATATGTACTTATGAAGATACGTAACTTATTTTAATTACGTTGTGTGAATTTATTTCTTGGTACATTGATAATATTCAAAGCAAAACGAGTTATTTAATAAATAGATCACAATTAGGACTGTTCATTCAGATGTGTTTTTGGTCTTGAGTGAATATGCGGCTATTTAACGTCTTAATCTTCAGTTAATCTATGCTGTCCAAAATTCCAAAGGTGGCAAATGATGGCGCAGTTTTCGCAAACGACGTCTTTCGATTTTTTCCATTTTTACAGCAACACTGACATCGATTAATACAAAACGGCTGTTTAACAACAACTTAGCGTCGACAGTGGCCGATATCGTCTAACGTATGCCTAACTATATCGCCGCCGTGTAAGACCATCTTCATATATAGGCTCGAGATATTTCAACCTATCTCCCCACACGTGTACCAGTAAAATGTAAGCAAGGATGTATTTCTTGAAACACGTAAGTGGCTCCAAAAACGACAATCCCTTTCGAGCACCAACATCGCGTAGCATCCAACTTTGATTTAATAAATTGGACAGGTATTTCTTCGGCTCCATTCCGGTGCGCTTTAAACTTAATGCGAATTCCGACGGTGTAGTGGCGCGGTTGTTTTAAGGATCGATGAAACTAAGGTATGCTCGCCAGCCCAATTCAAAAGCTCATTATGTCACGCAAGCTTAGCGTCCCGTGCGAGAGAACCATGCGATGGCTGCCTTACCCTTTCCGTGCCAGAAATAAACCAGAATACGTTGCTGGCGAATTGTCCGGATTACACCAGGAGAAAACGGCTTTACATCGACATGATGATCCATCTTTTTAAACGAGAAAAGGATTTTCTTATCATCGCGAGGAATTCGACAGCGATGCAAGCAATTGATAAATCGTAGAAACAGAGATCTACGCACTCGACTTGGATAACATCCATCCGTGCCCAAATATTTAATTTTTATTTAGGATACATATAATATACCTTCTTCCAGACATCCTAAAATAATGGTGCCTTCCAATTAATACATTTATATAATTCCTTATCATTCTGTGAATGTTTATACGTAGATTAAAGCATTAAAACTTTTTTTATTTAATATACGTTACAATGTTGTAGAGAATCGATATTTTTTTTGTTTATTCCCATCTCATCTACCAATAATGGGTACAACTCAATTAGGTAGGTATACGTCATTTTTAGAATGTCATGATTATTGGTAGTTAAAGAATAGAATTACACAAAAAAAACCTCTTGTAACGCAGCTTTTGCCACGGGATGAGCGAGGGTAGCATACTTCGACCTACTAAAGATTTACTCAAAAAGAAAGTCAAGCTAAAAGATTCAATAACGTAAAGGGATCAATATTTATTTCTACGATACGACACTTTAAATCTGCAAATCCACACGACGCGAACCTAATAAAAAGAAATATCGTATTCGCATAACGAGTCCTGCATGACGTAAATGGTAGATCCGCACTTCTACAAATAAATTTTAAAACAAAAAAAAGAAGAAGAAAACGAATCGAACCAGAGGAGAAATCGCTCATTTCGGTATAAGCAGCAATAAATACTAAATTACGATTGCGGTCAGCCGGCCCACGGCGTCCCGAGGCGGTGCGATATAGCAGTTACAGAAACGAAGCCATTTCCGCATGAAATTTTGATTAGGAAAAACGGAAACGCGATGTCGTAGCGGAGTAAGGTTGAGATCAATAAGCCGGTAGGATATTGGTCAGCGTTGGACACGTATGCATGACGCAAGATGTCGTGGACTTCCGAAGAAGAAATTGAATTGGAGGTGGAAGCAATTGTATATGAAATGCGTTAATAAATTAAAGGTAAGAGTTAGTACGTGGATAGGATAACTTACTCGGCAGGCGTTTATCGTTAATGGATCTGCGTTAGTGGCAGTAAGTGATCTTTTAAGGAAAGGCGGCGCTATTGCAAAAGATACGAAAAGATCTTACCTCCAGCTAATTGTTGAAAAATACTTGCCAAAGATCCTCATGATCTTTAAATCGTTTGCGTTAGTTATAATGCGAATGAAGTATAGAGTACCCATATAATATACAAAAAATACCTAGAACCAGAATGAAAGGCTTTCTCATGATTTAGAGAGTAGGAAAACTATAGGCATCATTTCCTGTTCTCCAATGAGACCAAAATTTCACAAGAAATATTCTTGTGTATATGTAGACTGGACACCGACTTTGATTATCTCAAGAAACTGTTGAGACCTTCATGTTTTCGAAGTCACTATGCTTAAAGTTTCGAAAATAGGTTCGATATATGCAATGCTAATGGCGAATATATTGATCAAACAACGACACGATTTGTTCCAAGAATTTTTTATCTTAATTTCCGGTAACAGACGCATCTGAATGCAATAGCAAACTAGATACTACTAACTTAGAAAAGATATTTGATATTAGCAGAAAGAATACGCAGAAAGAATAAGTTTCCAGTATCCAATGTTATTGCGGTATTATGTGTTTGAAAACATTTATTATATCTAAAGAATAACATGTTCTTTTGACATGAATCAATAAATTTTAAATTTATTTTAGACATACTAATTACAAGTTCTGTATTATAAGTAAATTGGGTATCTATGATTTTCCTGAATGTTATCCCAATAGCTATGGAGCTTGAGGTCTAAAATAATATTTTATCCCCATGACATTACCATGGTACATCACGCGATCTATAAGCGTTATAGCCTCCGTCCCTACGCGAATTTGAAATGTAGATAGGCAATTGTGGGTTTACTTGGGAGGAGAACACCGTTAATTCTGTTTCTACAGCATAGGAGGATTAGGGCAGTACTAAAAATTTAAAGGGCAACATTTAGATTTGTATTTCTTTGTATTAGGACCCTCACAACTATTCCATCATCATAAACAACAACATCATTTCAATTCAATGTTTCGAAATAAACCTTGCGATCGCTAGCATTATAAACAAAATTCCTTCCAAATTTTAACCCAGTAAAGTGTCTATCATAAATCTTTTTATTCATAAAAAAACGGCGATTCCCGCAATTTTTTTTGCAAAAAAAAAATAAAGAAATGAAAACGAAATTGAAAAAAAAAATAAAAGAACTTACATCTGCGCCTGTGGTTTGGTCTCCGATTTTTTCCTCTTTTTGACTCCGGGGGCCAAGGCGCTCATCTTGGCCCACACCGGGTCTTGCACTTCACACGGGCCGAGGCTGAAACAAGACGAATATCGTTACTAGTCGTGCGAATAAACCACGCCATTACTATTATAATGATAACAAAAATAATGCCATCGGTTTTCCTCAAGTCGCTTCCATTTTTCTGCGCGATAAGTAAAAGAACCGCACGCACCTGGCACATGCAAGACTAGCTAGATGTGCGGACCACCACCTTTCAACATGCTCACGTATGCATCGGTTACGAGTTAGTAGTCTAACGACTAATAGAACGTATGTAAGGTGCCCGTCGTTCAATATCGAAACATCATTAGCAGCGAACCAGTTCGATGATAAATTGGAACCGCGATAAAAATCTTATCAGCGATGTAAATGGAGAGAGTCCACACTATCAGGCAACAATATTTATTGTTCGGCACACAATGCGAGAGGAGAGCAGAGAAGCATCGTAGAAATTTATTTTGGAAAATTTTAAGGAAATTAGCGAAACGCTAGTTACAAATTACGTAATATCATATGGAGGAAACTTTAAGGTTATTTTGTTTTATAAAGTTGGTTACCACATATAATCATCAACTGGTTGGTGCAGTAAAACTCGAGTACATGTATAAAAATTAATAGACCGCGGATAATTGACTAATGGAAATTTGGGGATATCCATAAAAAAATATTTCAAAACGCAAACTATAAAATTAAAAAAGGTAATTAAGGCTTTAAATATTTCCCAACCTTTGTAACAATTTCCTTTTACAGAAGAACAAAGTCTTCTTCATCGGTCCCCTTACATTTTTTTCGGTAATATATACGGGATACAATATAATCATAATACAAATAATTATGTACAGATAACAATAAATTATAACGCGACGTGTAGGAAGAGTTGCTGAACATTTTAATGAATGTTAATGTTGCATATAACGAAAATGACTGTTCGGAATCTAACAATTAGATACAGTTGAGCCTTTTACGTTGTGAAATATTCGAAACGAAACTAGCAATGATGTATTTTTTGTTTTCTTTTGTCTTGTGTAAGCCTGGTGAGCGGCCCAACAGAGTGTGTATGCCCTAGCGTAAAGTAGATACAATTAAATTAAATAAAACGCCGTTAATAATGTACTTCTATTAGAGTACGCTACCTCTCTTCTTTATTTAAAAGGTAAAATTCGTGATCTTGAAATTTTCAATAAACCCAAAATGTAAACCAACTGTTAAGCTCTATTCAAGTTTTCCTTCATTTTTATAAACAGCTCGGCAAGAAGTTCATTTTCGATAAGTTTATCGGCCATAAATTTATTAATATTTATACAATACAAGATTAAACGCCAAACAAAAGCAAATTTATAAGGTGGTGGTGGCTATACCAATCAATGTTAATCATTTTAATACCGTGTAACGTTTATGTTTATAAGATGCACTGTATCGTACTCCGCTGATGCATGTACGTATGCTACACGTCAATATTACGTTACGGAAGTTTGTGTTTTAACTGAAAGTTATGTAAATACGAACTGAAAGATAAAATTTATAGGAACGTTGATAAACGTCGTACAAACAAGCCGTTTTACTCATGCATACAGCATACACACAGACATCGACGAAAATCGAACATCGATATATCGGCGTTCTACCTGCTTCGCATGCACTGCGAATGTGGGCACGAATCGAGGCAAGCGTTTACCTACATATGTATATATCGGGGCGCGTTTAACTAATGGCGTAATGAAAATGTAAAATCAATCGTTACCAACGTCAAGACGGATCGAAAACATTCTACTTTACGCGTTTCCAATCTAAAATATTTACCTTTAAACGAAGTGAACGAACCGACATAAATTTTAATTAAGCAATCAACTTGTTTGTCGTTCGAATCGACGGCGAAGTTTAAAATTTTTATAATGAAATTGCCGATGCTTACATTTAAGTGAAGTTCTTCGTTAAATAAACTACGCATACTTTTATACTGACGAATAATAAAACAGTCATCAATTATCAAATGAAATACAATTGGATTAATCACAGCGCAAGTGCATAATTACGGTTGGCGATATAAAAGTTTCTATTAATCAATTTGCTGGATAATTTTCAAAGGTGCCTTCTACTGAACTAACGGATATAATGAGCATCCTTCCAACTATTAGTTTACAGCAGGTTACTGATCAAATCAAACAATTTTATAACAAAAATATTTTATTCGTAATACGTGTTTCATCATTGCTTTTCTCTAACTTTTTAATACTTTGGAGTGGTATCGCATTCTGTTGAGTGTTACCCACCAAATGAACTAAAAATTTACAACAACTGCTTTTCCAGATTAAAACAAAAAAATATACAAAAATTACAACGTATTTGTTTAAACGCTATTAACATTCCCGCCGTTATTTTGCGCGCATGTGAAATTGAAAACGTTAGCACAGTAGTACAATTAATACAGGCATGGCAAGCAGCGCTTGTTTAGATCCATCTAGCCAATTACGAATTACAATTATTCTGTTCCTTGGTTGAAGCAAATTATCAGCGTTCCATAATTTTTTTCTATTATTTCAACTCTTTAATTAGTTCCACTATATCGACTTGGCAGCATAGGAAGTTGAATACCCATGCTTTATAATGTAATCGCATAATCATCCCTATTTAAGTGTTTGAAATGAGACAAAACATTTTCATCGAAAAATAAACAACATACACGTCCATCTTGTAACTCCTTTTTACGACCAACAGAACGAGTACCAAGTAGTAAAAAAGCCGATCATTAACGTTCCATAAATTCCTTTGATAACGTTCTAATTTGCCCTCCCCGTGCATTTTTCCTCTATTTTTCGAAGGTATTTTACGGACGAACTTATCACGCAACTATTGCAAGTCAGATGCGATTTCATTAATAAAACCTTATGGCAGGCGTCATAAATTTTATTGGCGATTGTTAAAGAAAACTTTATTGCGGGTAGTTAGTTATAAATTGCGGCTTTAATACTTTCGCGAACGACTCCTACCCTCGTTCGCGATCTCTTTTTGTGTTGCTTTAGTTGTTGTTAGGTCAATGTTTCGTAAGTTGCATTTTTTCTTCTCTTTTATAGAAAATCAGGAAGGTAGTAATAAATCTTTCGATAACTGGATAGTTAATTTAGAAATCAGTGAAATCGAATAAATTTTGCATAATGTTCTTGCTTTTGTATTCATCTTTGAAGCAATTTGAAGAAAATTAAAACTTCGTTTTGCCAAGACCACCCATCGTCTTTCATTTCAGTGGTAGCCATGGCAGAAATGGGTGTTCGAATTGATAGACCACCCGATTCTCTAGATCTGATATCCAGCGAATTTTCCCCCATTTCCTAGACTCAAAGTTTCGTTCGGATGACGAGGATTTTCATCAAATGAGGAGAAATTTAGTTTCCGCTACAAACGATACAAGTCTGATTACGCCTACGCATTTCAGTAACCATATACCGGACTCCATTCCGTGTAAAAATATCTAAAACACACGTAATAAAAGTAGTTCCTCTGTAGCTAAAAATATCATCGTAGGCGTCTCCCGATAATTACAAAATAAATTAGCTAATCCAAGAAGAAATGATATTGATTATGTAACCGGAAACAAGAAACAAGAATCAAGTAATTATCAAGTTATTTTTAAAAGTATTCGGTTTAAATAAACCGAATAAAAAAAACTATGGAATCTCAAAGAAACCATGTTAAGGGTTGGGTAAAAATATACCAGCAGGATACTGTTTTGAATTATCGAAAGAAATATAAAGATAACTGCAACTAACAACATTGACGTGCGTTGAAATCGAAGAAAATAAGTAGCACCGAAGATTGCGAAAATATTAGGTCGCGAATTTTGAGAAATGCATCGTGGAGAAACATCTTCCTTTGAATACTCATACCTATTACGTATCTACTTAAATTGAGAGGGTTAGTAAGAAGAAGAGTCGCGTATTTTTTTTTTATCGTCTTGTTTCATGGATTGCGAGATAGAAAAAGATTGCCGACCACTGCTTTAGGTCCTTATTACCGTTTATATGGACGGCTGTCCATATAACTGCAGAAACGTCTTATTAGTTCTTCTTCTCTCCACGACGCCTTCCTTTATGTTTCTACAGGATCATCTTTCATTACTTTTCCTTTCCATGTATTTAACAAGTCCTTTTCTCTTTGATTCAGTTTTCTTAATTCATTCCTGTAAAGTATTACAGGTCTTTCCATTTTCTGAATTTCTTTCGCTTTCTCGCGAATCTCTCAATTTCTTTCGCTTCGGAGCCCGCTTTTGCATATAACGCAATCTTAACGTGAAAGAAGACGTACGTTCAGGTTACAGTAGAAGAAAGTAAATTCATGGAAGTTGAAGGAAAAGGAAAAAAAAAGGAAAGGCAGAAGAGAGAATATTTCGTATCCACATGGAAAACGGAGAGGTCTTAGATTTTCACAAAGTCATGGTTATAGACAAAGAAAATATTTCACATCGTTTAGAGCACTATAAGCTCGTTATGCGTCCTTTTGATATTGACGAGCCCTTTAAATCGTTCCCTTGGCATCGGTTAATACGTTGTCCAGAGGAACGACTCTTCCTACCGATATTCCTAATTTGCCTTTACAATTTTACATTTAAACTCATAATTAACCTGTTTCACGTATTGAAGGTAGCATCATAATATAATTTTAATGCAATATTCTTTAGAAGTTTCTCAAACGTTGCTACTGTATGTAATGAGATATTAAATTTCTACAGAATATCTAATTGTTATAGGTTCGAAAATTAATAGACTTGTTTTCGTACAGCCATCTGGTAGAAATAATAGGAATTACGCACGTTATTCTTAAGCATAAACTTGATCTAAATCAAATGGTTATTATAAACAAGACCATATCGCCAAATATATTAAAACCGTTTACGTGTTATACCGCACGTATGCCTTTACATTTTGTGTGGACTGTACGAGTTTCTTTTCTTTTTTGTCAATACCAAAAGCCTTAAATGCCTGTCTTTGGAATTATTGTGTCTCTTTGTGTATACATCGACGCCTATCTACACGACTAACGTTGTACGTCATATAAATAGAAGGACATAAAACCCGCTCTTGGATAGTTCAGTTATGTATGTATCTGCTTTTCTGTGTAAAAATCGCTTTTATTATATCTCTCGAGTGCAGACATTTTATGGGAAACCATAAATTCCATAATAGTTCTGTTTGTCCCTTTATATGTTCTGCATTTTCTTTGTTGTACATATCTTACTTGCGGACCTGGTATCGAATTAGCGTTTGACGTATAACCTTGTTCCTTGTAAGGTTTCGTGGAGTGAAATAAATAAATCCCGTATATGTTGGAACAATCTTGGAATAATACGACGTTTATAGCGAAGAAAAGACAACTATTTCAGGTCACAAAATTCCAAGGTATCCCAATAATGTTAATAAAAGATTAATTTGGTTAATTTGAGCTTCAAAGAGCAAAAGAAATGCATTGTTAACTTCAATTTTCGTACATAAAAAATTGGAAATCATTGTTAATTAATTATAATTTTAATACTTGTGAAATTAAAAAACGGGGGATTTGGTCTACGGTTGAAGGTGAAGATCGACGTCTTCTGACGTGGTGCGAAGTGTACCCATAGTTTTGTGTTGTTTGTTAAGGAAATAAAGAATAAATAACGTTACTAATTAATGTGCCTTTTAAATAACAAATGTTCCCTAAGATCTTCTGTTAATTTCAGAGCAATCTTAAGACTTAAGAGCTCGTATGGGAAATTCCAAAAATTATTTGCGGTTACCACAATCAATATTCACTTGTAAGCTCACGTACACGTTTTACTCCCACTATCTGCGGCTAAGACCTTTCCTTTAACGTCTGTCATAAAGTTTTATCCTCGTGTGTTAAAATACGTCTGTCGAGTTTTAGGGTTACGACGATGTAGCGACATGAATTAATTCTTATTCTAAAGTTGTCGCTTGCATCAACGGATGCAGCCGTATTTGCTTGGTTACATTTATTTAATTTGCAATGTTTTTCGTCTAATTACATATATTCTTGTGACGAAATTTGAAGACAAAATAAATAAGGTTTAAATTAATTTAAGAGACGAAAGTTTGTGTGAAATGAGCTAATCTCTTACGATAACTGAGCTGATATTTCATCCCAAAAATACTTAAAGATATAATCTGGTTCGAACGAGTTCGAGCATAATCTCCATTGAACAAATAATAATATCGTAAATTTGCCGTTGTTTACAAAAATATTAATAATATATAAGCACATTTAGTAATAATTTAATTCTAATACTTTAGAATCAAGCCTAGTTATATACCGTAATATTTATTACAATTTGAAAGAAGCGAAATCTAAATAAATCGATTTAGAGTATTAATATTTTTTGTGTAATGTGATCCGAACTTATCGCAAGCGGATATTTGTGAGCGTGTGTGTGCGAGAGAGAGAAGGAGAAAAAGAGATCGTGTTGTTCGATGAGCGAATCGCATCATCCGCGACCTGCCTCAAAGTTTCTCCGAAAGCAGCTGCTGCCTCCGCTACTGCTTTCGGCTACAGACGGCCGGCATCAGCATCGTTATGGCGCGCTTCATTGTCGGTTGTAGATGGCTCTGGCGCGCACGCGTCTTCGATGCCTGTTGCGTGCCGACGTCGCGACGCCTAAAACCCGGTATTGATTCGCATTTTTCACTGACGACCGACCCCACCATCGCAGCGCGTCGTCTACGCCGTATATAACCGGCTGGATGGGTACGAACACACGTATGCGCCTCTGAGGGACGGATGTACAGCGTCTAAAACGGCGTTGTTTTGGTACCGCTGATGTTTGCTCGCCTACCATTGATGATGCATCCCGTCTGTTTTGATAGCAGTTCGTCTAGCGGATTTTGTTGTGCTAATAATGATATATACGTTACAATTTTTTTTTTTGAAACTACTAGGAATACCTAGGTTATTTAAAAAAATTTTTTACGTTTAAAGTTTAAAGTCAAATGGTTTTGAAAAAAAGGCAATAACTTTTAACATACTTTGCAATTTGACAGAACCCATTAGCTTTGATTCTATCATTCTTGTTAGATCAAACCAATATTAATAACATCATGTTTAATTTGATCGGATTATCTCGAACATGTACAGATAAACAAAACTATTATTGGTAATCGGGCTGATTGTGAGATATACCTATAAATATTTAAGGGAACTGTCTCATATTTTGTTGTTGTTGTTGGAAGATATTGATGCTTACGTTAAATTCTGCGTTTGTTAAATTTTTCAAAAAAAAAATTAATATTTCAAAAATGGTGCGTCCTAGAAAAATGTGCTCGAAGCATACGACCCAATGATTACGTTTTCGAAATGCTTGTTGAAAAGATCCATAATATACAAGATATTCCATTTAAAATAAGAAGATTGACGTTTGCTTCCGGTTTAATCTTATTTCTAGAGACACCTTTAATAAGTAGCAGTTGTGATTGACCCTGTAGATTACCACATCATCCGCAAAGCACCTTTTGCCAAATCCTCTCCTAAAGAAAAATTGCAACAAATAAATTTGAATCTCATGCTACCTATGGATTACATTGTTGACGAGTCTTCGAATAAAATCCCATTAAGTCTTATAGAACCAAATGCTACATAATCACACCGTTCCGTACTTTCTCATTAACCATCTCAAAGCCCGACTATCTCAATGATCGATTATACGCGATTTATGTGCGATCATATTAAAATCATCAGAGTTAATAATCCGCTCGAATGAACCATCGCCATCAACGTTAAACGTCAACGCGGTAATTTGCCACGAAAGCATTTCCTCCTTCTCTCGCACGCCGTTAATTGCTTTTTCGGTTGGAATAGGAGGCGGCCGAGGGTGTCAGAAATGCTTTTCTTACGCCGGGCGACAGGATAATCCTCCGCGCGATGTTCGGATTCGTTCGCGCGGAAACGTTTCCCACCCCGCGGTAAAATTAAACGCGTTAAACGCCCAAACAAAATGCAATATCTTTTGCCAAATTGCGCACGCTGATTGCTTAATGCTTAAAAGCGTCCGTTCGCAGTCGGCGGGCTTCCGGTAATGTAACGTAATATGTTTCTTTGCTACTATACGCGCCGTACGCGGTTTCTCAATTCGAACGTGAAAATGAATTAAGATTTCGATTAACGAACGAAGCGGTATTTATTAACAAAGCGACGAGGCATGCTCGGAAGTTATAAGTTTCGAATTTCGAATTAAGTAATTATTTCGGATCGTAAAACGCTTTGAAAATGAGGAGTTTTATTAAAACGAACTTGAAAAACAAGTACCTTGAATCAACATCCTCTAACGTATAAAAATGTACGCTTACTACTAAACTTCAAATGTTCAATTCGAAGTTACTTTGAGGATGTGTGTGTTTTTGTATATTTACATGAGAAATTGCACAGGAAGTATTCGATATTCGTTCAACTTAAAGTTACGATAATTTTTAACAACTATGGGCCTTATCTTCAGTATCTTCATATACAATACATGCAACTGCAGTTTTTCCAAATAAATTTACTTCAAGTAAGCTTGTCAGGAAGAAGCTACATTATGAGCTCCAACGACCCGTCTTTGCAACATTTTTAATCTTGTGATGTCATCAACATTCTCGGATAGATCCAATAGCACCCGTACTTAAGGAAGGTAACAGTTCCAACATTTAAAACTACAGATTAGTTCAAAGTCATTCCCATTGTTTTCTTTTGACTACATTTACTAAGAAAAGATTTTACCCTGAAGCTTCGCGATTATTGCTTTCCAAGACACGGTCGGCTGCCATTCTTATTTGGCCACCCGGTACATTAGAAGATAATTAAGAATGTGCAAAGTAATATATCATACTAAGACATTTAGATAGTGTCATTGTAAAGAAAAAATAATAACACGCCACCATACATAAAAGCCATACGTCACTTGAACTGACGAGTTTCGTAACTTTTCGTAATTTATAATACCTAAATAGATGTATATTTACATTTTCAACTCAAAATGTTTCGATAAGATAATGAAGCTTACTTCTGAGGTAAAGTTGTACGCAAAACACGATAATAATTTCAAATATTCTACGGTAATACGGTAAGTTAGTAGTAATGCCACGGTACAATATTTTGCTTTTTGATGAATCAAAATAAACGCTTAAACAATCACATACTCAGAAGCGATTGTATTCTAATTTTTTCTTTGTTGGCGAATTATGCTAAGCGATGCGTGTTGTTTATTTCAAATCTCAGTCATTTAATGCTATATTCATAGCACTTTCATAGCAAGTTCTCGCATGTAGTTAAGTCTAATCCACACATATCACGAATACGTATGAGGGTATACTCTTATATTATCCACTTGGCGATGGAAAAAGTAAGCTACGAAAGGTGGAAGTGAACCCAAGGATTTTTTTAAATTGATGAAATGGGTCAATTTACAGTCTAGACTTAGCACCGAGTTATTTCCTCTTCCCAAAAAAAAAAAAAAAACATTTGATGAAGTTCTCCTTCTTTAAATCTTGCAAAAAGCTCTTTCTTTGCAAGGTATAGGTTCATTAGAAAAAACGTTGGAATAAGTGTGTAACCGGTGGCGGAACAAGTGTTGAAAAACAATATCTTTCTTTATCTCTGGGCAGATAAATCTTTTTTTGTGTCCCAATTATTATTTTATCTCATCATATTTGTTGAGGCCCATTAGTATAACGACATTTCAAAAGAAGTAAATAAATGAAGCTGCTATATTATATCCCTACCCAATGTATTTACACAATATTCAATAACGTTCGTGTTTTGTTATACAACATTTGAAGATCTGGCAAATCAAATTGTTTGAAAACAACGAGAAAACGTCCATCTTGTAGACACAAAACGAATAATAATAATAATAAATCGATTCGATTTACTTCCTTTATTTTTTAATATCGCGGCGGATATCACCTTAACCCGTCATCGGCCCATCGATCACGCCATAAAAAACATGAATGCTACGATTTATGCTTGTAAATCTTTGATGTTCGTTTGTGTCACGTTTGTACGTACGCTGTTCGGTGACGGATCTCGCAAGCAAACACAAATATTATGAAATAATTGTCGCGATGTGCCGCTTACCAGCGTAATAAAATTAACTCGGTTTACGTTTCATCGCGGGCAACGGCTGCCTTTGCACACAATTGTCGGATCCGAACGGTTGGGACCGGCTGTTGTTGCATCGGGACGACGACGGGCCGCACCGACGCGTCGCGTTACGGAACGCGAAAAGCGAGATTAGCATGTGAAATGTAAATATTGGATTGCATGTTGTTATCGTGTTTTTCGAACGTTGTGTTATCGTGAAATTGTCAACAATGAGCCTGCAGTACATCGGGTCGGCGCAAGTTTTGTATAAAAAAAAACGTCAACTAACTAACAACTGTCGTTGACGATTCTTCATACTTTTAGTAAGTAAGTAGGTTCGTAGACGATGACGCTTCTAGATCAGGAATATCCTTCCGCGCAAATCAAATAGCCGGCTTATATTTTTATTTAAACTACGATAAAATGGGAGCGCTATTTGCTGATGAGGTGATGAATTCGGTTTGATGTGCACACGCTTATGTACGAACTTTCTGATACGATCTATTTGTAGTTATTTTATACAGTCCATGGCAAAATAGTTGCTGGTAGATTGTAATAGCGTTAATCGAACAGGTAAAATTTGTGAAGAGCAGATTTCTACGTGTTTTAACGGAAGTTTTCAACCATGAATGAGGATATTGTGTTGGTTGGCAGCGCTGCCGATAGTAGCCTTAGAAACTGTTTGTGATGTAGTTGATTAGTCGTTTTGCGAAAGAAATTTAATCCAGAGCGCATACATTAAAAGGCCGATATATTTGAAACAACTAAATTTATTTTAATGGTAAGCTTTACCTCCAATCCTTGGTTTGTTATTTTAATTATATGCATTTTGATTTTCTTTTTCTCGACTTTAACTTATTGTTAGATACTTGAACACCAAAATAAATTCCTACAGGATACCATGTATTCTAAATGGCGGCCGAAATACCGCGGCGCCGAGAGAGTTAATTGCTTTCTTTTGGGAGTTTTGCTTCCTTTTTCCTACATTTATCTCGCCGCTAGAAATTTGATGTGTTACACTAATTACTTTTATTTACAATTTTAAATAAACTAATTGCAACTCATCAAATTTCAATATCAGAACAGGCAGTTACTTTTCGCCTCTGACATGACCCGCAATAATAGAATCGCTGTTAAGCAGTCAGAGACCTGCTCGAGGGGTGGTTTAGGGAACAGTACTCGGTTTATGTCGCCACTTCCTGAACGGCAGACATGCGTTTTTTTGGCACTAGAGGGCGCCGAGAAATGTTGAATTTGTTGTTTTGAAAGTTGCGGCATTCACTGTGAGGCATCAGCGATAGAAGGTAGTGATAAAAAAATATTCTCGAAACCACGCTGATGACGCCGTGTAGACAGAAACATGTCCATGCGTTAGAATATTTTTTTTTCTCTCATTTTGTTGCGATTACCATGAATTATTCTTATACCATGAGGAAGCTAAGCTAACTTAGCAAAACGTTTAGTTTTAGTTTTTAAATAACCTTTAAAAAGAATAAATTCGCCAATGTGCTGTAGGAGCCCTTACCAAATACATAAACAGTCAAGTTCACAGTGATTTTTTTAAAGCCTATTTTAATTAATAGGGACTAATATAATAGAGAATTGATTTAATAAAGAATTGAAGACTTGAGGACGTCCTCGAAACGTGTTACCTCTCTTTTACTGAACCTGTTAAAGAATTTCTTTTTTATGTGTAACAATGCCTTTACGTAAGATCAATATAAGTTAAAGTTTTCAACAATATTATCGCCTAACAAGAAAAATTTATTAGTGTACGTGTTGATGTTTCATTTCTTAGTCATTGATATTTACCTGATGACTACAATTTCCTATGTGTTCAATTGACTGTGAAATTCTACCGTTGTCTCCTCTGAGAACTCGAAAGATTGATGTAATTTTGTGGGGGTCTGTTTAGGATGGCTATTTGCGAAACACTCTTTTGTCTGCTACATTTTTAATTGCGAAATAATTATTAATTGACTGTACAGCTTTATGTTCCTCTTATCTTAAAATGATCCTCATTTCAGCCACGTTTAATTCTACACCTCGTCTGTTTCCTTGTTCTGCGCGTGATGTACGTTTCATGCACTTCGCTAATATACAACAAGATGTGCGTTATTTCGTCGTGGAATGTACACAAAGGTGTCGTATGACGCCTATAAATAAACTAGAAATGTACTAGAAATGTTTTATTTTATTAACGATAAATGATAAAGAAAATTGCATGTTTTTCGCTAGCACTAAAGTAAATATTTGTGGCTGTTGAAATGCGATGCAGACATCCTAAAAATATTTTGTTAACCAATTTATGCTACGCACTATTTCCACGTTTGCAATGCAATGTATTCTTAATACATTGCATTGACTAAATAAATATAATACGTTCAAAATAGTGCCAAGGAGAAGAATGAATAAGCGTTTATTAAACAATTTCATTTATTTACCACAAGATCTGCTTTATCGATTTTTCAAAAATATTTTGTTAATAGCTTCACCTTTAAGTCCTAAAATATTCTCCGTACTAATAGATTTACTCATTTCATACTAGTTGTTTTTTTTGAGACCTTCGTTTAGAAATGGATCCTGCTAAAACTGTTTACATGGATACTAATCACTTTATTTAGAAATATGTTTAATTGGATTAATGCACTAGCATCCTAGACGCCAACGTAACAGGCTAACAACTGTTATAACACAATCGCACCTCCAGCACACCAATTTGTTCTTCCAATAAATACTAACGTTAAGACGGTAAAAATATTCTCAACTCTCGTCGCGCTCTCTTCTCAATTACATAAATCGAAGAAATTCATAACGGCCACCGTAACAAACCGATATTTCCTCTGATCGCGCTTAATCCAGTTTTACCCGTAAGTGATAATACCGGGCCTTCTCAACATCGCGTTGCATCGGTGACCATCGTGGAAATAAAGTCAGTGTGTCGTCGGCTGGAAGTTCACCAAGCCAACAACACAAAGAAAATAAAAGCAGAGTCTCGCAGGCGGAGCAATCAAGAGGATTCGATGTCGGATGCCGCTGTACCTACCTACGCCAACTTGAAACACTCTACGCTTAAGATCGCGGGTATATCGATGATATGGAGGGAATGTAAAAGCTGAATTCGCTCCTTATATATCGACCTGGCTCGTTATTAAGTAATTTGTTGGAACGATGGCGATATCGGAGAAAATGCTATCGAAAATTAAGTAGCGGCGATTTTATCCGGTTGTAGTTAATGGGGAAAACAAGATGACGTCGGGTATAATGTACGTTTCGAGAAATTAACGGTTAATTTTGGATAAATAATAGAAGTGGAATACAGGGATTGTTAACATTTGAGATTGATTAAATATTTAACATATTTTTTTATGCTTCAATGGAACATGCCATCTTTATCAAAAGTTTTTAAAGAATTATAGTTACTTTTATTTGTTGTCAACACTTTTTTATTTTATAATTTTTGCTTTGTCAACTATTTTTGAAATAATTTTAGAATGTTTAACTTACTCGACTGTATTAAAAAACAAGACCCGTAAAAGTAGCAATGACATGTCGTGGGTGTGTACGACTTAACAACTTAATTTACATAATGATTAAGTCTGAACGATAAAATCACTAAATCAACTGCCACTAACAGAAGTTAAATCTAAAAACAAACACCCACATACGAACTTACAAGTTTTTCTGGAGTTACGTAAAGCTTTACGCGTCGTACAGCTCAAAAATCCTAATACGTAAACGTTTATCTCGCTAAACAAGATATAGCCCAATTAATTCTAATCGCTAATTATTGCGATCGCTTCAATAGTTGCCTATCTTCAAGCGGTTTGCGGAGGGAATATGTAAGCACATTCGATTTTAGTGCGATAAGTAAATTTAGTAACTTTGTAGGAATTGGCATAAACTTTACGCGTATCTACGGTAAACTAGCTTAATTGAATTTAAGCAATAACTGAACTATTGGTGTTTTGCAAATTACCTACTACATGGGGTTAATCAATACCTAACACTGTGTTAAAGTTAACTGAAAACTAGCGAATATGTAATTGCTTATAACGTACGAGAAAAAATTGCCACCGAAAAAGGAAAAACAATTGAATTAAATCGCAAAGTTTGCATATAAAACATATCACCTCATCCGAGATTGTCATCAATGCGTCATAAGTTGCATATTAAAAAAATAATAATAATTTATACAGATGAAGTCAGATAGATAGGTAAATATAACGTGTAAGTATATTGATCAGGAAACAAATATTTTTATTAGGGCTAGGCTATCTACGAAGCTGAAGGTTACGTAGACACATCGAATTGACGATAATTGATGTGTTTGACTTTCGTGCAAAACATCGATTTCAAATGTTATTCAAATGTCCGTTTTTCTTTCTTTTCAGAAGAATGTTTTCTCTCGCGCTAACAAATTGTTTTCTGTCCGGTAGGGGGAAGTCCCAGAAGTAACCGGTCTAACGCATAGAGGGCGGTTGTTGTTAAAAAAATTCCTATTGCTATTCAGTCTTCGGTTGAAGATGAGGATCGACGCATTCTCGAAACAGCTGTCCCGGATTCGTCAATTGAACTTGTGTGGTACGGAATGCACCCATATTTTTGTACTACTTGTCGTATTACCCCACAGACCTTGCTATGAGAAAGTTGTGCGGAAGATGAATGACTGCGATTGCTCGCAATGAAACAAAAACAACGTCGCGAGGTTGTTTAGATCGAATGTATGGTGATGTTTCGTAGTAATAAAGTCGGCGAAATAATTCTTTTATTCTTTTAAGAAAATGCCGTCCTTGAAGTATTTTTTTGAACAACATTGAAAATTTGTTGTCTAGCCTTAAACAGCGCTAACAACATCGACGATCTCCTTTGGAACCCATATAAATCTTATCCTTTTTAGAATAATAGCTATACATCAGTAACCGGAGATCATGTCTAAAAATAACTATTTTTTTTGTCGACGGCAATAAATGCCTTACATTCTTCGAATGTATATGCAAGCATAAGAAGATGACTGTATGGCGTATTAAAATCAAACATTTACGCATTTTCAGACGATATCATCTCGGACGGGGTCTACTTCGGCTGTATTCACGCAACAAAAGAATGCATTTCGTGCGAGATGCAGTAAAATTTTATCGCAGCCTAAGAAACTGTCAAAAGCAATTGGTAAATTGCACTCAATAAATTACGATTACGGCGCAACGCTGCCGTTTTTACGGCCGCATCCGTCGTCGACGTTACGACGAATAAATTGCGCTCGGACGCGACCGTCCACCATCCTAGCATCTGTTTATTACGATTAATTATGTTTACTATTAGCGCTTGGTATGTATGTATATGGTCGCTTGCTATTAATATATCAAAAGACCGTTTATAGTCAGTCAGTCAGTCACTCAGTCAATGCCTTCGTGTTTATGATCGAGTCTCGCGAACATTAATTACTTACCGCCATTCTCTCTCTTCCACATATGTATCTCTGCATGATTTTATGTATAGCTTCTTTTGGCGACGAACAAGAAGATATTTGTTTTAATCGAGCAGGCCAAACGTCGATTTTAATGCTTAAGGCAATACTTGTGTTGAATAAAATAGAAACTAAAAATTCGTGCTTGGTCCTCGGTACCTTCCGAAGTTTGAATGCAGTACTATATGAAGTTGCTTGATGAGTTTACTGGGGAGGTAGAAGTTTTTATTGATGTATTACGAGGGTAGCCTGAAAAGTCTCCAGCCCAAGACAATCAAATTCAGTTTTGCTTCTCAACATTAGTCTCTTTGTAAGTCTGTATATTTTCCGAGAAGAGAACCTTTGAGCCCAGGAAACAAAAAAGTCTTTGGAAGCCAGAATTGATAAATAGGGTAGTTGGTCTATCGATTTAGACCCCGATTAGAGAATTTTTGCTATGCCGATCATTGAAGTACGGGAGATTTGTTGTGGGGGAGAGAAATTCCATTTCTTTGTCAAATGCAACGTTTTCCTGCTTTTCCGTTTCGAAAATATTCGATTAACGCAACTCCATCACTATTTCTCTATCGTCATCATTTTCCGGGCTATGTAACAGTCTTTCTTCTCCTTTTTTCAGAATCGTTACATTCTTCGCAGCCCACAAGTTCGACCCTGTCTTGGCTTCAAGTTTCTCATATACAGTTTATTAATCGACGGCTTATTTCGCTTAAGTTGTTTCAATAAGGCTTTAGAGATGTTTATTCGAATGCTATGAATCAAATGAATCAATCAAACAGACTCATAAAGTTTAATTTTTCTGAACTCTCGGATTCTGTTGTCTCTCTGTTGAATCTCTCTGATCTGCAGAAGTACAATATAGCTCAATATGGCTCCACGATATTGCATGTTTTGTCTGTATTGTATGTACTTATTTAGCTTATCTTTTTGTTGACTTTATTGCCGTCCTTCCTTCTTTCATAACATTTAGTAAATAATATTCTAAAAACGCAATTATTACAGAAGCTAGTGTCTAAAATCCACACGGACTACATGATTTTCCATGTTCTCCAATAAGTAGTTTATTATATATCTCAATAGCAATATATCTGCTGACATACGACACCCTGTATCTCTCCTTTTCAATTCGAGTAGGCCAAGCGCCGACTTTACAACGCTTTTTTTGCCTACACACAAATTCCGTTCTTCTGCAACAATGGGTCAGTCGGCTTTGACAATCCTAATATATAATTAGGCATCCGGAGTATGGCGAACCGAGTTCTTACGCGTAGAGAATTCCAAATAACCTAACCAGCTACGTTGTGGCTCTTCTATTCGTTTCGATTTCGTTTCTACGGAGAGTAACAAGTCTTCGTTAGCTCCGATGAAGTTTCCATGCGCCGAATAAGGTCTCTTTCTAGTTCGTGGCGATCAAGAATGACGCGGACGACTTTGCCTCGCTGTGCTTAATTATTTCTGAAGAATTGGCCGTGCATATTCACGGCCGACTGTGCCACAACCACAAAGCCACATCTCGCATCGCCGAACAACGTGTATTATAACTTGTCCAACTAGTTTTTCTAGCCGGGCACCCGATGATGTGTGCTTTGTATATAATATTTTATGCGCGCAGGGCGAACAGGAAAACGATATTATTACTTATGTATCATGGCGTCCGTATACATATACACGACGGACGCTTTATGCCCGTGATTTCGTGTCGAAAATAAAAGAATCGGATAAATATACTAATGCTAATTTATGTTTATGGTAATTTAATTTGAAATCGCGTTGTATGCTTAAGTAGATTGTATGCGATGACGATGTATTGTTATTCTCTTATTATGATATAGAGATGGCACATCGTAAATTTCAATAAAACAGTGTGGGCCGCTCTCACAGTGGATCATTTGAATTTGTCAAGAATAAAATGGAAGTATTTCGTGATAAATTGACGTAGGTGATATATGCACATATTTGTTTTGTTTAAAATTTATCGAGTTGAAAAGCAAGTATTTTTGCTGCTTTTGTTTCAAATGAACATACAGATCTGGACAAAATAGATATAGAGAACGTGCATTTTTTACTGAATTATTATTTGAAACATTCCTTCGTCTTCTTATTGACATTTAATTCTGCATAATTTCGACTTCTATTCTAATTCCCTGCGAGTTGGTACAATTGTGCCTCGTAACATTTCGTATTAACTCGTATTTCGATTAACCATGACAGGGTCTAGACCTGTAGTCACACAGTTTTATTTTATGAATAGTATTGAATAAAATTAAAGCATTTCTAGTGCCCTTTTAGAGTCTACAGCGTTGAATTATTTAATTCTCCTGTTTACAAATTTTAACAATTAACTAAGCCGGTGCCTATCCAATAAATGCTTATGTTGAAAAAGCATTTGGATTTTGAAAATTCGTTTGGATTTATTTGTTTATTTGCCTAAATGATCATTTCCATAACTACTCATTGTAGTTCTTCATTTGAAAATTGTATTTCGATGTTTCTGCTTCAAAATTTCAAAATCAAAAATGTGTTTTCTTCAAAGCTTGGCTAATGTTCATAATTTGCATTATTCAACGGCCCAAATTGTTTAAAACTGTCTGAATTAAATTAAATAACATATTTTCTGTTTTCAAAATTTACCAAAAATGTTTTTCGCTTTCATGAAGATGTCACATCGAAGCTTTTCTGATACGGTAAGCAAGGATGGTTATTCCATGGATACCATTATCATTTAATAGTTGCATGTGTTATATCATTTATGGTCATGCAATACAATTGCATAATTTTTAAAGGAAGAAATTTCCGTTAATGAATTTTGTTTCTCGAACTAAATGTTGTTTACTGGATCCTTTCTTTTAACAAAAATACCCAAGTGAAACAAAAACACTGGGTATGGATTAAATTGGAAGGAAGAAGTCACCAACTAAAAATGCTCAGCTAAACGTAATTGACTAAATAAATAAGTTTTAATCGAACAATATGTAAACTTCTCATTTACACGCTTTTTCAATTTTCCTAATTTTTGGATTTCCAAATTTTTCGCCAAATCTAGATGTTACTTTCATTTATTTTTGTATGGTTTGTTGAGTAGTCGCAGAAAGATAAATAATAAATAAATATTCCAATATTTACCCTATTTTAGCTATTAGATACACTTTTAATTTTAATTATTTTTAACACCAAACTATATATGCAGAAGGCACGTACATAAATGGGTACAGGTGCTGCAGATTACTAAATTTGTTTATCGGCATGGTCCCATCTAAGGCGGAAGCACAAATACACTTTTTTTTCAGTACTCTGTTCGATATTTTCGTAAATGTGTGCCCGGTAGTATTTACAATCGTTATCGCGACAGGAACCGAAAACCTCTCTCAAGTAGGCGGTTTTTGCCAGCACGCACAACATACTTTGGCTTGGATTAGGGTCGACCCATTTATAATCGGTTATCAGCGATAAAACTCCGCAAATTTGACATCTGATCGCATGCAAAATATGTTTATCTACAGATCGAGAAGTGGAAATGTTGAATGGGTGCGGGCGTATTTAGTTACTTTGACATTTGCGATTTAACACGTCAGGGTAACATATGAAAGGTCAAAAAGTTTTTGTTCGTTAGATGCGCAATGTCCTTTCTACACACTTTCGAACTATTGCAGTCGTGTTCTACAACTAACTTCTAAAACTGTTGGGAACTAACTAGGGCATTCTCAGCGATTCCGTCTGTCCAGCTTTTCCCAAATAAAGCAATAATGTCTAATGATTGGAGGAACTTAAAGATAAGTTGTTTCGGGAATTCTTTCCATTACATTGTTGTTTGTTTCTTTCTTTCAAATAAATGATTTCGTTATTTTTATTTTGATCTGGTTAATTGTACATCCTCCCTTGCATGGCTTACCGTAATGTGCAATACTAAACAAGTCTATTTATACATATGTAAATAATTAATAGTTTATATTCCAATAAGTTAGACAAACACGGGGATAAAAATTGCCACTATTAATATTCATTGAATATTTAAACAGGATCATATCTACAAGAGAGAGCATAAATAAGGTTTTACTTTTATTGTGGCTGCAAGCTTGTTTAATAACCGACGCCTGTTCATTCATGTGCATAATCTAAATGTACATAGGAGGCATATGATTATGTGTGCTTACAATTATTTGCTCGCCATGTCTACATGTGTACGTTATCCTTCTGCTAATAACGACGAAACAATAACAGTAATAAAAAGCTTATTAGACTTTCGATGCGGGATTAGTCGATTGTGACGATCAAATTACGATAATTACTAAACACAAAGAGAAAAGAAAAACCATCTTCTACGGATTCATTCACCGAGTCCTTTCTTCTCGCGAAAAGCATCTCGCGGTAGGGTTAAATATTGCTTCAAGCTCGATTGTTACGGCGAAAAAATAATGGGGCATAAATCTCTAGCGCGATGATGGATGTTTTTCTACAAATGCGGGTATTCCAGAACCCGCAGAAGAAGAAAACTCGTAATTTATGTGTGTATATATATATATATATATATATACACTTTTAATATCTCTGAGAGCCTTTCCCAAGGATACTACTGAAATTAATATCTCCATCGATCAATATGAACGACACTTTTAATGACACGGATGAAAGCACGTTTCTTACATGACATTTTTTTTAATATGGCCGAGATGGAAGTCTTTAGAGCGCCACCTGGTTTATGCGGTTGGATTGTCGATTTAAAGTTGCGTGTAAATTATACAGATTTTACATGCAGAAGAAACACATTAAATTGTTCGACAAGTTGCTGGGATTGATCAATGCATTCGGTACTCTGGTCTCTCTTCAACTTTCGCATTTTACTAAAGATTTCTTTACTATTCGTTTTTGTATCCAAGCATTTCTGTGCTTGCTAAAAGGTAAAATATTTAATTCTGTGATGTGGCAAATCTTCCCGCTGCGTTTTGTAGATCCAGTTTTGCGTGTCACCTGGATTGCTTTTCTTTTTGAAGAAAAGACCAGTTCAAGAAAGCTCAGCTAATGTTTTTAATATCACGGTTCAGAACGGGCTTGCTTTGGTTTAAATCGTGCAAATTTAGCTAAACAAACTTTGGGAATCCTATTAACAATTGCATAAATGTATTAATTCATTGCCTACAATAAAGACAGTTAATTCATATTCAATTTTCAATTTTATCTTACTCAAAATTTATTTATTTTTTTCGTTTTTAGAAAGTTCCACAAACTTCCACTCTTTCATATACTTTTGCAGTTGGTTTCTTTTCTTTAACAACGTTGAAGAAGTAACATAAAATATAAGACGTCGATCTTTCCCACTTGGCACGGCTGTTGGCAAGTATCGTACGCGCTTTTTAGTAGCGACGTTATAATATCCATTGACCAAACAACAGTACAGTGTCCTAGAAACGGCGATTTGCCATTGGCCGCGCGCACGAAATCATCGTCTGCACGTATCTCTCACGTTCAGGTTCTATATTATAAGGTTGGTAGGTATTGTAGGTACACTGCCGCTCATTAGTTTCAAAACGCCTATATATATAGGCTTATATATAGGCTATAATAGCTTCGCAATAGCAATAGTTTCGGTGAACTCGACATTTTGAAGTTGTGTCATCATTGATATCTGGGATACAAGGTAGTCTTAGTAAAAACATATTCCAAGTCTCGAAACTCGTACCTGCCAGTGTATACGTGAGCTGTGATTGCTCGTTTCCCGCCGAGCCAGTAATTTCCGATAAATTTAAGACCCTGGTCGTCTTCGTAGGCTAAAAATTTATATCGCCCGAGGACACTTTTAATTCGTACGTAATCGTCGAAGTTGTCCATTATTATCGTCTTTCGGCTTGATAGCACGTACAGTTAGGTCTCCACCGGTACATGCGAACGCAATAAATGTACGTTTTACGTATTCTCATGAATTTCTTTCGTATTACACGAGTGTGAGTCATCAATGAAAGGCTAGAAAAATATATTTTTTATGTTTGCGAGTTTCGCATTTCTATATAGCAAATAGGCGGAATAAGTTACACGAATATCAATCTTGTCACCTTTAAATGGTAATGCCGTACCGTCGCATCGATATATACCACGCTTTCACCTTTATTATATAAAATCGATGTAGTCAAGCAAATTTGTTAAATATTTCTTCTTATTAGTTGGCGCTATTTTGCTTACAAACTTTCTACACATCTCTTTAATACGGCGAGAACTTTCCGTCGTTTTTCCTTTTGTTCGGTCGGCTGTACAAGAACAAGGTTTTCGTACGGGGAATTATTAGCATTAAATCCAAGTGACTGCTGATGCAGTTGAACAGAAAACACCTATTGTCGACGCCAGACGAATCCGCTATTGTTCTATTCTGTTCTGTCTATTCATTGGACGGCAAAAAATAAACTTGAAATACGACTTCGATAGTGGAAGGAATTTAAATTAAACCACCTCGGTTTTGGCTTAACTTTTGCACGACGTTCATTTCGATCTTAAAAAATATTTTTAAAATACACCAAATTTTATCTTTTTGAAAGTTAGTTATTCGATAAGCCGCTAGCGATATATATCTTTACAATTTGAAAGATACAATATTTTATTAATCCGACAATTTTGATCTGCTTTCTAAATCTTGTCTAAAGATGCTTGAAGCAGCGCCTTCATGAAAATTAAACGTTCGGGACACTGAATAGAAATTCTTTAGATCTTAATCATGCAATGTTATATAATAATAATGTTATATAATATATAATAATAAAATACATAAAATTGTTTAATGTACGCTCACTTTCATGTAACATGTGGTATTGACTTATTGCTTGTTCGCCTCCATCAGGTAATGGATCTAAATGCATTTATGTATATAGATTCCCCATACGCCGCCGATACAAAACTTTCTAGCTGACATATAGACCCTTGCCAAACAGTAATGAAAATTTACGATGGGTAGCCTTTGAATTACGATTTAAAACGAAAAATAGATATCTGGGCGTAGCCGTAACATCATTGCATTTCAAACGAAGCTCGAGTTAAGATAGAAATAAAAACGACTAAAAAAAAAAAGAGAATAATAACAAAAAGATGCAACTGAATCGTAATTAATCTATTTCGCGATATATTAAATGCGAAAACACAGCAATATTTAGGCTATTGACTCCTCGCTATTGACTTTCTGAAAACATCTTAGATTAATGTTGTTTACGGATCTCAAACACTGGTTATTTTTAAAAGAACGCGCTGCCTAATCTGACGCCAAAGTAGCCATGCACACGATAGCTGTCCATATAGGCGTTCGTCTCTTTTCTTTCTTAATCGCTAATAATAACGATATGTATTTATTAAAGCGTTTTTTTTTTTTTTTTTAGTATTGCATTAATTAATCGGGTGGATAATAAAAAACGCTTGTTTATACATGGAGAATTTGTGTATGTTGCGATAACTCGAATAATTACAATCGGAACACCAAAAATTCGTTGAAATGTCTAAGAAATACGCGTTTTTGCTTTCATCTTATTATACAAGGTTAACATTTGATATAGCGATGTGGAATACGCGCAGGAAAGGAAATAGCTTCTTGATTCCGTTAAAAAGAGAAATCAACATATTTAGGTCCAAGGCTAGGAGTAAAAAAGGATCGAACTTTATCGTTTCTAAGCGTAACTTGCGGACATCTCGACGTATCTTGCGCATTTAAATGTATAAATATAGAGCGCACGTAAAAGGAATTTTTACCAGGAGGTGGTGTACGTCAAGAAGAATTTAAATCGATTCAAAATATCATGAAATATATTTGTACAACACCCGCATAGCACATTTAACCCAGTTACGTAACGAGATGTGCGGATTGCCCGTAATTGACTAGCCTCGAACGTGCATAATATCGGTTGCCTATCGGTATCCAAGGTACGAATTTGGAGATCGGCTAACTAAGACTTCATATCCATCGCCGTATTACTACATGACGTGTTTCTGTTTGGGATCGCTTAAGCTTGCAACTGTTCCTCGCATCGGCACAGTTCTGCCTATAAAACGCATCCTAGAGAAGCCGCTCCTCCGTCATTTAATTCGCTGGTTGTGTAGTTGTGTTTGTGTCGGGATGATTCGATTTTTTAGGTCCCTTCTTATTTCTTTAATTATCTATTGTCGCCAAAATTTATATGAATGGCCAAAATAAATAAATTAATGAATAAAAAGTGATAGCTTACAAAACACATTGTGTTTTTGCTCGATTGACCAAATGTATAGGTTGTCTCACTAGAAACTGCAGCTATTGAACTATAATAATTTAATACTTTCGGTTACACCGGAAATGGCTGTCAATCTCGTTATTTTAAATAGAACATCCTATATATTAAAACTATATATATACGCGTTCCGGACTTTGGACCGTGTCATGGTTAAATGAAAACTCGATGTTTCACTTCACATGATTATGTGGGAATTCTTCAGGAGAAGCAAAGATGGTAGGCACCAGTTAATACGGTGACTCGACGTGTAGACCACGCCAGAGGCGAAGTTGATTTTCGCCTCTGGCAAATACAACAAAAATGTCGTAATCATTGATACTTCTTCAGATATTTCGGAAAGCTTTTCCTTCTAAATGTATCTACGGAGTAAGAATAAAGCTTACGTAGTTAATTTAACTTTTGTATATCTAGCTTAGTCATAGCCATCCAGCATTGATAAAACGTCACTTAGCTTTCGAGTACTTATTATCGATTTAAATTTGTTAATTGCAATAAAACGATATCAGTAGGATAATAATTTCGGTAATTTTTAATCAATACAAGTTTAAGACAAGAATACTGTATCGCGCATCAAAAACGGTTTATTGATGCAATAACTAAAATTAGAAGATAATTAAAGAATTCCAACTCCTATAAGAAGCACCAAACCGTTCGATCAATTTGCATCAATTAATTATAATAAAAAAACAATTAGACGTGTCGCAAGATTTAAAATGCAATTAAATATTTCCGAATCGAAACAATTTGACCTAAAATTTCCTACCTCGGTTTCGAATCTCTCTGTTAAATTAAGCTTTTCGAAAATCCCTTGTTTCTAGATTTTTGGAGGTGTCAATTAGCAACAAGATAAGTTTACGTTTCAATATCTGCGGTACAAATCTATTTAACCGTCGGAATATAAATTAATTCGTATTCACGAGAGAAATCAAATTAGAAAGTGTTAGACAACTGACGACATTGCATAAAATAATGAAGATTATTTATGCATCCCAACAACTTTTTCAAATATGGAAATCTACTTCGAAAAATGCTTTTTTTTACTGTTAGGATTGCAGTTTGGTAGAATTACAAAGCAGATATTGTAAAATCCAGCAATTTTGGAATTTATAACATTATTTTGCCAGACCACCGTAATATACATAAGTAAGCCAACACCATAAACCGAAGATAAAATTTAAACGAAATAAGCGACTAAGTAAATATACAATCTAGATTGAACGTGACCTTAGAGCAGGGCATTCACCTTATAACAAATACAATTTTTTTGCACACCTGTTGTTTGTTACTCGGCCGCGAATATTTTTATTTCGCTCATATTTCTGCATTATTATTCATTAAATACCTGACATTCAAATATTTAAATAATTAAAAAAAAATTAAACTACAACATTTAACCTCGAGATTTTTAAAAGGAATTCATGAAAAAAAATAAGTGAAACTGAAATATGTACAATTATTTCCTGAAGTTCCAATGTAGATGGCAGCACTCGACCATTAATCTTTTGCTATGGTATACCTTTGGATTTTACATGCCTAATATTTAATCCGTCTTTTTTAGAGAACTTGTCTTTAGCAGCTATATTCAATGTTTCGAAAGCTTATTGCTCTAAACGTATCTAATACAAATAGTAAGTCAAAGCATCATCTTCAGAGACTACAATTAATTTCTTATTGCCAGAATAAGAGCCGGATCAAATTCCTAGAAACATTTCAAATTATCCTCGTATGAAGAAAGATAACTTAGCGTCCAGTTGGAAATCATTAAATATGTTTTCGGAGTTATCTAAAGTATCTATGAGCAACACCGCGACTATAGATGATGGGTCATATATTTTAATAAAAAGGAAAAAAAGTTGTAGAAGATTATTATATAACTTTCTAAAATACATTCGAAACTACGTCAGTAAAAATCTACTAAAGATAGCAGCTTGTATTTACATACACAGACGCATTTATATTTTATTTCTATGTTATTATGTTCGTCCGTAGAATTCGTAAGCACGGAAACCGTTTAATTGAATTTTCATGCTACGTTATTATATTTTATACAAGTATTTCGCAAGCTTGCTGGACAGTAGATATGATATTTAGAGAACGATGGATATACAGATAAATATTGTAATTAGACAAAACCTTTAAACTTAACACAATGTTATTATGTAAGTGAATGCGTACTGTTACCGCGAGGATCAATTATAAAACGTACGGTAAATCCGCTTATAATTCACAATATACTGTCGCCATCGTAGTCTTTCTGTTATATAATCTAAAAGAGAGGAATTGTTGAAATATTGTTGGTGATTTGAATAACGTTTCTTTCAATGATCATATCATGTAACATTTTATGTAATATATGTCAGCGGTAAAAAAAAAGAAACACATAAATTGCGTGTTGTATCTTCTAGGAGAAAATACTAATTCATACAGGTAAGTGATTGTATCGGCGAAGCAAATGCATTGTATTTTATGAGACTTATAAGCAAAGAAATTATCGTAGAGAAACGGGCATAATATGAAACTTTGAGGTACCTCCCGTTAACGTATAAAACGTATATAACAAGAAATTATAAATAAGAATAAATTTTCGGATAAATCGGTCCTGGTTTTGTACAAAACATATTATGGGTACCTATATTATTTATTGTCAACAGTCGAAACATACAACACGAAAAGACGCAGGAATAATCAGAGAAAACATATATCTTGACAAATTAGCTCAAAAGAGGGCATTTGTGACTGGCCTAAAAAGTCATTTCGGAAAAGAATGGCAAATCTCGCATAAAATTCCGTCAAGAACATCGTGGCTGATCATTGCAAAAGAGAAACTTAGACGGAATGCTATCTTTGGTGTTTTGCTGCGTTCTTTCCTGTTCCAGCCACTCCACGGCCAGCCACTCTTCCTCGGTCCTAAGCTATAATGGAGTGCGTTGCGTTACCTTGCCGACTATCTCCGTTGGTTTCCTCCGTGTTCCGCCCAAATCAGTCTTACTCCTTTTATTATTTTATTTTCCTTTGCTGGTCTTTCTCCTTCTTTTGTTATGTTTGGACTTAATATTATTCTCAATATTACTCGTTCAATTATTCTCAGCTATTCCTTCTCTCGTTTGTTTATCACTGTTGTTACCACAGCGTACGTAATTACCGGTCATATTGGAGTTTTACATATATTTATTTTATTGATGTTTTTGCCTTCCAATAGCGTTTTATTTTTTTCCAAATGTTCGGCGTATCCTTATCGAATCCTCTCTTTTTTGTATACTTTACCCAAATATTACTCCCAGATAGTTGAACGAAATTCTCAAATTTGTGCTATCATCGCATTCTCAGATGATCTACTCCAGTCCTTTTACACCTCCAACTTTCATGTACTTTGTCTTCACTTCATTAATTTCCGTTATCGTTGCATTCTATTGCAGCGCAATGCATTCACAACGATATCTTTATCGTGTAGCTTCATCTTTCTCATGACAGGTGCTAATATTAGATTGAATAGAGTTTGCGCAGAGATTGGATCACCTCGTTTCACTCTTTCACTGATATTTACCTTTTCTATTATTGTTCCTTGAAATCTTACTTTTACGTTTATGTTCTCCAGTAGCGCTCCAACAAACTTGCTTAATTTTTATCGGCGTATCTAAAGCTTTTACTTTCTCTATTATGTTCTTCCTCTTTTGTGCGTCCAATGTGCTTTTGAATTTTATGTATATTATAATTCCCTTGTTTTGTTCATTATTTGATGCAATGTATGTGTCGTATTAATTAATTGTTGCCTGCTAAAATTTCGCAGACTAAATTCATCAACGTAATGGCTACCTAGTTTTGACATTTTTCTATATTTTCCTTTTTATAGGTAGTTGTGATTATTACCTTACTCCATGGACTTCTCTTTTGTTTTTATATCCGTTGAATTAGTTGGTATATATGTTTACCTTGGCTATCTTCCTTGATACTTCCAGTTTTTGATAAGATTACGCAAATATTAATTTATTTCTATCAATTTTTCACCTATCAATCGAGGAATATTGAGTTGCAATATCCAATTGATTGGCTTGATGGAAAAATTGCCTCACGACGTTACGTAATTTAATAATATTTTTTAATAATAATCATATGTAATGTTCGTCACCAGAATTTTTTAAAAACACAATTTCGAGCGTAAATTGAGTAATTCCCAATATTCTCACCCAAAAAGACTGTCGACGAACTATGTGGAGGTGAAAACTACGTACAACATTGCCAATCAAACAAAGTGTCGGAAAAATATTAAGAGAAAGTCGGTTGCGTCATTAGAATTCTAAAGATGCAAGTAATGAACCGTTCTCGTGGAAAACGTTGTATTTTTGAAGTAACCTCAATAATATAAGCTTGAAAGGTAATTACAAGATATTTTAAATAACTGTATAAATGATATTTTAGATAATCGTTTATATTGCTCCACAATAGATAATTGTAATTTCTAATCATGAAGGTTGTACGGTATGAATTGCATTATAAGACAATCAATTAACTATTACCTACTGTACGACAGTGACATAATTATCATTCATATCTTATTATTTTATTATTAATAGCATAATTAATTTAAAAAAAGATGTATTATTTTTTACAGTCGATTCTTTGTATGTTGGGCGTTGAATTATTTGATTTCAACATTCATTCGTCACAAACGTGAAAAATACAACTTCTAATAGTTAAGCCTGCAGAAACGAGTTGCGCTTCACGAAATTAGCAGCCTCGTGTCGATTCGTTCCATGAGAACGAGTTCGTGTAGCCTTCTCATTTCGTCGAGAGCCTATAAAACACGAATCTGTCTAGTCCCTGCTAGTTTCGTGAAGCATACCCGTTTCGGCAGGCTTGCTAATAGTATATTTTCTAGCAATATCAAAACAGTTGCACAAAATTACATAAAAACAAATTGATTTTTTTTTCCAATCACGATAACAACAACGCATTTGGCTATATATGAATGAATCCTACATTTTAAAGAGTCTCTACCATATTTAATCATCGGCCCTATCGCGTGGTTAACCTTTGCTACTGGACGTAATACAATAATAACAGTAAGTATGTATATTCTATCAAGCTTCAAGACGTAACATCAAACGAAGACGATATGCTCAAAATTAAAGAAATATAAAGCTTGTAAACTTCCGAGGATAAGTTACGATTCTCATTTTGAAACGACCCCGCGTCGCTTGAATCTAATTCACAATTTGGATGTTGTCGTTGATAGCGAAATGTAATATGGAGGCGGCGTTCGATTTAAATTTAGACGAGTATCGTAGCATACAACGATGTCGATGATGATAATAATCGGTTCGCAAAGGTCATGTCAGTCACGAAGTTTGTTGTTATGTTATTTACGAGATAAAACACTTATTAACGCACACAACAGAACATGTTAACGTTTTCCATATATAAAAGGAATATGCACAATTATTGTTAAACGATAGACGATAATTGAATAAGAGCTCGACAGATCACCGACTTGCTGAACGTAATTTGCTTTGTTAAATTGTTAGGAAAATTATCGCAACCTATTTCATGCACCGTAGCGTCTTATGAATTTATCGGTACGCCTTGACAGTTTATCATTTTCTTCTGCGACTGTTGATGCTTTATTACGCGTATACATGTTAAAGTTTCCTTTATGGATTCACGAAGGTTTCTCAATGTTTAGGGATATAAAAAAAATGAAAAAGCGCTTCTTTGTGCTTCTGGAAAAACTCAAATCAATACTTCGCGATTTTATAGCTTCCATAAAACTTATTATAACGCTCAAAGGTAAAAAGGTTTAAAATTATTCAAGCTTGGAGGCCTTGATTTATTTTAATTCAATCTGGTTGTTAAAGGTGGAATGTCGCGATATTACTGAAGCATTGAAAATTGATTTTTAATAACTGGAAATTTCAAATAATGCAATCTATTATTGAACTGTATTATTGAAGAGTTTCTTTTGAATTCAACTTTTTCTTTATAGCTCGAATTTAGCTGCATCTTTACAAGTTTTTAGATTACTTGTCTTTCTAATTAATTTGTACAAGCTCACCGGCAAAGCAATTGCAAATTTTGTTGCTAATTTGTCGTTCTTGTATTGGTTTCGTCGTTCCAGCCGTTTCTCGGAAACGGCTGAAGCGAGAGCAAAGCGACGAAATATGCAACTAGTTTACTGGTGTCTGGTGTGTGTTATACGTTCTATATTTTTGCATTACTTTAAGAAACAACTTCTTTTATCTGCACTAACCCTCCCATACCTAACGAAAATTAAAGAAAAACTTTTTGACGAGATTGATTATTATCTGCTTAAATACTGCATTTACAGCTTTTTCTTTTTTCTAAATGTTTGTGACATAGACGACTGCTTTGGCGGGGAGAAAAAACAAAATAATAAGTAAAAAGGCAAGTAATACTCCTTACGCCAAGAAAAAATTGGGAAAAATACGTAAATAATATATTTAAATTATTTCAATTACTACTTTCATTTTTTTTGACTAAACTGACCCTTTATGTAAAAAATTATAGAAAAGACTCAAATTTTTTTAATCTAATGATTGGTTAGCATTAAATTGTTACTAAAATAATACATGTTAGTAACAATTTTTGTTTTGAAGAAAAAAAAAACGGTTAAAATAATGCATATAAGTATTAACTAGTCCCTTGTGTAAAAAAATAAATAAAATAGGAAAAGAAAATAACCGCAAAAAGAGAACCTTTAACGAATGGTTGCAGGATACGCAGCGGCACAAAAATTCCAGTAATTATTGCTAATTCCCAGTTAATAAGTTTATTACAAGTATTACGGTATGCGCGCAAAATAGTTCTTCGAACCACTTTATTTCCTTTCTAACGATTTTTTGAAAATAGACGCAAAGAAGAGAGAGTAACGAATCGAGTACTCTATGGTTATGAGCCTAGAGCTACTACTAGATTTAAAATAATATTTCAGTGAAATTGAAAGAAGAAAAGAAAAGAAGCCAAACTTCTAAAGTACCGACGAAGAAAAATAAATATATCTATCAGAACGAAAAAAATTAAACGACCTAATGTAATAAAGTAAATTTTATATAATCACGCCATTTACCGTGCGACAAAGTCCATTTAACGAAATTATTTCTATTTACAAACCGCTTTGTAGAATCAACGTTTTCTATTCGCAACTTAAAATCTTCCATTCGCATCGTTACATAAAACCAAACAAACGCGATATAGAAAACTCGGGAAACATCCTCGCGTTTTATAAAATTAAAGATACGGGCATATGATTCGTGTAGGTCACGTCGAAACGCTTACGCCGTTGCCGTACGCGCGCAAAAATGCAGAAGTTTTGCTTACTTCATCACCTACCGTGTGTAAAAATCCGGAAAAGGTGTGGATTCGTCGTCCAACAGCGGTGGTGCTACGTTAAAAAACATCGCGCTATGTTCCAACATTATAATTTCCTTTTCTTCGTTATTTTCTCTGGGGTGAAATCTAATAGATCCGAATTGATCTTAGATAAACACAGAAACACGTTAGAGTTGTATACGTTGCAGATGTAGTCCTATCTTTTGAATACGGACGAAATCACTTTTATAACACTATAGAAGAACACGGAACACTTTTCGCGTAAAATTAGCTTTGTTACTATCACAGAATCTGAGAACAACAAATGTTATAGGCAGTGTGACTAGACGATAATGACACGGATACTGTACTTAACTAAAAAAATTAATTTCTTGAGAGTTAGATGAAATAATTTTAACCGTAACCGTGGTAAGTATTTCTCAATTTATAACCCGATGAACACACAAATAAATCCACTGAATCCTGTTTCATTTTACCTCACTTCCAAGTAAAGTAAAGCGATATACAGTATTTCCCTTAGAATTTTCCAATCACATTCACACACCAACTCGCGAATAAAGAACTTTCACTGAAATCCGGTAAATTCGCGCAAAACCTCAATCAACCTGAAAAGGGTACGACGCGATAGAACTCTTTACTTCACGATTCTAATCGAAAAATCTTCCCAAAAAAAAAAAAAAAAACTATTTTATTAATACGATCTAGGTTGGCTATGGAGCGTTTTCGCGTCCGCGGCGCACAGGTCCGTTTCGCACGGGTATGAAACGCGCTTGAATTCGAGTTGCCGGCCGCCAGCTCAATGGCGGAATGTCGACGTCGAAGCAGCGAGAACCTCAGTCGAATGAGGTTAGTAGGTCGTCGTGTGACGTAGTCAGAAACTCGCGAACGCTGCCGATTCGCGGTTTGCGTCGTGTCGTTTTCAAACGACAAGGTTGTACAGCTGAACGGAGGAACAGGATAACCGCCTAGTTCGCCGATGACATGATGATGGGCACTGCTACACGACTGTAATATACAAGTGTACAGCCTTGGATTAAAAGATTTAAAACTATCGAATACAAATACTTTGCGGTGAAAATTGAAGCAATCTACAGGAATGGAATTGAAACGCAATGTTTATTTTACTAAGTTTTTGATCATATGGCGTGGTATTCGTTGTTATCTCACCAAATTGTTGCTTTCCTTTCGTGCTTTCGGTATGATAGGGATTATCCTATCGATTTAGATTAGAGAAGATCTTATCTTTCATCCATTATTGTTAACCTAGTGGATTTGTCACAAATTGGTTTTAAAGCATGATTTGGGGACACTATTCTTCATTTAGCATCTTTTTTATGTCACGCGTTAAATATCACCGTCAAAATACGCCGTGATATTTCCTGAAGCGACTTAAATGTATGGTTCCCGATAATAGTTCAAGAGTTAGCGGTTAATTTGACCAAGGCGGTTCTTGCGAGGCTACAAGGGCGAGGCGAGGGTAATTTAATACTAATAAACTAACAACCTGGATGATCTACATTCGTTGGCCGGTTTGCCGGGATGTGCGTAAAAGCATTTCGGCAAGCCGATGGGCAAAGCCATAGAAATGTATAGACAGACCGTGCCGCATGCAGATCCAAAACCGATTCTTGTCGGTTTTTATTAAAGAAAGCCGGCGTAAGTGGAGTATTGCCAAGCGCCAGACAGTAAATTTTATTTTAAATTTCATGGTGCAATTCAAATGTAATGAATCGGAGTGCTATGTGCCTTGCCAGCCCCATTTCTTGGTCAAGTCGTACATCGGTGCTGATTGCAAATTAAATTTGTTTTTGAATGAGAAATGACTATCTTTATCTATAATTCTCTTTAATTATTCCTAATAATTAATTAAGACGCCTTTTAATATTTCCTAACATGCAGATTTCTCAGGTACTGTGATTTTTGAGTAATGAGTAGTCATGCACCAAGAAATAAAAAAATAACAATGTTTTATTCCAAAGGAGGAAAAGTAGTCATTATGTTAACAGTTAACAAATCTAAAATGCATAAAAACATAGTTTATTACTGTTATTCTATGAAACTACTACAATTTATGGCAAAAAGAAAATATAATTTAACCTACTAAGAACAAATACTTTACAACGAAGATGAATATAAAAATCAGCAAAAGAAAATATCTGCGACTTATCCCGTAATGATGTGGTGTGGTCCGTTGGGAGGAAAATTACAGCGCTTGAATATCGGAAAATGGATAGTTCTTTTGGTAGTACTAACCTTGGCTCGTAGCTTTCCCGACGATAGTCCCGAGCCTCACTTTATGCACATATATAATTCACTTAAATCTACTATTTGAATACAAGTTACAGATACTTCAAGATTTTTTAAGCAATCATAATTAAAAATTACTTGAAAAGCCAAGATAATTAACTACAGTGACAAATTACAAGTTTCTAAGGTAAGTTTGCCGTTCACCCTTGAAGCGGCTACTTTTGAGATTATTAGAGGATATAAGAGTAAATACTCATACAGCGCTCCATTTTATCGACTACGGCTGTACGGCGAATTCTCAATGTTCGCCAAGACTTAAAGAGAGCGAGAGCTGCTCGCCACTGCGTGCACGGCCAAGCGAAACTTGCTTCATGGCCGGTTGGCTGGCACAGGCAATAGCACACACGGAGCGGCGATCAAGCGAGGCTCTGCTTTGAAAATGTGTTTTATATTACGTACGGGCGCCATTGGGAGCGTATTCGCGGAGCTTTTTCCTTAAAAAATACGTACGTCGTTGGTTAGAAAATCATTTATCAAGCCACCGTTTAAATCTGAGAGTTTTCTGGTTCACACTTGTGTTAAACGCCGTAATTTTAACATTTAGACTTTCCTCAATGTCACTATGCGCGAGGAAATCTACTGAAAGGATACGTAATTTATCATTTATTTGAATAAGTCTCAAAATTTTTGGGGAAAAATGAGATAATATTGATTCCTGGGATTAAAAATGCTTAAACTTGGAGGAGTGGTCCTTCTGGGTGCACATGATCCTGCTCTACTCTCTTTACTTCCATTTGTGCCGAATACTAGGCAAGGGCATTTTTGAGCAATGCAAGGATAAATGCTTAGAAACAAACTGGAACAGGTCCAACATAATAAACAATCGTTTAAGTTGAATTTTAACGAAATTTATAGGTGACGCGTTTTTATTTGCGGCCAGTGTATTCATTTAAATAAAAACAAATAAAAAATAAAATCCGCAAATAAAGTTGTATTTCGTTTTTAGATATACAAACGTCATTAACAATGTTACACATGATTACGTCAATAAAACCAAAAGAAACATGGAAAATTGTATATTCTCGAAACCACGGCGATTTAAGCGGAATGCAGCTTCGCTTGCCGATTAAGAATAAATTGCCCTTTCGATAGTAAATACATTATCGGGTACTTTTCTTAACATCGAATGACGCAGGTAATGTTTGTGGAACGTGTTTAGCTTAAATTTCAAGGAAACGAGATAAATAAATGCATTTTTAATGGTTGGTAGCTGACCAGTACAATACCAACAGAAGAATAAGGTACACACGTATGGAAAAACACGAGGAAATGCATCGATGGATGGCACCATTAAACCAAAGTATTTTCGAATAGCCTTAACATTGCATTAGGAATTGCATTTAATATAACAGACTTGACAGCTACTTCCGGTGTGACCGGTTTGCTAAAAAGCTTTTAGTTCAATAGTACTACCAAGTTTTGGAAATTTTGCATACTTTAGCCATATATCGATCGATCCAGTAGAAAATTATCGACTGATTGTTTTGCATAAATCCGCCGTTCGTTTAACTTTCTTTAGAATATAACAGACGTTGCCAGATCCGAGCGATTTCGAAAGGCTCACCTCCTTGTGTCCACGAGCGGCGATAATTGCAACAATTAAATAAAGGACGATAATTGTAGCGATATTGATTTTAAAACCAAGACAACTACAACATATACAACACCATACTACGTTTTCACAACCAGTTATTGATTATTTCGGTAAATGTTACGATGCAGTCGCCTCGTAGGTCGACTGGCTTATTGAAATAATTATGCTCGTAAAATCTGTTTCTTTTTCGCTCTTTTATTACGTGTACGGATACGATTTCCTTCTCGATTTATATTTTTACATGTTCTGGTAACGTTCTTCCTTATTTTTTTTTAATCCGAATTTAACTTGAAAGGTTTCATGAAACTGATCGTTATTGCTTTCTCGGTTCTTCACTCTATTAAAAGTCTATTTGGAATATCCAATAAAGCGACTACGTAGCTACAATGTAGAAATCTATTAACGAAGCAAAATCATTCTACAGCTAAAGAATGGCGGGGCTTTAAGCTTTTGTAGTGCTTCAATTGTTATTATCAAGCCAACCACGTACTCGTATCATGTGGAACGTATAGAATATCGTATTGACGTTTCCGTTTAAATATTGGTACTGTTATGCAAGCGAGTACTGAATTACTTTATGTGCAATAAGTAGATTTAAATAAAGAGGTTAGTAGCATAAATTTCTCGAATATATTTTTAATTTAAGCGCATCTTTATCTATATGCCCTAATAGAACTTCAAAAGATTTCGCAGATGACGAGGCACATATTCAATTTAGTAGAATTTCACCAATATCTGGATTTATTTTAGATAGACAAAAGAGATAGCCAATCTTATGAATATAAAGATGATGTCTACAAATGCTAACTCATGCTTCTACTGCCGAGTAAATTACCTTCTTTTCGAATAGTTGATGGAGCTTCGGACATTTCGTAATGATTTTTGGAGCGAATTTGCTGTAGCAGATGGTGATTTCTATGAAACTTCTTATGCTTTTGGCATTACATGGCCTTGGGAAATCTTACTAATAGCTTAGTAGCTTTTAGACGATCTTCTTTTCGTTGATGTATGCCAAATAAGAAATAGATGTTTTGAAGAATTTCCATTTTTCTAAATTTAATTTTCCGCCTGCAAGCTGGAGAAGACTTGAATGAGATGGTGATAATGGGAACGTTCGCCTTCAGAATATAGTACGACGTCATCGATGTAGCGAAAGGCAAACTAAGGATATGATCCGTAGCGAAACTTGTGCATCGGAACTCGTACAACGAAAATAGTAATAATTGTGTCATTGATAAAGAAGTTACAGAATAGTTACAGTTTGCGTCTGAGAATTGCACGAGCCAAAAAGAATTTGAAGAAGACTTTAGCATCGCAGAAGCTTGTTAGCACCTCGTCGACATTTTAGGATGTTCCATTTTCTTTCTTGGTGATCTTATTTAAGATTCCCATATTGAGGCACATCATCGTGTTATCTTCAGATAATCGTAGGAAGCTCTAAACCTTCCGACGATCCTGTTCTTTTGTATATTTCAAGGTTTACATCTCGAATGCTTTTTATAATAAGCTCTATATATAAGGAATAAGGCTCTTCGTCGTCAGACTTATGCAATTACGACAAGGTTACAACCCGGAAACGTAGATTCTTTAAAAAAAAACGACGACTGCGGAAGTCTATAATCTACATATAATAGCTAATATTTGATATTTAACATTCCTTTTTTGGTGTTAATTTGGTGCTTATTTACAGTTACTTTCTACGATTATACGTAGACTTCAAAGATGATTACTTTCTTACTAGCGTTCAATCTACTATAAATTTGAAACGCCTTCTATACTTAAAAAAATAATAAACAGCGAATGGGAACTTCCTTACAAGATAGCACAACATCATATAGTCGACGAGCGTTAACATGTTAGAGAGAGAAGGTAACGTTAGTAGAGGGAGACAAACGAACGTTAATTGAATTTGAATTCTCCTACTAAAAAAGCATACAGGTATATCGACGGTGATTGCAAAACTAATACATCTAATATAAAGATTATTGTTATCGTAACGTGCTGCTACGTATGTACATAGTATTGTTATTATATATTTTATGTTTAATACTCAAAATTCTATATGAATATCCTTGGTATCAGCACGGTCATTGAGTTCCGTTACTTATATAATCAACACTAGCTTTGAACGCAGAGTGTACGTTTACGTTAGGCGTTCTTACAGGCTATATTATTGCACCAAAATGTTTTATCCATTTTCTAGAAGCGAAGCAATAACAAAAAAAAGATAGAATTTATTAATAAAGGGAATATCCAGAAAAATTAAGACGTTTCTTTTCAGGAAATTGGAATTTACTTGAACAACTTGGTTGTTTCTTTGCTTAGTTATTATTATTTTATTACGTTCTATCCAAATTTCTGACCATCATTCTTCGCATCTTGTCCATCATTTTATAATTACCAAATTACTTCGAGCTTTGAACATTTACATATTTTAACAATTTCTCTACTATCAATTTATTTCATAATTTATCTGTGACTTTTGTATCTTTCTTGCAGGTAAAAGTAAATACATAAATGTCTCGTTTATAGTTAACTTACCCTCGTATTTTGTTTTGTTCAACGTCTATTATCACAATGAATGCAATTTCAAGGTTGCCTTTATCTCTTGTTAACGATGTTAGCTCGTCTGCATATTTTCAAACTTACGTTTTTAATTGCTTCTTCTGGGCGCTGGTTCCAAATAATGAACAGTTATTAAACAAAAATTTTGTAAACTAGCAAAAGAGGGTTATATAAGAAATTCCACCACTTTAATTCCGCCAAAAACTCGCGAAAAGTAACTTCCTTCTCGTAAAAGATCAAAATGAAAGCAGAAATGTTCATTGCTAAAAATAAAATAAGAATAATTTTGCAACATAGCGATTAACCTTTGTTTTTTTTTCAACGTTTCCTTTGTTAAATTAAGGAGAAAAATCTTAAATTGGCAACGGAGCGTCGCTTCTTGCATCTGCTTACACGTAATCTAATTTAGCGGTGATTACGTACACCACACGCAAAAGAAAACAAGACGCCGAAGAAATGCGTACACGGGGACTATCATCATCCATTAAACAAAGAAAATTACGTGATCTCAAGTAATGGGACATAATGAGACAAACAAGAAACCAAGAATACAGCCAGCTAATTGTAAGTACGTAATCTGCGGTAATGTACTTCCTTATGGTAGCTCTCATCAGCCAGCATATTTATTAGCAATCCTCTTAGGTAAATAGCGGCGAGATTCTTTTTGTTGGCGCTAATTCAACGCACATATATACATACATTAGCGTTGGTATTGATCGTCGTTTTTAATAAATTTATATGCATAAATACTTATGTTTGTTGAAGGTAGTCGTGTAATGTTAGTTTTACCTTGGAGTCACAGTGATTAGATTAGATAGGCATGCACTTTGTCATTTTCATAAACGAGGAGTTTTTGTCCATAGTTGTCGCTTTGATAAGGTATCCTTGATGTTATTTAATAAATCTACCTCATCGCAACTTACAAGGAATATCTTTATTACTGGTGAATAGTAATAATGAATTTAAACGATAAGCCGATAGAAAGAAATGAGTGGCGATTCAACCTTCTTTTTTTTTCTCTTAATTTAGACTTTGGCGTAGTTTAGTGTGCCAATGACGTTCACCGATGTAGAGCAGTGATTCAGAAAAATTATTAAATTTTTAAGTACAGTCGCCTATAATTGAAATGACTCCATCATAGAAGCTTGATTGGTAAGTAACAGGTAATTTTTTTTTTCTGGGGGATATATCTCCTTCAGAGTCCATTTGAATGGACACACTTTTTTAGAATAAAACTCTTTGGTGTTTGCTAATCATAAAAAGTATCATATTCACAAGAAATGGTCCTGAAACCGAAAATTCAAAAAATTGTGAAACTTTAAGAACATGTAGAGTGCACATAGGTATGTATTATGTAACCTTTTGTAATATTCAAGCTGCTGCTCGAGAATGAGCATGGAAGTGCATTACTTCGATAGATATCGAAATCCTCGTGGCTGAATAGCGTTCATCGTGGCGGTAATGATAGCAATTTTAAATCAATTATTGTACAAAATGACTACTTCGAATAACCACTTTAAATGCAAATTCAATGATGTCACATATGTTTAATTAAAGACGTATCAAAATGTTATAGATGCAAGGCTCCAATTAAAGGCCAATATCTTTCATTAAATGCGGACTTTCTATTGGAATATTGGAGTATTTCTCGAGTTTTATCGCGTTTGCTACACTTGATGCTTTCCTGCACGTACCGCTTGCGCTTCCGGAGTTTTCTGAAGACTGGAGGTTGCTGCTTCTGTTCCTCTTTAACCGAATGTATGGCATCATTGTTTCGGTCCTCTTCGTGGTTTGGCGCTGCTTAATTTGTAACCGTTTTCCCAATTAAAGCTGCTGGTCTTTATAATGTCCCGTGATTCCCTCACAACTCATTGCCAGTAATGGTTGTTGTATCTTCAAGTATCTTGATATTGTTATACTATCAGAAATGTCTCGAAAATGTTGATCTAAACATGATTTTTATTTATTTTTAAATAGTTGGCATTGAATTTGAATACGTTTGTTATAACACAAACTAGATTCCAAATAAAAGTAGCATCAATAAAGCATTAAATTTCATTTATATATCGCAAAAATTCCTAGTCAATCATGCTTCTTTGCCGCCTTTTCCTATCTTGCAACTTCCAAAGAATACCAAGCATTCCAAGTATCGGTATCTTCATACATTTCTAGCTAATTTACTTCGAAAACACTAAGAAAATGGCTACAAAATGAAATTGCAACAAACTAGATTCGCTCGACTTCAATCCATTAGGACTTGAAGAAACAGAATAACAAACGCAAAAAGAAGAACAATCCTACAGCTTAATAAACTTATCGAGCGAGAGAAAATCGAGTCATCCGGCGATTGTTTTTGTTTATTTCGCATTCGCGAATCGGAAGAAAGCGAAAGGAAAAAGCATGGCGGAAAATAATTCGAAATGAAAAGTTATTGCGGCGGGTTTATGTAAAATAAAGCCGAATAATGCGAATAAGCGAAAGTATGAAATTAAGTTTTGTAAATATTGTTTACGTGCGAATTTTGAGACCGCGGCACGCTCTAAATAAGCCAAGTCCTTGCCAATTGACTCACATCGCATTATTATATATTTAAAATATTCATACTTTACTACAGTCTGATGTTTGTGTAGAATAAGAGAGAGAAAGAAATATTTAGGTAACTATTATTTTCAAATGTTAACGTAATTTCGTTCGTAATTACTTCATTTACTGGGAGGTAAAAAAAAATCGGAATCTAGGTTATATTACATCAATTTTTAATGGGCTCATAAAAATCTATTCGAGGAAAGTAAAATTTCTTGACTATATTTGGGAGAATATTTCTACCGAATGCTATCATTACTTGTGGTTAAAATTTACAGTGCCCGGTAATTGAATTAGCCTCGTATTTGTTTTGCTTAATGTTCATGATTATTTCTTTACTAAACGGTATTTTATTAAGACTTAAAAAAATAATTAATATATGATTTTGAGTCACCAGGATTTATCTGCAATCATTAGATACATTAATTATTTTTAGACATAAACTCAAAGATTTACCGTTAACAACATTAATACAACATTTACCGTTTTAATTGTATTTTTGTATGATTTTTTTACGTTTTTATGAATGTGTTCATAAAACGTTTGTATTTTTATGCAGGTGGTCCAATACAGGGGCGACAATTAATTTTCATAGTATTTTCCTTAATTAAAGACGTTACAATTAAAATGCGCTGTTCAATTACGTAACGATGTATTTTACTGATAAAGGAGTTTGTTTATTCGTTTACTTATTTAGTTTAAATATTTGGGATGCATTATCTGTTTGCATCTCAATTATCTATCAAGTAAGGAGATTCAATTAAATCGATAAAATGCATCGTTAGACGGTCGATACAGCGATCTTTATTTGCGCTAAACTAAAAACGCATCAAATCGTTCTGCGGGTAAGCGATCGACCGCCAGATTTCAAGAAACCAGTTCAGTTATTAATAAAAAAAAACATTGATTCGTTTATGTTTAGTGATGATGTGCATTTTCATTTGGATGAGTATGTAAACATTCACAATGGTCGTATTTGAGTTGCAGAGATTCTGCAGCGATTCCATGAAAAGAAAAGTACGCTCGCATAAAGGGACTGTTCGGTGTAAGTCGGAGTTTTAGCGTAGTCATTGTGCCATATTTCGTCGAGGACGAAGCTGGCAAGGTACTTACGGTTAATGGCAATCGTTATCTCTTATGATAAGGGAATTTTTGTGGCTTGCATCGATCGGTATGCATCTCGACGACGCCCGGTTTTACCAGGACAGGGCAATCCACCATACAATACAATGTTTTCAAACTGATAGTGGCACAGAGCACATTAATAAGGAGTTTGATGATTATCTCAGCGATTGTTTGAAGACTTCTATACGCGTGACACCAACGGGATAGCAAGTTTGCAGAAGACACGAAATAACTAAATAATAATTTTTGATCCTGCGTATGAAGCCAAAAATCGACAGGTTCAGGAAGACCACAAACAGGACCAAAAGGTTCACCGAAAAAAGAGACGTGGGAGATGGTACCAAGATCAACCGATCATGAAGTTATTGAAAGTGTTTTCGCACATACTGGCGAATCGAATTTGTGAAACAGCGGAAGCTGAGTATATGGGGATGACAGTAGCTGTAGAAGAAACAGAATATTTACAGCAACAATTAAAGGAACTGGGTTTTCAGTTATTTTTTTGTTATACAAGATAAATGATACTCTTGAAAGAGTGCAAGTGGTGCCAAAGATAGAAATATATAAAAAAAAATCGATAACGTTAGTAAAAGAGTATTACTGGCATAATTTTCTGAAAAATAAGTTCAAATGTACTTTATTAGTAAATGTGTTTATTTTATGAAAAACTTGATTGAAAATTTTATTATTCTTGCCAATAAATCGATACTTGATCTATTATTTTCAGTAGAACAAAGCAACATCTTCAACATCTGCTATAGAAAAAAAATATATTAATATGTAGATATTTCAGGTTTTACAAAAGCGGAGGGAGAAGGAATATCTATTTATACAGTACGAACTTATGAATATTGATACGCTTACTTCTTAGTTTACTCAACTTTAACAGTTACACCTACAAAATGCATATTCATAATTTCGTCCAGAAATAGATTCAAGTCAAGCTTACAATCATAATTTCCTTCGAGGTATTTAATTCTAGAATATCATTCGGTTTTAGTTTAGTTGATGACAGTAATGAAAAAGACAGTCCTGCAAGTGGAAGGGCCGTTTTGTAATTAAAATTACGTCCCAATTCGTCGTCGCTAACTCGGCCGGTGTAGAGGTATTAAAGAGAGCCCGTGCGGAGCCACAACGGCGAAACCGAACAAGTCCGCGTGATTAATGTCTTTCTAGCAGCCGGAGCGACAAACGAAATTAACAGTCGAACAATGCGGTGGAAAGGCAGCCACCGTCATTCTCCCGTCCCGTCTGGTCTCGTCTCTTGTCTGTTCGCGTTTGCACGATTTTACAGCTGTGCCTGTGGTATGGTCGTTATTTGAATATTTCTTCCTATTGTGCGAACGTATATGCGCGTCTCCGTAATACGCTACGTGCTTTTCGAGCGAATGATGGTTGAAAATTGTTTCGCGCATTGACGCTTCTTGCCGTCTCGTTATGACGGAAGAACTACTAGACGATGGAACTAATGTTCCGGCGATTTTACGTATTTTACCATTGTTATAAGCATGCGTAAAATTATAATGTTTAATTTGCTAACCTGCAATGGGGATTAGATTCTTTTTAAGATTACAGGTAATAAAGCCTAGCCTAGCTCTAGCCTTCGGAAAAATGATTTTGAGTATGGCGCTTGATAGTCTTACACAATCCAAATAATCAGGTTAGGTTATTAGATGCGGTTCAACTCAAAGGTTTAGCTGACAACCGACTTTTAAGGCTTGTTCCAACAGAAATCGGAAGCTAGTCGGGCGCGATTGAATTGGCTAAAAAAATTGGCTTTGTTCTCTGCGAGAATAAAGCTTTAGTTCTTCGATAGTTTGGTTCTCTTCTGACTAAGTGTAATACATAAACGCACACCCTGGGACTAAAAGCTTGAAGTGTAAGTATTTGCTATTTATTGGCTATACCCTACAAATTCGACGTCTCCTTTCCTTCGGCTGTAACTATATCCATGAAGTACAGACTGGTAAAGGTAACTTCTCGGAAAACAAGTTTGGCTAACTAAGCATCGCAAGGGATATTTTGGAACTTCTTAAAATTTTGCTGCTAAGAGGCTAACCTCACTTTCTGACGTAGTTCGCATGGTCGATTTAGCACTTTTTTCCTCGATTTTTACACCTACGAGGAACGGAAAATTCCCTCCGACCCGCACAAAATTTTTTCATGAACCATCCATGGTTCGTGGACCACCAGCGGGCGATCGCCGACCTGGATAATCTAAAATAAGCAATATACCGAACGCATATCTCTATTATATCACAGCAAGCATTCCGAAACCTGCTAATAAGTTAAGCTTTAGATTTGGCAAACAATGAGAGGAGCGTATTATATACAACACTTTAATTCTGCATATATTTTTAGCTTCCTCTATTATATTTATATTTTGGCCTAGATGCGAGGTTACATTTAGAATAGAACAATTTTAGAATTTACGCTCACAACACTCTAATAAATTGTTAGATTTTGCATTTTACATTTTGCAAATTTTCTTTCCGTCTTCATGTTTCCGAGATCAAAATCAACTCCATCTATGGTTTCTTTTTGTGTTAAAATGTAAAAATATAAACATTTAAGGTTAAGTATCATTTCACAATACGAGTGTATTGGACGATGATAATAGCCACCTTTTTTTTACGTTCGCCTACGTTGTACTGTTTGTTTTGGGAACTATGAAATTGTGATAATAAGCAAAGTGACTATGTATTATTAGAAAATGTCACAGATAAAAGGTGTTGCAACAGTAATTATTGTGCGGTAACACACCGTATGATTTCGAAATCTGTTTTTTCTATATAATAATTAGTCTCGGTACGCGCAAGTGATCGTTCCTGGTACGGCAATAGCGAGGAAAGATGGATGAATCAAGAGACTTAATTATGTTGGATAGTTAGAATCAAAAATGTGAAGATTACGCTTGCTAGTGTACTTCATATTTTAGAGTATCCCTGTATAAACTTCATCAATCAAATCCGATGGCAAATTGGCGTAGTATCTTTGTGAAATTGTTACTTTCTTTTTTAATATCTGTAAACAAAATGGAGGTACGTATTATTTCGTATTCCTTCTCAATACCAAGTATTTCATATTAAAATCTATCGGTTGGAACCATTTACCGTAGATGCTATTTATTATTCTTAATGTCTATAATATTACATCGCATTTCCTTCCGAATAACGTATTTCCAAGATTATTCCGGTTAGCAGAATCGCTATTGCCAAACCAATGGAATTTTATGTAGTACAAGGTAAATATTTACGTTAGCCTTCTACAAATTTCAGCACGCGCTATCTCATTTAAATTGATATTATTTACCTTGCGGTTCCTTTCAATATGAAAGCGCAAGAGCGCGTGATTGGCTTTGTTAAAAAGGAAAAGTGCAAGAGATGCATAATAATAATAATAATAACAACAACAACAATAAAATCGAAGAGTAAGTGCGAAAAAAAAAGTGGCTATAACAATAGCAGTTTCGTTTCGTCACTTATAAATCGGTTCGTAAGAAAGAGAATTGAGGACGTTGTGCGGAATACCGCGTGAGCTTTGCCATTGTTCTAAATTTCAAAATCATTACCAAGCGGAGCGAACTGTTTTGTGGAGCAAGTTTAAAGAGTGGTGCGCTGCGGAGGTGAATAGTAAAAGGTGATTCATTTCGCGCTAGAGTCGAACGTAAAAGCGGCATCGATGGTGGGAATCGAATCCGGCGATGCGATTCTATGTATTTTTACGGGAAAGGAAAATAATGGCCTATACACGACGTTGATGGTTTTATTTCATTTTTATTTTATTATCTATCCTATAAAGTAAATCATTTCGACACCAACGACAATACTTTTCGATAACCTTCAAAGTTCTTTTTTCTTCAAATTACTGAAGTTTAATGCACCAGAGGTAATAATTCCGAACACTAACGATATCACAAAAACTGCTTTTATTTAACTAGACAAGAAGCTTATCCGCTCGCCGCTGCCCGTTGTTAACTAAACGCCGAACCTGAAGCTCAGAAGCAAAATGCGGATCATGTGTGCGTGGATATTTTGCAGATCTCCTTCATATACACCTATTTTTAGCGTTCATTTTTCCAAATAAAATCCTCGATTTTTACAATTTACCTTACATTTTTTTTTTGTGTCGCATATTTTTTCTTCCCTTTACTTTCCATCCTCCGTAATTACTATAATCACAACTTCGCTTCTTACCGCCGGAAAAATAGCGCAAAAATGATGATAAAACGTCACGGCAGCCGATGCACAACGTCGAGGAGGGCCCCCTTGTTTCGCGGAGATGCGCTGCCGCTATTATTACATGACAACGCAATAGTTCGCGTGTTCCTATTTCGCGTATACTCGAAAGGATTGCCTGTCGAAGTACTTACTTGTATAAGGACGTAACGAGCGTATAATAAAACCGCGATTTAATGATTGCTGTACGCAACGTACGGAAAAAAAATTAAACGGAAAGATTGGTCGGGAAGAAGGGTTTCGTAGATCGTAATTCTTGCTGCGTCATCCGGTAAATGTTTGATGGAAAAGTATACGGGGGTATAAAATTGCAATTCGAACAAATAATACAATGAATGGTGTATTCGAGAGAGTATATTGAGAAGTAAGTGTTTCGGCTTTGATCAGCATGGAACAATTTGGAAAATGTTGAAGGTCGTGTCTATTACTTCTCAGGAATTTTTAAACTTCTGTTGCAGATATTCCTAAGCACTTTAGAAATAACTCATACTAAACAGTAAATGATAAATGCTTTGAGTAAAGAATTTGATGCATCTCCTTTGATGCTAAAGACGCTCTACTAAAACCTTCACCACAATTCTTCACTCACTCTGAAGGTACATTTCGATAGTCAAGTTGTCATCGGTATTAATATTTTGGCAACTTGGCTATTCAAAGATGGGTGCAGTACGACTGAAGTATTATGATGTAAATTAATGATGTAATGAGTTACATCATATAAATATAAAAATAAATAAATAAATATAAATAAATAAAATATATATTTATATTTTATTTATATTCATTATGCTATAACAAATTCTATACGTAATTCCCCTTCTAAATTAAATTAAATACAATTATCGCTTTGAGAACCAGACCTCGGCAGAACGAATAACCCACAACTGTGTACCTGCAAGCAGCACTAACCAACCGACGAGCTGTATTTTATAATTTACCGTTGCTTGCGTATTGTACAAATCTAGGTTTCTCAGAGAGCAATAGCGAGGAATTGTGTTAACGTGTGAACGTAGAAGTTCCATTGTCGTTTGGTGTCATTTCAATTTCAACAGCGCTATTCCTAATGAAACGTTATTTAGGCGCCGTTCGTCTTAATACTATCCTAGCTCTTTTGGTATAGTTATTTTACTAAATCCCGTATTTTGCAAAATTTCTACTTTAAAATGTAGTCTGTAGGTGTTCCGCAACGAAACGTTAAAATATCGGCGTATCTTTCATAGTTTCTTCTTGTATAGTAGTTGTACTATTTTTATTGATTGGGTTATGAACTTGATCACTGCTTTTAAGAATCAATTCGTAGCCTTCTTACGGTGACAGCTGCACGTGGACATACATCAAGTAATTATCAATTACTTTTAAATTGCTTATAGCAGATAGTAAATTGGTTAATAATGATTTTAAAGTCCTTAAATCAATCAATTACTTAGAACATTTTGTAGAACTACTAATTATATATACTTTCAACGAAAGTAAATTAAAGGAGGAACTTAAAAGATTCTCATAAATTCTGTAAAACGCGTTAAGTCTTTTATTTTTAAATTCCGTTAAATATAAAATCTAATCCAAAGCAAATATTCAAATATGCACGTATATCGATGATAGCGAGGACACGAATATTATTTCACATATGATGCGTCTCAAAATATTGTTAATGCTTTTGCCGATAATTTTGCCTTTCTTTATCTCGCTAGTTAGCCACCTAACATTGTATTTTGTCACCTAAGAAGAGTTAGTCAGAACTATGACTTTTTCGCAAACAATAGCGTTTCTAGTGATACCTTTCGTATTACGTAAAATCGGCATGACTCTTGCTAAGCTGCCAGCTTCCATTATGAATTTCTCAATCAAGACGTCAGTGTCTTCTGTCAGATGGCGTGGCGTGCAAGAGTTTGTCCTGTTCACAAAAAAGGCATGGTCGTTGGTCAATTATGAGAGTTTAGATTAAGTACATACATCCTCTTTAAGATTGATCTAATTGGCAGGTACAACTACATCCATTATAACGGATTCACATCTTACTTATTTCTTTCCGAAATCTAACGTTCTTCGGGGTTAAACATTCTTTAAATCATAGTGTTTGTTTTACTAGTACGTACAAGCCTATATTTCGATGATCCACACAAAGAAACATCCTAACTTCTCATCATCTCTATTAGCCTCCGTTATTAAGTTACAAATGATGATCGAATTCGTTACAAGTTAATTGTGTCAAATTACCTTACGAAGACCATCACCATAGAAAAAGCACTATTTTTTTCTTTTATAACCACGTATTAGATTCTGCAAATTATCGGCTACGATGAGAGTCGAAATCCTTCTTTATCCGCACATTACGATACATCTACCTGCTGCCTTGTTCTCCATCTCGCCGTAGAATAGATTCCTAATCAAATTAATGGATCATAAGAGCGAATTAATTTGATACTGGCGGTAAGAACGTAGAATCGCACACTCATTGCTGCGAGGTATACGGTATACGAACCCTTTCCTAACCAATTTCCAGATCGGATATAGCAATAATGAAAAAAAAAGAAAAACGGAGCCCGACCTTGAATACTACCATCGGAGAAGTAATGGCTTTGTTCTAGAACACCTGCTTTCAATTTCTCCGCCGTGTGTTGTTAGTTTAATGTTGGTATATGGGCGATTTCCATGATAATCGTGGTGATTTTATACGATAGGCGAATTGTTTAGTTAGACAGACCGTGAAAAATGTTATTCATCTTAATTTGCTTTATTCTCCTTAGAGATGGTATAAATTTAAAAGCGGGAAATTAACCATCATTTCAGAATGGTATCTATTATATAATTTGTAATACGAGGGTACTTTGAAAGGTTTTAGGCGTCAACGTGGAGACGACGTTACTTGTTAAAAATATCATATATTAGGTATTAGGTGCTTTTAGGAAAATTGAAAAAGCCGGTGGGAGTTAGATCTGGCGAATAAGGTATCAACGACATTTTTCTGTTTCTTAAGTCCAAAGTTTTGATCCGAGAAGAGGGATTCTAATAAAACGAGGAAGCTATCACATTCTCAAATGTCGGTTTTGCAGAAGAAGATGCCTCCTACAATGTACAAAAGGAACAAAGAAAAAAAAAACGAATTTGCAAAAAAGAGAACATTTTGGCTAGAAACTTTTCTGACCACCCTCGTAGATCTGGTATAACTCGTCGACTGACTCAAATAAGTATCTAGCAGGCCTTCAACACGCAACTATTACACCTAAACATTTTCCCGTCCACTCGACGAACTTTCCCGTCAAAGCACACAAGTTAAACATCAATTTCAACCATTTAATATCCAATTCTTCACCACGGCTCATACGTTTGTCTATTCGATCACCATCTTAGCTCTTTTTACACGCACACAATTACAGAGCAGAAACTATGCTCTAACTAACTTTGTCAGAGCAAAACTATGAAGATGGGAGATAAAAAAGTGCCGTTAAAATTTGTTAAATTGGAATAAGGAAGATAAGTAGTTTTACAGTAGGTTTACACCACAAAAAATAATAAATGAAATCGATAATTAATTACCTTTTACAAGAGTCGTTTCATCTATACGGGGAATCCTGCCCTACACGGTATATGCAAAAATCCACCATGTTTCGTATAAAATCGTTAAACCAACAGAGCAAACGACGGTAACGTTAATAGAAATTTCGTAAATGTATACTCCACTACTCAATACGATGCGCTCACATACGTATCATACGCTGCAAATTCGCAGAAACGTTTTCATAGTGTATATAAACAATAATACGAAACAGGAATTTTTACGATAATCAAGGACTTTTAACATTTTTCAACCGATGGCGATGGCATCCATTATAAAAAAAAAGAGAAACCTGCAAAAAAATTTATGTTGTAACTACCTAACCAGTCATCGGGTAAGCATGCAGTATCTGTTCGGGTACACCGCGTGCATGTCGAGGCGATGTGTCGAAGAGAAAAAAGTCAGCAGAAACACCTCTGCTAAGAGGAATTTCTTTGTCTTCTATTTATTGCGCGTTCTGGCTCGCTTGAAGGTTCCGAGAATGATGAATTGTTGGTAATTCGGTGGCGTCACCCGTTGGAGTACGTATTGTGAAAAAACGAGAAAATCGCGTAGCGTGTAATGAAATATTGTCATGCGAAAGGCTTTCCTTTCTAAAGACGTTAGCTTTGTTTATCTTAGAACGATAGAAGAACGGATGAGTTGATTGAATTTTTTTCTGTATATTCGCCATGGTTTCTTTTCTTTCAATATTGATAGTTCATCGAATTCAAAGATAAAATTTCCATAACTTCGCGAATTTCGATATAAATCGGTGAATTTCTTGCTTTACATAATATACAGGCTGTATTTGAATTAAAAAAATTCTAAAATACCATTCATTAGATTGCTTGAAAATATAACATCCATTTTTACGTGAACGGTTAGCAAAATATAGCAAATCTCTTCTGTCTACCATTTCGCTGGTCTAGAGGTGAAGAACTTACGGCATCCTTGCTCTTTGGGCACGGATTGGACCTTCACGGCATTGATCAACGTGAAAATCTGTATCGTCTGTTTACCTTCCCCAGTTTACGAATTGAACAAGAAAAGAGCACGGTCAGTTTGCTGCTTCTTTCTAATATCATATTTCAAATACATCTTGTATACAGAAATAACTAATTCGACGACTGCAATGAATAGGTCATGTAATTCAAGTAGGGCATTGAAATCTTTTCTTACGCGGATTAAATTTCTTGTATCGCAGTAACATAACCGTATAACTCGTTTGCCAACGATGAAGCGATCTCTCGAACACCAATAAGAAACCCAAACAGTTCCCCATAAAGATAAATTGTCAATCCATGTCTTTTTTTTCCTATTACATACACCATTAGCAATAATTTGATTCATTCCGTCAATTTCGCTTGAATATCATTGCGAAAATTTACTTTACCCAACGTTTAGTCGGTATATTACACCATTTCTACGAACGCTTTCACTTTTTTCTCCATCTGCATTGGGTCAGAAGCTGTTAAATGCGAATAGTGAATACGCACTTTTATTAACAGCATACTTGCGTACTTAAAAGCCGCGAGTGGTTTTAGTTTTTTTTTTTCTATAATTTTCCAATTTCGAGGAGCCCAATTTTTTTTAATCTAAATATAAATATTTACGTCAATAATGAACGTGGTAATTACCAGTGGCGTTTTTTTTTTTTTCTTCATGCTCGGAATATAAACAAACATTGGTAAATGATTCCAAGCTGCATATCGACGACTGTATAATATAGAGACATCGTTCCTCTCCTAATAAAATCTGCTGGAATGCAAACAGAAGATAAAAAGCGTGGTTTACGTATACACTGTCGTTGAGAAGTTGAATAACGAAGCAAAAATAAATCGCCAATGAAATTTTCCATAAGATTTTGGTTCGAAGAAGCAGTATAATAACAATAACACCACGGTTGTATGGCAAACGATCCGCTGCTCTGCAAGCTCTAGTTGTACATCCGCGATTATTGGAGTTGACTCCAAAGTTGCAGTAAATTGCAAATTCTGGCGTGCGGTAAGGTCAATCTAGGAGAACTGCGGAGAATTCGCTTCTAAAACTGCGGAATATTACGTAACTAAAAATATTGTAGGTATTATATGCCTTTAACTGCGTATAAGGTATGCGAATATTTATAGGTTACAATAACGGGAGAACCTTCTGAGGATGTCCGAGAAGAACAGGAACTATCGGCAATACGAATTGCATCACGCTAAAAGTAAAGAAAAACCCAAATAAAAATTTCTTAGTTTTCTTATATGCGGTAAAGATTCTTATACACGTACCTCAAATAACAATAACAATAAAAGGGTTATAAAATTTTGAGACGGTTTTCTTCATTGACCCAATAGTGGGCCGTTCCGGATTGCTTAATAAAACTTGCGTGGCGCGGAGGTTGCCGATACTTTTGTGTTGTTTACCATACTACGTACTAGTCCTTGCTATAATTATTTAAGCGAAACATGTTGAAGCTTTACTACATTAGATCAACTAGTGTTAGTAAACTTAAGAATTGTATTTATTACACCAAAATTAAAGAACAAATAATGGACCGTTATATTAACTTAAAATAAACAAGAAAGCCTTATAATAAGCGAAATAATTACCAGCGAGTAGTAAATAAGCTCAACTAAACCTAATTTGTTTACATAACATTTCAAAATTAAAGTATATTAAATCGAACATAAAAATAAATTATTTCAATTTCGTAGAATTATCGTTGTTGCTATAATGCAAATTATATTCTGTATGTGTGTAATTGCGAGCTTTATTTATGAATAATATCATCCTACAATTTGTTTTAATTTCGGCAGCCAATAGTAAATTGTAAATTACTGTGTTGACGGTTTAACATTGTAGAATGAAAGCTAATAATAGATTTTGTTAGTAGCAAATCGGTCGTTCTATAAAATTTAAAGACGAATCAAAATTGATACGCCCAATATAATCTTGTAACTTGCAATAAAGTCGAAATATTAAAGCAGATTAAAGGAGCTCGCCATTACTAGAGTCGTACTAGTCGAACAATATTTACCTACTATGTAAACATAGAAGCAGGAGGAGTAGCATTTCCGTTTTATTATTATCTCCGATAAACTTCTCATTTATGTCGATAATTCTGTTTCATTGACATTTTCTCGTCCTTTGTGGCTTTTTCTGATCTGTGCGTAGATGCATACCATAATAAATACTGAAGGTCTCCCAGGATATAAAATCATTTTGAAAAGCCGACCGGATTCTTGCAGATTTATTGCTGTTCCAATGTCAGTACGACGGTTAAATTTTTGGATGATTCCGCGAACGCCATGTATACATAGTTTACTTTCATAAAACAGATGTTACTAATACATCTCTTGCGAGAAGTTTCGCTCCGAATATACCCATCTGCATAATATGTTTCAGTTAAATTTTAATCGTTACACGTATCAAACACTATCAATCAAATATGCGGAATTGTGTTTTTAAAACATTCAAGATGCGTGCAGCATAACAAATTTTAGACAATTCGTTAGGAAAGCTATTAACTACGCAACTTTCAGCAAATTTCAAAGAGAGATCATCTTCGCCGAATGAAATTCTGCGAACACTAGATAAGCAAGAGTAACTGAAAATTCGATGATTCGAATGTCGTAAATTTAAACCTTTTTTTTAAGGAGATAACATTTCTGTTCAGTGGAAACGCCAATAGTCAAAATACTAGAATATGGTAGAGAGTAACCTCTTATTTCTTTCAAGAAACAAGCACAAAGTGGCCTCAAAAAAGAGAACGTGTCAGCAGGAATAGTTGGAAATTACGCCGTTGGACCAAAATACCTTCACCCGTTCAACTAACACAATTTTTCAAGATAGACAAAGAATTCTAATAACTGGCAGAATTTTTTCTCGACACAACCTTACTCATGGTACACGAGAAATTATTTTTAAACACATTCCTCATAAAATCCAGATTTGATCTTCTTCGACTTTTTCTGTTGAGGTTACCTAGCTACAAAAATGTTTGATAATATTAGATTTAGGCCTCCAGATTTAGAGGAACTAAATGTATTGTCTAAGTTAGAAGTCGAAAGACTTTTACAATTAAAACGTGAATTTAATTAATACGTATGATAAATAAAAAAAATACATGTATATACTTCAAGAATTAACGGAAAAAAAAAGGATTTACTACATCCAAGGTACACACCCAATTTAAGCGATCAAAAACTCGTTTCGCAAAAAGAATTAAAAAAAAAAAAACGACACACGTAACCTCGTAGGCAGGCGAAAACAAGAGAAGTAGGCAGAGGCAGTAGGTAACTCGGTTCTGTTGTTGTGTGCGTTGCCTCTGCGATGTCGCCTGCCTGCTTTCGATGATTGCCAAAGAGGTAAGCGGAATTCAAATTCACTAACCGCGCATATGATTCAAACACATCAAACGTACAGCAGCGGCTCCGACGACGGCAATACATAAGGCGAAGAAGGAAGATACGATGTTGGACAGGGAGGAGGGACGACCGGTAAGTAAATAGTAGGGAAAAACCGCTACTCTTGATGCCCAGATATTTTACGATTACATAGCGACGCGTAAAAGGAAATCACAGAACCGTTTTAGCGTTCGATGAAACGCACATTCGTCATGTACGCATTGAGGAGGTGGCTTCTTGAGGAAAAGGAGGAGAGTAAGAAAGAAGAAGAAGAGGACAGCATGAAGCACGGTTCGGCTATAGAGCTATTTTACGTATAAATGTGAGCACGTAACCATAGGTGTTTTACGATAGCGTCTCGTGAATTCGTAATGGATGTTACGTCGTCATCCAGCGTTACGCATTAATTTGTCGTAAGGGGGACTCTTTATATTGATATTTTTATTGCACCATGCTAAAGCCGACGGATATTACAAATGGTTTTATGTAATAATCGCAGATCATGAAACAATTTTGCTTTGGTCTTTCAGATAAAGTAAAATGTAAAAGTTCCTAGACATTTCATAGGTACTTTTACGAAGCCGAGATTAATGTGCAAAGAGGTCTTTGCGAAATGCATTTATTTGAATTAGAACAAAGGTATATTGTTAAAGATACGAAATATAACAGTCAAAGCGACTACACTAACTTATTTTAAGCCACTAATTTAATTAGCCATTAAATAAGTGACTTTTCTTGCAACAAAATATAACTTGTTTAACTTGTAGCTTGTTCCATTACTATTAATTCCCTTTAGTGTGATGTTACTAATCAAGGTTTGCTACCCTCGCCAAATGCGGGCCATTACTATTTGCTAAGTTATGTACAGGTCGATACAGAAATTAATTTCGACATTTTCATTGATTAGAACATATTTGATTAGATAATCTCATCAGTACATGCCCAGCTACCACCTTTCACCGAAACCTATTGACGAGCTGCAATATAGTAAAACGCGTATCTATACGTGGCGGTGGATGTTGGTAGCTTGTTGGCGTTGATTGATCGAAAACGAATTTTCGAATAAAGTGACGATAAAGAGAAAGCGGTTTCGATATGTCAATTCAAATTGGTGATGAACAAACAAGAGAAGGAAGGCCACAAGTAAAGAGAATCAAGTTACTTTGAAACTAATTGAATGAAAGTAGTAAAATTTTGAATAAGAGCTATTCAATTATTTTGGATTTTTTTTGAATTATCCCAATAATTGTTTATCAAAGTTAGCGGTTTTACAACACTTGTTGTTTAAGTAAGGTCCACTTTTAGTGTTAGCTAAGCACGTTAGTGCGATAGCGCCAGACTATTTTCTTTAATACATTGCCTTTTTTTAATTTTTTCTTGAACTTATTCTTCATTCGTATAGATTCAACGGCAAAGTTTCAAAATAAATTTATTGCTTCTTTTAATCGAGCTAAATGGTATGAATGAAGTAACTACGACAATCTCAGCATCAATATCAACAACAGCGATATCAGAATTTAAATATTGACGATCGTTTTTTGCCTTTTTGAACTAATCTGAAGATAGGTGCTAAACTACGGAAAATATAGTTTAGATATATAAAAGGTTTACGCAATTCGAAACAATTTTCAATAAATTTTAAGCAATATGTGTGGGTTCAATATTTGCACAAAAGCAGGACATTTGCATATTACGATTTAGTTGACCAATTCGGTGCCGTATAAAAATATTATTTGGTAGAAGTCGCACAATATAGACAAAAGTTATTTTGCATTGATGGCTAAGTAGGAGTAGCAATTTTGATACAATAGTAGGATGTTTTCCATTTTAAATCCGAGAATAATCATAAAAAAAAGATAACATATTAATGTATTATTATTGCCGAGTATTCGGTCAAAACGAATCAATACTACATTCACACGCAACAAATTTCAGCCATTATTTATTTCATCTTTTTTGTACTTCTAAATCTCCGTCTAAATCTACGCCAGTTGGAGCAATTTATTATTCTCGGATGAATCCAGATTTTGTATAAGAACATCAGAAGGCCGGAAAAGAATTTAGAGAAGACAAGCTATCGGAGAGGTATGGACCACAATGATGTTCAAAATTTAATCAACTTTATGTCGAGACGTATGCAAGCTGTCGGAAGGATCCGAGGTGGAAATATTTGTTACGACAACTACTCCAAATTTTCTTTTTTTTTTTTAATTATTAATGTAGCTCTGTAAACGTTCTAAATTTCCAAATAACTTTTATTAATTAAATTGTTTTTCATCGGAAACGTGTTTTTTATTACATTTTATCTATTCCTCTTAAATTCATCACGGACCTTATTATTATTATTATGTCTTGAAAAACTTTTTCTTTACAAAGAAAAATTCAAATGAATCGAATTCTTTGCACTTGAGCGTATTAACATTAACATGTTTTTGGTAATATGCTGTACGTAATATATTCAACGTTACTGAAACTAATTTCGCGTGCAATCTCACCGATTAATTAAGCAACTTCAACTTCTGCAAAAAAAAAGAATCTCGACTTCATTAATTGATTCAATGATGAAATGCATGTTTAATGACAGATTAATTACGTGTCTACATTTTTTTTTTAATAATTTGCCAATTAGCGGCGACTCATACTGTTACCTAAATAATTAACTTGCGCTTTTTACGGGATACATATGTTTCAGCAAGAAAAGAGCTGCCTCTTAAGTATTACGTTATCACTCGTCGTTTATGAAATATTCCAAAAAGAGGATAAGGTTCACAATTAATATGCATTATTAGACGATGCATGTAATTTGTGGAATTATGAGGTGCGTTTCTAACGTAGTAACTTGACAGTAATTTACAATTAGCATTTGTGCTAAAAATTTTTGGTGTTACTAGTCATACTTATATGAATACAAAAATTAAACGCAACACAACCCGTTGTTATTTAATTTTCTTTTTTAACAGATACTAATTTCAACGATTGCAAAAAAGGAAATGTGACTAAGGATGTTTTAGAAACGGTCCCTATCAAAATTAACAAGTAAATCGAAGAAAATAAAGAATCGAGGATAACTTCCTTATCAGGCAATGCACGCACGCAGTAGCTTCAATTATGTTCTCAGCTAATGACATATTTTCGAAAGAACCGGATGTTTATGCAAGACCGGATATATAAATACTGTTCAACGCGCGCTCGTATGGTAGTGATAAGTATTGTTTAATATCGAAAGAACGGAGGAGAGATAGTAATTGGAACAGCATTGTTTATCGTGATGTTATGTGCAAGAAGTGCAATCGTTGTTAAAAAAATTTCAATTTAAAATTCTTTTCAACATTTATTATATCTAAAATTTTGTAACGTAGTTGAGGATTTCAAAAGAATACGAAGATATGGACTCTATATGTACCTATTAATAGAGATGACAAAGATAGGTGGAATTATTTTTTTTTGCAGCGATTAGATAGACTCGTGTCTATTCGCCGCATGAGAATGGATTCGTGTTGCCTACTGGTGTCCCCGAGAGTCAATGAAAGTCAATGAATTTGTCTTCTCTAACTATCAATAGTTTTTTTTTGCACAAAAAGATAGACGTATATATATGTCTCAAGAAAATACCAGATTGTAAGGTTAATCAGTAATGCTGCTTATACAGGTTTTCTCCAGCTTATCCATAGTTACTATGAAGATTCTTAATTGCTTTTCGAGAAATCTGCTTCATTGGCGAAACGAGCTGCAATTTCTCAAGGAAAAGTAGATATTTCGATTTTCCTCACACAACATTTTCTTTCAATTTATGACGGCTGGAAAATCGTTGGCATAGTCATATATGAAATGCTTCTTCCAACGTACTCGGTGTACGTACAGTAAGTACATGGCAGAGAACTTCATTAACAGTTACATAACATCTTAAACCAGCTTCCAAAGAGCGAAAACGGTAGCTCAGGAGTTTTTTTTAAACAAGTCAGCGTCGTCCAAGGCGTTAACAGCGGGAGACGGTTATCTGAACGTGCCTCAACGCATACGGTTGAACGACGCTAACTTAGGCCGCAACCGGTAATATTTACGTTTCTGCATATCGTGAACACCAGCGTACCTATGCGATACTTAGACATTCGATATGCAGTAAAATCCGAGAGTGTAATGTCGGAATTGTACGGAAAGCGATTACCTATCGATGCTTAGGTACAAGAAGGAAGGAAGTGCTGCTGGAAGGGAAACGCCGCTGCACAATGGAGACTCGAAGAGAGAAGTTCCGTGTTTCGTATCTTGCGGTTTTAAAATAGCCGTCGCTCGAACACATAAACCCCGTACTTTACCGTTATCATCGCGAGAAATGGCCTGAATATTTGTTTCCGAAGCGTTTAAGGCGTCTATATGGCGGTTTTGTACGGCCGTCTACGTAAATATGTACGAATAAGTGTCCAATAGAAAGAATACTTGATTAAAGGTGTGGTTACGCATTTAAAAAATGAAAATGATTGACGTTTTCTTCCTTTTACAAGAATATATAAATATAAAGCTTAGCCAGAAGACGAATAAAGTTTTAGCAAAATGAGGATTTCTAGATCTTCATGCAAAATCCATAACCGTCAAGAAATTAGGTTAATTAGAGATATTCACAGCGAAGTAGATTTCCCAAATTTAATGTGACCACTCTCAACGCTTTGCCTTACGTAATTTCCACGTAAAAACGAAAGACACCATTCTTTCTTATCACACCTTACACATCGTTAAAATACTGTTATGTCAACGTGCGGTTCTTTTAGCGAAATCTTTTTCCCAATAACGGCTTGTCGTGTTCCAATTGCGGTTTTCGCGCGGAATTTTGACAGCGCCATCGTTACAAGCTGGCGTAAATCGTGATTCACAGCCTGGAGGCGGGTGCTGACCGTCAATTGTTGCAGTGAAGGTTTCCCCCACACACATCACATGTACGCGTTGGAACATTATTCAGCATCTCTCCCGTATATAATTATCGGGCGAGTTGGCCATCGGAAGGTTGCTTCGAGAAAATACAACCTCCACGTTGAGAAACCGGATATTTCGTGTTTATGGGGAATCGATAAGCGGTTCGTGTATACTTGTTACCTACGGTTTATAGAGTTAGGAAGCCATTCTCGGGCTTTTAGTTCGATATTGTATTTAGGTTAATCCATTTTAAAGGTTCTGCACTTTGTCTCGTCCGAAGGTGTAGTTGTAAATGGTATAAAGTCATCGGAAGTGTGTGTTCGCGTACATTTTGATTTGTGAACAATTTATGAATTTATGTGGTTAAGGATCGGTTTTCCTTACATCTCTTTTCCTTGATATAATAATAATGTTAAAGTAGTTATAGATAAGGCCACAATTGTAAATTCGAACATTTTCAAAATAAAAAAAACGTCCATCGATCGTGGAATTTTCACGATTCATCAAAACCTTATGACATTTTTTAAACACTAGGGGAAGGGCAAAGGGACAACCAGAAACAAGATGGAATAGGAAGGAGAGAAGCTAATATTGGAGATATTAAAACTAGAATGGAAGGAATAGAAAACACCAAGGGGATGAGATAGAACCAATTTATAAAGCTAAAAGAGAGCAGACCCGATGTTGCTATACGTTCAGCCCAAACAAGCTAGCTACAAATTACACACAATAATACTGGAAAACAACTAAGAGAATATGTAGAATAAAAACTAAAGGAAGAACAGATAGCCTTTAGGTCTGAGAGGTACGTACGCAATAAACAATTTAATGGAAAGGTAAATTGAGGAAGGCAAAGAGAGGCAGATATGCTGAATAGGATGGGTTGATTATTAATTCGAACCTTAATTCTTCTTCTTCAACAACTGGGTGTCAAATATGGCTGAAATTTTCAAAAGTATTAGAGATTAGATATTGCGTAAAGTTGTTGGACAAAGATAGGAGAAGAAACCTAAATATGATGACTGATATCTGCAAAACTCTCAAACTGGACGAGCCTGAAGTTAAATTACATGAAGCAAAATAGTTTAAAACGGATAGATTTAATAGCTATGATGTAGTACTACCCAAAATCCAAACGATTCTAATTGTACAATTGTAGTTTTGTAATACTTTCGATGAACTAAGTGACCTCCAATCACCGATATTTAATGACAACAAACAAACAATTCTAATTATTATTAGAGTGTGCGTATAAATAAATATACAACAGTAAAAGACAAACGAAACGCTTTCATTATTTAAAAAAACAGAACACGAATAATCTCTCAATGCCTCGGCCCTGCTAGATAAGACAATGGCAAATATTTTTCATAACGATAATGTTTAAACTGTACGGTTAATACTTCGTCTAATACGTCTCTAACTGAACGGACAACAAAGGCCGCATTTAAATAACGACATTAGCGATTGCGGCGTTATCAATTTCTAGGTTATGTGGGTACTGCGTGCGTACAACGAAGGATTCGTGATTGGTTTACCTTATCTATACATATGTACGAGCGATAGGTAAAAAGAGTTTGGTAATAGAAAAAGACACGTAACAAAGGTATGCACGTATTCATTTAATAATTCTTACGATGAATTTGAACTCAATTTATGCCCGAACTAAGAGACTTACGGTACCTCTATTTACTTGCATGTCTAATACAGAGAACGATATTATCGCTAGTAGCAAAAGTACCTGCTGCAAACGCAATGTTACACATTTTACATTCTCCGGAACTCCAGGGTTCCCCTAAAATCTGGAAAACTTTAGTGACAAATAGAACTCAAAATTTTCCAATTTTTACTGGACGTATAAACGACAAACGCTATTGAATCCACCTGTCTAACACGCACGGTTTTCTAGTTGTTGCTTATTTTAGCAAGCGGCAGTGTTTTTCTCCACTCAACACCGTTATTTGCCTCGCAGTTCATTTCGCTTCCTTTCGAAACGATAAGCCAACGACAAAACCCGGATAGTGAGGATTTGTGTGTAATTGATAGGCAATAACTTTCGTTGAGTACTTCCTTCGTCCACCTCCGGTGCTTTGGGAGACATTGAGGTTCCAATTTTGAAGATGTTTGAAGTGAACGCCACGATGGATGTGGATCCTCTCAACGTAATATTTGAAGGCTAGGCTGTAAACATTTTAAATTTTCGATAAAAACAAGTTTCTCTTCTAGCGATCCATCGAGCCAATCTTTTCCTCACTGATCCATTTTATTGGAATCAATTACGTAATGCAATAATCGGTAAAAAGTTCTAGCCCTCCGTGTTTTTGATTTGTTCATGCTGGATCGTTTTCAAATGAACACAGTATATAACAAAAACTTAATAAAAGTAAGTGATAGTCCCCGTCCTATTTTGTACTTGAACAAAGCGCATAATGCTGCTTTTACGCCGGTTGAAAGGCATTCCTCATATAAACATTACATCAACAATATCTACGAAGATCGGAATGTGCTTCCACTGAATTGAATCATCATTTGTATGTGCATGTTTATAATAATACCGTTATTACTACTTCGATTTCATTGTTTCTTCCATTGACAATGGCCAATTTCCCCTATAACAATTACGATTATCTTGTCCCACTTTAATTAATACATAGATATTTGATTATGTTGCATGCGACAGTCGATGAGGCAATAGTTACATTGTGCGTAAATATTAGTATGGAACGGTCATCACGCGACATATTCTATGCGTATCGGTAGCATTATTGGCAACTTTAGAAACTTATCAGCATGCTTTAGATAGATCACTTACTTCGGCGAAGTTATTTATTTTAACATCGCGTTGTATTTGATTAACGTATTAGATTGGAATTTCTGGAGTGTTGGTGTGTAGGAAATATTCTAAGCGATCGCACTGCGAAAAAAGGAGAGTTCTTTTGTTGCGAAAGCAATTATTCCCGTATACAAAAAGTAAATGCGCGACGGATACGTAGAAACCTATTGTGTTTCGTTATATATGCGTATGTACTTATCAGCTTCGAGATTCTATGTTTGAGATAATGCGCGTCAATTATTGGTTTTTGTGTAACTTGCTGGCAGTCGATCGGTACTCTATAACAAAGAGGATGATTAATTTTTTATCACAACAAAATAAGAGCTCAAAGTATATCGCTGTTTACATAAGATAGTTTTAGTATTCGTATATGAAGTGGTATTTACGGTTAGGAAACGCTTTTAGTAATTTTGATAAATAATTCCAGTTTTAACCGGCTACGATTAGTACATCGCAAGAAATACTTTAAAATTCACTTTTTTATTTTTTTTTAATCAATTTTATTAAAGCTTTAAAAAGTACACGCAAGAAACAAAATACGTGTTACTTTCACTTTTTTCAATAAAATATGTGGAAAATTATCAACAATTTTCGAGTTGTATAACACACACTGTGAAAATTAGTACACAGTACTGAGGAATAGGACAAGCAGCCAAAAATAAAAATGCTTACTTCTTAATCTTCGCAATGTCTTTATTACATCTTCAGCTATCTACCTGTCCTCTGCGAATATACACAATGGAATAAATAAGACGCAAACGTATCTAAAAGATATTTGATAAGTGTTAAATAAAGTTACCTACTCTTATGTTGGTATTTTGTTTAAAAAAAGTCTCGGAAAGAGAATTGGAGCAAACGTTATTGCTTTTTCGATACGATGGTACTTCCATAACTACTTTGCTTTGGCAAGAGAGGGCGCTGCTAGAATTGAAATATCTCTATTTTTCGTGAAAGTAACCTTCGACAGGAGTCCCGCCGACTTTTCCATCACATATGTTAGTTAGTTTGTAATTGACAGCCATTTAAAGTGAACAATTTTCGTGATTTAACAATAGAAAATATAGAGCAGCGACGAAATATTTGTTTTTAAAAAGAAAACGAATGGTGAGATAAAGATGGAACTCTGCGGGGGGCTTTGCATCATAAATTATTGGATAACTAAATTTAAACGCGGCTTTACGATCATCTTTGATGAAGTCGATCCAAGTCGTTCCACAATTGATTAGAAACGCGCACGTGCGTTAGCTTCGAAGGAATATTTGGCGATGTTAAATCGCAATTCCAACGAGTTTGAAACTGTTGAAGAAACATGGATATATTAGAGCACGCAGAGACCAAACGAACAGTTTAAAACAATGGGCTTTCCGCAGCTAGCCGGCGCCAACGTCAAAAAGGCTAAAGTCACCTTATCGGTCAACACGAGCATTGGCACGGTGTTGCGGGGGATGTATGCGGTATAAACTACGTTGATTACCTTAAAAAGCGCAAAAAGATTAGTGTCGAGTATTATGCCAAGTTATCGGATCATTCCAGCGATGCTATGAAAGAGATACGTCTACATCCGGCCAAGAAAAAAGTTCTTCCTCTTCATGGCAACGTATACGTGCGTACTAGCATCTAGCTGGCAAGGTCTTTATTAAACTCTCCTCATATTACGCTTCCGACCAACACTTGGCCCAAAAGAGCTTGCAGAAGCTCCCGCTGTTTTCTACAAATTTCCCACATACATGTATATCTAAGTGTTCTTCGTCTCATTGCAAACAGAAACTTACAATACCGACGCGATTCTCATTTCATTTTCTATTAATTGCATGCTTTATCATGTATATAACTCGAGGCTTTTTGTAAATAACATACTCCTACAGATCTACTAAGATATACCAATTGACATACAGATATATTTTAATGAATGGCGTGCCAAAAGGAAGAGATACTTAGCACATTACGTAATAAAATTAGAAAGGTTAATTCTGCATCTTTACAAGCGGAATTATACAATAAACTAAAAGAAGTATATTCTATGAGCGTGGGTAGATGTTGGAAGAAATTTCCAAATGATTTGCTTTTTTGTGTGTGTATCGGCCGTTAAAATGCAAATTTAATCTGTTCCTCTTTTTTTCTTTTTATCGTTGCAAGAAAAAAGCTAGATGCAAATTCAAGCCGCTCAAGAAACTTGTTTTACTTTCGCTCCTTCACGCAAACCATCAATCCTGAATTATCGCCGGATAAATAGATTTGCATGAAAATTCCACGTTAACAAGCCTAACGGAGGCAAGTTACTTTATTTTTCATCCCGTCTACGTAACATACAATACTGTAAAGTCGAACGCAGCCCTGCTCATGAAAATCATTCGAATAATAATAATATTGTGTAACGGATACTGGCTGGCGAATATCGCATTTCCTTCTCTATTTCTGTTCTATAGAGACCAGTTTCCGTCCTCCACGCACGCACCGGAGCAAAAGAAACCAAAAGCAGCAGCAGCACAGCATGAACACCTTGAGCGAACGCATAACATTACAGTGAAACGTGAAATTCCACGTAATAATACGGTTATACAGTTGCGAGAGGTACACATGGGTAATCGCGATTTGGATAAAGCCTCGTTTGTTGTGCGCGATGATGTTACGTCGTGATAAGTATTTAGGAGAGAAAAAGAAAAAATGCTAGTCGGGATCAGTTGTTATGGATATGTTGAAATTCCACCATGATGCACATGTTTGTTTTCGTATTCACATATGTGGCCGTTGCGGAATAATTGAAACTGTATAGCCATTCTTTTTGTTTGGGTAATCGTTGCCGTTACATATTATCATGATGATGGCGATGTTTCGTTTGAAAATAAACTTACTACATAGGCGTATCACTGTTCCAAATATGGGCTAGCGAATGCGATGGCAGATGTTGTAGAATGTAATAAAAAGCAATTACCTGCGAGTTAGATAATTTAAAAGTACAAAATGAATTTGCTTTTTCAGTCGTTTCTCTCGAGATTTATGTATATTACATAAACTATAATTTCATTCTGGAGTTGGCTTTTGTTTTCATTTTACGGCCATTGTTTTTAAATGAGATACCAGGAGCTGCGGATACGAATGGTAAGAAGCTATTAAAATACATGAGTTGTGGAAATTAGATCGATAAATTTGTAGTTATGCTAATATTTTTTTCGGTATTGGTTTCGTGTTGGTAGTGTCTAAAGTCAACTGTTTAGATTTTGTAAAGGTATTTGAATCTTAGATAAATGTAAGTACGTAGATTTATTAAAAGTACTAGAAGCACGTCGGAGAATTCAAAAACAGGTTCGATCTCAAGAAAAATCTTAGGTAAAGCAATCCGTATGATTCGGAACGTATTTGATAAGTTAGATTGCGAAATCTCGTTAAATAAATGCAAAAGACACTGAAAAACACATCAGAGAAGCGTTTTTTTTTGGAAGCAAAATTTGCAAAGAGCAAATTTTGCTATTTTGGATGTTTTGATGGAAACACATTCCAAGTCAGTGGGAGACCAAGCATTTTCTAATTGGTTGCACCTAAGCCAGTAAAACGTGCAATATTTTTCGAGAATTATCCAAGTTTATGTATCGTACTTGCTAATGTAATGAACCTTACTAGTTACCATATTAAATTATACAGATCGCAACTATTCGAATAACTAGCAGATTTTATATTAAACTATTACAAATTATGTGGTATTTTTAGCATGTTTCTCCAACTTTCACCATTTACAGGAAAACACCGGAAACGCTTGTAAATTGTACGATTACCGATCACCTCTACTACAAGTGTTTGGCACATTTGAAGGAGTAAGATAAACTACGGAAAAATCTTGTTCTAAGAGAGTTGCGAGCTCGGGATTCGATCCGAGCTTCGCAAACTTCTATACACTATGTTGCTTGTGCTACTAAGGGTGAAAGTAGAAAGGAAAGTTCTTCGTTGTGACGAATCTGTTAGTGACTAAACAATGCTATCTGAGCCTAGTCCTAACACATTTAGTTCTTGCAGTCATGTAAGCTTCAATAATGTATATACAGACAAATGATGATTTACTGACAAAATCACTTTGCTTGTATTTGTTTAATAATCGTATCTTTTATACATTTCTGCTAATTTTAAAGCATACTTTAACAACGTTGAGGTTATATTACCCAGTAGATAAACAGGTGTCATAACGGCGTAATTTATTAAACACGAACGCGTAAAGGAAATCTTTTAAAGAATGCTAACTTTTAAACGGATTTATGATCGTCCCTCGTATCTTAAAGTAACAACATGCTTACCAGTTTTGTACTTAGTGAAACTTTAACAGCGCACATTACTTGACTAAATTGCTTCATATCCGTAATAACGCGACAGTAAAATATTTTTTATTACCTATCCAACAGCTTTACGACGAACGTAAAACCAGTGGGATCTTAATTCTTACAGGGGATACGCCGAACACAACGAAAAACCCATAAAAACTAGTCAGTCACTGCCTTTCAACCATATAAGCGTCTAATTTCATAAAACCGTGAAGCGATGGAATGCGAGGAATGCCCATTGTTCTTCTTTAAAATTATACACATGCTAACCTGGCAGAAGGTATTACGCATAATACTATAGGCTGTCTCCTAGGGAATTGTATCGATCGATATATGGATGCAAGATTATCCATCTAAATGTATTTATCCAAGCTATTTCCTGTACATCCGGAAGCCCTAGATAATTGAAAATACTTTGCGTGTAGAATTTACCAACGTATATTTGCATATTATTATATATCGATGGAGAGAGTTCCTCGCAAGATACTCTCGCACTCAGCTTTTTTGCGATAATTCTTTGTTGTTGTTGAGAATTTAATCTTTTTTTCGGCGGAATATTCGATAATAAAGAAGATATCCACATTACCCTATTCATTGTACTGGATACAGCGTACGATATGTAGAAATGAAATACATCCTTTGTTCTACTTTCCTAAGCCGTAAATAATTTACTTTAGAGGTTAAGTTTTATTTAAGGGTACTCTGTAAAGATAAAAACGTAATAAGGTGTGAAACAGAATCACGCTACAAACGTGAGCTTTATATAACGCAGCATTGAAATTAACTATTTCTGTGTTCGAATTATTTCAAAACCAACGTCGAAGTGTGTCAATGTTACATTTGTTGAGCGTTGGAATTACCTTTTTGAATTCGTGCTAGTGTTGCCGAGCGTTTATGTGTGCGTCAGCCGACTACGAACGTCTACAGTAGCAGCGTTTGCCGTGTACAGCTCGCGTAATAGAATTGTCGCGATGAATATTACCGCTATGCAGATGCGATATTATAAGTGATGAAGTTAGGAGACTTGTTCGCCTATTTAGGAAGTCGCATTAAACGGTGTTGCGTAACCGCGCTGTATGATGAAGAGAATCGACTACGTACTAATGGAGAAGTATCTATTTAAGCGGCATATAAGCTGAATTGTCTATTAAGGAATACTATTGTGATGTTGTTTTCGCGATCGTATTGGATTTTAGTTCAATAGTCGATTCGATAGGTTCGATACAAAACTATTCAATTTACAGAATTGATGGTTAAACAATAAAAATTGGATCCGTATTATATCTGCACGAGTGAGACGATTGGGTTTTTATTTGATTTGAAGATTTATAAGTTTTAGAACGTTCAATTATTCGAATTGTTGAACGTGCATTTTAAACGTTAGTTAAAGACGACAACATCCCTATTTTTAGCCTTCTCCCAATTTACGTGCATTCGCTAACCTTTAATAATAAAATTCATTTAATAAGAATGCCGCCAGATTGACATTCTGGAAATGTCACATAAATAATTCGATTATCTGTACGTTGACCTGGAACGCGCTCAAATGGAAGAGAACATATCTTTTGTTCTGTTCAAATTTAATAATTAAGTATTAATAAATATTACGGGCGTAGATTAAAAATTAAACGCCGCCACGGTTCTTATCGCCAGGTAAAGGAGTGGCACTTAAAATTAAGCGACAAAAGTTTATCTTCCTTTGCGAAGCGGGCGAAATTAATTTATGCGAAAGAAAATACGTTCAACGTAGGCGGGCAACATTGTCGTTCAATTTACATAAAATTCGATATTCCATCGGAAAAGAAGGAGATAAACAGAAGAGGAATCGTTCCCGAAAGAGAAATCCAATCGCCGAATTTTTTATTAATTTTTCTTTGTCGCGCTACCTCTTGTCCCATCATGGGTTATTGATTGTGAAGGTGTGGTAGTGAAATGTATGCGTATAATGGTGTCGTTTTTAGCGATATTTCACGTTGCCAACCTGTCGTTAGAGAAGATGGAGATGGGGACGTCTTAAAATTGCTTTTCCAAAATTAAAGTCAAATATTTTTTTAGACCGTGGGTGAAGAATTTGATTACAGCGAATGAGATGAAGGTGAATCGATAATGTTTGTAAAATTGAATCATGATTGCTTAAAAATACTGCATGAATAAGTTTAAAATTAAAGACTTTACTGTCGGGAATTAACGATGGAGATAGAAAGCAACTTGATGCGTATTCAATAATTGTGGGACTAAAGATAGGCTTAAACAGTAGGATGATATTAAAAGATGCAAAACTTTTAGACGATACCTCACGCTGTTGGTTCCGTGAAAAAAGACAAATAGAGATATCTTACTGGGAAAGGGAAAGAAAATATTACACCAAAACCAGCAGTTGAAGGGGAAACGTTTGATAAAAATGAAGGGTGGCTTCACCAATAGAAGCTTTGTTTTGTTGTTATATGAACACAACCTTGAAGTAGTATTGACCAGACAAGACTTAATTGTAAAATGCTACTAAAAGCAACTTAACTCTCAAAAAAGAAATTATCGCAGAAGCAGCGGTCAAAGGGAGAATAACAATTGTAACATACGATAATGTAAGGCTACCTACCTACCTACAGCGCGAAATATCGAAATTCTTCTTCTTCTTCTTTCTTTGAATAAGCGAGAACAAACAAATATTTTACAAATTATACGGCCACCGTAGATCCCAAATCTACCTTTATTAATTAATTATTGGTCCTACTTCCAAGGAACAATATCGGGGATATTCTTCAACAAGAATGCAACAACGTTCTAGGCGATAAATAAAGAAAATTAATCAAAAGGGTGGCGCGAGCTATTCAAGCAGTTCTCAATTAAATGGATGGATTTTTTAACGAGAAAAATATTTAAGAATTTCTTTGATAATGAATAATAAAAACATATTTTTTTGTGTTGTCCTTTTTTCAATTTTTTAACTCTTATTACTTGGCCGAACTTCAATGAGCGGCAGTGTACGTGTTACGAAGAAACGATTTCGACGTAGCTATACGCTAGTCCATATTGACAAACAACAACGGCGCTAAACAAACGATACATTTCGCCTTGGGATAGGTACTATCTTCAATTCAATCGCATGTAAATTCAACGGCAGTCGCGTAACGTAAGTCTTGATCAGAAGCATGAAGTACTCGTGGGCAAAACGCGTGAAGATGTAAAATGCCTCCTGGCTACCGTCATAAGGAAGAGAATGAAGTGTGTTCTATAAAAGTGTATGACAGATAAGGTATGCGATGTACACGTGGGTAAAATGTGCAGCGGGAAACAAATCCGGCTCGAATGGAAAACGTTTAAAATAAAGGATTGGACGAATGTAGGTTTTCATACGAGCTGTTTTATAAAAAAAAGGGATTTCGAAGTATCGCGGCCATTTTCGTTAATATTTCTCTATAATTCTATTTATATATGTAATTACTCAATAATAAATAAATGTGATAAAATACGTCTTGGTGTTATTTTTATTCAAGTAACAAAAAAAAAAAAAAACGTTCTCCAACTTAATACCACGCATTTCCTCAAATTTCCAGAAATATCCAACTAATAATGAACCATACAAAATGTTGGGTGTGAATCTGGTAGTGGTAACCCATCTCCTGCAGATATCCCTGCACGGCAGCTTATTCTGGATAATATTATGGGCAGCTCTAACATCGTGTCCACATTTCCAGCTATTAGATCAACGGTAACACGTCTGTTATTTCGAATTAACGCGTCAATGCGAGATTCGAAGGAGACAGTTGCAACCTCGATCGGTCGTCCATTTCGTTGCTCGTCAGAGAGACTTACACGACCACTTTTAAACTGTTCAACCCATTTGTAAATGTTCGAAAGGTTCAAATAAATTCTTCCGTGGATTTCACTCTCTTTGGCGCCCTCTGTGACTAAGAATCTAATCACTGCAAGTTGTTCTGCCGCGGTGCGGACTCGCCATCGTTAACTAATTGTTAGTAATTTAGAGGTTGTCTACGAAATGCTCTCAAGCAGCAATAAATTGTTTGTGAGCTACAACAATTTGTCTCGATAATTATTGAATTACCTTCGCATTATGTTTATTGGAGTCATCCAAAATAAATGTATGGGTAACATGGCGCCTTCGTTAGAGCTTTTGGTATGTTCCCATATAGTTTCGGTTTTCTCCATTTTGGTGAATTAAAACGCGTTAAACCTAATTTCTTGTAATTGCCATTTTTTTTTTTATGAATTTCATCCCTTTTTCAAGCTCTCACGTGTAGGTTTAGTAAATTTTTCCAATGTCTACTTCATATCGACTAAATACCACGTCAGCGCCGACTACAATCAATCCGTTCTGTGCTGATAGAAGCGCCGCATATGCATACATTCTTCTATTTTGTAGTTGGTTCGGCATTGATAGAGTCCCGCGGACATATTGAACGGTGACGTCATCGCAGCGAGTCTAGCCTGCGTTCCACGGCTGCGGGCGAGGAGGGCGCTGTTGCCCGCCTTGCTGCACCTGATTAACTGACTGACTGGTGGCCGTCGCCGTTTCATTATTGCATCGTTTCAACGCAATTGTGCCCGAATTAACTAATTTAATGAAGCGGAACATACGCCAACGCGTACGTTCGTTCATATCTATATTATGCGCGTGTCTGTACATCTACGCTGACCAATGCATTCAGTTGAGAGGCCGTTCGGAATTTACTAGCAATCTAGGAACAACTAAAGGTTTCAGATGTTATAAAGATCTGCAGAGATAGATAGTTTCAAACAGGATAAACTCTCACCAAACAGCTTTCTTTCTTTCTTTACATCGCAGAACTTCTCCAAATTTATTTCTTTTTATGAATCTCCTTCACTTACCTAAAACAAAAGAAAATATGTAAAAATTACGTCAAAATAAATATTTTCGATTATATACATTCTAATAAAAAATGTTGTTATGCTTATACCCAGAATATACATTTTATTGTCGTATTCAATATTTTTATTTAAAACAATCTTGATAAAAATACTGGGAAGACGGTACATGCGCTCCAAGCAGGAGCTTAAGATAACGAAACACCGTGTAAATTATATCACGCCAACATAAAAACAAACGTTAATCCCACCATAATATCTATGAACTTTGAGAGTTGCTAACGCAGTGGTTGCCATAGCAATTAAAGCGGAGTGGAGGATTAGTCTCGCCAAACATTTGAATAATTAAATTGTGTAAATGTTGATTACCCGTTTGGCTGGAGCGTGTTCAATACTTTTATAGGATGAATACGACACCGGATTGTGCTCACGCTCTTTGCTAAGTGGTTAGTTCAGCTTATTTAACAGGTAAGTTAAATAAGTAAAACAGATAGGTTAACTCAATGTTTTGGCTAATTCTAATAGAAAAATGTAGTTCGTAGCAAAAGCTTTGTTCTATCTTATAAACTATTCCATAACAGCTTAAAGATAGAAAGTGTCTTAGTATTCACTTGCCAGAGAATTATACATTTTTTAGAAATATATATTTTATGCAACAATCAACACAGCTTTAGAAAAAGTTAAGAACATAATTGCGCTTTGCGCGCTACATTTAATTTCGTGTATAATCAAATTCTAGTACGCCAGCTGGGCATGCGTAGTTCACACGATTAACGTCGACAATGTTTGCAATGTTACATGTCTAATACAAACTAGTTCCAAGAATTGGATCGAGCAACTTCTTCATCATCAAATCCACTGTTCCATAGAAAAGAAGATTAATAAAAGATGTTCTCTATCGGTTTGAACGAGGAAACCTCTTCATATAAAACAACAAGCAAGATCATCGAGATTGCGAAAGATTGCATTTCGCTACAGTGGAAAGAGCAGCTTTGCCGATTTACATATTACATGAATTACGATACGGCCGAAAATAAAACGTATCGCACCACTCGTTCGCCGTATAGACATTATCGACGATTCAATTTTAAATTTAAATATTATCCTTCCCGAAGCAGAAAAATGGCATCGCGTTAAAGTGGAACGCCAGTACAAATCTCGGCTGTCATTCCCCATTTTTCAAAGCTCCCCGTTTCTATCTGTCCGCCGTTGCGTCCGTCTCGCCTCCTCGCCTCCCTTTGTCCTTCCTGCGAACAGGAAATTTACATTTTGCCGTGACAAAATGTGAGCGAGCGTTTAGAATAGATCTTGTACACTGTTCGGAACAAGAATCCGGACGATGTTGTTGTGGAGTAGGACTTGAGAAAACGTATCAATTGTCGTCAAAACGATCTTTAATTTGAGAATCGTTCCACGAACGTAAGATTTTTTTTTGTTGTAGATCCAAACTTTTCATATCACGAACGACTTCTCCAATGACGCCTATCTGAATAATGATGGCATGAACCACGCTCTGTGTAGTCTGTAGACCTCTCTGGCTTGCGACGGAGTATCACATAATTTACTCTTACATCATCCTCGGAGATGCAATGTGGAGCAAGTGGATCTTCGTTTTTCTCTTTGTCTTTGGTTAAGGTGTGTATAATACAACTTGTATGGCATTGAAAAATACTGCATGAATAAGTTTAAAATTAAAGACTTTACTGTCGGGGATTAACGATGAAGATACAAAGGAACTCGATGCGTATTCAATAATAGTGGGACTAAAGACAGGCTTAAAAAGCAGGATGATATTAAAAGATGCAAAACTTTTAGACGATACCTCGCGCTGTTGGTTCCGTGAAAAAAGACAAATAGAGATATCTTACTGGGAAAGGGAAAGAAAATATTACACCAAAACCAGCAGTTGAAGGGGAAACGTTTGATAAAAATGAAGGGTGGCTTCACCAATAGAAGCTTTGTTTTGTTGTTATGGGCGAAAGACTCTTTACTGACGATAATGCGTCACATGATTATGTGAGCAAAATTGAGAACACAATCTTGAAGTAGTATTGACCAGACAAGACTTAATTGTAAAATGCTACCAAAAGCAACTTGACTCTCAAAAAAGAAATTATCGCAGAAGCAACGGTCAAAGGGAGAATAACAATTGTAACATACGATAATGTAAGGCTACCTACCTGCCTACAGCGCGAAATATCGAAATTCTTCTTCTTCTTCTTTCTTTGAATAAGCGAGAACAAACAAATATTTTACAAATTATACGGCCACCGTAGATCCCAAATCTACCTTTATTAATTAATTATTGGTCCTACTTCCAAGGAACAATATCGGGGATATTCTTCAACAAGAATGCAACAACGTTCTAGGCGATAAATAAAGAAAATTAATCAAAAGGGTGGCGCGAGCTATTCAAGCAGTTCTCAATTAAATGGATGGATTTTTTAACGAGAACGCGCGGAGTTTTTGCGACGGAGTATCACATAATTTACTCTTACATCATCCTTGGAGATGCAATGTGGAGCAAGTGGATCTTGGTTTTTCTCTTTGTCTTTGGTTAAGGTGTGTATAATACAACTTGCATGGCATACAAGTCCAACTACTGACTGTTTCGACGAAGTTAGAGCATGAGGAAGAGGTGTCTCTACCACGCAGAGTAATGTCCACCTACATATATCTAATCTCGATTTCCCGTACAAAGACTGACGGGGTTTTCCGTGAAGTTACGAATATTTAATAAGATAAACTTCGAAATTGCACATTTGCTAATGCTAATAAAATGTTAAACAATTCTTAATAAACGCTTTTACATAGTTCTAATACTTTCTAGGTCGCCTGCACCGACGTATAACACAATGTAACCACTTCTCGCCGTGCTAGCTCGCTGAACATAAGCAGTGTTTGTACAAAAACCTTTCCATGTGTGAAAGTAACTGTATATTTGTAATGCGCCGTGTAGAACGATAACTTCGACGCTTTCAAAATAAACAATCTGAAAAAGATATACCCGGATTAATATGTCGTTGCGTTAATGGCACGGAGGTTTAATTGAATAATTATAAGCCTACAGAAATAGCTTCCTCCACCGTAACGATTAACAGAACGATCTCCTTTATCGGTTTGTTTTACAGCCTCACTCCTCTATCTATCCTTCTATCTGCGTATATTATGGCCTCCGCTTAATTAAATAATTACGGAAAGAAATACGTGTAGTTCGCGTTCTACCTATGCCTCGTTCTCGTTTTACTGGATTATGGTTGCGGTTTTCGAATATGTATATTCGTGGTGTCGAGCTAAAAATAAACCAGGCATCATCCTAACGAACGGCGATCGGAGGCTTTTACGACTTGATAGAACTACGTGTACCGGACGTATAAAAAATTTAACGTTAGAGACGTAAAACAACAGTAAAAACGGCATTAATTGTAATTTAATTATTATGTCCTTTACAGTTATTTAGTTTGTAAAATGGAGATTTACTAAGGTTATGTGATCTGTGGTGGGTTATTAATTCGCTGTAATACGGAAAAATGTGACCTAGTCATCTTAGATTACATAACACAATGAAGTAGCGGTTGTGGAGAATTAAAGGAAATATAATTTGTTGTGATATGCCTATACATAATCGGGTTCAATGCAAAATTCTCATATTTACATCGGATAAATAGTTGGGACTTTTGAAATGTTAATCCTACTCTTAGAAACACAAATGGAAATTTTGCATTTCTTAACGAGACATGCTATTAGATATAGTAAAACGATATAGAAGCAGCTGTTTAATTCGAATTTATCGATATTGGCTCTTGTAACACTTAACATGGTTAAACGTTGCGACTAAAAATTCTTTATATACGTCATGGATTACTTAAAAATAAAACACTTTGTTGTGACGTATCTCTAGCTCTACTGAGTGTTCTTTGCTCAAAAACTTAAAATACTTCTTCTTCCTATGACCAGGGCTTTATGCATTCAAACATCGTAATTCTTACGATTTGCTATAGAAGCTTCCCGTTATTAAAAGAAAAGCTTATTTTGAAAAATCTCCCTTCGCCAACAATCAATTTCTCATTCTCACGATAATCCCTTTTAAAACCATTATTTTCCACTTCATTTATCCACCAAGATAAATTCGGCAGTGCTCTTCAACGTAAATCCGACATGTTGTATAAATATTTTTCCGGATACTCATTTAGGTTATCTATCACCGACATCAAAAAGATCCCTCCTCCGAAGCGACCTAAAAATAGCCAACGGAGAATACAACGACGGCAAAAGATGTATGTAGATTTCCTTCATTTCGCAAAGCGAAAAAAGAGAAAATTCGCAAACGTATACGACGCATTTGAAATCGTGTATTATTTTTACGCCGGCCGGATTAAAATGGGTCAAGAATTTAGAAGCAAAATTTTCTTCCAAAAACTCTCGCATTCATTTATATCTCTCGTTCACTCGGCATGGAGCTCCCCTCTTGAATTCTTTTTATCGAAAAGGGGGAATCTCGGAAGCCTTGGAAACGCATGGAGTAGAATTCTAAAATATTTCAAAGAACAATTAATTCGTCTGGCTGGCGTATAGGCGGTAAAAAGCGACGGTATCTTGTATCGGGCTGTAAACAATGTTCGCGGAGTATTTTTGGATTTGGATTCTCTTAACGGTGCAGCTAAACAGCGGTAGGTGACGAATTTAGTAAGGTTACGCGATGCTTCTCGTTTTTAACACACGCAAATGTTTCGCTTTGCATTCTAAGGTTGATGTTAACGTCAGCATTGTATCATCAGCTCTCCTATGTATAAACTTGATAACAATGAATCATAAGATCGAGGATAACAATAGTATTTTAGTATTGTTTGTCGTAAACGAAACGTTATTCGTGGCGAGTTGCTTAATGGACTTCAAGACCAAGTCCAAAATTGGGCAAAGTCAAAAATACAAGGCTTAGCAAAATATAAAAATATATAAACACTGGTTAAAATTCCTTAAGTTAAAAAAGGTACAAATACTAGCACTTTCTTTCCTCCAGAAGCTTTCGAACAATCATTTAGAAAACGATAACGGTCAAACATGCACCAGAGGCCTACCTTTAAGCTCTCGGAATCATCCGAGATCTCACGCCTTGACGGTGTATGAAATTTCATTAAGTAATGAGTAGTACATCCAAATTTTCAACTTAAACGATTTATGAGAACGTCTTCAGACTGAACGGATTGCAGTCTCTAAAGACATCAGTTCATACTTCGACCAATACTCGGATAAGGGAGATAATGTTTGTAAATCTAATTGGTGTAAAGGAGCTTAAATTACATCAATACAAAAATATCTTCGACACCTTCCATATTATTAGATGCATCCGATCTCACCCTCCAATTTCCTCCCAACTATCAGCACCTTCCTTATACGCAATCTCCTGCGTAAAGCATTCATTATACAAGAAATTTCATCCTCATTGACGACGAATCGATTACAAACCTTCTAACTTTACACTTACACACTTCAATCGTTCCTTCGATACCTCGTCGATTTCGAGGGACTGCTCGCTTTGCATCGGGTGCAATTTAAAATCCAATTTTCTCCAAGTACACGCAGACAATACCGGCGGCGAACGGCCGCTCATCCACGATTCATAGATAAACGATTTTCAATCGAATAAATCATATGCATTGTTGCTAAATATGCCGCACCGAGTATCGGCATGTACTATGCGATTGATAATCACAAGCTACACGTCAGACATAATCCGGTCGTAAATCATCTTTCGATTTAAGGTCTGTTATTACGCGGATAATTTGAAATTTTACAATACAGGTAGTAGGAGAGCTGAAGGAGATTAGAGGAGCGTGTTAAGTGGAACTTTTCCTGCCACCAGTTAATTATGACAAATTGTCCAGCATATTAATAAGAGGTTTTACACTTGGAAATAACGTGAACTAGATTAAACGGATCCTAAACGACACGTTGAAAGGTGTTTAAGAAATAGTTAAAACGGAAGAAGCGTATTTTCCTCGTTTACTTAACACGACGAAAGTTTAAAGAGGAAACTCATAATTTTTAAATGTTTTGATTATTTCATGGTCCTCGTTTTATCTTCCATATTTTGCATTGCGAATGACTTCAGAACCTTCTTGGAGAAAGAGTACAAGAGCAAATGACTTCAGCAGTAATCAAAACAATCATTACCTATGCAAAATTTTTAAAGTACAAAAAAATATCGAATACAAAAGATAAAGAGATAAAAGATCCATTTACTGCCTAGTTAAATCTTTAAATAATAATAAAGAAAAGCAGGAACGAGCAAAAGGATCAGAATTAATAACATGGCTAATTTGATAAGAGAACATCGTTGTAACATCTCCGTAAAGTGACGAGGAGTTTCCAATGACAAATATTCCTGCGACAAATATTAATGTGGCGTATGAGTAAACCTTTCAGAAAGATACGGAGTCAGAGAGATTAGTAGAATGTGTATAAAGCTCTACGCTCCGCGATACTTGACTATCCAGCGCACTGCAGAGCTTCAAGAACTCCTTTCCCTTCTTGAAACATGACTTCTTCACCCTTTCATCACGACTACTATCAAGTTTTGTCAATCAAGGACCATAAATAGAGCAACAATAATTAATTCATTTTGGTGTTATTAAGCGTTTACAAAGTCGTCTAGCTAGAAGAATCACTGAGTAAATGGACGGATCGATCTTTAAATAGTGCTGCTTAGAGACGGAGCACAATGCACTTAGGCCTTCCTTGATTGAGGCAACAGGATTAATTACGCCGCTTATATAACAAGAGTGGTAGAGCTGAAAACAAGAAAAAGGCTACTACGACTATTTAATAATTTCTTTCACCCGTTTTTATATACAATTCATGTGTATAAAATATAGGCCAACTTTTACGAATCCACAGCAGCAGTGACTAACCTAGTGGCGTACGATTGCATGCGTACATAATATTACGAACAATAGTTTTCATTTGAAACATTTTGTCCTAACTGGGTCAATGTGTTTCAATATTTACATATTTTTAATCGATTTGTGAGTGTTCGTGCAAGAGTGGTATTACCCGTTGTTTTTTCGAAGGTTTTCTTGCTCTGCATCTCAAATGCGGTCGTAATTTAGGACATACAGATAAGGAATGTTTGCTCAATTTTTCGTTATGAGAGACGATGTGCAATAAATTAGTTTTCCGCTGATTCACTTTTTCGAATTTTCGGAATCTACATTCGTACGATTTCTAGGATTTCCCTGAGGCGAATTATGTAAAATTAACGAATTTGGACATCGAAATGCTGAAATAAGACCGCGTTATACGTCAGTACATCGATTAAAGTAATGAAAATTACGACGTCAAACCATTACAAAAATCTAATTGCCAATTTTAAGAAGCACATACGAGGGGAGATCGATAAATACCTGAGCCTAGGAAGAGAAAAGCATTTTTATGTGTAAAATTTGTTGTCTTTTTCAATATAGTCTCCTTTAAGGGGGAAACTTAGTCCAACGTGTTTCTGCTTCTTTTATTGCGTCTAAGAAATGCGGTTTTTCTAATTCTATAAAATAGGCGTCTGTTTCATCATCGTTTGAGTCGAATTTTTTCCCGGCAGGTTATCCTTTCATACTCGAAGATTATAGATAATCGCTGGGAGCTAAATCTGGCGAATATGGTGCGTGCAGAGGCATGCTAACTTAAGGAATATTGCAATGGCGACGATACAACTGTGCACGCATGCATTCTCTTGATGCAATAGAATTCGCTCGACGTTCTTTGGCCTGATCTGGTACTGGTCAGCCACCATTCTTTGATAGACTGTTCTTTGGTAGATTTTTCTTTGGTCATATTATATGAAGTCTATTGATTATAGACCTCATGAGTTCCACTTACATATATCTCATGATTCGTTTTGCTTCTCAAAAACAATTATCATTCTCATCCAGAGAAGACCACAATTTTTTTTCCTTTTTTTTTTAGCGCAGCAAGAAATTAAATGCGCCTTTGTAAGTAATGAAGCATATGCCGCATTTAACAGCCATTCATTTTTATTAAAACAAAAATATACTGTAATGCTAAAAATAGTTCATAGGATTTAACCAATTTTGATTCTTCCTCCTTTTTCGGACGAATGTCCAGTTAGATTCTCATCTTACCATCGAGGCGAACATATTGCATAACGGCTTTGATCGAACAATATATACATATGTATACATTTCTAGAAATAAACACGCTTAATACAGTCTCTAACATCTATATTTCATGCCACCATCCGTTTTAATTATAATAATTTTCACGTAACCGTCATCAATGGTGCTCAAACAGGAAGTCCGACGGGTTCTGTTATACTAAACATTAGCTAGCCACGTACAATTTATATTCTAAGTTGGTCGCCATGTTACATAGATTCTTCGTACATACAACGGGCAGAATTTACCGTCGAAATGTTCGAGTTAGGTTGCAATCTAATCGCTACATGGACATTGGAATATATTTTGCTAATAATACGTGTTTTCCTTGCAGTCTACAAATAATCCATCCATCCATCCAAGTTAAGCGGACATGTAATGATGAATGTAAACCCGTTGTTTATTTTACTTCCTAATTACCATTCAACCAAACAAGTGCCCAGAAAGGTACCCTAAAGCGTTTAGACCGTAAGTTAAAAACAGGGAATTTCTGTTGTCGTGCCCTGTACACGAATACGTTCGACGCTGGGTAAGAACGTAACCAGATTTCGCAATCGACAGAAATCTCAAAAAAGGAAACATAATAAACGCTCACGCAAAATAATGTGACACATACGTACTTTATTATTGTGTTTGCGGTTTCTTCCGTTGATTGGTGAACGAAGTAGGTAATTTGAAGATAAAAGCCCTTGAAAAAGGCAAGCATAAGTTGTTATTTCGGCGATTACATCATTAAATTCTTTTGTTCGTTCAAGTACCGATCATCCCGCATAATTATGTGCCATTTCGAATTTATTGATTCATAAATTACTTTAATAATAACGAAAGTCGTGAACAAACAAAAAAAAAAAAACACCAGAAAGCGAACCTTTCGAATCGGTACTGTACATGAGTAGAAAGCGCACATTCGCACAGTTACAGAAGGCAAGAAAACAATCTAAGTTTATACGATTAAGATGTAATCGAGTAAAGTACGTACCCATAATATGAAAGTTGTGTTCGATTCAAGTAGAGAGTTCTTCTTCTCTTCAGAATCGTAAGCACATAAAAAGATAGGATAACAAATAGCAAATAACAATTGCTTGCATTGCATCATTTTACACAATTTGATTTAGCTTTTATAGTATTGAAAAAAAAAAATGCAAGTCTATCGAATGTGATGGTCTTATTGGACGAAGATCTCTGTCCTCTGAGTGAAACTTTGAGCCCTCTAAATAGAATAAAGTCGTTAGACCTCAACTCATAAGTTTTTGTCATGAGGAACATGGTTAACCAAGTGCGAGATCCTACGTTTTGCAATGGAACAAAATTTTTGCAAAGTTGGTTGTTTTTCCGCAATTTTTGCCTTACTAGCTTGCAGCTTACTAAAGGAGAGTGCGTAGCATGCTTCTGTTATTGATTTTTATTTTAAGATGGTCGATAAATACATGCTCATCACTATCTCAAAAGCCATCGTCATCATCTGCCCGTTCGTTGGAAGAGTTATCGTCTTCTTCAGAGTCGATTACTCTTTAAAAAACAAACTTGAAAATTCTACAATTACTATCAAACAAAACCTTAGTTGTTGTGCTGTTTACTATTAAACCGAGGCGCCATTATTTAACATAAAATGACATAAAAGCATAAGGTAGGAAACAGATGTTGTATCTTCATGTTTTCCTTTAGTTAAGCTTAATGAAAAGAACAGAAAACAACCCATTAAATTTAAAGATTCTATATAACTGATACTTTATATAATCGCATTCTAGTTATATGACTATGACAACTAAATTCACAAATTCAAATTATAATTAAACACACCGAAAATTACAAGTCATACCATCGAATACCACCAATATACAAAGAGAACATGCCGCAACGTCCGGCTGTCATGACGCAATTCTATGATTTTCAACGAGCAAGTGGACGGGGACAATACACCAACAATGTATTATCAAAGTAATTCTTGGAACGCTAATTATTCGCGAGCCGACCGACGTCGATTTCTGCATGAGTGGGTACCGCTTCAAAAGAATTCCGAGCACCGGTGTGACTTTGAAAACGTCGAATCTGGGGCCGAGATCTGCGCGATTTCCACCGGCTACGGATGCGTGTGCGTTTTGACATTGGCCGACTGTTTTGCTTTTGAAAAAAGATCGATCAACGACTGGCTAACTTTCGAGAACGTTTCCCATCGCCTCGTCGCGTCGCAAGAATAGAATGGGAGTAATGAGATTCGATGTATCTTGTTTCAAGTGGACACTAAATTCTATTCGGTAGAAGAAATAACGCTTTTTTCCTAAGGGTAACATCCATCAAAAGCTGTATAAGTTACGGGTTAATTAAAATCGAAAATTGCCTTAAACTATGTGAGAAAACAATTTGTAAGGTGACGTAATCATCTTACAAATTGTTAAAAAAAAGAACCTTATATATATTACCGCTATGTTTTCATAGTCAATGAAATTAATTTATTAATTAATTAATCAATTTAATTATTACATTTGCACCGCTAATGGACAATAAAGTATACATTTAACATGTGTTATCGCTGGTATGCATTTTATATACATGTTTTTTTATATATGTGCATAAAACCAACAGCGGTGTAATAATTCAGAACCGTGAATTTTAATTTTGTTGTTGGCATAAATATGCTTCCTTTTTTTTATTACGTTATTTTAGCAACATATAATTGCGCACTAACAACCGATATTCAACAATGTTAGGAATGTTAGGAAGTCGAAATTAAGATACGAAGTGGAACATTTCAGAAGTACCGAGGTGATAGAGTAATCATCTTATGCATCTGGTTTTGGAAGACTTAAATCCGCTTGAGATAACTCGGAGCAACGGTCGACCAGGCCAAACTCCTGAATGTCTAAATAGGCCTAAGACAGGAAGTACAGAGTAACACTTTGGGTTACGCTTAAAGAATTCGGCGAAAACAACAACGACATTTTAAATCCGTCAACCATCAATAGACAACCACGCTCTTGTCTCCGCTGAACCTCAGCCAATTCAGCCGACTTTGTAGTTTTTTCGTCTATAAATAAGACCCTCACCCTCGCATGGCATTGTCACCATCAAGCAAAACAAAAGTTCAACGGTCGGAGTGGAGGACGTGTCCGGGCGAAGAACAGTTTCGGCTCCAACAACGATCTTAGGTAACTGCCAGAGAAGAGAGTTTCGCTTCGATGTAATCTTCGAAGCGGACCTGATGAAAAGTTTATCTTCGCATGGATGACAATCGATGTAGCAGCCGAATCCGTCTGTTTTTCTAGGTTCAAATGCGTCCCTGATATATTCGCACGAAGCAAATGAAAATTCGTAGCGAACCTATCATTTAACCTAAATTGTACATCCGGCAGGAGATGCAAGACAGATATTTCGTTGCGCAATCAAATTAAGATTGCTGGTCACTTATCCCAATCTCAGTAATTTTCCATGAACTAACGAACCTGCCAAACAAACACTTTAGGTTGCCAACTATATATCTTCAAACTAGAAAATAATTAATTACCACTTAATTTTCTAAAATGAGAGCGAAATTAGGATTTTGCATTACACGAGATTCCATGGATAAAGATACACGACTAGCTAAATTCAACGGCCTAAATCAGATAGAAACAATACAAGAAATCGAAAAGAGAAGAAAAAAACATTTCGCAGTCGTTAATTTAACCTAAGGCAAAAATTTCTCTTAATTGCATAGTACTATCCTTGTCTATCTTCCTTTTATGGAAGCAACGCCGACAGCGAGCGCTTCACTCCGGAGGCTTTACAAGAAAAGATTATCTAAAAATTTTTGCCAGCACGAACAAACCGGATGTGAGAGAAGTATCGGTTGCGCTGGATGCTAAATCAACCTGTGTGTGTACGTAGGTATTTACTTTACCGGCTCGTCGTTGTTCTGTTTCTTCGAATGCCGGTTAAGCGCTTATGTGTTAGTGTTTTAAGGACGGAAAGCAGTGAAAGTTCGATAGTAATGAAATCGATTTGGATCACACAGTGCCGCCGCAAATAGTTACTGCTTGCGTTGTGCTAATTTCACTTTCTAGACCTTAGAGGTGTAACGTAATGTACGATGAAAAATGCAAATGAAATAGCAACTAATGGGTGATATGAAACAATGGCTTTATTGTTCGTCTGATTTAGGTATGCCGTTTCGGGATACAAGGAGGTATTGCAATATAGTCTAAGCTTTAATCCTATTAATTTCCAGAATCATCTCGAAATAATTAACTTGGACATGGAAATTTTTAAATAATAAAATTCTTTTTTCTTTTGAAGTATTCACTTGAACCGAAAAATAATGCTACAGCAGTTTTACTTATGCTACTGGTGGGAATGACTTACGCCAAAAAGAACGCAAGGAGAGGAAAAGCACACTATTGCCTAACAAACGTGTTAGAAATTTAATATTCTTTTCTCTCTGAACATTTATCGCTCAAACCGATTGATCTCTGATCTTTGAACCAAAAATTGCATGAAAATTACCGAATTTTGATTCCAAAAACCAATGACAAGCTTACTGCAGGTAATTTAGGAAATTAGAGGAAGAGATGTAGTCAGAAGTTCAATGATGTCCACGTTTCACGATGCCGAATATCTTTAGAGGAAAACACGGGATAAACTGATAATCCCAAATATGTTTCTTTCAACGTGTAGATTATAAAGGTCATCGACTTCTGGTGATTTCCTAATCAGCACTAACTGGACACTAACTAAATCAACAACTGCAATTGCTTCTGTATTTTCTAAAAAAATATTTTTTCTTTCAATTAAAAATTCTATATATTCCTACTTTTTACCATTACTTACAAATATTATTGATGTTGGTGGTCAGAACTAATTTTGTCAAAAAAAGGGATTAAATTCTTTAGGCTTGTTTGATGTGTACCATCGATTAAAATACATATCACACCTACCTAAGGTACCAACTAGTTAAATGAATCATAGATTAAATTTTTGTCAATACAATAACACGAAATGGAACGGAAATAACTCAAAAATGTCTTGAGAGTGAGAAAACTTATTTGTCAAACTACAAATATGTTAAAATGATTGGTTATATCTACATATCTATATATAATTAATTAATTTAGCAGGCTACAGTAAACAACCTTACTTGCACGAAGCATCCAAGCTTCGCGGAATTTTAGAACATCGCCCAATTAACGAGAAGAACTCATGTTTTCGGGTAAATATGCAAATAAATAGATTTATGCGCGACGGTGCAATATTATTTGCGAACCTCGAATGTATGTGCTTTGAAGTTATTTAAAAAGAACCGTAGGCGTAGGCGTCTATAAATCATCGAGAAATTATCGTTGATCTCTCTGGACATGACTTTTTCATACTTATTCGGCGCTCTTCATCATTTTTATATGGACAAATTTCTAGGAAGCTAATTTATCGGCTTAACTGAACTTTCGTCCAAATGCAATTGCCAAAAAGGAAAAGAGATTAAAAAACTTAGACGTCGAATAAATCGCCCCTTTTTTCGGTAAGAAGCATTTAATGAGGGTCAAATATTAAAAAGAATGCATTTAATTCCGGCGAAATTTTATCATCGTGACATCTACCGCTTTCCAAATCGAATACAAATAGAGCGATCATCTCGTTCCTTCACGAAACTGAAAACCGTGTGCTTTCATAGCGCAAAGCACCATATAGAAATCATTTTACAATTGCGCCTAATTATAGTGCGAGAAATTTTGTAATTATAGTTTTGGCCCGCATCCGACGGTACACATAACGTTATTTCAAATAAACTTTCGTTTTCAATTACATCAATTTCAAAATTACCGTACACATACAAGCACCACAAATAACGTACCACAGCCACGTATATCGTCCGATTTAATTTGGTGGCGAGGAAAATAACAGCGAAAATACATGTAATGTTATTCTTTCCTTTCCGACAACTACGGTCCAAGAATGTAATCAAGATATCGTATGTAATTTATGCAAATAGTATATAATACCGTTACATGCTAGATATGTTTCGGGACCTTTGAAGAATACGATTCATAAGTTTTTAAATGTGTATTGGATTGCTGGTTTAAAGTACGAGGATAATCCGAAAAGTTTCCACCTTAACACAAGTCTCCATAAATGTAGACTTGCTCTAGGGATGCTCCCATCTCCGTCCAAATGGTACTTAGCAACTTAACAACTTGTTCTATGAAAGAGTAGCTTATGATGAAAGTCTCTGTTCTTCCAGCGAAGCTTTGAGGCTAAGAAACAGAAAAACGTAGATGGAGGCTAGCTCTACTGAATAGATTGATGAGTTGTCCTGGATGTAAAATCCAATTTATTTTGCTTTGGAAATATTCATTCGACCAATTTTTTGGCTCCGAGCCAGCGAGCAAGCGTCGCAACCAACGCGCTATTAACTCATTATTACTTCCGTCTTTATTTATTCGAAAATTAAATACCCGCAAACTATACCGATTATGCATACATTACCTTAATACACCTTAACAAAATTTGTATATCGATCTCGTGACAAGGTTATAAAATCTCCAAACGCCCTTGTACCAATAAGGATATACAGCCATTACTTTAAATATCGTATCATTTCCATATAAGCATAGAGTTACAACGTATAACAGTAATAATTTCTGCAATTTCCTCGTGATTCTGATGCGATTGAGTCATCGGACGTAATCACTACTTATAAAATTACCGGCGTACATAGAAGACACGACACACAGTACATAACGGTACCGTAGAACTCGCTAAGAATATGTGCTGGCCGACGGCTTCAATCGTAAAGCGGTTGTCATCCGTCCATTGGCCAAACACTCCTTACCTATTTCTCGTCTTCTTCGTTCGTTTCGCTGCCGATAAAAGGGTTCTTCGTCGGCTTGCATATTAAATTTCCGATCACGAAAACTGGGTTTGCAAGTGTAGCCTTAGCACTCGCATCACTGAACAACCAACATTTCGAGAAAGAGCGTAACGTAGGTAAGGAATCAAGCGCGAATGACGAGGAATTCGATTTTACATAACTACTTTGTTTTCTACGCTGTTCGTGATGTTATGTTTTGGGTTTTTATGCGAATAGGAGAGTTAGATTGTACTTTAGCTCTCGTAAGAATTGGCACAAATGCAAATTGGTACCTGTCAACAGCTGGTTGTGTTTAGTTCTTGTTGGGTGTGAATATGCCATTTGTTTTGGACATGTTAAATGTCTTAGCCATGGGGAAAAAGTTAGAAAAATTAGTAAACAGCAAAAAAACGGAGAAATTTCTTGAAAATTGTAGCGGAGGATGCCGTTGAACAACAAAGCAATATTTTGCAATTGGTGCGTAAATAATTAGCCATTTTTACCACCTCAGAATATAAACTTGGTCTAATTTTTTGTTGTGCATAACAAATCTTTGTACTTCGTTGCATCACCATCGGCAACACCGGACATCTTGAAGTCTTTTCTCTGTTGAGATGAGAATGGGAGCAACACAAACATTAACGTGATAATCATTTGGTTTGTTTCAGACAACACCTTCGTTGGTTATTTTCGAATTTAGACGGTTCCTTTCCAAGTTATTACTCGGAATTATATCCGATGTAATGATACAGAAAATTTCCAGGTAGTTTTCTTGTTTCTGAAGTGCAATTAATCATCGGATTTTACAGATTTAGTACTTCAGAAGCGACAGTTAAATAAATCGCCTTCTTTTCCCCAAACACAAAAATAATCTAAAAAAATAACGAGAACTAAATGATGATATTATGTTTACATTCTCTTATTCGTCGTACATTCTCTTTTCGAGCACATTTACGGCAAAAAATAGACGGGCTTAAGCCCTCTAAGGGAAAATTGTAAATGCGCCACTTAGAATAAAACACGGTGGAAAATAGAATCCTGATGGCAGACGCTTTTTGCGTCCGCACAAATAAACACAACTCCTCCCGATGACGGATTTCATCTCCGGGAAGTACCCAAATGCTCGTTTTAGGGAAAGCGAATGGCAAAGCAAGCGTTGAAAACGAAATAACACCTAGCAGAGCGACGCGTATAGTAACGAGTGGTGGTGGTGGCGGCGGCTGTGGTGGTGGTAATGGTAGTGGTGGAGGTGGTAGAGGAGAGAGTGAAGAACGGTAAGCGAAAGGGTGCCTCCATTGGCTGGCAGGTTCGTAGTGTCTATGTGCGAGCAGCTCTATGTCTGTGTGTACAGAGGCAGCCGAAAATGTAACATTTTCTTATGCTACCTGGCCAGGCGAAGCTAAATTTTATTAAGAAAACCGTCGAGAAAATGGCGTCTGGGAATTTTTAATTTTGAGTTGACGATGTTCGAATTTTTGGCCGCAAAACAAATAATCTAAGATTAATAGTTATTTTGCAGCATTTAATGAAGAAGTGTCCAGGAGATTGAACAGAATTAATATATTCAAAAAATAATGTTGATTTGCTATTGACTTCTTGTATAAGAGATTTCTTGCTGATAGGATTTTTAGGAGATCCTAATTGTCTCGAGTTTGCAGAAGCTTGCAAAATCAGAAAAACCAAATTAATTTGCGTTAAAGAATCTGCATTATATAAATAAATCTGAATAGCACATGAAGTAGTGGGGGTCAGTTAGAAATAAAAAGGAGATTAACATAATATGGCGTTAACTACTTTGACATTAGAACGTACATTTCCAGCAACAAGCAGTTGCTTTATCTGGCGGTTTGAGAGTGTCGTGAAAAAAAGAAGGGAAAAGGATACAAAGTAGTTATTCTAACTTCGTTTGTGTCTGATGTTATGGGAGATAAGCAACATGGATGTTTCGATAGATTTAAGCGTATTCTTTGATAATTTAATGTCTTATATGTTTTAGTATTAGAATAGTAAAAGCAGCGCATTTTGGAGCGATTTCTCTTACAATAGAAATGCTTTCAGCCTACAATAAACAACCTAGAAATGGTGGTAGTTGATCCTCCGCTTACGATTCACTCCATCGCTATACGCGGGCCATAATTTCAGACGGCAGTGTACGCGTTTGTAAAATTGTGTTTGGGCGGCGGCCCCGGTGCCCTTGACCCTAACCTAACCTGCCTCACGGCCGAACACTCTTCCCGTTCGATAGCGGGTGGCTGGCTGGTTGCCGCGACGGAGTTTTATTGATCTCGATGTCGAGAACGACGCCACCGCTACCGCCGCCAACGCCTCCCTCAACATTTCGCACGCAGCAGCAGCAGCAGCAGCTCCGGCCCAACGCAACCGGCCAACCAAAACGGAAAGCGTCGGCTTCAGAAATCCATTAAAGCGTCTGAGAGGTGTGTTGGGCCAGGTCCTCCCACCGCACTCGAAGAGCAGCATTGTTATGGGATAATTTGTCGTCGCGCTCGGTAAGGTAAGTTATAGATTGGAGGATGTATCGGTGGAAAGGAAAAAGATGGGAAAATGAAAGAGGGGGTGAGTGGCGTTGTTACCAGAAGGTTTATTATTATGTGTCGCCTTCTATTCCTTTCTCTCACATTCCTCCTTTTTTACTCCGAGTTAATCGGCAAAGTGGTGATGGTATATGGCTTCCGAAACACGCATCGTACACGAAAGGCTAATAATTTTAGGTGTGGCTCGTGTCGGGTCTGGTGATTTTATATTTGGAGACGATGTGGTCAAGATTGCAAATTATTTCTAGTTAACACTGATAGAAAACTGGGGAAAAAGGTTTCGTCCATAAACTTTCAGTTTTTATTACGGAGCTTCTGGGTATCAAATATTTCATGTCAATAATACCTAGCGCTTACTTTCAAAGCACTACGAAAGATTATGTAAGAAAGTACCGGAGGGAATAGCTTATTGGCATTTTCGAAAGATTCCCAAAGCATTTATTGCAACCAAAAATACCACCTTTAGAGTAGTTTTTTTAAAGGACAGTTATCGAAAAAAAAAATACATTTTTTTTTGTTTCTTTCAGCATCATTCGAGATAAATTATTATTTTGTATCAACATTTCCTTTATGCCACGATATTCTGTAATTACAATAACACATTTATTCCGCAAAACGACCCACAAAGGGAATATGCGAATTTTCGCCTGCTTCCTGTTCCTATCGCGCTCATAGAAGGAAAGAGGAGAAAGGGCAGGAAATGTTAATTAAGAAAATATCCGGCAGCTACCATGCCTGCCCCACAGTCAATATTGATGCGAATGTGTAAGAGAACATCAGATAGAAGTGAAACAGACCACGCCCTCTTAAATTATTTTCACTGGCAGGCTTAACATTTCTAAAGATAAAGCCCGAGTATATGCGCGTATTAAGTACCATCGTGGACATTATGATGTTAAAATGAAAAATATAAGCCGGAAACCATTTAATTTCTTAGTACTGTTAACAGCATTTATTTATCTTTGTTTACATTATAATATCCGGCAGGGTAACAACTTTGATATTTTACTTTGGCAAGGGTTCAATACAAATGTTATAATTTTAAGGATTCGGGTACGTAACGTATAAAGAAATAATTATTTTTGTTAAATGATGTGATATCATCAAACTGCTGCCAACGCAAACATCATTTAAAACACAATATTTAAAAAAACTGAATAAGTAACCAAGTTCCAGCAAGGTTACTACGAAGTATACGCCTGATGTGTTTACATCGGTGAGTACTAACTTTCTAAAAAAAAAAAAAAAAACCACCGTTGAAAAAACAAAATTTATTGGAACATTATCTCAATCAATTTGATTGTAAACTCGGACAGATATTGTTTTTCCATTCTTTATCTGTAAAAATATCTTTACAAGCGATCTTAGTGCACAACGCGCACGTTTTAATCCAATTACGAAGTCCCTTCTCTTTTCTGCACGTAGCTAGAGTCACTTCGCAAAGGAGTTGAAGTTTACATGTTCACAATTAAGGCGATATCGATCGGCCAATTTGCTCGCTCACTGACTTGCCAGAACCTAACGGCGGTGGTCCGCGGGAACGTTCGATTTCCACGTAAAAAAGTGGACAACACGTTTTTGCTACCATTTCCTATACTTATCCGCTACTTTCGGATTCTTTACAACAACCTCTTGTTTGGTAGGGAACCGTCTTTTCTTGAAATCATCGGAATCGATTACGCAGATCCTTAATTTGAAATTTAAATTACACGAGAAAAGGAAATAAAAACAATTACGAAAGGTCCTTTCGCCTCGAATCTTCACAGAAATTAAACCACTACAACTTAATCGAATTTATTATAGATTAATCAAAGTAATGCGTCTCTAATTCAAGATTTTAAAGGGAAAAGCGGACAACGGCTTAAACGCTCGTTAATTTTCAGTTGTAGACATGTTAAACGAAAATACTAACGGCTTAGCTCAGAAATTTGGCATAAGAGGGAACTTGTGTGGGCATCTTTAAAATAAATAAACGAGAGTTGAATTTAAGTGCTTCAACAGCGCTACGTCTTTGATTGATTAATAAATAAGCATGATTTGAAAATCACGATTTTAGCGAATTTGTAAATCCTGAAGAAAATATCTTAAACGTAAATACGCTCTAGAATATCGTAATCTACAACGAAGATTAAAGGCGCATTAAGAATATGTAATTATGTTTATGTTATCCGGTTGCTTCTTACTCTCTACGGGATGATGATGCCACCACCACCCTGTTGAGAAAGAGTAATTCTGTTATTCATCCACTCCTGTAAAGGTCGACGTAAATATTTTGACTTTATGCTGGCCTTGCTTTTAAATGTAAATGAAAATTACCGAAAGCTCCTTGGAATTTACGAAACATTCTCAGAAGAAAATTACTGCCAACAACATTAGGTAGTAAAGCTTCATAAATTCTGGATTGAATATATTCCCCGTGGTAACAAAGAAAAAAGTTATGTTGATCGAAGATATAACGAGGTGTATGTGGCAGAGGGTCGCGGAATGTAGTAAACCCGTTGGCGAACGAAAGAGTCGAGCCACAGGACCGTCTACCAAAATTGACGAAGATTCAAGATACATTACAAGACGAAGAGTAAAAGACTGTAGTTCTACGAAGTTCGCACCCACCAAACAAACACCCAAACTGAAGCAAGGACATTTCAACCAACATCCACCTATGAGACTGTGAAGAAATACGAACGAAGAAGAAGAGAAATAAAGGCCTATTAGTTTACCTTAAGGAGAGGCTAAAGACTTCAAGAGATTGAAATTGTTTCAAAGAGAATTGAAAAATACATGAAATTTATCATGTTTTTCGAAGACGTTTGGCATTAACCACAATGAAAAAAGGATATCTGAAAATTCTCAAGTGTACTGCAAAATGGATGCATTTTAATCTTTCATTTTAAAGAAAATTGTTAATAAGAACCATTATATCATATCTTCTATCTCTTGATTATTACATTTAAACTAGGTTTGATGCGATAAAACATACAGAGGCTGCTATAAATATTAAAAACAATCTTAGCTTATCGAAAGGTGAAATTGTTGAAGTAGTTACCTTAATAAATGAAAAGATGACGTGTCATACGTATGAGGAATTCAGGAAAAAAATGGGGAACGTATACAAGCTGGAGGTTGCCATATTAAACAGTTCAATCTCAAAATAAAAATTACGTTAACGTCGACGATACTTTGATAAAAGTTGATTTGAACTTTTTAATGTCTGTGATGCCCCGGATATTTTGTCGCATGTTCAACTTCTGCATTGAGCACTTCAAAACAAGCAAATTCACTTCTCATGAACTATCAATAAATAAATAAATAAATAAATACATACATAAATATTTAACGAAACTTACACAATAATGAAAGAACATAGTGGTTCAGTTATTTTACTTCGTTGGTTGTAATCTGTCGAATGATTAACGTTTAACATTCAAACAAATTATAATCATCAACATCTTTCAAATTTTTAATTAACTGGTTACAATCTTGTTTCCGTACCTCTTCCTTGGATAACATTTTAAGAAACTACATAAGCTACATTCGCATTGCACGCTGGCGTATAAGATAGGTATATAAGCAATGCCAAATTATGCGTAGTTATTTCATTGTTGCGGTGCTTGCGTCTCCATATTCTTTTCTTTAGCCTCTTAGAATAACAAAAAAGATGCTGAGAATTTATTCATTCATTTAAATGTAAATACTATTTATTTTAACACAAGCACAAAGGAAACACTTCAGATTTCACAACACACATCGTACGATAAGGCATGTGTGTCATATTCCGTAATAATACCGCAATTACGTTAACGCGTGTAAATATATATAATGAAAAAAAAAAGCGAAAAACAATACAAACTCGCTCCTTAATTATTTATTTATACATTTTAATGGCGCTCGTCTCGTAATTAGGAATTGCATAGTAGGCTGGCATTGTAGAGACGGAGAGAACGCCTGAACACAGCGCACATCGCGCTGAATGATAGTAGTATGTTAATTTAATGTTTTAATCGCTAATTGTGGTACTTCGGAACAGATGACGTTGTCATCGCTCCGTGTTTTTTTTTTTCTTGTTTCGCTAAGCAAAGAAGAGCGGCAGATGGTGCCTACTGTAGAAAATTCGTTTAAATTATTTTCGTCTCGTTCTGTTAAGATGCGTGCTGCTGCGGTCGCGAGCATATGATTAAATATCTGATGCACGTTTTAGTAGATTAGGATAATTACTGCAGGCCATATACTAATAATATATGTGTGAGCCTTTTAATTTTTCCAACGCTAAAAATAGATGTACTCCTCTATATATAATAGGTTAGCTTTTATAATTTCCCGTTTTTCAATTATTAAATATGTCGTTAAAAAGTAATTCGTAGAGCACCAAAAACCATTATTTTATTCAAAATTAGCTATAGGAATAGGCAGCAGATTGTTTTCTGCGACAACAGGTTCGATCGAAAGAGCTAGGTAACGTAATAATCGTTAATTTGCTAATTTTTAATGAATTCTAAAACGATTATTGAATATTTTCTACGGTGAAGTCGTCCAAGAAACCGAAAATATGAAAAAGGATCACTCTAACGTAGGTTATCAGACCGCGTTTGGGTAAACGTCGCTCCACATGACCCTAACGACAGCGATGTAACATAAATAGCAACTCAGATTAATGGAATCATTGATAACAACCACGTACTTACATGCCACATAGGAGAGGTTATATTCCAAATAAGAGGAGCGCTGTTTCACCAAACTCCATTGTTATTATCCCTATCTTCGGCTCGTATATTTTAGGTTTGTCAGTTTACTCAAAAACTAATGTAAAAGAGTAAACTTGATTTATTCGCTGTTGTGGTCTAATTGGCCAAAGTGAAACTGATGGTACAGTCAAGCAACTTCTCAAACACCTCTTCACAGTGTGTGTATTTGCGCCCACCATCAAAACAAGTTCTTGATATCAAAACTAAAAGAGTGTTGGGAACTTCGATGGCAATATCTTTCACAGCTATAATGTTTATTTCAAATTACAAAGTTTCTCTTTTTTGAGAGAAATGAAAAATGAGCTAACTTAGAGCTATACAATTCGGGATACTTTGGCAAGAAACGAATTGGCTGTGATGCACGCCAGATTGTCCTTATTTTCCCTGAGACGGGAGCTAATAACTTGGTTTGTGAGTTCACCTGTTGATACGAGGAAAAACAAAGTATTGATTTTAAGACGAAAACTCATGTACTGTAAAAATTTTTGAAAACGATATTTGAAAATTCTCAAGTACTGCAACATGGATGAATTTTAATCTTTCATTTTAAAGAAAATTGTTAATAAGAACCATTATATCATATCTCCTATCTCTTGATTATTACATTTAAACTATGTTTGATTCGATTAAATCAAATTTTTTTTTTTTGTTTTATAAAATAATATTGCCCCTAGTCGAGGAACTCCACTTTTCTTTCCCCAAAATCGTGCTGTATAGTGAATGCAGCGCTCAAACTTGCGATAAAACATACAGAGGCTGCTATAAGTATTAAAAACAATCTTAGCTTATCGAAAGGAGAAATTATTGAAGTAGTTACCTTAATAAATGGAAAGATGACGTGTCATGAGGAATTCAGGAAAAGAAACGGGAATGTAGCAAGCTGGAGGAACGTTGGCGATACTTTGATAAAAGTTGATATTAACTTTTTTAATGTCTATAATGCCCTGAATATCTTGTCGTATGTTTTGAGCGCTTCAAAACAAGCAAAATCACTTCTGATGAACGATTTAAAAATAAATCAATAAATAAATATATTTACCGAAACTTACACAATAATTTTTGTATTCGTTACAAACCTACGAACAAGAACAAATTATTTTTTTGAAATAAACAAACGACGAAATGAATACAAAATACGCATTTCACCAGAAAAACGTCCATTTTTCAATATCGAATTAGTTAAATAAACAAATAAAAATTAATATGGTGAACACGTTCGCAAAACAAACGGCAGTTCCTGCTTGTTATTGCACCACGGGAAAAATACGTTCATTAGACACGTACGTGCTGTTTTATTTAACGCGCCTCAACGTAATAGTTTAAATTTAAATTAACCGGTATGAACGAGAGTACGCGTTCCATTGTCTTATATGTACGCAACAAGATGGCGATGTTAGTCGACGATTACACATTATCCTTCTCTTTCAATGGCGTATACATGCACGGCGTACATTGTAAATAATACTCAACACACCGTATACTACCTCTTACTTGGCCGTCTCTAACTTAAGTACAGTAGTGTAATTATATTACCGATCAGTAAGTTTTTGCTTTTACTATGGCGGGCAAATTTACGGGAACGTTGTATTATTCTTATTGCAAGGTTATCGAATTGGTTTCATCCAAATATCTCCGAATACGCTCTCTTATATTCAGGTGCGAGATTTGGGTTGTCTAGTTTATTTCGTGTTTTTTAATATGCTACATTGCCACTGATTTTACAGCTAACTTGACGATTTTGCTTAGATTTTTATTCTTGCTCGCCAAGATATTAGTCCACTCCTTCCAATTTAAGGTCTATGTGGAATGTGTCACACAAGTCCTTGAATTTCCAATGCAAAGAGACCTGGTTTTTCTTTTCCTTTAATACTTCCTCAGACAAAAAACAGGAGGGCTTTACTTTCATCACTTACAATCAAATCTGTGCAGCTTGTACGCAAGTAACTGTATCGACAACATAAAGTGCCTGTATAACTTGAATACGTTATGGCTTGATTGTCATATCTAGATGAGAGAATTCTTCCAACGCTTGGTTCAACAATATGGGTTTCTAGCGATAATTTTCGAGTTAATTTTCTTGGGTTCTGAACGTATGTGTGACGTTGGCTTCTTTTTGAACGCTTCTAAGTCTTGTTAAGGGGGGCCGGAGAATCATTCCTGACATTTATTTCTAACTATCGACGCTGAAAAAACTCCCATCCAAGTTCTTCAAAAGTAAATCGTTTCGACAAATTACAGTTCTTTCATCGCATTGCTTGTTCGTCGTCAACATATCTCTACTTGGGTCTTGTCCTCTCAAATATCCTCTTCAACATCTTACCCACACTTCCTTTTGGTTCTACTTAATTTACCAGTATCGCCCTTGCAAGTGCCCTAAGTATTACTTTTATTTTCGCTATTCTCTCCTTCACACGTTAGGTGAATTTTTTTTAACGACTGGGAACATACTCACAGTACTGTACTAATACATATACGCTGCTTGGTTGAAGTACTAAATCGAAACAAGTGAGTCGTCGGTTTGATGCAGTCACGATGGTCACGACATCCAACATAATCTGCATAAATTAATGATGATGCTGTTCTTATTCTCTGCGGCTGTTTGCATTGCGGTCACGTAAAAGTGTCAAGTTTAGCGTTTTGAATGGTCTAGGTGCACACGAGGCAGCGCGCGACATTTTACGGCGTCCCTCTTTAGATGTATCCTTGTCATGCGATTATGAAAGCGTCTAACGTTGAAGATCCGTACAAATTAAATGGCAAGAGAAGTTAGACAGGGGGAGCGTCCATGTAAAAGAGCTAAAGGAGTTACGTAGTTAAGCTTATATGTACACCTGGTGGTGTAATTTGTATGCAACATTGCTCTATTTTTAAGAGATTACCTGGTAACACCAACTAAATAAGTGTTAAAAATTATTTGGGCGAAAGCCCTACATTTTAAGAGAATACTATACAAATATTGAATATTTACGTTTATCTTGGACAATTTTGAAACTCACAAATCAACCTAACGAATATCCACGCAATTGATTCCACAATTTCGTTACGAACAAGAACATTTCCAATAACATAGCGAAGGGGGACCGTTAGATTAGATTTATATGTCTCGACAACGAATCCAACAATAAGTCTGAGAAAGAGACAAAAAAAAAGAAGAAAACAAGACGCCACTTAACCGAACGCTTGTTCTCAAAGAGCTGATAGGCCTGGACGGAGCGAGCAAAAAAAGTCTCCACTACATAATTCAGGTTTATAGTTTCCAATTCGAAAAGGAGAGTCGCCCATCGTAGATAATGAAGATAATGACACGATACGTCAAGTACAAAATAATGAATTAACGAGAACGCGATGTAATACGATTAGTGACGGAGGGCATTACTCCAACTCAAATTTGTAAACGCCTTGCCCACTTATTAGACGCAAGAAATACGATAGGGTCGGATATCAAGCAAAGAAATGCGTAAGGAGAGAAATATCCAAAGAATTTTAGGGAATTTGAACAGGAAATTCCAGAAAATGTTACTAATTCCTGTGAAAAGATTTTCGAGTGTTTCTTTAGATGTTAAAAGGTTCTACTTAACCTCAATAAATTTTCTCCATAAAAAAAATAATAAAAGAATACTACAAAATTGTCAACTCTAGACAATGACGCTCGTCGTATGAAGTATACTTGGCTCTCCAGAATTTATTACAGGAACTCCATCTAAAATGCTTAAAACAAGCACGTCGCTGTACGTGACACGACTTGAAAATGTATTCCTAAACGAAAACTTTCATTTTCGCCCGCACCGGGGCATATAAGCTGTTGTTTCTAAATAAAAACCGAGATTGGCTGCCTATGATAGAAACAAAATCGACTCGCTAGGCCGATACGCCATAAGCGTGTATATACATCAATGTCCGTAAGTTTGAGACCTGTACTCTCTGAGAGACAAATGAACTTGTTGATTGTCGAAGATATTCTCTTTTGTTTTTGTACTAGTTTATCTATACCATCTATAGGTTATCTGATTAAAAATTGTTATCCGTTTTGTTACTTCTTCTAAAAAATGTGTTTGCTAGGAAATCGTCAATAAATTTTTATTTCTTTATTAAAATGGCTACACCATCCTGCATTAACACACAATTCAATTATCTTTTCTTTTTTTGGTAGGCGGCTTTTACCTCATGGGCGGTAGTGTACGTGTTTACTCGAATAACACGTTATTCATAGGCGTAAAAGGACCGAAGCCTCTCAATATTCCGTTACTTTTACACATATACGCGCAAGCGACTCGCAAGTAAGGCAAGTCTTTTCCTTTTTGCTCCGTCCGACCGTACGTAAAGCAAAGATACGGGTTAATATCGCGAATAATTCGCTCGCATGTTTACGCCTTGGGTTACGGCGGCAAGGTCCGTTTTTCACAATATACATCAACATCCAGGCGTTATCGAAATCAATATTCGGATATACGTACATATTTTGTAACACAGTCGCGTTATAGCGCCTTCGCGTATAATCGACCTTTCCATGATCCTGAGCGAGTATATAACGCAAAAAATGCGCAAACAAGAGGCATAAAAAAAGCGCAAAAAGAAAGTCGAGGAAATAGCGAACCGGTTGGAATTGTTGTTGGATAGTAGAGATGGCAGAACGCCGCATGTTGTACATGCGATAAATTGTGGCGAGGCATAGATCGCATTCCTTTACTTTTATACATGTAAAATGAAAATTACTAAACTGGTAAACGTTTTCTGTACGTATCCGTAAGGAATTTCTGCTTGTAGTATTTCGCAACACATCTGTATGCCTTCTTTAAAGCGGCTACATTAAAAATCGATGAACGGATACACGCGCTGATTTGATTTACATGCTTCGAATAGAGAATTAGGATGTAGAATTGCTTTGGGCACGGTGATGATTATACAAAAAATTAAAAAAAATTATATCTAAATTCTTTAAAAAAAAGCGATTACGTTTTACAAAATAAATCGGCAACATATACAGAATAAAAGATAAAGCAGATTTGCAGTCGCTGTAAGTCAATTAATTGTAACTTAACCAAAACATCCCTATCCAAGTATGGTAGCTAATAAGCATTAAAAAACCATTGAAAAAGCCGGGAGGCAATGTATCCTATGTATAACTTAGGCTAACGGGAACACCTAAGTAAATGCATTCAAAAGATTTTCCTTATACAGCAACAAGAAATTAATCAATGCCGAAATTAAAGCGTTACTTAACGCAAATTGAAGGATAGATTCTATATTGCCACAGTTGCGCGTTTCTTTCTTTCGAGAGCGGAGTCTGTTGACATAATTAATTAAAATACAAGGCACACTACAGCTTACGTACACCTTTCTCATTACCACGGCCTTTAATATCTAGCCGTAAGTGTTAACAAAATTAATGTATTAACAACTAACAATTGGATAAATCACGTCAATAAATGTATAAAAAAATTAATCAAATTGTGAAGGATATTGTACAAACATGCTTGCTGATTTCAAATATGTTTTTTTTAAATATACACTTAATTAAGCTTATACCATATTAATTAAAATTATGTCTTAGATATAAGAAAACGCGTTAATCAAACCTTACATTCCGCTGTCTAAACAACAGCTGGGTGTCAAGCTGTACCTTGATCTAAATTATTTTTTCGCAAAAAAGTCTTCACCTTACTCACCTGCAAGAAAAAAAAAGAAACAAAAGAATTATGGCGTTCTTAAATGATAATGGGTTAGCTTAGAGATACCAGTCATACGTCCATATACAAATAAATATATTCATTTGTCTTGCCTACATAATATGCAAAGCTCCGTACGCGATGAATGTATTGTATAACATATAAATATGTGGTAAGTGAACGTGTTGTGCTGTTATATAACTTTTAATATCTAGGTGCTTACGCGTTACACAATAGCGTATCTTTTTTCTCTTCAAGTACCTATGCATTACGCAAGACAACTATAATACGATATAATAACATAATTGGTGAAGGTGTGTGGAATTATTCAGATCAAATGCGTTTGAAAACGATAGTAGCCCTTAAGTGTAGTTTAAATTATTGTAATTACGTATTGCAGCTGATAAGTGGAAGATCAAAAATCAGGATTACAATCGAAAACGAGCAAATATCTACAGTAGAAAGAGAAATAAGTTCATACTTGAGAATTAACTCGTAAGTTATGAGAATATTGTCCGTAGTTATTAGCTATTAATTAGTTATTAGTTATTAATTGTAATCAAAACTTGTATAAATTAAGCAGCTGGCAGAATGGTTTGTTGTAGATTCAAACTTTTCTGGAAAAGTCATGATAATGATATGAATACATTGTAATTAACGAGACTGGCGTCATGTAAGCAGCGTTTGAAACAATGAACAACTAGCGTTTGAAACAACTAACTATGGAGAGAAGGATCGTAGCGACACGCGCTACATTCTAGACAGGGTAGCAATCTTACCAACTGAATATGTTGATAGCCGTTGCGAAATTCTTCAAATATGGAATACCATACCAATAGGCTCCTATTGGTGTGCAAGGGCATTTGGTCACCCATTACCTCCATTAGCTATATGCAAGACGGCTTTGAAGACCGTTTCTTTGTAAATGTTGATATTTTATTACATCCCTTCTTATTTTAAAAACGGAAAGTGACCTTTCGGACATACATATTAACTAAAGGACAATCTTTTAATCCTTATTTTATTTTCCAGAGCAATCTTTTAAATGTCCTCCTCGATTTTGCTTACTTGAAGCATTTTGTAGGCCCAATTTGCTACCGGTCCTTTCATACATATAGCGTTAGCGTTCTTCGAAATAACAAAATATGCGTGTACACGTCGCATGGTTCTATTCGGGTCAAAGATATTCCGTTGAGATTTTCCTCATTAATAATGATATGATTTCCATCATCGCCTTCCAAAACGCTAGGATCTGGCTATGTCTTGAGCTCAAAAACCGACCTTCAGTATAAAGAGGTGTTTCATGAATTTCTCGACAATTTTCGTCGGTTGAAGCCCTACACTTGTTCTTGTTTAAAAATCCATTGAGCCAGAAAAGCACTCCACTGGAAAACAATATCTTTTCTGCAAAGCCTGGATCTGCTTGCAACCGCTCAAGAGATCTTGAACAATTTGAACTTTATATGCTTTCAGAGAGAGATCTGTACGCAAAATTATTCACGCAATCGGTTGAGATAGGCTGAGTTCTTGAGAACTCAACTTATGAAATAGAAAGAATCATCTCTTACAGACAAGGATGACGTGTCAATTGCAAAATCCTCTAAACGTTTCTACTAACCTTTTGCTGTTTTAACATTTAACATGTTACAACAATGGTCAGATTGGCGATGTCCATGGTGGCTACTAATATTTTGAACCAAGGAGTTCTTAATTCTTACTAACCATTTATATGTGTTCAATAAATATATTCAAGCTTGCACCATACTGTTTAAAACCAATTGATAATTCTCAACAAGTGTGTGATTTTAATTGGCAGTTATTTTGGGGAACAGTCTAAAAGGTGTTCAACCAGAAACACGCAGAAACAAGTTTTGCTTTTTGTCAAATTCCGATCATTTCTAACATAATCTTCTCGAATGTGATGGCGTCCTCGTTCAATAAAAATCCCTTTGAAAGTGTTCGTTAAAATGTATTTTTGGTCCTTACCTCTTAGCTTTTTCATGGTCAAATCTTCAACCAATATATGACAAACACATTCGTTCGAAATGTCCGCAGTCCTTGCAATCTCCCTAATCTTAAAATTCGACGATCGTCCAGGACTATTTGATGAACATTTTTTATGTCACCGATAGCGGTTACAGGTTTTGGTCGTCCTGAACGTTCATGGTTAACGTTCATGGTCATGGTTCATGTTGAAGCTTGGCGGTTTTCAAATTATCTTTATATATCATCATCAACAACGTCAATCAAAAGTAATGTTGAAACAGCTGATAGTCAATTTAAAACCTTTTCAATTCATTTTGATAAATCGCCACCATCTTCAGCTTTATTCTTTTTTACTATGTAATTAATGGTGGCTAATCTGAAAATTCATTCATGTACATTACAAATCCTTATTCTATTCATATCGAAGTCGTTTTATTTAATAGATCTTCAAAAATAATTCATTATAATAATAACAAGTTTTCATTGAATATTTTTATAACTTTTATACAGTCCCCGTACATTAATTTTTTTTAATTACAGTTCATCATTCATTATTTACAGCTTATAAATTATGTATCACTAACGATGTAAAAAAAAAAATTAAATTATACCATCCTGTTCCCACAATATCTCTTATACACGAAGAGGCCTCGCCGATTATACGCTTTTTTTTTTTGCCTACTGACGATCTGGTGTTGCGTAATCAAAATATTTAGCCTTTTTTTCTCACTCAAAGCGATTCACATTGACTCATTCCCGCTTGTAATTTTATATAACCAACACTGGCAGATTTTTAGAAATCGAAATTACGCTACTATGTGTCTGTATGTAACGTAAACGTAAGTATTATTTTATTAAACTACCTCATCGACACGTGTTTTAGTCATAAAACTTCTTGTTAAACATTCCGTGAATCGGTGAAGAAATTCTTAAGTTCTAACGCCGGGGATTACGTGCGTGTACTCAAAATAGTGAAAGGTCAAAGACCGGTAGAGTAGTAGGTTTTTGTTTTTGAAATGGGAATTGTGATGATAAACACGATATGTGTATGTGCGTGTGATTTGAAGGAAATTTTTTAAACGGTTGTTTAATACGTTAGGTGTTTGTCGCCGTAAAACGGTGATTGTTTGATTATCTTATCTAAAGTGTTTATTGTTTGATTTATTACCGATATCACGATGTATTAATTTCCATTCTTTCTTACGTAGTATTTATTTAGAATTTTACTCCACAGGTACCGAATGGCTCTAACAACTTTCGCCAACATATGTATTCATATAAAAAGAAATCGAAATAGAAGCCTTCGTTATTAATTTTAAGACGAAAAGTTGCTCTTTGTGAGTAAATGCTTTGCAAAGACATTGGTTTACCGTGAAAAAAAAAACGGAAATCAGATGTAGGGGGTGTTATAATAAAAAAAAGAGAACTCAGAAAGGCCTCAAGTGTGAATGAGGTGCTGCAAATTTTAAAGTCGAGATCATGAATATATTGAAGATTTCAAGAACCAAAAAACATGCTGAATGTATCAGATGTATGGTTAACTCTATCAGTAATATAAGAAAACACATGTCCGACAGAGATTGATGAAAATACAAGGCATCTAGCTTATTCAGAAGGAGGTTGTAATCGATTTAAGTGTTGAAGTTGAGGTTGATTGATGTGTTGATCGTTTTAACGAAATCAGGATAAATTAGAACTTGTTTACATCGATCCGAATGTAAATCTCGCTGTATAATAGTTGCCTAAAAATCTTTCGGAGAAGTTCGGCAATATGCGAGTGAACCTGTAACTTGTAACTTGATAAAATCCTGTCGATTTTTCAGTTTTCAGACAGACGGAAAGTTCTTTAATTTTCTCCATTCTAGAAACAAAACCTAGCATAAAAATAGGGATTTTTCAAAGTACAATTTTACGCAGTAATTCCGTATATTCGGACGCTAATTCGTTACTAAGCAATTTTCTACAATACATATGTTACACGCGATGACTGGCTGGATTTCTTTTATTTCATCCTTTTTTTATGTTTTAGAATAAATTACCAATTCAAACGTGCATATATTCCACGAAAAACTAATTTATTCAAAGCGGAGAGGATGACTCTCTGTGGCATAGTACCTGAAAAAAAAAAACAATAAAGAGCGAAACGAAAACAACTCACACCGGGTACACGTACCGAATGCAAAACAGCCAAGATAAAAGTGTTTCCCCCCTACAATTTAAGCCAACTAAGCGCGATAATTAGACTAAATTATAGAGTGCGAAGTTTGAATTATATAGAAAAATGTTGTTATATATGGATCTCATCGCATTTATTCATTTTTTTTTTGTTTTTCGCATCGCACGTATGAGTAATAGGATTGTGTACGATTTCGTGGAAGGGATGTGTACAGACAAAACGAATAAGCGACTAAATTGCCGCTGTTTATTTACATCGGATCGAAATTGGTCCTTTTGATTTGCAAATCGAGCAACAATGGGGCCCGCGCCGCATCGTATCGTTCGGTTGGCGTCCTTCACGCGAATTTAACAAAGCGATAAATTAAAAATATGACCCAACAAGAAATACCATTACTATTATATAGATTATTTTTCGATGTAACAATGACCGCGACGCAAACCGCACGTATCGTCGCAGTTGGCTGTGTTTTGTATGTAGTACCATCGGAATTAGTAAGAGGGAAAAGATGAATCGAAAGAGAGAGCGGGAATATATCAATAGGAGCCACAATACTCCTAATGTAATGGTCTATCGTCTAAATAGAAGAAAACGCTAGAGAATGCTGGGGTTTAGTTATGCCATTTAAAAGGCAAGAACATCGTCCTTTTTCTCGAATAGCAGGTGAAAATTATTTAGACTTTCAACAAAACACTTCGCCACAATTATTAGATGTTTCTCCAGATGGATCCTACGTAACACAGTTTTGATACATTTCAAATAAGAAGTTCGCGAATATTTCAATAATAAGTTTCGCGGTTGATGGTCTACTCAATTTAATTGCTTTAGTGTTGAGGATTACATCCCACATATCTTCTTTAAGACTGGTGTCGGATGTCTGAAGTTTCGTGTGTTCTTTTCGTTGTTCCGTGTATAATACTCATACATATAACAATCATAATAATAATTGTTAGAAAAACGTTCCGTATTTTGCAAGAACAATATTTTGAAAAAGCAACACATTCTCTAGTTAATGATTCATTAAAGGATTATAGAAATGATCAAGACTATCATCCGATAAATTCTGTAGATAACTAACTACCTTAAGGTAGATTTGGTGGACTCAAACGTTTTCTTACTTACACCAGGACTCTTTTTGGTGTTGAAAATAGAATTAATGTAAAAAGTCGCAGTAGTTTAGTGCTTGAAAGAGTGTCTGATTCCCTTTTGTTGCTGCCCATAAATTACATTCGGCTAGTTTTTAGGGTCAACTACTTACATCAGTGTACAGCACATATTAAAAAAAAAAAACTACCATATGTACCAACTATATACACTCCGCCAAAAAAGTATCGCATAAACTAAAAAAGGGCATTTATATACCAAGATATTTTTATACGTTCACAAAGTTTGCCTCGTGTATGTGAACTATAAAAACACTAACAAAATCATGGAACATAGCTTTTTTACTTTTTTTTCTAAAAGAACACATTTAGAAAAATGCATATGTGTAAGGTTTGTTCAGTTGTTTATTGAAAGTCTTCCTATACGGACAAATTTTAAAGTGCGAAGTCAGAGTTCTGTACCAACGCTTTTAAAACTAAAATGAGCAATTTAACTTCAGAACAAGTGGCTGCTATAGTTGCTCTAATCGAAGATGGACGATCTCAAGCGTACGTTGCTAATTTGATGAACATCAATCAGTCAAGTGTTTCTAGAGCCGTAGCCAGATATGGGGAAACAGGCAATTACAGTAGAAGACCTGTACCAGGTCGTCCAAGATGTTCTACTCGCCAGAATGACCGCTATTTACTACTACAAGCATTACGTCGAAGACATGTAACTGCGAGACAATTGCAGAACGACTTGGCTAGAGTCAGAAATACTCGCGTGAGTACTCAAACTATTCGGAATAGGTTACGACAGAGTGGATTAAGAGCTAGAGTAGCTGTAACAGCCCCTCGTCTCACTAGGAACCACCGAGTGGCTCGCTTAAGGTTTGCCAGAGAACATGTAAATTGGAATATTAATGACTGGGCCAATATAGTCTTCACAGATGAGTCAAGATTTGGTCCTTACACCTCAGATAGGCGTATCTCAGTGTACAGACGAGACGGTGAGCGCTATTCGCAGTGTAATATCAGACCTAGACCTAATTTCGCTGGTGGCTCTATTATGGTTTGGGGAGGCATCTGTTTAACAGGTCGTACAGAGTTAGTACCAGTAGACAGAGGTACACTGACTGCCCACAGGTATATAACGGACATTTTAGAAGAACATGTAGTACCATATGCGCCAATTATAGAAAACGAATTCATGTTAATGCACGATAATGCACGACCGCATGTTGCAATAATCGTCCAGGAATACCTTAACGATGTCGGTATTCCAGTTTTAGATTGGCCTGCGGTAAGTCCGGACATGAACCCAAAATGTTGCCCAGGCGGACCTGCATGGACTAGAAAATGCTCTCCGTGACGAGTGGGAGAATTTGGATCAGGCTTATATACGGAGGTTAATCGAATCTCTGCCAAACCGTATGCGAGCGGTCATAAGAGCCAGAGGTGGCAATACTCAGTATTAAAAGCTACTGTTATGACATTTTTCTTTCCAAAATTATAATTTCTTGTTTTAATAAAAATCTCAAGTATGAGTTCTTGTTTTTATTTGGCCTGTATTTTATTTAAACAATCATAGAAATTATATCTTAGAGCGCATTAAAGTATATTTTCAACTTTATGCTACAAACAAAGATTATGCGATACTTTTATGATTCAAAACTAAATTATGCGATACTTTTTTGGCGGAGTGTATATACATATATATATATACAACAATGCACATGTACTTAGAACCTGTTTTAATCTGGCAACTCCTCTATTCATCAAGAGCACTATCTCTTAATAACAAAATTACGTAGAATTAACCTCAGGCAAAAAATAAACATTCTATTATATCCTACTCTCCCTACAACAATAGACCACTTCTTATTCCATGTCCAAACAAATTAATTGCTTCTCTATACGTACGCATAGCTTTAATCCCGCTGTATTTAAGAAGACACTCCTCTTTGAACATTCAGGAATAAAAGGTATAATACATTGCTCTCCCCTTAATACAGTACAGGTATTGCACTAGAGCCCTCTTGTAATTTCTAATTCAAATAAAATAAAAAGGTCGGCTTGTCTACGTTTGAGGCGTAGGGAAGGTGTTTCCCAGGTGTCTAAGCATTGCAAAACTGGTTTCTGAAAGGATTCTACGCCTAAGGAACACGTCAGGAGCATCTGCGAATTTTATTATTTTGCAAATGAGGCTGCTACGTTCGCAAAAATCCTCGGCGATGGTGTTTTGAATGGAAAACAAGTGTTACAGGTTCTGTATGAATGGTTCTTCGCCGATTTGAATTGAAATCAATGTTTTTTTTCTTGCGGAATAAAGGAGAGATCTTAGAATAACGTGAGAAAAACACTTCTTTCATTTTTTTACTTCATTCTGCATATAATAATAGTTTGAATCTTCTAGATAAGGCAACGTAAGTTTTGCAAGTTTGAACGTGCATACGCCTGCACTGTATCCAAGGTACGAAATTGGAGGTCGCCTAACTCGCAGTATGATGGGACGAAAGTGCTAGCAAGCGACGAAGCAGTATGGCCAAGGTACACAATGCTCACCTTCGTACGTATCGTCCAAATTTGCTGTTGTGCACACTGTACATGTGTTTCTGTTCGGAATTACTCACGCTTCAAACGTTGCGTTTCTCACGCGTATTTAATTAATTTTGATTAATCTTTCTAGTTTCAATGAATATCACTCGGAAACTAATTAAAATTCATTTTAGTTATCAAAAATTGCCAATCCCTATTTACAGTAATTATCGCATATCAATTGCAGATTAATGACTTTCAACAATTGCAAGAAATTAAAAAAAAAAATTATTTTCTGATAACATTAAGATACCACGTAATATACAAGGACTAACCTCGTCTACATGCCATGCATCGAAAAATAAGAGAGATCGAATCAAATTACTCAAGGAAATGTGAAAAATTTCTGTACAATATCGTTTTCAATAAGGCCGGAAGCCAGGGGAAAAAACGTGACGTATTTCACTCGTCGGGCGTAGGAAGAATAATGGGAAGCGAATTTATGACGGTCTGTACATAAATGGCGAGCCGCCATGGATTTATTACATATTTTTACTGTCCCAATACGGCATCTCGAGGCAGTTTTTTAAATTAATTTTCTAGGAACATAAAAATGCCACGATGATAAAAATCTGTTGCGATTTAAGTCGCGATATATAGTAGGAAAAGAGAAGTATAGAGCGAGAGAGAGGAAACATGAGATACCATGATTCCAGATATATTAGTTTGTATAGATTTTTTTTCTTTTTAACGTTGTATTCATTTTAATGTAATAATCGGATCGGAGCCTCCGTAGAAAGACATTGGTATATTTTAACCACAACCGAGGTTCCGGGATTGACGCCGTGCTTTCACTAATCTATCTTGCTCACATTCTCTTGCTTTGATGTATCAACTTGCCACTGGATCATTTTCCAAATTCTAATTTTTACCGTTTCCCACATGTCGAACACAACTTGTCAATTTCAATACATTCCTTGTTTGCCGAAAATAGCAAATAAACGCTAAAAACCAATAAAGCAACCAAACAAATAAAGAGGATCCCCATCATCGACGATGGGGATCAATGTCAGTCCTGTACAAACACTACAGATGACTTTATACCTTCACATTAAAAACATCGAAATGTTGAAATAGGTTTTTGCCCGAACGGTTTTTTTTTTTCTGATTTTCGATTCCGCTGCTCGACTACGCCCTCCTTCAAAAGAGAGCAAAAATAATCTCTTTCGCCATTGGCACTGACGGCGGCGGTTGCTTTTTGAAACACGCGATCGGCGGCCGCTGCACCGGTTTGTTACATCAAAGCTCACAAATTTCAATTAAATTTCGATATTTCGTTTCGGGCGCGAGGGGACGAAACAAAACCCTGCAGAAAAAGATAATGAGTTATACGAATGTATCGAAACGGTACAAACGCGTGTTTATGGCCATGACGTTAGGAGCGGAGGAGCAATCTACTGAAGGTATACGGACGGGGTAATTGGAAAAATGAGGAACGAGGTGGGAGTTATTGCGAGATACATGAAATATGAAATACCGCGTATTGCTAAGGGTTGTTGATCTAAATGTAACTTTCGATTTCTGCGAGTGATCACAAAAGAAATATAATTTAAAAATCACGTCTAAAACTATAGATTGCTTTGAACTTTCTTCGCAACTTAGGAAAGTTGATTACACAACGTAATATCTATTACAACAAAGGAGGAAAACATCGTTTTCCTCTTTGTTGATGTTTTGAGATCAGGTACATAATAATAATTTCTGTTTGTTTGAGAAATACGTTAGTTTATATGAAGAAAACAAACTTACTATTAAGAGAATTATATTCGCAAAATTAATTTCTTTCTTAGATATTTTAATACTTAGAAAAAAGTTTGACCGCAATACAATGAACTTAGAAGTATCCAGTCACGGTGACTGGGTGATGAGGGCTTGTAAAACGGTATTTAATAAAATCAAATTTGATTTATTTGATTGTACGTTGACAAGAAAAAATGTTAGTAGCCGCAGTAAATTCTTTCTTAAATAATTGTCCTTTTTTTGTGTCTTTTCTTTTGTTTTATCTGATCTTTGTAAAATCGAAAATCCATTCGTAAATTAATACGTTTTAAATTTCAACGAATAGTTCAAAGCATTTAATGCGAGAACTTGTTCTAATCACAAATTATTAAATTAACTTTATAGTCAGCTATACGGGACACTAGACCAACAACACTAAGCAAATGTAAGTACCGTTTACCAGCTAGAAACATAGACGTACATAATTATATTGTTTAAAGTTTCGTCTCATGGCAGTTTTGCTAGTGCTTCATTACAGTAAACAATTCTGCATGTGACATAATTTCAAGTAAAATCCGTCGTACAGGCGACAATAGCCTTTATGTAATAGTCATAATAATAATAATAATATAAGCTTCGTATTATTCTGAACTAAACGGTATTTTCAACTGTACTAAACCGCGCAATAACGTACATATGTTCTTGTAATCTACGTTACTTCACTATTCGTAATACGTGTGTATGTATACGTAATATCAAGTAGAAAGTCTAAAAACAGCAAGCGGTTATAAATATTCCACTAGAAGAGATGATAATTATAGCATTATTAAAATAAAATTTATTATAATTGTGTATAATTTGTTGTTATAAATAAGGAAAGAGAGATAAGATAAACATGTATATTCTAGCATTCAAAATTATTGGGTTTTCTCGGTTTGTCCAGCCGCTTTTACAGCCTTGGATTCCACTCTCAATTCCTGACGTTTCGTTAGTTAAGCTTAAAACCATTCGACGATAATGCCAGGAGAACATTTTCTTTACATCGCAAATTTAATTGTATCTTTATACAAGTTACGCAAATCACTCGATAATAGATCGCTAAGTTAGCTTTGGAAAGTCATAGATAGAGAGGACAAAGGCAGATGAAATTGCAGAGACTAGACAGACTCGTATCTATTCGCTTCATAAGAAAGGGTTCGTGTTACCTGCTGGCGTCCCCGAGAATCGACAAAACACTCTCTGGTCGCTGCAAAAAAGTAATACTTCCACCTGCCTTTGTCATCTCTAGTCATAGAGTTAGATTTTAGATCGCGAGACTCGCCTGATACATTTTTTGATTTAGTTAATCCTTATACTTGATCCGTTTTCAAATCAAAAATAACGTGCGCTCCATTCATTATTCTAAAGAATCATGCTAGAGAAATGCTGAAGAAGGACGATATTTGAGAAGATACGCGCAATAAATAAAAGGTTTAATTGTTGAAACTTGAGCAAGACATACGAAATTAAATCCTTAAATTAATTCTTATAGTTTCCCTAAATTGTTGTACGCTATGTAACTACGCATGCGCAGCGTGCGTGTGTATTCGCTAGCTGGGTTCGTTATCATAACCTCAATTTTCATCAAAGACTGAACGTGCTTTCAAAGGTTATAAGACACAACATGGTAAGTACATTTGAGATTTTTAGGGCAGGTAATGTAAGATGTTTTTAAACTGATAAAGATGATATTTGCTGTGTATATACAAGACAGTATCATGTTAATTTTTTTAGCAATGTATCTGGTTTCGACAGATACCATAAATAAATAAACAACACTTAATAAAGTGAGATAATTTCATATCCTCCGCGGCACTTCTTTAGTATATCAGCATGTTTTTTTTTTTCATTGTTTTATTTGACATTAAACTTAACGAACCTTTTTGTAATCAGAATGATTGAAAGAACTCAGCTTCTAAGTACCTTTCTTCTACGGCGGCAACAACTGCAAAATAGCGAATTAACGCAATACGTTTACTATAAATTAATATTGCAATTCTAACCTAATATATACGGTTTCAAAGTTTACAAGTAGAGAGCTTCAAAAGAATTAAGAACGTATACAAAGGCAAGATCCGCAAATAAATAACATTTAACAGTAGCATCTATCATTAAATATACCAAGAGTTCCCTGGCAAAAAAAGCCCATCGTGACTCCAGCGTGTTGCGACGATTCCATGTTTCGTCAACAGTTGTTACGATTCGACGCCGAAAGTCGTTCGGGTTGCGCCTCGACATCAAATATTCCTTTGAAGTTGACACACGTGCGTGTTTATGACGATCGCGGCACCTATCTTCTTTACATCTAAATAAGTTGTTAAAGTCTTATTTGCCCGGTTAATTAAGACGCTCCCAACTTCTCAATGGTCTCGTGAATCTCCGAACTCCGATCATCCATCGTCATATCCTGCATTTTTTCAATCATTTCTGATGTGACGACTTCATTCGGACGATCTTGACGTTCTCCATAAATAATGCTCGTACGGTCGCGTATCAATTGCCCAATGTTTTATATTATATCGATAATGAAGGTGCAGAGTTCTCATAAACTTCACTTATCTCATTGTTCGTTTTCTTTTCCAAAAACAAATATTTAATTGTTGTCAAATCATTAAAGTCGTTCACATTAAATCTATCAGACGACGTATCTGTTTGGAAACTTGATACGAGTCTTGCCAAAGGTTACTTTTACGAAAAATAGAGTTAATTCAATTTTAATAGCGCGATTTCTTGCCGAGGCCAGGTAACTACGTATTTGAACGCAGGTATTATACCCGTCAGGTTTTTGCGACGAATTTCCACAGTCACTAAACTGTACTTAATTTTATTACACACTACAAGCACTTAGCTTCTTCTTTCATAATGCAATTTGTTTGTCGGCAATCGCATAGCCTTCTAAAGCTTAGCGCTATCGTAGCGAAGCTCGGTCTCTATGAAAACCAGCAACGAGCGGGCGCGTACGGTTGTAAAACATCAAATTGATTTATAAGTTGTTATTACAACATCCACTAAATGTAAACGATTAATTTTCTCGTTCTTGCGTATTTGTCTAATAGATTAGTTACGTTGCTTGTATTACTTGTACTAAAAACATAACCGTTGCATATGTATTTATTGCTTGTACGAATTCTCTATTTCGTTATGTAATATATCTTTTCCGAGAATTGTGGAAAAAATCTCAAATAAACAGCAGAAGAGATCCTGACGTCCAAAATGATTATTTTGTACTCCTCCCAAAGACCTTATTTTTTATGCCTATTTGAAACGTTTAATGTAGGATACCCATCGTGAGTTAATCGCGAACTCTATAGGTAAAGAAATAAAACAAATGAACCTCGTTTGACAAAAACGAGCGAAGCATTTCGTTATCCTTTCGGAAAAGCACCGCTTGAACTTAACTAAATTAGAATTAAGGTTATTTACCGGCCTTCCAACTGGTTATTGCCTTCCCGTGAGGCCAACGAGAAATGGGTGAAAATCAAGCAAGTCAAATGCGAATGTTTATAATGAGAAACTACACTTTGTCTAATTGACTTTAGCACATTAGTTCTTATTAAATTGTAAATGTTGAAATCTTGATTTCTCCACCATCTGCACATATTAATCTTCCTTCTTTTTGAATAGGAAACAGATTTTTCTCACAATTCGATGCTAGTGGAAAAAATGACTTAACTCGCTCGTTCCACGAAGTACTATAGCAACAAAGGAAATGGTGAACGCTTTAGCTTCAAAAGGAAATAAAAACAAAAAAATGCGACGTTATATTTAGCGAAACCAACGCTTAACCTTGAGATGATATGCAACATTACGGCGGCCGTTTATTTTTGCACAAAAGCGAAACCGCGTACACGTCATACAGGAAGTAGAAAGTGCTTCGGGTTTAAAAACGTGATTACTATACCATGAAAGCCTGGCGTTATTACGTTATATACTAAGACTTTTTCGTACTTAACCACTATAATGTGGTAATGATGACACCAAGGTCAAAGAAATTAACCAAAAAAAAAAAAAGAAGAAATTATAAATCATTTATTTATAGCGACGGTCTTTTCGCGAGGGGAAGTAAATTACGAAACGGTTTCATAACAGCGTTAAAAGAGCGACGGAGCGCCTTACATATCCAGCATTCTGAGGTTCTTGTTTTGCGGTAACTTTAAATAATACATTTATGCAAATGTACTACTACTACGATTTTGCATGTTTTGTATTTATGCTACTGGTGTTTGTTGTGCGGTTTGTTAAATGTATGTATCTGTGCTAACGGCATATCGTTTTTAAGGTGTTGCGTCGAACCAACTACGTACCGCGCATAAAAATTTGCCCGTGTCAAAATGTATTCTGGCGAAAAAAAGCTTTGTTCGCTGAACAAGCATAAAGTATAGGTAATTATCTTATTCGGCGCCTTACCAATGACGTAAGGTGCTTAAAATGCTAACAGTGATAGGAAGTAGCAGTCAATAGGTAATTTGTGGAGGAATTTGCTATTCTGGAAGGTGTTTGTAATCTCGGATTAGATGGTTTCCGTATGCCAAGAAGATTAAGTCGAAAAAAAGCTACTTAAAGATAAAGACAGATAATGAAAAATTATCGCAAATATGTTAAGCAGAAGAAACTAAAGAATGTATCTTGTGCCTTCTAGATCATTTTGTGTATGAATCAAACAATATCCGATGAATCGAATCCAGAGATCTTCAAAACAACACAAGGAGGAAGTAGAAATTTGTCCCCGCTCCTTATATCTTCAGCATTTTCCTCGTCCAGCTTCAATGATTACCGTACTCTGCTTTTATCAGCTGTTACATACGAGTTCGATAAATCCCCAGGCAAGAAACAGACACTTCCATATGTAAAGCTCATTTTGCTTTTTATTTTGTAAAGCTCATTTTATTTTTCAATATAGTCTTCTTTATGGTCGATAAACTGAGTCCAACGCTTTTTTATCTCTTGTACCCTATCCAATAGATACGATTTTACCAGCGTGGCCAAACATACGTCACCTCATCGTTTGTACCAGATATTTTTCCGCCTTGCCATATTTTCATATACGGAAATAGGAAATAGGAAATAATTGCCGGGGCCATGAAACGGGATTCGTTTCTTCGCCAAATGCGGACGTTTTTCTTCAACAGAATTAATGCAACGGTCCAATAAGTTGGCGTAATACTCGCGATTAGTGATTTTGCCATTTTCAATGTAATGAATGGGGATCATGGCGCGTACATCCCATAACTTTGTGGCAATGATATTATTGGTTGATAAAATAATCTCAACTTTCTGTGGTGTCGGTTGATCACCAACTGTTTGGGCTGTTCTTTGGTCTTCGGCGCACTACGAAGAATTATTTCAATTCTAGCAGCGCCACCTCTTCTTTTCTTATTCTTTGCACCTCCGGAGATTTTCGAATCTCTCTCCTCAGATTGTCCACTTCCACGCGGAAAAATGTTCGATTTAAATTCGCATTTGCAGGTCACACTTCATACCGGATCAAACATATTTGCGTTGATAAACACTTATTAATGCTGAAAAAATCTCTTCCGTAATTCCACGCTATACAAATCTCTGTTTCGTTTAATTTAAAAGCCATCAAAGTCAACGACCTTTCGTATCGTGAATGGGTTGTTACCAGATCCAATAGAATTTGACGAACGACCCTTAATTATCTTACTCTCATTCCACGTTCCATCGCTTAAATTGCCGACAGAATGTGAAACGTATACTAGGCATTTCAAGAGCTCCCTGTTTGTTTTGGCATCATCCTCTACGAACTCGTCACCACATTGTTCGCAACTAATGAATATCATTTTTGGCGATATTTTAAGGAAACGTGCTTGTGATTTTCGTTGTAAAAAACGACATACAGTGTAAGCCTTAAAGAAAGCTATAGCAGTATCATATGCATTTTCCTTTACTGTACCACAATACAAGCACGTAGCAAAAGCAATCAATATAAATACGATACCTAATTCAATCTTACAATGTTTGCCGGCGCATTATACATACAATAGAAAATATAATCATTGCATGCCGTTACTAATAACTTACTAAAGAAAAATGCTTTTAACACGACTACAAAGGTATTCATTACACTAATTACCTGCCTATTGCGGTATCATACCTCCAGTAAGAGTGATATCCGCATATAATAGCAACGGACAAGGCAGTGAGCGCATGTAGGTCTCGTATATACCTACCATAATGTAAGAGAATAGATATTGCTTTCGTTGGTAAGTAATTCCGGCGAACATTAGACGATAGATCCAGTGATAGTAAATTAAATCGTTTAGTTGTTTATGAACTAATCACGCCGCCTATGACACGACTCCTAAGGAGATATTGCCGTTTGCAAACAAATTGCCGAGTTAAGCTTTGAGAATAGAGCGAGCGCACAGACTCGCAGACCGTGGTACGGGCACGAGAGGTAATTATTTTTGTATTGCTCACGTTGCCGGATGATGTAGAGCTTAATAAAACGATAGTGACGGAAAGGAATTTCGTTATCGTATGTTACATTGGTGACGGGCATCGCGATAGGGCGAGCGGGTAATAATAGCGAATGCGATAGGAAATTAGGTAATTAACATAGATAGGGCTAGTAGTAATGGAAAGGTGAAGGAGCATCTGGTCGCTCGGTGTTACAGTTATCCTTTTACTTCCGTTCACTACTTCTAAAACAATTCTATTTGAATCAGCTTCAAAATAGAATAGTGACTCAAAACCGTGGTTCTCCGCGTCGCTTGTAATAGATACAACTTTGAAAGGCGGCGATGAGGAAGTATGTGAAACTATGTAGAATAAGATAAGTAACAAGCGCGTGTATTATATCTATTAAATCATGCATTAGCGAAATAACTTATGTAAAATGCATTTTTATAAATATTTCCAACCATTCATTTCTCTTCGTTAACGTAACGTTAACGCTCTCCTTTTGTTTGAGTAATTGCTTTACGTTAGTTTGTTAACTCCAAGAGTATAAGTACCTTTAATCTCGCTCTACTTTGCACCCTTATATGTACGAGGGAGACTAGGGAATATTTCTCCAACAGGTGTTACGTTTCGAGGGTTCGTTCGATAGGTTGAAGCGTTTCGAATTCGCGATTTCCTTCATGTCAAAGTAATAAATCGGCCACCTTCGAAAAAAATTTATTAGATCACTTCCGAGGCCGACAGCCCTCGTAAACGGGTACGAGGAGGGATCAAACTCGGCGCCGGTGGCCTTTTCGCCTACTCATTTATTTGCGCCCCGTTTCCCTATTGTTTCCTTTGCCCTGCTTGAATTTTAAAATCACCGTAAAGGCTGTTAACATCATGTTACATTTATCTTCATTATTCATTTCTATATTAATTTTTTATTTTAAGAGAATTAATTAAAAATTATGTCGGATGCTATCCAAAGATCTATCCAAAGTTTCTAGCAGAGATTCGCTTAAAAATCTGCAAAATCTTGCAGGATCAATCTGAAAATTGTCATAATTTTGTAGTCTTGAGATTTTTATAAGTTCAAACTTTCGAAATATAGCGACGAATAAAAATGAAGAATACCAAGATAACATTCGAGCTCAGTCATACAACGTGTTTGAACTGGTTTTCAAATTAATTCAATCCTTTGAAAGAAAAGTGTGATAATTTTTTACGAGTAAAATAAAATTGCTTAAAAATTCGTTCCTTTTAATGTCTTTGTACGTTCAACTAATTTTCATTTTTACCTACTTTTCGTAGCGCAAAGAAAGGAAGTAGAATCTATCTCCGTTACTTTTTATCCTCGAAACGTAAAAGCTTAATTCATAAAAAGCAAAAGAAAGAAACAATAGGAAAAAAAAGCGCGGAAAAGAGCGAAAGCAAACAGGATGAAAGCCTTCCACCATCTCGACAACCGTGTATTTCGTGACTTGTGCAAAATTGAAAGTCTTCCTTCTAATTAGAAGGATTACAAAGTGTCTGTTCGCGTCTAAAGTGTGAATTCCCTCTTCTCTTTCTCCCTATAAAGTACTCCTTTGCTACTCCGCATATAATCGTCCCCGGGACCATTCGAGAGACGAAAAAAAAAAAGCATTCCGCAGTCATCCTACAATGTCGCACGCTCGAAGAGAATTCACCTCCCGCTCTCTCGAAGCCATATTCGTCTTTGTAGAAGAACGATTCGTTTCGTTTTGCAATTACGCCGGATGTACTTTTTCAAAAGCCAATAAGATGAGCAACGCTCACTGCTTTCGATTTCAAACGAACCTTTGAAGATGTCTCTCGATTCATCATCACTTTCCCTAAGGCATTCGTTTTAAGCTTCCCTAATAGCGTCAGTACAGAATGCAGAAATTGAACGGCGACATACAATTAAACACGTTTATATGGGTTGCTTATAGCGTCAGAAACAACACGAATCCTTTCAATAATGCGTTTGTTTCAACACGTTTTAGTGTCGGAAATATTTTGTGGTACGTTGTAGTTATTTGGTCGAAAATAACACAAGAATTTATTACATAAACCGTATACAAAAAGAAATTAAAATTAATAATAAATCTATACGAGGTCTCAACTATTATTTACATATCGGGACTTGCTGAACCATATATTATAAGATCTCCTCGAAAAATTATTTGATATACATATGTACAGCGCGTAACGTGCTAGAAGTCCATATTTCCACAGTTAATCTCAGATTCTACCCGACTGTTCCTTGCTACTTCTTCCTCAGACTCCCTTCGTTCATCCATGCCGCAAAAGGATTTCTACCCTTTAAGATCTTTGAATATGTTTCAGTCAGCTAACTCTATGACTCTTCGCTGCTTGAACAATGCTTGGATAAACGTTCTTTTCGTCCAAAAATATGTCCCAGCAATAGGTTGAAATACACCGCTAATATTAGGTCTCGTTCCTATTTTTCCACATCCCTAAATTTCCATCGACCACAACAGATTTCTTCACCCAAAACTACCATTACTTCTGTGATCTGCTTGAGCGTTTTCTCTATTGGTTTTGATAGTTTATCTGGCACCCCTAACTTCTCTATTACAGGATACAATTCGTGAATCCTTTACACGAATCATAAAGTTGCTTAATCTATAAATGATGAAAATCCAAGGTTTAGGCGAAGGTTATTTTGGAGCATGTTCAACGTAAAAACTTGATTTAAATATCTCTGCCGTGAAATCGTTTCCTCCAGCACTTCTTAGTTCGTTGATCAATTTCAGCGGTTGGTGCTTCGGATTTCTCATCTTACTCCAAGCTTTGTCATTTTCCATGCTAGAGTCTTCCTGTAATCGAGTTTATTCGGACTTTTAATATGACAATTGTTCAAAATATTCCATCCACGCTTTTTCAGGAAAAGAAAAGGTGGTAGGCGTTCCCTCTGCTGAAGAAGCTCGGACAAAACGAGTGCACAGCAGGTAATCGAGTTACAATGGCACGGTCCAAACACGTCATATACTAAATTTCGTCAAAATTGCCTTAAAATGCAAGCTACGTTGCTTTTCTAGCTACTTGCAGAAATTTCACCTTTAAATGTCATGAGTGAATCATGATGAATTCATCTTTTTTTAAGCTATCAAACGTAATTTCACTAGATAGCGCGGAAATGAAAGCACTGAAGCCACAAGATTTGAATGATTCAATATAAATTAAAAAAATAAATAAATAAATTGCAAATAATGTTCTAGTATGAAACTGGCACTTAGATAGATGTAAAGGATCTCTTAGGAGCTATTTTAAAAATACTGATTCATAAGACATAATCTTAAAACGCAAGTCTTGCATTTACAGGCAATTACCTTTTCCTAGCGCGTAGAAATAGCACCGAGTAAAAAGTAACCGTCTACAACTGGTGGAGATGCGATCATCGCGTATTATTTAATCTATTACCATGACTTTGTTTAAGCGCACTTGCTCCGTCGTCAGGTGTAAGAGGCATGACGACATCGTTTCTCTTGTTGCGTGCGAATTCAATTAGCAACGAGATTTAGTGCCATTACGTTTAATTTAATAATATTCAGCGGTTACCGGATTAATATTTACAATCACGCGAGAGCGTCGAGCTTATCGCAGATAATAACGTGTAAGCAACGTATTATATTGCCTATTTCAAATACGAAAAGTGACTGTGCAAGACGCAGATGTTGTAGATGCATTAATCGTACGTGAAGCACCACTAGCAGGTGGCCTAATACGTAATGTTTTCGCCGAGATTTAGAACTAAGAGACTAGAGAACTAAGTGAAATAGCGCAAAAGCGTTTGTAGGTAGATAATTTCCTAAGAGTTCGATTTATTCGACGCAACAAATTGAATGTTTTAAAGAAAGAAGAAACTAATCGAGATCTGTTGATAAATAAAGAGTATTGAGGAATTAGAGCTATTTATGGAGTTGTATAAAGTCGAGATGCTAATACTACGATTACGTTAATACTGTCCATTAATTTTGGAGAACATATCTGGATGAACATGGAATTCGGTTAATTAAATTTATGCTTCGCGAGTTTTTAACGATTTGCTTTTATCGAGCAAGTTTGATAAGGGAAGGGTCAAATATCTGGAATATATCGCTTATTTAGTAATTAATACCAGGGCAACGCCTTAAGTTTTTTCTGATGGTTTTCAGTTCGATCCAAGCAAAAAAGTGTAAACTGTTGTTAAGTAAGCAGCAAATGTCAATTGTTCATATTATACTATTTATTCTGTTATGTTGAAACTTAAATATTTCTTCCTAAATCAGTTTGCGGACATCTGTTTCAGGTGAATGTTATTTGAATCCAATTTCATGCATCAATTACTTCCCGCTTTGGTACTTTAATTTCCATATCGCTAGCACATATTGCTCCGTAATAATCTCATGTTATACAGTTATACGAGAACAGTTACCATCCTAGCTTAAGCCAAACAAACCGACAAATAAATAAACTTAGCGCCGTCATAATTTCCGAGAACAATCGTACAATAAAAAACGTAGAACAACGAACACAATAAAGCTTTCCCATTACATCTTCTTTAACATAAAAATTATTTATTGTCTTATTTCTAATTTAAAACAAAATTACGGTTACTGTTGATTCTGGAATTTCTTCTTTTTTTTGTTGCTTGCGATGATATGGTAAAGAAACAAAAACCGAGTTTTTGTCTCTGTTTTGTAAACAAAACTAGGTCAACCGCACCTTGAATAATAATTACCGCCATTTCTTTTAAATCGCTATAAATTATGATAAATCGGGAGTTGTTAGGGGCTCGCATTTAATTATCTAGTTTTGGTAGGCTTTTAATTCTTTCTTTTTGATTTGGTCATTAATGTTAACAAGGTTTTATTGAGGAAGGTGCTAATGAAATAAGGAAGCGACCTTTTATGCGCTGTTAAGTCGTTAATTAGTGAAAATTTTAAGTTCATTCCTTCATACTTTGTACTTAATTTTTGTTAAGGAGGTTTTTCTACATTTATAAATACGAGCTGTTTTCAAAGCTGAGGCATTTATTTTAACAGGTTGTAGAAATACATCAACAGAAACTTAATATAGAGGCCTTTGAATTAATTAACCGCCGCTTCCATTCTCTAAACTATACCTTTAACGTTTTAGACCAATTAACTCTGTTCCTCCACAACAAAAAAAGGTTCCTGCTGAAAATTAAGAACTATTAGAGTACCTGAAGGTAGGCATGTAGACAACCTAACAGATGATAGTTTTGAGCATTTCTATAATCTAAAGACGAACTACTGCACGATTTTTTTCCATAATGTATAAACGCCTCAACTTTGAGAACATCACGTATATAAAAGCTACAAATAACGTAATCCCTCAGTTCCACCAACGCAGATGTTCAGAATTCAAAGACGATGATGACACGACGTTGTAACGTTCGCCTAAAAATAATGACAAAATCGCGTAGATTAAATAATAGCAGCGCAATTCTTCAAGCGATCCCCGCGAATTGTCGATAAAAGGAATCGTCTAAAGATTCCGCAAAACTATGTCAAGTACAAGCGGATAACAAAGCCGAACGAAATTCGTGACGGAACCTCTACAAGAAAGACAATGCGCGGCCGATATCAAGAATTTTTATTGCTTACATTCCCAGTACGGGTTATATTGCAGATTATGCAGTTTCTTTGTATCCCATGGATAATAAATCATGCCTTGGATAAGAAAGAAAACGCGAAAAATTGTTTGAATTTACCGTTCTCACGTTAGGTCGTGTGCTTAGTAAAATATAAACAATGAAGTATATATTATATTCACGATTCGAACAAAGAACCTTATTTGCTAAGCGATCAGATTTAAAAATAGTAGCAGTATTGCGTTGGAACGTTTACTTCGAGTTAGCAAGTACGTTTATCTTTTTGCTCTTATTATAATGCAATCCGCCACATTAATGGTTACAATAGCCTGCTGAGGTCATGGCAAGCTTTAAAAAGCTTATGTATCCCGTTGGATCGTCGATACGGGATAAAATTAAAAAGCTCCTCTACGTTGTTGAAACATTTCCAGGCGATATTCTATTACTTTGAGTGTTTCATCTCTGAGAGACAGAACCTCACTGACACCACGCCAATGTATTGCCAAGATCTTGAACATTATCTGGAATGACAAATAATTCCTGCTATGTAAGCCCTTAAGCAAATTTGAGGAAATTGGTGTAGTTATAGACAACAAGTAATTGGGTGGACCAAAGTTAGTTAGTGATAAAGTTATGAAAATTATTTCTTAAAGAAAGCTATCTTTATAAGCTGATATGTTGTATCGGTCTTTATGTAATATGATAACGTGCCATTGGAAAAATTAGTTTTAGATACTAAAATTACGATTAGCAACTAACGAACTATTTAATTTAATTTTTCTAGTAAGCGTGTAAGATGTTTCAAAAGGAAATTATTCTTTTCTGACCATTCAAATATATAGTTTCTTTCTTTCTAAAACTATTTCTAAAGCTCACCCATTCAACAGATCTAAAACGTCGACAGGGATCTTAAAAAGGAAAATATAAAGAAAAGTACGTCCGCCACGAGTTGCCGTATAACTCTTGAAATAATGTAAGTACCTATGTATATGCATACGTATAAATGTTATTCCTACTGAAATGTCGAAGGTTTGAACGAGTTTGCGTGGTCGTCTACATACAATGTATGTCAAGGAGTTACGAAAATTTTGGCTAGCTTCCCACAACGCTTCAACGACATTACGACCAGATACGTTCAAGCAATGTTATCTTATTATTATTACTATTATTATTATTTCGTTTTGCCCTTGTTAACTAATAACACTCTTTGGTACGCAATAAGTTATTGTCAATTCGCGTTCAAAATTATATTAGGCCGAAGTTTTGAGTATCTTAAAAGACTACTTTCCAATGTTAAAAGTTAAAATTTAATCAAAAATATAAGCTTTTATGGGCAACCGTGTATTTTCCTCCACCTTTACTTGTCACTGGAATATTATAATGTAGACCATTTTCAAGTGATTTTGCACCGTTTAATCGCAACGGTAATTGCTCGCGATGGTGATTTTATGCATTGGATATGCTAAGAGCGCGAACAAAAATGATGTTTAATACATCCCATTATTATTTACTGCCGTATCAGCAAAAAGATTAGAGAATTACACGGAAAAAGGGAACATAAACTGTTGAGCGTCTAAGCCTATGTAATCTCATTTAATAAAATTGCATGAAGATGTGTACGGCGAGCCATTTAATAAGTCTTCTGCTTGGCGCAACGGCTGATTTAAAAGACGATAACGCCAAACAAAGAGTAATAATCATGTTTACCGTTGAATTTGCGTGTGGACTAGTATCATTTGTCAAGCAGTCAAAGGAATAGCTATGTTTATCTAATCTAGAAGACCGTCTTCGTTGGTTCATGTCATCTCTTGACGCTACAATTACGTACACATGTTCGCTTTGATTTATTTATAGTGGTTAGTTCGCTGATAAAACGAAGAAGTGAAAGCGTTTTTATCAAGTGCAAACGTACTTGTTTTAAATTATCATCACTCGGCGAAATGATGAATGGAAATCCTTTGTTTTTGATGTTGTAAATTTGGCGTTACGCTTTTTTCATGAAGTTAAAGATAGTGAATGTTACCGAAATATGCTAGAGTCCTAGCAAAATCTCTGTAAAACGTTATTCAACGTTTCCTCCAATAAAAGTGCATTTCTGTGCTAGTAATATTAGGACTTTTTAACATGTTCTTTCATGACGGTAAGGGACATCTTGGGTTTGTTACGGACACTTTTTCCTGATGGCATGATTTCTTGAAATGGTGATATTTAGTAGTTTTCAAGATCGTGAGATTTCACTCTCCTTTCACCCATTCTCGTGGGATTTCTTCAAGAACAAAGCCCATTCTAACAACCCTATGAATTAATGAATGACCTGGAGCAGAACATTAGTGGACCATATCTATTTAAGTTGTGTCTATCGTGTGTTGTTCTTTTCATGGTTTGCTATTATGTACTGCCGATCTCAATGTGTCGCTTAGTCTGTTGTGTGTGTTCTAAATTTTTCCTAGTGACATGCAAATTAAGTATCTTGAGGTTGTCATAATCAGCACTGAGCTCTTCTATTGGGTAAGGGTAAAAATATACAATGACCGAGTGTTTCTTCGATTTTGCACTGTATACTGCGTGCGGTTTGTTCAATATACAATTTGCCGCAATGGCACTGCAATTCGTAAAGAAAGTTAAATACTTAGGCAACGGGCTTTCATTTTAGGATACAAGGTATTCAATAAATACAATATGCTTCAACGTGTTTGTCTGATTTTCACATTCTTCTTTCCCACGGCATTCTTCAGTGTGAAACTCTTCTGCAACGCACAAAACAATCAATTTATCGAGCTTTATGGAGCTATCTATATATTAAATATGTTTTATTATGGTTCTAACTTTTCAATTTATTTTGACGCTCATATGTAAAAAATAATATCTCTTCGTGATGAATCGCCCACAAAAACTACATCAAAACCCATTAATCCGAGTAAAATAAAATTTATACCATTATACGCCTGCCTCACGGTCGTTAAAATCCGTTACCGTCGTCAATAATTGCACTTAATTGCAACTCGAAGTATCACCTATCATAGCCCATATTTACTTCCTCCAACAAAAAGGGTACGTTTTTTACTGGGTTGCTTTTTGCGTTTATTATTTTACATTTTGTTATCAAAAGAAGAAAATTAATGGCCGACAATCAGCAGGAACGTTGTTGTACGGACAATGCATACGCGTGCAAAGGTTTTAAGGTGATTTGACTTATAACTCGCAAAAATTAGTAAACGCCGATTAATTTGACCAATTGTTCGAACTTATAGCACTTTGTTATCTCGGCAATTACATAAGGAACATTTAAAGCATTTCAATCGGTCTTTCGCATTCGGATATACCGTGTCAGAGATAGCATCGCTGCAACACTATTATGTAGGTCTTTGTGCAGCGTAATTTATATAATGGCCTCGGGTACACTTAATTTTGCAATAATTATATACCATTATATGGGAACGGGTTAATATAGGCACGCCGTCCAGTAAACCGATAAGCCAATATTATACTGAACACCTAAAATCTTTATAACGCATTCGCTTTTGTTTTCAGTTTAACGCGTATTCAGATTTCTATCTACAGTCAAGGTTCGAGGCATAATAATCCGAAGATAATCGGAAAACAAGTGGACGGGGTCCCTTTTATTGTTGTATAAAACGAAAGCGAACGCGATGATGTCAAGACAGAATAAATCAATTTTCAAACCGGATTGCTTGTTTGTACACGTAAAACAATGGTATTTAAAATACTTTAAAACATCTTTCTCGCGGGCATAACTTAAGGAAAGCTATGAGAATTTTTCTAATACGCGTGATTATATACATGTACATCTCATGGTCCTGAAAAAATTGCTGAAAATCGGAAGTGTGTATCATTACCGATTCTTTTATATACCTTGCCTCCTTTCTCAGTTACCATGAAGCGGGTGTGGATAATTTCTTTAAAAAATAACTATTATGTGGGAGGCAGTGTTATTAGTTGGACAAAACTTCCCAAAATATAGGATAGCCCACGTAGGCTATCACACGAGGCTTGTTTGTCCTAACAATTTCAAATGGAGATTCTTGACGTATAATTCTAAGGCTCAATATTCAATATTTTAAATTTTTTTAGAACAAGTGGAAACGACCACTGGCTCCAGTAATTTTTTAAAGTGCTCTTCAGTACTTTTACAGCAATAAACATCCATTGCAACCTATCCCTTATTTTGGTCCATATGCGCAACAAGAAGATATGGACCCGTTTTAAATGCGCCATATTTCTAATAAATAGCAGTTTAAGCTTGAATACCGGCACTATTGGCAAAAGATATTTTTCGTCTGGGTGTGGAAGAGATTTATTTGGAATTACTCTCGAAAACAGCCCATTTTCACTAACACTTAGGTATTGAATCCGCTTCTGCAATATCCATTAAAACCGTTTGCTGGAATTAGTGGAGTTGCCCAACAGCAGCTTCGCGAAATAATTAAATATTATTCCTTTATTTACATACTTATAATATTTCTTATAAACAGCACAAACAAAGATACTCTTCTGCGAACAAAACTAATACACAAGTACTAACATCACAAGAAAAAGTGCTTTTTTCTTCTTCCTTCCAAACAACGTCGTTCATAACACACCATCACGTGTTCCATCCATACCACGTTATCCGTTGAAGTAATCATCCTTTCTAACTAGAACCCCGTCCAATTTCGCCAGTCGGGCGCTAATCATTTTCGATAGATAGATCAGTCACGTAAGGCTCTTGTGCTGTGTGCGCAAAGCACGTCCGTGTCGGACAAGTTCGCGTTAAACTAAGGCGAATGGGTGTTGACTGTTGACAGCGAGCGGGAAGGACTGGCAGGAATCGCAGTTGGATGTGAAAGTATATTTGTCAAGGTTACACGCGCGCTTGTTACTGGTACGCCGTAGAAACTTGTATACACACAACATAAACAAGATCATTGATGCGAGTTTCTGTACGATTCCACCTCGAGACGAATGTAAATGTATTTTGTAAAAGTATTTGCTATAATCTGGTAGACTTGGGTGTTTACCGGCGTGACTGTTATTTGTTTTTTGCCTGTGATTATTGTTTAAGTACATTATTTTTCTGATGATCGAATAGTGGATAGAAAAAAGCGAGTTCTGTGGTACGTTCTTCATACGATATTCCCTGTATAAGCATGAATTGCTACTTAAATAAATGCTTAAACGCTTCAATGTTCGTAGTCCTGTTAAACTTAAACCCGTTCCTTCGAACACACTGTAGGATGTAGTTAACTCAAGAAAAAAGCCATTACCTAACCCATAAGATATCGTCCTAAATATGATTATGGATGTACTTTCTGTCATTGGAAAAAAAATTATTAATAATAACTAGTGAATCTTATCGAGCGAAGGTAAATAAAGCACAAATTTACTGCAAACGGGGACAAATCAATATGCTGCGAACAGTGAAAAAAATTATTCAGCAGGACGCCATAGAACAATTTATTCGCATACTTATTGAGTAAATACTGGTGTTGAACATGAAGGTTACAGAGAGCGGATGCTGTAGAAATTTCGAAAAAACTGCACAAAAACGATAACCCCATGTTAGGTCCCTCGCTTACGTCAGCGAAGGATTAATCGTCTTCGAAAAAGGCAGAGACTGTTCCATCGAATGGGAAAGTAGTAGCATTTGTCTTTTAGGATAGTGGCGGAGTTGTGTTAATTACCTATGTTGGAAAAGGAGAAACAATAACGTGAGGGTATTACGCATCATTACTTGATAAGCGCATTTGAAGACAAAGGGCAGAAATTCACGAATTGACCCTTCCTATTCGCCAAATCTGGACTTGGACGACGTATTTCTACTTCTTAGATTTAAAGTTTTGCTCCGAGAACGGGGATTTTCATCAAACGAGGAGACCACCCCATTTGTAAGCCTGTTTAGCAAACCAAGATACTAACTATTACTTGAATGGATTGACGACGTGGAACAAGCAATACCATTCCCAAATTCATTATTAGAAAATATCTGTTGTTAGCGGCGAAGGCGAGTGAACGTGTGACCAGCGCCCCAAACAAACGGCTATGAGTTGCGGCAAACATTAATTCATCATAAAAAGAGGGGTATTTATCCTCTTAATAAAACTTTGTTAGAACCTGAAATTATTTTTTTTTTACTGACTATTTTAATTGCCCCAGAATCGCAGGACCTAACATAGCATCCTGCTGCGAATTATTTACTAAGACTCCCATGTAAGAATAATGTCTATAAGCAGCACAAAGTATCGTCGCAGTTCGCTCGGCGACCCGTTTCATTGTAACTTATAAGTATCATTTTCAAATATCGCCATATTTACTTATTTCATCGGTTTTCTTCCTTCTTTTATATACCGTAATGCCTTCGGGCTTATTTATTTATACAGTCAAGAACGCCATTTTCCAATTTCCGACAGTAACCCATTCAGAACGGATTGGGTAAATATACGCCAGATGGGCGGTGTACTCTCCGAATCTGAGAGAACGTAGTAAGCAGGGTGTGTAACCGCCGTCGCGACAAATCTCGTTCCAACTCATCTCGGGTCTAACCCCACTTCAAGTGAAATTAAATTTTTAAGGGCGCGGTGTGGATGTACGTGTTGGTGATGGAGGGGTGACATTTTTTATTTTCTTTGGAAGGAAAATAAGATAATGGAACTACGTGGATATGTTCGTTTCGTCTTATACGTGGTCAATGTTAAATGTATATTTCGGTTACTTCAAACTGAAGCGTTAGAAAAAGGAGCTTTGAAATAAAACGTATTGTTGCTGATACGAATACTTGTAATTGTTTCGAGACAATGGGCTTAAGAAACGTCAAACAATTCTCAAAATCCCTTCTTGAATTTGGATTAATAAGCAATTAATAGGAAAAGCTTCATTGTCGCACTATTCCAGAATTCCTCTTGACACATAATTAAAAATTCTAGGGACCATTAAATCTACAGCAGAGGAAGAAGTGAACAAGCTACTCTCTTCCTAAACCAGCCACATTCTCCATTCCCAATCACTCGTCGCCTTACTCGCTTCCACTACGTATAAAGCGTACAAAGCCATCGACATAGCCAGCTCGTGTAAACGTATCCGCATGTAATATTTAATGATTAACGGACCGTATCGCTTAATTCGTAATTAGTCTTATCGCGCATACATTTATGTTAATCGAAGTAATCAAATGTCAGTCCGTGTGTCACTTTTGTTTATAATATTCACGGTTCACTGGATTCGTGAATCCGTCGTCGCTGGCTGCTTGCCCTCCATACATAGAGGGCGCCGTTGTGCGCTGGTGTGTTCGTAGAAGTGTGCGTGTGCTTTTAACGCGAACATGTTGCTACTGAGATCGTTGTGTTCGCCATTAACGGCTTTAACCGGCCAAGAAAGAGGGCAACGGTAACAACGACAAGCTATTTTTCATATGTAATTTATGTGAGTGCGTTTTAAACAACGCGTTCTGTACAACTAGAGACATGGGTCGTAAATGTTGGCAGATTTACGGATAATTTAACGCCGCAATTCGGTGTTAACTTATTTATTGTCTATTAGCGACGGTTCGATCTTTACTCGAATAGATTTATGTAAATCCGATGTGTAATAATGGGTTGTTCGCAATAAATTATCTGTTCTACTGTATGTTTCTAAAATGTTATCTTAGTGCAATGTATCGATTTCTATCAAATATGGTCATCTTTAGGCTAGTTCAAAAGACAATTTAAGAATTTTGTTTTCAGAAAATAAAGATACCTAGGCATGTTTCGTGAGAGCGAAACGGAAAAAACTCATGATTTTTTAACCATATAGATGAAATTTAGGGTCGTCGCAAACTTCGATGATATTCTTAGCAGAGATTCTATGCTTTTCGATAAACATTACTATGGCTTTTAATGAAGACTACTTGCTTAAACTTACACGGAACCTTATCTTAAGTATTTCTTACATTGATTTTGACCACTACCGTCGTTGGCGGAACTTCCTACCACTCACGATCCAAAGATAATAGATCAGAAAAGGAATTTTTACCCTAAAGATGAGTTCTCAACCGCTAGAGGAGCCTTCAGTTCGGATAGGCGTACAAATTGTAGCCACTAGACGAGATATCAGATAATCTCTAAGATCTTGATTGTAACATTACATATAGGGGTCCAACGAAATGATGATACAAGCAAACAATTAAGAAGTCTTTGATATAAACATATTTTAAGGGGAGATAATCAGATAGATACTATCCGCTAGTACCTAGTGCCCGCAGTAGCGATTGCCATTTGAACCAGACAGAATCAACTCAGGAAGGATATTTAATTATTTCAAAGCATTTTACGAAAAATGTATCAATTCCGGATGGATACGGTTGTTTCATCGCAATAAGAGTTTGGGTATCCATTTCTATCGGAATTTCAAGGGTTACCGAATTTCTATATTAATTTCGCATACGATTTGATTTGGTTTGCAATAATTCTTTTTTTTGCACAGATGGCCGCCTTGAATATTCGTCAAACCAGCAGGTACGACCACTTAAATTCAGCATGCTAATGATGGTGCGGAGTCCTCTAAACATCATCTGCTTCGATTAAAATTTGCATTGGCGAGAAATGCAAGAACTTAACGACGACTAGTTATTCAATTATTTACATTTTTACAGAAACAGTAACATTGACTGTAGCACCATGTTTGAGCTAAGGCTCGACACTTTTCAGACTTCAAAAGATTGCCTTTCCTGTACAGTAGACAACCAGTGTGCATATACCTATTTAAATTTTCATGTAACGATGTATGTTTACAAAAATCCTGGTATGTTCAAATATCTGGAGTAGTCAACAATTTAGCAGCGTAAAATCTTAAAAATATGGATTTTTCCCGACTATTCTGCAATAAATATGAATCAGAATTTGGACTAAAGGTCCTGAAGAAGTTAATAAAAGAAGCTTTAAGCATCTAACATTGCCCATAAAACTACATTTTATTAACCTGGCCGTGGTAAATACCATCTCTCGCATCGTTTTTCACGATTTACATCAGTCAGAATTCGTAACGCTAACTATACGATGCGACAAGTTATGCGCACCCGTACGTGCGAACGTATCACATACGCGAAAGCGGAGACATGTTGCATTGTTGTTTATTTGCGCGCGACAGAGCTAACTTAATTACTCGCCTATCAACTTCGAAATTTATTATCTCGAAATGTGGCGGAGGTGTGGCGTAGACGAGAAGGACGCAGAGGCAAGGAAGAAGGGTGAAAGACCAGAAACAAAAAACTTTTATCGCGCCACTGTGGAGAGATTTATCGCGTCTAATAAATGAACGAATGCTAGTTAGTAACACGGTAAATTGCTTGATATATTATTCCCTGCTGCTGCTGTTACCGCTATGAGGTTATACGGGTATAAACCTGCGTGATAGCGTGGAACGATCTTTTTTTTGGTGGTTGCTTTTGAAACGTTGCGAAAATTTTAGTTGGCTCCTTACCGACAAGCTCGATAAGTGTTTTTATTGTAGAATTTAAGACATGCGACATAAATTGAACAATTATGTATTAATATGGTTGCTAAAAAGGTATAGTTCAAACTTAGCATGCAATGAGAAGCAAAACGATGCTAATTCATATTTTACATTGTTAGGGGACACGCTGTAGCTATTAGCCGATTCCAGAGAAATCTGCTAGAAATACGCTTTCTTTTCGTTTTATTGCAACCAGTTTACCTGGAGAAATCTATAATTTTAATTCACCCAAAGTTACCTATCAGAATTAATTGTCTTCATATCGACCAATTGGCAACGACCTCCTTTAAATTTTGAATTAACGGATATATATTTCCCAGATGCCCATTTAGATCCCATCTCAAGTATGAGTTAAACCCTTAGCTTTATCTCGAAGACGTTGACAAATATCGCTCGTACGCGAATGTGGGAAGTTGTGGGCGAAATACAACAATAAACAACGTCAAGCTTAGAAACCAACCAACCGGTATTAGCCGTTCACAGACGACACGATATTATTAATATCGTTTCGTATGTACCCAAGCGCTTATTGTTCGACAAGATCAATAAATTAATTAGAATGGAATGGATGAATGAATTAAAAAGAGAACTTCCACATTCCTCGGACGTGGCATTGTATGGTATATGGACATATTGTACATATGTTAAGTACACGCTAAAACACGTATGTAACTATTTGTTACCACCTATGAAGAGGTGTGTGCAGAATTATGACGTCCAGGCTACGAATAGAATGGTGAAGTTTCACTCGGACGGTTTCCGCTCAACAATGTGGTGTAATAATGGCGTTGCTATTAATTTAGTAAGTTGATGATGTAAAACGTGTATATTGCAGCTGGTGGAACAATAGACTTCGAATTAGAATTTCTATCTGAGTAATGTTGAATTTTCTCAGTAGAAACTTACTGCGGACCAGGCAATGAATCTCGTCCTTATGGCTTACCTGTAACAAAAAAAATAATAATATTAGAGAAAGTTATGTCATTTATAACTTGAGTCAACTTCAATATGTTATCAAGTATTTCACGTATTTTTTCCCACGTAGATCAAGATTCTCTTTACCTAATATCATTACTAATCGCATTTATCAAAGCCAAGAAAATTTCTTACACGGACAACAAAATCGTTTCCTTTCTGGCTTCTTTCCCTTCTTCTTTTTTACTATTGTATAACGTTAATATCCGGTATTGTCACGGACTTATTGAATAGGGACCGTCGTGTTTCATTTAGTCGCAGGCGGTGCTGTTCGATCTCCCTCCGCACGAAACATGCCCACAGACGGAAAATAATTTGTCGATCTCTGCCCGACGATATTCTATATTGTGATTGCGATAATACGTTATATTGCGCCTATTGTTTCCTTATCAGATTCAGCGTGTAACGTTCCCATTTTGTCGAAGCACGCCGTAAGCGTTATTCTGCATAACCGCATATATATATATATATATATATCGATGTGTATATGCTTCCGTACAGGTTCTTGTCGAAATGACAGGCGGGTTTGTTTTCAATTAGTTCCAAGTCTCGAATGTATACTTAGCTAATAATTATATGATGAACAATCGATAGTAAAAAAAATAAAGACCAATCAACATCTAAGAAGATAGAGTGTAGGTTCCGAAAAGTAAGATGAGAAAACTTCTTTGAAGAACTAATTTCGTAAAATAAAAAGTAGTAGACGAAATGGGAAAAGCCTCCAGAGAAGATTCACATCGTACATCTGTTTTTTGGTGGAAAGCATCTCACCTAGCATACTCGCATGATGTAGCTATTTGCGACTTTACCGTACTAACTCCCTTCAACACAGGCGCATGTGAACGGTGAGAGAATTCTTACCATCGACAAGATCAATCAGATTCGAAACTAGTTGAAAAAAAAAAAAAAAAAAAAACGGGGACCCTGCCCAGACATATAAATCGCTTGACGTTAAGCGTTATCTGCGCACTAATCTACATTTTCCTATATATTAATCACGGCGTAACGACTCATATGCTCGTACAATACAGCAGTGCGTTGCATATAGACGGACGTGTTCACGACCGAAAAATAATCGCATTGACGGCGTGCCTATCCACGATTTACAACGCAGATGGCCGTTATACACACCTTTCGCCGCGCCAGCTAATGCACACGCATGTTTCTCGTAAACAATATCCAGCAGTTTCATTATGTACTTACACGATACAGTTTCAGATCAAAACATTGTAGGAAGCGTGTTGTGCAGGGCTTCAGAAAGAGGTGCCGTTATATTGAAACTAAATCCTGACGTATGTGATTAATAAATTATAGCAAGCTGTTGGTATTTACATGGATGGTTGACTTAATGGTGCATTAGTTGTAAGCGATGTGGAAGTCTTGATAGTCTAGATTAATAGTTCAGTGTAGATGAGAAGTTTCCTGAACAATACGGATACGGATAACAAGGAAAAGTAAGGAGTATGAGCTTTTAACAAAGTTCGAAATTATTCAAGTATGTGATAGAAATCAATTTAAAGATTTCTCTTCGATGTGACAATGTTTTGTTATTACATCGGATGTTATTTCAGAGGCAACTCGCAGTTCATTATCGACATTTTCCAATACGGATTTCCAATACGTGTATATTTCATGTTAGTGAGAGCCGAGGATCGCAATTTACATAAATAGGACGTAGCACATTTGACTTCTTCAAATTTTCAAGAAATCAGCATAAATTCATTCGAGGAACATTTGTAGCTGAAAGTTCGGATTTCGTGCATGCTGCAATTTTATTTTTCTCTTAGTTTCTGTATCGTTTACATTCCGTGTAGCGATGGCCGAGGTGCCGTTTAAATATTGATAACTTTGCACGACTCCTTTAAGGAACGATAAATCTATTACAAGAAGCAGGCCTAATGAGCAACCTCTCCAATCACACTCAATAAGCTGTCCGACTATCGCTTAATCGAGGTGTCCGCTTCTAACGTTGAATATTACCATAAAAGGAGACGATACACAGAGTTTCATCCCGTTTTTGCACGTTTGTCGATCTACTCGGGCGATTTTGCGAAAAATTCCTTAAACATTCGTATTAAAATAAAAATCGCTCCTTTTAGCGTAGAATATTCAATGAGCCATCATGATTAATAACCAGTTCAATTTCCGCTTTTGTAGATAATAATGTTAATAATCCTGCGTTGAATGCTTAATGAATCATTAGACCAAATTGGTAATCCAATAACGAGAAGAAATCATATCCACCACAAACGCTGCTTCCCACACAAACACAACAAAGATTCTAATTATACTTATTGGCAGCGTAATTCCATGGTATACGCGAATAGAGTAAAGCGCAAAAAGGGAAAAGAGAATATTACAAAGTCGGCGTGTACGGACCATATGTTAGAATTCCCTCTGATCTTAATTATGCTGTTATAATCTTTCCTCCTATAACGGACGGATTTATGTTTCGCATGATATCTGCGTGTGTTCTCGTTGTGTGCGCTTGTGTTGTGCTGCTTCTAGAAATATGGCGAGCATATTTTAATAACTTCCATGCACAACGAATACTGATGGAATTCGTGTTGCTTCTATTTTCGCGAGGAACTATTACGCGGCGTGGATAAATATTAGATGCAAGTAGCGTAAATATTATTGAAGCTATTACTACATTAATTCGGCCTTTGCTTATTTTGTTTATCCTTACGTGCATACGTTTATTTACCTATTACAAACTGATTCTACTCGTTTCCTTGGATTCTATATATGCAGAAAATAAATTTCACGTTGAAAACGAGTGCAAGATCAGTTAAAAATACACAAAGCAATAGAATGTAGTAAGAAAAGAAAAGATTATCCCCGACAAAGCTTTCTTCCCATCCACATTCCACTATTCTATTATTATCCAGAACAAAACTGTACTAATTTTCTGAAAGACCATTACACTAAGATGTTAAAATTAACACCGCAAGACGTTTTTCGTTCCCTTTACACGCTCCGAAGATTGCTTCTGCGATGTAATTTTCGCTTATGTGAAAACACCGCAAATTATTTCTTGTCCGTCATGTACAATAGACGCGTATAAAACAGCTTAACGTTGTTTCTGTCAGAGATGACGTACTCCTTTGATGATGGTAGAAGTGTAAATCAAGGTTGTTTAAGTGAGGTAGTCGTTTTTTGGATTCGTAAAATTCCGAATACCTCGGTCAACTTATGTGAATTTTTCTCCTGGTTTATTATTATTCATTCAGATTTTGTATTTATCTTAACTGATGATTGAACAATACTGCAACGTTAATAATAATTTTTTGTCGTGTACCAGATTCGAATAAAACAAAACAGAAATGCCACTGATAAAATTAAATGCTCTTTTGCAGAAGACACCAATATCCGTAAATATTTGATTGTTCCATACAGAGACATTTTAGGATCCATCTCTTCAGCTAAGGCTGAAACCGTTCAGTGTTCAAAAAAGTCGGTCTGCACCATGCAAGAGGATAATCTGAAAAATGTCCAGGCTAACACAAAAACACTATATTTCTTATCAAATTCTTTCCCTGAATAAGTCAATACACTCTGTGCATAAATCGGGCACCGTTGCCCGGCGATGCTCTCATCTCTTTAACCTATATTCAAACAGTAATTGCCATCTTACTCTGCAAAGTAGACGTTTACGAACGCCTTCTAAGAGAACTTGAGCCTGGGAAGTAAAACTAAGCACCTAGGGTGTTAGATCTGATGAATAGGATGGGTGACCTATCAATTTAAATCTCAATTCGTGAATTACTGCGTACTATGTTACTCTTAATTTTCCAAGATAACAACCTTGTCTACTACCTTCAGAAAGCGGTCGCCATAAATTTTCCTTTCCTTTTTCCGAATCAATTCATCATTCGCAGTCTACCATTCATCTTACAGCTACTATTCAATTTCAACATTCCGACTTATTTCGTTTAACTGTCTCAATAGGCTTGGAAAAATCTTCATTAGAGCGGGTCTTTGAGACTCAGTGAGTAACCGCGGCACTAAATGCGTGATTAAACAATCATTTGATTGGCGTTAAATAACTGAGAGCGTTCAACATAACTGAAACGTTCGGGTGTTCCCAGAAGGACCACACAGAAGCATTTGGTTGTGTAACATCAGCTCCAGTCGACAGCATTTTTTAACGTAACAGTGGTGGAACTATCGATGGCAGAACATCATTACGGACCGTTTACGGACGAATAGAGAGTTTGAGGTTCCTTTAACACTTGAACGTAGAGGCGCTAAGCGTATCTTACTAACTCTTCCTTTGTTGAATTGTCTTTCATTTACACGTTTATATGTAGTATAAACATTTTTGATACCAATAAACATTATTTTACTTGTATTGCGGCCGATACAAGTATCACAACCAATAAACCGAGAAAGTTATAGCTCTTACAATTAATAATTTTTGTGCGATGTTGATACGTGCTTGTTGACCCAAAAATATTTCCCGAATCCACAATTAAAAACAATATTTTATTACATCTCCAAAATCTTTCGACTGTGCAAGATATATCACATCGTAAAGCATTACGAAAGAAGCTTTCGTCCAATTTTTATGATATTAAATTTACATTCTTTCCTTTATGAAATTACGACTTGCTTAATATGCGATGTTAATGAGAAATCGTTGTAAAACGAAACAAAGAAGGCAATGGCGTTTTATTATTACGGCTGCCGTGTTGAATATATTTAAATTCGAACGTTTTATTTACGACGCGGTTATTTGCAAGTAATATTTCGAAATAAAACAGACGAAGAGTTGCAGTTTCTTGGGTGAAATTTGAATATCTGTATGTACTTATGTACATAAGCCACTCGTAAATTATAATTAATTTTGAAATACCTGTTATTTTGCATATTGTACGTCTTTACTAGCAACGCTAAAAGTAGGCCGTGATTTACTGTATTAAAATACAGCTGGGCAGTATAAATGATTTTATACCAGCTTGTGAGTCACGTTCAGCATTTATTTTCGCGGAAATCAAATTTTTAGCTTTAAGCATGCAAAATAGGCCAGAATTATGCCGTGTACATCGGAAGTTCTACATATTTTAGAAAAATCAAGTGTCCCAAATTCACTTTGGTTGAGCTTCCCGCATCCTCTGCACGTCCTATGCATATACTGGCGCTCAATTTCATTTTAGACAAGCGCCAACGGACTTGTTGAAGGCAGTCTCCTAGATATTAAAAATTAAAATAATTAACAACAACGAAATAATTACATTTCTTTTTATCTCAGTAAAATGATACGATTCCAAAGTGAAAAACGCAACTGCTATGACAAATGACAAATTTATCACATCGTAGAAACCGTAGTTACTTCTGCAACAGCTCAGCTTTTGTATTCGCCAAAGTAAACAAGAGAGACCATCAACGGCTGACGTGTGACAAACGACTTGACATCAGATTTAATTATGTACATATACAACGAACTAATTTTTTATCATCAACTTTATTCACTAGCATCACGGATTCGTTTAATACGCGTTGGGGAATACGCCAAAGAGGCAAGACAATGATCATATAACGCAAGCAACAATGCCAGGGCAACGGTACCAGCAGGAGCAACAGTAGCGGCCACGACAATCCATCACAATTACGCGTGCCGCATTAGGCAGGTTCTTCATGAATGGAAACATGATTGCGCGAACGTATCTACGAACCTTCGACGGTTCTAGTAATCATGGCGTCTTTGTTTCATTCAGCGCAACGGTTCTATCTCGTCGCCAGCCGAAAGAGCTGATTACGCTACGCTGGTTGGAACGAGGAAAGATTTGCCTTTGTCTATAGGAGAAGGATGGGATAATGGGAACAGCGACGATAGTAATAAACATTCAAATTACCTCCGCGAAACCGTAAATGTAAACAAATTATCCGCAATTACGATCTTTGCAAACGATAGACGTCACTATTACCCGATGATGTTTGATATTATGGGGCTCTTATTTTGTGCGCCCCAGGCTCGAGAGATTGCTGTACATCTGTATCTACGTATATAGAGAACAGTGCGCGTTGATTCCAAGACCGTAATCCTCGTGCTATTGCCAGATCACGCGTTTAAAGTTGCCATCCGCGCTGCTGTTATGAAATGATAGTAATGTTAATTTCAAATAAGTAAAAGAATGGTATGCCGAAGAGAATTATCCATTAAAATGAACTAATTTCTTAATTTTCTGAAGAAATTGAAAATTGAGAAGTAAATGCCGCATCGGCAAGTTCTACAACAAATGATCAACATCAAACAACGTTCGGAAATAATATGGAAAAAAAATACGTACAGTAATGAAACAGATTAAAACTAATAAGAAGGCTATTAAAAGCACATCGTAGCTATCAACGTTAGCATCATAATTTCCCCAGATGCGGTTCGCTTTGCGAGACATCGTGATACTAACTGAACTAAACCGGTTCTTGGGAACGTGCATCAGCTAGTCGCTTAGCGATTTTATTTATCGCTGTTGTTGAGGAGTAAGGTTGAACTCAAAGATGATAAGTCATAGAATGCATGGCTTTAGATATTGTTGAGTGTTGGCGTTAAAGAAGTTGTTCAGACTGACATACTGCGGTATTATTTCAATCTATTTTCTTTGGTTAGACCTTCATTTTTTAGATTAAACAAAATAAATTGTGTTTGTCGTGAAAACGAACGAACAGAGTCGATTGACACGGACAATGTTGCGTGATTATTTCTTAAAGGCGACACTGCCAGGTGAAATTTTAGCTGTACCTAGCACTTACCTGTACGATAGTACATTTAAGACGAAATTTATTTTTATTTTTCAAAGTAAGAACAATCAGAATAATTACTCTAAGGAAAAATATGCAAAAATCCCCGGATTAGAGAAAAAGCCCCGAGACGTGGCTTGGTTTCAGCAAGATGTATACAACTCCTTTCAACATTTCGCCAATAATCAACTTTACCAAACAACACAAAAGTATCGGCAGCTTCCGCAGCACACCAGTTAAATAAATGAATTAATCCGGGACGGCAGTTTCGAAGATACAAATAATCTGCATTCTCAACCGGTGACCGGTGACTCAACCGAACGATGCGAGAAAGCTTTAAAACTAGCAAGCATGTTCTATCCTCCCTTTCCAGAAAAATATTATTTAAAAATACCTAATTTTACCGCGTACATGCCGTGAAACTAAGACATGCGAAAAAATACCGACAAATAGACGAGAGAGTCTTATTGCAGCCCGAGACATAAAATATGTGTAACCTTAGCCAAATAAATCGAATACAACTGAGTACGATAACGGTCCGTTCTCTCTATTCATGAGATTTTCGTTGTTATTTGTGTAAAACGTCTCGTGCGCGTCTAATTTTCGCGGCTAAGGCACGTTATTAATCGATCTTAAATTTTCTAATTATGCTCGGTTTCGTTTATGTGTTGTGTTACTCTTGACGAATCTAATCTACCGAAACGATAACACCTGATATGTTTCTTGAATCTGGCGCCTATCGTTCGTGTTGTTCGACCAATATGTTTATAAAGCCGCTTCCTTGTTATCTGTCTCTTCTAACGACGTGCATTTTTTTTGTTATATATATATATATTAGTTTAGAAGATGGTATTTACAACGAAACTCGTTTATTTTGCTAATGTCGCCCCGACTAGACATTTACATTTAGTTGTAAATAAATTCTGCTGTAGAATCCGCGAATGGAGTCGTTGTTTTTTACAATAACATGTGAGAAGTTTCCGAGGGCCATCTATAATCCAAATCCCAAATTAGCTGCAATCTAACTAGCGCCATTTAAGTGCCATGAACCGAAACAAGTTACGCAGTAAACTACGGTAACAGGCTGTGTTTCTATAATTACTTTTTTACGCTCTGAAATATCATTTCCCGTATTGTTGACATTTCACGGTAAAATCGATTTCATAAAAATGAAGATTGTGGCAACAAAAGCATATATTGTGTGTTTCGCATAAAATAATCACATAAATGTTAACGGCGTAATAAAATTAATAAAGCATCGCGATTGCAAGTCAGTTTAAGTAATAAATACCCGCTTCTTCTTTTTATATCTACAAGACCACGGCAAGCGTAATGTAGCGTGGTAACCTTAACATAATACACATATTTCGAAGCCGAGTGGCTATGGTTAACATAATAACACCGAAAGGAATGTAATTATTGTAATATCTATTAAAGTAATTGCATTAAAACAGACGAATAATATCCAATTAAGAAAGAGAGAAACGAAAATTACACAAGAACCTGTTATTGCCATTGAAGGTATGATGAAATTGCTTTTATGAAGGAAATGGTCACTTTAATTGGTAAAATAATTGCCGAGCAATTTATTACCTATACTATGTGTATATGTCCGATACCGAATTCAATTCTTTTGTTTTGATTATCGCGCAAAACGTACAGAGAATAAAATGCCGTTTATCGGACGATTAACGCGGTGTATTCATATATATGTACTAATAATTATTGCGAAAAAGAATGCCATTTAATTCGTATCAGCAAATGTTGTTGAGCGCCCGGACCCGAACATAGCCACAACGAACAATTAGCGAAATTTATTAATGCTTTTCGAGGTAATTACTGAATTTATGTAACGGATAAAAGCAAAACTGGTTTCCGCGCGCTGCATAGCAAGCTGCGAGAGACGTTGAGAAATGTGAAACGTGAATATTATTTTGATTTCAGCTAATACAAATTAAGTAACAATGATCATTTTCTGTAATTCCGAATTAGTTGCATGTCGTACTTAATTTGCGGTCGTAGTACCCTACTCCTTGAAATTTTGACGGGGTTACTTTCAGAATTGATCAGAATTTTCTTCTTTGATTCAATATATTTAATAGCTACCACCCTAAAGCACGCACAGATTTAGAATATTACGATACGATCTTCAGATAAATAGAACATTTAATTCGTGCGCATAGATTAGTCAAATTATCACGCACAGAAGTACAATTCTATGCATGTACAACCGTTAAACAACAACCGAGCGTCCACATTGGCCGTGCGTATATTATCAGAATATTTTGGAAGAGCAAAACCATCTTCATGCTGATGCTTGAAACTTTTAACACTGCCCTCGTGCACTCGTGTTAGGGTTCTTCGAAAACTGAATGATTATCAAGAACAGCTTATCGGCGGTGCAAAACTGTCTATAACTTGTTTTTTATTTCATTTTAGGACATAGAATAGAAATATTTAATTGAAAAATCTTGTTTCTATCGATTGACGTTTAAATTTACAGCGGAACGTCTAATTTTATCTTTAGATCTATTTGGTAAAATTTTTTATAAACTTCATTTACCTGTTATGTGATAGGGAGCAGAAACTTCGCAAATTTATGAACATTCTATTAGGTGCATTTCTTCTGCAATTTGTATTTCGCTTGCGAATCAAAATTTCTCTAAACGAAGTTTCGAATGAACATCGCTTTTATTGTTGGGAACAAAGTTTACCAGGAAAGTTTTGTAATGAAGTTTTAACAAACGCGCGAAATACGTGTTTGTGCTAAATTCTTCACCAGCTGATGCCGGACGCTTACATTCTATTGGTTCACAACCTGTGGATAATGAAACGGTGGAATCTAATGCTGTTGAATTTAGTACGAGCATCGTGTTTCAATTTTCAGGAGATTTTCGTTGTGTCACGATCTCTCTGTAAGTATTATCGCTAACTTAGATGGTTTAGATTAGGTAACGCAAATAATAAAAGTTATTGTAAAAATAAAAGCTTTATTTATAAACATTCAGTCCATCTTTATTATATATTAATTGCATATATTAATTTATTATAATTGCAAAAATTTCATTCGATAATCAACATCCCAAACCAAATGCATTTTATCTTCTTCCGCATGATTTTTTGAAGCGAAGCGTCTTTAAAAGAACCCATCCTGCAACAACTACCTCGGCCTAACTCATATTGGCCTCCGTCGGCGAGTAGCGAACAAATTTTTTCCTTTTTTGGTTTCTCCAACGTAATTAAAGATCATCGAATTAAAGAAAGAAAATTAGATCTTAAGTGTTAACTTTGGAATAACTTTATAAATAATTTTACCGCATTATCTACCGGAATCGAAGAGACACTCTGTATTCGTATGCCTACGTAGATGTACGATCACCCTTATTTGGATAGGAGACGCTTCATTAATATCTCTACGCAAAGACCCACAAGGTGCCGCATACAAAATATATCAATAAATCAAAAGCGATGTCAGTTTTGATTAATGGTAGATTTCGGGAAGATATATCATCATCTGCCCCGGAGTGGGAGGCGGCCATTCACTTTAATTTGGGTTCGCTACAGAAAATGGCTCCCCTTTCTTTTCGAGCCTCTTCCTTTTCTGTTCTTTTTTTTTTTCTTATTGTATTTCCTCCTTGATGGCGAACGTTTTTTGATGGTTGAAACGGTACTTTTAATTTTTTATAAAATCTTTAGCGATATACACGCAATTTTGAGATGCGCTTTCACGCGGAACGCTACGAATCATAATTCACTTGGAACTTTTAGCCTTCGGGAGGATATTAAACGCTCAGAAAATTGTCTGTTTGGTCTTGCTCTCGATATTGACATTTATTGCTGCGCTATTAATGATTTGTGGTTGGTTTGTGGCCAAATTAATAAATCAACAGGGTTATAAATATATTATTGGTAGCTGTACCCGTTTCATACTAAATTGCGTAATGATACATACAGAGATTACAAATTATTTATTGTCCAATGAACATCGGAACCGAAAATAAGTAGTTATGCACAATGAAAAAGTAAAGATTTATTTTACTCTTTCCATGTACATGCTTCCTGTGCGATAAAAATGACCTAAATCGTTTCGTTCCTCCATTAAAGACTAGCGGGATACGATAAACTAAGTTTCACCAAATCCCGTTCGAGAAGGCTTCGCCCCATTTCGCCAAAACCGAATAACTTATCTAAATCCTACGATTGTGCAATCAATAAAAATTAAGAACGCATAAAACCATCGGACCACCGACCAACGAAGTCCTTTTCCTGTCCCGAAGTACGGAAAGATAGAATAGGAGGATATACGAGCCCTTCGATTCGAACAGACGTATCGCGCATCTCGAACCGTTTACGATCAGATTTAAATAAGCGATTAGAATAATAGATGGAGTCGTCCGCAACTTCCTTCTGTTTCTTTTTCTCCGACTATCGGACGAAATGGTTTATTTTCGCTACATTCATAAATAACCACGTTGAAAATCAGTGGCGGTCCGTGCAGTGTGTAACTAGGAAGAAATATTTTAATAAATTTATATTTTAAAATTATTTTTGGTAATACTAAAAGATTAAAGATAGTTTGAAACCTTAACAAATAAGCTTTATTTTTTTTTGTTAATAGCAAAGAGGAGGCTAAAGTCCTTGCTAGAAACTCAGTTCACTTCATTGGACGCATCATCTTTAGTTACCTACCGTAACACGTTACCCACTGGGATATCTCCGGCCAGGGCGCTAACCACAATCGTTACCAGCCTATACCATGCGTAATTAAATGATGCAGGATCTCAAGGGTTTCCATGTAGTTTAGCTTATGTTTGGACGCCACGATGTAATTTTGTAAACACGAATGTCAAAACCAAACTATTACACAGATCGAATTGTAAAAATGCGAAACTTATAGCCAGAGTTCTTCTATATGTCAAGAACTGCTCGAAACGAGTCTAAGGAAAACACTCGAGACGAGCGGAACGAAAACAAAGGAAGAACATCTCATGATTTATCGAGGATTAAATCGATTATAACTTAGGAACTAAAGCTGAATCGTCGGAAGGTATTAAAGTCCGGCATGTAAGCTTCCCGTATAATCGCATTCGGTCTCTTGAGATGTATTTAACGTTTGCGGGTTGTCCGTGCAATCGCGTCGGTTGGTTTTGGCAACCAGAAGGTGCTCTCCCGATCCGAGATTTCGGAGATCGCAGTGACAATGAGGAAGAGGCGGATTTCAATTGGACGACGAACTTAAATTCGGAGCTTGTCGAATGCTAAGGCGGATGTTGATGATGCGGAGGCCGCTGTATGTGTGGTCCTCTTGTTTTTAAACGGCTACTTAAGAGATTTTCGAGGCGATTACCAGTTTCGAACGTGAGCGTGTGGATAATAAATACGTCGATTTATTTTTCTGTGACGTACGAGCAAAACTTGTATAGATACCGTTCGAACACATTAAATATGGATGTTTTATCGTTAGTTTCTTCATGCAGCTCTCGAGTTTTATGTGTTTTCGGTTAATAAAGTAACTCTTAATGGATTTTAAATGCGACAATATACTTTTTATTATTTCTATTCGGTTTACGTAAGTTAGAATGGTCAGGTTATTTATGTTAAAATAATGCAAAAATTAATCACAATAAAAATTATAATAGTAAACACTGCAAATATTTAATGCGCAATGAGCAAGGGAAACATTTTCCTACCAACCTACCATCAATGAGAGTTTCAAGGGTCTTCAACTTAAACGGGTAAAAATATCCATATCAACGTTAGAAAGCAACTTTATAGCGGCAAAGAGCTAATGGAATTGTTTTTACGCGAAAACAAGATAGAAAAATTGCTTCATCGCTTTGTTTCTTTTTTAAATTGCAACAAGTCTCTCGACTTTACATCACTTGAAAGATATTTATTAAAAAAATGTATAAAACCACTTAAATTAATACTATTTATCGTAAAGTAGTGACGGAAAAAGGAACGAAAATCCAAGTATTTACGATCCTAGAATTTGTACTAATAAAGACTCAAATCAAATCCACAGCTCTACAACGTAGACGTAGCATCATGCAACACATGCCATATACCATTTTATCTTCATCTTTCCCATTTCTTTTTCTTCTGAACTTGGTATCGTACTCATGCTAAGAACGTACAGCGAGCACATGTATGGATAGCTATCATATCTCTGTAAAGTACGTGGAAGTACGCAGGTAGTATACATGTACGCCTTACGGTTTGCTGTAGCCGTTCGTAGCACTTTCGGCCCAAGCGAGTGGAAATAATCGCTCATGATAGGCCGTCGAATTCTTCAGATCATATCTTGATGATTTACGCTACGATTAATCTGGAAACGAAGACATGAAACCGTCGACTAAACACGAAAAGGTGCCGTATTGCGACTTGCAAAATGTATCGCCGCGTTTCTACACATAGAAAGAATTGAATTTCGACGTTTCTATTGTACGGCGATGATGCGGAATTTAACCTAAGAAGGTTAAATGGAACCTCCATTGAAACCAATAAATATTGCATCTATTGGCGAACATTTCGATGAAATAAGTCGTCAAGAGAAATTGAATTAATTTTGGCTAATAAAATTTTGGGTTAAGTGATGTTTGAGTAAATTGATCAGAGCATAGCTGTTCTTGAGTGCGAGGGTCCCCGAACGTAAATCATTTTAATTGACGTTATTTTCCGCTTGAGATTTTAGACGTTAGTTTTAGAAAAATTTTAGGTTAAGTACTGCTAAAACAACTCGTAATATCTTGTTATTTCAGTTTAATTTTCAGGTTAACTACTCCTTGCCGTGATTAATGTTAATAGAAATAGAAAAAGTTACAACAAAGGAGATTAGGTTATGTATCAGATTTTATACATAGTACACGATATACTCAATTTGGGATTTTACGTGCCAAAAACAGGAAGTACGCAGTAGCTAGTTCTGAAATCTTCATAGAAGGCGTACTTTCCGTATTTTATTTGTCTGCTGTTTTTGTTTATTGAAGATTTAATATTTCTTTCTTATCTTTTTAGGCATTAAGAGATCCGTTTATTTTAATTATTTTAGTTACGTAAGTTGTTTGTTTGTCCGTAGCATTTCTGATGTTAAGTAACAGACGAGTTAGTTTTGCGAAAGAACATTTAGAAATGATATTTACAATTAACTTAAGTCGTACGACAACAATCTAGTTTACCTATGTCTCATCTACAGAAACGAATATACAAGGTGGTCCGCCGCAACGGGAAGTTTTGACCTGGTTGTCTCGTAACTGTGGGCAGTTAGCTGTGGCTTTAACTGCTAAATTGAAAACATTTATGCTTGTGTATGTCATTTAGTGACCATGGAACAGCAGTACCGTGAATATAGTGCTCTTACTGTTTAGTCGTTCTACAAAACAATGATTGTTCGGTTGTTGCGCAGCCACAATTCTGAATTTTGTTTAGCCAAAAATGTCAAACATATTGGATCAAATAAAAGTTACACATGCGTTAATCGTGTTAGAGCAATCACAGAAACGTTCAACTCGAAAACAACGACGGGTGTTAGATGTTATCTAGAAACGCTTTATATGTAATTTAGCAGGATCTTCATTTTCACCCAAACAAAATTCACTTTGTCCAGCTTGCCTTCATTTGCTGAAATTGTTGAAATCATGTTTCGAAACGAAATCAATATTTACAACGAGGCTGATTTTCATTTATGTAGCTACACACAAACAAAATAGTCGCTCTTCGACTTCGAGAAATCTAGAGGAACTTTAGCAACTAACCCTACACAACCCGAAGGTGATTGAATGGTGTGCGTTGTCTTCAATAGGAACTATCAGTCCCTACCTCTTCCAAGGTGGAAACGAAAATGCTGTGTACGCAACCTTCTTACGCAAAAATCAAACATATATCCACAAAGCAATGAGAACACGTGGTTCTACAGGATAACAATTTACGGCATGCGATTACACTTTATGGGGTTCCTAAAGAATAAGGTTTCTATTAATTAACTAAATAAAAGAAATATTCAGGTGTCAAAAAGAAAACTTAAAAAAGCGTGTTGTTCTATCACTTATTACAGCATCACAATGTCGAATTAAAGCTCTATTCGATGCCATTTTAGATTATCTTAAAATACGTCAATTGTCCTCGAAAGTGTACATGTCCGATAGAATAAGGATTAATGTTAAAATATCGCTCAACAAGTCAAAAAATATTCGTGGCAATCTGATGTATACTAATATTTTATTGATTAAGACAAAACTTCAGTAAACATCCTGTATATTGTGTCAAGGCGAAAAGACCGAAACGCGAAATAAAGTTTTCCATCTTAATAAATTCTCGATTCGTCTTCCAACTTGCAAATCTCAAAACTCGTCCGCTTCTAAGAACTTTAATTTATAACTCTCTAATAAGCAATAATCAAAAATTAAAGAAGTTAATATTAATCTAGGCGTCTCTCTCCATCTCGAAGGAGAGCGAATTTTGGTTACGTGCGATTTTCGCCGGCAGTTAGCTCCATCGACGCACGGCCGGGAATTTTTTTTGGGTCTTTGACCGGAGCCATTCTACTCCAACCCGTACGTCGAACCCGTTCATCTTGGCCAAACGCTTAAATTCGCCTCTCAATTGAAACAACCGAATTCATAACCTAGGGGCGACTAAACTCTATACATACTTACTTACAATCCTATCGATTGCAGCAATTGATTGATAATGCTCTCTCGCTTAAATGCGGTGGTGCAGCGTTTTTTATTGTGACGGACCCCCGCGGGCCTCGGCAATTTCGCAATTTAAACCGGACGGCATAGCGTTTCGTTCGTTGCGTGCACGAAAATGGAAAATGAAAAAAAAAAAGAGCCAGTAAGAGGTTTTTAATGTCCAATAAATAATATTTTATTGAAGCAATGATTGACGTAAGGAAACTACAGGTTATTCTATATCAATTTTTCATTTATTGTCTCGTTTTTACGGATAATTATGTACATTTGACACGGTACATCGAGTCGTACCTACAGAACACGCGTTCAGTTTTAAAAATAACAATTAGGACAAAAGTAGGCGGTTCCATTTTTTGCGAATACGTTAGCGTTAATCGTGAAAGCAGAAAGGCTGCTGGGTTGGCAGAGAAAACTTTGATTTAGGTTAAAAACTAAAGTGAACACAAGGAAGTTGGTACAAAATGAATTGTTTTAAATTTGAATATTTTCTTCGAACCGGTTCGAATTAACCTTGATGATTCGTTGAATGTGATGGTAGTCTTCCTGATGACAATTTCTCTTCTGAAACATTCTCCGGAGTCAGTTCAGCATTCGCCGCAAGTTGTTTCCCCTGATAAATTATCCAGCATACCAAGCCTAGTGTTATATGCAATAAAAAAAAAAAAACATCAAAATCAACCACGAAAAAAATTTCATAACTTCTGATTAGAAGCAATATAATGAACAAGACAGATATCTTATAGAACATTAAAAACCATCTCCAGATTTTACATATTCGCAGGTTCAACGAAAATAATAATGATCTGTACTGTACAAGCCAAAAATGTCGCCTTGCTCTACCTATCTACCTAGCTCTGTCACTACTAACTATCAAAAATATTTTGTTTCCCTTTAAATGTATTATTACGCTTGATGATAATACTTTTATCATAGGTATCTTTAAATAACTTGAAGAATTTTACATGATTACATTTTCTATCGATTGATTTACCCGACTAACGAATACGAGGGGCAATTAATTTTTATTAACCATCTTCTGCTTCTTGTTTTATTCAATTTGCACGCGAGCCAATTTCAATCTAATTGTGACATTTGATGGGACTCTTAAATTAAAGAGATTAAAAATAGACACTAGAGTCTATATGCTATATTCCGCGGCTAATTTCGTACCGCATACGCTTACGACCTCACGGCGTGAGCAGGATTTACGAACGGCCGTCTTATCAATTTCTAATGGAAAATCTTCGTGGTAATTATGTTTGGATTTGTTCTAAGTCGTAAAATTACGATAAACGACTTTCGAAACGTACTCGTAGAATAACCGAGGCGGGTTGGAAATTTTTTTTTTAAGTTAAAGGAAGGATATTCATAATTTTACAAGCAAGCTGGGGTCCGTAGCTGGTAATGCTGTAACTGGATGTCATCTAGTGTACGAGAAGAAGGTTTATGAAGCAACGGTTATGGAATTTAATCAACATGTTTAAATGGAAAAAGTGTTAGATGGAAATTATAAAGTAACCAGAATTCTTAAGCTACTCCATATTCCATGTAAAACTATGATTAAACTAAAGCATACGTGACATATAGATATTGTAAACAAAACAGAAGGATCTAAGTATAACTAGTTTCTGATTATGCTCGTAATTTGGAGAATTTGTTAAATAACAACATAGATTTATTTTGCAAAATAAATATAATAAAATCTATCTTGTTTAGTTAATAAAAATATTATTTACAAAGCGTAATAACATTTAAAAAAAAGTTAATTACAAAACTGGTAATCAATAAAACAAGTCTCTATAAAATACACTAATTGGAATCTAAGTTGCTTTCTTTTATTTTCTTGTAGCTTATTTTCTTGTAAAACAAATCTATGATGACGTCAGCTACTTGCTTTGTTCATTTATGGTTATTTGACATGTGAATTTAGGATTTTGATATTCGAAGATGATGTCAGTAGATATTCGTCTTACCACAAACAAAACGAAATTACATACAGCCTGTCTACGGATATATCTAGCTATACTAAGTAAGTAACAAAGAAAAGTATCAGTTTCTTTGTTACCGGAAGAACATCTCTTTATTAAAAAAGGTTGTTTATTTCTATGAATGTCAGAATATTCATTCAAGAGAGAAGAAGGAAAAATATCCATCACAGAATTTGCTGAAGCAATGGTTTAATTTATATAAAAAGAAACATTCTCTAACCGCCGTTTTATTAAGATCAATATCTAAAAGTTTTCTAATCTTTACGGCAACTTTCGATTACTCTCTTATTTGAAATTCCTTGTTCACGTTTCTTTGCGAAACGACATTGTAAAAAATCAGAAAGCTGTGAAAAATTGGTTAAAATATTAGTTTCATTGTCCCCGAAGCAGCAATTTTTTTAACAAAATTCATGTATAATCTTCTAGCACGATCGTTGATTTCGCTGTCCTTCACAACATTCATGTTTAGAGCATTCCGCGCCCTAAATGTCCATCTATTTTCATTTAGGCACAGAAAATTCTCAGCTATTCACTTTCCGTTAAAATTTTCTTCTCGAAATCCTACAATTCTTCTTGAACAAGGTAATATTCTTTCATTTTTTAGCGCAAGGTACTCCCTTTTTCTCCCAGAACCTGCCTTCCGTGTGATGTCCAAGTCTTCGTTAAATTCCTTTTAACACTGTTGAAGCTGTTTTAGGATTGATTTTAATTCCAGACCAGTATTTAAAAAGTTCATTAGGGCACTTCTTAGAAATCTTTTGAACAATTTTTTGGAACAATAGAAGAAACAATTGCTTATCGTACCGATTCGCTTAACATTTTTAATTAATAAAAGCGTCTACTAATAAAGACTTATGCACTGGAATATCTGACATTCATTTCAAAGCCAATGACGCAATAATATTCGAAATTGGAAGTAATTTTTTCCATTTGGTGGATGTTTAATGGAATAACATACATATTGTTTTTATACTTGGACACAATATTTTAAATATATTCAATAGAAATACAAATGAAATACAAGAAATACAATTCAATAAAATAAAATAATAAATAATAATAACAAAAAAAAAGGAAAACGCAAAGAACTGCGTCAAAAGCGTCTATCAAAAATTGAAGTCGTCATTCATAAAGACGATTTTAAAATACGTTCTACGTCAAATATTTCTGACCTAGCAATAAATTCATAATTTATTACTTTATCTATTTTCTGCAAGCGACAATGACACCTCCTATCTAATCGGACGTGTCCCAAATGCGCCCTTTTTAAAAGAGCTCGGGAAGGAGCTTCCATTTGCCCAGCGACGGAGAGGAAAGAAACACTTTAGGTAGGACGCCGCGCCGGCCCGTCAAAGAGGATTTCAAGTGATGTATGGATGAAATTCCTTATGAACGGAAGGCACTTGAGGTTATCCGCAAGACGCAAGACTTCCAGAGATCTCTTTCAGTGACGTCTGGCGAAGATACGACCGATAGGTAAAAGTGAGTGCCACTCAGAAATGATCTTAAGACCGCGTGCGTATGTACCGCCGCTTCGTAATATATGGTTCCAATAAAAAGAAAAAATGAGATATTGAGAGCCAAAGGTAAAACGAAGACTACGTGATTTTTCTTGTACTTAGTAAGTTGCCATGTACTTAAATCGTTTTATGGACGCGATAAATATTTAATAATGTTTGTTTGAGTTTTATAATGAAGTTGAATGCAAGGTTTGTCGAGAAATGCAAAGCGGGTAATCCATGATTGAACTTCGCATGCAACGTATGCGTTGCATTTAAAGTAGTAAAGGATTGCAGTTCGTTGCGTTCATTGTAAAAGTCTAGTCATTTTGCTACGGCTATATTTCATTCAACTTCTTTAGCAATGCTTCCGCAGTTAACAACATTAACAAAATATGAAAGGCCACAATGGAACTATTAGTAGTGAAGAAGCTAGCAACGGTTTCGGTATTATCTAGAAGCTCCCATTCGATAAGAGCTGTACTATGAAGACTGGTAAACAGCACTAGCAATAATAAAGCTATACATATGCCGTCAATGGACTACAATATAAAGGAACATCCCCGTGGTAGAATTCCTTACCTATTCCGAAGCATTTGCAGCAACTTTCGTTCGCACCGGTGCCAATTCAACTACAAGTGACTGTGAAGCACATAGTTACACGCGCAACATAATACCTCGACTGCAAAATGAAAAGATTCGTAGACATAACTTATGCCGGGCAACATGTAATCCGCATAATGAAAATTTATTTGTATAGCGCCTTGGCGTTGCGTTCAGACGACCATTGCATATGGATTTATTCAAATACTGTAACACTTCTGCATAAAGGACGTCAATCAAACGTCTGAGTTAATCTAAACACCGGTCTGGCGTGTTGCGAAACACGGCCATTATTATTAGTTCTTACGCTGTGGAAGCGTAAAAAAGGGAAAAAAATGGCATTTCAATGGACGCTAATCGCGCTCGTTACCTGCGCCAGCGAAGAGGTTAGAATGCATGAATGAAACGGATCCGTAATGGGATTTATTACTTAGAAAGGCATGCATGTACAATAAACGTATGAACGTACATCGTCGAATGCATTCGGATCTGTATGCACGGAGATATTTCACTTTGGTTTCTTTTGCGCAACGCGTTCTAAGAGACGCTAACGCTGACAAATCGTTTTTGACAAATTGGCTGTCCGTAGTCGGCGGATATATCGGCACGTGCAGGTTGTAATATTCTATTATTGTTTGATATGTATGGTGTAGTGATTTAAGCCACCACTGAGGCGAATTAATTCTAATATGAGCATATCTTGGAGAACTAACATTTGTAGCTGTGCTGATTCAACAGATTTTTTTTATAGAAGTTACATTGGAAAATGGCTCAATTATAAGATGTGCACGTTGGCAACTTTGTACGAAATAAATTAGATTCCCAAATAAATTTGAATTTTTTTTTTATACGAAATCCCCATATTTATTCTCTTTAAAAACCACACCTTCACCTCAAAAAGATCAAAACACGTCCGAAATATAATTTAATTCTTTTGAACGTCCTGATACGCTTATTTCATTGTAATAAATTGCCTTTAATGCTCCCAACATTAGCCATAATTACTAGGGCTCCCTCTAAACAGGTCCGCTTTGTGTATTAACAACAATAACCGTTTTAGAATAGACGGCGCCTGAAGATGTGTGTACGTACGTACCTACGTAATGCACGTACGTATCTAGCTTTGCGGACGAGATAAAAAAAAATCTACAATAACAGTAATTTAAACTTAATTAGAATTGATAATGATGACGGTCTTTTTTTGTGTATGTTAATGCGATTAGCGCTTGATAATTTGACAGGACCGAAAGACTTGGCTGGGGGATGTGACGGTTTAAATTAGAACCCATTATTAAATTGGTTGCCTACACCAATGAGGCGTCCGAACCGCTTTGTGTTGTTGGGTAAGCCTTCCGAATATCGAATTAAAGGCACGTTAAGCATGAAAATAAATAGGTGTTCCAAGAACGTAATTACCTTATTGTTGTCTAGAACTTATTTTTTTACGCATTGAAGTGGGTTCTATATAGATCAGTTCACGGCGACATTGCTACATTTATCAAAGTCCTTGACATAGTACTCTAAAAAAAATGTGTTTTTTCTGTTGTAACGTCGCGATAAAACTTTACAGGCTGATGCTCTGCTTGTACGAATGCATAAAAATGCGTTTAACGCATGATTAACGCTTACTTTAGATATGTTCTTAAAGGCCTAGGAGGAAATCAAATCGTTTTGGCGCCTCCTAGTTTCTATCCTAGCGATATATTAGCGCTACGTGGCCTAGCAGTAAATTTAGCAACATTCTGTTCTCCATTGTTTTCGCTGTTTTTGGCAAGCCTGATTTTGGCATTTTCCTTTTCGTGAGTCTTTTGGTAGTAGTGAAACCCACCTCAACAAACGTGATCTTTAACCACCTCTGGTTCCGTAGTCTTTAATGTTGCCTAATTATTTCTGAGACTGAAATGTGGTTGCACCTTGCATTGCTTTTTACATTGTAAATTTACATCGTTTATATCTCTTCACCGCCTTGAATACAAATGGTCAAATACAAGTTAACTATATCTTTTTCTCCGTTGTATAATCCACCGTAGAGCACCATTAAACACTTTTTAGTTCATAACCGTACATTTATTTATAAGAATCTCAGAGGTACATTTCTCCCAGATTAACAACTTATACTTGACCTAAAAAGCATTTTCAGCACGTTGAATGTTACACGGCTTCAACTTCGTCCATTCCGGCGGACTCAAACATTCAATGAGTGTTAAATAAATTTACTCCCTCATAGTAATTGCCTTCTTCACTTAAACCGCCCATTCCTCCACTTCCACCCTCTTTATTGTCATAACAACGTCATTCGAGCGTAAAATACCACGCACAGGATGAGATTGCGCTTTCACCGGAGTAACATATTTCATGCTTGCATGGAGCTCCTGGGACAAGAAAGAGGAGCCATTTTCTACATTTAGGTCGCCAATGTTCGTCGAACAAATAACTATAAATTTCAAGTAAACGGTTTCATTGACGTAGAATATACTTCCGAAGAATGAAGTATTTCTGGTCTGGTACCACATTGCACACAGTTGTAGTAAGCGATGTTGGGGAGCTGGTAGCAGAAGATACTGCGAACCGGTGCGACGTATTGACCCAATTTTCTCCGGGAATTAAATCTAGAACGCGGTAAGTGTAAATCGAAGAGAGTAAACTTTGAAACAAATTGCGTTTCTATTGACAGGAAGTCACTGGAAACCGAACGTTAAGTAAAACTGCAGGTTTGATGAGATTTATTCTCGGGGTAGAGTTGTGTTTATTAGGTGAAGGGCTGATTGATAGGAAATTGATCGAATTTTTAATTTTACTTGGTGTTTAAATCAGGCGTACTTTAGTTTCAATAAGGCTTCTTGTTAAGTGTACCTGAAGTGAGGTGAAAACTATTCAAAAGTGCATAAAATGTATGAGAGCAACATTTTTCAATTTTGGAAAATTGGGAAATATATCCAACTGCCAAGGACATTGTATTGGACTTTATCCCAATTAATTCTTGCTTTCCTTCGGGTATATTCTATAAGAAAAACTTCCTCTTGGAGATGCTGATATGAACAACTCTAGCATCAAAACGTCCTTTTTATCTTGGATCATTGGATTGCCAATGTCATCCCGTGCATCTTGCATAATCTTCCGGTGAATTAGATATTTTAGTTTGACAGCTTGGTCCCATTGTTTCTAATTTCTTCTTAATGGACGCAATAGGAAACCGCCATTTTTGAGAGAACCGGTATTTTCAAACAATCGGTTACTAAGGCAATACATACAATAAAAATAGTCACCGTTTGTTTCAAATATGCTTCTGAGGAAGCTTGTAAGCAAGGTAGAAGATGCAGATCAGAAAGTTAGAGGTGATGTCTTCAAAACACACTCTTTAAGCTCAATAAAACCAACTTATTGGATACGAACTTCATGAACGGTAGCAAATATTAGGCACGATTAGTCAAATCTGCGTCAACTCACGAGATCGACGTAAAGTATCGTAAGCTTCATATGCTGGCACCAAATTTAAAACCATGAAGACATACAACCGTTTAGAATCGCATCAAAAACAAAAATACATGTAAAAAAATGTACAAAAAGGTTTGAATAATACAAATGCAAGTTTAATATTCATACTGAATGTACAAAAAGACAAAATCAATTCAAATATCAGTTCCGTCTCCTCTTGTATCATCTTAAAACGCTTCTTCCATTTGCTTCGCTCTAGTTGCCCATATACATGAGCTCGCGCGCGGTTACACCAATTCCCCTTTTCTAGACGCCATAAAAAATCCTTCGAGAGAAAAGGGGACGGAATCGAACAAGGAAAACAAGAACGAAGATGAGGAGAAAAGGAGGTAGAAGAAGAAGAAGTAGAAGAGTGTCTCCACTTCTGTACTGACAAAGAACAGATGTGAATGGAATATATATATGCACGGTAAGCGTATGCAACCTTCCGGTTGCGTCACTACCTGACCGTGGGCAACGGATTCACTTCTGTACGCCTTGCGATCCGGGCGAGAGGATGGTAAGGCGATACAAGGGTGTGTACGATCATGGCAACGTTGGAGCGCGCTTTGCTGACCTTGCGGCTTCCTCGAAGCTAAACGATGTCGGTTGGTGTGTTAATGGTTTCAAGAGCAGTCAGATGTTCTCGTTGGCATCGCTATGCCCGAACGTACCGGGCTTATCGGGCGAACTTGTTGGGTCTATTTCAGTACCGGATCTGCGCTCTTTTGCGAAATGAAAGAACTCAGTTGCGCTGAATAAGTATATCATCGTTGTTAGGATGCCAAGCTTATGCGAGATGCCTCTGTGATTAAAATTTTCTTATATTTGTTTACATTATATACGGTGATATTAAAAGTGATGTTCGCCGAGTTTCAAGCTGAGGTACATTGTTGCCATAACTTAATTGGTGCATTTCCTCAATTTTTTCATTCCAGTAATATCCATCTTAGTCTACTTTCTCTACTTCTGCTTCACTCTAACTTCTTAACACATGTGTAGGTTGCGAAAGAAATAATAATGGACGAATTATTACGTCTACATGCATCTTCTCATGCTTGTACCTTCAAATTCCAGTACACCCTGTACATTACACACTTGAGTCTCCTATCGATGTTACATCCGAAGTTATTAAAAGCGAATGAGCAAAACAAACAGTAAACTGATATTATGTAAATTAATGTAAAATACAAAACAAAACGAATTCGATATCGCGGCAAAGTAGGTGGTCTTGTTTGACTGTATATAACGCGTTGTAGAACCTGTTTTTTCCGGACGCCAACTGTCATCATATCTAATAGAAAAATAAAGATAGAAGGAGAATTAGTTCGTGTTATGCTTGCATGTAACATATCAAAGAAGCTGTTACTAATAAACAAACACCAGGTGTTCCAGAAGCCATTCCCATTTGGGGTTTAAGCCGACGTCTATCAACAATAAATTGAGAAGCCGAAAGTAGACATATGGGAAGTATGCAAACGCAAAGGGTTTCTTGCTTCGATAATTTTTGCTCCTTTCTTATTAATTCTTTTGGAATTTGGGTGGTGTCGAGGTAAATAATAGGTTTCCTTAATATAGACATTATAGAAAGCGATTATCTGGAAGAATGCAATTTGTGATTAGTTCCTTTTAAGTATACTGCATCAAAATGAGTTTATCTAGTTTCTTCCTGCTCAGACCTGGATTAATCAATAGTTTTTGATAAATTAAACAGCCTCCTATTATCTTAAATATAAATCAAAACTCGTGACCAATTAAGATACACGAAACATTCGGATGAACTGCGTTTCCGATGAACCAAATTGAAAATTCTCAACTTTAGTAGAAACCTTAAACTCCCATCGTCGGAACGATTAAATTCGAGCGGATAACGCCCGAGGTGTACGAGGAAGCTCGTCGAAAAGGCAAGGCAAAAGGCAGCGGTAGGTTGACCACAGGAGATAACGATTTGTTTTACGGGCAATTAGTTAATTATACGAAGTGATTCGGTTCAGCGCCTTACTTGAAAGCAATTCCAAAACTGAGCCCGACCAGCAGAAGCGTGTAGAGGGCAGCACGGGTTCGTGTCGATCGAGAACGATTTTGTTTCCTGTTAATTGAGTATAACGCTTCACATTAGCCACACGATTTGTTTTAAGTAAATAAAAATTAAATAGTACCTGTAAGGAGATATTTTCATCTTCGGGAGTCTTTCTCAATTCGCGCTATGTTAATAATTGAATGTGAATCCGGACAGCGTCGAAGATAGGCAGCCAATCTAACAAGGCCTAACAAGGTCGTATAATAGTGATCCGTAATGTAGAATTTTTCTTACGCTGTTTTCTGACTTTTATTTCATTATGTAGTTGTTTTACAATAAAACGTATGTAATTATCGTGGAAATGTTATGTGGAAAAGGCATGAAAAGGTTATGTGGGCAATTCCTTGAGCGCGAGAGAGAGGCGATTTAATCTTATGTACTATTGATGCGTTGTTTAAGGAGTCCAAACAAATCGAAAATTCTAACAAATCAAGTAACATAAGTTTACGAGAATAAGCAGAAAACGCCCTTATTGCAGTAATATTTCCTTAAGCTTATTTACTCTATATTACCACCGTATAACGCCAGACTTTAAAAGCAACAATTCCCCGATGTTTCGAGAAGTTATGAAGTTTTCATGTCTGTTATGCATTTACATTTATTACACTTTCAAATTTCATAAGTGCAACTCTTGTAGCGTTACGTATGCATTAGTCCTTTTTGCACCGTTCGCCATTACACGGCTCTACGATCGTCGAATCTACGATCCACGTACACAGATGCCAACTCTGCCATCCTCCATCATCCTTGAACGGCGAAGCTCGTGTTTGCGGATTGCGAACGCTAACGTAATTGTGCGGCGTATGAAGTTAGTCGAAGTCGTTTTACTCTGCAGCAGCGGACACGTATTGTTTACAAAACGGTAATGTTTGCGCAAAGATTGTGAAGGAAACCCGATATGTGCGTCAATTGAACAACATAGTTTGTCTGGATTGCACGCTCGTTCGTGTACGTGTATTAGAGTACCTTGGCGTATAATATGTAACGTAAAGTTTTGTATGTCGGTAATATCGGGATCGGTTATGTTTAGCTATTATCGTTGTTGCTGCGCTCCGATGTGTAAAGAACTTAGAGGAACTTGCCAAACTGGCAGAAATGTTATGATATCGAGTACCTATGTATTCCTCATTGTTTATTATACATACGTATTCGATTTCAGCGGAATAACTAAATTACCTTAATGTACACTGGGTTTCATGGAAATATGGCAACCTTCCAGTGTTCATGGCAAGAAATCTAAGAAAATATATCCTATTTAGATGGTCGCTTACTAACGTTATTGTTATGAGCATCAGATCAGCAAAAGAAGGTAACTGATGTACTAGAAAATCCAGGCATTGAGGTAGTGTTAAAAAAAGAATCTTAGGACAATATCGTCGGATCAACTGGTCTCCCAATATTCCACGTTCTGCTATAATGTGAATCGACGACGACGAGTGATCAGTAATATGAAAGTTGATGCCATCAAACCACCGAACACGAGCTAGAAAATTTGGAATTTCTGATTTAACTTCTGCAAAATCTTCTAAGTTTACGGATTCAAATGGTAAAAGAACAAGTAGATCAAACTACGAAGAATAATTAGAAATACGTTAGATCATTTAAGAAACCTTGAACGTTAGTGCATAATCCGGAGCGTAGAAATACAAAACTTCAATGGCTTTCATCGCTGTTAGTTGTTATAATCCCTTAATAACAGTAGCCAGCTTGTTAGGCAACAAATTATCACCCAACACCACGATAAGGTTACTCTACAGTCGTTCAACAACTTCGATGTATACATACACGACAAACAACTCCATGTACGAGCTCGCATCTAAGACTTCGGTACTCTGATATACGATACAGTTATCATTACCATTTGTCGCTATTACGGCGAGGGCCATAACAGCAAAGCTCGTCTGCAAGCATTCGATCTTTATGGGCGCATACTGTTATCGCCTGTTAATCTGGAGAGATTTCACTGCGGGGGCGGCCGCCGTTTCACCGCATTTGGTCAGCGGCACAAGGTCGGACTCTCGCGGCCGGAGCTCCGCTTAGCCTTGTGCAATTATGCACTTGCATCGGAGCGAATGCGTGGGTGCCGACGGCGGACGACTGCATTGTTTGTCTGTCGTGCAATTAATTCAACTGGCTGATGCATGTGCGAATGGGAAGAGCGGACCGCCGAATAATAGGGAGTCGCTTGCATTTAGGTTAAAGGAGACATCAGCGAAATGAGCTTTCGTAATATTTAACTGAATTTGTTGATGCGGTTATTGCGATGTGACCCGTTGGAATTGGTTAATTTGAGCAATTTCTCTTTGGAATAAACGTTAAGTTGGTACACCTACACGTAGTACTTAGAGAATTGTTGAAGCCTGATTCGTTGACTGTAACGCTGACCTAAAGAATAAGATTGGAGTTACTTACGAGGGTAGTTGGAAAAGTTTTTTCGAGCCTCTTGGTTGCTGGTAATATAGTTGCCGACCTGGTTTTCACGATGAACAATCGGGATATGGAGAAACCGCAACCACTACCGATAACATTGGAAAAATTCGCCAAATGGTGCCAGACAACCGTCGCATTAAGGTTAGAAAAGGGATGGCAAAAGGGCGTGGACCGGAAGAACGTATTTGTAATAAACTGAATTAAGAATTGAGCGTGAAAAAGCTAATCATATGTCGAGTCTGCACTAGCCCACTCAGGATTAAAAATGTTTTCTAAAACATTTCCAAAGTCTTGTCGAAGCAATTGAAGAACTGTAGATGAAGCTTGGATATACCAATACACTCTTCAAGGCACAATCAAAACCGATAATGGAGGTTTGTTTCATCAGAATATGATACAATTGGAGATAGAATTAATATTATGTTTAAGTAAGTAAGTTTGTAGAAATTTAAATAGATTGAATTCTGGACTTTCTAAGGCATGCATTGCGTTACATGCTTTCCCTCGTTTAGTTTTTATTGTTTTCTGTCGCATATTGATTTATCTACTTCCTTTAGAGTATCTAAATTTTAATATTGTGTATGTTGTCCTTAATTCTAAAGATATGTTAATTTGTTATACATGTTGCACTCTAGATAGTTATTGGACGACTGGGTAAATATAGTCGATACAAGGAAGAACTGAGCTAAGATACGATCATAATTAATGAAAAAAAGGAAAGATATAGCCATGAAAGAATGACAAAAGAACCGTCAATTAATAAAAGTCAATGCTTTATTTTTTTATATATTTTAATTGCAATGTAATTGATTCCGGCCAATTCTCCAATTCTAACAGCTTCCAAAATAAATTCCCAACATGCAAATACAATACTCCGCAAAATCAATTGAGGTAGAAATTTTTCAGTTCAATTCAATCAGCTATCGAGTTTTCTCACGTTTCCATTAATTTTCATCCTTCAGTCAATTATCCTCCAATTCAATACTTGGTATTTCCAATGTTCCTCTCACAAAAGAGAATCTAAAAATAAACCTCGGAGCGCGCATTCTAAAGGAAACCTTTTAAAATTTCACCAGCGTCGTACACAACGACGAATATCGTTCTCCTTCCTCGAACCGCATAGAAGACTCCACGCGCACTAAAACGCTATCGATAAAACAACTATGAAACGCATCCGAGCCGATGGTGTGGGCAACGTGAAACTCTTCCAAGCAGAAGATGTACAGGCAATGTTGGTATATACGCGTGCACGTCTGGTCCACTCGGCCGTGACGTCATTCGCGTAGGTGTACAACATCGGAAGCGGTAGAAGCATAGGCAGCAAGCGCACGCTTTGATCATGGTTGGTGCCGTGAGAAACATGGCAAATGCACACGCCAGAATAGTACACCCGCAGTAGGAGAGGGCGTGAAGACCGTATTACCGATATCCAGTCAATTTACGAACGCGCTCTGCTATGCCTTGTTCGTTAGATATTGTTACGGGAATTATGCAACCAGTTATGACGTAATTGAGTTACCATGGTGCGTCTGCGAGCGTGGGTATCATGTGTAAAGATCTCTCGTTCAAGTAGCTGTCAGTAAGTAGATATGCCATTACACGAATTTCAAACGAATTGATTCAGTTCTTCTACTATTTTGCCCTATTTATACGATAACCAATTGTAGTTGTCGGTTTTGTTAGGGGATGAAGTACTTTAGAGAGGATTTAATACATTTCACTGTTGCTAACGTAGCTTTAAATACACGTTTGCCAGTAATCTTAATTTTTCAAGGATCACCATAGAGACGCTTAAAATCGCGATATCTACTCATTCCTCGTTAAAAACACGGTAGAAAATTAAAAGAACAGCTTAGAAATAGAACAAAATTCCTTGGTAAGGTGATAAGAACTGGAGAACAACCATCACAATGGAAAAGTACGTCGCCAAAAGAAAATCAATCAAAGCAATCGCAATATTATTTTTCGGTAGTTTTGGGGTTATTCGCAAAGCATTCCTTTTTCTAGATCAAACGATTAAGTTCCAACGTGAAGTTCTTAGGTGGTTTCCTTTTGTGGCAGAGGCATTAAGACACCTTTGAAGGTGACAGTTGTGAATGAAATCTTGATTTTCAGTTCCATTTATTGCTGCATGTCGATGCGATTTCTTACTGACTTAGTTTATTGAAGGGCTGTAGTGTGCATAAAATACGTTCAGCCTCCTACAGGCGTTCTTGGCATAACAAGAAAATGTTCATCTCTAGCTCTTCTTAATTTGACCGGATCACGCAGGCCTAACATTTTTAGCCTGCGTGATCTGCCAGTATTCTGAGATGTTTTCTGGTGAAAGATAACATAGTTTCAATTCTTCACGAGAGTGATAGAGAGTGGTTTGGGTTAATTTTGAGGCGGAGCGCTTCCTATTTTAAGCGGCTGTCCTGTAAACGTAAGAGGGTTCTAGACCTCTGAAAGGCATATTTTCTAAGTTTTAATTGTCAACAACGATCAGAGCTCAAATTTATGTGGGTAGGTTCTGAGATACTTTAGTGCTGTCAGACATTCCATCAAATTCATTCGTATCTTCTTCTCTGAATTCTTGCTAGTAATATATCTGTGTGTTGAAATATGCTTTAAATAAGATAATTTTCTGAGAAATTGCAAACTTTTTTGCTCTTTTCTTTTTCTTCTATTATTTTTAGCGGTAAACCAACTATTCGATAACAAACATCATCAACACACAAGAACAAACATACAAAAAGATAAAAGGATGCCTAGATTTAACTTTTGGTTGAAGTATTAGTTAATTAAAAAACGATTTTTTTTAACTTAATAATGCAATATTTACATCATGAAGAAGGCTTTATTCAAAAGCCGAAAATTTGGCAGAAAAGCAAAGAAAGATTTAAATTTAGACGGTCTCCTTATTTATTGTCTGTCCATTTTCGTGGAAACAATAAAAACGGACGTAAATAAAGAATTAACGATAATATCAAAGCTACGAGTTAATTTCTTCTCTTTAAACGCTATTTTCCATTCACAGCTTAGGTACTAGAGATATTACATAACTCGTAGTATAGAAACGTATGTTATCCATGTAACGTTTAATAATGGTGGAATAATTTAAGAGGAAATATTGCCAACGTTAATAAACCACGTACAAGCAGCGCTTTGCATCGACATCGAACGAAACGAAATGTATGAAAACGAAGGTCGCCGACGGAAAGAGAAATGAATCCAGAAACTATTAATTTTCATTAAATCTCTTATAGGGAGAGAAACACGCCAGATGCAGGCAGACGAACGAGAACGAACCGTGTCCCGATAGATGGCGGTGGTTGGCAGTAAAAAGATATAATTGGGAAGAGGGCTGAGGCGACGACGGGATCCAGCAATCCAGCGCTCCGAACGCCTGATCTTGAATAAATTAGGTGTCGTCGTATCGGTTCCAGTAGCTGTAAAACGAAACCACTTATTCTTCGAGGCTCGTTCAAGTCAGGTGTGAATATTTAAATTTCTTTCGATTCCAATCGAAATTGAATCTCCGATTGCTCGTTTTCCCGCCATTGTCGCGCCGGTAATAACAATTGGATTTTTGTTCCTTTTCTTCGGATTATTAACAAGAGACGTGTCTTGCGATATCCATATCTAGTAGTTGTAATACATGATATTGATACTTAAAAGGAAATTAAATATCAATGCGCCTTCTAGGCGCCTACTAAACGACTCTGATAAAGCTTATACTGGATAAACGAAATAATGACCAAAATTATCAAGTGTAGCACAACAGATAAACGAAACCTGCCAAAAAATTAAGTCACATTATTTGGTCGTACGGTTAACAATCAAAATTCACGAATTATTAAGTTATTTAAAAATATATAATTCAATGTACACTCGCCAACAAGTAGAATGACGGCTCGACCCGAGTTCTAGGTGTCGACATACGCATATGTCCCCGCGACGTAGATTAGGAGCTTGGATGAGCGGTCATTCTGTTTGTCGGCGAGTATACAATGAAATAGTTATAAAGACACGAGGACCTGATATTGATAAATGTACACACTTTGCACTTTGTAGTACAATTTCATACTGTTAATGTCCTTTTTCAATTCCGGTGACCAGCATTGTGCGAATACAACATTTTTATTAACGATCTCATCAACAACACATTACAGAACCACATTCGAAGAGCGGATTCGTATCCAGGGTGGACGAAAATTGATCGATAACGACATATTCGCGTCTCGTCGTCGTGAAACCTTAGTCAGAGATGTCATTATGTAAACCACTTCGTTCGCTACTTGTTCCTCGAATACGACGACAATATCGTATCGCGTCTAACGACCATAACAACCAATGCTCGGACGCGCTGGAGCGTATAGGTCCGCTTTTCTCTTTCGACACATCATACGGACGTCATGCACCATACAGGGTTCCCCGCGGCTCCGATATCTAATTTCGTACTTGTAATTCCAGCGATGAATGTCTTCTGTTGACGAACGACGGCAATTATTTCATTTTCTCCATTTTCAAAGCTATGCAGCGCTGTTGACTACCGAAGGAGACTCTATAATAAGTGAAAATTTGTTTTGCAACACATGTACGCTTGATTCGCCTATTTAGGTAAGATTCCATAGCCAGATTCCATTTTGTTGTAATATATATATGCTTTATACTAGTTGCAAGTGTACCGCAAGACTTAGTCTTTGATTAATATCATAAAATATTAATGATTTTTAACACTTGCAAACAGTTTTCTTTTTTTTTTATTATTATTTTAATAAAGATATGATGTGTTAAAAAATATGCGAAAGATAAAGTAGAATGCAGGAACAATACATATTAGTTCCATTTAAATGATAACGCAGTCATCATATATGGTAAATTTTAATGTTATCTTTGTTTGGCGATTAAATAAACTTTGAAAAACTGTTGACTTATCCTGTAGTATTATCATATTTTGAAGAGACAAGCAAAAAAAAAATATATAAATACAATTCCGCGAAGTTTATCCAGCATAAAGCAAACATTAAAATGATTTATTACGTCCATTTTGAAGTTAATACGTACATACATACATAAACCGAGAAAGGGCAAAAGACAGCTTACGGAAAACAGCACGCGTTCACCTCCGAAACAACCAGAATTTATATTAAATTACTCTAGCATTCATTTGCATAATTACACCAAAACGATATGGCGATTAATTCATGACCATCACGGGTTTATCAAACTGAATTTAAACCGTCCGCATGGGCATCGATGCACGCTTCATTAAGGTCGTGTTTTCGTCCAAATGGCTAAGGATTCCTTTTAATCCGTTCAAGCAGGCGGAACGAACTTTGGGTTCACTTTTTCTTTTAAACTGTGGCTAATAATAATAATGGTATGTTTAATGATAAATAATCAACAGATGTGATGTAGTGAGCCGCTCGTTTTCTCAAAAGGTTTCGATCACCGGCTACATAAAACAGTTGCTCTTCCACTTAAAATAAATGAAGCTCGTACAATACGCAAATCATAATCAAGAAATTGAGCTATATAAAGAAATACATGAACTTATAATTTAGAAATCGAGATACGGATACAGGAATCTCGGTACTTTAAAACAAATTACAAAGAAGCAAATAAGCAATCACAAACCACTCAAATATTTCTCCCGCAGACTACGGATAAAAAGTAGCGAACGACGAGGCGTAGAAACCGATAAGTCTTAACGGAATGTGAATGGAGTGTTGTATGAATAGCGATGTAATTTAGTTTTTCGAATGAAACTGATTTTAAATAGTAAAAAGGTGTATTGAATAAGCGTAATGTTACACTTAACTACGGAAAGATGCTATTTTAGTAGAAAGTAATTGCTTCTGTTAAGTTAGCGAACTTATTTGCGGATCTAGCATCATATCAGAATTTTATTGTGTAAAAGAAAGAATTTTGAAGGAATAACAATGCTAGAATTTAGGTGCGGAACAAATTCAATACAATACAATGAATTCCTTCCTGTATTTACAGATATATGTATGTAGGTCCATGAATAGACCTCTTAGCTGGGTCATTCCTGTTCTGGGTGGCGGCCGATCTTGCGATTTCACGACGGTGGCGCGCAGAGGGTTGGCACAAATCTGTGAGGCAATTGTAGGGCCTTCGTAAGCATTGTAAGAATCCTACTTTGTATTACTTCCAGCTTCTGAAGTTCTGAAGATGTCTTCGTCGCCGTGACCCAAATCAAGGTGCTGTAGATCAAAATCCCTGGACGAGCAGCTGTTTGAAGAGATCCAACGTGCTACTTTTGACAAGCAACGGCATTACGGAATTCCTCGTTAGATACAACTTCTTGATGACAGGATCAGTACGTGGTCCCCATGCCAATCTTCGATCCAAAGCTGAGCCCAGGAACTTTACCCTTAAGCTTCAGGACAGATAATTTAATTCCAGTTAAAGAATTATCAATATAAGATGTTTAAAGCTAACAGTAACAGTTATAGTGCGCCAACAGTTGACCCATAAATTTTATAGCAGCGAGCAGACCGTATCTCTTTTTCAAGAAAATAATGGATTATAATCCATAATACATACCGACCATTACTGCCTTATTTATTGGCTCTAATTCGCTTTGGAGTTCTAGAAAAAACGTTTATTTCATTTCAATAGATATCTACGATAATGATGCTTATCATAAACGAAATCAAGCAGGTGGAATTCCAAACGAATTAAATCGGGAAACCTTTCGATATAAAAACAGGTACAAAAGAGCGCGTTCGCAGCAGTTCCTCCACGAAACCGAACCAATTTAAAACAAAATCCATAAACTAGAATAAATATAGGACATCCAGTTTCAACGCGAACGTATCGGGTTTATAACAATGACACACGGCGACTCCACAATTTACATACATCCGAGTGACAAGACAATGACGACGATAGATGGTTTTGTCGTTGAAAACAAAACTGGAAGTTCTTCTTCGAACAACTAAATTAAAAAAAAAAAGAAAAACTAACGAAACAACGACAATGATGAGCGAAATACATAAGCTCCGCATTTAATACACGTGTTTGAAATACAATGAGTTGTTTTAATTGATTTTATGCAAACATCTGTCTGGTGTGTCTGTCTTGTTTCATAATTTACGCAGGTATAATTTGACAGCTGTCGGGTTCGTACGGAACGTGTATGGAGGTTTCAGGAGTAGAACAACAACGGAAACCATCGAAGATTTCATCAGGGCCGTTTGGGGAACGGAATGAAATTGTTTCTTGGAACTTAAATATGCGAAATCTTAATTAGTTTTCGGGGATAGTATTAAGTGTTATTGTGAGCGAAACAAATTAACTGGGCGAGATCTATATTTGCTCCCAAAGAATGTTTAGAACGAAATTGACGTGTATTATAATGGAACGACTAAATTACTGGACGATACAATAGAATAAGCTATATCGAACTATATCAATAGAGGATCATGAAATGAAAAAAAGCGTTTATGCACTAATGGCCGTGAGCTTTCGTTTTCAAGATGCGCGATCTTACCACCTTTTAGAAAATTTAATTTCTTTTAAATTTGATTGTGAATGAGTGCATTGGATTTTCGCGTATTTTTAGAATATTACCGCACCTTTACCTTTAGCACGTTGGAAAACAGTTGAAATAAAAAAAGGCAAGAATTATAAATAATTTTTTTAAAGATGAACCATGTAAACAATTTATAAAGAAAATTATTTCAATTTTCTGATTTTCTGAAAGGCCGCCGAAAACTCTCATAATCAGGAAACTTGCTGCTACCAAGAAGTCCATAACGGCTACGACACCATCACCAATAAATGTGTGATATGTGTTCGATAGCCTCGAGCCTTAAGCTTCTTATGTAATATTTTTTTAAATTTTTGAATGTGCAATTCCTTGTTATAAACAATTATAACCTTCTTATGAATTTATAGCTTTTTATGCTTAATTCTACCTAAAACGAACAATAAATCAGCGTGGATGTAATGAGAAGTAATGAGTAATGAAGATTATTGCTATTTTGCAAAAATTCAAAAAATTTTGATTTTTTAAATAATTTTTCCAATAAAAAATGCGGAGTTTTCCAACATTACTAACAAGTGATTCCATGCCCGATTCACTGCTAAGTCCAAAGATTTTTTTGATCTATACATGATGCAAACCTTACTTTAAACTTGAAATTATTTGCTGCTGTTTGCTTGAATTTGATGGTATTTTCAGGGAAACACTGTTTCGTAGGCCATTTTAAATCGAAAGATTTGCATTGGGAAAATGCAATAACCGAGGCTGAACTGTTTAACCTTAATGCTCTGTATTTTACCCAATTTAAAAGTGAACTTGATACAGATATGCAGCTCTCTTAAATCGACCAGTGAAACATCGTAAATTATAAACAATCTAATTAATAGAGTAATACAAAAACATTTTCTCCTTGAAACATTTCCACATCATTTTGCTAAGGAACCGTGTAAATTAGTAACCGAAACAATTTCATCACACTACAACTTCGAATCAAGAAGTTAAATGCCGCAATAAATGTATTTACAATGCGTAAATAATATCGGCGAGGAACAAAATGGGGAATCACACACTCGGTAAGCTGTAATTACTGCTTTGGCGTAGCAATTCGCAATCAGCGAAACTAATTATAACGGATGCGAGTTTGCCATCTTGAGATTTGGTGCTCGATAGGAAGTTCAGTAGAAAATTATTCGAGCTTAATGATATTTTAATAGGGGAATTGTTAATAATATATAGTAATTATAAGCTTACACAAAAATGATCTTGGCATAGAAATTTAAACAAGACCTTTTTTCTTTGCAATATAAAGCTCTCTTCCACATCGTAATAGTATAAAAATCAAAGTATTTTATCTACCTTTGCTATTAAAGTATTACTTTCTCTGCAGATAAAATTATTATGTTGAATAGAACAAAGCATTCCTTAACATACCGCTACAGAAACAAAAAAATCGTTAATTGTTGCTGTTTTTTTTTTAATATTTGTATGTTCGTTTCAAGTGAACAAAATATATCTTTGGGACGAAACACTATAATTCGGTTATCTCTAAACTAAATGGGTTTTTCGATGTATTTACTCTCGATTTTCTGAGGTCATCTCCTCCTCTATTATAGTGATGTTTCAAGGATATTCAATTATTATTTGTTTATTAAAGATACGTATTTTCTTCGAATAAGAAAATGCTAATTATAGTAATTAATTTTATGATTTTATAACTTCCGTCAGACTTCTGGACAATCCAAGGCTTTCGCTGAACTATCTTACAGAATATTACAAAGGAAGCGAAGCCATTAGTTTCAATCCCCATCCTGACGCGATTTAACTTGACCGACAACATATAATTTAAGCGGAAACGATAAATTAATTGTTGTAAACCTCCATCAATTATAACATCTTTATTTCATTCCAATGAATCGCATTACAACCGCGACTGTCAGCTACGTATGGAACTACTGGAGAATGCACGCACAGGAGGCCCAATAGACAAGCGTCGTTTGTTCATGACTCAGTGAACAGTTTTAATCAGTTTAATTAATAGATATTACAACAATTAATTACTGCTAGTGTACTACAAAGAGATTATCAATGCAAATGTTGCGCACAAGAACATGGATCTCGCCGTTATAAATTAGACATAGCGTCGACCGTGGCGGTCGCTTTAGTCCTCCTATCTTTGTGAATATCTATTGGCTTTATTAAGCTTATTGATGGGATTATTTGTGATGTATAGGTAATTGTGCACTCTCTGAAGCGTAAGAGATTGAAGCTGGAAAAGTAGTTTTATTAAACATATTGCTATTGCTGCTAGAATTTGATTCAAAGTGGACCGACAGAAGAAACATGTTGATTTTTCATCAATATTTGAAGTAGCTAGTCCGAATTGAACCTCTAATTCGAAAACTTCTCTATTGGAAATCGTAGTAGACTAAGGATACACCTTCGTCCACGACTCGACGTCGGTTGACGAACGGTTCCGCTACCGTAGTGACTAACGTTATACCTCTATAACGTTGATAGTTTTTAGATATTCTCCCCTTTCTCATCTATAGCATTTCCTTCTTTATCTTTGTTATTTATTATTCTCATATTCTTCACAGTTCCAAAGAATAGCGTCCGATTTTCTGCATTTTTCACAAAATTTTTACCACGATTTCTCTTTTTCTTTCTTTATTATTCACTTGACATAAATCCCTTATATTCATCAAAAGTTGTTTGTTCCTTGTTTCTTTTATTTGGTAATAAAATTTAAGATAGACATATAGGTTACTAATGTACATGTGGAATTTTACTATTCTCGAATTGACTCGTGTCAATTCGTCTCATAAGAAAGGGTTCGTCTTACCTACCGGATTCCCCCGAGAGTCGACAAAACACGAGTCTGTCTACTCGTTGCAAAAAAGTAACAATATCACGTGCCCATGTCAGTTTAAGTCATCACCAATAAAATTTTACATTTCTCAAAGCTAGATGCGCTCCTATTGGCCCAAACTGTACGTATACGCGTATTAGATTTAGCCTTTACGAAAGTTTAAATTTATTACATCGCAACAGTAGAATGCGTTGCAAGGATTAGAATCTAATTGGAGTTCTCTATACATTAAAATTAAGCCAATCTGATTGAATATTTTCTCCCTCGTTAACTTCTAAAAAATCCGTTGCCTGGGAATGCGACGTCATTAATTTGACACATATTATTATTCATCCACGTTGTACAGCTATCGAATAACGCAGTCGAAACGAAACTAAATCGTACATCCATAGACAAGAGAATTCTCGTCATTTCAGTGCTCCAACATCCGCTAATTTATCTTCGAAAACACTTTTATTTTTCACTTCCTGCCGCTGTCATATAATTACCATACATTCCGTTCCTCTCCAGCATCCGAGAACGAAATAATCTACTACGGACTTTCTGATACAACGTACGGATACTTATTACGAAAGTATGTCATTATATCACACGGCAACTACTTTCCTGACGTGATAACAATAAAACTAAATAGCATTACGGACCCATCTGTGTGTATAAGTATCGTATATTTCCTCTTCTCTATGTACGTACCGTTTATCTAGTCGCGCGGCTATGAAAAACGCAGATAGAAGACGTTAGGATGCGCGTTTGAAAAAGACAAACATACCGGGGAACAGTTATATCTCGGCGTAACGGTAACTTCTATCTCTCGTAAGTGTTACTTAAGCACTAAAAGAACGCGGCGTACACAAATATGATATTCGTAAGACACGTGCGTACCTTTTTAAGGTTTATGCGCTGTAAAATTATCATTTGATGCTGTAATAGTTTTTCGTTTGTAATGTTCCTACGATTATTATCGAATATCCCAATCGATATACGGTGAAATAAACAGTACCGAAACGTAAAGTGTTGTTGGATTAAAACTGAACGTGTTCCGGGTTTGAATCGAGTCATGGTAAATACAACAATCATACGGGGCTTCTTTAGAGAAAAGGAAAGGCGGTAGGCCACGGTCAGCGCGCTAGTTCAATATGTAACCACGCCAGAAGCGAAAACCAACCGCTCAACTTAACTGCCTTCCGCTTAGTTAATTTCGCCTCTGGCGTGTTGGCTGCTAAGCTGCTGTGCGAACTGGAACCTTTCCTTCCCTCGAAGAAGTCCCGTATAATTGTGGGCGAAACGTCGAGCTTTTGAGTGATGCGAATTAAAGTCAATTATTAGGTATTTAGGGTTTTGGATATCATAGATTTTTCAAATTCTTACGTAAACATGAACATCTTTATTTCTATTAAAATGAGATTTCGATGACGTTGTTAGTTGAAAATTTATTTTAGAACTTCTGTAAATCACAATGATTCTTGTTCATGAATTCCTCTATAAAAATCCGTCACTGTTGTGACTAAAACCATTTATCTTAATAGTGGCTATTGGATAAAATTTCTGAAAAAACACCGATTATTTAAAGAAATAACGAAGAAAAGAAAAGGGTGTGTAATAGCAAAAATTAGTTTTTGCATATTTTATTTTTTGTACGTTGTAGTTTGTAATTAAAATCTTTATGAGCATAGTAATCATAATAATAACTTAATAACAATAATAACTCTTCGATTTGCAATTTGATTAATTGTCAATTAACTATGTTGTAACAATTACAATAGATCAATTATAATTACAATCTTTTCGAGGGTGTTTCATGTAATCGAGGAATAATTAAGCACAATGAGCTTGGAACAAAAAAAAAAAACCTAACGCTCACATCGGTGGTCACATTAATTAACGCGCAGCTATATTGGGATACATAAATCCAACAAGAAATTCTTCTTAGCGATTGGTCTTTATTCTGTTAAACATTCAGTTGCTGTTAACCATTACGCTTTCATGAGAGACAATAATTAATAATCAATAATTTTTTGTCGCGCACGAAATTTACAAAGAGAGTAGGTGGCGATTTCTAGAGAATGCCGCTGCAAACCATATGTTAGACTTGTTTTATAAACGTTTTAGAAACAGATAATTTCTTCTGGAACAAACGTACCTCATTCAACTGATTCGACGCTATCTAACGCATAGATTTTGAGTACGATGACAAAGTCAGGATTTCGTTCAGAAGTTCCGACAACGAATATTGAAGAAGTACGGCAAGCAGCCATAAACGATTTGCTTTTAATATGTTCAATAATCTTCAAAATTGTTATCGAGCGTGTTTATACCGCATGAGACGTATTATATGTTAAAAAGAAAAAAAAAAAAAAAAACAAGAAATAGTTGTAAAATTAATGATGAAATTGCCGTCCAACATTGGTGTTTTTGTATCATTCTTTTAATTAATTAAAATGTATTTTGCTTAACATTACAAACTGGTCATTAATCCCCGTCTTACGTTTTTGCTTACACCTGGCTTCTAATTTCTCCTGGAAAAGATTACCCTTTAAACAAAAAAAGCTAGATAATTAAATGTTCCTTTTCTGTCACGAAGATTCATTTTCCAATAGGACCTTTAATAAATTCATTACCCAGTGTAACGTTATCCGTACTAACTGTAAGTTTAAACTTAGCTCCGACAAGTACGTACTTCGCTAAGAGCACGATTCTCAAAGATCGAAGAAATTTGAGGAGTTACGTGATTTTTATCTCAACTATAACCTTGCTTCTTATTTAAAGCATTTGTATTTTCGTTTTAATGGCGAGGATCCTCTTTGCGGATATTAAGTCTAATGTTACCGACGAGAAGAGTAAGAAACTAAGACGATTAACAAGGAGAGTAAGAAAGAGAAAGAAAAGAAGAAAGAAGAAATTACGTGTATTACGATTTGGAAATTTTGCAACTGCCCATTGTCCCTGTATCCGCGGTATCACCTTAGAGAATGATCGTTTCGCAATCGGTTGCTCGAATATTGAGAAAAAAACAAATACAACCCCTAAGGACACGTTTCCTACATGGGCTTAACGAAGATAATCCGGACCGGCGGATGTCTAATAATGGGTCGTCGGGGTTTTGTTGAAAGGGCCGTCCGATTTAAACTCATTAGGTGACTAAAAAATGAAAGTATACAAAGAGGAACGACAACATTTAGAAGTTTTAAGAACGAAAATTATACATGAAATACAGGGTTAATCGCCAATGGGATTCGAAGTACCTTGAACATTTAATTTAATTCTTTGGTTTTATAGTTTTGCTAATGTTATTTATTTATTTTGTTTATTTATTATTAATGTTCAAAATTCCAAATCTGTTAAAAAATATTTTCGTTGTCATTAAATAAAATTTATTTTTCTTCTTTGTCTCTAACACTTGCTTCAACACGGTTCGCATTTGTTGCACATCAATTATAATTTTTTATTGCTTCTGGGTATCGCATACTTCACCTATTCCAAAGTTAAATGAAGTAAAGTTGTACAAATTCCAGCATGGGGTCAGGTAAAATCCGCCCCGTACAACTTACATGCATTTGATAACCAGTACGACACGAATATGATAATACAGAAACGCTAGCAATGAAAAGCGACCATCCGATAAATAACTCGGGGGCCGCTGAGAAATTCTGCAGCTGTTTTGTTAGAAGTAAGTCGCGCAGCGTTATTCCCTGAATTTCTTTATGTTATTTCTTTAAGTTATGCGCGTCGGCCTGTAGAATATTCCGGATACAATGAGCTGTGACTGCGGCACGTAAACGGATGGGCGATAGGTGGCGTGGCATGTCGTAGGCATAATTTAAAATGTATCTCCACGACTAGAGGCGGGACGTTACTGGTTATAAAAATTATTTACATACTCGAAGCGTATACGCGAGAGAGATTTAAGCGACGTTGCCACCGTAAAGGGATGATGGAACGAAGATTTATTTTATTGGCGCTGTTTAAATATCAATTTAAAACGGAATGTGCCGGTTTTTAATGGGCGTTTGTCTTTTACATGCGTGATGTATTGTTGTTGGGTAGGTGTTAGTTGTTCGTGTTAACGTTGGGACGTACGGTGGGTAGCTATAAGGATGTTGTTAAGGAACAAATTCGTTGTTTTGCGCTCCGGTTATTCGAATATTACGTTCGGTACGTAGTGAATAGTCAATGGAAAAAGAATTCAATTGTTCGCGTTCTTGATTTACTTTATATTATCAACATTATGACTATCTTTAAAGCACAAGCAGAGTAACTTTAGTATTGTTGAGCCCTCTGAATTTGAGATAAACCAAACGCTCTTTGTACCTAACTCCGATTCATCTTTTTATCTGTCCGTTTTGTATTTTATAACAACTTTCATATGAAATTTTGCAAGTTCCTGTTGGTTGCTAAGTCTTTAGAATCCCCTTGAAGGAAAAACAACTTTGCAGCCAACAGTACATTTTTACAATTTAAGATCGCGGTACATATGCTCAGCATTCTCCGAGCGAGATTTAAGATAATCGTTCGGATTCGTCGATTCATTTTGACCAATGCTAAATCTATTGCTATCAGATCTGGAGATTGAGGTGGCTAAAGTACTCGTATCAACTTGCCTTCTTCCTCAAGCAACATTGAGAAATTTCTACATAATCAACGATCGTTATATTCTTAAATTACTCCAAAACTTCATCGGTAAAGAGATGTTGACTCGAATTAAACCGATTTATAAATACGTACATACGTCATGTACATCTTCCCAATGAGAGAGCTATTCACGGGCATCGTCTCTAATAACCTAATTATTCTACAAAATGTATACAAAATCAAGACTTTAAATAATATAAAATTGCAGGTTTGCTGGAAATTACTTATAATTGAACTTCGACCAGCGAATTTCCCAAAAAAAAAAAAAAAAAAACCTAATTCGCAATCTTCAACGCCTCTTCTTCAATTTGAATACAAGAAAAATCTTTGTAATAGAGCAATTACTAACAAATCTCATACGAATTACCGAGGAATTGTACGTAAGTTACGCAATTTTCATTTTTCCTTAATTTTCTCCAATCTTACCCAGTATATGCTTACAATGGATTAGATACTATTATCGGTCAGTAATCGATGTGGAACCGTTATATGCGGGTCGTGGTAATTTTCCGACCCCTGATGATAAAAAAAAGGAAGGTATAAGTAGGAAAACGGTACACATGATGATGTGAAACGATCAATCACCCTCATCACTGAGAATCCCATCATCGGAATCGTCATCTTATCAATTCCGCTTCCAGAACGCTCATATTACTGCCAATCACTGCCCGTTACATCGTGCCTTCGATGTAATTTTTTCGCACGATATTTCCAGCTTAATTACGATTCGGGGACGTATCTCTGAAGGGGGCGCGCTGGTAAGCATGATCCGATGCACATCTGATACGATTTCCCTTCCGTTTTCTGTATTTGGCGCGATGCCTCCTGATCTCGATCGTGATATCTACCGTAACTGTACTTAAATTATATCTGTTGGCCATCATCTCGACGTTGCGAAACGTGGGAAACGCGTTATTGAATGTGACAGTGGAAAAAGTCCGCTTCGAATTCGGTTAGATTGAACTTTCGGTCTGTGCCGCTTTTTTATTATGGTTCTCTTTTTTTTGTGAAATGTTGACGAGATTTTATGTGGAAATATGTAAATATTAAGCGCTGCTTTGATTTTATTTAAGATGCAAATACTGTGAAGGAGAAACGGTTGCTTTGTTGTAATTGTTAATTATTGTAAAGATTAAAATAAGTCAGCGATTGCTGTCATTCAATTTCGTGAATGTTTTGGTCCATGCATGGTCCTGCATAAGAATTCTTTATATTCTTGGTGTAAGTGGTCAAGCTCAATATTCAGCTTTCCTTTACATTATAGGAATCATACTTTATCCGTATCTTTTGACCATATAACAAGTGCAATATCATCTTTGTTATTCTTATCGAAGTCTCATCACCTGCGATTGTTTTGAAATATTTTTCCTCTTATCTTTCAATTGTTTGTTTAAGGTAACTCGATTTTTGATTGGAGCAGAGCACCAGTCGAATACAAAATCATACCCAAGTATATAAATTTGGGGCAAACCAATTAGTTCAATTTTTTTTGAAGGTCTCTCTCTTTTCGTTGATATGACTATTTGTGCACATTGCCATTAGTTACTAACACCGAGAAATTAATAATTGATAAAACAAATCAACTGCCACGGCAACACAGGTAATGAAGCTTAATTTATTTGGTAATTGAATGGTGCATGCTTAAAACATGTCAACCGTTGATTTAAATTTTGACATCTGTTTACCTGATGAACAGCCGCGGTTGGTGGTGAACGAAAGATCACGCACGATGATATTTTTTTAAACGTAGGGTGGCCATTAGTATTTATCGTCTAATCCGTGGCCTACAACAATCTTTGCGAATCGAACATAACGCATGCATCCTTGCTGTTATTGGTTTGAATGTAATTGGTCGCTACTAAAGTAGCATCTTCGGTGCGAAACTAGAGACTTGACTCCCTGCCCGGAAAGCATATTTTTCACTATTTCAAGCACTCAAAAGATCCGTTCATTATATAATGGTGAACCTTCAAAGCGGTTTTCTTGGGTAGACCGGAAAGGAACGCATTTTAGTAATGTTTCGTTAATATGAAATACTTCATAAATTATCGACAAAATTACGACCTTGCTAAACGGGATTTGCATATAACCTACTTAACTGCTACATTCCATCCATGCGCAATGCTACTTTACAAGATGCCTATATTAAACTTATGATCGGTGCTGTAGAATATTGCGTTTACATTTCATGTACATAGGTATATTTTATGGTCCGTTTGTATTTCCTGCACGTAACATCGTATCATGCGTTCTAACGATGATCATAAATGAATCCTTAAGCCATCAGTCTACAGCGTACGCCACGAAGGAATGGCGTATTCGAAAATTTACACCGCTCCACCAGCCCTGTAGCGAATGCCTTATTGATATGCATAAGATGTCCTATTCAGTCATACCACTGAGGAAATTAAAACAATTACTTAGACACTAAAGAATCTGTTTTGAAATCTCGACTTATTGTAACAATGAATTGTTCGTTGATGATAATGTTTTAGTTATGCAGGAGCAGTCTGTATCGAAGATGAAATAATTTTAAAATCTTTATCGGATCGAATTTGATATGAGCGCATGCATACTAATTACGATTCACGTTATGTAAGCTTTTATTTCAAGGAAATTTCGCAATATTCGCGTTTGTTTAAGCTACAATAAAACAGAACAAAAATCATAAACTTTGAAGCGAATTTAATTAGATTTTTCGAGTAAACATCCTTGGAAGCAACCATTTACCCCGAAAGGTCTTTAACTTGGACGCAATATCCAAAATCAAAACATGTTACGTTCTACAGAAAATGACCTTGGGTAAGTAAGCGTTTCCCCGATTCTTGACATAGAAACAATGCTCCTTGGTTTTCGTCTTGTCTTGCTTGTAGCGAAACGGTCCGTAAATGTACGAAGCTGGATTCTAAGGAGCCGAATACATCGTCGGTTATTTTGGTGCAACGGCATACGAGATTGAGAAATGGCCTCCCTATATGGACGGGATTGTGAATCCTCGATCTAATTTAGATAACGTATGTATGTGTTGAAATGATGCTCTCTACGCCATATTTTACGAAAATTATCTATGTCGCTAGAATTATTTAAAGATTTTTCCTGTAGCAACGTCTGTTAGACACAATATTCGTTGTTATCTTTCAACATGAACAGCGGTCAATTTGTATAAACTGGAAGAAGCGTCGGGTTATCGGAATCGACTATTTTTGCATATTTAACGATGCGTTGAAATAAGAATGCCATGTTCCTGGCTAAGCCTTGCTAATTTTTAGATCCAAGAAAATAGAATTGAGAAATTGGTTAACCCCAATCGAAAAATATTGTTTTTTTTTTTTTTTAACAAAGTGAAGTTGCTGACAAAAATCTTTGATTCCAATAAAATCTCAATTCTTAAATATTTTTGCGTAAACCTGCCGAAAACAGCAAAAGTAGAAAACGAAATTCATTAATTCAATGAAATCGTAGGTCTGCAGGGAATAGCCTATCACCAGTCGGCGTAATAATTAAAAATTAATTAAGAACGTGTTCGACGTCGATTCCCGCTTTCGTCACTGCCCTCCGATTTCCGAAAGCCAAGCAATTAGATTTAAAAAATAATAGGACCCCGCCTATAGGTCGTCAATCCGCAATTCGACTTTTTATAATTGCACGTCGATTAATTTTAATTAAACCGGTCCGTTTTCGCAAAGAAAGTAAAAACATAAGGTAGTCGTCGAAACCTTATCTATATTAGAACTACACCGGTTTATTTAGGGAAATTATTCGTCAAAATTAAGAAAGAAAAAAAAACTATGAATACTTACGTATTTTAACTAACAATCTAACAAGTTGGTCTTGCAAGCGTTATAGAATTCGAATAATTTCTTACCTGAAACAAAGAAAACACCAAGCTTTAGTGTCTTTCATGTTCTACCGGTGTTAGCAATTAGAGCTAAAAATATTTTTATAGAGCGAGTGTAATTCCAAAGAACGGGTGATTATGGGGACGTAATGGTTTCTGCAAGTTTAATTGTCGATTGCGTCATATAAGAGCAACAAAATGTTCTCGAGCGAAGGTTTGTAAATGGTATAAAGAATTTTTGCTTACGTACACATACTTATGTGTTTCAAAACTTAGCAGATGGATATTTTAACGTTAAAAGAAAGAAAAATAGATCCAATTTAATACGCTCTGGTTAGCTTTACCTATTAGGTTGTTAAATGTTCCTAAAATACAGAACCAAAATCAATTTTATTCAGCTTTATTTTTCAGCACTTTTTCTAGCGATATTCCCATCTCTTTAACTCGTCCAAGAAGTTCAGAAAAAAAGCTCCAATGTTCATACGAATGTTCATTATTAATGAAAGCCGATACGATTACGGTTAAATCCAGCTGCCCAAAATTCCATTTAATTTGCTTAGACGTATTGCTTGTCAAATATAAAGGTTCAATAACAGCTCGATATTCGATTTCTATCCCATTCAATTTTTGCGTCCCTTTATCTGCCATACACATTTTCTTCTATTTATTATTTCAAACTCTGTTTACATTGCCTTCTCCATCATTACACTATCTTATATTTACCGAGCTGTAACGTTCGCCTGACAAAGAGGAAAAAAACGGCCACCATATGAAACTCGAACCGATATATTTCTAAATGTCAATATAATTCCACGTCAGAGCTGAAGTAAACCGTAATAATCGCCGAGAAAGATACTGCCCTAGAATAACGACAGCTTACAGAAAACGTCGCAACCGCAAGTTCTGCGAGTTCGCAGATGTTCGCTAAAATAGGATAGAGATCCATGACGCGATAATACGCGATCGGAAAATGTGATTCTCTTCATTTTCTTGGTACCTCTGTCTTGTATCATTCGAGCGAGAAGTGGTTTATTATATTCATCGCGCTCACAGTTAAATCAACCATAATCTTTTATATTTACTCTTTTATCTCCGGCGAAGAAAAGGAACGCACGTTTAATATTCCACTTTTTTAATATAAATCACCATCTCCACATTCTTCGATGAACAGGGAGAAAGAAAGGCTAACGAACTTGTTTTTTGATTCAAAGTACGTAAGATCAAACCTACGCCGGAACAAATGATTTTTAAAAAGCGAATTTTCTAGTAGTTGGCTTTTAAGATGTCTATGTCGCACATATTTTGGACAATATCACGCGTATTCATCATTTTCGCAGACTTACCCAACTCCTACCAAATAAGGTAAGAAGTCGAAATAGGGAGTTTTTTTTTTGTTTGTTCGACACATTCGGTAATGAATCAAATCTATTCGTGCAAGCTCCAATATCCTCGCAGAATGTGACGCATTCTCGCGTATATTACGATACGTGGTTAGAAATCCTCTTAAATGGAATTGTCTGAGTAGACGGACTCGCTATCTTGGGTGAGAGCGACACTGACCTAAAAAACGCAATTATTTTTTATTGCCCATACGCGTTGCTACGGTCCCCGCATGAATAATTGCGGTTTTTATGCATATATGCTAACCGACCAGGGCAAGCACGCCTACGTAACGATTGTTCAGACGTTTATTGTTCGGTAGACAAGGAACGGAACTGTCAATTCGAATTTATCAAGATAAGGAGGAAAACAAGTTAGTAACAAATGTAAACAGGTTTGTTTTTTTCTTTTGTTTTTAATTACACATTTTGCTTGTGGCTAACCATCGTTTCGTAGAAAAAAAAAGTGGTAGGGGAATCGACAGCTGGTTGTTAGGTGGTGTTACGAATAGTCGTATGATAGATTGTCCAAGTTAATTGGATACTGCGGACAATTGTTTTTTTTTATTATTATTTTAATAAAACCAATTCATTTTACGGCTATTATTTACTATCACGACGAAATCCGAAAAACAATTGACAACGTCGCATGATCCCTCATAACGACAAACAACTATTAGAAAGAAAGAAAAAATGCCCAGCTATTTCTTTCTATACTCGGAAAATATCAAGCAAAACAATGTGTAGACAACGATTTTATCTTTATCTTTATCATCAAAAGAAGTTGTTGACGCTTTCAAGAGCCATGCTTTAGAGATGCAACCTTCAGAATGGAAATTATCGCTTATATAAATGCAAAAAAGCATTATTGTTGACACTTATTATGAACAATGGAATAAGCACTTTACACGTTGATGCTAGGTATCTGGGAAGGGCCTCCAATACATCTATTTATAAGTTTATAACAAAGCAATTTTCAATCCACCCATGTCATATCGAACTTCTTTACATCTATCCCGCATTCTCAAGATGCTAGATCCAACTTTTCTTCCTATACGAAAATTCCATTGGTTGACGCTATCTGACGATTAAGAATGGAAGAATAGCAGGTCGATACTAAGATGGCTTCCGTACAACAAATGTTAAATCCAATGCTAAAACATTTTCCATTTCACAATAGTTACAATCTAAGTAAATACAAAATTCTTCTCAACTAATTGCAAGTTAAGAGCACAGAACATTAAACTAACACTACCTAGTTCTTTGAAAATCACGTATGTATCTAGAGTTTCGAAATTCTCATTTAACTTTCGATAAAGCAAAGAAATCCCCAACGTACGTTTAATTCTAATTATCTTACTTATACAGTCTCTTTGTCTTGCCGTAGATCCGTACATACTTTCAACATGAGATTTCCCGACACGAAATTCGTCCGAATTAGCTTCCATTATCTTGAAGCATACGAGGGTAGTGGTGTGGCGAGCAACTATTTCATCAACTATTTAAACGGATATAAAACTAAAATTCGGGTAACGCGCGCGGCGTATACCCAACAGTAGCAACGCAAATTTACATTCGTTATCTCGAAATAATCAACACTCCGGCGGCAATCCGCGACGAACGTTCATTCGGTAAGCGAGTTTAGACTATTTAGTTACGTCATGCTTTGTTCAAATGAAAGCGACACGCTGCTGCTTCTACTCACATATATATATATATATTTGACTTGTAATGCGCTAGCGCTCATAAAAGTTTGGCTTTGGAGGAACGTTAACGAAAGGTTAGTCCCAAAGCGTTCAGGAAAATCTCCAAGCTTCCATTCCATACAAAACCTCAAGCAAAATGAAACCAAGTAAGCAAGGAACATAACGATGGTATTCGGGAAACGTTCGCACAGCACCTCCGGAGTCTCCTCATCGGCGGTCTCATTGTCCTCCTCCTCGGATTACCATAAAATGCGTATCTTACATTATAAATAGTCACGCTACGAGATGGCGTTGCGGACGGAGCCGAAGGAAACGGATCCAGAGTTCTGACTCCGGGCCTATCCCGCTCCATGTCGTAACCGGACGTTGCGCGACGAGACGCAAGATGAACGATATAGAATCCGCGGAGACGCCAACGAGGCGCCAGTCCGCACTGCAATTTGCGAGGAATGCGATGCGATGGAACGGGGGGTAAATGCTTTAAGAATTCGTCGCTGGAAGAGACTCGGCGCTTTATGAAGTTCAGCTTCTAATTGAGAAACTATTCAAATAACGGGCATTTTTGAAGGCGACGGTTAAACACCATTTTGACCGGAGGAATTTCGGGAGAATAAGGAGTTGGGAATGAATTTTCATATTTCCGAAAATACTCGAGCGTAGTATGAAAGAACTGATTTTGACATTTATCTCGTTATTGTTACAGGAGGTTCCTCCTACTGGTTTTTTATTTCTTTTCTACCGGTTCGTCCAAGAATCCATTATTTATAGAACCACCTAAAGGAGATTGCCGATGGATGCTCGAAAGTCTCTTGGTTGTCTCCTTTTGCAAAATTTATAATAATGTGCTTACATTCTTTTGCCGAATTGTTTGCTTACCGAGTGGCAACTCACTCAACAAATGCTTTGGGCTTTGAGTTTCGGTTCATTTAAAAACTAAGGATAAGGCACTACGTACCCAGCAAAGTGACCAACGCAATAATACATCTAGATATGCTTCTATTCTTACATTCTTCTTCAAACGCAAAATTTTAATTTGATTTTTTAATTTATTACATCGTTTCCTTTGATACTAATTTTTCTTCTGAAAGATGTCACCTTCATTTCACGTGGATACAACAAATATTTATCTATGCGCACATTTTCTTGTGTGATATTTATCCCAACTGTACTGTGTTATCTTCAAAGAGGAACTTCGGGCTTTAAAAATTTAATAATTTAAAAATAAAGGCATAAGTTTCACGATCACCCATATTACCTTTAATTGGAATGCAAGGCATTGTTACGTTTAAATGGAATATTCAATTGAGAAAGATTTATAAAAATTCCGAGCTTATACCTCGTTTCATTCTCGATAGTGGATTACTTTCGAAAGCGAGTATATTTTCATTTCGTTTCGTAGATTCTAATAATTCCGAAATAAAATCCGACGGCTGTGGAACCACGCCTTGAAGTCCTTCAACGTTCGAAATTTCCGATATAAATCAACGTCCATAACGCCAAACAACTTGTTCCACAAGACTTTCCGTCGCTTTATAGTCGGAAGTGAACACCGCCCTTGCCAGATGTAGATAACAAGAAAGTGTTTCTCTTCAACGATTTATTATTGGAGTTGCGGAAATTGGTTTACGGCGGATCTTCCTCGCAGAAGTATTGTACTTGAATTTAGTGGCGTAGTTTCGTGTCCACATCCCGCTCTATCAATAGAGATTAGCACGAGATTACGTTTCGAAAAATGATAGATTTCGCCATTAAACATTGCTGTGCGTAGAAGTGGACGTTTGAATAGGGTTTTGTGTACGCGAAAGCATAAATCTTGCGAATAATAACGACACAATATAAACTATAGGGGACAAGAAACGTGTTGATATTATCTATCTTTTCTGTTCTTGGAATTTTATTTAAAGGTCGACGACGTTTTACGTCAAATTTTGTCATAAGGTTGCTATTAAGTGGTAAAAATAACATGCTTACGTTCATTAACATTAAGCAGCAACATTGGGGTTACGTGGTCAAGTATCAATATTGAAAGAGTTAAAGGAGGAAAGGTTATGGTTTTAATTTCCTGAAAAAAACGCACTATTTGATTTCACCCTAACCAAAATATTTGGAAAAAATATAAGCTGGCAACAATAGGATTTTTATAAATTTGGAAAAAACGTATAATATTGGAAGATAATCTGATGTTAGCGTAATATTCGAATATAAAGTTTGTGGAAAAAACGTCCAACCATTGTGTTGTTTCTATGGTGAATTCCAACTTTCTTCCTGTTTGCAGAAGTTGCCAGTTGCTGACAAAACCCAGATGAGTGTGAAAGTCCGTCGAATTTTCGTTTTTACTAAGACCCACCCGTATTAAATGTTGCGTAAAGCTCGGCGATTTCCACGTGTAAACGATCCTTCGAAGAAAAAGCAATGCTCACCACTGAGAAAAAGGAAGAAAAAATGGTCAAAAAAGGCCGCTCCTCAATGGAAAGTAAAGCACACTCTAGTGAATCCCTAACATCCACAATGTTGGGGCACTAGTGATGCAAGACGATCACAAAACTTACAGGCCAAGCGAAGATCAGCATCGGATTCGTGCATTCCATTTAGATTGAAAATTTAAACTTTAGAAGAGTCTTAGTGTTCGTATCAAAGTTGTTAACGATCGAGAAGAAGCAACTTCCGTTTGGAGATCGCAGAAGACATTCTGGAGACTGTGAACAGTGTTAACATCTTCCTTAATAAGGTAATCATTAGCGATATGCCCAGAAACCAAGGTGCAAGGTGTCGAATTTTCGGATTGCCAGGATTTTTCTGTTAGTTAAAGTTAATGATTGATAACTCAGTTATTTCTCCACATAATGTCTTTTAAACGGACATACACGTTAACTTATTTACATGATGTACGTATGTGTATGGACCTATCAATAAAGTGAATACAATGACCATTTTACCATTAATTCCACGATTATAGCCATCTACATTAAGTATGTTGAAATGCGACGTCAGGCAAAAGGAGAATTGTTTCGTATTCACATTTGTATATATCGAAGAAAAGTAGTCAAATTCATCTTAAAGAATTCCTTTGAAATAGCACGTTCATAGATATGGCTACAAAAATATTTTATATTAATATTAAATTTGTTTTCCTTTTTCTAAAAAATGTAATAAAACAACAAGAATCCATCGTCGTATTTCGCCCATTCCATTTTTTTTTATTAGTATTGTCAACACTCTACGCTTTACTTTAAATCTTGGCCGTTAAACCGCAAAATAAAACAATCGCGAAAAAATAACATTTGCTAAATTAATCTGGGTGTATTTTATGATCACGGTACACCAAATAACTGCTTTTACTTAAAAAAAAAAAGAAAAAAAACAATAAAAAGGAGGATTATACGAATAGGAGCTTCAACAACTTAATAATTTCTGTCTTCGGCCAAAATCTACATGCGCATCACCTTAAAATCGTGTTTTGCAGCCAAAAATCGTAAAAGTCTTCGAAAAAAGTCATAAAGTGTCCACAGCAATATAATAAAACTAATAAGCATTATGATGTTGCAAGATGTAGACGATGGATGGATTCGAGCCAAAATGAGGAGGATTTACTTGTGGGAAACTATTTTTGTGTCAAGCTATGATCAAAGCGAAAGTCACAATTGGTAAGGGGAGGTATTAATTTTTGTTGTTTCTTAGGATTTTATTAGTTTTCTCGCTAAGACAAGACCGATGTTTACAAGAAAGGTTGTGACGTTCTTGTCAGCACAGATTTAAACAGGGTACAGCAAAAAATCGAAATCATGTTTCATAGGTAATACTTAATTCAAAGAAAATTACCGAAGACTAAACGTGAAATGCAGCATTAAAAGGTTGCAAGGCATTTAGGATGGACAAATGCACCAACATTGGACAATTGAAAGCTGAAAAAAAATTATGCTTTTATGAAGGAGGATACAGCACGTCCATAATTCCCCTTTCAGCTCTTTTTATATCTTCGGGGTTTCCTTTATACGTCATAGAGCTAGCGAGAATTTTCACATAAATTGCGTCATTCTTACTCTTAAGTAGGGAAATGGTAGTCTTACGATACGGAGCGCATAAGTCGCTGGAAAAAGGTTCAGACGTTATGCCCGCATGAATAATCGAACGTATATAGAAGTTCTGAATGTGACCATTAAGACCATCGTATGCAAAGTTCTTTTCGTATGGGTTTCAGAGAGCATTCTTTTTCGCTTCTCGCCACACAACTGGAGAAATTAAAGGTGAGGTACACGAAAATCTCAGCCTGTATGATCCTACTACTAAAACTCAACCCGAAACTCTTAAATATTCTTTAAAAACACTTGAATCTAAAATAAAAGATGTTGTTACATACTCAGAGTTCCTCAACGCTTAAATTTTTGAGAGCGTTGAATTGACTTGATTGTATAGTACAGTAAAGATAGACAATATTCTATTTATATTGTATTTTAGCAATCACACTAATAAAACAATAGATCGTTTCAAGTGCCTTATTAGCACGTGGCAAATTGTCTTACGACCAATAACTCCCACTATTTTCAGCTCTAGCTTTCTCTGGTTTTACGGTTATGTTGTAATTCTAACTGTAGTTCTCTCCGTCAACTTTGACAAGTAAAAACTTTAATATTTCGTGTATATGGCCAATTATCATAAAACAAAATCAGTAAGTAACCCGCTGTTTCTGCTTATTTATTTCGTTTTTCTTTTTTTTATATATATATAACCCTAATCGTACTGTAAAACGGAAAGTCCAGAACATTAATCTAAAAATCCCAGTTAGCATCGTAATCCGGGTAATAAACACGAGGCGTTATGTTCTTCGGACACGAAAATCAAACCAAGTCGTGTGCTTGCTTAATTAAATTTTACGAGCGCAAGTTCATATTTGAGGACCATTTACGTTGCTCGGTCATGCAACCGATGCGCCCCGATCGAATCTAGCCTTATGCGTTACGAAATTCTAATCGAGGGGGCGACTCCTTGGGAGTCGGTTTTCTCCCACTTCTCCGGGTCCCTGCGATTACGGGGCGAAGGGATACATCCGTAGATTTACCGCTCTCCCTTATCATCTCGCACGCGTAGCATTGTATTCAATAACTCGGAAGAGTTTTATCTATGGTCGGAAACCCGTTTAGGCCTTAATAAATTTCAAACTATTGACCGGTCGGTGTGACACCAGATTACGTTGATGATTTGTTACATCGGAATTCTATTTATACAGTGTTCCAATACCACCCACCGTGAGGATATAGGCTTTTAAATAACTAGCGACTTGAAATCGGAATAATACATGTCTTATTCGTGCGTATGTTCAAAGGTTTGTTAGGATATTTCAGGGTGATATACGTGTTAACTTAATATCTCGTTACTTCAATTATTTCACTTTACAAACTCACCATTCTATTGTTTTATGTTGTGAACTCGTATACATTGTATTTATACTAATACGCATTATATCGTATTACATATAGGAATGAGTCATATTGCGTCGGAGAACCGGACTACGCCTCAATATTGTACCTCACAAGATTTAACGGATGTCATTCGTTGCAACTTTGGATGAATGTAATGTGACGTCCATAGACCGCACGATTGTTGGTTCGTTTCAACATCCCTCGCACATCAGATTAGTATACAAACAACTTGATACACACGTACAAACGCTGATGTTACCTGCGGATGGAAGAATGACAACAGTAGTAAACAACACATAAATATCGGCACCCTCCGCACCACACAAGTTTAATTTATTATATAGTAATAAGTACTAGCCAACAAATTTTGCCAAAATGTTGATTTTGCCATAAAATAATTTATACTAATTTCAATAGAAAACATATAAATATTTATTTTAATAAAAGGTAGAAGGTCAAGTTAGCTCGGTTTCTTCTTATATTTCAATGAAAAGGTTTTTAAGATTAGATCATAATTTAATCTATATTTCAAATTATTACAATTAGAAATGTGAAGCAATACTTCTTCGTCTCTTATAAACAATATCTACAACATCTCTTCTAAACATCCAACAGTGATCTGCTAACATAACAGGATTCCATTTCCGCTAATGCCGTTTTTCCATTCCCATGATGTCTTGGAGGAAGCGCTCACCGTGTTCATCGCTAACGTCGCCCATATTTTCCGAACAAACCTCCAAATGAGAATGTAGAATGTGCACTTTAAGGGACATATTACAGCCAGCAGCGTGAAATGCTTGTAACATATCCATTACTAAACTTTTATAGTTGTCAGCTCTTTTGTTTCCCAGGAAGTTCGTGAAAACTTGTACCATGGAGAGCCAAGCTGCTTTCTCCTTCGCTGTTAATTTGGTTACAAAGATTTCATCATTTACTATTTCTCGTATTTGAGATCCAACAAAAATACCTTCTTTCAGTTTCTCTTGTGTTAATTTTGGAAACTTTGCGCGAAGATATTTAAAACCTTCACCTTCGAGATCCAGTGCCTTTACAAAGTTTTTCATGAGCCCAAATTTTACGCGGAGAGGTAGTATCATGATCTTTTCTTTTTCTACTAGAGGCTGATGTTGTACATTGTCTTTTCCTGGTATAAATTGTTGACGTAGTGGCCACCTTTGCTTATGGTAACGTTTTTACCTGTCCCGACTGTTCCAAAGACATAAAAAGCAACAATATTTGGTGTAACCACATTGGATACCCAAAATAATTGCAATTACTTTAAAATCTGCACAAATATTCAAGGAATAGTCTTTGCACTTTACCTTTTCTAATAAAATTTTCAGATTTTCGTAAGTTTCTTTCCTGGAAGCAGCGCGACCTATCGGAATAGAAGGATAATGGTTTCGATTATGCAACAAGACTGCTTTTAGACTGGTCTTTGATGAGTCTATGAATAACCTCAAAGAACTGGGATCATGATGTATTCCAACAGCTTCAGAAAGTTTACAAACATTATTGCAGCAGACCAGATTACCGGCCGTACTATAAAGGCATTTTCTCTGTAACCAGAGCTAAGCCAATGTGGCCGCTTTTCGAATCATTTTTACTTTATACATGTTGTTCAATTTCATCATTTATTAATTTAGGGTAAAAACCTTGTTGGTCAGGTGTGTGGTGCGAAAGGTGTCGATACTTATATGTAGTTTACCACACCACGTCACAATCCTTGCTATTATTATTAATGACAACAATAGCTGAGGTAAGGTTCGCTTCGCGTCTATGTTCTAAGGTGAAATATTTCTACTGTACATATATTGAAAATGCAACGGCTTTAAATCAGAAGAAGGTAACAATAAGAACTTCGTAATTTCAACTGCTTGCTGGAATCTCTTCTTTGCTTTCTGCGTATGATTTATCTTTTTGGATGTAATTGATTCTACCACATGCGGTTGTATAGAATTCGGTGGATCTGACGGATTAATAAATATGCCAATTTAGTTACATCCTAAAATCCAACGATTCGTATCATTTATTACGATGTTAATTGTTCGTATAACTATTCAGTTCACTTCCTTACGACAACATACGATAACGTGGATTTTATAAAAGATTTACACGCAAAACAAATCAAACAAAAAACAATTCTTCTTTTCATTCAATACAATTCCACGGAAAAACGATGAACATCTATAAACCACGCCGACAACATCATAACAGTATGATTAATGATCCCCTGCGCGTCGAAACAATGCATTACTACTTCGCTGAGGTACAGTTAGAAAGCTGAATAGAAAATATTCGAAATAAAACGGAGGTCGCTGAAGAAGATTGATCGCGTACAATGCGACAAATACTACTTGGAATATCTTAAAAAGTAAAAGTGACGCGGGGGAAAGCGAAAGATGGAGGGATATCATTTTCTTTTAATACAAATTCCTGCGGCGCGGAGAGCCAAAATGGCCATGTCTACGATGTATAGCAGATCATAAGCGAAGGCTCCGTACTGAGCTCCGGCGCACTATGTTTGTTGTTTTGTACATCGTGTTGTTCCATATAACTAATTACGTTGATTTATGGAATAGTGGTGCAGTGCAAAGCTCGCGGTACTACCAACCGACAACATCCGGTCAGTCGCATGCAGCCAACGAATTTATGAATTATGGTTATTACGTTTTCTGGCGTGATCATTTAGTTTCTGCCGTATTTCTTTACGCTGACGCACATGTTTCTGTCTGTACGAAGAGACACACTAAGAAAAACGCGCATTATTAACTCCTGCTGGTCATCCTCTCAGGTATTTACCAGCAATGGTCAAGATGAATCAAGATGTTTTGTAGTCATTTAGAACGAGTGGTCTGCAATTTAGTTGCGATTTTTACGTTCAAAATGAATTGTATGAATTTTAAAGTTGTTTGGGAGCAAATAGAGTAAGTGATGTATCCTACGGATAAAGCCAGCGGATGTGAACAAAAAGACGAGTTCTAATTTCTTTCTACCTCAATACTCATAGGTGATGACTATCAACGTGTTTTCGTGGTATAAATTCAAAAACAAATTCGAAAAAGATGTACTTCGTCTATATCATGCGATTACCTATCTTTTTAATAATTATCTACACAGAACAAAGAAAGGACATCTATTTTGGCAACGAAGTACCTTCCAGTATTAGATATCTGTGCAGATCACCAATGAGCTCTCTTTTGGACTTCCACGCCAGTATAAGATAGTATAAATCTATAATCAATTATTGGTGTGTGAAGCTGACCTTTTCTGGAAGGTATATTAATTTCTTTCACAACCTTCCCTATAACCAAAAGGCTAATGCTCTCGCTGTCCTGAGATATTACGTGATTGAACTCTCACAGCAGTGTTTCCATTGAAAAAATTTTAAATTATTACAATTTTATTTTACCAATAACGATCAACAATAAAGACAATTTTGTCAGGGTCTTTAATTTAAGATGCCTGACAAACATGGAAAGATCGTATTACTCAATATAAAAATGTTATAATAGAAGACGAACACCCGGTTGTAAACACATTTCCTCTATACTTTTACGATATCTTCAAGTAACAGCATTATCCACACCGGATACTTGTATACATAGCATTCGCATAAATGTACCGCAACCTCTAAAAGTTATCCCATCGTTAGACCATCCTTTTTTCTTTTACTGTTTGTTTTTAGAACGAAAACGAGCGCATAATAGCTCTTATTCTCCCTCTTTGCGTGCCATTCTTCTTTTTAGTTCTTTCGAGCCTTTGTTTACAATGTGGCGCGGCGGGACAATCCAGTCTTTCTATTCGCGTACATGTCCGATGGAAGCATCTCGGAAGTTGGCGATTTGAAATTAAATTTGCTCAACTCGGAGATTCGATCGTATCCAAATCATACTGCGTACTTGGTCGGATATCCTGGATCACCTTGTGGATAGACCACGTCTGCAATATTTTATCGTATTGCATATCTGATCGTTTGCAAGTTTTTGTGCGCCAACTTCGACAAGGGCACTCTAATTACTGGTGGTGCTACGATAGGCGAATATCGTACCCAAGCAGCTGTAAGATAATCTCGCCTCAGCCGTGTACAATAGAGCTCGCATACAATAAGGCGTGAATACGTAATTAGGTTTTGCGGGTATGTTATCCTTAGTGTACGAGGATCATGATTTATGCCATAGCCATTATAATGGATGAATTTTGAATTTAAATTAACGGATGGTTATACACAAAAAAAATGAAGGTATTTTCCTGGATGTACAAACGTGGCGAGGTTCCCGATTTTGATATAGTATGTAATTAGTTAATATCAAAATAATATAAAAAGCATCGTCTGTCACTGATATTTCTGACATATTTCAGTTATTTATAATTTTTCAATGTATTTCTCTAAGCATTTTCTCCAAATCTTCCCCCCTTAAGTTATTTATTTCATCCCAAATAAATTGCTTTTCTACCCGACTCAAACACATATCATATTTTACATGCGGAAATAAGCATATCTTGATAATCATGGTTCCCATACATCGCGCTCCTTTCTACATCCTACACAAATAAATACCGATGATTCTCAAACCTAACATGGCATAAACTAGTACCGAAAACGACGCCGAAGCTGCGAAAGCTTTCTTCGCTGCGACATTTATTCGTTTCGCCGGTAATTTTAAACGTTTTAAACGGATTCTTCAACGCGAAAAAAACCGAATCAAGAAAGCATGCATTGCCGAACATCATTTCCATATTCAGAGCATATACGTGTTCTCTACTATCCTTTTTTCCGCGCGTTTCATACACACCCCGTAGCGTATAAAATTACATTTATCGATCGTAAAATGAAGAGCAAATACTTGTCTAGACGGCCTTAAATAGCTGGGAGATTTAACGCGTTGCAACCTGTAATCTCAAAGTCGAGATGATTGAATCGACGTGATGCGAGCACAATAACCATGGTTGATGGGTTATTAAATCCGCTTAGATATACATTTGTATAATGCATGATGTATTGTGTAAAGGCTACATTTGCGTTCTCTGGTTACATTGTATGAAAAGAAATACAATAAAGCTGAAAACTGATGAGACATTGTTTGTTTTCCGTTTTGAAAGTTTCTTGGTCCAAAAAACAATTTAACGAATTCTATTTATGTTGGAAACTTGCATACAGGACATTCAAACTTTTGATTTCCAAGTTTTTAAACAAGGTAGTGTGAACGTCATAGGAGTACAACAACGCACAACATACCAATTTTCGCAGTTCTCACCCAGGTCATGATAAATGTGGTATTATCCCGACTTCAATGTAAACCGTATCCTAGACGGCTTCTCCAAGCGTGTGGCACTCTAGTGACTCGAATCAGAGCACCTAATAAGTGGCTAATGAAATCAACAGATTTGTCAATAGTGCTTGTGTAAGCTAAACAATTCTAAGTTGAACCAGATAAAATATTTATGTAAGCATTAAACAGAAAAAGCCTAAGCTTGGACCCTAGGGTACACCCGGGCTTAGACAGAATATAACAGATAGAAACATGTTCTAAAATACGTATTCGCTTCAGTTGAACAAAGGCTCCATAGATTCCAACATCATGTAACTTTGTTATGAACTATAGACCCAAAATCCTTGTCGAAGCTATCGACATAGTATATCACATCATTGCATCGATTTTCGATCAAAGATGCTTATGTGACGAGCCTTTATACAGCTCTTCAAAATTTGTAAACATATATGCAAAATAACGTGAACCTCTATGCTTTAACTGTACCGTAAATATTTACTTTCTGTTGCCAAAGGCATAACGCAACCATCATTTTGACTCGAGTATCTAGCCATCTAATTTCACAATTCTCTAACTTTTCTCGTATCATTTGGTCATAATGCTCTTCCTGGGCTTCCTTTACTTCGCTTACCGACTTTTGTTTGATGTACTCGCCCTTAGCTTCCATGATCTTCAAGCGACCCGCTTTTATTGATAATATGGAATGTTTTTCTGAAAGGGCTTGGCGTATTGCTTTTAGAAAACAGTCAACAGACAAACAAGTCCGTTACAATTACGATAGAAAGTACAATACCGAATAGCCAAAATATCCAAACTTTCGCTAAACACTTAAGACACAAATAAATCGCGGCCGACTCTAATGTTTTGTAACACGCGTATTTCAATTCAAAACTGACGTAGACTCGATCCAATCCATTAAATTAATTAAAAGTGGGATTAGTTTTTAACATACTTTCAGGTTCAGCCAAAACGAACGGAGTGTTGATCTAACAAAAGCTAACTTCTACGTAACATTTATTTACGTCGCATTTTTTGTTCAAAAAACAAGTCATTTCGCCGATATATTTACCAGTGCTCAGTCGCCTCAAACAAACGAAAACAAAACAAAAAAAAAAGCTGGAAAAAAAAACGGAATAAATAAAAGAGGTCCGCTTTCGAGAGCAACTCCAATAAAACCTTACCCATCTTTATGGATCCGGTTGCTTTGATTCCCGTTGTTTGTACCTATATTTACGTATGGATGTGTGCGTTTCGGTGTTCGACGTCGTCAAATAAAACAACAGGTACCGTTGATTTCTCGAGGAACTCTCGTGCCGAATTCGAACCGAATCTTAAATTTTCATTTTAGACATAACTGTAACTTTTACGCGTGCTTTTACGATCTATGCGACATCGAGAGAAAGGATCCAGAGGCACGCTTCGAACTAGTTTTATATTGGTTTTCAGTTTACGCGAAGATTAAATTATAATCTCGTCGATAAGGTGAACGTTATTTCGATATTTAAGGCGAGGCATTGTAAACTAGCTAATACATTTTCGTTGCGCGTTTGACTGAAGTAATTTGATAAAGAATTGATGAAGATTGGAATGATGGAATAAGCCAACATATCTCATGATTTAGCTATGTATGAGTTAACGAAAATCAGTAAGGGAAGAACTGAACAACGAAATTTATATCGAAAGATATTGATAACATTTTCAGGGGACAACATACTTTAATAAGATTTTTTAGGCAAAGTGTACGAAGAAGAGGTTGGGAATTTATAGAATCGTCTGTGATGACTGTGATAAAGCCTATATTGGACGGTAGACACCAGATTCAAAGAATATATGGCTCATTATAGGTAAGGTACGCAAAACGTAAACGAAACCACGAAACCGGACATAATACTTAGATATTATCACATACCTTTTAATTCGAATAAGGCACTGAGACGTAAAGCAAGGCATTGTAAAGATTTCCGTATCGATGTAAAGGATCCTAGTAATAATCTTCGGTATTTTACTCTTGGAAAACTTTAAATCTTGCAACGATTTCAGGAGCCGATTAATAACGTTTCTTTCAGAATCAATTCCCTCCCTTTCGTAATTGATCATGCATAACCATTACAATGATTAATATTTCAATTTCGTAATATCAGTACAGTTAACAACACTGTTACGATTATGAATTAATAGGTGATATTAATTTATTAAATGGCGTACGCAATTTTATGTAATAGTATTTGGTTTGCGTAATGGAAATTATAATCTGGGCGTATATCGGTGCATACAATGCACGTACTACATACATCATGTACGCGTACCCATAGATATCCAATAAACACACAAGCGACGGATAAATAATAAATGAGTTATTACGCCAACAAAGCGATTAATTGAAATAATTATTAACCGCGAACATGCAATCTATTCAGGTAAAACGGTGATTTATTTACGAAGTACAAGTTTTAAATAGGTTGCCGAGTTATTTAGTATTGATATTGTAATTAATTCATTAATAAACTTACCATACGTTTATAAGGGATTGAATGTAATTGGATATGTTAGCCTTACCTAAAACAAGAAAAAGAAAAATAAGTACAACGTTAGAACAACGATTCAGGAGAGGTTAAAGGAAATATTGTAGATGGATTCAAATTGTTCATTCATGACGCTGCAACACTGAAATTAACTCAAGCAAGAAGACAGAGATACACGACCAATAAGAGAGTCTCGTCAAACCTAATCTTCCTATCTGGAATTGTAAGCTTAAGAGCGTAATAGAGGCGTGCACATTTTACTTACTGTGACGGATATGTCGTGTAAATAATAGCAAATAGATATGGACATATTTGAGGACAAGACCTTGTATATCGGGGAAGCTCAGGGGGAGATAAGGCGTATTGATTCAAGTGAACAACGCTAACACAAGAATTGACTGCGCAATATCGTTTTTATTTACGATTTTACAAAAAAAAAAAAAAACACGGACTGTTCAGTTAAGGCTGTACCGAAGCAAAATTCATTAATTTAAATGAAAAAAGTTGTCCCCTTCAATAATACTTGGTGGTAAGGTAAATTTTCAAATGAACGCCCGGTATGTATGTCTGGATTTTCTTTCAATCTACAGCCGATATTTGTCGACAATTTAACAGAAAATTCGCCGGATATTGCCTTTTATTTATTTGTTATGTTATAGAGTGCTTATAAAATGTTTCAATTAAATACTTCGGTTCTCAAAATTAAATATTTTGTGTTCTAAATTACTAAAATTACTTTCTATATATTTTAATTGGTTTGCTACATTAACATCCCGAAGAGGTTGTCTGCATTGTCTTTCGCATTATAGTTTTCAGACCATTTTTCTCTGTATGCTACAATCTGCAGCGGTGCTTAAGAACATTGCTTTTACCATACTTACACGTAAGGCTTCGGTACCTTCATCACAATATGGCTTTCACATCTTAAAAATTAATATATGCTAAGCAGAAGGGCTTCCCTGATTAACAACAGAGAGGATTTAATGGTCAAATAAGGAATAAGATTAATTACTCAGTTGATCCGTGAAAGTATTATTTAGAGTTATGAAAATAAATTAGCATCACTGATGCTGTTGTAATTTTTGTATATATTTTTTTGTCAAATCGACATTCTTATATATGAAGAAAGTTAGGGAGGTAGGACGTTTGTCACGTAAAACTACTAATGCTACCAGTTAGGCTGTTTAAAGGATTTTTTAATACTTCTCATATTATTAGAGATATTACCGCAAATAACAAGACGTTGTGTTGCCCTACGCCTTCAAAACGGACGATTGAGCACCTAGAAAACTGTTTTTGGACTACATAAATCTACAAATCCACAAAGTATGACCAGGTTTATTGTCCATTGAAATAATAATAATAAGAGCTATCATCTTCCACGAATGTGCACTAATGAAGGATTGTGTAACTTCATTATTACTTTCAATAACGACAACGTTTATTGACGCAAGGACAATGCGATCGGACAAAATGAAACGCGAAAAAAACGAACTGAAGGCGTTTGTAAAGAAATATCCGCAAACTTAAAACCAACTTAAATACAAAAACAATAAAAGTAAAAAAATAACAATAATCCATAATTAAACTAACGAAATTAGAAATCTAAGAATAGACAATAAATACGTAATTCAATTAACTACCAGAATGTTGCGAATCGCTGCGTATGAAAATCTAGACGATCCACGTTTTAATTTCCAGAAAACATCATCTGATCTCAGAACAAGTCGCATCTTCCTCGCTGTGTATTAATTACACAGTTAAAAAAATTGAAATCAGTGCATCCAAATTAAAAAAAAAAAAAACATTCCCATTACACGAGGAATAAAATTTTTAATCAAGCCGTAATTGCCGTCGATGATTTATTTTGAGGAGCACTGTACACGCACATACACGTACGATCTAGTCGACGGGATAAGAACAAAAGCGAAGGACAGAAGCAGAGCGAAAGAGATATCAATTAACGCCAAGATAGCAAATTCTTACGGTCCAGCGAGGCCGCTCCCGGGCTTGATGTAAACGACTTAATGAGTATACATGTGTCTACATGAAAACGTATAGTCGCTCACTAATGGAAGCCTATAAGTACAATATTCTGGGACCCGTCTCATACATACCGCATACATTTGGTTATATCCCGTCTTTTGTTAGAGTTGCCAAGGAATGTAGAGTCGTGGAGTAGGTTCTTCTTGAACTGATAATCTTCAGGCACTTTACGAAAAACGAAAGACAACGAAACCATTGCAGTAAATCTAGTTTGGAATCTTACAGCTTGAATCAAACAATAAGTGCTTTATAACACAATTCAATCACATTTTCTGGGGTTATCCCGAAATTTTTGCTAGACACATTGCTAAAGCATTAAAACATTGGTGGTCCTCATTCAGATTTTCCTTCTATCAGCTTACTCTACTATAATTCCACGTTCACATCCAGTATTCCCAGGCATCATTTAGAGATTGCGTCATAGCATACCGCGTTCTCTTTCGATATCGCTTGCGTTGGTCCCCGAATTCTTCGACGATACAGATCGGCCGCAGTGCGGTCCACCCACAGAGAAACACAGGACAGACGCAACGTGTAATACGTGCAGATCTCTTCCTAACCGGCAGAATAACGAGTACGCAGAACAATAATAATAATAATAATAGCCGTCTGAGACGCGGCTGGGACACGAGCCCGCGCGCGCCAAAAGTCGTGCTGCGCGGGCGGCGAAGATAAAGATCGCCTTGACGCGCAGTACGCTGTTCATATACACGCATTTGAACGACCTCACAATGGCTACGAGCTAGAAAAAAAGAGATGTTCACGACACGGTAAGGATTGCAGAGGCAAGGTCTTTTTGTGCTATAGATGTACTGTAAAGCATATATAGTAATTGTGAAGGTTTCGAAAAAATAAGTTTGCTTGGAGGATCATTAGCATCAATGGTGACTATAAGAAAAATTGTTGATATATGATACCCTCAACATTAATGAAATCGTTATAATTGTTTTTGCCGATGATATCAAAACAACTGAACCAATGAGAAGTGGAATACTATGGTTTGGGATTCATAAAAACACCCAACATAGGTTTGGGAACCTACTAAAAGTCCATAATCAAGTCTAGGAAGCTGTTAGACGCCCATATTTAGCCTCGTTATTGAGCACGGCTCCGTAGAAACGGCGAAGTCAATCTTTGAGACTGATAGTAGTAAAAAACCACCTCGTACGACATGTAAAGCATGCATACTTCTTACGTGTGTAATACGCAGTAAACATAACAGAAGCTCTTTACAATGGTATGAAGAAAACTTAAAGGCAAGGTGCCCTTTTAAGATACGACCATTAGTCCGTTCTAGCAAAATTTGAAGTTCATATTCAGCATTTCCGAGAATAGTTTAGAAATTGATCGAAATATTTATAAATCTTCAAATGTTTTGCAACTTGTCCATCATGTTACCAATGATGAACCACGAATCATAAAGCTCTTCTCTCTCCGTCGTAGATTTTCCTTTGTAATGCCCTTAATAACGCCACCATTTCCTTTTCTTTACAGCCTTTAATAACTCTAAACAGTCACAGTGCAGATTATAAACATCAAAAAAAAAAAAAACAATGGAACCCATTCTCTCCCCTCTCCATAACCGTAAACAAACTTGTAAACTCCGCGCACTAAAAACGAACATATTTCCATGCCGAAACGTCATCTAAAACGCGAGCCGTCTTGCAGATATAAATACAGAACGAGAAATTAAGTGACTTTATGTTATTTCGTCGTAATAATAATACACTTTAACGTTTATATGGAAGACTTTAATCATCGGGTATTCGCCGGCAGTTTTACGACACTTTTAAAAGGTGAATGCTGATGGAAAGAGGGAAATTTATTGCAGTTTTAGTGTTTTCGGTTAACTGCTTCGATACGGAGATGGAGTGCATTGTCGGTAGCGTTCAATCTCTCCTTTAAAATCGCTACGGCGAAGCGGTTCTAAAATTAACCTGGCCGATTGTAGTTTACGGTGAGGAAATAATTGAGTGATCGGAATAAATTTCTTTAACGGTATTACAAGGCGTGAAATAAGTCAGCGGCGGGGATTCGTGTACGCGAAGTCTTTATATGCTGGGCGAATGGCTTATTGAAGAACTACTTAGAATTCAAATCCGACGATTCCGGTTTTTGGAAAGCTTGAATACTTAATGAGCGAGGAAGCTGTAAATATTAACGATATGGACGGTTCTTATTTAATTGTAAAGATTGCCCATGTTCGAATTTAGTAAACAGGCATTCGTATTGTTCTTAATAGAACTGTTGTACAAAGTTTGTAGAGCAATTTATAGAGTTTAGAGCATTGCAAAAGGACCTTTAAGGATTTTAAATCACACGCACGTTTCGTTGGTAATCTTTCTAATGGTTTCTTTCATTTTACGATAACTTGCTTAACTTCCTTTTCTGGATTCAATTATTCTCCATTCCACTGTACTCAGTTTCATATTCACGTCTGAGCTTTATTTTCTGTGATCGTTAGCTTTAAACGGAAATTAATATAGATATCCTTGATTTCTCCCGGGATAGGGTTTAGGGGTCACAGGTTTACTCCTAATAAGGAAACTGGCGCTACCGAAGAAAGGAAAAGATTATTAATAATTGGAAGAAAATACAAATAAACATGCTTTCGTGGTAGGTATCGCAAAAATCTAAGAATCGAAGTCTGAACGAGCAGGTAAATGCGTATTTTGCATAACAAGTTGCTACTATTTACACGGGTCGAGGAGACGAGAGATTGCAGGGGAAAAATATGTGTGTTTAGAAGGAGACCATGTTGAGAAGTAAAATTTTAAACGACTACCCTCGTGCTACTCGGCACTTTACGTTGAACGTCTAATGGGCCTTTAATTGTTTTGAGCGTAAGTTTTAAATCTTCTCCATTGACGGAGATAGAAATATGATTCACTTCCTTGCATTATTTAAATATTTTAAGAATCTATAAAATTTTCAACGAACAACACACTGGTATTGCTTTCGGATGTAATATACGCGATAAAAGTATACTTTTCCTAGTCCTTAAGGCCTTTCCTGATACATTTCATAACCTACTGTATAATAATTATTGATTGATTAAAAAAACACCTTCATTAATCAGTATTCGACGTAATTAGAATACATAATCGATAATTACAATATACATCGTTGTTCAAAGGAAATGAATTAACCTAACGGAATTAACAAAATGAGAGCAAAGAAACTTTTTGGCCTACTCTTCACTCAGCATACATCGAATTCACAAATTATTAGGCCTAACATTAAAATTGTGATGTAGATACAAATGGAAAGATTTTCCTGACGTGCTAACAAGTCGTTGGTTAATTTTGCACGCCGGTATATATTAATAACGGTAAATTCATTATGCTAAGGGTATAGAGCTTATGCAACGGCTAACGTATGCTTATGAATTTTTAACCGCATAGTATGTACGTATACCGTAGCACACACATAGCATAATATTTTAACCATCGTGACGTCGGACGACATTAATCACACGTTTAAATTAATTATTACCACAATAACAGACGTAACTTTATTTCCACGATATATATATATATATATATATATATAGGGGCGTGCTACTAACATATGCAAGTATAACACGGAGCCAATTAGTTATATAATATCGATAAGAATATTCTAATTGCTCTGCTGCGGTGTAACTGGGTTCTAAGATCGTGCTACGGTATATGGCAAATACACATGCATGTTTATCGGGTGGCAGAAACAAAGAAAGAATTGTTGCCTTGGTTAGTGGGTAAAACTAAGTCGAGCATGATGATAATTCAATAATTGCGGGATAGATGACGATAGCGTTCTGTACAGCAATGTTTCCTTTCGTATATAAATCTTGCTTAATATTGTTATATATGATTGTATCATGGAATGGTGTGTAATAAAGTTCGTAGAGGCACAGCATATTTACAATGTTTAGATTTATTTGCCCGTTTCGCAAATCAGTGGCGCCTCTTTAAAAGCATTAAAATTATCACGGTTTATTTCTTGTTTTTTTTGTAATTGTATTTAAACTGCACGAAAACCCAAACCCCAAAGCTTTGGTAATGCATAAAGTAATAAATAATAATGATACTAAAAATTACGAGGTACTACGGCAAAAGAAAAAAAAGTAGTTATAAAGATACTGCATTATTAAATTATTCCGGATACTTTTCTAGTCTGCTGTACGGAACAACTCTAACTTATCGGCAAGGTTAAGTTCGTACTGAAAAAAACAAACGATATTATCTGCTAATTGTGTCACTGAACTTTGTAACAGTCCGACAAGTATTAATTATCGTTTTTTTCTTCTTTGGAATTTTGCTTTCTTTCTGCTACAATCTGCCGTTTTTACTCTCTTCGATTGTTTTTAAATATCAAGAGTTGGACAGAGCACAGTAAATGTATTGGCTTGCGCTAATTACGCCGAGTTTGATTGACACAATCTTATTGACGGTTAATTTTTCTCGTAATTATAAGAAAATATGGATTTACATATCGACACAATGTACACTTTAACCTTTTTTTTTTCAACGTCTCTCGAACTTGGATGATTAGACTCACTGCAAGTATTATTCAACATTTTCCAATTACATTTGGATGTATCTTTTCACTTAGCGCGTAAATAAAATCGGCCATTTTGGCCCAGTTTTCTCCGCAAATACAGTTCGACGTTTATACTCCTCCCGCTAATTGATTGACAAATCTTCACTTCAACCACATACGTGAATTTCTTACGATTATACCCGCAGGTCATTTTGCGTCAGAAGCCCGACGGTTCTACAACGTAATTACGAATAAAAACTTTTCAAATGACGAGGAAAAACGAAGAGCAATAAGTAAATTATGACTACTCGCGGGGTTTACGCGTGTGTAAGAACACAGAACTTGTTTTTCGTTGTTTCGTTTATGGAAATAACGCTGTTGTGTATACGGCTTGCATTTTCGAGCGCGAGACGCGGGATATTTACCATAAACAGACAATGCCATCATCCTGTGTAGCCAAGTTAGCGAACGCAAATTAGCGATATAGCAAGGTTGATGAGCAATTAATTGGATTCAAGGTGAATTTCGTATGGGTACATGACCTGGACGGATAGGTGTTTTGTTGTTCGTAATGGCTCCTGATTCCACTTTAGTAGGAAACGTTTGTGCTCATTTAATCGTCGTATCCGTTTTTGGCGAGGAGTCGTTGCGAAATATCAAGATTATTTCACAATTTCGTAGAAAAACGAAAAAAGATTCGTCAATCCGTCATATTTTGTGCGGCGAAATTATGAAATACACTAAATTTAAAGCGAAGTACTTGGTAATAAATGACTAAAGTTGTTACTAACAAAAAGCCTAGTAAAAGTTGAAGTTAAGTTGTTACATATCAAAAATAGTTAATGCTGGCTATTCTTAATTTGTCCTTTAAAGTTAATTAAGTATGTATTGATTAAGTGAAGCTCATCTTATCAGCTTTTAATCATGAACATTCTAGTCGTAAGACTAGAACGTTCTTTCTCAATAGCATTAGATTGCAAATACATTTTCGATGCTATTTTCTTCTTTCATTTTAACTCATCTAAAGTTAACTTACTGCTCGTTTCTTTCTTTCTAACTTATTTAAAGTCATGTAAATGATATTTTAAGACAGTTTGTTCTGTTACTGCCTCTCCCAATACTTCTGGATCTCCTTTGCTGATAGGTCGTAGATCGTAGAGAAGAATATCTGAACGCTGCGAAGTTGTGATGAATGAAACAATAGTGAGGGGGCTTTGGGTCACGAAGACAATCCCGATACGCTTCTGGTCAAAAATTCGTAAATTCCATCTGCGAGATTTCATCGATTCTTTAACATGTCAAAACAATTTTCTCAAATGCAAAACCTCCCGAACATCTTCCATAATTCATTTTAAAACCGCAGAATAATATAACTGCATTTAGCTCGTCGAAAAAGGAAAGTGTATATTATACATCTTCGAGAGCAAGTAAACAGGCGCTTGCATGGAACCGCGCGTGATGCATTCTTCTATACGTTCGTACCCAATCTAAATATTTGGTATCCGACGGGCCAAGCTCACAGACTAAACATTAGTACATGTACGGCCGCGGATGCATAGGCGGTGGGTTCCGAATAGAAGTATTTACCATTTTCGTTAGAGTTGCCATCGTTCCCGGTTGTCACAAGCCGGGGCACGTACTTCAGATGCCATAAAACTGATTATCTCAGATAAGCGAAATGCTTTCCTTTTCTTACATGTCTGGCCGAACTGGAGAAGACGGGCGCTGCAGGTATGCGATATCTCGAGGAATTGTGATAAACTTTATGGGTTGGAAAAGATTTACGGACTTACTAAATATGTATCCTCGAAGAGCTTTGAGTTGATGTGATAATAAAGCATGGAAGAACATTCATACGTAAGTAGAGAGGACGAAGGCGGGTGGAATTATTACTCTTTTGCAGCGATTAGTTCGACCGTAGAAAAGGGTTCAGAGAATCGTTGAAGTAGAAAGTGGGAAAATCGAGTCTAAATTCGGGCAAAATTTTTCGAGGTATTCTAGGGTGTTCATCGAACATAAAAAAATATTTTCTGCTTAAAAAATGTAGAATCAATTAATATATCAAAAACCCTTGGAAATATCATGAAACGGACTTAGCCGGACAAAATCTAAGATGATGCTCGAAATCTCCTTAAAAAGATTTCAAATTCATAAAATGTTCATAAAAATCCTCGTCTCAAAAACATTGAACGGTTAAGTAAGGGGGCTTATTTGAAGGTCTCAAGAACCTGAATCGACCAAAAAATCCTCTATCTGATATAGTTGAGGTTGGCCAATGTATTAAAAGCAATCACAAACGGACAACAAAGTCCGTATGTAAACCACCAATAAAATATTCAAAGCAATTTCGTAAGAGACGTCTGCCATATGTACTCAAGCCTATCGAAAGTAGAGAATCAGGTGTTTACTATTAGAGTCTTCTAAGCCATTAGCGCCAGATGTTGTATACGATATTTTCGTCATCTTTTCCTTGTCGTCCTCTGATTTAACGTTGTCTTGAGAATTGTCACGGTTATATGGATTTAAAGCGAATATATGTAGAGGAAGTACGGCATGAAATACGCAAAATCACTTAGGTAAGTAACGAAAATAGCAGCAGGATCGATGAGGTAAACACAGATGCAACCGCGTTTTCATCAACGCACGATTATTTTCTCGCTTCGTTTGAATTATGTTTTACCTTTTCTGTGTATTTCATGCGCTTCTGCCTTTTTTTTTATTTTGGCCAAAAGAACATTTTTTTTAGAATGTGAGCTCCATTCCAAACCTTGCGAAAATTAACTGAAATAATGTTCCATAATGTTTCCAATTTAACTTCCATGTACTCAACAAAAATAGGCTTGGAGTTGACAGGACACCGTGGGTGAAAGGGTTAAATCAATTTATTTTTCTAATTTCTGCACGTTTTTCATTCGCCCAAACTTTCATGAACACTAAGCGCATGTATTATTTCCTACATATGCATATACATAAATAAACCTAGACCTTGCTCGTCTGTTTGTGTTCCTTTTTCGTCTCTTCCTTCTCGAGTTGATATCTTTTCGAATGCAAATCTCGCCAGATCCTCTTGCGATACTGTTCTGACGGTCGGCGATAAATCCTTGGCTTCCTTTTGTGGTTTCGCGTGCATCGCTCGATGAGAAACGCGTTTGGCTGTCGACTGTTTTTTTTTGTTATGTAGGTATACGTATATGTGTGTGTGTGTGTGTGTGTGCCTTCGCATTTCGATTTAATTAGGAATTCTAGGAAAGATTTCGGGATTAAATTATGCATTTCGCGAGGCTTGTTTCTACGGACAAATCGATGCGAGTCGGAATACGATGACCCGAAATCTTGAAGGTCACCACGGCACGTTCATATTTCAAACACTCTCTTCTACACACAGGCAATGACGAATTTATTTTAAAAAATGAGAGAGGTGAAATATTGTTTGGATGTATTCGTCAAATTTGACGTATACAAGATATTTTGGGAAATAATTGTCGGTTTGGTTCAAATTTTTAATTTTTAATTTTAAAATTTGTAGATGTGTGCTTTTATATTTGTTAATTTTTTTTCTTATAGGCTTAAATTACTTCCGGTTATTGTTTTTGAATTCCTCGCCCGATTTTAAGCCTAGTTCATATCACATACCTCGACGTTGAAGTAAACAGATTAAGGGATGTTCATGTTTCTAGTTTGACGATTCAATGAATAAAAGCAAAACATTGCCAATACTCCCAAAAATATTTTGTGGAACGCAAAACTTAAGAATCAACAACAACACGTGCATTTTGTCACTAATCCTAACTGTACATTTCCAGTTACAATAAGATTGTTTTTACCTCCGCTAATATTCCGAAACGTTTTACGACAGATCCCATTGTTATCCGACAGCAATACGAATTACATGTGACCTACCTTCGCGTAATAAAACAACATGACATCACTCCGAATAGCAATTATCTCCTCTTTCGTGTCATTTCCATATTTTCAGTAGGTCTGTCGTATATCCATTGTTTTTGCAAGGACGTTGACGTGCACTTGCTCTCTTACTCACCACAATAGGTGCATTGCTACTACTACTACTATGTCGGCATATACGTTGGGAAAAGGTGATAATTATACGTCTGGTTGAGAAGAAGAAGCAAGAATACGTGCTTTATTTATTAGTTTTTTCTGCGTTCTGCGGTTTCATCCAAGCTATCTACATGTAAACGTATTAATCGTACCAATAAATAATGTTAGCGGTGTATAATTTGTTGTTTGTACACAATAGGGAACGCATAGTAGACGTAATGACTATTCATTTGTTGAGAATGTTTACAGATGTTGGTAAGCGAAAAAAGAAATATATATATATATGCATACATATGTCTACCAGAGGTTCCTAGAAACGCTTTACCATACCAGTTAGTTCAATATGGCAAACATAGGCAGTATCACTCTTCTTTGAAACGGTTAATTGTTTCCAAAAACTTTCTTTTCAAAACAAATGCTAGGAAAACAACAGAATCACAGAATCGCATTCTACGTTATCAATGCTAGAACTTTTTAAATTTAAACTTGAACTAATTTTTCGCAACATGATAATCACTTTCTGCGGTTTTCAGGTATTGAGCAAGAATTGACGCGGTGAATTATCAAGCGTATTCATGTATGAATTATCTCTTTTTTTTGTTATCGACTTAATTAAATTTGCTCTCCAATTTATTTTTTTTAAATATCTTATTCAAAAAAAAATGATAAAGGTCAAATTGACCCAATATTAAATTTTTGCAATACGCCTAATTAAAGCCAAGATGGAAAATTTGGAAGCTGAATCAAACGTAATAATACTGCCTTGGTTGAGGATGAACCTCTGGAATATCGGAAAATACGCCAAATTATGCTAGACAACCTTTGAATTAAGGTTACAAAGATAGAAACTGAGAGCATCTCGAAAGAACATGTTTTTTCACGTCATAATTGAAATTTTGGGCATTGGGTGCCAAAAACTCATTCGAATAAGCATTTTGAAGACCCTCTTGAAGAAGTTTAAGCTTCATTTAAGAAATAATCGACAGAATGGCCACAATAACTTGGTAATAATGAATTTGGTAGTATCATAACATTTACGAAATATAGATCTGTTCCATCTTGTAATTTGGAATATACTATTGCGTCATCTCGAAGCTATTTGCATCATCACAAAGTGAGTTTCAATCTCAATAAGGTCCCCATTAACCTGCTTCACCCACCGAAACGCTTCCCTACCATTCTACGAACACAAAATAAGTCGCATACCGGAACCTATTGAAAAAAGTGAAAATGTTACAAACGTAATAATGTGAGAACCGAATGTAGTAACGCGGACCCGTCCATTCGCGGCACCGTGCACAACAAAAGCAACATAGCCTGGGCTCCATCTCCGCAGGATCCGATACGAACCGTATATACCCATACGTATGTGTGCGAGTGTTGTTTACCGTTTAGCCTTGGCCTTGACGCGGTGACTGCTCCTGATCCTCCCGTCCACTTCGGCCCGCTGTCGATCGCTAATGCCCCAGTGCCCCCCCTATAGCTCTCATAGATCCCGTCGCCGCTCGATCGCCGACTTTTGCGATACTCTGGCGTCATCCTCTTGCGAATAAGGCAACGCCATCTCTTTACAGTCGCGTGTAGAATAATGGGATGAGAAACGGACAGATTTTAAACTAAGATAATATATTGTATCTTGTTTTATTTTAATAATAATAAATATTTTCCACAAATATACAAGGTGAGAAATAAAACACTTAACAAATGAGGGATCGTAAAATGAAGCAACATGTTAAGGTATGGGTGAAATTTCGCAAACAATAACGCTTCGGCTACCGATTGAGAATGAGGATTGTGCGCATCCTCGAAACGACCGTTTCGGATTAATTACTTGTAAAACTTGTGTGGTACGGAGTGTGCTGATACTTCTGCTTGCTACCATTATTAATTGAAATAAGGCTTTTATTCTAACCACTGTTCTGTCGCGCAACTGTCGCGCTGTTGGTTTATCGCAGATCCAACGGATTCTTACGCTACAAGAGCCAAAATTTGCGAATAGCCCATTAAGTGAATTCGTGAAACTGGAAAAACTCTTAAGAAATATAAAAAAAAAAAATAGAGATTTTGTTATAATTTTTCTTTCTATGTTAGTTACGTGCCAGTTTTTAAAGAATCATAGCAAGCATTCTATTACTTTATGTAAGAGAACAAAGATAATGTTTCACATGTTTGGGGCGACTCCAATTTCAGATGCCAATCCAGTAGCATACGCTATATTTCAATCCGAATCCGCTATGGAATGAGCTTTAGTAGTTGTTGCCAAGTCAAAACTTGATTCAGATAAATTCGTTTTCGCAATGAAGTCATTACAATGGTCTCGCCACAGTAAGCGATCATTAATAAAGAATCCCAAATATTTCTTTGCGGCGGCGCACTGACGGAGATATCAATACGATCAGAAGAGAAGCGCAACCGAGACAGCCATATTTGTTTTAATCATTTTTTTGCAATAATCACATTCAACAATAAAAACAAGACTAAAACACCAAATTACGTTCGACATTTATTCGATAAGCTCGGCATTGATGTATCATCCAAATTTTAAAGCACGTTTAATACCGGTGATCAAATATTTATCGTTCTCAAGTCACACCTTGATTTATATCAACAAATTGTTCGCTGCCTTGATAAGTTTCGTGAAACCGATGCAGTAAATCGCAAACCCGGTAGCGACAGACTCCAGAAAACAACTGCTGGAACAAATGCGGATGTGAGGACACCCGTAAATCGATAATTCAAATAAAAAGTCAATTAGAAAGTTTTCGAAGGATACTAATTTGTCGTATGGTACTTGTCATTCATAGAGAAAATCTCGAAAGATATATAAATGTGAAATTTGCATTGTGCAAGCTCTCAAGCCATCAAGATCGAGTCGTGGTCCTTCTTCTCAGACGATGCTTGCTTCCATTTTGGTGATTTCGTGAATTTAGTGAAAAGAAGAACAAGAACATGGCGTTCTCAATTACGAATTTCTTGATTATCATATAATATTGCTGACGAATCATTATGGGCAACGGTCTTCGTGATCAGTGTAAGAACAAATATAATCCGACTCACTGCATAACGAACCTCATCATTTCACTCAACGTTCTGCACACGACTGTACATTCTCTTGTGTCGCAGCGAACTTGACATTCTTGATGCGTCGATTGTTTTTCCATTTCTGTATCGCAGTAGGCGGCGTACTTGCCTTTGATGTTTTCGCTGATGTTCTAGTAGCTGTCGTCGACATTCTGTTGTTGTATTTCTCGCGTCGCGGCCACCTATTTCTCCTTATACACGCGAAGCCGATCTACCTACCTCCGAAGATGCAAATATGAACGGAACGGCGAGAGTTCGCCTTGTTATCGCGATCCTCTCTCGCGTTATTGAGTTTTTGGACGTTGTCGATGGGTGGGCGACCGGCAGATTGGATGTTACGCAAGCGAAGATTCGAAAGTGGCGAGCCTTGGCGCAAAAAAATGTTTCGGACCGGTCCATTGCGAAAATAACAGCGGGCAGTTTCGATTTGGCGAATGGACGCATACATGTAGCAAAACGTGAAATAGTAATCTGCTGATAGATGAAATTTGGACGCCACAAGGGTATAAATAGTTGGTTGGTATTTATACGTTATGTGAATAAGAAGCGTTTATTTTAGTGATTTTGTATACAATACTTGATGTTGACGGTTTCTTTTATGGAGATACTTTAAGATCAAAACAAATTTGAAATATGAAAATTTGAAAATTCGCGATAAAACTTGGAGTTATAGAGAAAGAATACTAGAAATTTGAAACTTAGGCTTTAATTACTAAGTAATATAAATCATACAGGATGGGGCATGATGGACACCCACATTTACGAGGTGAATTTTAAAGAAAGCGTTGATGATATCATTCAAGTTGGCGATGCACATTTGGAGACGTATCTTCAAGATTACTCCAACTCCCACCAGCATATCTGGAGGAATTCCGGCGATTTTCTCATGAATAGTCTCCTTGAGTTCTTCTAGTGTTCAAGGACATCGTTTAAAAACCTCTGCCATGAGGTAGCCCAAGAACAGGTCGCAAAGGCAGAGCAAAATGACGCGGGAACGACAGACCGTATAGGCCGTAGCTTGTTGAAACTAAAGGTCGCTTGTGTATTCTTCCATTTTCGGGCGCAGAACATTCTCTAGCCTGTCGCAATATCGGGCGGAAGTCACATTAACATTAACACTGTTCGAGCGGATATCTGAAGTGCAGAAGCATGCTTCCAAACAGAACACGTTGAGGACCGTCCAGTTGTTATTGCACCTTAAATTTTGGACTCGTTTCATTTTCCGATCAGAAACACTCATTTGGATTGAAACAGTCACAGATTCGACGTTCGCGCTTTACCCGACCATGGCGTGGTGACTACTGAAGACATTATCACTCACACCATCTAGTTCCTAAACTTCATAATGCCCCAGCTTGTACAACTTTTCGTGATATAGCAAGCATTTAACAAAACACGAATTTTTGCCAAATCACCGGGCCTGGCTCCCAGTGCTCTCTCGGCTTTCCCTCGAATTCTTACGAGTACTTATTACGAGATACTAACTACTATATGGACGGATTAGAGAAATGTGAACTTCGCTGGGAAAGATGTATCAATTTACAAGCACATTATGTTGGCAAATTAAACTGAATTTGACGAACAAAATGGTTGCTTTTGTGCTAGGTTGGGAAATTTTCAGACTACCAACCTAATTCTACGTATAAGTAACCGTGTTCTATTAAATTTGTTAATCACTGAACATCTTCCCGAATAAATTGTATTTCATGAATGTTTCCATGTAGAATCACTATAAGTATAAATACTGATAATTTCTATGTTAAAGTTGTTTCATTCCAACCCATAGTTTAAATAGGATACTTTGTTTTACACTGTCCTAGACGACTTACACATGTGTTTGTGTAGATATAAAACCACATCCTACCCCAATATGCGACGTCAGAGAATGGTCGCAAAATCAAAATAAATGAGTTCGTTTCAGCTGATGATAAAAGATAAAATTTTTTAATACCTTAATTGTGAACTATTCGCTTTGTGAGAATGTTCTTGTAACAGATTTTTTTTTGTAGTCAACATTATTTTTTTCTGGAACAGCAACCAGCTGCAAGAAACTATACGTAGAGAAGTTTGAATTGATTAATCGACATTACAATCTGTTTTGGCAAGCTTTTCTGGAACGTTTCGTAATTAAACCAGGTGGAACATATCTAGACGTTACCGCGTTTCTTATTTTTTGACCTACATATCACTTATTAGAGACCATATCCTTTAGGTATTTGAACAGCGGAATCTCTTTCGTTGCGCTACGAGTAATCCAAAGCATTTAATGTGTGAAATTTCGTTAAAAATGTATACTTTTTAAGTGTAAAAGAAAGCCTGTAGGATGAGAATGTCATATAAAAATAAACCAAAACGACCGAATCAAATCCATACGATCTATTTAAACAAATCCTCCTTAGATATATGTAAATAATGTTACGGTAAGGTCTCCCATTCCACGCAACGAAAGAAATAGGGTGGAGATGTGAAGAGATCTTGAAACGTAATATTTACAGAAAACGCTCCTAACCGCTTCGACGGAGGACGATCCTGGCAAACTAATCTCTCTTATCCCGTACAGAAAACGTGATCGTGATGCTTCCGCAAGTTAAAAATAGCTCTTCGCCGTGCGTGCATGTAAGTTTTGTATGTACGAACAGCGTTCGCTGCCTGCGCGATGCGAGAGAGGAGTTCTGGATCATTTGCATCCTTGTCTCGATGGTCTACCGGTCCGCGGTACATGCCTGCATGTGTGCCAGTGTGTTGTGTGTGGATGGGAGTGACGTCACCGGCTTGAATCCATAGACAACATAACAATAGTTACTACAACGGGCGAGGCAATAAAGACGCGAGTTTTATGCGAGGCTCTCTTTCCTTAACGTTTTACAGATTTTATTGCACGAATATATCCGCAACGTAATCAAAATCGCAAGACAGGACGCTGAACTTGCGTCCGTTTCGGCTATTGTACGTTTACATTTCAGGAGATATGTATATAACATATATATGTATAACATCACGCGGAAATAAATAGTTTCGATTACATCATACGAAATTTTTGGAACGAACGTGCTATGATGATTTGGAGTAGACGCGTGTAGGAGAGACGTTGACGACTTTTACGGCGGAGAAGCATTTCTCATTTTATGGGTGTTGATAGAGCAAAAAACATATAAGAACCCTTGAGGACTCTGAATTTAATAAGATTATCAATCGCTATTACGAAGCAAAAGCGATGTTTGCATATACAGGGCGAATCAACAACCACATTACATGAAGAATTTGATCCGCTTTCCGCCATTTCTAAATTAAACTAAAGCGTAATATACAAAAATAAACATCGTAAGCGAACACATGTCGTCTCTTCGTTGTTAAATAGGTCTTGCACACTTGTGACCAATTAGCAAGATCACAATTATTATGTCGATAGCAATTACGTAATATCCAAAGGCTACATCTGTCGCCATCCGCCGTTTTTATTACATCGCCTTATATGAATTAACTTTAAATGCTCGTACCTTGATGGGCAAACATGCCAAACGTTATCTGTTCGAATTTGTCGTCGCTTTCGATCGCTTAACGGTTAAATCGGACATTAAAATTTAAATTCGTAATGACCGAATTACTGCACGACACGAACTCCGCGCCGTACAGAAAATATTTCGGATTTAATGATATAAAATATTATGAGTGATTGATTATACATCCCGAGTGCCGTTTTTGAAAGTAATCAAGTCGTAATTAACGGGTATTATGAGAATATAGTCGGTTAATAAGCCGCACACTACACGATACAGGCTATTTATTTCCATTAATTTTTTTCTCTTGCATCTTTCATTAGCCGAATATATTAACGATATGTAATACTAACCACATCGAATAGCCTAAAGGAAGTTGTATATTTATTTCAATACGTCGGTGTATTTTAATAATTTCCATGTTTCACCACGCTATTACCATTAAAATAATTGTCTTCCTGTATTTTATAATATCGAAGAGAATATATATTTAAAGACCCTGGAATAAAAAAGTTTGACGTGTTAATGGCTTTAATAAAATCATATTATTTTTGAAATTATTCTTTGTTGAGAGGAAAAGTTACTGTGAATGGATGAATAATACAATAGTGCTTTAGTTTTTCAAATTATAATTAACAACGTGTAACCGGAATCAAGTTTTTTTACGAAATGTAAAACGAAATAGAAACAATCTTTTGCCGTTGGCAAAAATATAATCAGACATTTTCTTAAACATAATTTAACACATGGAAAAAATATTACATAGAGAAATCAATAAGAAACTATGATTGAAATTAAATAAAATTAATTCGCGTAGATACAGTGTGTTGTTTCCACTTCGTTCTTCTTTTCTTTAAAATTGCTCGACATCGTACTACCATCAAAATATTCATGGCACGAATGTTATTCGTTAATGAGAAAGGACGTTCTCGTGTTGTTTCTACAACCCCAAGCAGAGTTCCTCAACCGCACGCTTCCGCAATAGCTTCAGTTCGTCGGTCGTCACTTCGTCTTTGTGTTCCTCCACCATCTCATCCATATCTGCATTAAAGCTCTCCTCAAAGCTCAAAAACTTCCCTGTATATACAATTTCCTCCATAACAGGCGCATCAAGTTCATCTTTAGATCTTTCAAAATCCCTTCTTGGAGCACATGTTTCTTCGAGCAGAGTTAATGGTCCTCTAAGGCACCCAATTCCAGACATTATCGATAAGCTTAACTTAACACCGCCAAGAATATCGAAACGATCTTTTCAACAACTCCATGAGGGTAGGCGATCAATATTTGAAATCTATTCAAAGGACCGTCGATTAAGTGACTTTGTGGGCGATTTCGTGCAATTAGCAACAATGACTTGCTGATCCATCAGCCGCGTGAAAGGAGTGAAAGGAGGTGTTGGGTAGACGATCCCAAACTTTTATGAAGGTTACTTACAAAACTATTCCTTGAAGCCTGAATGAAGCACCTAAACAATGAGGAACTTATTTGGAAACGTACTAAATGAGAAGTTGTTTCTTTAGTTCTCAGTAGATGAATCTTTCAATTGTTTTTATTTAAAATTTCGTTTTAAGTCTAGGTTAAGTACGTAAGTTTAGGTTTACGTTGTTAATAATGATGTTCAACATTTTAATTTAATTTTATTATTTTTTTTATTATTATTTCTAGTTCTTAATTAATTTCATTCACGAGATTTACGTGTTTTGATACCGTAAAATTGAATTTAGTGTCACTAACACAATTTAACGATCGACGATCGATTCATTTATGAATATTATGGTTGACAACCTGTATTTTATTGTAGTAGCTTTAAGGAAGTCTTATTTCAAGTTGAAAATAATAATCACCAAAGGAATCAAAGCAAACCTATGCGAATTAATAAGAGCTATCAAATTTATTTTTAGAATGTTATTCTCAAACAACCACATTTAACGTAATACACCCATAACAACACGTAGTCGCATTTTTGAAACTGCTAAGCTGGTATCCTCAACCCGAGCATGCAATTATCATACGATTCTCCTATAATTTTCAAGTACCTGTTGAGATGGAGTGATGGTAAGAACTTCAATCGACCGTCAGTTTGTCACGTAGACCACTAGCGTACGGATTCCGATAGGAGGTCTGGAGTTTTACGACCGTAAAAGACCATTTAGAGCAGGAAAAAGAAACACGTTTTGTATGCGCTTTAGAACTATCGAATGGGTATAAAATTATTATATCGACGTAGGTAGCGGCGATAATAAAATGTATATTGCGTTTTATTGCGATAAGATATTCGAATATATTATTTATCGATGTTGACGTTTACGGCTTAGGTCGCATTCTTTATTGAAATGTCGCTAATCCTTTCACTATTTCAAGATGAATCATCTGGTTTCCTCGGCTGACTTAATATTGAAACAACATTTCCTTTAAAAAATTGAATTATGATTCCAGCTCGGATTGATGTTTGTACAGTAAACGCCAGATGAGTTCCTTTTTCGGAACACACTTAAAAAAAAAAGCCAATGGGTGGTGTAATGTTAGAGAAGAGAACAAAAAATAGGTAGACATAGGGATGAGGAAGCTATCAATACGTGCAAATCAAATAAGAAACAATGAATTTTAGATCTTGACCATCTCATTTAGTTATATGAAAGGAATTAAAAGGAGAAGAAAACACCAATCACCAAACATATGCAAAGAAAAACAAAATCTGTTTAGTTAGATTCTGCTCAGAAGGTTAAAAAAGGATTCACAGAAATTTGGCAATAAATGTAGGGATCGTTTTAGCAATGGAGCCATTACGTACGGGCGCTATTAATGCATCAAATGTATTGAATTACTGTGATAAGGCCTATATTGGTGAAATGAAAAGAGCGATAGGTAACAGGATTCAACGAGCACATTAGGTGATACACATACGGGACGATAGAATCGCCAAGTCTGGCACAACTCATAGACAAAGACATGGCATTAAATAAAAACTTGAAATTGATGAAAACCGTTAACTTCGCCGAGGGAATTAGACGTTTGCCAAACTATTTACATAGTAAGAAGCATACATTTGATGATTAGAGAAAACGAGTCGCTGTTCTACTCAGATACTTTTGATTCATTAGAGGAAGTACGTTTCGTGTTACAATGACTCTGTCGCCTATTTTTCCGTATTTTTTAGCGTGTACAGACGGCAAAAGTAGATACTTGTAAACGTACAATTTTATCCCCGAAACAGCCGTTCCATCAACTTGTAGGGGATTTAATTAAAGTAATATATTCAGCGAATTACGCCAGCCAAGAACTATATCATACCGTTCATTTATTATCACATCATTAAGACATCACGGTAGAGTATTATGACATTTCAATCTTACCGCGGCAGAACGAATGCATTCCGCCGGACCCGATTACGTGCGAACCAAGCAGGCATTGCGGCAATGTCACTGTCAGATTTATTAGACACGATAATCAAAGCTAATTTAATAATTCACGGAATGACAACTATCCGTTGGAGATCTACCAAAATCTAATGGGTCCGAACAAGACTGGCCGTCTAGCTTCGGAACCTGCGCATCTCGATACGTATGCATTCTAAATTTAAGCTGAAAACAAGTTATCGAGGATACGGCTATGCGACCCAAGAAAATATGGTATATAAATTAGGAGGACGCGGTGTTAAATAACAGTGGGACGCATAATAGTAGGTTTTAAGAAGTGACAGTGGTATTAAGGATGTTTGTGGCTGTAAAAAATAGCGTCGAACGCTTAAAAATCCCAGCAATGCAGGTTTTATGATGTATACAAGCCGTACCTTTAGAAAAGAATTTGTTTTGAAGTAACACGAATTTTAGGGAAAGGTTTATTTTGATCACAGAATCTCACACGTATAAGCCGTGGCTCTTAATATTGTAGTAAACACAGTATTTCTTGATATTAATTAATGTAAAATCTACATTCTTTTGCCTTTTCGAGAGAGTATTTTTGACACGTTGAGTTAAATAATGGCCGAGGCATGGCAAAGGCACTTATTGTTTAGAGGTTACGCACGTTTAAGTAAATAAAAATTCTCAAAAGTTAATTTTAAAAGATACATTTATGAAAATCACATTCAGTATTTTTAATTCGAAGCTTCGGCGAATTGTTTCCTCGAATTTTAATCTTTAATCGAAGCCGAGCTCCACTGCAAAAACAATTATTTGTAGATGCCAATCAATATAACAACTTTTTCTTAATTAACAACTCGTCGATTAACATATACGTATAAAAACTTCCATGATAAACTAACGCTTACCGTATAAAATTTGCATCTAGAAGCGTTGTTTCTCTCCATTTAACCAACTAATACCGTATACCTTACTAAAAATAAACTATGGCTGTTGGGTGTTCCAAAAATAAATTTACATTCCTTTCAACTTATACAAGACTACAACATTAATATTTATAGCCGTATAATGTTTATTCCAAATGTATATTTTAAAAGTGATTGCAGTCTGAGACCGATCAACGTTAGAATTTCTATAATTAATCACTCCTATCGATCGCGAAGCACAACCTACGACTTGTATAGGTCAGTTTGTGTAACCTATGTTAATGATGTCATCAATTGATGATTAGAAAATGATTTATACTACCATGTATATGGCGTATCGATGTATTCGGTACGCAAATACGCTTTTTTTTTTGTTTCTAAGTAACAATAACATGCTTAAATCTTAGAACGTAACAGCAAATTACTCGTATTCTGTTATTTTTATTCCAAGCATTGGATCTGTGCCTTGCATGGATGCCTAACACGGAAACAATCATTACTTCTTCTTTTACAAGCCCAAATCTTCAGTCGATATATAACAAACATCCTGTTTTTTCAAATGCCCACAGTTTCCGTTAATTTTCTTTCCTTAATTCGACGGTCGCCTAGCACCGATCGGTTAACTTTTTCGACGTTATCGATAGTGGTTGCAATTTTTGGCCATCCCCAAATTCGTCGCCGTTCAAGCCGGCACGACAACTGTGGCACACGGCGACGCAGAGTCCTAATAAGCAGCATCAATCTCGGCTTTAAATGGCGTTAATTCTTGCAAATGAATAATCTTTTCACGCTTCCCTCGTAGAAGAAAAAGCAGTATTTACACACTGGATATACTAAAATAACTTAAAATATAATGAATATGAAATATTAAAATGAAAAAACACAAAGAAACTAGTTAATAAAAGCCGGTCATAAAATAATTTAAATTTAAAATTCATATTTCCAACCAAATAAAACCTAGAAAGATAATTCGTTACAAATTATAACCTCCTTCCTGATTTTATCATTTCATTTTGACGATAGTAAATTACCGTCAATTTGAAACCTGAAACCGTAACTATTTGAGGCATTAAATAAGCAGTCATTACCGCTAATAGGCGAGTGATTAGGAAATCATATAATTGACGAAAAACATGGTAAAGGCATTGTTTTGTAAAAGGACGAAGTTATGTAATGATGCGGATGAGATAGAAATACAGGCAACTGTTCACGTTTAAAGACTAGCTGAATCGATATTTCTAGTAAAATGTACGAAGAAGAACTATAGCTAAAAATTATCATAAAAACATAGTATCCTCCACAAATCTAACTTTTACACGCGATATTTTTGGTAAAATTCAAAGCATTCAAGCAAGAAAAAAGTAAACGTTTTTCGCAGCAACATCATACTTTACTACTACCACTAGCAGAGCCGCCTCTCTCGCAATCAGTTCCATTACCTCCTCCATGAATGAATTGCGAAACATGGCTGAATTAAGCGAGTCAGGAGAAAACCGAACGGAACAAAAAAAAAAATAGAAATCCGCGGACGAAGAGAACTAGAACTTCAAAGCAACTTTTCAAGGCCGTCGTTTTTCAACTTTCTTTTTGTTTTTATGAATTTCGCTTTTACGCGAAAAGCGCTTCGTTTTCTACGAGCTGGCGCTTTTTCCTCGTCTAGTTTTAGGAACGCTTCTGCTTAAATTTTTAACTTGAACGTTTTACGCTTTGACGCAATTATAAAGAAAAAATGAATAAAACGGATGTGAATTTTTTATTGTTTTGTGGAATAAGATTTTTTCTCCCACAACGCTTTTTAATGAGAGAAAAAAAAAAAACTGGAGTTCCTTTGCGATGCCATAGGGGACTCTGACGTAGTTTATCTGACCGTAAATATTCCTTTCAGGTAATGTTAAAGTTGAAAAGAAATTTAGTGTGGTTTCAAAAGAGACGAAAGCGTTGCATATTCTTTGTTTTCTATAACTGGTAATAATTATAAATAGACCACCAAAAACTCTAAAACTACCATCCAAGGAAAGACCTCAAAATTTTGTTAAAGAAAGCTATACTGTTAGGCGACTATTGTAGAGTATCTACAGCTCAAGAAGTTAAACAAATTCTTCCTGGGATTATGTGGTTTGCATGAAGTGAAAAATCTACTTCTCAGCAATTATCATCTTGAAAAAACAATTACGAGTGTGGAAATTTGCTTCTGATGATGGTCTGAACACTTCTATTAGTGACTAGTTTGGAAAGTCACTTTTGGAAAGAGTTCGCTAATGCAGAGACATTAGAACAAGAGTCTTATGTTGAAGTTTACAACTTGCACAACTTTATCTTTTGACGCTTGTGGAACATTAATTTTTTTGGAATATTTCACTAAAAGTAAACAACGATAAAATCCCAAATAGGTGACCTCCAAGAATAAACTTTGTTAAGGTTTGTGTAAAAATTGAATAGCAACCGATATGAGCTCTGCAATATCACTTACTTCAATGTGAATTTCCTATATTTTACAAATAATTTCTCAATGGGTGCCGAACGTATTCATTTTGATAATTTTGTATTTTCTTAAGCTCAAAGAACGAAATCTGGACGAACTAGAAACAAATTTTTGGCAAAAAATTTGAGTTCTTACTGCGCTAATCAATAAAAAATGTGCTTCCCAATATTCTAGACAATTATTAGGCGTTTTATTCAATATTCAACTCCAGTTGGAAATTTTACGTAGATTACTTACGTCGTTTATTAAGTACCCAAACCCCCGAGTATTCCAAAACCATCTAGACTCGCTTAAATTAAACTTATCCTTCGGATCCAATTTTAGCATCTCGCGTTTCGTGCAAAGGATTTTGTTGTACAAATCGCTTAACATCAAGTATATTAATTTCCTCTGAATTTTTCGTGATATCAAGGTACTTCAGCGGAATTCGTATCTATTTACGGGTCACAGACGAACTAAAAAGAACTTTGATGTAACATTTCCATCGCGTTCGTGGGAAATGAAGTCTGGATATGATGAGAAATGAACAAGAGTAATGTTAGACGACGATGGAATAAAACGCAACATTTGCCGAAGTCATAAATTTTGAGCGAACAGTGCCCGGGGAGAATATCTTGTAGAAGTGGCTGGCTTTTAGCCAATCTTTATTAACTGGAAGGCGACTACTTGAAAAGAAGATGCGTCATAAGGTTCCCGTTATTATTACTAATGAAAGACTTAAAATCGGAAAGAGTCTATGAAATGAAATTTATAAATGCGATATTTTCGAATGTAGCGCTGATGTATGTAAAACAGAAGAAAGAGATATAGTGCCTCTGTATATTGTCCAAGATGACACCAAAAACCATGCCATTAGTAATATGTACGACGATTTACAAAAGCTGCACGCAATAGGCGGTAATAAACATTGTTTATTATCTGACGACCATTTGTCAAAGATTTCTTCCGTATTATTATAGACGGTAATTAAGAAATATCTTATCACCCGGGCATTGTCGCATTTTGCTAGGGCCATTTTCCAAAGTATTACATCAGCAGATGTTAAACATCGATATCTTGTTTCTTTGTCTTTTAGACGAACAATACTGTTTTGCAATGCGATACCCGAAGAAATAAGCTTCACCTTCTCTGAAGATGGTCTTTATTGGCTCGCCTTATTGAACCAGCAGGAACTGCGGTAAAATACTCCATCTCTGAGAAAAAAACCTGCATAAAAAAGAAATGTATCACGCACTTAATTTAGCGACCACCTGTCCTGGAAATATCAAAGATACGCTCCGACATTAGACGGCGAATATTATTTCACATTCGCTTAGTTTGTAAACCTAGACGGTTCTAATTTATAATTATACCATCATAAGCAGCATTCTTTATAATTAGATCCTCGATATTACCATCGCAGAGTTTCACCTTCATCTCCCGTCTTCCACGTACACCAGTCGCGCGCGTATTCGCCACGTCGCGCTTGGAATATCGTAGAAATTAGGTAAAGCTTAATAATAGGCGAGGTTGGGAATTTATGGTGATTGTAAATCCAGAAGACGAGCAATTAACTTTTATGTATAAGTACTAATTATACCTCGATGCCAGAATTAATGGTTCAGTAACGCTTATAAACTCAACTCCGCGCTAAAACTGTCAAGGCTTCCTTGGGATGCGCGAATACAAATCTAAATGCATTCTTCGGAGCGAACGCGAGCATATGGGGATCGTATTTTGCATGGGCTAATTGGGATCGTGGATATTTTTGGATTGCACGTCGATTTTACATTGAGTTCTAACATCAAACGAGGGAGGTTAGAGGATCTGTATTTCGAAGGTCTGATGAAAGGATCTGCAGGTTAAAAACCATGAAAATGTAAGACGAATCAATGTTAGTATTTGCTAAAGAAAAAGAGAACAGATCATATGAAAAACTTGCCGCTTGTTATGTGTCGACCAAGGATGCGAGATCAATTATATATATATAAACACGACTGTTACCGTTTTTTTGCAGGTATTTTCCATAATTATCCAACTAATTTCATTTCCCGTCACTGACGATAAAAGATTATTCAGAATTTGGGCTAGAAAGACAAAAAAGGGCCGTTACATAATATGTACTGTTTAATAGAACAGTAAAGAAAATAACAATACAAAACAATAGAAACAAACAATAAAACAAATTTGACAATAAAAAAATAAACAATAAAGAAATAGAACAATAATTTTTAAAACCTAAGCAAATGTTCGAGATTAGATAGGGTCGCCATTATTGTTTGTCGTACACTTTAATTTAACGATGACCTGTCCAAAAGCAACTTTGTACTTTGAATTTCCATGAAACAAAATCACCTAACAATGGTTCTAAAATCGATTCTACTACATCGGCTATAGCGTAACGAATTAGAACGAAAAGAATATCGTCGAAGTTCCATTGAACGTAAAAATTAACGTTTGGAATTAGCGTACGTTTAGCAAATATCTTAAGTAGGCGTGACGAATCGACAATAATTGCTTGTCAAATATCTACGCACCAAGCTCAGACTGAACAATATAAATATTAAATTCCGCGCTACGCGTATATAGGGCACCCAATATAACCGCGATATCGAACGAACGTAATAATTTGCAAGCCCGTCGAAGAACATTGATTACATCGTTCGAGAAACCAATAACTAACAATTAACAGTTGATAAGATCTAAGTTTCTTGTAATAATGGTATGTAATACGCTACACGCTAGGAGATTACGCTTATACGTAACTACTGCTGAAAAAACCGCAAACTATGTGTTAATTGAAAGTTAATTATGAAGCTAATACACGGATTACATTCTAAAGTAGAATTATGTAATTTCTCGTCTTGTGATAATATATTTTATACGGAGGATTTTTATATTTCGATAATATTATGATTACGGCTTGCAATATATCGTGCAAGTATCGAGTTACCGTTTTAATTAGCCTTACTTTGTTTGATTTATAACCGGAAAGTACAGCATTTGCAAGAAGTTAAATTATTGCTTTATTAAATTAAAGTTTCTTACGATTTGCGAAGAGTTAAAAACTATACCGGGAAGGCGAATTATTGGAAGCCATGCAACTTAAGCAACAGGACAGCGGATATTCTGTCGGAAAAACAATAGCTAGACAGAAGGCCGTCCCAGAGAAGAAAGAAATGCTGGGTACAGCACAGTAAAGAACACACTACAATGGATACGATCCAAGCTTATACGCGGTCCGCTAGAAAAAGAAATATCAGCCTTTAGAGAACCACGCAGTTAAAATATTAGGCTCGTTCCATCATAAGTTATTATTTAAGACAAATTTTACTTACTAAACATTACTTTTTCCAATATAAGCACCGCAATACTATAATTAGAGTCCCTTTCCGTTTATCTATAATTAACCAACCAAATCTGATATTAATTTTTAATTAAAAGATAATTGAAACGATTTCAACCTAAGGAACTACACTAGGTTGCTGCCTCTCTCTGTATATAAAGAAGTCCGGCCAACACCTATTATGACACCAAAATAATATCGCTCCAATTGAATTCCCAAAAGCATAAATCCCGACTTTCCAAAACAATCATTTTAAAACGTCAAAACAGATAAAGTAAAACACGAGCATTTACGGTCGGTCCGTAATTGTTCCTGCCGTAATTTATTACCTAACCTGACCTACGTCAATTAAACTATGTAACTCACTAACAAATCTGTTTTCCTGGCCGCTTTAAAGGCCCATGTTTGCTTATTCACTGTCCGTATCCAACGCAGATATGTACAACGTGCGATCGTGCTCAAACATCCTGCCGATAGTATTGATAGTATTTTATGCAGGATTAATGAATGAATAAATTTAATTGGGTCAATTTGGTTTGTCATTTTAGATTTCTAGACGGTAAATGCGGAAAAATGATATATAGATCTAGCGCTTGCAAAGCAATAAATGTCGGTCTTATTTCCTCGAATGAAAACCTTATTTTAGGCACATTAATAAATAAAGCTGCAAAATGTACTCCCTCATAGCTGATGTCAGATTGTTAGATAACGATTTCGCATACTTATGATTCGCTAATTATGCTGTTAACTTCCTGAAAAAACAATTTTTCCAAATCATTTGCTGCAAAATACCAAAATACCGTTTAACACTTCTTCGTTTTGAAGACGGCGTTGGAATCTTATCCTGCGAGAGCCTCTTACAGCAGTGAAGTAGCAGTAAGTAGTTCTATGGAGGGTGTGAATTAATGATGTCAATTACACTGCGCAATCAATATCGCGCAATGGACGAATGATAGTAACTAAGAATAATTACCAGCGACTCTATGTTGTGAGTGCTAGATTAGTTGAAGACTTTTAATCAACCGCTCTACTCTAGGATCCTTCAGTTTAGTAGGTGTGAGAAATAGTCTACCGAAATATTAATGTCGTGTTCCAACGTGACTTTCCCGATATAAGGTCTTTTGATTATCGGTTCATGTTTTAATTGTTTATCTTTTGTGGCTCTTTTGAAATCCACAAATAGAATCATCATGGCCGCTGTTTCTTTGGCAAACTTACCTGCGTTTCTATTTATTTCGAACTTTTGGTGGCTTAGTAACCCATCGTTATAATATCATCCCAGTTGGCGTAGATTGTACAGACATTCGTGTCTTTATGGCGCAGAAATCTCCGCTTGAAATGGAGTTCCATAAACATTTTGATGCTTGTGCTTGATATGGCCCCTTCTATTCTTGTAGCAATAGGTCCGGTACCTTATTGTCACAAGACTGACAAGATAACATACAGCAGGATGTAACGAGCAATTTAATATGACGTTCAGACGAATAAATGCAGAAGGTAGAACACAACATTTCATCGACAAATTTTTATTCATGGACCTATTATTATTAATGTAAATATAAAGAGTGCTATTGAATGAAGCTTAAAGAGGATGACGTCATCTATAGTTTCTAAACAAGATTCCATTCCTGCTAGATCTTCCTTCAAGAGAAACAAACCTGGTAATATAAAATGATAGTCAAGCATCAACAAGATCAAATAAAAAAAATCGCATCACGCAACAAACAAAAAAAAAAGACAAATGAAAATATATAAAAAAAATAATATAATCTGCTCGCGAACGTATGTATATACGTCGTACGTCGCGCTAGCAGAATTGGACAGCGCAAGAGCGCGGCGACGCGTAATTTCATCATATCAGCAGCGCCGCGTGTGTCTCATGGTCAAAGGGTTATTGTCCTAAAAAACGAAATAACCGTGCTCCCTTGCGAGGCCTCAGAATAAGATAAGGTGTTGTAGGCGCTCGATTCTACTGACGCACACATGCACAACACGCAAAGCAGCGCTCGACTAACGAAAGCGCGTAGCATCCTAGCCTAGCTAACGGAGTGCGAACTGAGTAGCGTAGGATAGGGGACCGGCTCAACACTCTCTACGCACACATCACAACCGTAGAACGGCGTCCGTCTATTTTAAGATAACGGTCAAACATAAAACCGCAAAAAGACGTAATCCGCACGCATGTACAATTTATTTTATTTAAATTGCAACGCGCAATCCAGAATGCGTTAGGATTGCTTTTCGGTGTTGTTCCAAAAGTGAGCATGCGTCCCGTGCATCATCGGCTACATTTCACAAACGGAAACTCCCAAAAATAGAACGCCCCGTCATCTGGGTAGCTACAAGAGAAAGTAATATATTATTACACAGTGCATTCGGAGAATTCTCAAGTGATCTTTTTAATGGGAGAAAGAACGAGGTTCATGAAAATTTTGAATGTAAATTGCTGGAAATTTTTAATTAATTTTGCTATTGGTCCATGCGAATACAAATATATTTTTCGCAAAATCAAAGACTTATTGAGGCAATATTGAAACGATATTGGGGGAGGTGTTGGAGCTATCAGCGATGAAGTTCTTTGGAAAATATAGATACGTGTAGTTTTATTTTAACGTAGCACGATATATCGTAATAGCAACATTTTGAGTGTGCCCAGATATTAGCTCAAGGCTGTGTAATTTTCTACTTCAACTTAAACGTAGAGGAAATCCAGAGATGTTCAAATCATATAGTTGAGGAACAAATAAACTCATTCATTATTTCATAATGGCTCGATTTAAACTGGATATACATACATCGATGTGTTGGTTAAAACATAATGCGCAATTCAAGATGTATTGGAATTTATTTCCTAACGTTCCAATCACATTTCCACGCATACAAAGCACGTCCGTGCGTACGCACACATACACCCAGCTTTACTAATAGAAATGTCTAAAAATACAACTCTATCTCAAACGTATCTAATCTAGAGTTATGGTACAACGTCCTTAGAGACCCGTACGGAGCTAAATGCATTTCTCCCGAACGATATTGCTATTCAATTGCGTATATACGTAGGTTCCGTGTATCTGCGCGCATTTTTGTTATGGGGGGGAAAAAAAAACTGTTTATTTTGTTATTATCGTTCAGAAGAATCGCAGCTCGCTACGGCTCCTCTGCCTCTCTCTCCACTGGATACGGATCTAAAAATATGTGCCGTGGCGTTGAGCGGGTCAGTGTCTATATCTAAATATTTGACTACTTGTTCACATGATGCGGCTTACGCTCTAAAAAAAATATTGTTGGAATGTGCGCGTCGCGAAAATTCCATTCGACAAGCTCACAGTGAGATTTGGTTGTATACATACGAACGGGCGTTGGTAACTGAATTAGCTACGGTGTGGATTTTTATTCGGGAAGAAGTATTTATAGATGTGCGTGTTTGGTTCGAGAATTTCGATAGGTTGGTTCTAGGGTGATCCATTTCTCGATTGATTAAAGTGTCCAACTACTCCAAGAAAATAGTCGCAATCGCTTTCACCTTTTGCTGGCTTCAAGAGCTTACCGCCATGTTCAAGTTCCATCTGCAGTTATTAATACAACTTCTTCAACGGATTTATTTAAATTCTGGCCTTGCAACGTGTTTACATAACACGAAACCGGTCGCCTAAACTATTGCAAAAAAATATTATTTTAAGAGAAAGAACCTATTTGATTCCTACTACTTTTATTGATTCTTTCGTTTGGATGTTTCTGTTTCTTATGCAAGTCATTTAATAGTTTCCTTTGCTTCACTTGCTGCGTTTTATATTTCCACTAAGAGCTAAACGCTCATTAGTAAAGACTATTAAAATCACTTCTAATAGAATTCAATAGCCCAATTCCAAATTAAATATACAAGTGATACAATCATTAAGTATACAACTTATTACTAAATTAACCTAGAAAGGACAAACCTAGAAACAGCGTTGCTCGCTTCGCAACTACGCGACGATAAAATCTTACAAATATCCAATTAAGAGCAGCTACCGATATACACGTATTCCGAGAGGTATTCGCCTTGCGGTAACAACCATATAGATTCGAATATCAATCAAAAATAAATAAGTAAATACATAAAAACGGCTCACATACGCCGTATAAAATTTCTTTGCCGATATTTCGATATTACGTAAATATCGTACTTTCACATGGAACGTTACACACGAATGGTACTCGGATGTGCAGTTCTCTCCGTTTGATACACGCGAGGGACGTGGAAATTTGTATGCTCCCGGCGTAGAACGGGTTTTCCTTGGTGCCCCATCGGAATAAACGCGAAAGAAAATATGATATATAACACCCTCTTGTAAGAAACACGATAAAGGAAGTAAAAGGCACGAAACCTCATACATTATCAGTTGTTTCAACGTTTCGGGGGAATTGTACACGATCTATCATATGTATAGAGCCAGGCGTGGATTACACTGCCGCCCTTAGTGGGCAGGACGTTAATAAGTTGGATGAAATTTATTTCTGTAAGGTGAAGAAGCTAACGTTAACGTAATTTTTTTCGCGTTGCACCTTATACAACATATTCGTTTGTTCTTTTTTTAAGAGATTATCGTTAAAATCATTGGGTAAGTAAACATACTTTCGCGTGCAACGGTGTATACGTATTCCAACATCCCGGAAGAGTATAATCGATATATTATACATACCATAAAACATATATTACAAACACTTCCCGTTGGATGAAATAATCCTAAACGGAGTCTTATTTTTCTTAAATTCCGAAGACGACTTACCTGAAAAGAAAGAAGAGAATAAATCAGTTTTAAATGTACCAAAACAACATAATTTCGCTTATATAATTTCAATTCAAGTTTAAAGCTATACAACATGAGCTTTTACTATTACCCGGGAATGCTTATTTTCGGTCCGTTTGTTTCGCAAATGTACAAAGAACTTTTAGGAACAAAGCTCCATAACCGTAACAGAAACACATTGTCACGAAACATTTGATCTCACGCTGAAAGGGGTTCAAAGCAAGGTTTTACTATTATGGAATACAGCACGCCCCAGTTGCAATAACAACAGCAGAATATTTAATTTAACAAATGCGAAACGTATTATTTTGCGGGGTTTCTCATTCAATGCCATCAATAAAATAGTACAAGAGTTTTGGCGAAGCGAATTATATTTATTGCTTAGTATTTTTGAGGTTTCGCTGTTCGATTCGACTTTTTTCTTTTAGCATAATATTTATTACTTGACGTACTTTCCTGGGCAACGGAAAGTTACGGTCCCATAGCTGAATTAATAATAAAACACATAATTCCTTCGGAATATTCGAGATTTATTGTCGTATATTTGGACATGGTACCTATTTAAGTCGGTTGTTTATGTCGATGCATTTTAGTTTTATTGATCTCCATGCGATTTGCAATTTCAAACGTTGTCAACAGACGATATTTATTGTTTCTTCATAATAAGGAGTCGGGCGATCTTTATTGGCTTTTCGACAAAATAATGTCGTAAATTGTTTACGATAGACTGTGAAAAATTTCTTGTCAAAACGATTCTTTACGAGGGATTATGTCTGCGAAAGGTTCGTACCTGGATAATGTAGAAAATACATCCGGGATTGTAAATTATTCGAGGTAGAAACGAAGAGTTGTTATTTAAGGGATCAATCTTCATTTGAAAACAAGTTGTGCTACATTTCTGTGTTAAATTTACTAGAATTGCTCTTCCTGTAACATTTATGATTGCAAAAAGTGTCAAAAATACAAGGACCCCTCCCATTAATATTTGAAGAAGAAACAATATCCTGAAACTAAAATTTAGTACAAAGAAGTTGATTTCATTCATTTCATTGCTTTCAGATTTGCAGTAAGTATTAGAATATGTTAAGAAAAATTTAATCTAAGTTGAAGGTTTCCTCCTATTGTTATTATTCCCTGCATTCTTCCATTCATATCATCTATGGCTTTCTGGATACATTCTTGAGGCACTGCTTTCCGCGTTCTGTTAGCGCAATTTCAAGCTATCCGACGCCGGAAGTAAGGGGATTTCGCGCTCGAATGTGCCATTTAAGATCGCACCAAATGCGTTCGATCAGATTCAGATCGGGACTAAGTAAAGGGCACTGAATTGTATTTGCATCCCCTTAGGGGGACGAGAATTAAAATAAATCCGCAGCTAATGAATAGGGAAGAAGTACAGCATGTTCTTCTGGGATATCTTCTACGTACCGGTCTTCAAAATACCAGAACCACCTCCTTAAAAACTTAGACAGTTAGAAAGGTTATATCGAGCAAAGAATTTTCCTGGTCTTCCCCATACTCGACTCCAACTAAATAGCCAAGCTCTTGATTAGCTTTTAAATAAAATGCAACTTCATTGCAATAAAGATCAGTTTTCGTGGGAGAAGCTTTGGGCCAGTCCGCCGGCTGATAAGCTTTAAAATTGACTTCCTTCAACCTCCTTCTTGCTGTTCTCCACTCACATTGGTTTCAAGTGAACAGTTACGAATTCTTACCAAACGCCTATTTCATATTATTGGCTTCGTAAGTTGATGTTTTTCCTCGCCAGTGTACGAGACATAATACAGGGTGGCGTAGGGGAACGGAAAATTTTGAAATAACGTCATTTCCACGAATAAATTCATAAAACTAGTAACTTATTAACGAAAGTGCATGTATGCAGCATGCCGTTTATGTTTTTACAATCAAAATGTCCAAAAGTGTCGCTTTACTTTTTAAAGATGACATCGAAAAGATGTCCTCCCATTCGGCGTTCACACTCTAACAGCCTGTTATGAAAACTCTGGAATGCGCGGTGTAGCGAGTCTTGGGGAATGGCAGTGATTTCTTGTTGAATGTTCTCCTTCAGTTCATGGATTGTTGCAGGTCGTGTACGGTACACCTTGCCTTTAAGATACGCCCACAGGAAGAAGTCGCACACACTAAGATCAGGAGATCTCGTAGGTCATTCAATGTCACCGTTACGTGAAATAATGCGTCTTCCAAACAATTGACGAACTGCTGCCATCCAATGTTGAGCAGTGTGTAACGTGGCTCCGTCCTACTGAAACCGCATGTTTTCACCGTATGTAATGCTGTCGAAATATTCTCTGCGCGGCAGTCGCACTATCACCATTTTTATAAAACGCTCTCACAGCTACACGGCTGGCACGTTACACTGGCACGTTCCGCACCAGTCCAACGATCCATGATTACTAAATGGCAATGCGTTCACAACAATTGTGCGACGTTACGAACAACTGCCAGCTCTACAGTGCTGACAACTGTAATGTTCAAAATTTCCCGTTTCCCTGCGCCACCCTGTACAAAACACAGTGTCTATTGTTTCATGTACCTCCCTCTTGCGCAACATGATAGCATTTGAAAATCCCCCATTTTCCAAAAAGCAGTTAATCTACGGTATCTCTGTAGAATCTACAATGTGGACAAGTAATGCCACTTCTAAGCTATGTTTCGCAAGAACAAGAGCTAATTTTATAACGCTGTTTAAAAATAGAGATAAGCATTTGCAGGCATATCCAATCATCTAACCATTGCTACGAACGATTTTTTCCCGTCATATTCTCAATATTCTGCTTAACTGCTTACTTCCTATCAAGAATTCCTCAAAAACCAATCCGAACAATTCGCATTCTTCATCTAACAGTTCTCAAAACAAGTGCAAATAAATTTCAACATACGCGTAATCATTTAAATTTTTACCAACCATTACATTACCTTCGAACGAATTGTACCTTTCCCATTAAAAACAACTACAACATTCGCCGTGAACCTACTAAACTCAACCTTCCTGACCAGCTTACGTGCGACCCTGACATTCCAAAACGGAGAAATTCAAATCAATCCTTTGTTGCCGATCCGGGAAAAAAGTCCGCGCCCGCATAGGCACCCGCAAAAACCAGATCAGATGACGCAATTCCGACCAATTACAACGATTCGGAAAATGTCCGCCAAATCATTTCTTCTGTGGCGTTCTATGTATAAAACGGCAAGTTGCGGCTATAATCTGGGGAGCGCAGGTAGTAGAATTGATTTCGCCTATATGTACGTATGTATGTATACAACCTAGATGGGTTGAAGGTAGATTACTGTTATTCGAAGAACTTAACGGCACGCTACGACGCAATTTGCCTCTTCGGATCGATACAATTACCATCTGATTGATTGTTTTCAATTCGTAAAATGCCGCGTAATATCGTAGAAGTAGAAACAGATTTCTAGATACGTGCATGTGAGCATGTTACGTAGAGGCATATATCGCATATTATGCATTGAGTTGATGGTGCGATATTCCGCGTACGGGTTGGTTAAATTTAGAAACGTGTTGATGAAATGCAAAACGGATGGATGGATGATGGCTATCGGATCGAAATCACTGTTTTGGAAAGCGTGGTTGCGAGCGCAATTAGCAATTGGGTGTGTAATGAATGGATGCATGCACAGATGCGAAATTGAAAACGATAAATCGGGTGTATAATTTAATGTACGTAGATGAAGCGAGAATGGACTGCAAATGAGAAATTCTCGCGAATTGGCGTAGAAAAATTATATAGGAATTGCTATGCGTTATTTTGAGTCCTCGCGTACTTTATGGAATTCATGCGGTAAGGTATACACACTCCGCCAAAAAAGTATCGCATAAACTAAAAAAGGGCATTTATATACAAAGATATTTTTATACGTTCACAAAAAGTTTGCCTCGTGTATGTGAACTATAAAAACACTAACAAAATCATGGAACATAGCTTTTTTACCTTTTTTTTTTCTAAAAGAGCACATTTAGAAAAATGCATATGTGTAAGGTTTGTTCAGTTGTTTATTGAAAGTCTTCCTATACGGACGAATTTTAAAGTGCGAAGTCAGAGTCTCTGTACCGACGCTTTTAAAACTAAAATGAGCAATTTAACTTCAGAACAAGTGGCTGCTATAGTTGCTTTAATCGAAGATGGACGATCTCAAGCATACGTTGCTTATTTGATGAACATCAATCAGTCAAGTGTTTCTAGAGCCGTAGCCGGATATAGGGAAACAGGCAATTACAGTAGAAGACCTGTACCAGGTCGTCCAAGATGTTCTACTCGCCAAGATGACCGCTATTTACTACTACAAGCATTACGTCGAAGACATGTAACTGCGAGACAATTGCAGAACGACTTGGCTAGAGTCAGAAATACTCGTGTGAGTACTCAAACTATTCGGAATAGGTTACGACAGAGTGGATTAAGAGCTAGAGTAGCTGTAACAGCCCCTCGTCTCACTAGGAACCACCGAGTGGCTCGCTTAAGGTTTGCCAGAGAACATGTAAATTGGAACATTAATGACTGGGCTAATATACTCTTCACAGATGAGTCAAGATTTGGTCTTTACACCTCAGATAGGCGTATCTCAGTGTACAGACGAGACGGTGAGCGCTATTCGCAGTGTAATATCAGACCTAGACCTAATTTCGCTGGTGGTTCTATTATGGTTTAACAGGTCGTACAGAGTTAGTACCAGTAGACAGAGGTACACTGACTGCTCGCAGGTATATAACGGACATTTTAGAAGAACATGTAGTACCATATGCGCCAATTATAGGAAACGAATTCATGTTAATGCACGATAATGCACGACCGCATGTTGCAATAATCGTCCAGGAATACCTTAACGATGTTGGTATTCCAGTTTTAGACTGGCCTGCGGTAAGTCCGGACATGAACCCAAAATGTTGCCCCAGCGGACCTGCATGGACTAGAAAATGCTCTCCGTGACGAGTGGGAGAATTTGGATCAGGCTTATATACGGAGGTTAATCGAATCTCTGCCAAACCGTATGCGAGCGGTCATAAGAGCCAGAGGTGGCAATACTCAGTATTAAAAGCTACTGTTATGACATTTTTATTTCCAAAATTATAATTTCTTGTTTTAATAAAAATCTCAAGTATGAGTTCTTGTTTTTATTTGGCCTGTATTTTATTTAAACAATCATAGAAATTATATCTTAGAGCGCATTAAAGTATATTTACAACTTTATGCTACAAACAAAGATTATGCGATACTTTTATGATTCAAAACTAAATTATGGGATACTTTTTTGGCGGAGTGTATAAAGATCTTATGTGCTCAAGTGAAATTTTCGAAATTTTGGAGCAGTTCATTAAGTAAGGTTTCCGTTTATATTTTACTTGATTTCAGCACAGAAAACAAAATTCTTCTGTTTATATCGAATTATATGTGTCTATGAGGTTGGTGTCTAATTTATTTCTTGAGTTCTTAAGTTATTTATTAAATACAACACATGTGAAAATAGCAATGTTACTCGGTGGTAGAGACAGAGAAGGTCGCTCGTTGAATCAACAAAAACTTTTTTGGCGAGATTTTTTGCTTGGAACATTTAAACATAAATTTCATTTGTTTTTGTTAACGCAACTGTTTTTTATTGGAAGAACAGACGGTATCGTTATTTGTTTCCATTGATATTTTTTTGTTTTTGTTTTACTGTATAATTTATCTGCTAACGCTTAGAAATTTCTTTGAATTTTAAGAATGTATGAATTTTAATTACTTAAATCACAACAGGTGGCGTTACATCTGAAACGAAAAATGCCTTTATAATTGATACGGCCCTAATTATTACAAAACCATAAGCTGTCACGTGACGCCAATAGCGATTATTATTGCAAACAAATGGACGTCATCACAGTGTATCTAACAACCAGAACATATAACCACAGAATCTAATATTCAAGTTTCAGCAAAGTATGGTATTACTTTCAGAATACGCAGTCTTTATCTTTTAATATTGCACTAGATATTAGAAATCCATAAAGGACGCATATTTCAGCGTAGAAGAATAGCTACGTTTTTCTTAGGAAGCACTACGTAGCGTATGAGTTTCATAGTAGGATACGTGATATTTTATTAACAATATCGCGCGTTCAAGTCTATGCTTTCAGGGTGGAGCTAATTTTGCTAGCGAGCATCCCATTATTCACCGTCTTTATCTTCGTGTTCTATCTAGAGCGTGACAAAATGCTGAAAGTTTACCTGCAAGGAGCTTACACGTAGGCATTAAAAAGCAGACACACATACATGCACATGAAAGCGGATTGTAATATTATTTCAGTACAAATCGTGTTTGTTTTTCTTTGAAACAAAAAAAAAATGCATCCATCCATCCATAAACGATACGCTTAAGTTTGTAAATTCGCCTCATAATCATAATAAACAAATCCAAACATCCTCTATTTTTACTCCCTACAGTCGCCGAATACGAAAGCGAATTTTTTTAATCCGCTGTACAAATGCTCGCGCGATCTTCACACAGCTCATGTTTATTAATTATTCCCGTGGTGTTCTCTTGGTACGCATCACTACCTTAATAAAGTACATCTAGAAACCGGTTTGTGTGTTATTCTATTTATAGGTGCCTCGCTCGGATTCTTAACCAAGTTAACTACATGTAAAAGCCGTCGTTATTGTATCGTTATAATTTTAGTAGTAGAAAGATGGTGACGTGTGCGATCGCGGTCGAAACATCCGAGAAACCGGAGATGGATATCTTCATACGTTGGGTTGATATGCTCAATTGTCGAGGTGTTTTATCATCATTTATTCTCGACGAAGACGTTTTACTGATCTGGTATTCGATTTCATGCAAATTGTGTTAGTCGTTGTCTTATAAACACTAAAGTGTCGGCACACTCCGCACCGCACAGGTGATCTGCTTTAATCATCTAAATTCTTTAAAATAAACTGCGAAATATACGAAGCTAAAAGAAGCTTTCCTGTTTAATAAAATTACATTCTTCTTTGTGCAAGTAGTTTCGTCTCCTCGTTTTCGTGGGACATCTACGTTCTTTCCTTCTACGTTTACAATACTTAAACCATTTGTGGTTGCTCAGTTCTTTCTTTTCTGCAAATTTAATGGTTTCGAATGTTGGATTAAGGGTCGCAAGAAACTCTGGAAAAGTGCTTTCTTTAATATCAAAAGTCGTTAAGCCAGACTCAAGGTAAATATGCTGTGCACATACGTTTCAAATCTTTCCATGAGCAAATGGACTATGAAAGGAGACAGGTAGCTTGCCATCTATTTGAAATCGATTTTGATTCATGCAAAGTGAAATTAATCTCTTGTACTCCGCAATTTTGACGACAACATTGATGTTATCAAGTTCCAATACGTCCGATTATTCTACTGTTGCTGAGATTGGCACACTGGAGAAAGTAATATGGACTGCAGTGCTTAATTTATTACTTCAATTAAAGATTTTACAAGATTAGATCTATTATAGTTACAAAACCAAAAAGATCAGCCCATTTGTTCTTGCTTGATCAAAAACTGCTTAACATTGTTCTATTGAGGAAAGAATTTTCGTTTCAAAATTGGCAACAGATCCTCTTCAAAAATCGTTGTATTCATATGATTGTTTTAGGCTACATCAAAGAATGCGACAAAGATATAAGTGCTACTTTTATTTGGTTACTTACTCTGGTAACTTTCTAATGTTAAAATCCCCATTTCGAGTCAAACTATTATTTTAGTAATGCTAGTTATTCGTGTATAAAGTTCATCAATTAAGAACTAATGTATTTTTTATCTTTAGAATAGGGCCGACACCTTGATGCCTTTGATGCTGGATCAAAACGATGAATATGTTTTCTTCACTGTTTGTCTAAACTATCATCAAAAGAACGGCAGCGATGTAAGGTCTTTAAAAACAATAAGCGATTTGTTATAATTTCGATCCGACGATCGAAAAAAAAAATATACTAGTCAAGTGCATCTAGCAACTAGAGCAAATCTGCGTGATACTACTATTACCATCGCAATCGCACCGCTAATACTCAACAGTACATTCAAATTCACACGGTTGCAGCTGACCTTCCATTGAAAACGTCGCACTAGACAATCTGAATAGTTTCAAATAAGCGATTGTCTGTTTACTACTGGAGTCGTTATGTTTACATGTGTATGTACTATGCGTACTACACAATTCATTGTAACGTTTACGTTTTGCGGTTTTTCGTTGTTGTTTAGCTGGTGCGTGATTGATATAAATGAAAACAACAATTGGCGAAATTACTACTACGGAAAGAAAATCATTTCATTGTCGGAATGTATGTATGTACGTCGCCGGGCAATGAGGACGGGATAGCAATTTCAAGGAAAATGCGACATGAGAGATGAGCTTGAACTTAAAATGATGCCAATTCTGAGAAAATTAATTCGTTTTGAAAATTTTTGGATAGGTAGTGGCAACGTGCAATTTAATGTATCAACAAATGTTGAGATTCTATGTTTAAAAAATAAAAAATCGGAATAAAGTAAATTTTATGGGCTTGGCTCTAGACTACATAAAATCATCAAATCTTTTAAATAGAAAGCAATGTGTTAAACTTAATTATTCTGGTTTTGTTATGTTTCGCAATGTTTATGAAATGTTAAGGAGTGTTCCTTAGGGCTCTGCACTAGGACCCTTCTTGTTTGTAGTTTATCGTATCAATGATATATGTAACTATTTAAAATATTTTTTATTTTGCATTATGCTGTTTAGAAGTGCTTAAATCTTTTGTATTTTTGAGTTGAAAAGTTACTTGTATTCTAGTTTAGTCTTCCGAACCAAACCGTTCCGGCAAACGTAATTTAGAGAAGTACCTCCTTGTATTCCCCCTGTATATAATTTATACATTTAAAACTCTTATAATTCACAACTGGTACAAAGCCAAATGCGGTAATGCTTCATCCCCGATGAACGGTCTCCGCTAGTCAACAGCACCACGTCCACCCAATAACGAAATACGATGATGAATACGCACGATGATGACCTAGGAACATGTACTTAACGTTGTCCTTTTTGCGACCGAGACCGGATGAGATCATCATCCGACGGCGCATAGCGTAGCATGAAATCGGCCGAACCTCCCATGCCTCACGTACCTATTTTGCTCGCTTGCATGATGTAGGTAACGCGGACGGACGTTTGCTCGCTAGCCCCGCGCGTACCTTCCCGAAATAGATGTGCAGAATTTGCAGAATATAAATTAACAAAATAATAAATATGTGGTTAGGCTGCGGTAGCCGCGCACACAGCTTGTACATTCCAAATCGGCTAGTTTTGCAGATACGTGAACGATGTACTAAATATACGCGTTGCTGACTCTTATAAGCCGTACAAGGTTCCTTTAAATTGAGAGAATTAACTTTGCCAAAAAGGTTTGCAAAAATACGATTACGATGAGAGTCCTGGAATAAATACGTTGCTTATATGTAATAAAATTTAGCGCAGAAATTGTGTCCGCTCTGTATTTTAAGATAGTTCAAGCTTTAGTTACATACGCTAAGAATTCTGGTCTCAATGTTCTTCTTTTTTCTTTTAAGACCCGACTGGACTAGCCATTCGGGTCTTAAAAGTTCTAAGGTTTTTGTAGTTTTTCTATTGAGCGAACGTCTATAATTTGTTCGTCTATAATAAGACGTCGAAATCAAACTTATTGTTTACTTACTTTTTTTTTAGAAAGTAACTTGATCTAAAAAGTAATTCTTTTCCTTTGCAAAGCGTATATTTGGACCTGTAATCTTTGAGCTTTTTAACTGATTTCCGTCACATCCTTCTCATCTATTAATGTTCATTTTGACTTGACTTTCTTTTACAAATTTTGTGGCGGTTGTTTTCAATCATTTACTTCTAAATTTACATCTGGTCCTTGATGAGTAACAGATGCGCTTCCATTTCGACAACATATACATCTGTAATAAAATTCTAAAAATGTAACTAAGTAACACTTTTCTGTAGCTTTTCATCACTTCAACTCCGAAGAATTCTATAATTTGCCTTTACGATGACTTGCGAGTCATATACACGCACGATTTTATTGCTGAAAATAATCTTATGGATTGTGTAAAGTTTCAAATGCACCGGAGATTCCTTTGTATCCAGCCAGCGATTCCAGCGGATCCGGTTGTATGGGCGTCATTAGTATTCCGCTTTTCTGCTGGCCTTAATTATATTAAATTACGCTTTCGAAGTTCATCTGCATATAACACATTCATAATTTTATCTATGGATCGTGCAGGAAATAGCTTTGGCTATGGCGTACGTGTACGTATTATAATAACGATTTTAATTTTAGCGGAATCAAGGTTCCGTCCGTTCAGTTCAGTTAGCTAGTTCGTTTGGCGAATATGAAAATGTACACGATTTTTTCTTTGTGCTTTAATAGGCCGCTTCCATCCTTCGCTAAGAGGAGCCGCTGCTACAAAGAAGTTTAATGGGAGTTGGGAGTCGAGGATAAAAGCGGCCTTGATGCCGGGCGCTTCTAAGAATACCACCGCCAGTTACAGAAAACGATATTCGGTTTCACTTCCACATCTAAATTAGCGCGATTTGCATAAAATACGAAATAAGCAAACTGCGACGACTTTGAAGCAGCAGTAAATTAATTTGGTCGAGTGAGTGAAGAATTACGTATGTACGTACATCACGGGGAAAATTAATCGGTTGTCCTTCAAAGAAGTCGTGAGATTCATCATTTCAGCAATAAAAAGTACCAAAAGAGTCATGGAAGAAGTTAATGACCAACGCGATGGTTCTGACCACCTCGTAAATCAGTTTTTTTTTAGGATTTTATTTTTCCAAGAGATCTTGCTCGAGATTAGAACAGATGTTTTCAATATTAACTATTTCCGCTTTGTTTCGCTATTGTTTGAAGTTTAATCTTCAGTTTCCTCTGTAGTAAATATTTTCCTATCCTATCAAATATATTCAACAAGTTTCTTTCGTTCTTATAAATTTCATTGTCGTTTAGTAGATGACATTTGAAACTTATTATTCATGATTTATTATGTGAGCCGAGTTTGTTTTCTTCATTTTCTTCCATTTTTTTTAACTCATTTTCATCCCTTTAAACATAGAATTGCTTAATATACATGTTTTTTTTCTTTTTTCAGATATTAATGAAGTAGCTATGGTGAAAACAAATTTAAAGTCAACGGAGTTCGACCAACTAGAATACTTTAGGTATTTCTTGAAAAAAAAAAAGGAACTAACAACTTCCAAACTCATCTCCCCAAATATTTCTTTCGTGCAAGAATCTTCTATTTTTGCGCTTGATAGCATTTCGTAACACTTACCTTCCCAAAAACAAACAAAAAAACAATTTCACCAAACATAATAATCGCCATAACCAACAACCAAGAAGAGCTCTAACAGTTGTACAATTGATATGAGTAATCTTGACGTATATCCTTCTAAACACGTTTAGGAAGGTTAATAGAAAGTGGATTAGCGACGAGCAGGTTCTGCCTCATTCTCACTAATTTGCGCGTTCACTCGAATGGTTTTTTCATCGTCTCTCTTACTCTCCTAAGCACTTCCTTCTAATGGAGGGTTTAATTTGGTTTACGGGAATAAGTATAGGTTGTAATATTATTAATTTCGATGTGTTTTTTATTTATTTAACGTGTAAGTGGTTTTTTGATACGGAGGTATATACATATATGAGAACGGCTACCATATGTTAGATGTACTCGACGAACCTCTAGTAAATTAAAAGGTGAAGTGAATTACGCTTTCAACGCATGTTCAAAGCTATTAGGAGGATTGACAAGGTATACGCAGCAAGTTGTGTATAGGTAGTTGCTAAGTAGCACAAAGGAAATTAATAATCTGGAAAGATTTCATAGTATTCATTAATTATTTAATTTCTTATGCGTTAATGATCATTCACGGCAAATGTATTGATCACGAATGCGCTTTGTTACGGGGAAATTTTTTTATTACACCGCAAAGTGTGCAGTGTAGCCTGTTACTTTCGTGATCGTCTGCTATCTTCCCGTTGTAGTAATCTTCCTTTAAATTTAGCTCAATGGCCGACATTTATACAAAGCTTGTAACTTCGCTTCTACATGTTCTTCCTCTTCTTCTTAAATCCTATCGCCCATCATGAAGGTCGAACGAATTCTGCCTACACTGTCAATGATTGATCCATTCCATTCATGCTTTCCGATCTCTGGCCAATTCATTCATTTGCGATAAACTTTCCCTTTTATGATTACATAAAGTTCGTCTAGATCATCCTCTATTTCATTTCACAATCTCTTTTCTGTAATCTCTGTTGTGCATTGGGAAAATGGCGATTTTCCCAGGCTTATGGGATGGTTTTGGTTCTCCATACCACACTTAAAATTTTCAGTAGTTATCTCTTTTCATTCGCTCCTAGGAAATCGATCATTTCTGGATCTATTTTATTTGTTTTTTTTTTCTTTTTTGTTCTTGTTCTTTTTCTCTGACGTTCTAAATACTTTGTTTTTTGTCTTCAAATTTATTGTCATAATCTGCATAATATATTTCAAATACGGCTAGAAATAGCAAGAGTAACTATCTTAGTAGTTGTCGTATCAAGCAAGGGTTATAAATTCAGAATTTTCGTAGTTTTGCAGCTACTTACCGTATAATCGGATGTGTTAGATAATTAAGTGGTTGTGTACCGACCGATGCGGTCCCTCGTAAGATTTCCGAAATATTTTATAACATTACATTTCACGATCCCTCGAGCTGAAACACTCCTCTACAACATTATACCAGCATTTCGGTCAACAATACTGCATGCAAGAGATCTTTTTTTTGTATTGAATACGACATCGTATACTACGCAAAAAACGAGTCTGTACGTCGACGGTCCCATTTTAAAAAGTTAAATTGCGTTCCAGTTCCGACAACGAAGTTGATAGTACCCCTTCTTCCTATATATCAGCGCTTTAGCTCGCTACCTATATTGATATATGTATATACCTCTCTCTACCTAGAAACAACAATGTGCTGAGTCAGAAAACGCCGATCATCGGCTAACCAACAGTTTTTTTTTTTAATACGGGCCACGAAAAGGATTAACAAAAAAAAAAAAAAAACGGCACGTTGACTACGTTTTGGCCAGGCTCTTTCTCAACGTTACCACACTACATCGGCTAGTTTATTTCAATTTATTTTCGAGTTTCGTTTTTCAACGCTTTTCGGCATCTGCGCGACGGTTTTTCTAGAGTTTTTGCGGCGACATTGTTAAAGTGTATCGGTTAAAATAGCAAATGAGATTTTGTTTGTCCCCCTCCAATGCCGAAAGCTCTAAACTCGGGTATTTTGTAGTGGTTTAATTCCATCGTTTTTAGACCTTTTTAAAGATAGCACCTGAATGTTTTCTCTCTCTATGATGTATTTTGGAATGTTTTAAATTATCTTATATTTTTCTGGTCGAATTCAAGCTAAAATTTTGTAAGAAAAACGTTTTATTTTTATACGTCTAGTATTCATTTCGTATTACGGCAAATCATTGTCTGATTGTGATTATAAATATCCCTAATATTGTCTTGTATATTATTATTGCTGGAGTGAAGTTCTTTTTTTTTCTGATTCAAACTGAGATGACACGAAAAGCTTTGTATTAAAATTGGTCTAAAATATTTGTTTTGTTTCGTTGTCAAATTTCACCTTTAAATAATTTTCGACCTTTAATACTCTTACAGTACAAAAGAAATTGTAAAACCACATAACTACTAATACGACACTAGCCGTCCCAGGCATAATCGATAACTTTACTTAATCTTGGAACAAGCTTCGTACATGAGAGTAGTCTGAAGTGCTTCAAGCGTTAATGAGCATGGCATTATTCCTCAAAATTATTATAATTAGAGATTACAAAGGCAAGTGATATTATTACTTTTTTGCAACAACTAGATAGATTCGTGTTTTGTCGACTCTCGGGGAAGCCAGTATGAAACACGAACACTTATGAGACTTATACTCTTATGAGACGGATAGACACGAGTCTGTCTAGTCGCTGCAAAAAAGTAATAATTTCACCTACCTTGGGGATCTCTAATTATGATACAGAAACCTTGCACCAGAGTTACATTTTTTGCAATCAAATTTAAACGCGACGGTGCTAGTTTGATGACGAGATTCGAGAAATATCTCGGAAGAAGCCAGGGTCAAATACTAACTGAAGGTGCGGGCAAGCAAAAGCTAACCTCTTGGGTTGGGTATTGGGTACCGCGTTTGCTTACCCCGGGCCAGTTGGAGTTTTGACGTTTATTAATAATTATAGATGAAACTTCGACACATAGTCGAAAAATATGATCGCCATGGCAAAAATTTCACAAGCTGATGTCCTAATTAATAGAGTACCCATCCTAATCACCAGAGCTGGTTGCACTCAACGATGCATCAACGATTATTTCCTATTTCTTATAGTCAAAATTTCAGAAATTTTCATCGAATGAGGAAGCCGCCATATTCGCAAACGCCCATTTTGCACAATCAAGCTGTGCCCTGTTGATACAGAAGAATTCTTTGATTTATGAGAACAAATCGAATTCACACGGATATTAACGCACTCGATCCAACTGAATTAATAAAAGTACTTACCGAATATTCCGCTTTAATGTTAATGTTAAACATGATATAGCCTCGAAGCACAATTTAACATTTACACCTCTCAAATTTCAAGCAAGCGATAATTATACGCGATTAAAATCGCATGTTAGAATTGTAATATTATCTGTATGCGTGTGTGTGTGTGTGTGTGTGTGCGCGCGCGCTTGTAAATCGTTTATATTGTCGTTAAAGAAAAAAACTAACATCAAATGCTATCATCAAAGTGTAATTAAGGTCAAAAGTAAACGGATTACATAATGTATTTGGCGAAAAAAGACTAGCGTTCGCGAATAGGGGAAATTCGATATCATCCCATTGGATACAAACTGGTGAAGCTATGATGTTAATGATGTAATTAACAACAACAATAATGCTCCTTCTTGATGGTTCATTATTTCCTTCACATTCTATACAACGTAAACTAAATATTTACTAAAGTCCACTTGATTCTTTCAAACAAATAAATCCCATATAACCACGATAATACTCATGCTACACATAGGACATAACGTAACATAACATCAACAACGTTCAACTACTTAGTTGCTCTCTCGTGTTTGAAGCAGTTCGGCGTGTCTCTCAAACATGGAAAGAATTTCATTCCTTATCGTACGGTGCTTATCTAAAGTGTTCCGACTGCAAGTCATAAAATCACATACAAACTCTTGCCCTACTTTTTAAATGTACATGTGCACTTACACGAGCGGCAGGAAAGAGCACTCGGCGGCATAACGTAGCGTAAACCTAAACGAACTATTTATTTAGAAAATGTTCTCCCCATGCACGGCGAAAGAAAGATACGTCCCATTCGGCCAAGTCTATTTTCCAACCACTTCTTCGCCGTTTGCTGCTCGACTCGGATCTTTAATTAACGGAAACGTTTATTAAAGTGAAGTCATCGTTGAAAATTAGAAAATATAAATTAGAGAGACGTCCTTAAAGGTGTATGTTTTTCGCGGAAATGCGATGTTTACAGCGTCATATTTTGCAATTATTTTAAGAGGGAAGATGAACTAACGTGTATTGTTTGATGATCTACAGATAGATGACGTTGATTAATCTGTTTGAAATTTTTTAAATACTTTTTTTCATTAGATTTAATATGTTCCTTTTAACAGTTTCTTGGTCTCGCATTTTGTTCGAACTTTCAAGAACTGTCTAAGCTACACTAGCTTATACTAGATCAACTTCGTGAATTACTGGTGTTAATCTATTATTTGCCTAAACTACATCTTTTCTCTTGCAGTTGCCTTTCACTTCCGTCTTTCGCTATTTGTTTTGCCATCTCACCTAATTCAGATTCTTCTCTTGTCTTTTCTCCATTACTTTTGTCTTCGAAATAAAACAAAAATATATTCAAAGCACTTATATTCTTAGAAGTACACTAATTGCTATTTATCTCGCCCAACCAACTTTAGATTATCGCAAATGTTAAACGATTATTGCGTAGCTATAATCTAGTAAATCTTTAATATTCACTAGATTATAGTTTGCGATCTAAGACCAATTATTACTAACAAAATCGAGTAAATAATCAATCATCTACTTTTTTGCCCGTTTGCCTAACGATTTACTAAGCAAAGGAAATTTTTTAAGAGGAGCAAATTAAAATGTAATTATGTAACGAAGGTTTTAACAACGTCCATTGTGCGTTCGTAACGCACGCAGCATACGCGACTAAAACCACGTCTCGTGAAGGATGAAGAAGCGTAGACGCGCCGCGTCCCCATTATTTCCAGCGAGCGGAGTCGCAGTCGACCAGCTAACATTGACAGTGAAATCTCCGCATAATGGAACTCAATTTGCTCGCATCAGAATTTGCATATTTGATGTAACTCATTAAAAACACTCAATAGGAAAGGTAACCGGCTATTAAGGCAATTATTTTCACCCGGACGCGGGATTAGTTAATTGGTCTGGTGGTTGCTTGTGAAGCGTAAAGAATAAGAATGTCTATATACGTAAGAAAGAGAATAACTCTTTGAAATTGTTGCGTATTAAACATCTCAACATACATGTAATAATTACTATGCGGCTGTAAGCAGTTTGCTGTATATGCGGGTTTTCCCATTCATAGAAATGATGCTTTTGTCGTGCTCGTCACCAAATTAGGTTTCGCATCAAGTTACTGATAGAATTGCGAAAACACGTTCGTTTTGCTAGATTTGCTACAACAACAACAACAACAACATTTACATTTACATTATTACATTTTTGCAGAGACTTGATAGGCTCGTGTTTTGTCGATTCTCGGGGACACCAGTAGGCAAGACGAATCCATTCTTAAGAGAGGAATAGACACGAGTCCATCTAGTCGCTGCAAAAAAGGAACCTGCCTTTGTCATCTCTATTCATGACATATGTATAAGCATTTTCAATTGTACAGAGTGTTTTAGAGATAAGTATCATCGGAGCATCGTGATGTAATTATGTTGCGAGAAGGTTCAGTACACCAAAAGAAATATTGGTTTTGCTGAAGAGAGCAGTTGAGCAGTTGTTAGTTCTAAACGGAACGGTTCCTATAACACAGAATTTTATTTTGTATTAATCACTTTCTGTTTGAATGTTTAACTTACATGTTTTTTGAAACTTTTTAGACTACTCCCGTAAAGATTAACAATTCCTACAAAACGGGACTCGATCAGCAATTTCTTCGTTAACTCTAGAACTTTTTAATATATTAAACCTCGTCTTCCGCCGTAACTATCATATCCGCTTAAGCAACATCAAACAGCCAGCACGCAGTGCTCCATCATTGTATTGAAGTCAGTCAAGTTTTAGCAGCGATCTGACACACACACACAAACTCCGACATGCACGTACACACAGACAGACAAACGTTCTTTCTATGAGAATTTCGTTCTTCCATCTTCCATCACCGCATAAAGGGTATATTCTTGCCGGTCATGATGATGTCGAGCCACCACCACGGTGTGCACGGCGGAAAAAGACCGCGTAGAACTCGTTCTAAATACCAGTTTTTGCACAAGGCTTTGTGAAACCATGACGAATTTCAAACTCATTTCGCGGCCCGACTCAACCGAGACTCGCCTCGAATTGTCCTCTCCTTCTTGTTCTTCTTCTTCTTTGCCACATTCTGCGTATACGATGGTTTATTTATACCATGCTATGCTTACCTTTTCGGGGCCGTATTCGTTGGTCGTAAATAAGAAAACACGTTTACACAATTTGTTATAGATTGTGTATGGTGTAGGTTAAGTTATAACATGAACAAATAGTGTTCGGTCCGTGCCGGGATGTAATTTTTTCGCTCCGGCTGGCTAAATAAAGCGTTCTCTTGTTGATGCGACGATGCCAAGTTAAGCCGTCAATTCGTATAGAGCTTGCGATCGTTCTAAGTGACTTTGTAGTAGTTTTAATTGGTTTATATCGAGAAGCTCGTTTCTTTCAAGAAAAACAACAGATTTCTTGAAATTCTCAGAACTCTTTGATTTTGTTTAAAACCAAGCAGTTTTTAGACGTTGATTTTGGAGTTTATTATATGAACTGAAGAGATCTCGTTTGGAGAATTGAGATTTCTGTTTTTATTACGTCACCAATATCTTATATCAAGTATACATGAATGTTGCTACGTGCTATTGTTTTAGCCACAGAGTTGCATTTGTGATCTTTTTTTATTAAATATTCGATCATTGGAAATTTCAAGGCAAAGTGAGAATAGCTGCTTTCAGGGCAAATTGACGTGTCTTCAATTAATTACAAATGCTCAATGGATAAAAAGAAGCGTATTTTCCAAGCATTCCAATGCTCGAGCTACTTCGATCAAATTCTGAAATAGATCGGAAAAGGCCGTTTCTTGCTTGCATGTACACATTTAGCAGGTACGTACCTTCCTAACTTTTAATGATTATTATCCATTCCTTTGTGTTAGGAAAGGAACTGATATAGTAAAAATCACAGTAGAAAGTACAGTAGAAATCTACTAAATGGCGACGCAAACTCCATTTATAAAGCCCTATAAGCAACCGAAATAGCTCAAACATTTGCTTAATATTTCAGTAAAAAAAGCTAGTCAAAATAAATGTTCTCAAACGTTATAATATTGCTCACAAAGATTACTTCCTGATGGAACAATGTCGTCAACCAAAAATTGCTTTTTGCTAATAACAGCGGTGTTTGTAAATGTCTTTTAGAACAAGGCAGGTACAACTGAAGTCTTTTTCTCACATCGTACCGTTGATAATGGGAATTAAATAACTTGATAACTTCTACTCCAATAGTAATCATAAACTTTAATTGATTTCATTTCACCGCACAGACAACCACGTTTTTGTGCGGAAAAAACCAATACAGCATCCGCAGTATAAACTTATAATTGACTTTAGGTAATTAAGAAATAAAACGTGAAGTCGTAACCTCGAAGAGAGAAAAAGCATAATTTAACAATCGACAATCAAAAAAAAAAAAAAATACACCATCGAATACCTCTCGAACATGCCCGACATATTAACGAACATTACTGCTATGCCGTTGCCACGATGTAAAACGTTTTCACTTTCGAAACCACTTTCATGTTAGAGCCGCTTGTTCAGAGATCCCTCGTTCGCCGTTGTTAATAATTTTACACCGTCCGTACGATGGAGGAAAAAAATTCGTCCGAGAGAAAGATAAATGTTCTCTAATAACGGCGTTGGACGAGAAATGGGAGAAACAAGATTCGTACCAACGCGCGACCAAGAGGACGAAGTGATAACAGAACGGTGCACGACATCACGCAACGCTTATTATTGGCAATTTCAGCCGTTTAATTGTCTCCCATAAGTTGTGTACTGAAAGTTTTAATGTCGGACACTTAACCATATACCATAAGCAGTCAGCGCGCTGGTTGGGAGTTTTTCCAGATGATATTTCAGGATTGTGAGCTTTATAGCCTATAAAAGCTCTTCGAAATAAATAAATTTAAGGTAGAAAATCCAATTAGACATGTGACGACGGCTTATAGAGACGCTGAAGATCGTCAAGTTCCTGCTAGCATTCAAAACAGCTGTTCCGAGCTCAAGTTAGCTATATATGAATCGAGGATTAAACCGATTCATAAGCGATATGTTTATAAATAAGTCAATATAAAGACGCTCTGTATTATGTGCTTCTATTCTTCAGCGAAAATTCGTGAAAAACTCCGTAATACTGAACTGAAAGTTTTACGACAAAGTAGTTTTCTTTTGAAATGTATAAAAAGAACCAACCAATCATCTTGCAAAGCTTTATCCATGATTTTACAGAACAAGGAATGTTTGAAAACATTAGTATTTTACTCCCATTCAAGAAGCTTATTTGCAGGAGCAGTATTAATTAACTAAAATGATTGTGAATGAACCAATATATACTAACCACCTTCTCGGTAATTATTAGCTACCTCGTGAAAAGCTGCCAGTCAAATTAACTCTTCAAGCGGAAAGATATGCAAACGACACATTCGGTCGTATAAATCTAACGACCCAATTTGGAAATTTTATGGACGTAAAAAATCACAAATAACTGGAATTCTCTCGAAAGATACGTTAACAGACCTTGGATCTTACAATTTAAATTAAAAATAAACAAAGACAGATAGCTTAAAGGCATCGTTAGACATCTTCTCCCTATATACATTGTCGTGCGCACAAAAGAATGATTTCAACATCTACAATGACTTATTTACTCTGCGTTAAGCGGGCATTATCGAGCATATCTCTGCAGTCACGGCCGCTGTCAGGGTCAGTCGGATATAGGAGCATTTTGTGGGCAATGTATGTGCGTGCATGTTTAATATTTTAAAGTGATAGGGAATATTTTAATTGGGAAGCCGATAAACGTTTCCTTGATAAATTTGTCCACAATACGTCGGTGGTTCTAAGAAGTTTGGCGATTTGACTGAGACTGTAAGGAACAATGAAAAATCGCCTACATGTGTAATGTAATATCGGGTTTATGTTTTTTTATTCGGACAACGGCTTTTTTAATGTTCTTCAAATTCATAAATAATATAAGCACAACAAAATAATATTTTAAATGTAAGTAACAGAGTCGGCTAGAATGATTACTTACTACATTGCATTGGCTTGTTTGTTTTCTAGCATTTACAAGGAACTAGATGTTCCGTACATGTTTCTACAGGAACTCCTATTAGAATCCGATAGTTGCAATTCAGTGTGAGTGATGCACGTCGCAAACGAGAATGTGCATCTTACAAGCAACCATCTTCGAACGTGGGCGAATTATTGGGCTACACGTGGCGGTGTGGATTTACGGGAAATTGACTCAAGACGTGCGCAAAAGTACGTAGAGAAGGTTCAGGCGTACTCAGCAGGACAACCCCCGGGAAAATAATAAAAATATTCTAGCGCATATATTAAAACGTGATCGCACCACTTTGGAACCGTCGAAATCGGCGAAAAATAACGGCAAATAGTAGGAGACAACCGTCAAATTAATGCTAGACACATAACAGGGGCGGTGGCCATCTCAAATGAGCTAGACATGAAAACGTTAACTGTGCGTGTTTGCCCGAAGACACGTTCGAATGAACATTTTCAAAGCTTTTCGCGAAGAGACAGTCCGCTCTGAATAAGAACCTGGGCTAGGAAAGTGATGGCGATTGGTGTTGTTAATCGACTATTTTGGAAACCGAGTCTACGAATTATTGTTAGATATGTGAAGGCACAAATTGTGGTTCTATCCCATCAAAATATCGAACCCTCTCATACTTCAGCGGCTGTCATAGCAAACCTTCACGAATTGGGACTCGAATTGACCCTATTCACCACATCTCGCAGCTTCGCCCGAAGGACCATATATTATACATATTTTTGAAATAAGAAAACGCGTATGCATTAAACTATAACAATAGAACACGGATGACATCATCCTTCAGTGATAGCGCAATTATTCCTCATGCTAAAATATTAACCTAATAAATACCTCAATTTAATTTGAGTCTTCATTAATCAATCGCTCAATCAGACTTACGATAAATTAACAAGAACTTCTCAAATAACAAAGGATCATCTAATCAGTACAATATCCAAGAATAATTTTTCCACTTCATGTTGTTCTGAAGCTATAACATCATCTTATCCCAGAAAAGGATACTTTATATTACGCAAGTGTAACGATCTCTTTACCGTATCTCCCAACCCTAACCGACCAATAGTTAACCTAGCCGTTTGTCCTACACCTACGCAACATACCCGGCATTTTCAGCGGCACCGATGGACATATGCGGGGAGACATCTGTGGGTGCTGGAGCCGCGGCCGGCGGCGGTAAATAATCAGCTCTATCCAACGATCCCAACAGAACAGCGGGACCGACAGCCTCAGCCGTGGGAAAGTCCTGATTGAGTAACTCCACGGCGTCCGGACTGTCGCCGGCACCTTCTCTACTCCACGTGTAAAACAGCTTAAACGTCTCCACTGGGCACTTTCCACTAAGGAGGGTTTCAAACCCCCCCGCACAATAACGACGATGGACGCAAAAGAAAAACACAGAAGAGGATGAACTGTCGCAGCTCTTAGGATAATCGAACAACACTAATTGTAATGTTTCAATGCGTATATTTATATTATAATGTTGGTATTCACGATCAATACATATTATATTTGTAGTAGCTTCTCTTTATTTTATATTACTATTAGTAATTATTAGATATTACAGTGTAATTATAAGCACTCTCAGTTATCCTTTAAACACTTAAAGTTCTTTAGTGCAATTCTTCATGATAATACATTCTATAAGATGAGGGTAGGATAATAACGGTTACTAATAGATAGTCGTTACATATTAGTACAGAAGAAACATTGATGTATTAGTAGATATTAGGAATCTTAAGATATCTGTAAATATAAAAGAAAAGAATATTTATTTAAGATAAGTCGATTTCGTCTTCCCAACATTAGCAAAGAATCATCTTCACAAAACAAATGCAAACAGACATCAAATGCTTCAAATAAACTTTTTATTAGTTTAACGTACAACAAGGACTTCAAATCATCTCCTTTTGATGCTAACGAAGAAGAATTACGAAGAGCGAAATTTATAAATTCTCTAACCAAAATATTTATGCAGGTAATTGGAGAAAACAGTCAAATAAACTCGAGAATTAATAGTCAACATTGAGAAAAAAATGTTATTGTTTTTTTCAAGTTCACGACTCATTGCTTTAGTTCTCTTTATTTTAGACACTTGAAATTCCTTTGGTATCTTTAAAAGCTTGCCCAAAAGCGGATAATTAAATCCTTTTGTCAAAATTCCTCTCTTTGTAATCAATAATTAAATTCCAATTGTTTTTAGCACATTTCTCAGAAATTTTGTATTACCAATACCAACCTCATTGCAAAGAAAAGTATTTGTTGTAAACGTTTGTCAAAAGTAAGCAAACACTAAACATTTTTGCCAACACCAGAATATATTTATTGATAATCTTCATTTATTGACTACCATTCACAAGCTTCACAATTAATATATTTTCAATACTCAAAACAAACACTCAAACTCTTTATGGCCACTAACTCCCACTATATATACCACTTCTAAAGCTACATTTTCAAGCCACGTGATTTTGGACGCTCCAGATATGTCTTTCAAACGATGGATTTTTTCCAAGAACAATCTTATTGGGAAAAATTCCATGGTATCTCGAAACATGTACAAAACAAGAAAAATTATTAAAACCACATTAAGTTATAAGTTGTTACTGTTTCAAATAGGGAGCACTATCACTTTCCTAAGCAAGGTCACTTATTCACATAAACACATAGGATGAAGTCAGACGACGCCGGTTTAAATTTGATAAACTTGAAGCATTTACGCCCAATGAAATAATAATCGATTTTCTTAGCCTTGCAAATGTTAGGCATAAAAATGGCAACTTTCTCCAGACTTCCGGATAACAACCTCGTTGAAATATTTCGCGATTCAGGTAGGTCTGGATTGCGATCCATACATAACCTCCTTCTCCTCGACTTGCCGCGAACGAGTTCACTTATTAAATCATCACCGAAGAAACGACAGTAAAAAATTTACCATGGACAGTTGTTTTTATACTAAATCAAGTTAACATTCGATTTTATTCTTGTGTTTTGACGTCGGAGGCCAATTTGGAGGATTTATGGCATGGTTAAAAATAATGTGCAACTCGCGAAAATGCATCGGGGAGAAATGTTGGAGCCTTGACGAAAGATTGATGTCGTATTTGTTATCTCTAGAAGAGATTCTTTGCTTTATTTGGGAAAGAAAACAAGTAACAGCTTCGCTTGTTTATTTTTATCATTCTTTGGCTACTAAATCCACAACATACACTTTTTAGGTTAAGAAAAATTCCTTTAAGATGCCAGAGAAACATTTAAGTTACACTTAGATGGTCACAAGAAGTGTTAATAACAAAGTCTACGCACTAACGATGATGTAAATTTAGTGATTTTACTTCGGAAAAAACATATTAACGACCGCATTAACTTGCGCCGTTAATTGCAACATTCGTACGACAAAACTTATCCTTTTCTGCGAGGTTTGCGGCGGACTTTTTCGCGAAATTCGCAAACGATAAGCGGCAAAAGCCGGCTGAACGACGCGTATACCTTCCTTCTGTGACGGTCGACGATAGACTGAAGTTTGTTGTGTTACGGCTGTAATTTGCCGGTAGGAGCAGCACAGTCGCGCGTTTGTACGAGTCCGGTCGGAATCCATTCGAGCAGAGCCTACAACATCATCCATATAGTTGTGTTGTACGCATAAAAGTAAAATTTTTGTTTATGTATGGTAGGTTACTAGTGCTACGACGATGTTCTTCCTTAACGTCAGTGTTTTATCCGATTCCACGCCTTATAATACGCATTAACTGCAGCATATTTCTTATTGGAATTTCGTTCGTATTTTATGGTACTCTCATCGATGTGCTACGTGTAATAAGTTTTGGTTATGTTAAAAACCTGTCGGTCCTCACAGCAGATTTATACGTGCATGTATTGTGGACGGATAGCGTTGGAATTGGTCCACTTACGTCATGATGACGTGGTGTTAAACTTGAGTTTGTCCTTAAACGAATGATGCGTGTTACGAAAATATTCAACTGTACGTATCTATTCACTTTGTTTCGGGTTACAACTACTTAATTCCCGGTTTGATATTTTAATGCACTTATTCTTGCAGAAATAATTAGACACTCGACTCTTAATTCTTATGAACACAATTTCAGAAAAAGATTAACTTTAACAATTCCAAAATGACCTTTCCAAATTTTGCTAATTGAAACACTCTGTATATTATGACTAGAAGTGACGCAGAACTATTTCCATCCCTATTAGATTCTCTATACCTACTTTCAGTGGTTTCTAGAATAATCCAGAGTATTCAAAATTCCAGAATTTAGTAACAAGCAAGTAATTATTGGCTTGATAAATCCAGGAAACCTCACCGTATTACTGAATAACTCATCAGCCGTGAAAGTGCGGATGTTAATGAAGAAGAGCAATGACTAGCAAAATAAGATATTTAAATGAATTTTCAAAGAATACAAGGCTAAGGACATTTTTTACGCAGATAAAATGTCCGTTGCTTAAAAGTGAACCCGAAAGACTTTATCGGCCCTTAAAAATGGCAAGTGTCTCGAAGGAAAACAACGGAAAGCGAAAAATCCAAAAATCTAGGATGTTTCAAAGGTTGAAAGTAGATTATCATTTTAACAAAAAAATATGGATGGCCAGATTTTTGAAGACTGGCTGCTAAAATTAGAGGATAGGCGAGAGAAGAACAACTTCAATTGCACATCCTTCTTTAATTTTAAGCAAATTGAAAATCGTAGAGCTTTTCTATTTTTTCCTCTAAACATGGCATCGAAACTTCGGCCTATGGATCAGGGAATAGTAAAACACGAAAATGTTATCAATGATTTGGTACAACTATGAACCAATGACGTAAGCAAATCTGCAATTAACCAGTTCTTTCAACTTTGTTCAACTTCGCGAAAGCTGGGTTCTGTTATCGGTTTTTCGAGAAAATTCTTGCAAACAGCAACAAACGATGATAATGAAGAAGATGATTTTGGATAAACCCATTAAAACAACTACGCGTCAACATGATCGCTTTTGAAACATATCGTCACAGGTGACAATATCATAAAAATGTCCCCGCAAATACTTTTAGTGTAGCAAAGAACACTTTTAAACCGTTCTATTCAAAATTAAGATCCAAAATTCGCTTGAAATAAAACATGTTCAAAAGTTTACGCTCATAAATTGAATCCATGTTATTTACAGCGTAAGATATCAATCGCGAAAGTAATTATTAGCAGCGTAATTGATGGTGAGATTCAAAAGTCGGATAACAAATCGAAAACCTAGGCGGATATCGAAGTAAGAGTCGATCAACGGCAACGCAAAAGCCAGACACACCACTGTCGAAGGGCTTCCATTATTATTTTATTGCAAACGTCTCGCGTCAACAAAAATAAAGTTTTATGTAAATGGCACAACATCATCAGCATGACATTTTAAAACCGCGTGCCGTAAATTTCCCTTTCAGTTGGAACTAAATCGGGTATTACATCATTGAAAGCCATTAGACGGCATTTCCATATAATAAATTGATCCGTAAACACGTACAATCCGAAACCCACACACGGTAATATGTTTTAGTAGAGGAACATTATTGCATATATGAGAACAGCTTTATCCGACTCGTTTTATCTCATCTGGAACATGATTCGCTTTTACCTTAAAGTTTAACATGCTCCATTAGCTTCGACGTTTTTCCTTTCAAGACTGTCAATACCTTCTTAGCACCGCAATAATTTAAGAGATCATTTAATCAAATACGGTAAGTATTGTAAACTACATACATATTTTTATTTTGGTTGTACGGAAAATAGTTGTAATTCCTAACATTTTGAATTCCAAACAATTAGCGATACCTGCTTAGCTTATTTTACACTATTTCCTTTTTGTTGTATTCCTTTTTTGTGTTGATCTCTTAAGTGAGTGGCTCATATTTGCTCCCAGAATCTGTTAAAAATTCTAAGCAAGCAAGCTCATTAATAGTGTGAAATGTTAATGTCTCTTTTAAGCTTTGATGAATACTACCTGGCAGATTACAACGTATTTAGTGCAGAATATTACGAGCAAGTGTTTTTTTGCTGTATGTACTGAACCGCAAAAATCCTTCTACTTATAATTTCATCGTCGTGTAGGTGATTTCGCACTCAGTGTCTATTGTTCCGTTAAAAAATATGTCGCCATCTTCATACTACCAGCCAAACGCCAATTGTTGGGTAGGTGATGGTGTCTCTATAAAATAAGCCGATCATATTTGCATATTTTCTTCGTTTAAATATGCCTACAGATAAAATCAGACCTCGCCAAAAAAGAAACCTTTACCAACCACGTCATCATTATTTAAATTGTTCAGAAACCACTGACAATACTCAGTTCTATCATAATCAACACAACTAAGCTCACGGATTGCTTGAATTTTATATGGATACAGTATTCCAAATGATAATTGAACTTCTTGTTTTTGTTGTTTTGTTTTGCAATGGGTTTCTTAGGTGAGTTTTCCAGTCGATGTCGAACATCTTCAATGCAATCCATAGTTCCTTTTTTAACTGCTCAGCTCTCTGATTTTGTGAGCTAATGTCCCCATATCCCGTTATTAGGCGTGAATTTGGTTTAAATATCCCTGTATTCCTTTTATTATCAGTTTTACTACGTAGAAACCGTTTAGCTCAATTGTTTCAAATTTAAATTGCCATTTTGAATAAAGAACTTGATGCTGACATCCCAAATAACTAGAAAATATTTTCATCCAAATAGTCATGATTCAATTAGCTTAAATTTAAACTTTCGCGGAAAAGGGTTTTCTACAACCCATAATACTTTCAATACGAATGGTTTTCGTCAATCGATCGCCGCGCATATGTTGCTTTAATTCGCGGAGAATTTACACCAAAATGGTAGCGCGATGTACGAATGGTATCGCTGCTTGTGCCTTATTACAATTCATCGGTATCCGTCAATAGGCGAAGGTGGCATTACATGCGCCGAGATACCTTAGTATGCAAGAGCTTTGTGACTAATTTGGAATTATCCCAAAAACAATATGAGCTCCTACGAGCAATGGAGCTTGTTTGAACGTAGCGTCGCAACAAAGTTCAGAAAAGGCTCCGGTGCAATATATCCAGCACAAAAGGTATCGGTACACGTGGATTTCAATTATTACCGTTATATACCGTTAAATAAATAATGACATTATTATTGATTTCACTGACGTACAATAGCACCCCGTTTTCTGCCCAACCCCCCAACATTCGCCACTTTACAATTGTGCATACTGCATCTACGCCTACGTGCATCTCCTGAATTAATAAAAGCCACAATATTTCACTTAGGCACAAAATTAATAAATGTATTCCTTTACTGCAGCAAATTCAATGCGTTCATTCTACACCATTCCAAAGTGGCCCCTTCTAACAGCAAGCCTCTTTTCTAGACTCCTACACATTATCTAAAAAATCCATCCCCTTTTTTATCGCAGCCATCGGTTTACTACCCATTTCTATCCACACACTAACACGCACCGATATAACGCAATAAATTTTACAACCAGATTGTCGATCTAACTCTAAGAGGAATTAATTAAAAAATTTCCCCCGAAAACCCACATGTTCCGATGGAACGTTGAAGAATTTTACCTGATCGTCTAGTCGAAAATCTCGTGTATGCATGGGCTAGCGCAGGTTCTTACCTGGAACCAAAAGGAAAAAAAACGATTAAGTAGATATAACCTTAATTAGATTTATGACGGCGAACCGTGTAAAATGTACATATAAAAACACAACTTTTATTTATACACACTCATAAACCAAATTAATGGGCCAATTAAGAAGAAAACGGCAACATATTCGAACCACATCAAATTAATTACCGATTTTTCAAAGTTTCCTTGCCGATAAATGTGGTTTAATTGTTTCTGTTTAATAATATTAAGGGGCGAAACGTAAAATATCGTAGCTATCCAGTTTTTACGCTTGTTGCCATGCCCCTTGATTCGTAAGTTGATTGAATCCGAATAAGAGACAGCTGATTGTATTACCATCGACCGTATAGGTTGCATATATAACGTAACTAAGACTTAAAATCGAAATTTCACAAAATTCTGGCAAATCGTATCCTAACTCATGGAATTATGCCATGACAACCGTACAAGTACGCAGGAGTGCATGTCTTAACCAAACAGAATCCTTTCCTTCCCCAAATGCGAACGTTCCTAGTTCACGGCACTGTTAAAACGGCCCAATAAGTTGGCAAAAACGCTCGCCATTAATCGCGTTACCCTCTTCAATGTAATCAATGTGGATTTGGATTTGGAATTTTTTGGGCCATTAGTGACTTTGGCCTTCTTTGAAGCCGATTGGCCACGAAAAATCCACTGTTTGGACTATTATTTGATCTCCGGAGTGCTGTGTTGAATTAATGTTTTATCAGCATGAATCAATGCAAAAAATCAGTTGAGCGATTTATACATTTACTCGATAACTTCTTTATATTATATGTGTAATATTGTTGCTAAATCACAGTTGTTCCCTTTAAATGGTTATCAATCATGAACTAACTGATTTTGATAACTTAATAGGTTAACGCCAAAGGTTACTTTTACAGAAAATGAAATTATTTCAATTATCAAATAATTATCGACCTCTGCGTATAGCATTAAGCGGTTCTCCACAATGAACTCGCTAGTAGAACCGAAAACAGTTATCGTTGGATTCAACGTCCCCATTGTTCCTTGTACAAATATCCTTGATGGAAGCAACAATATTTGCCTTTCTTCATCACTACAACAGACATACTTAATATCCAATCGATGCAGATCTTATCTAAACTGTAAAATACACCAATTGATCGCGGATAATTCTACCACCCTTCCAGATAAACATCTCGTGAACACTTCCAAAAGAGAGCAGCACCGGTCGCCCGGTTCGAATCCGCATTAATTGTTTTAGCACTTTATATAGTGCAAATTGTAAACAATCCCGTGAACGCAAACGCTAGTCCCGAACGCCTGCATTTCTAACATAAATAAGCCTCTCGCGAAATAATAAATACCAGCGCTAGCGAACGAAGTAATCGATGCGTTGTTGCAGTTTTTGATCGCACGCCTAAGCAGAAGCGAAAAAGCTTAAAGAAATAAACAAACGTCACACAGCTGTAACGTTCGCGCGTTTACCCATCGCGGACGGAGGTTGCTTTTGGACGTGCAGTAGGTCAGTGAAGTAAATGTATGCATGTTCGGCTTTTGTCGGGAAATTTAGTGTTTTGAGAAACACGTTCGCAATTCCGAACGTATTTGAAGATTCTTGAGTTTTTATTGGTTGAGAATATTCAGAAACTGCCAGAAATTATATAAGCATTATTCTTAAGGTGATAGATAATTTTATGAAAAAAAATGTACTTTTTTATCCGTACTGTAGTTCTCTAAAAGTACCAAGAAAATGTTTACGCCTGAAGAAAGTACCAGCCTTAAATATGTTCGTTATTACGAATACAAGATTCTGGCATATGGTTTCTTATGGCTTCTTCTTCTACCTATTCATGAATTCGTAGAAAAATGAGTGAGGAAAAGCGTGTTTCATCATGTTCCTTGGCCATTGAAGCTTTTGGCTAAAATGATAGAAAGCTGCAATGTTGCTGTTAAGCACTATATCCAATCGAAGATTTCTATTAATAAATCATTGTAAATAAAGTTGCATCGTATGGAAAAAGAGCATCCCAGGTTCTTTTTTCATACATTCTTGCATTTTAGTCACATTTTTTGAATTTTCTAACCAATACTAATTTTAAAGCTCCACGTTGCTCATCGAAGTAAAAAAAAATGTTTGTTATCGACAACGTTTCGTATAAAACGACAACACTTTCTCACACACCATCAAAGTAATAGTTTATATTCCCTACCATGTACCAACTTGCCTTCGTTATACTTTACGCTTATTGTTAGTAAAACTAACTTTAGTACGGACTAGGGAGCTGCCTGCATCTACGTGTGCGCGCGGCAGTGTTTAAAATTGCACCAGCTGCAGATGTAAAACATAAAGAAGAAAACCAGAAGCAGTTGCTGACCACTTGATCTAAATGCGGATAGTGATTCACTGCCGCACATACATACTTGCTATGCGCCGTGTATAACGCGTGTGGCGCTTGAAACTCGAGGCGGCAGCTTTTGTCTATTCCGTTAAGATCTCAGATAAAATCTCGCACGAAATTAGTCGTATCAAATTGGTCGACTGTAAGGGTTCTTTTTTTTGTGTAGGAAGGAGATTTCATAATTAATTTCTGTAGCTATTCAGTTGGTAGTCCATACAAAGTTTCTATTTTAACTCTTTAAAAGAGCCAATTTACATCAAAATTAATCAAATACACAGAAATTCTGTTTCTTTTGATTTTACTTTTCACGACAATTGCAAATGTTAATATTTTATGGCAAACAACACATATTATTTTATATTTTAATTTTCTCTGATGAAGCAATTGAATCTGTAGCAATTTAGTCACCATTCAGTATTGGTTATTCCACTAAATGCCAAAAATGTAACCAAGATGACCGTGAGGCAATTTGAGACTAACATAAAAAAGTATTTTTTTAATTAAGAGATTTTTTTAATCTAACACTGAAAGAATAAATATCTCGAAAGTAGGCAGAAGAAATTCTATGATTCTAGCCCTGAAAAATATTAAGGAAAAACGAAAGATAATCACGGAAGTATTGGGAAAAATAGAGAGAAAACAGCTAAAAATGAAGTAGATTAGAAAAATGTTAAGAAATATCGTTATAAGAGGAACATAAGCAATAATAGGACCTGTAAGAGCTTCTAACCTTGAGAATTATTGAAAAAATGAAACTGTTAAAGCCATTAATTTTGTACTAATAACAATACAATTTTACTATATCAACTAACATCAAGCGTCACTTGACCATCTAAACGCCAACCGGGCGTCAAGAAGATTGCTGTGGTCACAACTTCCATTGACGATTAACAAAGAAGATGCCCGCCATGTTACTTGTAACAAAACAAGTATTCCAGTTCCGTTCCTTTCAAACGCATTTTAAGATCATATTTCTCGCAACAATGCATCCGACTAATTACAAAACGATATAAAAAGAGGCTTTACGCTTCTCCTAACACAGCTGTAATAGAAACTGGAGCTTTCGATAGACAAGTAAATTTAAAAGGATGGAAGCCATTCGCTTCCATTTTGGCAAACAAACCTCGATAATGCCGTTAGCTCCTCTCTGTCTCCGTCTCCCCTAGAAAAGTGACGAACGAAACCCAGCCACCCACCGCGCAAAAGAAGAAAAACGAAGAGTACGAAATTCCCAGGCGAAACGACCATTCGGTACGAACGATATCGAATGGCGTCCTGCCAGCCGAATAAGACGAAGCCGCGAAACTCATCACACAGCTCTCACTTTCCGAGCACCATCTCGCACCACACACCATTAATCCGTAGCCGGGGTCTTTCCGCTCAGGTGATGGCTGAAGCTTGGCGACGCATAATTCCCTCGTCTAATAAACTGATGTTGTTGTAAGCGCGATTGAGAACACCTACTCTCGCGGTCGGAGTATTGCATTTCTTCTTTATTTACTTCTTTCATTGGATTTCCTTTTAGATGGTTACCAACTTCTAAGATATCAAAGACGTAAATATAGTTTTTCTGAAACTCAGTATAAAATTGCTTATTTGATATGCGACCAAAAAAGACATGATTACGAAAGAATTACATTGAAACCTTTGTCCTGTTATATTAAAAAAAAAAGAAGAAGAAGCATTAATAAACAACTGAAATTCTAGGGCTTATCTAATTTAATTGTTATAGGCTGTAATTATAAACGAAAAACTCACTAACAGTCTCCTAACAACCGACAGCGTGTACGGTAATTACTACCTCCAGACTCGAAAATTTCTGCATATCGTTATTCGATATCGCATCATCTATGCCCGCCTTCTTTTTTCAACGTCCTCTAGCTAGACGATACAAAATTACCTTAACAATTAAATTACAAACGTGGTAGCATATTCTGAGAATATTCTTCGTTAATCGTACCTTGCGGAAACAGTTCATAATTTGTAATTTTCCCTTTATTAAAAACGCAAACAGAACACACTTGCGCATACATACATGCTAAGATTGCGTACGTACTTATACACATACGTACACATTATAGATCCGCCAGTGATGTTACGGAATGGTTCTTGTTTGATTAGCTTCAACATTTATTGACCAGATGATTTTTTTTCTTGGTGTATATGAAACACAAACATATAGTTCGCAGTGCAAAGATGGTCCTTTTTTTTATAAATTTATTTATGGCACATGTGCTAATAGTAATAAAATTTTATTACTTACAATATTTCGATTGGACATGTTACTTAGGAAATGTTATGTAAGTGAATAATAGTCTACAATGTATTTAAATTCTAGGCGTGGATAATTTTTATTTATAAGGTGATTTATAAGCAACAGGTGATATAAAAATAGAAACAAGGCGTAAGGTACCAGTTTGTTTCATTTCAAATCTAATACATGATGGAGACGTTATATGAAACAATTCTAAATACTCTGTCGATGAAATCCCTACGCTTCATTAATTCCATTCTGCTATTTGCAAAAATAAATCGGAGGAAGAGACAAGATTTCTTATGTTAACTAAACGCTGTAATAGAAGCGATTACTCGTTATATTGTTAATTAATAAGAAATATTTTTTCCGGCTCTTTTTATCATTGATGTCATCCTATAGGTTATTCAACGGCATATTTATGTATAATAGAGGTGTGGCATTTACGTTTCCGCAAACCACCACTAAATGGCGCTATTGAGATCTAACATTTACTATTTTGGTAAAATTTGGTAATTGACGTAGAAGAAAGCAATTTACATAATCAGAAAAGACTATTTACAAAATGTTGCCGACGATGAATTTCGTAAAGATCGACGTACTTTTCCAAAAAACATCGATGCTATACGCAACCTGATTAAAGAAGATTTCGCGTAAATCTTAAGATGTGAAGAAGATCCGCATAATTTGACCCAAAAATTGGTGCAAAGATAAATTTCAAAATACAACATCGTAACAGGTACATATTGTCGCAAGGGTCGGAAGACTTGTTCGTTCACGAAGTACATGCAAGCATCGCTTTCGAAAATCGCAAAACAGTTAATACCAAATGGTACATGACCAGAGGTCATTGATGAAATCAGGAAAGACAATCAACAATAGCGATATTTTTGGGGGGACCCTCCCGACACTTTCGATGAGTTGCCGTGTCGAGCTGTGTCGGCTATGATTTTCGATACAATGGTCCTTAACATGGTTGCTCCAGCCGTAAAACTAATTTGGTCCTTCGCGCAAGAAAAATCTGAGTCTATTCTCAGAGTTATGGGAGCCGTAAATCTTGGTGTGGTCCTCAAATATCAACAATTTGACAATAATGTCTAAACCAATAGCGGTTCTTAAGGCAATTTTCGTAACTTATCAAGAACTATTCTGCCATCTCTGGTGAAGGATGTACAATTTTGTTCAAGGCGTAACATTTACAAAATTCATGGTTTGCTAATACTGGTCAAAAATTGTGAACTCAAAGTAATTCTTTGACATTTTATTTAATATTTGGTCCACTATCCACTACCCTTAATAACAGATAAGATTCTGTTAGATATGCTGTCTATTAACTATTTCGAAGTGAAGACTTCCAATTGACAAATATTCCTTGCCAAAATGCTCCAAACTTTTCCAATTGGGTTTAGATCCAGACTAAATGGAAGCAATTGCAGCTGTTTTTACTCTAAACCACTGAAGAAATTCTTTTGAACTGGCTGGTACATCTATTGATGCATTGTCGTGTTAAAAGCTTATGCTTATTATCTTCTGCAAAATTTTCCGCTTACATCAATAACTTATAATTTTATAAAATTTCCGGCTAGAAAAAGAATATTGGAAACAATATTTTTTTCACATCTTAATGAAGTCGATCATCGCAGTGCGATATTATAATATGCGATATGATATAAGAATCACTCCATCCATTATTGTCTACTTTAAAAACAAGCTCTTACAGTCGATAAAACAACGTCTTCGCAGTATTATCACATTACGTATTTCTTCTGCAAATCGCAATAACACATAATCGCACCTGAATATTAAACACGCTGTACAACATCCTTCATAACAATTCACGTTCTATTCATAGCAGTAACTAGTCCTAAAATTACAAATTAGTTTCTTATAATAGCGCTTAATAACATGCCCGATCATATTCCGGTGCCGCGTCTCTGCATACAATCGTTTTTTTTTTCTCTGCCTCTTCCACTTACCTCTTATTAGTATTAGTTGCGCGGTGGGTCGTAGTCATCGCTGAAACTAATTTGACATTTGAATTACAAATTTTTACGTAACACACGAAGAGCCGGTAACCGGAAATTTGATCCTGACCAGAAAACAAAGGCCCGCACCGCGCGCGCGTATTTCTGGCAGCTATCAGGATCTACTGTCCGTTCTTTTGTTGTAATTTAATTATTTCTTTTGTACGTTCGCACACACGGAGTTAATTCCGAACGGGTGATGCGGAAAGAAACCAAATTATCGCTAAAATCGTTTCTGCCTTGCTTGTCTATCGACTTTCACCGAACTTAAAAGCTTTACCGGCTTATCTGTTTTACTAGAGAGGAAATTCACAAGATATAAACGGAATTTCGACTTCTCAACGTAGACGAGATAAACGTTTTAAAACGAAAGCAAATACATATCAAATTGCGAAGAAATACTTTTAAAAAGTGGCATGATGCATTGGCGGTGTTCAACCGCGTACATTCAGGTATATTTACACATGATAGTTCTTTAATAGGGTGCTATCATTTTGTGCGCAGCAAGAAGACAATTTTCTACGATGTAACGTATACGAAATTTCAAAATGCCGGGGTGGCGGGGCTGATATATTCCCAGTCCCAACAAGAAAAAACCGCTAACTCCGCTAATATTAGAGCAAAAAAAAATTATTTTTGCGGCAAAAATTATAGCTTCTAATAAATTTCAAATTCCAGAGCCTGCGGAGCTGGGGACACAGGCTCCCACACCAACGGCTTATATACTCGAGCTCCCTTCGAAAAGTCGATGATAAGAAACATATATTTGACTCTCTAAATTTCCTTTTATATTGGAATTTCGCTAAAAACGAGCCCCGAAAATACTTGTCTTCGCACTGAAACTAACGGTGCTAACATCTTTCATTTAAAGCCTTGAATCGCATTATTACGTTTCTGCATTACCAAAGTTACGCAACTAAGAGCAAGGTTAGTAGCAACACTAACGACTTCGAGAAAAGTACATACCCAGAGTATACAGGTGCAAAATAACTTCGTTTCTTTGACAATAAATTTAATAAATCCATTAACTGGAGTAGGTGTGCGCATAATGCATCTGCGTCTAAGCGTGACGGGAATGGGATGCCCTTTCTGAAATCTGTTTAGAAGCCGGCCGATCTACGGCGAACACCTGTTGAGCGGACGTACCCATTGGTTTTATATGCAGAATGTGCAGCTGACACGAATGAGGTACTACGAACGGATGTATTTATTATTTATGTACGACAGTGATAAAACGCGAAGTGATGAACGAATTATTCGACCCACATGCATATGGTCTTTCTGCGCAAAAGTTAGAAAAAAGTGTCGAGTTAATTCGTACGAGACTCGTTATTTAAACGGATGCGATACAATATTACGATAAAAGCTGATAGAAAAAATTTGGAGATTTAACGAAAATAGCCGCGCTACTACAACTGATAATTTTAATTTTAAGGAATAATTTATATTTCCGATAAAATACGAGTTTTTAAGATATTTTAACCTTAAATAGTAAGTGTGAAGCTTTATCCTTGAAATATTTGCTATACCGAGTAACTGAAAATAATTATAAAAGATCATTTTTAAGGAGAAACTATGGATTCCATAATTAATTAAAGCCAAACAAGGATCGCAAGTAATTATAAAAGGAAGTGAATATTATACCGAGTGTTTCACTGTCAGGGAAACCTATACCTCGTCAACAGTGATAGATTGGAAAAAAATTGTTAGAAATTGCTGTAGCATTTGTATAGAGTGCTTCACAACCTCGGTACAACCTTCAATGTCGCTTTCTTAAATACAATTTCCCCAACATTACTGTATTTTTAAGAGCACCGGTAAATGTTGAAGAAATAAGATATAAGGTACGTTTTACATATATACATATAACTTCCATCCGTATCTATCGCATCACTTGTTTTCTTTTCGTTTTCTTATTTAGACGCTGTTCGATATTCAATTTGTTTCTCAAAACTTGTTCACTTTAAATAGCTGTTATTTACACACTGACTGACGTGTCTGTGTCTGACAACTTAACAGGGCTTTCGCAAAGGTTGACTTGCCAATACAAAGTAATTATCGAACTTCCCTCGTATTGACAGCATCGTGTTACAAAAGTACAAATCAAGTATGACGTTTTTATTGCAATACATACCCTTAAGTGTAATTTCATAAAATAAAACTTTTCTAATAGAGAAAGTCCCAATTTTAAACGAATTTTACGAACATAATGCGAGAGAATCAAATTACCCTGTGAGCATTGGATCACGCATAAAACAAATTTTATCCCGGCACGTGTTTTTCGCACGTACCTTCTCAACATCAAAGGCCCCGATGAGCGCTGTCAGTGAGCAATCGCGATTTGGCACATGCCGGTGTTATTGAACTTGATTTCGCAGGAAAGTGCAGGAGTATGGGGGATAAAGTCTCTCATCACGACGGATGCCGTCGAGGAGCGAGGCGAAAAAAAAACCAACAACGTTCACTTACTCCCTGTCCCGAAAACGTTCTACCAGAAAAAAAATCGCTCGCTTGTATAAATATATCGAGCCCATCCGTTTCGATCGAGAAAAGGTTATTTTTCGATTCGATGATTCCGCCGCTTCCTTTCCGTCGCCGGCCGAGGCAAAATAGAGGCGTTTGCGTTGCATCAACTTTTGAATATGCATTAAGGATTTGTTTACGTACCTAATTGCAGCAACGGACATGCAATGTTTTTCGTTCGTCTGGAGTGGCGAAATTGCGGTTTGCGTTCGAGTGTCAATGGCTGATTAAAAAGTGCGAGTTAGTTTTCAAGGTAGATTTAAAATATCTTTTCGTTGAAACGAAGGAAGACACACGTTACATGAATAATAGCTTTATTTATATTCCGCGTGTTTGTTTGCGTAAGGGATATTTATGTAAGGAGAAGCAGATTGCTGGAGAAATTTTCGTATTCTGTACATTCGTGTCATATGGATGTAATACGATTAGTCATAGTCCAAAATCTCCCAATTTTTCTTATGTTCGCAAATGACTGAATACAGATAATTTATGACTCGTCATCGAAAGAATTCTTTGCGACAAGCATTGACCATAACCTATCTTTCCTTGAACAAATTTATTGTACGAATACGCAATATGAGCGCAGAACTACTCATACCGGCCGTGTCGATTATCAACTCGTGCTGATATATCAAAATTGGATTCTTAGGTTGAATTTTAACAAATTCTTTAGGGGGTTATGTACATTGGCTACGCCCATTGAGCACCGCCATGGGATGGTATACGTCAAGGGCTATGAAGACCGATTCAAAACGCGCCAAAATCATCTCAAGGGCGGACTTCCAAGAGCAAATTAATACGCAGCTATACATTGCATAATGTTCAAATAGAATTTACAGAATGTTAGTGATTATTGAAGGAATCTACGCAACATGGCACTGGCATAGCTCTGAAAAAGTATGACTTCAAGACGAAGCACTCAACTAACACGCGATACATACATACCAAAAAAAAAAAAATGAAACGTTGGATTTTCCTTAAAAGGAAATTCCTCCATATAATTGCGAAACATTTGCCTGAAGTACCGGCTACACAATATATTAATGCAACGCAAACGTCCACACACTTCTTCGTATTAGTCATTCACAAATAATTCCTTTTTCTGCGGTGTGTGTCTGTCGCTTTTTTTTTGGTGATTTTCGAAAGGCGACCGAGAGGTGATTAATGTGGAAAATGAAATATATACCTGCGTAGGTATAGTTCTCGTGTAAATATTTTCTTTGTGTTCATCGCGCTGCGAAATAAAAACAGCCATTAGCTGGGCAAATACGGGAGAGCTATGTTTACAATTTGTAAGTACGTACGCTTCCTTTACACGCTTCTCGCAGCTTATTCTGCCGCGCGAGAAGTTTGTATACGAAATCATATACATACTTCGATGAGGTCTTTAGTAGCTGATAGAAGGTTATTGGTTTTTTTTATAGCGCGCAAACTAATCGAAAAAAAATTCACATCACGAATTGGTAAATTATGAATTATGATCGTCTTTAAAGGGATGTAAGTCATATTTTGATGGTTTTTAGTTAGACGCAATAAATTTATCGCTGATTAATCGTTTAATACAAAAAGAATCTAACTAGAGATACATAAAATTATTATTTAATGTGGAAAGGGCCGAAATCAGTCGACTTACAAGGGAACATCGGTAACCCTCAAAATCAGATTTAGATGACATTGTAGAGAACAAAAGAGTATCATGGTATAAGAACAACACACAATTTTGTTTAACACCTGAATGAACAGCGATTTCGGGGTACATCCCTTTCCACAAATTTGCAAAATTTTTATTGTGGTTACGCGGCCTGCATCAAATAATCTCCCCTTCAGCTCGTCTATTGGATACTTCACACCTCTTATTCGTTCTTCTCTGGTGAACCTTAAATAAACGAAGTCAAAGCTTAAAAATTCATCTTATTTTGAGACTGGCTCAAATCCCCAATATCGTATTCAATTTAATCTAATTTGAAAATACCATTGGATCAGCATATTTATTAAATAGGTACAAAAGCAACATCAGCATAATCTATAAATACCACAGTAGTCGTCCAAATGAAAGTACGTTCTAATAAAATGAAAATTATACAACAATAAACGCTATCCTCTCCATATCGCATATAATTTGCTCTAATAACACATTGATGGACGGCATATCCATATTGGGCTGAAGTATACAGTTAACTCATACGGTTCGGCGCAATGAATATGACATTTACGCTCCTTTCAACGCTAACCAATAAAGTTTTCCATTAAATATCACTAGAACACCGTACGGTAGGCAATTTCTAGAGCAATCAACCGGGTACCGACTACATCGTACGTTTACATACCGCAACATGTACACCATAAGCTTTGGCATTACTTCTTTTTACGGGAAAATAACTCAACAACGATAGGGGTCATCAATCGATAACGTAAACGAAGTTCGTAAGTGAATTTGCGACATATGGCTCTTGTGTACCTACCACGTTATACGCTCATGAGTTGTGCAAATATTGTTAATAGGAAGTGTTTTTAGATGTGGAAAAATTACAGATCTTTTAAGATAAAAGAGACTAAAAGGGATAATACGGATTTTACATGTAAATTTGCAAAATGTATTCATTATTTTTTGCTTCATATAGGATAGTCGAAATAGTTACAAATTCATAGAAGTAACTGAATGCATTATTAAACTGTAGACGTCGCGAAGGCAACATCGCTCAACTGGCTGTCACCAGAATCGACGCACCGTCGAACTCGCTTTACGGCATTTTCCATTACTTCTCTCAACATTTTTGGCGATAAATTCTCCACTTCTCATCCGATCTTCTTTGTATAAACCCGTGACTTTAAAAACTCAAAAAAAAAAAATCCGGAGAGGACAAATTAGGCGATCTTGCAGGGCTAGTGCAAATCGCCAAAATAAGAGATTAAGCATCAAACTATTCCATTCTCGCTCACGGAAGAGCATAAAACCTATACATGGTTTGCATAATGTTACATGTAACATTGTAAAATTAATATTTTTCGTAAGAATTTATCAAAATTTACTGTGGACATAGAACAATCGCCATCGCGGAATGATTGGAAGACTACCTGTCTCTAAGTCAAATTATCTTCGAGGCCATTTAGTCTGGATGTCCTCCCAATAAGGTGCTTATCTCAAGAATTTTAATTGTAATTCAAAGTTTGAAGTTTACATCACTAACGGCTTTAGAAAATCTCGCAATAGATTGCTTGATTGATTAGATTTAATTTATACTGCCGCTGTACAAATTACGCAAGAACTACGACACCAACTATACTATCGCTTGTTTTCTGGAAATACCAATTAAAAGCGCCGTCTCGAAGATAAATTTTCAACGCTTCACTTTCGCAAATCCGCAATTACTTTACAATTTCTCGTCCTTGTATCTAAAATACCACCTATATACCATTTCAATTCCTTTCTTCTCTATTTTTATGTCGTCCAATAATTCGATTCCATTATCCCTTCCCTGTTCGCGACCTGTCACTTCTGCTTTATAAGATATCTTCTTCTATTTATGTATTTCTTCCTTCCCCGTAATATCTAATTGCCGACCGACCGCAATAAATACCAATTACCGACCGGGCAGCGCTATCTCGCATAGGCGATTCGCATGTAACGAGCGGACCCGATATAATTCTTATTGCAAATCCTTGAAGTGGTAGCATCTTACGCAACGCGATCGTGTGCCGCGTTACGTAACCGAAGTGATTGATACAAGACATAACGCACACTTGTCAGGTTATTTACGGCCGCGTGTATAGCTAGAAGATTTTAAATATCTTTTTTTTCTTCCGGCCTTGTTAGAGATGGTGAACGACGACGCCAGATATTCACAGAAGCATGTGCACGTCATGTTGCATAAAGTAATACGAGGGACTGTCTTTATATGCCCGGAATCGACAACTTTCACCGATATCAATGCATTGATAACAACATGTGGATAGTTAAAAGAACAATAAAAAGCAGTGTTGCTGATCCTACTTCTCTTTCAACATTTTTAAAAGACATATAATCATTTTGATCGACTTTTCTCTTGTAAAATCTCCCTTAAAATTACACAAAAAAGCGTTCGTTGAATTCTTGATTTTGGGTTGTGCAACTGAACAGCAATTAACGTTGATTTTACATTTCAATGCAACCATGATGTATGTAAAATATCAGGGGAAGAAGGACAATTACGCCCGAAAAAGAACAAAAAATTTGCGATACGTACATCTTCTCAAAACCGATTTGATTACCGAGAAGATATACACATCGAAACCGTATATATAATCATTCGCAACGGATATGCAGCATATACACCGCGAAAACGTGATGTCGTTATTAGAAATGCACGAACGAAGTGAACGTAAAAGAATCACACACAATTACTCGATTTGGTCTTGCTTCGCCAGAGAGATAATCGAAACGGATAAAGGCAAAACGGAAAAAAAAATGACAAGAAGCAGAGGAAAACATGAGGCGGCCTAGCAGAAGTCGGCATGCAATGATATAAACGATCGGAGTCCGGTAATCTAGGGATTCATTCATGCAAGAAATGAATACGAATTATATAGAATTATTGTGTAATATCGTTTAGCGGCCTTACTTAGTAGAGACATCGTGATCGCCCGGCAGAGGCGATTGCACGAGATTATTGCCGTTCACATCTATTACATTAGCAAGCCCGGTTGAGTTATTGGCAAAAAAAAAGCAATCGACAGAGAAGTAGGATCTTTTATCGAATTACGATAACAAGGTGCCTGGCAAATAAAATTTTCAGTTAGAGAGGATGTCGGACTTGCAAATGATGAAGTAATAACAAAGTTGAAGATCCGGATACGTTAGTGAACTTGCAATTAATTGCTTTACAAAAAATTCAATCCTGCAATCCGTAAAAGCTTAATACATGTTCATTTAACAACACTCATAGGTCTACAAGTGACCTAGCCCGTGATAGTCCAACGTTTAGTAAAGGCAATTATGTAAAATTTCTAAAGCAATCTGCAAAGATATATAGTCAATCTGAAAGATTTTCGAAACACTTTATACGTGAGGAATTACCTAAAAGTATTTTGTACCTGAACAGGGACAAGAAGAGCGAGCCAAAAGCTATAAACGCTGCTACGCGGCATTTGAAAATGGGTAAGATACTGTTAGAGCGCTGTTCGGATGTGATCGCACATGGCGCTAACGACGGCGGCCTTTTATATAGTTCTTTACAACAAAATATTACATATTGTACGGATTAACTGAAGGTTATTTTCATTTTCATAATTTATTTTATTATTACCAACATTAGCCTTTTTTATGGGAAACATTACAATAACGATGCAACATTCATCAATTACGTTGATGTCCCGAATAAAATTAGGTACATTCGACGCAACTTTCCCAAAGCCACACGACAATAAATCATGACCGCAATACAATGTAAATTAATACATAAACTCTGTCAGGGAAACCGGCCGTAAAAAATCGATTTACATATCAACAAGGTGCGTTACTTCGACAGTAATTCGCGTCATTCATATTCTAATACATCCAGCGAAGAACGAACGGTACCTTCATTATTCTCGATTTTCTAAGTACTTCAATGTCTAGCCCAAGTAGTATCGACGTATTGATATTTTCACATGGCCTAACAGTACCCCACGTTGTAGATAGAGAATTCGACGCTAGAACTCGCCTTCGCTCCGGTAAATACCAGGTCTCACAACGATATTTTATTTATGCAAGATATACACGACATTATGTACGGGTCGTGTGACGTCAGCGAAATTAATAATTTGTTGTGTTACTAGCCGGAAATTGACCAAATACTAAACGAGAACACGGTGGCAAATAATCGCGTTATATTTAGATGATCAAGAAAAAAAAAGAAAGAAAGAGAAACATATATGAACGGTGATCATGCGAATTTCCTGCTATAAGATTCTATAGGTAATACATTTTTTAAGTATTTAATAGACCTTTTAGGTTGTTGTGCATGATGTGATGCCTTATATTGCGAAGTATATTTGACGTGATTTCCGTTAATTAAATAATTATAATCCAGGTTCTAAGTTATACATTGTTGATCGACGTTAAAATTATAGACATACATTTTAAATCGCTAGACAAAAAAAAACGAATCGAACTATAACATTAAAATATCTCTCGCATCACATATTGAAGACCACAAACGGAAAGTTAACTTGGTAAGAAAACAAAGTTACCGCAACTACAACATGGCTATTCTACAAGAGTTGTTTGAAAAGTTTGAAGCGTCAACATGAAGAAAGGAAGAGACAATTTCGGCCATGTTGGACGCTTGGTTGTTGTTTAACATTCGTTCGTAGCATTGGATGGACGCTGTTTGCGGAGACTGCTCCGCCGTTTGGAACAGCGACATTTTAGGCAGCTAAATCTACACTTGATTGTACAAGCTTGGTTGACGATGAAGATTTGGAACGATCAAAAGGAGCAACCACTAAAGATAACATCGGAAAAGTTCATCGAATGGCACTAGACAACCGTCGAGTTAAGGTTAGACCAAAAGCAGAGAGTGTGGGCATCGCAAAAGAAGATGTTTGTCAGATGCCATATATCGGATGGCACCTCTAATTACATGGATCAAAGGACAGAGCATTGCAACCAGACTTACGGATTTCGATGGTTATTACCGTAATTGATAATATATTATATTCATTAGTTAACGGATGGAATCGTACCGTTAATTACAGTTTTCAGAAGTGCTGCCTCCCTAAAATGTTAACAATGTTTACAAGCCTACAATTTTGGTCACTTTTAAGTTTTACTACAATTACCAATACAAATGATTTAACTAATGTGACGGTTATAACGTATAAGTTGTTCTGTTGGTACAACGACAGACTAATTTCAACACAATTTATTTCTGTATTCATATCGAAATGATTATTTTAAATTAGTTCTATCTGACGATATTACATGACAAATACCACCATAAATAAGACAAGAGTGAAAAAATCTGATCTAAAATGCATTACATACTCTTATCCCACCGTATCAACCTTTTAATATTCCTCAACAGTTACAATATAGCTTACGCGTAGTATGCGTAACCATTACTCAATAACATCGAGTTGAAATTGTCTTCGTCCCTCTGCAGTCGCCGTATTGTTACCGATTAGCATTGGCTATGGCGTTTGGTCTGCATTCGGATCGTCGATACGTAAGTAGTTCGCGATAAAATTTATAAGAAAGTTGAAATAGGTTATCGGGAATTAAAGCGTTATCGCGACGATAAATTTTACTTTCGTTGTGTTGCCGCGCAGGGGGCGCCCGCCGACGGCTCACGGAATATGGAAATGAGTCTAAATAAGACCGCGTATATAACGCGACCGTTATGTTACGGCATGGTTACGGCCGCAATGTTGTTTCACGGGCGAATTGCGGATGGGTTTCGCCTCCTACCGATGTAAAATACTGGCGGTATTCGACGTAATAATATACTTTTTTCGGGAAGAAGTGTACGGTTGGTTTTGCGATTAGGAAAAATTTATGAGACCCTGTTTTTGCGTTTACCGAAATTGTTTTTTTTTTTTTTACATTGAAAACGTATTTTATTCCGTTACGTACGATTAATCTATCTATTTCGAAACAGAAAAAAGTGAACTTTACTTATATTATATTAACGGCTAACTCGATCCATGACAAATATTTAATATAAAAAACCTAATCAAATAGTTTAAGGCAACGTATAATTTCAAATCAACACGTTAACCCTTTGAATTAAATTACTTTTTTTTAAAGTATGTATTGATTTGAGTACACGACACTGTTTCACGAAATTTACAACTCAGTGTTTGATTTGAACCAACAAGCCCTACATTTCACTTAATCAGTAGCGTATCACCCAAAAAAAAAGATTCCATTCCGTTCAGATGAAAACAAAATAGTGATATCAGCAGGGCCTACTTTAAATTATCACTTGCAACAATAAAACAAAGTTCCAACTATTTCAGAATGGTTGTTTTCTTGTTCCAGCACAATACTTTGTACGCCTAAATGAACTTAATCCGACTTTCTTAAGAACAAAAAAAAATGTATCCTTATTGGTTAATCATTTCATTGTTTTATAGAGCGATGATCTAAATTAACAGGTCACAATATTATTCGTCCTACGAAATCGATTAAATTCGATTGGATCTTCTATCCTGTAAGCACGAGAATAAAAAATATGCGCTTTGTATATACACCTGGCGAACCCGACGATAAACAGGCTAGTAAACTTCTGATGCTTAAGAAGTCCTAGTAGATTTGGCGTTGTTTCATCAGATCTTTTGCAGTTCATATAGCAGCGTCAATAGAAATAGATGGCTTATTTTTGCAGTTAAGCGAATCGTATAGCGGTCTTTTTTCCTGGTCCCATGGTTTTCGCCACAACGTTGTAATTTTCCGAAGCTTAAATAAACGTATTCGTCTAGTGTCCATTTCGATAATCTAAAATAGTCCAGATATGTCTCTTTTATGAACGTTATTTTGATACAAGTACAACAAAATCTATTTGGTTCTACTTTTACAAAGTTTGCAAATATACTGGTGAAATGTTTAGGACCACTTGAGCATCGACTGAACTATAAGTTGAAGCGAGAAATACATTTATAAACATTTTTTTAGACTATTCAATGATATAAGCAATCAAGCATACTAATTTCGAACAAATGCTTTTATTCTTTAATTCTGATGTCGTCAACCGCCTGTTTGTACATACTTACATTTTCACCAAAAAATAAGCCTAATGATCGCCCTTGTTTTGCAAAAAAAAAAAAACATTGCAATTTACCTTAAACTATATGAAACAGTTTGCCGCATTCCTAAATTGTATTCCGAACGCTATCTTTACGATACGAAAAATGTCGCCTTAAATCTACCCTTTTTTGTTAAAAATAAACAAATTTCAACTGTGAGAACGTCTGGCAACACATGGGAATTTTGGCAAGAATATATCCGATGAAATAAAAATGGCCACAACAAATTGAGAAAAATATAAATGCTAAAAATGTGACTAAATCATATACGAAATTTTCTAGGAAAATGACTTTTTATCTCTAAATATGTATCCTTCAAGAACAACTTAAACAATCGAGACAAAAACATTTAGCTTTTAGGATTGTCTGACTATACACTTACTTTAATAGAAAAAAATCCTTATTTTATTTACTTCAAACGTTTTTTTTTTTCCCTTTTAAAACACATAAGCATTTCCTTCTACTCGCAAAAGCTGCAACTGGTTCTCGTTGAAATTCCGCGAAAATGCTAATGCGTACCGATTATTTACCTGAAGCAAGAAAAAAATACGTAAAAGGGATGTCATTATAATTACAAATTGAGGAGTCACACACCGAGTTAGAAGAAGTCATTGTGCTTAACCCGCAGTGTATCAGTTAAGAAACAATCTCTTCATGCTAATAATTTCGCATATTCGCCGTACAAACAACACGAATATACGCGATGACTCCAAGAAATACGTAATAATCAGTACACACAGTTTATAAATCATCCAACAAGATAATGTCAACGTTTACCATTACGGAGAGTGCGGAGATAAATGATTCTCTGGTAATTTGCAGATAGAAATCTCTTATGCAAATCGTGTATTCAAATCGGTTATAATTAGCGACGGTTTAAAGTATATACAGAGTCGTTTTTTTTTTTTCTTTTAAGAAAAAAGAACTACATATGCTAAGCATATTCTACATGGTGCAGCTATTGTACTTCATAATATTACTTTCAAAATGTGTTGGCATTCTTCCGGTTCTCAAAAACCTTTACGTAGATTTTACTGCCACTTCACTCACTTGCAGAAAGTCCAAGTTGAACGTAAAAGATACAGCTACCAACGCTAGAGGGTGGGTGGAAAGAGGCCTTTGGGGTCCTATATATACGAATTGCCTCGAAAAACTTCGATCTCATATTTAATAAATTAGAAGGAAATAGTTTCGAATTTGACCAGATCAACACATCAAAAAGTATAGCTCTTCAGTGATAAATGTTGATTCAATGAATTCTCATCAACACGTTTAGAATTTACTTAAAACACGATGCGAGTTCGATAATTATCTGGCCTTGGCATAAGATGGTGCTGGTAGAATTGAAATAACTATATTTTTCAATTTGGCTTAGTTTTATGGGTTTATATTCACTGATTTCTTCTATTCTCTTCTATTTTTCTATTACTGTTTTCATCTTCTCTACAGTCTTCTCTCTCATTTTGCCACCTAAATTATTCGCCGTATCCGTCTTTTGTTTGGTCTTTGGATCATTTTTCGAATGAAACAGAAACGTTTCTCGTATTCTAAAAATGTATATTGAAACAACCCTCTTGAATTTACTACGTCTCCGTACATCCGAAGACATAGTGATACACATCACAATGAGCTTCTTAGCGGTTACAATTCTACAACCGTTCCGCCAATGGCACCACGTGCCATTCCAAGAAGCAAGGAAGATACTTTTGTCAAGTCTTACGAACTCTGGTTGAGTTATATATACTACCCGTAACTTAATTAATCCAGGAATCAAACAATATCGTAATTCCATTCAAATACTACAACCGTATGCCTACACGTATACTAAATATTATCGTATTAACTGATGTTCTATTATACAGGCATATGTTACGTATGGCACCCAACGTTAATACAATTTTCCTAAATCCGCTTTAATTAGTTGACGTGACACAGCTTCATATAACATTGGAGCTTGGCTGAACATTGTTTCGGTTTGTAATAGACGTCGGATGATCAAATAGGTCATTCAACATAAACATTTGTGTGACCCGTTAAAATATGTTTTTTTTTTTTTTTTTTCTTTAATTAAAGGTACGAAATCACCGTTGGGAATTTAATAAGTCGTCTTGTGTAAAAGAGTTAAAGGGTCCATAGATCAAAGAGCAGGATATTTGAGTGGGTGGAAAAAAGATACCTAGTTACAAGTAAACAATTTCCTGGCGAAAATAATATTTTTCAAGATAACGCTTCAATCGACATTGCTGGAAATTGTTACTATAGTCGACCCATGGCGTAAATGCCTTTGGTCCCTGCAACCTTAATAAAACCATTGTATTAAAATGTCCTTGTTTGTATAAGATTAGAACAGATGGAGGCTTTTAATACGCCTCAGTACTATTCAACGATCTTCTACGTCCAATTCAGCAGACGCAAGAAATAGCTTACTAAAATGTTGGTATCCTGTGCGACAGCTGGCAACACATGTGCACACAATGCGATCTGCCGTCTCTGAATCTTATCATTCGATCTTCAGCTATTCCCAGTTTAAATAAGCGATTTTACGGTTACATCGTCAGAAATCCTGCAATTAACGTAAGGGTCCCCTTTGCTGAACGATAGCGTTACTTTTGTTGCCTGTGGTGAGCCTGGTACAAGTACTTTTGCCGGACTTTGTCCTGAAGCACTTTTCCAGTACGAAGCCATACGAATCATATATACACAACTGCACGGTCAGTCAGGAGTTATACGACCACTGATAAAAACGGCAGCGCCAGCTGTTGATGATACACCTTCTTAGAACTCAAGTACTTGCCAAATAATTCCAGATTAAATACAATAATTCATGGATAATAAACAACTTTACAAATGCACAGAAAACAAACTGATATTTTTACTCTCTTCTCAGTTTTAGAGGTGCTGATGTCGAAGTTTCCACAAAGGAACAATTTGGGAATATTTAAACAAAAATATAGAAATATACGAGACGCATCAGTGTCTTACAGTAAATACAATTAAATACGGAAACATACCTACCTTTAGCGTATCTTTAAACTTGACTTACATATTTACAATAATTGAAATTGTGGATATATTAGAATCAGAAAAAAAGAATATGTATGCAACCAAAGTTACATTTAGGTATGAATAAAAGAAAAATATATGGCTCTTGCGAACATGGCGATAAGACGCGCTTGAACAAATCGTCTTCTAAGTATTCCACGAAAAAAAGTTTTGATGATGAATGAGTCTCATTTCAAATACAATAAAACAAAACACAGAAAAAAGTATAATAATTAGATCATACTTGATACTTATTAGTCTAATGGAATTAACTTATTATTAAGTGATTACTAAGTTTAGCAGTATTGTCGAGGAAAAGGAAAATCACCGAAGGAAATATGATTTAATTAGGAATTCCAAAATCGTCAATGAGAAATATTGTTAAACAATGCAGGCGAGCTGAAACAATCGAAAATAGTACTGACAAGCCGAGAATTTTAACGGAACGAAGTTAGGGAAGCTTCGTTAATATTTACAAAGAAAAATGAAAAATTATAATACTTTCGAAACAGCGCCACGGTTTTACTATGTTCTGGACACGCCTAAGAAGCGATGCTCAAACAACAGTTGCTAATTTCTGGGGCAAATTTACGCAGATCTGGAACACTTCACCTCTAGATTTTAGCTAGTATAAGAGACATCCCGACTTACTATTTTATTGGTTACATTAATTTAGTTTTACGTTTCGACCTTTAGCAGTTGAAAGTTTAGAATCATTTAGTTTGGTAAAAAGTCTTCCTTCAAACGATCATGTATTAGCAACATTATAAAGATAATACAGAATTATTACCGCGTTCTACCATATAGTGTGCAAATAGACACTTAACGCAGATAGTTTTCACATCTGATCCCCAAAAATAAGAATTGTCGAATAAATGAATAAAAATCCGTATTTCAACGGCCCAAAATAATCGCAAAACTCGACTGAATTAAGTCGTCTAACGCCGGAGCGATTCCGAAAGTGAATTTACTCTCGAAATGAGACCGCTCTGCTTACGTAACTCGGTAAAACGCCCAACATTGTCGGCGCAAAGCTGCTCGAATTGACAGAGAAAGCATCGCGCGCTAAATATTCGCAACATAAATTTGTTTGCAGACAAGCTGAGCGCGCACTGTTGCACCGGGAGCTTGTGTACATATTTCGACGCTATTTTGTTTATTTGCCGCTCTCGATGTGCACGGTAGTCAGGCTCCGTCGTCTGTTCGGAGCTAACGGGCCGGAAAAGGATAGAGATAACTTTCACTGGTTTTCACATGACCCGCTTTTGTTGATATTGTCCTACTTCGTCGCGGTTTGCAATATCGATGACGATGATGATGGTGTTACCAGCGCGCCGCGTCCCGTAATGCAATCGATACGATATATTGCAATTTCCGCAACAGCTGCACGCTTGCTATTGCTGGGCGTACGGGGATAACGCACATATTTCGGGTTCGCCAGTGTACAGCAAGCGGAACCTACTAAACAGCGCTGAAACGATTGTGGCGAATTGATTGCGTGGATTGGTATTGGCATTGCAAATTATTATTTCCATATAACGACACGATATCGATGTCTCATTGGCCTTGTTTACGCGCCCTGTTTACTCGATCCCGCCACATATATGCAGATTAACGCATTTGTTTTTAATACATAAAGCGATTTTTTAATTAGTTGCGAAGACTCGCAGAATGTTGTCCTGTTTAGGAACAAATGTAAAGATTGGAGCAAACTTGGATCACAGAATAATCTTAGCAATAAAGGATATCTCCCAAATTATTCGACACTGATACAGTAAGATGTAAGAGGACTCCTTCAGTAACTCATGGTAATAAGAAAGGTTATGGTGTTATTGGTATAGGTTAAGGTGGGAGTCGATATTGTTATCTCGAAGATAGGACTCAGGATTTTGAGTTGAGGAATGACATTATATCAAGTACAGATACCAAATCTTGTCGACATATTCAACCCAAATTCTTAAAAAAAACAGCATTGAATTAAATTCACGAAGCAGAAAAGCACCCTTAATCACCGCTTCCCGCATTCATACCCGTCAATGACGATAAACATCAGAAAACCACTTTAAATCATCGCCGAAACGAGAACGCAGTTAGTGCCCAACATTTTACGACGCTAATTGTACAAACGAAAGGTAGGTTTTTTTACGGATCGCGGAGCTCGGGCGCTCGCGAGGTGTTAAACGAACGCCAGCATAAACTCGTCTCGCTGCCTCTCGCTTGCAATCAGTCCCCGCGCCGATATTTATGCATCCTGTAATTTGTCCAGAAATTTATAACATCGGAATGTTTCCGGCGATTTTTCACATAAGCCGAATCCGCCCATGTATGAAGCGTTAAGGCGGCAGTACGCTTATTCGAATTGCCAAGTAACTTTAACACTTCTGTTGTTTGTTGTCGTTGTCCTGTATAAATATGTTGAAGAACTTTTGAAATAGCATGAGGAAATCTATTTTAATCCATTATTTTTGCGGCGAAATCAGAGGCATTTTTGGGGAGCAATCTGAAGAGAAAGCGTGCGATAATGATCTTAGATCTTAAAGAAATACTTGAAAGGAGGTTAACCAACAAAGGAGATAACTTAATTATGAGTAATTACAGCATAATTGAATTTAAAACTTGATGAATGAAGGATTTTTAAAAGAAAGAGATTTTAGCTTGGATACATGGTGAACTCGTCCTTTATTAATTTTGATATTCGGCTCAAATTATGCGCAAGAAAATCAATATTTCACTTGTCACTCACGTACGCTTAACAATATTTATCAGTACATGCCCATACGAGTCTCCAGCCAACCTTACGTGCCGAACTAAAGATGGTATAGGGCGGGTAAGATAGGTATTGGGAAAAAGATTTGAACAAAGGGCCACCCAATGCGTGCCGATAAGTATGCGTGTGCCTGTCATCGGTTCCCTTTCCTATACTTTCAGCTTCGCTCGTAAGTCACCATCGGAGAACGGTGTGTGCGGTATGGTATTTATTTTCATTAAAATACAATGTGCGATAAATTCATTAATAACGACGCAATGTTATTGGCGTAAGACCAAATCGCAAGCATGTAGGTATGTACACATCTAATGGGTAGGATATAAATGCACACGATTAGGTTATACAGCTTGGATCAAGTGTGTATGGATTAAAACATGAACACATATTTACCAACAACTTAAATCTTTTCTCGCTTGAAGTATCTATTAGGATAATGTGATTAATATATCAAAGAGAAAAAGTAAAATATACTCAAGTTCCTCCTTTAAGTCGAGCTTCTCTTATTGCACACACATAATCAATACGGTATCTAGCGACCACGTCAATAAAGTTAATCAAAATTGTGAATTACATCATTTTCCAACAAATCGCTTTAAATCCCCGTAAATTTAACCACATCGAACTTTAAAGGACACATGACATTTCGACAAAAACATTTTTAATTTCAAATACCGAAGATGAGCAGTTTTCCGCGAATGATCGAACTGCAATCTACAATTATAAATATTTACGTTTCCAGCGCGAAAGCAATATAATTACCAAAATTTAGGTTTAGATAATCCGCAAATATAAACAGCAAATTATTAAGTGGTAAACGGCTGTAAATACCGTCCGGGATCCATATCTTCCCAGCCAAATTGAACGTGAATACAGCAGGGACGTAATTAAACAAACGGTTCGGAAATGTTTTAATTACCGATTCCAGTCCGACGATAAGTCGAAAAGATGGCGAAGATAACCGAGAAAGATTACTTCAAACATAAAGTTGATATGTGTTTATCCACTGACATATGTACATATAATGTACATGGAGCCGGTTTCGAACGGGAACAACGTAGGTGGAAGAAGAACAGAAGATCTTCGTGTACGCATAGCAGAAACAAACAAATCGAGACCTTGTATTTGCCTTCCGCCGTTGTTGAAATTAATTAAACTGCGGCGTAGGGTCGTCTTCATATCGCGTATATGGTTAAATTCGCGGATATGTACAGTACCCACACATACATGTACATAGGTACAAGTATACATAACATTATATCGGCGGTATGTATTTGCATGTGTGTACCTAGTTTAATAAATCATGTCTCATTAAAATCGCATGGTGACCGTATGCGTAAACGATGCGTGGTTGCTTGATGATTGGTATTTCTATTTGCCTAATGAAGATGATTTAATTAGAAGGCGCATTCCCATAGAGATATACATTGATACACATGATCGAGATAAACCAAATTTTAATACGGACTAAATAGATACAAAGTTGAGGAATGTAATCAGATATTTCAATTCTGACTATATTAACCAATCCTGAATCTTAATCATCGATTCCGAAAAAATAATGGAACTAGAAAAAGCACGAATAATTACAAGAACAAGATGGAAAAGGGGCAAACACAAGCAACAAGAAAAACAGGAAAGGAAGAACAAAGAAAAAAGAGTCAGACGAACAAGGGAAGAACAATGAGATCCAAAAAAGAAACAAGAAGGACAAAGAAGAAAATAGGAAAAACGCGATAGTAGAAGAAACAAAGAGAAAAAAGATAGTAAAAAGTAAAAATAAGAAAAAAAAAATAAGAGCAAGAAGACTAGAAGAAAGGCAAGAAAAACAAAAAAAAAAGAAGAAAAAGAAAGCAACCAAGCAAGGCAACAAGAAAAACACCCTGCCAGAAGAGAACAAAAAGATCAACAACAAAAATCAGAGAACAAAACACACAAAAAAAGGAAAACCAACAAACATCCTCTGTCTTCGGTTACTTGATCATTAGGTAGCAACAAAGCTTGTAAACAAAAAGTAATAAACCTCGAAAAACAAGCAGAAGAACCCTAAAATGGTATCCCAAAATGCTTTTCAACTTATTCTAAAGAAAACTCATCGATGCTTCGTTAAAAATAACACTTATGCTAAGTCCATCATTACCATACGATATTTGGAAGATTTAATTCAGCTGTTGTGGGAAGAATAAACAAGGAAACCCATTCGTAATGAGTTTGAGCATGTACATGAATTTCTAGGTAATTCCTGACAAAAACACCAGACTCCCACATGCGGTAGGTAACTGTTAATCCAATGAGATACTTTCGTAAGCGGTTTAATTTTGAAATACCACACACTACACGTTTATCATGAGACCTTCCCAGCGATTAACCCAAAAGCTGGTTCAAAACAAGTCCGGTAATAACCAATACTCGGATGGCTATCCCGCTTCTGCGGCGACTTAAAATCCAATTAGTATGCGAAGTGAGAACACGAAGACGCTCGTCGGACACGAAGCAATTTCCATGATTTAAGTGTAAACAAAAGAATCCAAGGCGGTTGCTTATAAAATGTTACGTGACAGAAGCCTAATGTAAGGACGACAGTTTTGTCACGCACAGATCGCACAGTGACGTCAGCATGCACCTACCTACACCTTCTTCCCTGCCTCGCACGTTTTCGAACATCTTTCTCCTGTCTGACGGATAAAAATAGACACGGAAAACGATGAAAGCGATGGCGTATTAATTGGCATGCGATTACGGAGGGAGAGCGGATTGTAAGTCTAAATGGATAGGTTTCCGGATAAGTGGGAACGAACGCGCTTGTATGTCACCGGTTGCAGTGGGACATTGGGCGAATTGGTTACGTGACGAAACCTAGAAAAATAATACTGACTTTTTGTGAGAAAAATATAATAAGAATATGCGGCGATTGTTACGTGCGCATCAATTCTAATTATACTTAGTAAAATCGAAGAGAAGAAATAGATACCTAAGCACAATCTTGTGAAAATTGTGCAATAAAACATCTGTGAGACTTAATAAGCACAACGACTGACAGTAAGGGGCATAAGCCTACATTATTGCTTATTTTGATTCAGGTATCCTTTCATCTTTGTCCCACGTCGAAAGCTCTTGGAGGTTGAGGAAAAAAGAACCCTTCACACTTTTTATTTAAAATTCAGCTAAGAGTTTTCGAGATCTTGGTAAAATACCCAAAAGCATGCTAAAAGAATCAAATATGTTGTTCAAATGTTTTGAAATGAAAAGATTTTTACTATAAATTTCAGCTACTTGAACCTAACACATAAGCTCTGAAACTAAAAAAGACTGCAGCCTAGGATTTAGTTACAATAAAATCTATCTAAGATGCCATTACTAAGCTCTTATCCTTTTTAACAATTAAACCAAAGATAATCAGGATTTGGTATGGCAAGTCCGACAACTTTGGACTTGCCTTACCTATCCTCTTTAAAAAATCATCGAAATACCAAGTGATAACATATCTAAGATAAACTGCAGTCTGGCAGCCTACAACAAGAAACTTAGTTTTTTTTTTCAATTTGGAATTAATAAAACTTGTACGCAATACAAAAATAACCCGAGAGAATCGAAATTTCATCGTACAAAATTTGTCACAAATTAACAGATATAACAGCGATAATAAGCTGACAGATTGACATCTCTGATCCAATTTAATGAAATATCTTCTACCCTTCGAAGAAAACGCAATTTATTTCCTAATAAAACAAGTTCTAGCTTATCGAACATCGTAAATAGACTTTTCTTGTTCAAGGGCCCCACGCCATAACACAATTACGATTCAATACCCAGTCGAGGTAAATAGAACTCAATTACCGATTCCCATGCGGTCTGTCCTACTGCTAAGCAAGGAAAATACTATTAACTATTACATTCGAGACCTTGTATCGCGCGGCTTCGCTTGGCTACCGGCGAGAAATTGCGTAGAATTTCGTACTATCCGATGATCACGCGATATTCGCTTTATTTCCAGCGCGCGCAGATTGAAATTCGTCGCGGTTGCCTCCAATTAGAGAAAAATGGTCTCCGGAACGGACTGCGCAAAATAAGAACGACACGTACGATGCGTGCACGCACTCTTCTTGTTTAAATTCCATCGGTGAAAGAAGCGCAAGTAAGGATGGGAAACGAAGAACGTCGGACCTGCTGGGACGGCCTCAGCTTCATTCTAATGGAATGACTTAATTGTTTCCGTTGTTGGACGTTGTCTTATTGCGATTGACCTTGTCCCCAATTTCAATCGGCTTCCGTAATTTTGGCTGAAAAAATCTTTTGTACCGTAGCGAATCTTGTAACCGAATCAGATTATTGCTGATGTCAACGGTTGTGAGGTAGTATGATGGGCATAAAAGGTCCATCGGCGCATGCCAACAATATGTGTGGTGCAGGATGTCCAAGCGCAGCTTAGATGAAGCATATTGGAAAGGAATCCTCGAGTTGCCGCCATCCTTTAGATCGTCGATTAATTAGATATAACTGGGACATCAGCAAGCCGTAAAAAAATAACCCTGAAGTGGTTGAAATGGCGGAATATATGATTAAACCTCACATTAGAACTAACATTTATACCATAAATGCTGTCCATGATTTATCGTGGAAAACCCCGGGGGTTTCATGCAAACCCTTAATATATTGAAATACTTCACAACAGACAATAATTTATAATAATCTCTGACATTTATTCATTTTTTTAATAGTACTTACGCAAGTCATATCCATATAAAGTAGTTACGCATTCAAACATTACTCACCTGAAAACAAAGAAAAAACCAAACATTAATATTTTTTCAATAAAAACGCAATTATACGGGAACCCCTCTGACAACCCAAATTGAAAACACTTCCGCGTAACGTCGTAGTAGCCCCGCGCAATTATTAACAATTTAGAGGATGGAACGACTTCTTAGAGTCTCAGGACAACAGGTTTACCTACCAGCGCGATGGCGGTATTTATGAGTCCATACAAATTAGGTCATTTATATGTGCATAAAATTTGCTCTTATCACGCTGAAATCTGAATTCCAGCTTACTCGAACCTTAGTTAACTGTGATATTAAAGGATCGCGCGGCTGATAATATGAATGAAATAGACTGCGTGGTGTATAATATTTTGCCCCAAAAACTTTGTATATTCAAATATCTATAGATACGGCCATGTATCAGACCAACGTAAGAATTGGAGATTTTAATCTATGAAACTATGGCGTTATTGTTGAAAAAAGAAATTGTTGAAAAAGTTTGAGGTTTTCGTGTTGTTATCCTTTAGGTATTTTCTAGCAACAACAAAAGCAAGCTGATTTAATCAATAGTCAAATCAAGTAACTTTTTTTTAAGTGTGGTAACGGCCCAACGGGGTGTATAAGCCCTTTTCAAGCTTGTCATAACCTCAGGAGCCCTTTAGTGTGTAGGTTGTGTGTGTAAAGGTTTCCGTTGCCTTGTTACTATCACCCCCTCGCAGTAAACGATGACACGCAGTTAATTGTACCCCAACTGCGAATGGTGACTCGGGGGTGTACCGGACCCACCAAGAAAATTTGTTGATTCTAGCGGCACTCGAACACACTGAGCTTAACTTAGAGGTTTATCGTTGGTAACAGATGCCGACACGACAACTTCAAAACAACTTGACAACTTCAAGATAAAATTCTTTGGATTATTTTCGACGCTGCTTGGTTTATTCGAAACGTCCAATTCCAAAGAGACCTCAAGATAAATCGAAGAGCCCACCATCTTGATAGTGACCCGAATAGTTGTCAGGATCTTTAAGAACAAGCGATATCCTGAAGACCGAAAGTGTTAATCTGTCACTAAGTGTTAAGGAAACTTCTTCTTAGTACAGTACACATTTAGACCGCCTTTGAGCCGGAGTGGCACCGACGCCTTTTTTTCCTATAACACATTAGAAATATATAATACTTAAATGTGCAGGTAATTGTTAGCAACGAAAAATGTACATACTTCTATCTAATATGTCGATCAGGTCGGCGAAGAGACGCCGAGAGAACCGTAGCTTTTAGTTCAAGAACCGTTTAAGTAAAGACATAACCACCCGCGTTTTGCGATTTCAAAAGAGTTTGTAGCACTTAGATTTGATTTCAAATCCAATTTTGATTCAGGTTCGAATATTAGAAAGAAAACGCGGAATTTCTCATGTCGCGCTTGCATGAAGAAGGCGCATGATCAAAACTAGTTTCTTTTTTTTTTTCTAATTAGTTTATTCGCAAAAGTTATTTTTAGCGCAGTATTCATTTAAATATCGACACAATAATATACTTAAAAATCAATAATTGTAGCAGTTAAATAGCTTTTTTTGTGATTTTAATAAATGTGTATTCCTTTGTCCAGAAATGTCACTTTTACTAACTCAGATAAAAGCCTACACTTGACCTTCAATACCTTTCTATTTTCCTTTTACGTTCTATATACATTACAACATTACATTAATTATTAATGGCACCTGCATTACCTTCCATATCACGCGTATTTAGCTAATGGTCTTCTTTGTTAGGTATCAAATAGTATTATATTCATAGAGACCGAGGCATGTGTACACAAACGTCCAAGAAATCTTTGGTAGTATCATTTCGTTCAGGGAAAAACAATACCGTAAGTGCTGAGAAGGGTGCCGACCGACTGTATCAAGCGAGAATATAATTCCATTGGGCAGTTCATCATCCCGGGCTTGGGTTCGGCAACCTTGCGCACTACTCCGTCGTCCTTTTTTGATGTTGCATATAATATACGGTGTGTCCAGATATTATGGTACGAGAATAGATTAAAAAGTCACTCATCAAAAATATTCCAATAATACAATTCCGGAATATAATAATACAATGCCCGGTTGTTATTCAACAGTCATTTCTCAGTCAGTCGATGCTAATGACTCTCAGCTTGTTTGATGGAAGCTCGGAGCGGCCAAAAACTGAAACCACCGATAACGCCGGAAAAATTCACCAAGTAATAATAAGATAATCTGTGAAAAGCGCCCAGCATAAACTGTAACAAATGCGCCCTGCATAATTTGCAGGTAATATTAGCATCTATTCATCATTTTATCATTCAAAAAAAGATCAATTAAGGCATCAATCCTTTGAGGCTGCGCTGCTAATTTCGCTACATTCTTTCGCATCTAATTTAGTAATGTCTTATTCACATTTGTGCATATTTTCCAAATCATTTGACAATACATCGTTAGCTATCTGTTTAAGTGATGCATTTATTATTGGTTGTACCGTTATTACACGCGACAAGATGCATACGTATATGCATTTATTTTGCAAACAGTAAAAAGCTTTAATTACGTAGAGTGCATAACAAATATAATAAACGACATACGTAATAATTACCGTTTTGTTCGATTGGTTTCAGCGTTTTACACACCGTCCAGCTGGAATGTACCGCGTAAAAGCTACGAGTTGCGCAATTTTAATTAAATTTATTACACGCATCTAATTGATTTATGGCTAGCTTACAGTCCGAAGTATCAACGCTAATTTCTATTATCTACCGAACGCTAACGGGATAAATATGCTGGCTTGTAGAAGATATGGAGATAGGAATACAACATAATATTTTGTTTTAATTGAAAATTAGTAGTTTTTTTAGAACCTTTGATCCTCTATGGTTGAAGATTTTTGCTAAATGTTGTTTGCTACAAATCGTTTTATTGTTTTCCATAGTTTTCGCCATTAAGACATTTAGAAACAACTAATAGGCAGGTCTGTTCCGTACACCACGTTGGCAAAGTTCGCCCAACCAATTCAGATACACCCTATATTGTACAAACAAATGAATATCTTCATCCCTACAATTTTTTTTTTTGCATTCTTATTTAAATAATCCCACGTTCTTTCTTCTTTTACCACCAGTAAACAATTCGCAGAATTAAGACCTGCCCGGTCCAATAATTTAAAAGGCTACGTCGTCCAAGGAAACATCGCGTGGGCCGTCCATTTTAACCGAGAAACGGGGGTGAATGAATTATGCGCGAAGAAAAAACACTTCATACCCGTGCAAACGTAGCGAATTTGTTCGCGTATTGTAAGGCGTTGTGTGCTGAAACGAAATGTATTATTTTCGGGGCGCAAAAGGAAAACCGAAGACGATAAATCACAATAAATACGCGGGATTTTACGGAATTACGTGCTACTACGGCGTGTTTCGATATTCGACCGTTCGTCGTATGAACGTCACGTGACGTTGATCGATGCCTTCTCGATTCGCGCGGAAATCAATCACTCCGTTTGCCAATTTATTTTCATGCAGTCGACGAGCGCCGGCCAGCTGAAAATCGTTGTCATTTTAATTGCATCTAATTCTCTGTATTTTTAGCTCGGCATCGACGTATCCAGTTACGCCGGCGATAAATTTGCAGCCGTCTGCATGCGTCCCCGCTGAATGCGGCTTGCCTGCAAGGTACGCAAAATGTACGCGTAAAGGAGGAGAAGAGATCGGCTCCACTGGAGTATCTACGAGCTAAAGATATATACATTAAGCGGTGCATGATGTCTACTGTTTCCGTTTGGGAATCACAATGAATCAAGATGCATGTTATATATTTGCATAGGAGAAGGGGATATTATAATAAAAATAATGAACAGAAAAAAATTGATTTAGGAGAACAAGAGACGTTCTCTTGAAAGTCTTTGTTTCTTACCAATTTTCCAATGTTTACGTTAAAAATAAAGACAAATGTTTATTGTTCCCAACAAATTCTTGAAATAAGAAAACTGATTATTAATCAAAAAACCGGGTATTTATTTATTTGTTTTACTCCGGAGTCAGAAGCACTTTGCGCGTTTTGGATTCGGCGACGAAGGTTTAGAGAACCAATCATGAAAGGTCAGCCATTGGATATCAACAATCAAGCACCTCTAGCATAGTCTTGGAAAAACGTGACTTTTTTTCTTCGCCAAACGCGAACTTTTTCTTTCGCAGCATTGTTGAAACGATCTAAGAAGTTGCCATTAATCGTGGATTATACCGCGTACTTGCCAAAACACCGTGGACGTAGTTTTGACCCAAAAAAAAAAAAACGACTGTGTTGTTTGGAGTGTTGGTCACCGATGTGCTGTGATGGTTTCATGGTCTGTCAACAGTTATGAATCGACACCAAAAATTACACGGATTCCGCTTTACCATCGTCAAATCCTCAACAGTGAGCATGAGTTGTTAAAATGTTATGCAACTAGTCAATTAAGATGCCACCATATCGCGAATTTCTTAGATGGTGACGACCTGGACGTCCTTCGTCATACGCAGAAAACTTAACAGAAACCTTATCAAAGGTTACTTTCACGAAAAACTAAATTATTGCAATTCTTTTGCTGAGACCACGTAATTATCGACTTCCTTCGTACTACTATTTCTAATTTTTGTTTTTCGTTTTTACCTCGATATACTTCAAGTTATTCGTAATTCGGAAAGATCCGATGTCCCACTGTATTTTTAAAACGTTTGTAGATTTTGTTATGGTTTAGCCGGATGTCCATCGTAAGGCCCAACAACTTGTGATTCTCGCATATGTTACAAACAGCTGTTTGACCAAGATTGGATTCACGTAACAGCAGGCAATTTTTCTTTCGTGAACGCTTAAAGATACAATTGTGTCTTATATTATTTACTTATCTACTTTTACCTCATATACGCCACTGTAATTATTTATTTCTGCTAGCAATTCCGGGCAGCAATAGGAAGATACTCGTTACGGCTAACGTGTGATTTGTCGACAAAGAAATTAAGAAGAAAAAGCATTCAACTATAAAGCAGCAGACCCAAGAGGGAAAATCACATCCAACAGATATTTGTAAACCACAGCTAAAGGAAGGATACGGAAGATATTATTTCAACCGAATAACGGTTGGAATATTGAGCTTTATTCGTTTTGATTATAATGGTAACAAAAAAATATTAGAAAGTTTCAGATAGAATTAAAAAAAAGTAATTATTATTTTTATTTCTGTCGTCAAGTATCCTGGTTAAGTTTTATAATAAATAAATTTTTCTAATTTGATTTTTTTTTTCAATTTTGGAGTTAAGTTGATGATGAGTATGAGTGGATTCATAAATTCGAATTAATTTTCATTCACACAGTATTTGTAATGATCAAAATACTCAATTACATACTTTTGCAGAGTAAATTAATGAAGTTACGCTAGATGGATCGCCATTTTTTATGCAGTACCTTATCGAAACCATAGATTCTCCACACCATTATCATGCATGTGTTTCGTTTAATTTATCTTCATCGCAAATTGCACGAAAGCAAAGGCAGCCGACGCAGCTAGACCATTCATCAAAACTAGCTGCCCACGAAACGAATTCCATACATTTCCACTTTATAAGAATTAAGTCTTCAACGGTGGCCAGAACAAACAATACATACTTTCGTCTCCGGACACATTATTAATGAATCCGGCTACAATCGTAATGTAATAATGATGTATCTTATACGTTGCTACCAGTAGTTGTAAATATGGTAGCAACAGGAGTTGGCTTTCACGGTGACCTGGAACCTCAAGCGCGCTCAAAACAAATGATAAAGTAATTGAACGAGTCGTCGATATTGTTTTAATAATAAATACGTACAACGTTCGCTGCATAGTCGGCAATAAGTTCAGTTCCTGACAATAATATCGCCACAGACCATTGTTTCGACCGCAATAAGGAAGGAATAGACAACCAATGGTAACACATTTGAAAATGCTTTATGCGAAGCTGTAACAATCGGTTTTAAAGTGTTAAAGCTAATGGTATGACGGCCATATTGGTCACCCGCGGTAATACCCACTAGCGGGCTATTGTTTAGAATCAATTTTTAGAATAAGAGCATACATTTATAAGGCTATTGTTACAAGATGGTGAATGTATTTCACAAGTAATTTAGTATAATTTCGTCTTATCCGTGCAAGCAGTTAAATGGAAAGTCTGCCTTCCATCAAAGAATTTCTTGGTTTACATAACGACTTACAACTGAATAAAGTGGGTAACATGCTCACATATGCTAAAATTATCTGAGGCATGCTTCCATAATTATACAGGGTATTTAAAAAAATCGCAAGCCTCGGTAAAGGATTATACGACACCAAGTATACAAAGAGGCCTTAATGAACAAACAGACGATTATGCACAACTTTTTATTTATAAACACATAATGTTGATGATAATAAACGAACAACAAATAGGAAAATTGAATGAGATGTTCAAACAGCTCCCTCGTCCTCGTCTACGCAACATCATCCACAACATCTTGCAAAAACCATCAATCTTCGAGATCTGCGTTGGTTTGAATTAGGGGGGCATCTTCCTTCTATTCATCGTTGCAGCTGCACGAGCTAAATTACAGCCCAAAGGGTTTAAAGCACACAAAAAGCAATCGCCAATGCAACAAATTTACGCAAGTTAACGTTTTCTGTTCGGACTTTACTATATTGAATCAATACCACATCAAATCAAGCCAATTACAACCGACTGCCGGACTGAAACAATAAAATTCAATCGCACACGGTGAATTTCAATTCCCGTCATCCTCGGAAATTGTATATACATACATCCACATACGTGTGTGTAAAACAAACGAAATTGAAATTATTCAATTTTGTCCGGTCGGTATGGTAGCCGATAAAATCCTGCATCGATCGAATGCACGCTATTACGTTACAATAGCCACACGCCGCTATTAATCGGGAATAAAAGGCAATTTTAGTATTGACCGATGAGGAGAGACGGCCCGCGTTGGGTAAAATTCCTGATTTTGACGCAGATAGTCCGGTCTGCTTGCATACACACAGTCGGTTGGTCGTGACCTGCTAACCTAGTTTGCGCTTTACTGGCCGGTCCCTTGATATTTATGCAGAACACAACTTCGAAATAAAGCGAAGTTACTAAGAGATGTACCATTAATGATGGCAATCGACTGCTTTACTTGGTTGTATAAAACGCTTGCTGATTAGCTCGAGTACTCGATCGCTTTCGAAATAAAACGTAGTTTGTATGTATAAAAGAATTAATTTATTAAAAAGACAGATAAAAAGAAAAAGGAAAATTAAAAACAATAGAAATGAAAGTTATACGAACAATACTGGGACTAAAGAAGACAGACGAGAATGTCTGTCTACAACTAATGAACCACGAAATTGGAGAAATATTAACGCTTGAACAATTGAAAACATAGTGAGAGTGATGAAATCTATGAGAGCCGTACAACATTAAAAATGATTACCGAGAAGAGCCTTCCGGAGGACAGACCAAGGTGGGGAGAGAAAAACCGACGGAAGGCACAAGTGAAGGATGATTGCAAAGGTTATTAATCTTAAAATAATCATGTTTTAAGTCTTAAAATTTGTCTAGTTACGAAAAAAAGATCACAACTATTATCTGCAACATTTAATGGCAAATTTTCATCGTTACTGAAGTAGTTTTCATCTTCTTCGCATGAAAATAGGACATCATAAATGTTCTCTTCAAAATGAAAAATAAATTTGAAATACGGATCCGATCATCTTGAATTTGTAAAACAGGAATGAAATATTAAGTGTCCTAAAGTGCAATTTACACACTGGCGTAAGTAAGAGCGCTGATATTTTGAAAAGCGGAAAAATACTCGACTGATCTTTTTTATGTACGCACGCAATCCGCATAAATCTTGTATCTTTAACAGCTGCGCTGACGTGTCGACATATGCGCAATCTCCTCCGTGAGTGCAGGTTAATGGAACGCATAATATACCCATTCTATCGGTTCGACTCTCGAATTACCTGCATCTGGGTGTAGTTTATTCCCCGACCAATGGAAAAATGAGTATTCCGCGGTAACACATTTCCCACGATTTTCATATGTCAACGAAAAGTAAAAGTTAATAAGTGTCAGAAGATTTTAAATTTATCCCGGCCGAAAGAAATTACTCGTACCATTGACGTCGAACAACTTTCGTTTTCGATGCTAAGTTGTGTTACTATTTAAAGTTGATTTATCGCTACCGACTTATAATTTTATTTTCTCGGCGTTTCCACGGCCAATAAGTTCATCACGCGTACGGAAGGGTAAGAAAAAAACCGAGAAGAACTCGCAGAAGTTCCGCTCGCTTCCAATTCCGCACGACAACGAACACAAACGCAGCTACAACGCTAACAAGCTCGACTTCCTCCAAATTGAATATATTTCACCGGGACTGTACAGGGAACGGATGCAGCTCTGCCGTAGTCGGACGATAAACCAAGCAAGCCTTTGCGCCACAACCCACGACATAAAATTTGCATTAACCTAAATCTTCGGTTAAGTTCAAACGTTCGCCTAGATTTTTGTATCGGATAAAGTCTGTATTTTGTGGCTAGTGAGTTAACACGCATACCTGCTCTATTTTTATTTTTTTCACAGATTATGTAGTGGCTTATTATTATGTTCTATGTTTAAGAGCTGTTGTTTCAGAGGTTATCTTTGCTATAAAACGTTCGAAATAGTGTACGTAAAAGACATGCAATATTTCGACAAGAATAAATTGGCTTATATTTGGAAATAAATTGGTGAATATTATAAACCAAAGAATGTTTGCTTTAATTTTCGGAAAGGTTTTGAAATGATTTGGAGTGAAGTCTGGTAAAGACGTAAAAGAAGAAAAATAAACATTTACCGGTCTAAACAAGTGATAGGAGAGGATAGTGGAGGATAATACCAAGAGTAATGGTGAAATTAAAGGTGCGTCTGCAAAAGAAAGAAAAAGATGAAAAAACTACGTTTTGAAGAGTGCAAAATGCTGCTAAAGTACAGCCGAAATGTATTTCTAGACTAAATCCACTCTCATCGACGTTGTGCACGTTGCTTGTGCCAAAACTAGTGATACGAGATCAACTTTAGCTCTTCCATACTTGTAGAACGAGTATTAGTTTTTATTATTTTTTGACGCATCCATCATATTTTGTAATAACATCTTCTGTTAATACTGTCTTCTCATCTGAACAGCTCGCTTAGCCATTTCACTTTTCCCAAATTATATTTCGCACTCTCTACAATACGTCACTTTGTTTTATCACCTTTCTAATATTCTACATCTTTAGTTTTGTAGCCTGGGTTCTTCATCTTCTCCTCCATCTTGCATAAATTACGCTTCATGCGACTCTTCTAACCTTATTATTGAACACTTACAATCACATTTTTTAAAGCATCATGTTGATCAACTTGATACCTTCAAACGTTAAAGGAACCATTCCGCAGCCAATGTTGGCTATTTGAAATGTTGCCAGTAACATGTTCAATACGTTAGCTGTATTAATCAGTGACATTATGCCTACTACCTGCTACTACTATAATTTTACTCGTTACTACACCTTACCTACATATATAATATGGCCTACGGTGTACCTGAACCTGTTGCAGCCTTGTTTTGAAAACACCACCTTCAGAGTAGAAAAAATAATTCGATAATTTATATTAGATTTCTTTTGTCTTTCATTGTCTTTTTAACAAATTAAAGGCACCTCTCATATGATACTAAATTGAATAAGAATCGGGCAGGACTATCTCTTAAAGCTTATTTCGGTATGTAATTTATCAGCCAAGTAGAAAGTAACAACAACACTAAATTAAATAAGAACTATTCATCCTGTGAAACTGATTGAAAGGATCCCCAAAAATATTAAGCGTATATCGGCTAAGTCTTTACAAGCAATCCGTATCGTCAATTTCAGCAATTAATCTATCATTTCACTACAATACCCAGCCGGCAGCGACGCCAAACACATCTCTTCCAATGAAAAATGAAGTAGCATTGTCGTGCAGAGCAATCTGATACGTGGCACATTTGACGAACAGCATCAGCGCGGTATAATAGGGGCACCGCGGCCGCTTCCTGTGGTTAAAACACAATTCTTCAGTTTGCTCCTCGGGGTGACCACGTGTGACCTTAATTCTTGCATCCTTGAAACGCATGTTCCGCCAACACATACGCACGGAGAGAGGCCGCCGCAATCCGCCAGATATTCCCGCGCTAACGAGATGATGCAATTCATTTCGTACGTTATATGTAAGTAGCCGCCGTAGCAGTGAATCGGATGGAAAAGTTTAGATCACATCTCCACGTTATGTACTGCATGAAGGGTGGGCGTTAGCTGTTCTTTTGTACAGTTGTTGTGCACGTAAAATTGGTATGGAAATAGAAGAGTAATGCTGAAGAATAAATATATGCCCGAACACATATTTGTAGTGCAAAGGTGAAAATGCTGGAAATATCTACAGTTCCCACAGAGTTTCAGCTATCTTGATATGCCAATTATAAGTCGGTCTTAAGACGGAACTGAAATTATTGAAGAAAATAATGAAAGGCACGAGACATGAATAAAACGTACACTTCGCCAAAAAAGTATCGCATAATTTAGTTTTGAATCATAAAAGTATCGCATAATCTTTGTTTGTAGCATAAAGTTGTAAATATACTTTAATGCGCTCTAAGATATAATTTCTATGATTGTTTAAACAAAATACAGGCCAAATAAAGACAAGAACTCATACTTGAGATTTTTATTAAAACAAGAAATTATAATTTTGGAAAGGAAAATGTCATAACAGTAGCTTTTAATACTGAGTATTGCCGCCTCTGGCTCTTATGACCGCTCGCATACGGTTTGGCAGAGATTCGATTAACCTCCGTATATAAGCCTGATCCAAATTCTCCCACTCGTCACGGAGAGCATTTTCTAGTCCATGCAGGTCCGCCGGGGCAACATTTTAGGTTCATGTCCGGACTTACCGCAGGCCAATCTAAACCTGGAATACCAACATCGTTAAGGTATTCCTGGACGATTATTGCAACATGCGGTCGTGCATTATCGTGCATTAACATGAATTCGTTTCCTATAATTGGCGCATATGGTACAACATGTTCTTCTAAAATGTCCGTTATATACCTGTGGGCAGTCAGTGTACCTCTGTCTACTGGTACTAACTCTGTACGACCTGTTAAACAGATGCCTCCCCAAACCATAATAGAGCCACCAGCGAAATTAGGTCTACCGTCTCGTCTGTACACTGAGATACGCCTATCTGAGGTGTAAAGACCAAATCTTGACTTATCTGTGAAGAGTACATTGGCCCAGTCATTAATGTTCCAATTTACATGTTCTCTGGCAAACCTTAAGCGAGCCACTCGGTGGTTCCTAGTGAGACGAGGGGCTGTTACAGCTACTCTAGCTCTTAATCCACTCTGTCGTAACCTATTCCGAATAGTTTGAGTACTCACACGAGTATTTCTGACTCTAGCCAAGTCGTTCTGCAATTGTCTCGCAGTTACATGTCTTCGACGTAATGCTTGTAGTAGTAAATAGCGGTCATCTTGGCGAGTAGAACATCTTGGACGACCTGGTACAGGTCTTCTACTGTAATTGCCTGTTTCCCTATATCTGGCTACGGCTCTAGAAACACTTGACTGATTGATGTTCATCAAATTAGCAACGTATGCTTGAGATCGTCCATCTTCGATTAAAGCAACTATAGCAGCCACTTGTTCTGAAGTTAAATTGCTCATTTTAACCTTACACATATGCATTTTTCTAAATGTGTTCTTTTAGAAAAAAAAGTAAAAAAGCTATGTTCCATGACTTTGTTAGTGTTTTTATAGTTCACATACACGAGGCAAACTTTTTGTGAACGTATAAAAATATCTTGGTTTATAAATGCCCTTTTTTAGTTTATGCGATACTTTTTTGGCGGAGTGTATTAAAAGCAAAGAATAATCCAATAGCTCTGAAAAAAATATATGTATAGTATATGTACCTATTGGATTGGATTGGGGACCTAAGATTTGCAGGAACGAGGAACAAACCCGAGCAATATTTTGAGATTCACATTACAGAATATCAGGTATATATACTTGAACTTCCCCAGAATAAAAAGATAATTAGATTCCTCACCTAGAGCAACAATAAATTTATTTTACCAAAACAAATTATAAACTCTTGACCTGAAGCTCATTCTAGCGTGTACTCCTCTGATCTACGTTTTTCTAACGTTGCCAAATGCTATTACATATTTATTTCCTTTGTACTCGCGTACGTTTCGCTTTCGGCGACATTAGTTTTAATTTAATACAACATAATGATCCAGCAAGCCATGAGATACGATCTGTGTATGTGTATATTAGAGGGCTAGAAGGCTCAAAGTGGAAAGTGTTCATTTGCACCGTTAATAAGCGTGCGTTATTTACTCTCGGCTTAATAAAGTTAACTGTGATACGTATTTTATATGTACAGAGTACATATTTCGCGCCGGCAATCCTATAAACCTCGCGTTTTACGTTTGCAAAGTCCCCACGATATATATATTTATGCTAACGTGTATATGTAAGGTATATTCAGAAATTACTCCGGGTTATTGTGCACGATTATCGACTGTGGGCCGTTATATTTGTATTCGGAATCATTTCTATATTTGCGGTAAAATGTATGCTTAGCCTAGATCTTAATAATTGACTTTAGAATTAGCGAGATCGGTGAAATTCTAAAACGTTTTCAATGCAAAGGTTAGCGCAAGTACAGTACCACACAAAAGGAACATTTTATTGATGAAATGAATCTTTTCGTGTAGACTAACACATTTTTAGTCATATACGGCGGTACCTCGGTTTTATTAAACTAATTAGTTCCAAAAACCATTTGGTAACGCCAAATTTCGTAACTAGAGTTAAACTTTCTTGTAAGCAATAATTCTATAATTTTGGTAACTTGAGGTTTTGAGGTTAGGTGTTAAGAAAAGAAAAAAATAATAAAACTGTATAGTGCGAAATAATGGCACAGAGAAACATACAAATTACTTGAAAAAAAAATGGAATATGAAACGAACGTAGAAGTGGTAAAATATTAGAGAAAGGAGTTAGATTTTGTTTTCTTAGCACCTGACCTCGAATCCCAAAATTAACAAAGTCATAGAAGAATTACTAGAAGATCAAGAGGGAAATCAAAAGCACCTTAAGAAATGAAACTAGAGATACCCAGAGAGAGAATCCAAAGAAAAAAAATATACATTTTGAATATTAAAATTAAAGAGAGTGAATTATCGACCTTGCCTTTTAAATGAATTTTTCGCCAAGATCTTTTTTATCTTAAATGGAAGATGGCCCCACCAACCGATGTGATTTGGCAAAAGGTAAATAATGAATTTAAAATATTCCCTAAGTACGCGCACAAGATTGCAACAAGCTACAGATCTGGTTCTACGCACGAGATCTGTCCGTCGATCCCTAATAATGAGACCATACGAACAGATATGTGTCGCTTATGCAGGTTGCAAGCAAGCAAAGATATGCTGATTTAGAAAAGCGATCTTCGTGTTGTGCACAATGTAAATGTCTCTGAAGCAATAATCTATACTTTGAATGAATCTCTGACAAGCGAGATGGACAGCCATAAATATGTCCTCAACCTCGCCCAAAAGAAAGCACCCGAAGATGGCGGAACAAATGTTATAACCTGCTTTAATATTGCAACACAATTTTTTTTTTGAGGCACAAAACGACAACACAGCCACTCCACCACCGTTAACATTAAAGGACAGAATTTTCTTTTTGTGGTACAATGATAAGCACAGAAAATATCAAATTCCAGAGGTGGCGGGGTTGGAAACTTGCACCCGACGTATTTGGGCAATTGAATTCGGTTGGTAAAGATAATTTTATGAAGAGGAAAAGGTTATGTCGATAAACAAAGTTCGGACTCTTGTTCATTGCGCAGGCCAAGATCAAATTTTCCATGAGATTAGGACATGGCTTATTTCATTTAGTTACGAACAAAAATAACCAATATTTTTCGATTGCTTTCAATAGATAATTAGAGAAACAATTCCAAAAACAAAATCTAAACTCTAACAATCCAAAACTCAAAATTTGATTAATCATCACGGCAAATTTTAACGAGCGAAAAATTGTTGAATGGTCACTTCAAGAATATGTCGAAATCAGACGTATTATTATTCCAACTGTTTACCAATACGTTCAACCGTATACGCTAAGCGGTTTTTGGCATTGACATCAAAAAGAATGATAATAACGAGTTAAACGTTTGTTTCTCTTTTTAATGCATTGCTATCTCGACGTTTTACCTACGCTTAAACGCGAGAAATTCCATCAAAACGCTCGTAACAATAATTAGCTTGGCCCAAGCGAATTGCATGTTGTCTTATTTTATTCGGTATGCTTTAGAACGGCTTACGTTAGCAGTACATTAACCCAAACGTTTAAACGTATTAAACAGATTGATTTTAAGATCAATGCAATAAAGAATAATACAATTTCCTACGTAAAATTTTGCACGTGACAAAATTGTAAGTTAGAAACATTTACGTTTACTGAAGCAATACCAAAACTTTTCGAAATTTGAGGAAACGCTTCGGTAAAATCTAAGTTTAACGGCAATAACAAAATGTCGGGATTAACTATGACTCTTGAAGATATAATGTTGCTAACATTATCACCACAACAAAAACAATGTAATTTTTTTGTGTACAAATAGTTGATTTTTAATAGTAAGTAGAACATTGGTTAACTTCAATCATGTTGCGCACAACATCGATTTTCTTAGCCTGTAACTACCGATTTGGTCGATTTCCACGAGGTCTTCATCGCCAAGCGGGATCACAACGAAATTCTTCAATTCACACCGTGCATGATTAGTATTTGACAAGCTTCCATGTGCTGCGTCAATTTTGTTTATTTTGTTTCCCTTTGAAAGAAAAAAAAATTTCAAACCTGCTGAAAGCTGAAAGCTGCAGGTGACTAAAAGAAATGTAAAGCTTTGAGTCAACTGTAATCGCCAAAAATTCATTTGCAGCTGTTCTAGAAATGCCAAATCTCAATAGCACCATTCGGTGGTCCTCTGTGACAATCTAAGACTGTACCTTTACACTCAATGGATATCAACTAAACGCTCCTTTGCTCAAGGTTTAAAGCTTCTATTCAATATGGTTCATTCAATCACAGTCCTCCAAATATCTGAAACTCTATTTTCGTTGGTGCTCGATATCCATTGATCTCTTATACATCAACATCGACCAACGACATTTATAACATTAGCTTAGCTTCCGACATATCTTTTCTATTGATTCTCAACCGCTGTATTAAATAATTGCCATTCAAGAATGAAAAAAAAAAGTACTAAAAACCAATATTTTGTATCGAAATCTAGTTCCTAGTTCGGTTTGAGAACCATTTCGGTTGACGAAATTTAACCATACATCATCCAAGCATCAGCTTAGCGGACTTGTCTCAATTTCTTTCAGATGAATGAAGAGACAAACAACAGTACGATGCTATTCCTGTACTGTGCGTGACACCTGGTGTACGAGAAACTTATTTTCACTCAACACCTCCGCAAAAGTAAATAGCATTTATATCAATACGGCGAATAGAGTACGGCGTCTCAATGCCGCACCGAAAACCCACACGCCTGCTATCGGGCAGGTTTTCATTGCTTGCCAAATTCGTCGTTTTATTTCGCAGTGTGTTTATGTCTAGTTCATGCAGGGAAAAACACAATTCAATAAACAAACTCGCACAGGCTGTATATAAGGCTGTAAGCGGTACCGGAGCACGCAAGCAATCCCAAGATTTGGAGTACACTGTCGCTCATATAAGTCTATTGTTCGTAGGTACAACAAATCACCAAAGGATTTTTTTTTTGGTAGTGAAAGCACAAAAGAATTTTTTAACACAAGCTTTTCGAATTCAAAGGAGTTTATTAAACTTAAGACGCTACCCTCGTATCTTAAGCAACGCAAAAGATAGTAGCCGCGGGTGAAGTATAGCAAGAATTGTTTATCGTTGTAATTGTCGAATAACTTGAAATTTGGATATCACGTCACAGTTACATTGTGAAATGGTTTTTTTGTAAGTGTCCGGCAAAATTGGTATCGCTATAAGGAGAAGTAAGCAAGATGCCTAAAAAATCGAAGATGGTGGTCGTGTAAACTACTAAAACCGTTGTTTAATTATAGAAAAACACCCAAAATGTATTAAATATTTATCATATAAGTGTTAAAGTTAACATATGAGTTCTTTTCTTCCACTTCTACCAACCGTGTATATATCCTAAGTAGGCATGAACTTAGTTGAACATAGACGGATATTCATGGGCTTCAGTGTACATAATGGCTATATGAATACCTGTTTGTACAATTACTTGATTGAAAAGGCTCCCTTGATATGTCAATACGAACAGACCAACACAAATCTGATAGGTATGCTGTCGTCGTAGTATAATGACAATATTATTGTTTCCAGGACCGTAATAGGTGAAATTAAAATAGTCTCGCGTGATTTGTAAAAGTATTTTTCGTACCTTATAGCGTCTATTCTCATTTCTCGATTTATACGGTCGCTCTATTTTAGTATATCGCATATTTTACCTCGCACAAATGCAAAGAATATATTCCTGCTAATAGAAATTCGTCCGTCTCGTCTCTTTGGCAGTTCGAATAAGTGTTCTTGTGGGACGAAAATAGTAGTCAGCACATAAGAGATCCGATTTTATTTATTAATGTCGTTCCATAAACAAGTCCGATTACGCTTTAAAGGGTGTGTTTAAATGTCAGCGCACGCGGCGAGTTAATATATATTCGTTATTGGGAGCCGATTGTTATTGTACACTAAAAGCGTTTTATGATCGCATGTTTCTCTGAATAATTGTCAGAGGGTATCTTGTCGCTGTCGTTCAACTACGTTAAATGCCTAATGGAGAACGTCTAAAATAGACGTCATGGACGTACATACGTACGATTGCTGGATTTTCGTCGGGTAGAAATACGCATATTTTAAAACAGCGTGCTTCAACAAGTTTTACATGTAATTTCCCATGTTTCTTGTTAAATAATTATTTTAGAAACTAGAATTTTAAATATTACTGCGGAATTGAAAGTATTATACGCAGGTGGTTCGAAAAGTTTCAAGTTTCCAGATGAAGATGGCGATACTGGTCAAAAATTGCCGCATTTGAAAAAAAAGTTTAGCTTCACCAAGAAAAACACACGGTTTCTCTCCGAGGAAGATGACTTTCACCGAATTAGGAGGAATTTGGAGGCTCTTATTTTACAGAACTACCTTTCGAACGAATTAAAAAGATGAGAACATCCGTATAGACCTACGTAAAGAAAGAAAGCTGAACTTATCGCTTATCTGGAAGAGATATACAAAGTCTGCCCATTAAAAAATCGCGCATTCTTGCTACGATTCCCTACAATATTTCACTAATTCTGATAAGTCTTCTCCAAGATAGTACGGCTTCACAGTCTTTCTTATGCTACGACTAAGTATCATTACGTTTACTTCTATAATTCTTATGCTAAGCGGCAACATGTGTTTCATTACACCTGCATTTGCACAATCTCTTACACATACGACTAGTAGTACAGAAAAATCATTTAAACACAACTGCTACATACATACGTACGTACATACACGTTTCGCTTCAGACAGTTTTATTTCCTTTCGACGATTTTAAGAGCAATCTTGCGCGTTGCGCTTAAAACGACTGTCAATTTCATACGTGTGCCTTGTAACACACCTTCAACGAGCTCGACTGGCTACTTGAAGGTTATCGAATAAACCGGCCTTTCCATTTTTTTTTTCCTCGTGTAAGATACAACTCATTCAAGATAAAGTTCAACACCTTGCGTAATACAAAACATATAATACCTATGTGTGTACGCAATTTATGCAAGATGCACAATATTTATAATGATCACCCGTCCAAGGTATTGATTGCCGTATGTAAATTGATCCTCGTGTTTGAGGTTTGCTGGCTATCGAGTAGAATCGATCGATTTCATATGAGCAGCTGTGTATTGATTTCGCATTTTGCTTTTATGTACTTATGTGTACTCTAGGTTTGGTTACCTTTAGTGCATGTCAAGAGTTTGCCATGTTGAACTTGTGTGTTGTGTAATTTTAATATCGAACTGAAAGGGTGTTGTCAATCTCGAGAATTTGAATTCTTAGTTCTTTAATGCCAACCGAACGACTATTCGGAAAAGAAACAAAACTTTTGACTATATGAGGACCAAGTGGATATTATTGAAAATTAACAAAAGAGTAGGCCACCAAAAGCAAAACATATACTATTGTTTAGGACAAGCCTTCATCTGTTAGTTACGGTTTAATTGTGGTATTTGCATTAATTAGCTGTCTAAATTAACTTTCGGGATCTTATTACTTTAGTTCCTCGTTTCGACGAGTAGACCAATCCAATGAACACAGCTACCTATGCAACGTTGTAGAATCGATTAGCTTTTCCACAAGATCATGAAAAATTGAATCAGCCCGACTATCTCTCATGAATTCAGATTTTGCCCAAGATCAACCAAAAGAATATACCAATAGAACCAATAGAAGATCCTTTGGACAGATTAGAAAGATAGATACACACCGTCCAAACAAGTTAGGTGCATTTACTGCGACGTTTTAGACAAAATAGGAACAATTGAATCTAACTGATGTTCAACTTAAAGCTACAAGCTGTCGGAAGGACCCGGGGTGGTATTAGTCTTAATAAGTTCTCTAAAACTGTTGTTACTATTACGTGTTTTATTAATGAAACCCTTCCAATTTTTTTGAATTCCAAATCAATATATCACTCCATAAATTAATTTGTTTTTTCTTGGAAATGCTTTTATTATTGAATTGTATCTATCCCTCTTCAATTTATCACCAGCCTTAAGATCCCGTTTTATATCTCCTTTTTGTATCTCATTTCTTTTATGAAAAAAAGTTCAAATGGATCGAGTTTTTTGCACTTGAGTGTATTAGTTAATGCGCAACATAATCTTTTTCATCTATGCTACTCTAAAATTCTTTCTGCTTGATATTTTTCCATTTACATTTCGAGACTTTATAATTCCATCGACCATCTTTTTTAAGATCACGTTTTCGATGAATTACTATTTTAAAATAATTTTTATATCATGGAACGCTATGATTATCTACATATTACATAAATTTTCTGCGGCATCTATACATTAAAATAGGACACTTGATGAATGGATGAATTACCGTTCTTTTTTGCTAATTCACCTGTTTTCACATGCCGTACTTTCATTTTCCTAGAATTTTTGCAACACATCGCGCAGTACAGTTGAGTCACCGCACATCACGTAGCCTCGCACAGTACGACGGGCGAATTATGTTAATCCATATTTTGTTATTAGAAAAAAGTGCACAGTCAGGGAATTTAATGAGAAGGTTGGTAGCAAATTTCGCCAGATAGGATCTAGGTCTGCTGTAGATGTTTGTCTATGCGCGAAGCCTGTATTTTGGGTGGTAATAATTCTAGTTCTTCGTGTTCTATCGTTCAGATTTCGTGCCGCGCATATTAAATATTAGCAATCCTCCATTGTAAATACCATTCATATCTAAGTGTTTGAACGTTGTTTAAATGTATATGAATGCGAGGAATTCCGTTGTTTTATTTATTTTATAAAGTGAATTTCGTTTGTTTTTCTTTTCGATGAAATAATTTTTGAATTCGTTAAATGTGGACGAAAATTAAGATATTCGATGTAGAAAATCACACACAGACAAATAAATGGATGGAATGGTCTCCATCCATTTATTTTATTTCCATATTCTGCGTTTTCCATGTATATTTCAGATGATTTCATATAACGATGCGTATGCTTAATACCGCAAGTGAAACAGATATTTACAGTAAAACATTAATCCTGAATTTGAGTGTCGCATCCAAGTGGTTTCCAGTATTTCTGTATTAGTGTGTAATAATAGCCATAAAGATATCTCATAAGAATGTGAACTACAGCAACGAGGCGGTCCCAACCCGGAAACTAAGAATATAAGAAATACTTTGCAACATTTTGCTATTTTTAACTGATACATTTAAAATTAAGAAGATCTGTTGGTTCTATAACAGATAGTCTTAGCTTATCAAAAAAAGTTGGCCTTTTAGCGAAAAGTGGAATATATATCCAACTACCAATCGTTAAAAGAAGGTGCGATTATGTAAGAAACTTTGAGTTCAGTGATCTTAAGCTTCAAAATTTCTCTCTTTCCTTTACTCCTTATTCTTCTTCCTGACTTCAATCTCTTCGACATCCTTTTTTGAATAATACTTAACTTTTTAAACTGTTTAATGTTTAATCTTCTTCTAATTCTCCATCTGCCTTTATTCAGGCATAATTCAAGATTCATTTCTTCATTTTTTTATTAATCATTCCGGTTTCTGGAACATTACGTCGTGACCGTTGAGATTCTAGGACTACTTAGAACTTTATTTCCTTTTGCCGGCCGTTTTTCGATTATTTTCTCTTCATTTCCAATACTACGCCCAGGTTATCGAGCTACTCCACTTTTTCTACTCTATATTTTGGACATCTTCAACAATTTAACAACAACAATTCAAAAGTAAATATATGTTTTCTCTCTCATTATTTTTCATCATCATGTAATAATCTTCTATTTTGGTTAAGTTAACTAGTTAACCCATATTTTTTGTTATCCTCCAGGGATGTCTGCTTCCACAAATTAGGCCGCCCCTGGAGCTGCAGATTAAAGAACATTGTGGGTAATGGGTCAGCCATAATCAATTCTTTCTTTACTGAAGATTCTTCTGAGGCCCTACCCTCCAATATTATTTTAATTTCCTTTTTTCCAAAATAGCATCGTTCTCCTTGTCTTAAACCGTTCCTGACATTCAATTATAAATTCATTGTGATAATTATCTAGAAGGCTAAATTTGGCATTAAGGCGTTGAAGTTCGCTTACTCGGCCTGTTGTTTTATAAATGCTTTTTGGGAAGCATCAAAAATAATCTTGATATCTTTTTTGCTGTTTCTAATTAGGTTAACAGAAAACTGAGTATCTCCACTTCCTATTAGTCCACCTCTATTTTTATGTTCTTTAACTAATCAAGACCAGATGTCCCTCCCAGCGGAGTCGCTTGTGACTCCACATACGGCCTCTGGTAATACGAAGTGTCTTTCAGAACCTTCTCTGCTAGTTCCTCGGTTAATATATTACCCTTTAATATCCTCATGTATCGGTAGCCAACCCAAATAATTGATTAAGCAAGACCTTTTGACTATTACTTTTGAGAAGATTATATTCTTCGTCAGCTTGCCACAACTTTACATATTCTACCATACCAGTCTTCAAATTTTAATGTGAACCGCGCACGCTGACATACGAAAACGAAACCTCATTTTAAAGTTTAAATTAGGTTAGGGCGATTACGTTAGAATTCCCTGTTTTAAAATCATTCTAAATGTAAATTAACTCGCGTTGGTTAGTTCATCCATTCACTACATACATCTAACCGCAAAAAAGAGAATTCATTGCTAGGAAGACTGTCCACATATCGCTATATACGGCGTCCGTGATTCCCAACAGAGCGCAATGAATGCCAGCAAGAGAAAGAGGCTTTAAAACATGTTCCAGTAACCTAAATTAGTTAGTATGTAAATACAGATGAAATCTGCTCCGAATAGGCAACGTATTTGCATTTTACCCTCTGTCCATGTGGCATATGGTGCGTGTGGCAAAAAGTCCGGAATAAAGCTACGAATATAGGTTTCTATGCGCTCAAATTGATAATAATGAAAACTGTCCCAAATACTCGGCAACGAATGGCTATTAGTATAACGCGATATTGAAGTCGGTAATTGAATTATGAAATATCGATGAAATTGAATTAAAGTCTCTGCCGGTGTTATTTAAATAAGTTAGGAAAAAGGTATTTTTAGAACTCGAATTGTTTTTTTTTTTATGTAACTTATTCCATATATTTAAAACAAATAACCAACAGGAGGCCAGCATTAATTCTGTGGCATTGTAGAAATGTAGCAGTAATCCTGGAAAGGAGTACGCAAGCGTACCTTGTACTTTATTTATTGACAGATAATAGAAACATTCTTCTTCTTCATCGCAGAAACTTCTTACGGGCATTCCTCGCTCGATATACCAAAAATGTGCTTTGAAGTTCGTTGCACTTACGCGCTAAAATTCCTGGTTTTCTACGCACTATTAGGCAACCATGAGTACATCCTCTACGCTCCTTTAATTGTGATTTAGTAATTTCCTCAGGTATCTCGCGATGTGGCTTCGGGACACGTTATAATGACGCCGTTGGAATATGGTCTAGACCTATCCGTCTCCGTGGGTTTTCTATTTGCGTTAGTTTTCGTCGTTCGAGAGTTATGTGCAATAACAACAATAACAATTTTAGTGTCTATTAATAGCGGTAATGATCTTGTGGTGGATATCTACGCGGACGCTAGCCGCAGTATATGTAGAAGCTGGCAGGCGAAATGTGTTGTAATTATTAAGTTTATTATTGTTTTACGAGGAGCCATTGTAACCGAGCGCAACGTTACGAGTCTAAAGAAATTAATTTTGTAAAAGGGGGTATTCATTAAGGCTGGATATATTTTAATTTATATTCGTTAAGTCGCGAGGAGCACCTGTCTTCTATTATCTGAAGAAAATTATGGAATATACGAATGGATGCAACTAATCATGCATGAACATGATTTCCTTTTGCACTATTATGAATTATTTTGTCTTTTTTTGGGCAAATAAATTATTATTATTTCTTTTATTGTTCCTCTCTAGGCTTTTGAGGCTCTTGACTCTAGGTTTGCCTTCACTTCCCAGTTTTTTTAGTCCTTTGTGAGATTCGCAAAGGACGTAGCACAAGATGGCGTATCTCGAGCTTCAAGGACCGTAGGATCCGTAGAGATCCAAGGATGAGCTAATTTCAAATCTGACAGATAAGTAAACATCCACATGTTTTTAATTTGACGTTACCAAATACGATGCTTAGACAATCATACATTACACCATTTCGCACCATGCTGCAACGATCCTTGTTAGGTACAACACAATGTTTCCTATACAGCCGTTGAGGCAAAATAATTTACGCCTGTTCCCCCAATCCAATGGCGTTCCAAGGCTTGCTTTGACGTACACACGTGGAAATTACACACGTACTCGTTAAGGATCATTATCTATGCGTTGTCTTGGGAAAAAAACGTAATTTTATAGGCCCATCGGACGGCGATGGCTGGATGCTTACAGGGCGGTCCGCGTTTCCAACCAGTCAGACGTCGGTAGCGCATGTTATCGAAAGAAACACGTAAGTCAACTGCTTGATATGCGATCGCCATGGTTCTAGTGTACGGCCTATGTAGCCTATTGATTGATTATTCATTCAAAATAAATTGGACGCATTGTTACGGATAATTGGAGAAAGTCGTATTGGGGTTCTTATTAAGTACGTGTATGTATTACACAGTTTCTAGGAACGATGATTTGAGCTCGGCGATTAAACTCATTTGTTTATGGAAATGTTGTGATACCGCTTGTGTCGCATCTGTTGTTATAAGAGAAGCTGTCAAAAGAATGATGTAATAGTTGATGACATTACGAATTCGATTGGGTTTGCAAGCTCAAAACACGTCAAATGAAAGTGCTTTTAAATTATCAGAAAACTTACAAAAAAAAAAAGAAATCGAGAGCAAAAACAAAAGCCGATAAAATCGATTTATTTTTGTGGATTTATAGTTTTTACTAGAAACGTTCAACTAAAAGAAGAAGCAACTGGTGGGAGCTCATAGCAAACGTCCTCAGGAAAGTCCACAGGAACAGGAACTTCTGCTAAAAAGTATTCGACATCCCCACTTACACTGCCGTCTATGGTAATAGACTTTCTTTTGAAGGATATCTGCCAGTATTCCTCAATTCGATTGGATAATTGGGAAACAGATATTTCTGAAAAGAAAATCGTGAAATTCTCCCAAATACAGGGATGGACTCAAGAAAGTACTAATTTTTTCTTTACTTTTTTTGAGGTAATTAAATTTAATTAATTGCAGAAACTGTGTGGTGTAGTCCGTCCGAGTTTCGTAGATTCGAACTCATTTAATTTATTATTTTACAAATTTTTCACTGTTCGCTGATGGAAGCTAACGTAACAGGGCTGTATTCTTCTTAATCTACATTATATGGACACACTTTTCACCAAAAATTCAATATTTAAATAAAGGAATTTTACAACCAAAAATATAGCGCAGAATTTGAACGAATTATCTAAAATTCTCATTGTTGTAATTTGAAGAATAAATGTCGCGTCCTTTTTGTGAAAAACCTCGTAACTTTCGTACAAAATTTATTGCTGTGGAACCATTTCTATACTTGAAAAAGTTAATACCAACTTTAAAATCAAAAACGAAATGAAAAATAAGGATTAAAAAATAAAAGTAGTCTATTTTAGATCGCCGCATCATGTATATACAACGGCCGCGTTTATTTGTTTGTACACCCCTTGTATATATTCAATCCGGGAATATTTGAACGTACGTATAATCTATAAGGACCAAAATAAAAATTACGACATCCATACGAAAACGCAAATATATTTATTTAGATATTTTTAGAACCAACAGAGAATCAACATGGGATTATTTACTAGCACAAAGAAAAACAACGTAAAACGTTATACAAAAACCAAAAAACCACACGCATGTAGATATTTACATAAAATTCATGTCAAAAACAACAACAAACAGTACAAAATCAAAAATAATATTGTTAATATGAGCAGAAACTTAGTTATTTCCACCACAGTGCATCGTTTAAATAGGGAAAAAATGCTCACGAGAAAGTCAACACACAATGATCTTTTTATTTAATTATTTCCAGTACGATTATTACGATGTACGATTTATGAAGTTACCTTCTACGTTTGTAGGTTGGAGTACTGAAACGAAAATACATCCAGTCGAATTCTCGTCAATGTAAAAAGATCTAGAATAAAAAAAAATAGAAAAAATTAAAACCTGTGTGGAAGCAAAGGATGATCGATGAAGTTGAAAACGATGGTTGAAAATTGAAACTTGCGACAGCGAAACGGTTAAATGAGATAAGAGTGTAACGCAAATTTGAGATAATATGAAGAATGCGTATGTACGTATGAAAGATGCTAAACCCTAAAGAAGAATGGAAAGATAATAAAACGTAATTTGCAAGGACTTTAATTAACTTATTAGATGTATTTTAAATTAAATATACTTCTTACATTTACAAGGTTTTATTCAATTGCACTAACTTTTATTTAATTCTAAAATAATTTAGGATCCAATAGGCTTATCTACAAAATAACATAAAAGACTCCTAATTTAGATAAGAAATTATTTGGAACAAATCCAAATAAATTTAAATATGCCGAATATTGCAAAAACCCAATAGTTTGAATTAAAATAACTAAATATTAATTTTAGCTTTTAAACTGGATATCTTAACATAACTAAAGTTTTCAGCAAAAAAAAAAAAAGAGAAAGAGTAGTAAGACAAAATCTGATAACCCAATAATTTCTAAAAACTGTTGAAAATAGTCACCGCCAGTCAAACTTTTTTAAAAGAAAAAAAAATGCAAGAAGAATGAGCCGTTGGTAATATCACCAGATTTTGTAAAGGCTTGTGTTGAATATCTAGTTCTAAGCAGTTGAAAATAACTTGCCATGCTTTCACCCACTATGTATGTTCTAGCTTCATGTTATGGAAAGCAATCGTGCGTTTTCTATTCTCGATTAAGCCGGTCAATAAAAGACTGTGTAATATTTTATCAGTAGGTAACCTTCTTATAATAATGTATATCATTTAAAAAATAATAAATGCATCTTCTTCAACTACTAAACAACAGCAAATTTCTACGGATGAAGAGAAATTTCAACGCTAATGTTCATCTTCTCGACAAAAAAAAAAAACTATCAAGTCAAAAGCAATAACAAGACTTTACTGACAATTCGAGAGAGCTATTTTGAGGATGTGTCGATCCTCATTTTCATTCGGTCAACGATTGAAAAAAAAATGAAGGTCCTCATCGAAACAACTGTCCAGAATTAATTGATTAATTCTAAACTTCTGCGGTATGGAGTATATCGATATTTTTTTGTTTACCGCAGTTCATAGCTTCAAATTAGACGATTAATACTGAGTTCTATCGTGACGCTCAAAGACGACTAACAGAACGAAACGTTTAAAAAAATTATTCATTTTTTATTTATTTTTCTAGCTTATGGTAAAATAAGATTGCTCCAAACCACTATTTATATTAGTCACAGCCTGAATTAACAGTGGACTGTATGGGCGGCGAGAATTTCCGACTCCTCTGAATTATTTTTTACGGGAAGTTAGCTAGTTAGGGAAGCCCATAAACCAGGAAATTTTTACAATTTAATTTCTAAAAAGCAATTAACGTAAATCCTCCTTCTAAAAAAGAAATAATTCATCACCCAGAATCCCCGTATTAACTACCCCTATTTGCTGAGCAAAAATTCATCAGAGTCATATATTCGTGCGATAAATTGAAACCCTATTTGGAATATTGAATTCTCGGACAGCCGTATATCATTGACGCAGTGTGGGTATTGCGCTTACGAGCGGTCCCCGGGTTCCCGAACGCAACGTCCTTGCTAGGTCTTTCACCGGTTGTTACCCCCTTGTGTACGCGGCAACGGCTATTGCGGAGCAACCACGCCGCACCACACCACACCACGCCGGAGCTGCTCGTCAATATTTGCCTGTCTACTGCTTGCGCCACTGCCGCCGCGGCAAAAACGATTTTTCGAGGACGATTACGTGTCGTAAGCGTATACGCAAGGTATAGAGGAGTACGGTGGGCCGCCTAGGCGAACGGCAGGACTCTCACGGAATCGTTGATAGGCCGGCGCAGGCCTGACATTGACTCACTAGCCTAGCTGATGTAAACGACGTTGCGCGACCGCTGCGGTACGACAGACCCGGGCCTCCATGACACGGTGTTTTCCTGGTCAAAATTCAATAACTTTTGAATGTATATTCACATGCATATGAAACTAGATATATATGAGATACGATGGTTATCTGTTTAATATTATAAGTAATATAATGCTAGTAACTATAAGCAGTAGTTGTGTTAGGTTTATTTATATGTGCAAATTATTTTTGTTTTGGTAAACGTCTAGATACTTTATAATACTTTTTTGCAGAGACTAGACAAATTCACCCTCTTTTCTCCTCTTTACTCATGAGGCGAATAGCCACGAGTCGATCTAGTCGCTGCAAAAAAAGGAATAATTCCACCTGCTTTTGTCCTTTCTAATAATAATTTATAATAGCAGGATTTGCCTTTAAATCTACCGACAGCGCGACCTTTGTTCTAATAAACATAACGATTTTCTCTGTAAAGGGCAAATATGAGCACGGAGTGAATTGTGCAACGAATGTACAACGATATGACCCAAAAATCAACTCAAAGGCAAACTGAGGTAACGCAGAAGAATCTCTGAACTTAAATTTTCTCATAACGTGATGTTCCTTATCTTCGAGAAAAACAATACATTAAAGTAATTTATGCTTCAAGATTCCATTTGAGAATACATGGAAGAGAAATATCACGTAATTCAAATTTTGCGAATTGAACGGTCTCTAGTAACGACGATCAAAGATCTACAACTTTGAAGTTCATTTACCGACACCCTCATAACCGCATTGTCTTTAATAAGCCTGGAAACTTTAGTATCCGAAACGACAAAATATTGGATAAAAATAACTACCTTCAGAAAACTAGTTTTGGGTATTCGTTCCGTAACACGGCGGAGCACGTCAAACACGAGCGTATAATTTGCGGCGCTAGATATGGTGGAAATAATAAAACCGCAAACTGATAACATGACTACGGGATTCGTTCGTTACACGTTTTCGTGTTAACGTCTTAATTTTGCCTGGAAAGTTTGTAGTCAGCATAATAACAAGTGAGTCCGTTCTGACGAAATGGACTGTTTCCAGTCACGAACCTCTTCTGAGAATGCTACAAATCGGAGCAAAAAAAAAAACAGATACTTGAAGTAGGTTGATATATTTTACATATTGCCAGACTCGCCGTTACATTCTTTATCTTACAACAACCTCGTTACTTCCAAATTTTATCTTTTTCTAATTTTTTACGTTTTCCCAAACATTTTCAGGTATGGATGAGAACTACACCAAAAAACTAATTTTTTCTTTTGTAAATCTTTTTGCCATTTTAGGCTTAGTAGGTGATTGTTGGCAATTTCAAGTTGAATATATCGGTTAAATCAAGCCAATGCTCAACGAATTACGAACATTGAGTATTCCAAAATGTCAAGAGATTTATGTTGAAGAGAGGGGGAAGATTGACAATACCAGAGTTTTAATCACTATAAAATGAATGTACCACAGAAGCTTTAAAATTCGAAACAAGTAAAATCTAAGCATCCTTCTATAGAGGATTTGAGCAAGAAGACAAGCCAAGAAAAAGACATTTTTCTTCTTCCAAACTTCATCGTTTTGAGACCCTATGAAACTCCCAAACGTTAACTGACGCGTAAAAGATTTTGATTAATTTCGAGCAAAAAATACAAAGAAGAGTTCACATCCTCGTCTAACAGTAGGAACTCTACGAAAGACTTTCTTTTTTTGCTTGCTATATATCACCCTTGGAGTTTCGCCGGCAAAAATACCAACGCCCATTTATTAATAATAATATCCTAGTTGAGTTTATACTCTACCGACCGCGAAAAAGGATATTGCCGCAAAGCCATCACATCTACGACGACATAAATTTTATAGACGCACTGTTAATCCTTAAGCCGGGCGAGGAAACAGGATGATCCATTAAGTTAACGAAATGTCCCTTGATATTGTCGCAGCGATGCTTAGCGTTGGTTTTTTTTCCTTTTATTTCTTTTCGCTTTTTTTCTGTTTTTTTCGCCTGTTTCGTTTAGTTATACTTTACTCCGGTTTAAATGCTCTTTTAAGTCTACCTTTCCAGGTTTCATATTTTTTCTTGATTTTATTTCTCAACATTCATGACATAGCAATTCAAAATTTTAGATTAAAAAAAAATAATATTAAACAATGTAACAGTTGATTCTGTTTGCCTGGCGAGAAATAAAGGCCTCGCTCTACGCAATCAACAGAATGCCCATTTAAGGAACCTTATATCCTGGAAAGGAAGCATTTCCGGGTATTACGAGAATGTTATTCTAACGCCAATGTAGAATGGGTTATATAATGATACAGCTCCCTTTTAATGAACGGTTGTATACGTCAAATTGCTACCATTAATACGAGAAAATAGTCCTTTAAAACAGCATTTTTTCTAAATTCTCACTTCGCCTCACAAGAACGACGTGATATCATCGCTAGTCGCACGGTATAGATTAAAAAAATGCTCGTACGCCCACTTGGTTCACCGAATTGATTTATTTTTCGTCGAAAGGTTTCGTGCGCGACTTTCCATACACAATACACCACCTCCTCTATTCAAATTTGCCTCACAAAATAAACATCTTCTAAGGCTTCGTGAAGCTACGCCAATGTAAATTGTGTTTTCTTCGCGTAAAAATGAACTTTCACGCCCAATCTCCACTCAATAGACGAAATTACACACGAAATGGGACATTGAATGTATTCAATAGTCAAACCTCCACCGACGTTGTTATAAATCGAAATTATAGGTAGGTCATTACTCCGTTGAGGAATACAGTATGTTTACAGTTCCCTTATCCTCAAAAGGAATTTTAATGGATATATTGCGGTAGAACGTTGGCTATTTATTTAAATATGTCAAATTTTAGAATTTTTTACAAAAAATTTCAATATTTCATTTGTTGGATATATTTCGATCATTTTTTTGTTCAATCCCGTTACCTTCATTCCTCCTTTCGAAATCGTGAATCTACTCTTCGAGATCACGCAATTTTCCGTTCCCCCACTCCGAAAACTGAAGACTATAACCACGTCTGTATCATTGACGATTGTTATCTGAATTGTAATCGTCTGAAAAGTTTTACAAATGCGAATTATAAAACTTGTATATACCGCCCGCCTAACGAGCAGTCAGTCGATTATAATTCCCAATAAATCACTGTCGATTCGCAGCCATTCTTCGACAAGTCAAAAGACTAACGACTACACGGACACGATCTCGCACGCTAGGCGTATCATACGCATTCGCCTTGCAGAAAGGCAAAAGCGGCGAATCGACATTCTTCGGTTCAAATAAATCTGAATATTTTTAAAAAGCAAATGAACCGCGTTCGTTTAATATTAGTGAAACAGTACGACGCATATGTCACGCTATTTTTACGCGCATATATTGGGTTGATTTAGCCGGCTGTATGCGCTCAGTAAGGCGGGAAACTTAGAAACCATCCGGTTAGTATTCGATAAAGTATGAAAACGACATACGATGAAAAAGTTGTTAAATATTAAGAAAGTCAATGTACAAAAATAGGTACTTCTATTACTTACGATCATTAGCTTCAAGTATAAGATAAACTAATATTATTCTGAAATTTGGGCAACACACTATCAGAACATCAATAGAAACGTCAGAAATATTCCTTTTAGTAAAGATAGTTTTTATTAGCAACTTGTTGGTTTGCATAAAAGTTGAAGACGTTGAATCATCAATGAATAGACCTTGATAAGAAAACCAATTTTTTGGAAAAGAATTTTATTTTTCAACGTAGTTTTTCTCCTTTAGAAGTGTAAGTTTTATCAAACTCTTCGAGGTATTACCTTCTCATTCGACCCATTTTTTCCCCATTAAGTAAGATTTTTCAGGTTGGGAAAGTTGAAGCTTCCCCAAAATAAAGTACCTACTTCTAACATCAGTTAACAAACGTCCACCAAATAAAAACATGTCATAATGGCATAAGATTGAAAGAAGCAAATAAAAATGGACAAGCATCCGTTATCTATTATATTATAGCAACTATGCGCGGTACACGTACCAATTTAGAAACCTCGTTAACGCCCTGATTTATACATAGTACTACTACCGTTGCATTCAGACCACCGCATACATATTAAAGTTGCATTAAGTGGCCATTACGAGGACTTCAAATCGAGTTGTAAATGGATGACCGTGGGCCGCGCGATGAACCTCAGCGCAGTCGAATGATATACCCTTTCATAGGCTATGCTATTACGTACTGCTAGGGAATATGTGGCCGCGTATACCTCGTACCTAATCTAATTTTTTCGTGTCCCACTAGAATTACGTCTTACTTTCCGTTTCAGAAATGTCACCGCGTCGTAAACGTATAATATGGGTATTTGTATCTCTGTACCCATTATACGACTAATGAATCCAGGTAGATCTGTATGTGTACGCCTGGGTATATGTATGTAGGTAACTGGTATTTCAAGTTTTGAAATATAATACCTGAGATCTTTTCATTCGTCTCTCATCGTTATTCTTTATTTAAAGTGATGATAAAAGAGACCATCAAACATTAGTCCATTGAAAATATTACTGGTATGCCTATAAAGAACGAAAAAATTCATTATGAAACTCTTTTCTTTCGAGAAGCTTTCCAAACCTACTATTTTATTATTTGACTACCTCAATCACTCGAAGTTTTCAAATCGAATTCAACGTACATGTACCCACCTTCATTAACTTTCCGGATCAATAATCACTTTAAAAGCAGTTCAAAACTTGTCCAAAAGGCGGCAGAGTCAAGTCAAAGTTTGAAGAATTGCGAAAAACTCTATTCAGTGGTTGATGCTCGCGTCTACTTTATAAAAAAGAAAAACCCCACAAAAAATATTGAACAACTTAGAAAAACTAGTTTCGTCAAATAGATCCAGTTTGCTTTGATCCATATTTCGGTATCGGTTGAAATTTTCTAATAAAGAAGGAAATCAGTAGCTTTGAACTGCGACCTAATTGACAATGTACAATTTAAGTTTTGAGCAATCCAGCGAAAATTGTTGGACGTTGGAGTCTTTAAAGGAGACGGTATTAAATTGTGAACGAAATCAAACAAAGCAAATTTTATATACATTGTATTCAGCGACGAACATCTCGGGAACGAATGAAGATTTTAAAAGCCAGAAAACTTTGTTATAAGCATACGGTACGTGTAGGTACATATTTTGTGATAATTTTTTATTATTATTATTAAATACATCACCGCTGTGTGGTACTTTTTTTTTTAAGAAAGAGCTTGCCTCTAACAAGAAATAATAATCTGTTTCTGTCATTGTTCTTTAAAAATCATGCAAAATTTATTATGACCTATTCGAAAACACATTTTTTTTAATTGGACTTCTAAATTTAACGGACAACTTCCCGTGATACCTAAGGTTTATTCAGGCTTGTGCTTAAATAAATACATATGTGTGACAATCAGGTGCTGTATACACATAGGACAGCTAAATTCCAGAAAATCTGCACGTTTAACAGTCATAGGTGTGGCATTTAATTCTCAATTTATGCAAATCTCAGTTAAATTTAAATGTGATAATTATTTCTGGCTGCAATATGTAGAGTATGCGAAGCCGATATAAAAAAAGTCATTTTACATTTACATTACATTAGGTGGGTTACGTAATGCTAAAAGTCAAGTAACGAAACGAAGCATTGAATCATGTATTGCTTTTACATGTTATGATGTTATTTTATTGTTTTTATCGCTTGACAAAGGTTAATTTATGAATCTATATTAAGAAAGTTAATGTTATAAGTATCTTTGGATGGGTGTGGCTGTAGTCCTACAAAAAGTTGTCACTAAAGTAAACCGGCCGTTAGTTCAAAATAATCTCGTTGCGAGTCTATACAGTTTTCCGACTTCTTTAATCTATCCAAATATCAGTTAACCACTAGTCCAGCAAAATAGGCGCCTACAAATGTGAGGCCCTCCTCATTCGATTTTGAAGATCTACGCCTTCCAAACGAAACTTTCAACCTAGGAAACAGAAGAAAAATCATTGGCGAGCCCAATAGATGCGTGTCAATTCGAATCCTAATACAAAAATTTTTGCCATGGCAACTATTAAAGAGTAGGAGGATGCGTTGTTTTGGTGGAACAAAACTTGTCAAGTAATCTGCGTTATTGTTTTTCCCTTTTTAAAACAGTGGATCAACACAACAATATAAGTATTTCCCAGAAAAGTCACGTTCACTTTCCCGACCGATGGAACAGTTTTCACCTTTGTCGGAGTCGATTCAACCTTCGCAGTCGACTACTTCGACTATGCCCCGGCTTCATCAAGTTTCATCTACAACATTTAATCTATAGCAAAGTCCTACGTATTTCGCTTTGCAAATATCAATATCTGCCACATTCTTTGGAGATGCCCTTTGCTACCTCCTAAACATTAATTCTACGCTCGCCTAGCACCATTTGGTTGAACTTTCTCGATGTTGTCGCTAGCGGTTGCAGCTTTTGGATGTTACGAACATTTATCGTTAATAAAACTGATACTACTACGTTTAAATTCAGCTACCCAAGATTTCGATGTGACAAATATTTGTGCTGCTGGGTCCGCATAAACAGCGTCCATATCGGCTTTGATTTGGGTAGCCATCGACTTCCAAATCGAAAAATTTAATCACAGCTCGATATACGAGTTTTTCCATATTTGCAGAAACACTACACCGTTAAACAAGAACCGAGCGTCCAACATGGCCGAATAATTCAACACATGCCCAATTATATTAGAAGAATGTTTTTAATAGGTAACGCCATCTTCATGTTGAGGCTTGAAACTGTTCAGGCTATCCTCGTAACATTGCTTTCTTGATTCCAATATCAATCCTTCCACTTGTCTTACCAAACAGTACTTAACAGTATCAAAGCTCTGTTCCACAAAGCTCTAAAGACAATGAAAGATAGTACTTGCTATGTCAAATATTACTTGACGTTTTTCTGTATTATTTACCACCCGACATACATCACGCAGATATCAGAATCAAGAAAATTTACAAAAATAGCACAATACTTTATAATAAATGCCTCATTAAAAGCAAAGACTCTCCAAATTAATTGTCGCTATAACGCAGTCCGGACGATCATCGTTACACACTTTGAAGTCTGAATTTTCGCACGACCACCGCAACATATTAAACTTGAAATAAATCGACGGTAATTACATCATTAATTTTATTCTTTTGAGTGTGACAGGACACCCACGGGTCCGTTCTTGTTTTGTCCCCTTTTCTGGCCGTTCGTGTATTATGCAAATTAATAGTTGGACGAAGCCATTACTCATTTCGCGCAAAAAACGAAGCGCGGTACCATCGCATCGTACAGAAGAAGACGGGCCAGACTGGTATGTCACTGAATGATGCGAGTCGATATATTCGCTAGATATGAAAGTCATGGAGTGCGCATCCGCCTCGCCGTGAATATATCACTTAAATTAAGTCATTATTTCGATCTGGTATTCCGGTGGAATCTTTGAAAATCCTCATTGAAGCGTTGCATTTTATTTCTTCGTTGTACCTTGCGAAATTGTGATGTTAGCAAAGAGTTCTAAACAACGCAAGCATTTTTCAAAATATATGTAACAAAATGAAGTCACCCAACACAATTTATTGGATTAATGTTTTTCAGTGTAGAAGCTTCTCTAGCTAATGACTAGATATTAAATCTAGCATTACCTAGAATGTACTGTTTATCTAAGATACACAGACCTGAAAAAAGTATAAGAGTCATGTTCAAGATTTACAGTCCAGTGTATATTTGCTTTCCAGACTGATAACTGAAGTTGAACCGGAGCTTTTTAACATCTCTACAGTACTAGAAATGTGGCTTGTGAAGACCGAGGAGTCCTAGATATCCTTAGTCAAATATATACAGCGTTAGTAAAAAGTCCCGGAACGGTCGAATAACTGTTATTTGAAAATTATGATTTCTGAAATTTGGTATGAAAAAATTGGTTAAAAAAATATTAACTATATTGCATAAAATGCATTTATATTAACTATACCCCCATACCAAATTTCAGAAATCATAATTTTCAAATAACAAAGTTATCGACCGTTCCGTGACTTTTTACTAACCCTGTATAAAAACTTGTAGCCTCGTAATTCTCCATCCAGGTGAAGGGCAGTCTTTTTTATCACTCTCACCATCAAAAAGTCGGCTGAATTTCTGGAGCTTCTAGCTCTCTAGCCAGCTCGTGTAGATGATCGTACAAGATGGATATCTGGAGGTCTGTCTACACCTGATTTTCTCATGAAAGCGCTCCAGTAATCTTACTCAACATTTGGTTTCCAAAGTTACCACGCTTTTAATGTAACAGGATGTCCGTGTGGTCTAGATGTCATAATCGTCCTCAGATATGTTTTGAAAATTTTGATTTTTTATGGCCATACATGCCACGTTTGTTTGCTTTCCGACAGGCAACATTCCAGACTTTACTACTGCCCTGATAAACAAGACCGGTCATGTATATGGCGCCAATATTACGCATGCACAGTTTGTGTACCAGTCAGTATTTAATATGCGACAGCCTTCACAGAAAACCTCTGCAACGAAAACATCTTGTTTGAGGTTAGGCAGAATTTTTCATTGAATAATAATGAACAAGTAGAGTGATTAATTTCTTTAGTAAACTCATTCCGAATTTCAGGTTAACTTTTCACAAAATCGCTTCAAGATGTCAATATTTACATTTTAATTTTTGTCGCGGCGGTAATCAAGACGTCAATATCCCGGCGAGGCTTTTTTAAATTCATACCGCGACATTAATATTCAGAAGCTGTCGCGCAGCTCTTTGCTAATAAAACAAATAAAATACTATTCAATACAAAAATTGCGCTGCGATAAACGAGCAGGTATAATTTCATTCAACGGCGCGTATGTATATGCAACTAATAAATTTATTAAGAGGTCGATCTAGCTCCTTCTACGTACGTAATAAATATAACCAGCCACGGACCGGAGAGGAAAGAATAAGCACACAATCGGGACTTCCACGTAACTCCTATTCTCAGGTAATTGATCCGGTTTTCGATTCTATTTGGATCCCAAGGCGGTTGTTGGGGACCTCATCGCTATGGCAATATCCACCTCATTTAGCCAATACTTCGTCGCAATAAACATCTTCTCGCCTGTTTATCTGAACAAATGGAAGAATTTGTAGAAATTTCCAACGTTCCCTGGAATATTCCGTTTCTCAAGTTGGTATTTAAGAACATCGAAATTGGTCTTTGAAGAAATGTAACGTTCTTCAACGTACGCGGGGTACTTTACGGAACTCGTTAGTTAGAACTTTTAAAGATGTTATTATAGTTGATTCAACATATTTTCGCCTTCGAAATATTTCCCGTTAAACCGGAAATCTTTAGCAACTTTATTCTATTAAATACAATGGTCAGCTAAGTCGATTGTACACATGCATTAGGGTATCTCACCCATAAAGTCGACTATTTTCCAGATACTTTAGCATTTGCTGAAATTAATTAATTGAGAATATAATGGAGATGTGGAACGAAATGGAACGTCCTACGTTCCACCTAGTTACTAAATTCTATACAGGATGTTCATAAGAGATACTAGATGCCCCGTGATATGCCGTCGTCGCCATGCAGTCTTGGGAAATAAAAATTGAGCAGTCCTTGTGTTCCTCTACTACCAATCTTCAGTCTTTCCTATTCATAAGATACAACTACTTATACGTATACTTTGAGCATTAGATGGTTCGAGGAGACCCAAGTGCTGTTCAACCAGGACTGTCAACCCCCTCTTCGCATCGCTACAGTCAACACACCTTCGACTTACGCTGTATACAAATCTATCTAGAAAACGGACAGCATTCCGTGTTACGTACTTTTATTGCTGCAACAATAGTACACCCCTTGCGGTGTTATTTACATAAATATAATAACGCGCCAAGTTTACGAGCACAATTATCATGATTTATACGCCAACAATGGCACGTAATTACTGACGAAAGGTAGCCTCTCGATCTCCATTGAACATGTTACGGATAATCTTATTGTCGGGAGCATTTAAAGTCGCATTTCTCCATCGATTAGCGCTGGTATTAGTAGACGCTACAGCGTGAAGTATTAAGAATTCACCGTTTCTCAATATAGGCGTAATATACTCGTTCGATTTTCGCCTACAATTTTAGCATTGGATATAGACAAAACGTGGGACCTGATAACGCCTATAAATCTATTAGTGTTCGAGGAAAGAATCACCAGACAATACGCGATATTTTAAACCCTCGATTATTAAAATCAATAGTCTGGAACGATTCCAGTAAAGGTAGACGGTGCTATAATATCAGCAATGAGTATTACAATACACCATACGCGGCGCAAAAGTGTTGTAGTTGTAGAGTTGTACAGTATGAAATACGTATCGGTTATTAGATAATACGGCGTAAAACAATGGACTAGTAATAACTGTGTACCTTTAATGGTTATTGGAATACGAACGTTTGGTGCTAGAATTAGCAGTGCGTTTAGCAGTGCGTAGAAGGTTGCAGAAATCGACATAAATTATGCGTGTGGAAGCCGTACGAAAATAAGTACCTGACAACTTGAAAATACAGTAAAACTTCGATTAACCGCCACCGTCGGGACCAGGGTTGTGAGAGATAACCGAATATACCGACGGATAACAGAAATCTCTTAATACATACATATCTTTAAATATGTATTGCTATTGTTATTGTAAGCTGGATTGCGTCGAAAGTTGAAGTAAATAAATCCTTTAAAAGTAAAAATTTTGCATGTTGCAATAAAAAAAACATAAGAACAATAATTCGGTCACCGGTTGATGATGAAGACAATTCGTGTCCTCGAAACGGCCGTCCAGGACTAATTATTTATATATCAACATTAAACTTGTGTGGTGCGGAGGGTGACGATACTTATGTGTTGTTTACCGTATTACGCCACAGTCCTTGCTATCATTATTGAAGAACAATAATGTACGTAAACGTATTGTAATGCATGCTATGAACCTCTTGTATGTTTCAAGCTCAAGCTTTCTTCGCAGTAACGTTTCGTATCTTACACATAAATAAGACCTGTATTGCATTTACCTTATCTTGCATTTCAAACCAGTCGATGCACCTCGTTAATACTGTTTCTGCTAGTTGCATATTTTCGATCGAGAACAGATCCTTCATCGCCCTCAATTTCTTCTTCTTCGTTCGCCAAGTTCTATCGACTGCAAAATGCATTTGTTACGTCCAACGCTAATTATCTCTTAATTTTTCTGAAATCCCCCTCCACTGTATTTTTTCTTTTTAATTCGGAGACCAGGAGAAATCACTAGAGCTATTTTTTTTCTCCTACATTCGGGATCGAAACGTATCTCAGCATATCAGCATAATATGAACCAGTTATCGCTTTTCCTTTATCTGAATAATTAATCAAGGTAACACCTTTGAAATGCCAATAAACTGTCGCCATGATCTTTTTGACCAAGAAAACGGGTGTTGCTTTTGTTTTTGGAATACAATAGTGCATTCAAGCTTCATCTATTGTGACAGAAAAATTTCCCTGGATCTCCTTCAATCGACGATCGCCAGAGTAAGAGCATCCTTTCTCGAGCGGTTCCAATAAATGACGATCCTAGACGTTTCGCGTCATCTGCGCTCATATGGCCATCTTTAAAAGTAGAAAACCACTTACAAATCATTGTATGGAACAGAGCACATTCACTATAACATTTGCGTAACCTTTACACGGTTTTTTTAATTGGTTTTCCACGTAAAAAAATGATTATAATTTTTTTTCCTTTTTAAAATATTAAACTAATCAACATTTTTTATTCCTATTTCCATGTTTCTGGACTTTTTATACGCACTTTATACCTAGCATCTGTAAATGGCAGGTATAAAATCGTGTAATTTGTAAAAAAAAAAAAAAAAAACATAAAGAACGACAACGACAAAGAATACACCCTATGCCGAAGAACCAGCCGTATCTCAAACTAGCTATCACATATCGGTAATGTGTTTAATACAACCAATGTAAGCAATACCCGTAGCTAGCCGAGACACGCAAAAAGCTTTTAAGTAATCCAACACCCGTCTTCGGGGCGTATTGTATAAATACCCTCCCGATATGTTGGCAATAGTAACAACAATACGACGCCCCAACCCACTAGATTGATATCCTACCGCCATTGACGTAAGAAGAGACAAATACAAAACGCCAAGTTATCCGTACGCATAGCCTTCTTCTTTCCAACGCATATCGACCTGATACGGTCTAAAAAGAGACGGATAAAAATGAAGAGAACACGGAGCCCTTCGATATCCACTCGCAGTCACGCATTGTTAGAGACGGTGGCCCTCAAAAAGAGAAAAAAAAAAAAAAACGTATATGTGTATTAACCTGCCTCAACATAAAAAACGAAAGAGACGGGTATCGAAAAAATAGAGGGCGCTGCGTGGCATACGGTAGATGTATGGTTTATACGGCAAAAAGAACACCTGCGCGAAGAAATACGATTACGTAACTGCAACAAAAGTGGGCGGGACCGTCTTAGTATGCTACCATACTAGAGCTACGCATATAACGAGATAAAACTGTGGAAGTTTTATACAACATGATAAATACATAAAAAAATTATATTGTAATACCATTAACTAATTGTACAATCCTTCAAAAATATGTGAAAGGCAAGGTAAAACCGTAATTAAAATCCAATATTTAAACTATTAGTACTTGAAATTGAAATACTTATCACTGTTTCCATTAACAGCGCAATGTTACGCCTGCTGGAGGTCCGATGAAATAATTAAAATATTTTCTTACCAGTAGCGTTTTATCAATCAGTTAGAAATCTATGAAACTAATTGCTTTCGAGTACTTAGTAATACTTTAATGATTTTTTAATTTTTTTTTATTTATTTGGTTTTATTCCAAACTTTAAAAAAAATTAACAAAAAGGAATTCTATAAGACAAGGATACTGGATATGGGAATACCAATTGTATACCCATTCGACTATCATTTTCTTTTCTTCTTAGTTGAAAATATTCCATTCTGAATGAATTTAACGTGCCTAAGACGGATATCTCTTTGTGATAGGTGTCGGCTCTCGTTGCCGAGATCGTTTCTCCTTTAAAGTGAAACCAAAATTAAAAAAGGCGCTTTTATGGAACCTCAAATTAAACAACTCTTCAGAGCGTTCCATTCCAACGTTGAGAAAGTCCTTGGGAGTACGTTCTATTAAGCAGCAGAAAACTTCCTTAGCACCTTACACATCGGCATTTTGAAAATGAGTTACTTCTTGAAAAAAATAAATATTCTTTTCAATATTTTGGAGAGAGTTGATGTTACGGATGTAGGTCTATCTTTGGATGCATTTTCAGGATTATACCCTTTCAAAAAAGGAGTGCTCTTCGCAATTTTCATTTTTTCTGGAATTGGTCCTGTGCTAAACCAATAGTTTATTATATTGATTTTATGAGAAGTGTTTACCTCAAAGATATCTACTTTTGTTTGTTTTTCAATGTTTTCATTATCCATTAGAAATGAAAAAAAAGGATTCTTTTAGGGACATGGCACATATAAGAGGAAAGATACTTTCGTAACGGTGGTCCAATTTTCATTTAGGCTATGTTCTGAAAAAAAAAAAAAAACGTGGACTGCTGAAGTACTGGTGAATGTATTTATTAACTATGATCCATAGTATTTTTTGAATGTTGTCTGAAATCGCGGTTTGGGCTTTCAACTATCTAGTTTTGTAAAACTGTTGATTGCAAAATTTCTAGTGCCTCTTTTACATTTCATAAATCGGATATTTATGAAATGTTGATGAAATGAAATCTTATTGCACGTTTCAGTTGTTCAACCTTGACTACAATGATCTGAAATTAATGTTGGGTACACGATACATCGTAACAGACCGAAAAAAAAATTCCATTGTACATGTTATGGTGCGTGTACTAGAACCCTTTCAACCTAATTTTCCAATCTTATCAACAAGCAAAGGATTGGCAAAGGATCAGGGCAACAAAAGTGTACTGGTGAAGCGATTGCTAGGGTAGTGCTGGATAAGTGACAGAAATTTGAATCACCTAATCATCTGTTGATGTTTATGAGGGATGGCGCGGCTATAATACGTTGCGCGAGGCCCGTTCTTTGAAACAAGAGTGTGGACAACTTTTACATGCGGCGTGTGCGTGTCATGCTTTACATCTTATGGCACAAACGATTCGCAAATGTTATCCAGAGATGTTCGAATTTTAAATTCGAATTCGAATGTTAAAAAAGTGTCTTTGAAATCTCTCAAACGAATTCGAGAAACTTCGTAGACGGTGGCCTGCTATTCCCGACCCGCCGGAGCCGATTCTCACGCGTCGTGGCTCATGGTTGAAGGAATGGTTAAAATTTTATTATTTGAAACTTTTGGACTAAAAAAATTTAAGATTTTACAATTCAATCCCGACGAAGCTGGAGCTATTAAGTGAAGCCAAATAAAATTACAAGATACTTCCGTTGAAACAGATTTAATAACTATTTAGGACAATTACGCCGATTTATTTGACGCGATAGAAAAATTTCAAAATACCGCGTCGTCATTTGCGGAACCAGCGCAAATTGTGAACGATGTTCACGCTTTGCTATGTACTACAAATGATATAAAGAGTATTTATATAGTTATAAACATATAAAATTGCATATGATCCATTGTCTATTTATAAAGCTAATAAATAATATAGTTTTTAGCTAATAGACAATTTAATATATAAACATATATGAAACTTAGTGCAGAAAAAAGTGGGACGATTATACAAAATAAGTTAAATCTTCACACTGATACGCCACTGGAAAAAAAAAACAAAATAATTTCACGGATTTCAATGCCAATTGTTTCATGTGTACCAACGCAATAGGTTACTTTTTGATCACACCGTATATCTTACAAATCGTTACATATGGATGTACAAGTCTAATTGTCTAACCATTGCTTTCCTCTTCTTTCCGTAGATGAAGTATAACATCAACAAACAACGTCATCAAATCAAGGGTAAGGAACGGCTGTAAAATGCCATGTAACATCTGTAATTCTAATCTATGGAGCAAGAATTATATTTACAAATGTACAAAAACAAGTATAAAGATTATGTTTATTATGAGCGTACGTCGTCACATACGATTATAGAAATGTAATTGTACGTAATTTAGGAACCGTAACAACATCGGATACGTCCGTGAACCTTTTTCAATAAATCATTTGCAATGAATTGCTGTTAAAAGAACACGATCAGGCAAGCAAAGTAAGCGAACAATCGTATCGACATGGTTTTATGAATTAATGCGTATCGAATCGATGAAATTTTCATTTTCGTTGAAGTTAGCTGGGCGATACACAAACATTCAAATTACATTTTTTCCTAGTCGAGGAGCAACATAACCTAGAAACGCTAGTGTACACATCGCACATGCAAGACGGAATTTTGCGTGCAGTAAAATTATATCAACTGCTCGAAAATGTGATGACCTCGGATGAAACTAATAGTATTATGACATGGAATCCTACACATTTACCTGATAGAATATAAAGCATACTGAGTTATATCCAAAACTTCCTAAATTTATCACCGAGAAGCCAAACACTTTTCAAGGTCTCTTCGCACTATCAAAACATGCCAAGTGTCATTCGAATCGCGCGTGCAAATCAGCGCACCGGGTTGATTTTCACGCGTGGATCACCTGCCGCGAACAGATTTCCATATCGATGGGAAAATCGCGAGGAAAACACACCAAAAGAGCTCAAAAAATCGCACATGTACAAGTAAAGGTTGTTTTCAACATGGCCGCTCAAAACTCGGTTATTTCACAAGGATTTGTTGACCCTGGCGGTTTGGCGTTTTCTATTGGTCGCCGATCGGAGCGCACACTCCCATTGGACATATTCAAGGTTAGGGGCAAAACATCAACATGCACCTGTCAACAATCAATTCGAAACGATTTTGATTGCGAAAGATTACCGTCGAAATCGAAACTATTTTAGACGGTAAAACGCACTGTAAGAATTCGCCAAAGCTACGGTCGCGGTTATACTTTCAAAATCGATCGGCGCGAATCATATGTTGAAAACGTACGTGTGCGGCATCTTACGGTTGACCTTGATACTAGCACGCCAGTCAATAGTAAAAGTGAAAGTTGGTAGTCCTTCCATAGAGTACGCCACATGCGGGAAATTGCGCAAAATTCAGAATGGGCTATTCCTAAATTTTAATTTAGTTCATCTTTTATATACAAAATATATGTACTTCTTTCACCTACATTGAGATTTCTTTTTGTATTACCATATTACTTCCTTCGATAATGTATTTACCGTATGCGCGAACAGTACGGCCGCACATTGCGTAGTTTTCCCTTTTAAAATTCGATTCCGCTAGCCAGACGGATTCGGGGAAATGAATTCTAGTCCATGCGCTCCTGTTCTTGACAACAAAGTTGCTTAGCAACCGACCAAGCGTCACATTGTGGTATTTTCTAAATATCGACGTTTTCCAGCCCAATTTCCTTCTGTTGCGTCCGTTTTATTTTCGAAATTCTTCGAAAACGCGAATTGAGTAAAATCTCGGAATTGAAAAACAAATAACTGCTACCTTCCTAAAATCGATTTTTATTCTGCTGAATTAAAAACGATGTTTTTAACAAGATTAATGGCTTTTAGGATTATTTTTTTTATGTTCGTTTTTCAACTTTCAAAGTAAAGCTATTTCCAAAAAACTTTTAATTGACCTGTCAAACAAAAAGGAAACCTTTTGGAGAAAGGCGGTTCAGCTTTTAATAGATCGAAACGATCATCAAAATTTTTAACATTTTTTTTATCCATTTTTTTCAACAATTTTCAATTAAATTCATTCAATTAAATGGACGATTTGGTTGCAGAAATACTAAATGAAATATTAATAATTAATCCATAATATTTTTTAACTATTCGTACCATCAACATTTTTAATTTAATTATGTGGAGAGTACTATGAATTCAAATTTAAATACTCATTTAAAATTTGTGAATATATTTTTTGGAACCCCAGAATTAGTTCTGCTGCGCCATCTCACGATGGTATTTCACATTTAAACGTGGTCGATAAGGCAGATCTTGATAAATGCAGGATGTACACTAGTCTCATGTTCACCTGGCAGCAATAGATGGCGCCATCAAAATTCATATTTTATTTTAAATTTAATGGGGCAATAGACTCAAATTTACACATTAAAAAGCAATTAGCTTAATACTTAAAACAAATAAAACCACAATAATTAGGAGAGGTAATATTTTTATTTTTCGGCTTTTTCTAACAATTTTACACAGGTGTCACAGATATCAAATAAAAAGTAAGTGCATATTGTATAAAAACTTAAATAGCGCACGCCTATTTAAATTTTGATATCTTCTAGGAATAATGGAGACTGCTGCAGGTGCCTATAATTTTAATGTAACTATTAGAGGGTTGTTTCTATATATTTTTTTTTAATTTTCTAATTTTCAGCTTATAATTCTTTGGTTTTTTTCCTTACATTTATACTAAGCAACGTACGTACGGGGTGATACATAGTTGGTAATGGTATTACTATAGTACATCGGATTAGTTCGCATGATAGTGTTACACATTGATATCTAAGAATTCGTTTAAAAAGAAAATTCTCTAAAATGAAAACTAAAAAAATATTGCTTAGAATAATAATAAGTAATAGAAAAATGATATGATATCGATAATACATTAGAAAAAAGGTTCCTCATTTTAAAAAATAAATAGCTTAATCCTCTACTACAATATGGATAAAATAATAGATCTACAAATGAAAATAACAGATCTCTTTTTACATTTCGCACGATTAAAACTATTTTAAGAACTGAACGAAGTTTTCGATAGAAGCATAACGTAAAAGGTATCCATTTAACTAGTTTTCATTCAAAACTAGGGGTATTATGGTATTAAGGAATCTAATTCGTCAATGGCTCCGCTCTTTCTTTGACTAGTGGCGATATTCATTCGATTATTCGATATTGTAGCGAGGTCTCCATTGTCGACGATCTACTCGTTGGATATCACTGTACGATCGCTCTGTAACAATTAAAGGAATATATTAGATACAATAAATCCAAAAATGTTCTTAACGTGTGGAAAAATACGGCATAAATTATACGAAAGTTTATGAATTCGAATAAACCGAGTAGAAACGTTTAAATTTATACATATCTCGACTTCTCCCAATTTTTCTTGAATATTAACTTGTTTCAACATAATGCAAATATGACTCTCTCTGGAGATGATATCAACAACAGAAAAAGAGAAAACAAGGTACTTTTACTTTATAATCCGACATGAAGATTATGAAAACGGGGAAGTGGTAGCGGTGTACATGACATCTGGAGAATCCGAATAAAACGTGCAATTTCTATAGTGGCATAATAGATACGTGTCTCATTTGTTTATAATTGCAACCTGTTTGCAGGTGTTTTGCAACTGTAGGAGCTGGAAATGGTTGTTATGAAAAAGAAAAGGAGTGAAAGTGTATTGTCTAAAAGGAAAATGATGTTAATACATTTTTCTTTGTACTGTGTGTTGATTTTAATTAGAGCTGTTCTTGTAGCATGTTTGTGAATTACTGCAACTGCGTATTCAAAGAATTTTCCAACGTAAAAATAGGAGAGGTACCTTCTACCTAGCTTTCTTCTCAAACGTATCAGGAACGTTTTTGCAAGCGCTTAAGAGCGTCTTTTGCTAACGTTAGCGTTTCCACCTTGTTACAAAGATGCTTTTTACGATATCATATGTCTTCACTTCTTAGTTTTATAAAATTATTTCGTAAATGGATTTATTTCCAATTTATTGATCAATTGCACTAGCCATTCTAGCCAATTGATTTGATATTAACTTAAAATTTTGACGAAACAAGCGAGAAGAAAAATGCATATATAGTTTCGATTTTCAATTTTTTAGTTCGTTTTCATCATTAATAACTGTGACGTTGTGCGCTTATCATCGTGTATGTGTATCCGTTTGAGATTCGCAATCATACAAAGGTTACTTACATAGAGGAAACCTCTTTTAAAAGTTTCTAATGTTCAACGTTCTCAAACGTTAAAATAAGGTTGTCCAAACGTTACTTACTTAACGTTACTGCAAGTTTAAAAAGTTAAAAAAATTTAATGTTTGATAAATCACTATGCAAATCTGTTCTTTGATGATTTCCTTGTTGATTGTCTTATGCGCATTTCATGCTGAAGGAGTTGTTGGTTGTTACATTTTTTGTTAGCGATGCTATGGTAACTCCGTTACTGTGAAAGGAAGAAGTTATGGTTTAACCATTAACTGACTTTTTTGCCTGGGTTGGATAAGACGAGATTACCTATCATACTGTCCAGTAATCAAATAACTTATCGCAACAAGTTCAAAAACAGTCGTTTTTTTTTTTTGTAAATTTTCTGGAATCCTGATCATAGAATCATTAGTTTAGATTGTCGGCAAATACTAGGAACACAGGCCGAATTACAGGAAATAAAAGGAATATATTATAAAAGTAGATAACATCGCTAGAACCTATGTAAGCACGTATATCTTCTCACCTCTGAATTTTATAAGCTGAGATGTAACCTCCTGATGATGCTGGACGATGTTGTTTGTTCGTTTAACGGCTCCGGTCGAATCTCTAGCGGACCTAAACGAACCGGTATTCCTAAGAGACGGCGGCTGAATACACAGAACGTCCTGATTCATCCTGTACGAGGTCACAGAAGGGGCTCCCAGTGTGTCGTCGTCGTACGAATTGATGTCTATATCCGTCAATACTGGAAAAAAGAAGGTGATAAAATGTTATATGTAGCGAACTAAGCGGAAGGATTTTTAACAAAGGATAAAGTAAGACGTATTCTTTCGTTTTATTAAAAAAAAGTGTTTTTGTTTTTTAAGTATGCTATCATTATATATATCACAACCACCACCGTTAATCTCTTCTTAAAGAGAGTTCGCAAATATTTTGTTTTAGCTTCCTCGTAAATGTAGGAATAGTTCAACAAGACGTGTAATTGTGGCATGCAGAATTTTAATGTACCAAAACGAAATAGATCAAAAGGTAGAACTCCTGAGGATGACTGTAGACGAGAAATATGACCATAATTGATTTTCTATCCGTCCATAATTTGTAAGAAAATGGCGCTAGTTAATAAAAACGATGATACCAACGGATTAAATAAATATCACGTTATGATTCTATGTATTCATTATACAATTCATCCAATTTACCACTTCTAATTATTATAATATAATAATTAGAAGTGGTTTAATAATTATATAATACTTATTATAAAAAATAATAATTATAAGTAAATAATTGACCATTTCTGTAACTAAGTGTGCAAAATTACTGATGTTGTTTCAAATATTAGAACCTTAATGGTTTTACTCCAGCTAATGACCCGAACTGAATACAATTAATGTACACAGTAGTCGAGTATGTTCATATGTAAATTATCATTAACTTTATGTTTACTATCAATATATTTGTCTAATGTTTTTCAGAGCACGACTACGAGTTAACTATACGTACATCGTTTTCCTTTCCGTGAAAACGCGTACGGAATTACCAGCACGCCCCATTAGAAATTAGTCCAACGGTCTACGCTCTTCTAGAAGTAATAATAAAAGCGAAAAGGAAAACAGTACTCCTACCGTGTGACGTTCCGTAATTCCTACTTGACCAACATCCAACGGCACGCTATACTCTCATTAAATAGCGCCGACGTTTCCCGTGTGTCGTTTAATATTTTAAGCGGCGTGCCTTGCATTAAGCCGCACTATTGCATGAATGAAAATATTACAAAATCATGTGCGCCACCTCAAAACAAAACGCCGCTCCAGGTAAACCCGTGATAATCCGGGAAAGATAATGGTGATGCGAACCGCTACAGGTGAGCAAACTGGCTAAAAGGAGTACGTAAAAAGGAGCGCGTATACAGGGAGTGCGTGCATCGATCGTTAAATTGGACATTGGAAAATTCTGAAAGCTTGCTAGTACACTAAAGCCGATGTTTGATGAAGTTATGGCGCTATTCTTACCATATTTTTTGAAAATTTGTAACAGATAAATGGATGATCGTGTGAACTTATGTATTTATTAGAAGTATTTATGAAAATCTGTAATTTCTGGATGTAATAGTGAAGAAAGTGGAAGAGGGAATAAATACTACAACGCGTAGAAGACGGTGGTAATTAAAGCCTTATTATCCAAAGCCAAAACTATCAGTGATGAGTTACATCCAGCCAGTGTCAAGATATATCAGTAGAAAGCACTGAAGAAGAATGGTTATCCTTATATTAACATAAGAAGAGCCACTAGGAAGAAGATGCCTCCAAAAACGACTATAGAACCATAAAGAGGAAAAGGTAGAACGAATCCTGAGGAAACACGACGTACTATTAGTACCTTTCCGGACTGCAAAGTCAATCCAGTAGCATCTACCGAGCGCTAAGAACAGGATAGACAAAAATCACAGAGAAAGTATTTGCAAATGCAGGTAGTGCTATGCGGAACAGGAAGAGCTGTCGCGGTTAAGAATAAAGAAGCTGGACATAAAATGGACAACGACGCTAAAGTAATGACCAATAGCAAGAATTACGGAAAAAGACTCGCCAGAGAAGCCATAGAAATAGAAAAAGACAAGACGGTCACCGGAGGAAAAGGATACCGCTTAGAAGCGTACACTAGGCGCGCGATGGAGAGGAATCTTCACGATTGAATGCATCAAGGACATATATAAGAAGAATATGGGACAACGCAGTTATCCTGTAGAAGCCCTCAACATCAACGGCGAAACGTAGAGCGAAATTTTTGACGTACGGTGAATCCCAGAAGAAGAAGAAGAAGAAGTTAGAAAAATGATATTTACGGAACTGTTGATCGCCTAAGGTAGTTTCGAACATTATACAACGTAGAACACATCAAAAAATACCTAGAAACAATAACCAAAAATATATAATGCTTAGCTCTCTCATGGTATTGATGGAATAATTCACGGCAGACGCAACAAAACATGGCAAGCGTGCCGGAATATTCGCATGTGCGGTTTTCCAAAGCGCTACCAGTGCCGCCATCTTGTTGTTAAGCAGTCATAGAACTGTTCGAGGGATGGTTCGGGAAACAGTAACCAGGTCTATTACGCAGCTTCTTGGACGGCAGATGGGCGTTTCTATGGCACCAGAGGGCGCCAAGAAATACCGAGTTTGTCGTTTTGGAAGTTGTGGTATTAACTGTGAGATGACAGCAATTGAAGGTGGAGACAAAAAATATTCTCGAAACCACGCTGATGACGCCGGGTAGGTAGAAACATGTGTTACTGTACTTTTTTTTCTCTTGTTTTGTTGCGTTAGCCGTGAATTATTCCATCAAAATACCATGAGAGAGCTAAGCTATCTTAGCATTATATATTTTTGCTTATATTATACAACGTGTTCGACAATGATGACTAAACTTTCAAACCGATAAAGGATCATGAATGACACTTTTTTTAGTGTGGTAACAACCCAACGGGTGTATAAGCTGTGGCTGGATTATTTACATATGCATAACTATTCCATTCGGCAAGAAAAAGAATATTATTCTGATTAAGATATTCGAAGAAATATTTATGCAATTAAATGAACTTCATATCGTATTTCTCGATCGAACCTCACCTTACGCATGTTACTCACGTAATTCGCGTACATATGTCCTACTCTTAAAATTCACATTTTATATTTACCCATTGCCCCAAATACTACGGTGAAAATTACAACATATCGAAACAACACCTGCCTATGCATATTTAACGCTAAGTAATTATACGAAAATAATGCGCACGAGGAATTCGGCATAATTTGCGACCGTATTAAAAACGCGGCATATCGCAAATTTCCCACAAATCTAATTATATAATTCTCATTTATTAGTCAATTTACGAATGCAAATTTTCCACGATAAACACGCGCGGCATGGAGAGAAACCTTTTACTTTTACGAATAGCGCAGTACATAGGGGCAGTACGTTATTTAGCTCAAAATAACTCTTAATATTCGAACGCGATCCGAAAAGAAAGCAACACGTTTTAATTTCTTCTCTTGTAATTATTTCGAATCGTTTGACCACGTAATTAAAGTATAAAATTTTGTGGCAACCGTGTAGGTCTATCTATGTATTACTTTCACCGCTCGAAAATGATGAGCACGCCAAACTATTTATGTGGAAGCATTATCTTGGCTAATTTAGGACAATGCATGATGGTACTAGTAGTCTACTTTTCACGAAGGTTTGGAAAATTACTCTCTTAACCGTTTGTCCGTTAAAATGATGCGGCATGTTATTGTTGTTGTTCGTTCTTTTCTCTTTTTTTTTACGTTCCTCCGAAGAATTATTGTTTCCGTGGTTGATGACTCCGTACCGTTATATTATGGTCTGTTGAAACAATTTGCTTTGCTATAATTTAATACTTTTGTTCTACTACTTTCTCTTGCGATAATAGGCATTTCGAACAGGAAAAATAAATTAATCATCACGATTTTTCGGATACATCGCATTAAATATTTAAAAATAAAGTTGGTTCGAAATATTCATATGCCAAAGAGAGATAGTTTCGACACATCCTTTATTCTGCCAACATTAATTAACAGATAATGGAAGCTTGCGTGAAAATTACTCGCTGCCAAAGGCAGTACGCGAACACGTTACGACCTGTGTCATTATATCATTTTAAGCCAAACTTGGTTAGTTTGGTCAAACCATCGCTCAAGAGCTTGAATGAATCTAATCTTGTTTTAGTTTTGCTTTTGTAACTTCGTTCGAACGTTGTGTCATGTCAATTAAAAAAAAAAATAACAACAACCGGAATGATGCAGCATCTGATTTCTGAACGTAAAAACGAGTCTTCATATACTGCGCCAGCTTCAGTTAAAAAAATCGCGAAATTCACGATAAGCTTATGGTAAGATTTGTTATTTTAACCACCCCTCCCATTCATCTGGCGCAATCCAACAATTAGAGAAATATACCGCGTCGTTGTCATTCCTTCCAACAGATACTTCTCTCGTTATTTGCATTAACAAAAGAAAATTGTACCAAATATTTTGCGGACTTATCGCATGGCGATTCTTAATCTGCAACACCAGAAATTAAGATCGCGGGCCGTAATACTACTCACATTCGTCTGTAAACATCCTTTCACTGTAGCGTCCGCCGTTTCAGCAGTCTTACGCACAAACGCGCTCATTTCAGCACGTTCAATATGACGTAGGTGCAAATTTGTCAATATCGAAACGCTGTTGTAACTCGTTATGTAATCCGCTAAAAGAAAACGCAACAATTACCGCAGAATTAACCTTGCCCGACGAGTTTCTTCTAAATACCGTAGAGCCCGGGATGATTAAGAAATCTTGCTGATTCTACATGCGTGTTGAAGTGCAACGCTTCGCAGAAATGAAAAAGAAATCAATTAAATTCCGCAGTTATCGCTTGCTTACAAACGTATGACATGTATACATACATAGATAATGGTTGATAGTTGCTTAATATGCGATGTAAAGAAAAAGCCGCTTCGATGAATCGGAAAGACGAGTATAAGACGAGTGTTTTATGATGAACTTATCTACCTATCAGGTTGGGAAAGAGATTGGGAAAAATCAGAAAATCTAACTGAAATATCATCGTTTTTCCCTTAACTTTTGGGCTAGTTCTAGTGAGTAACAAGTGACATAGAACTACCTCCTATTGTTCTAATTAGCTCGACTGTTACCTCTCGAAGCATTACGGCAGCTGTTGCAAGCAGCTTGTTGTCAATAGGTATTCAAAAAAAGTAGTTTTCATTTGGATTTTCTCAACTAAAGATATGAATTAGAATAATCTAATATGGTTATGGACAAAATCAGAAGGTGAAATAAATCCCACAGCATTCAGGCTGCGATGCATTCTCTATGGTGAGGAGCCCTATAGACCGTCAACGAATCAACTGCCTTGGTTGCCCACAGTAATAGCCCAATAACAAACGAAATAGAATTAAATGAGTCACTTCACCTTGATTACAACCTTCAAATTTCCAATGATCTAAGCCATCGTAAGCAGTAGACGTTAAGCCGGGGAATTTGCAACCGACGGTTGGGCTAGAAGGGAAAAATGTTGATTGAAATAAAATCATATACCACCACTAACAGATATCTTCGACCCAACCAAAAAACGAAAATCATTCCATCTCACCCTACAAAGGAGTAACAAATAGGTGGAAGGAAAACAACAAATATACACGGCTGATACACAAAAATTTATCATTCCACTTTGACAGAATCGTCGATCTTGCTGAACGTTATCGCCTTCTTGGCGAGAGGTCCTTTTCGTCACATCGTTTTATTTAATTCATTTTTCCGGTTGTAGCGGTGACTTTTCCACTGATAAATCGCCGCGCTCCCAAGGTAACATTCAAAAGTAGGAAAGAGATTGAAGAAAGAAAAAAAAAAAAAACAGGCGAAACGGAAAACGAATATTCAAAAAGGCATTTTTCTTTACGGTTACCCGACAAGCCGATAGATGCAGGTTGTATGGTAAGTAGTAGTTGGGTAAGTGGGTAAAAGTGTGCGACTGGTATTGATTCTAGCATTCGGCTGTGTACCGTCTGGAATATTTGCATTCGAATTGATTTTAAACTCGGAGACGAGGATATTGGCGAATTCTTCGGATTTCTGGACATTGTAGCCATGTGGAGAGACCAGATTGATTGGAAAAATTCCAACCCTTTTTACTACGTAGTAAAGGATACTTGCAGCTGGTACTTCGATATTGTTTCGAATAGGATCATATGTGAATAGATACGAAATAAAATTGAATCTTACACCCGCAGATTTACTTTAATCTTAAATATTTCAAACGGAGACATAAAAAAAGATGTAGACTTGAGACATTGTTTTAGTAATAACTGTGGATTTTCACTGAAGAAATGTACAAAAACCTTACTTATCCCTTAAAAACCTTTTAAAAAAATTGAAATAATAATAATGTTCTCGTCTATTGTCTCCGCCCTATAAAGAGGGCATTGACATCCTTAATACCTTACAAAAACCTGAGCAATTTGTGAATAGAGATAAAGACAAATAAATCAATAAATACATAAATGAAAGATAAAAATAGAGATTTATATGTAAATATCAAGAAACAAAATTGGACGAATTACCGCATATCGAGTTGTATCTATTCGCTGATATGACGTGTGCTATAAGCTTTGGTAGTGGTTGTTGTATTTATTGACAAAAATAGTTTTCTACAAGATGTTCTACAATACACTTTGCACAACACTCTAAACTGCTTGTTTCCGTTTTAAAGATGCTGACGTAGCATCAGGTGTGCGTCCTCACAGATGTCGCCTATGAGTGAAACAGTGAAAGGTACGTAAGTTTTGCGGCTTGATACGTTGATAACTTTTCCATTCTTCTTACTGCATATACATATAGCAAATGTTTGTCTTTTGTTAATTTCTTTCGCATGATATCTGTAGCTTACATCACAAGAAGCGCTTCGTCTTTTGGAACATGTTTAATTGTAATTAACAATTTATTGTGTTTCTAATTCATTTAAATAAAGGTGTTCGCATATCTCTTCCTCTGTTCTATGTTCTGCTAGCTCGAAAACCTCTTTTTAAAAAGTTCGGTCCATCTCTGTATATATCCTGATCTGTATATACCTCTCACAAGTATATTAGATGGAGGCCTTATTAACTAATAACTGCACATCTACGTTGAGAAACTATTGCTCCTCAATGCATATAAAATATGTGGAGAAGTTTGATAATAATTACGTCCGATAACTAACTTCGCAACTTGACACAGATTCTAGCCTTCTTCGAGTATAATTACGATCAGCGCAGAGGCAATTAATGCAAGTGTACCACGGCATAATTAGGACGGAACATCAATTTCTTTTGTTGGGAGAAAAGATAAAATATGTTCATTTCTATAGACCAGCATCATAGTACAAAATCTTTTATATATTTTTAAGTATTACTCGCCATTATTACGTTTTTTTAATTTTCTTTTCAATTTACCTTTTATATATCATCTAAAGAATCTTTACGTCGTTTTACTTATTTAACAAGAAGATAAAGGAATACATATTATAGAAGTTTTCCTCTGATAAGAAACCAGCTGAATATGTTGATGAAAAGTCCTACAGCTAACCGCTGCGCCAAGTGTTATATTCTAACTTTTCAGTTTGCGAGGATTATATTCACGCTAAACCGGAAAGGATGCCATTCAGCCGATGCACTGTGGTTAATTAAATTTACACCCCTAGTCTTTGAATAGATGTACATGCTTGAGTACCACAAGTGTATATATAATCACACAAACAGTTGAAGAGATTGTAATGTTATTCGAGAGTGTTACTCGGAAGTTTTTTTTTTATTATTATTCAAGAAAAGAGCAAGATCTAGAAGGCAAATTTATTACAGAGAGTTGTCCTGGAAGGAGTTCAGCTTTAATTTGAAGATTGAATAAAGACAATTTGAACAATATTCTAGGTAACATTTCTGGTAACCATGTAGCATGGTTAAGTAGATGTAAAGCACCCAATGCAAGAAATATCCGCGGATAAGACGTCTGTAAATGGCGTGCGAATTGTAGTTGGCGTTGTTTATAAGTGCCCGTCGTTCGATATCTTTTTATTGTTTGAAGCACCGAAATACATTTCAAAGATAAAAAGTCCGAATTATCTTAACGTCTCTTTCCTCGTCCGCTACCGATAGCTTTTATCTATGTTCCATGCTTTTACAGGAAACCTGTGGTATTTTTGAGCATTACAATATATTTTCAGTTAATTCATTTACTTTCCCTATTCCTAGAGCATAGAATTTCTTTCATAGAGCACCACCAGCTGCCGAAGTGGTGAATTGATGGAGAATAATTTAAAAAATGTTCCAAAGTAGGAGGACATTTTGGCCTTAGCATAAATGGAATGTTGAAGTTCAAGATTCTTTGTCCAAGCTCTTTGATTTACTTAACCAGACGTCATCAATTTAATAAACCCTTTTAGAATCACTAATTCTGACTCTAAGAATATTGTCACAAATTTCAGCAAAGAACAAAATAAGAAACCGAGCCTTATTGAAATCTAGAAGAAACACGTCAATAATCCTACAACTTCTTGAGAATTGAAATTAAATAAAATTCAACGAAAATTGAGACAACGCCTTTTCTAATTTACCCTCTTATCTCCTCAATCGTTAGCTTCGAAAAGAGATAATTTCCCATTGTTCCAAGCGTCCCAAGCGCACATAAGCGGCATCGCGCTGGGTGAACGTGAAGAACTGCATCTTATCCGGTATACCGGTGAATCGTCGAAACGTGACGCGCTAGAATCCTTCCAGTAAATCGCGTGGAAGAGACGCTGCATAAGAGATAGCGTCCCAGGTCCTGATTTACCGACCGAGAGCCGTGCTGGCAGTCGGAGCGTTATTCGAGGAGTATTTTATCCAGATTTATTCGATGGTTCGGGATAGTTCATGTCCTGCACGTGTTCCGAACTAGGAAGTCTAGGAGAACAGTCTACGTACTCTTAGAGTAAAGAGAGACGCCCCACTAAGAGGATTAAGACGATTTAAGTTCGGTTTGTAAGAGATATTTAAGAATGGATTAGATGTGATTTTATGTTGCGATAGGACGAAAGTTCTTCGAATATCTGATGCAAGACCGGTTAATTTTTACGCCGTGTGAATTACGTTAATAGAAAAACGTGCATTCCAAATCCTCTTAAAAATGATTTACTGTTTCTCTGCATAATAAAGAAGCTCGAGATGGAGCGATACGTTTTGTTATAAATGTTAAGTCTGCAGTAAATCATGAAAATAATTTTGTCATCTCACGTATAGCGAATGCTAGATACTTTCTTTAAGACGCCATATTAATCATAAAAATTAGTTACTTGAATGAACACCAAGGCGTGAAATTGTGCTCGAATTTTTGGCGCGTCATTATATCAAAGGATAATAAGAATAATCTTAAATGCGGCCAAATATCGACGATTTACATAAAATGGAACCCAAATATGATGAATAGAAAGAATGGACCGTTGTCACCGTGTACTCAAGTTTGTTTGACTTATTCTAATGTATATAAACGTCAAAAGCGAGAGTAGGTAGGTAGAACAAGCATCTTCTTTTCTCACATCATATGCTTCAATTATAAGAATTTCGTTGATCTTCACGCATTTTTAGAACATAAGCAAGAATTTAGAAGTTCCAACTTTGTTTCAGGGAACTGAAAGAGCATGGTGCAATAACTCTTATCTTAAGGAAAAAAAGTTAATATAAAAAAAGTATTTTGGCATTTTTCCACAAAAAAAAATTACAATAACAGGATTCATTCCCAAAAGGTTCCAAAACACATACAACTCATATGCCATTGAAAAAATAATTAGTAGGCATCCTTTTAACCTAAATACATCCTACAATTTCAATCTAGTTATTATACAACGTACCAATTACTTAAAATCACACGCTCTTCCTCCATTTTTAACCCACTTTCTGTATTTTTCCCAGCTAAACCTACGCTAACAGCTCCCCATAGAAAACGCACCCCCAAAAGAGCATCTAACAAAAGCTATTTGTGCCGCGTATTATCGGACAGCATAATAACACCAGCACTGCCTTCAATGAACAATCCGGATCGCTGTTGAGTGATCGTTGAAAGAGAAACAAAAACATTTGGAGGAGGAGCATTTGGAAAGCGGGGAGCGTCGAAGAGAAAACGATGATAAATCTACTTACGGGAGAGTCTATTATCGAGCGTCGGATTTTCCCATTCTTCGTCAGGTGGTGTCCATTCCCTTCGCTTTACCGAACTCTGCCTTGTGCTGACGCTATCTGTGAGCTGCCGTCCTATTGCTGCAACAACATTGAACAGATAAGAAAAGCGGATTAAGAATTGAATGTATTTTCTGTTTTAGTTTTACAATTTTATTTTTAGTGGTTTATTTCGGTATGTCCGTAGATAACGGCGATATTCTTGAAATATCGCCACAAAATTGCTGTTAGGATGAATGATTCATCGAGATTAATTATGATCTTCCTTCCTTTCTTTCGAGAAAAGCCTTACTCACTTATAATCGCTTATAATCTTTCGCAATAACCACTTTTCACCTCACCAGTGACACCGATTTTTAACAAATGACTAATCTGCAATGTGCAACACGAGGCTTGAATTTAAATTGTAGCATTAGGTGGTTGCACGCGTGAGTAACATATAAAAGCATTCTACGATAGTGACATTGCTATCGCTTATTTGAATTTTAACGTTTGATTAATCTTTAAAGGGTATTGTAGGAAGGAATTACATTGAATGTAATCTTCCGCGGTTCAAATCTGATGCAGACATATCTTCCGGGTGTTGCTTGAAAAGGTTAATAACATGATTCAACAGAAGGTCAATTACAAATAACTCGAAGAGACTTCTACGTCATGTAATAATAAAATAAAAATAAATAAGGATTTTTTTAAACAACTAGCTTTGCTCGTTCTAACATAAATATGATCAATGTTTGCGTTTCAGTGTTAGCTCCAAGATTAAGGATTGGAATTATTGCAGTCAATAAGAAAATTACCCAAAGCAAGCAATTATAAAATGGAACGTTTGTTAAACGTTAATCGAAAACAAACAAGAAAACGAATTTTTCAACAATGTTTGAACCATTTAAAAAAGATTCCAATTAACTTTATCAGCCGATTTGTTACTATGGATAAAACGTGTATCCACCACTTTACGTCTGAAACAACACGGAAGTCAAGGCGGCAAAAAAAGGGAAGTCAATTGCATCTACTGGAAAGGTTATGGCTTCTCTGGGATGCAAAAGCAAGTCTTCTTGACAAGCTATATGTATAAACAAATTCGTAACACCAGGGCTCAACTGCAAAAGGAGTATCAATCTAATGAGACCTCCTGCATCCTTCCACGACAATGGGAAAATTAAGCGATTTGAAATAAAAATCTCTAACGTCTAACTAACGTCTAGCCTATTCGGCAGAATTGGTTCCGGTTACATCGATCATAACCTTAAAACAGCAATATACATATATGCATCGTTATTCTCGTAGAACATTTAATGATTAACTAAACGTAATTTTTTAACGATTTCTCTGATTAGACAACTATGGAGAAAGATTAAACGCGCATATCAATCTGACTCATCTTTCACAGACTCATATTTCACCGGCGTACAATCCTATATGGTGTCCAGCCGTCGAAATGACACGCGCTCAATCTCTTAAGTACTTCAATTAAAGCGTCCAATTATACGAGAACGTAGGAATAAATCAAGTCGGCGTAATAATATTTCCGACAAACGACGCCTCTACATGGCTCCGGACAATGTGTTCCCGCATAATTGATGTTCACCGTGGTAATCGGACATTAAAGAAGCGAGCCGCGTAGTATATAAATAGATTTTTTTGAAGCGCTTAATAGACGAAAGAAAGTAATCCTTATTTAATCGTTTAGCGAACGTACAAGGATATATTATGGATCCTCCTTGTTGATATCGGTCGACAGGATAACTTGAAACTTGTTCGCTTCGGCTATTGTTTGTAAGTTTTCGGTATCCCTCGTCGGGAAAAGGGACTACAAACTTGATAGGTCGTACAGCGAGTCCTCGAGATGAACCCTTCGAAATGGGAGACATTTCTTTACCCGTTAAACTCGTAAAATACAGTGTGGCTGCCATTACAAACAGTTGTTTGTGAAGTTTAAGGTTTACACATTGAATTTATGTAGGGTGACTGAGAAATACAAAGTAAATAAATAGAAGGTACCAAATTTGTTAGAAATCGTACACTCTCGTCGTTACGTAATATTCGTCATGTGCGAGAGTGACACACATACTAGCTGTAATGTGTTGGTAAGTTTAATATCATCTAAAGTTCATACGTCTTTATATCACAATTGCACAGCTTATATTACGAAACGAATAAGTAAATAAAAGGCCACTAACTTGCAACAAGTTACTGCGTAAACTCGTTTCCTTGTCCTTCTGCTTCTGTATTAACATAAATACGGTATTATACTTTTAATAAAAACGTGCAGACAAGACTATACGTATACTTCTTTTTGAAAAGGGATACTTTACTAACATCCTATATTATACGATGGAATTTGTTATTTACTGCAATTATGCTTTGTTCACATCGATACATTGTTAGCTTGTTAATTCCACTTCATGAGCGATAAATTACAATTTTTATGAAGAGGAGACAAACAATAAATTCTATTATATATATATATATGAATGATAAAGTACAGTAAACTAAGAGAGTATCGGCCAAGATATACGAAATATTTAACGAGAAGGAAAAATTGAGGAAGTTTACAAATTTCTCGTTTTAGAATACAAGAAACTGAGCTCCAAGAGCGAATGGATACACTACAATCACCGAACCTGATGTATACGTGGCGCTAGTTACAGGCTAATCTTGATTTCTGGAAATAGTAAAATTATATTAACACGTTCCCGTACAACGTCTGCATATGCAGCGTAATCTTAAGAAAATTACTGTTTTTAACTTCAAAACCTTTTAAACAACTTTTACAATTGTTTTTAAGATAAACACGTATTGATTTACGAAGAGTAAGGACAACGACAAGCAAAATAGATGCTATATTTAATCCAACGTTTTAATAAAATCCAATGTTTTTGATGAATCCGTAGAAAATGTTAAGTATAGATCAATGGGTGGAAATTTGCTAAGTCCTTTCGAACAAATATAACAACGCCGGTTTTCTGCAATTGATCTTTTGAGCTGTTGCAATTTTTGATAGTTCCATCGAATTCGCATTCAATCGACTGTACTTCATTTATCACTTATCGCAATACAATTACGCCTTGTTACAAATCCCATCCGTTTAATTAACAACGACTAATTGCAAATTGTTCAAGCCTTTAATCTCGATACATATTGGCGACAATAAAAAAGTGAATCACCAATCATCAACGACGGCAATCATTCTATCTTTACAGTCATTTTTCCTATTGTCCCTAAATGTCACGAAGGTTTCCTACAGACACAAAAAAGCTATTCATCATGAAAAAGAAGAGGTTACGAACTTGATACCCGCTTATACAACAATGGAGATATGGAGGCGCGATATTCTCGTTGTTAGCCGTCAAAGAAGGATCCTTATTGAAAACTTGCTAATTACTACGGTGACTACCGCGATCAAAGCTGACTGACGTTGCTCGTTTTGCCGAAGCAAAAGTCGAGTTAACGGACAATCGAGTCGGACGCGCATCGCACATATATGTACGCCCATCGTGGTCGCGGCAACGCAACATCGAGGAATTTTATAATTGGTAGCTGTCGGCGGACAATGGAATTACGCGTAATTCCGTTTAAAAGTGCGTTCGCGTCCGAAGATCGCATGCTGATACGACGCGGAGCGGGCGAGTTGAATTTATGAGTGCATTAAAGGATTGGCACGATGACGATAAAGGAATTGACGTGATGCCATTATTCGCGATGAAATTGTTGCATTTAAGTACCGCTGCTTTTACGAGGATCGAACGGGCTTTTAAAATTGTTTATCTTCTTCTGAAATGGGAGCATTTGTTTTTCGTTTTTGGTTCGATTTTTTTGACTTCCGCGTTGTGTTTTGCGTTACATGTAAATATAATTTTTCAATTAAACCTTATCTAAACTTAATCCCCGTTTTAAATGTCGAAATTATCGCGCAAATGGTTGCTATTTGAAGAGAATAAAATAAGCAAACAAAATTTCCAATAGAACAACAATAACAGAACCTGTTTGGACAATCACCACGTCATTGTTGCGATCGTCAAATTCGTATCAAAGCGTTAAACATATTTCGCCCGGTTCATTAATAAAATTACAACCATCCACATTGAGTGCGTCTGTGGCTCTACCCTATTAGCATAATTTTAATAGCAGCATCGCCTCCGTTGGTTCGACAGGAGGCGCGCACCACTCCAAAGACACAAACCGCTCGACGAAATTACAAGGAATTTGCATTTAGACTACACACATCGCCCGTTGCCGCTTGCCGCATCGTTATAAATTAATAATATCTGTTATATACTCTACGAATGTCAGCCGTACGCAAAGCTAAATACATATAACTGTCGTTTGAGGAAATTGGCGTGTACAGTTCTGTTACGCTAATGATGGCCCGAAACGAATTGATTAAATATTTGTTTCACGAGCAATTGCTGTCAAAGAAACAGATTTCCGGACGTATTAACCGGTTTGACGAATTCTGCGCGAATTATCTACACAAATCGTTGAATAAGTTTGCAGAGCGTTAGATCGTCGGTTGCGAACAGGTGATATTTATGCGTCAGCTGTACTCCCGTTATCAATGCAAACTATATATAATCTCTGATTAACTAATATGTATCTCTATAACAGTTAGACCGGTTGTTGACATTTGTTGTCTCATGAAAAATTACGTTAACGCAGCTGCTCACAAATACAATAGCTTCAAATGATCTCATTTCAAATCACCGTTCTTAAATTGAAGTGATATACGAGGATGGTATGAGAAGTTCAAATTTGCTTTGCGCCGACTGCGAGACGTCCGTCAAATTTCGAAAAGATTTATCGTGTAGTAGCGCTTTGAGAATTGTTTGAAACAAAAGCCTCACCTCTCGAAATAAAAAAATCTCTATCAAAAAACAACGCCGCTCCCCAACCATCGGAGTAGATCGAACCTTTATAGCCCTCACTATCATTCATCAATTCCTTTGAGTTGCACTCAAATTAAAGACTAGAATCCACGTATTTCCCTAAATACTTACGTATTTTTTGACGAGCAGCCAACCATTCGTCCAGCGAAGTACTGATATTGTTATTATCCTTCGACTTACTATCGTGGGAATGTCTCTGCGCCCTCCTACGCTCCTTGCTCGTCAGCATGCACTCCTCCAATAGCTCGAACCAATCTTCCAATCCGTCGGCGGCCCGCAAATAGATCTTGCCGTCCCTGCCCAGCATCAACGCCACCGTGCTGTACGTCTTTTTGTTCTCCCATTCGACCCGATCGACGTCGACTAGCTTGATCTTGAAGAGGAACTGACCCATTTCGGAGATCCGGTCCGCCCCGGACGCCCTCCTGAAGCAATGTAAATAGTCCCTCGTTAGGATGAAGTAGCGCTCCTTCCATCTGCTGAAGAGCTTGTCCCTTTGCTGCCATAGGAGACCTCGTTTGATTGCCGCGTAAGCATCTCTATTCGAGTTCGGCGGTAGAAGTGACTGGAATCGACAGAAGAATACGTATTTTAGAAACGGAACGAACGAAAATTGGCGAAATTAAATAAAAGATGCTTGTAAAAGTAATAGAATATGGGGAAGATATTAATAAATATATAGAAACGTATTAATGTTGTAGCATTTAGCAGATAGATAAATGTAGTGCTTACATCCAGTAATATTTAGAGCGAAGCAGCCTATGTGCACAATACACCCTACGACTGCCTGACTAGTCAAAAGAATGGCTGGATTTTTGTAATTTTCACGATCAATGTGACTGAGTTTTATGCAGTTGGCAAATACGTAGTCTTTGAGACAAATTATATTTTTAATACAAACAAGGCAAAAATATCGATGCCTTCCGCATCACGCAAGTTTAATTGATTAATCCGGGACAGTTGTTTCGAGGATACATCCGTCCTCATTTTAAATTAAAGTCTATAATGTTCCTATCACGCTTAATAAGCACAATAACGACGTACGGTAGCCCGGAAAGAATAACAATATAGTTAATGTTGGTATTCAATATCGAACAATTGTCATTATTATTATAGCAAATCTATTTCGAGATAAGATCGACGCGTGAAATGCACAATTGCCTCCGTTTTATCCACTCGACGACACGCCAAGGCCGTAAGGATCTATGTATATAACACTCTCGCGGAGAACGCTAAGTATACATGTATACCTATGTAGATCTATACCAGAGTTCGATGTTAATGGATAGTTTATAACTTGCCCACGTACGTTTCGAAATCCATTAGCGGTCGTCGGCGCGGCAATATTTTATTGTGAATTTCAACTTCGCCAGCCAATTCCATGTTGATACCAAACGCCCGATGATGGAGTATTATCTTGCACATTAACAAGGCAATAACAGCTCGTAAAGAGGCGTAGTAAGGAAATGACAAGGCGTTAAAGACCGACACAATAATAAAAACCTCCCCGCATTATATTTCTGCTGGTACCTATTACTTTTTTATATTGCCATTGAGCTATGCCATTTCCTCAATATCGTTTTCTCTTCGGCGAGGTGGATTTTAGAAAATATAACAGATTAATTAGCGATTCTGTTCTTGTAACGCAACGATCGAATTACTGTTATTTTTATTTTTATTATCACTGTTATTGTTGGAAGTATTCTCATCGATTACGCTTCGCCTTAACGTGATCATCGTCTCAACATCCTCTTTCGATAGACGTTAATGGTAATCGGAATTTCTCCTTCTCTGTACTTTACCATTTATCTTTTTTCTTTCTTTCTTTCTTTTTTCTATATCGTCATTCAGGTTCCTCTGCGGTCAACGTACCGGAAGATGCACAGCCAAATCGTTTCCTTCTTTCCTAGGAGAACGAATAACGAAACGTCTTATCGCTGGTGCGTCTGTAAACATACAGGAATGATCACAACACACTCTGTTATATCTTACGGTCGGTGTGTAATGTATAGTAAAAGCAGGTTTTGTTAAGCAGTAAACATGTTGCGTATTTGAAGAATTCAATCAACAAGTTTCATTAATCTTGATCTGCAGTGCTACAAAAATATCAACATTTTCCTATATGCGCAATATACGCATCAATACGACTCATCTTGTGTACTGCACTGTATAATTCACAGTTTATTAAATTCCAACTATTCTATAAAGACGTTTACTTTTACGAATCTAAAGGAGTATTGAATATACAACTTCCACTACTTCCTAATCAAATTTAAGAACGTGGCACATCAGCTTGGCAATTTATTTCGCTCGCGCCGTCTGTTTCACATTACCCATTCCGTACGCTTCGCTAAACTGATACAACTTCACATAAATAACCAGTCTGCACTCCGCTAAAGATATACATTCCTTTGCGTAACGAAACCCGATAAAAGAAAACTTTGTCCTGCATTATACACGTAATTACGGGAAACAGGTGCAGAAGCAATCGAGTTTTCCTGGGCTTCATTATCGCCGGAGAACATTCCGAGGCCGGTGGTAGTACATAGAGAAAGGACCCAGACGATGAGATAGGTAATTGAGCACGTATTTTGCGAGCAACACGCCTGCATCCGTAGGTAGCCGGTTCGGAACAGCTACAGATATGACTGAACGAACAGATGAGATCTTAACGAACGAAGTCTCCGTTTGAATATAGTCTCTCTGTTGGATTGTCGTCCTTTGTGGCATTTTTGCCATTGTTCCTAGAGCATCACGTTCTAATGGAGAGCGCGATATTGCTCGATGTTAACTCGGTCGATTCTGTTTTGTTAATTATCAAAAAACAAAGGTCGGAGGAACTCGCAGTTCCTTAAATAGCGTTTTAAAGTTTTTAGGAATTCAGATATAAAGCATATCAAATAAGCCTAAATATTTCCAGTAGTATCTAACGTCTTAAGCTTCAATTAGGCAATGGACTCTTCCAGATATTTATCGTAATGTTACAATTGAACACTCTGCATAACATCAATTATAAAAATAATTTTAAAGATCCAATGAATACGATATGAAGCAGCATTATTTCTTCGTTATTCCGAGTTGTTAACCGGAAATATGCGAATACTAAATTAAACCTTCGGGATAGAGATATAGGACCAACCGTAGGTGCAAGCATACGTAAAGAATGTTATAATAAGTCGTGGAAGTATTTGCAAATATTTCGATAAATTATGCGATCAATGTATCTTCAGCTAGATTCTCCCATCCATCCGTCAAGAACGCGTCGCATTATCGAATCGATCACGGTGTGCCTGATCAAATGATAATTTTAAATTTAAACCGAAAAGGAATAGTTTGCGTTTTATGCGTACATTAACTTAACTTAACTATTTTTATTTATTTTATTTTTTTTTTTAGGTAAACACAGTCATAAATCTTCGAAATTATCATACACCAACAGGCGACGAAGATTTTTACCAGCAATACCCGATTTCCAAACATCCTGACGCGAACAATGAACCGACCAACCGACAGCATGATACTCTCGCTTATGTACTACATATTTCCTGTACTACACACGGCACTTACATACACCAATACATCATTTTTTCCCGTTTATGTAAAAGGTGTCTTCGGTAACATCTGTTTTACGGAATTTAAACTTCCACGTATACACGGGCCGAAAAGCGTAGTGCAACGTAGGACCTCTAAGCGGCGGGAGGAGGCTCAAGAATTCGACCCCCTACGGTCCTATACGGCGACGAGCAAGTGCCGCATGCAACTCGTCAGTAGGTCAAAGAATAATAACGTCTCGGAGGGGGTTTCCTTTTACGGAATTGGAGATTGCTGTAAAGATGGGTTCCGTGTTCTCCGTGTGTACGTCACGTGTGCCGCCGGCCCGCACGGGGTTATTTTGCTAGAATGTTGACGATGGTAATTAAAAGTTGCCTAAAAATAAGCGTGAGTTCATGTACCGTTAATGCTTCCTTTAAAATGGTAACGGAAGTAGTTTTCGTAAGTGAGTTGATCCGCTGGAAATTCAGGAGTGGGATCAAATTTAATTACATCAACCTTTAGTTTTACATTAAAAAAACAAACGTATTTACGAGTATATGAAAATTTGCTCTGCTGTAATTGTCTTCTCTTGTAATAAAATATAACTTTATCTTTTCTTTATTTCGCTACAAAAAAGTTAATAGGCGGTATCGAGTGCCCTCTCTCTTTGTAAGAAAGATTATAGTCCGGAGCATCTCATAATTCTGTAAGATCGCAACACACGCACAAGGAACATTTTGTTACAACGGATCTATTAAGGTCGCAGTGATCAAACGCCATGGGCAACAAATTTGCAGCAAAATATGTCGTTTAAGCTATGTTGATATCTGCAATGGATCAAAAGTTGCAGGAAGCTGTCGTTAATATTAAGCTAACGTAGCCACCGTTTTTTTTTTTTTCGGAAACGAGGAAATAGTAAAAACAAACGTAAATTTCCATACTTTTAATATGAGAAGCGATATAAATAAAGTTAAAGATAATGTATCTTTCAATAGACATATAATTCCTCCCCTTTATCGTGCATCTCTTCATGCATCCAGTTCATTAAGCCAGTTGTTAGCCCGCTTTTTTACATCTAACAAATCACGGTGACCCGTATAATGGGACGACACTAACCGCTAGCTTCTCTTTAAGCACTAAACGATCCGAGGAGGCTCTCGTAAACAAATGCCGTTCATCTCCGCCGTCAATCGTTATCGAGTATCCCAGGCAGATAGATAGCAAACGAAACGACGTAATTTTTTTTCTCATCGTTTCTGCGCGTCCTGCGGGCATGCAAGGAAGGAAGTCACGGCTTTTGACTTGTTAACAACACTTATCGCTCTTTTAAAGAGGGAAGGCGGTTCGAATCAAAGGACATTTCGTGTTGTTCTTTGTTTCGTGTTCGGCCCTTTGTTTGGGTCGCTTTCGATTGTCGGATTATCGCTGTATGTAGTGTGAGCTGTGTATTTAACGCTTTAATTAGCGTTGGTAATGATTTAAAGGATAGAGAAAGACAGGATGAAGATAGGAAAGGAAGTTGTCGAAAGATATAAATTTATAAAGAATCATACGGGCTGATTCATTTTCGATCCTCACCATGCGTATCTCGTTTATTTTTGGAGATAAGGGGTGGGTTAAAATTTAGCAAACTTGCTCGATTTTGCGCTTGATATGAGGCCAAACCTTTAACAAATAACATTTAAGATTTTTTAAGAAACGAAGACACTTCCCTCTTTTAGCTCTAGGATCTTTATTTGATCTTCTGTTGTTTCTGGAATAAATATTGGCGTATTTATACCTATGTTGCAATGATGCCCAATCCGAGAAGCATAAAATTTTCAATTCTCTTTGATCCTTTCTCGGATTCTCACATTCGCCAATGGTTGTGAACACAGCTATCCTTATGACCGGTAGTTTATTTTATGCGCTTTCGCAGATTTATCTCTCCGCACACATCTGTGCCGCAATTGCTTGTTATCTCCGCCCCGTATCCTTCCACGGGCGATTCTAACGTCTCAATTTTCCCCGTAATAAAGTTCTTTAAAAGTGGGAAATTGCTCCACTTTAGAAAGCGGTTTATTGTCTGGGGTATAGTATGGCAGTCGGTAATACCGACAACTTATTTCAAGTTGCATGAACGCCGACTATGTATAATAAACTACACGTACATTATACGCTTGCTTCAAGTTTTCGTATTCTCGAAGCTGCATATCGCCGCCGCCGTATCGTTGAATATACATTTGCATAAGATATGATACGCAAGAGATTTTCGCGAGTGTTTCAGGTTGGTCCTAATAGGCAAATTACGAATGAACTTTTTTACTGAATTTCCATAGCGAATATTCTAAGAATTTGCGGTACATTGTACATTAAACTGTGTTTAGATCTTCGTTTATTTTTGGATGGATAAATTTTACTAAAGGGCTAACATAACATCGATGCCTCGTCAGCTTACAACTGGTTTGCAAAATTTCGTCGTCACTTGTGCTTCCGTCGGTGATAAACTCGTGAAGGTTGACCAAAATCGATTATTGTTCCAAGTAATACCGATACTCTGCGTCATATGATTGAACACATTCGACATAGGACTTACCCTGTCATAGAGGCTTCCTTAGACATATAGAAAACCGCAGTACATTAATTTTTTTCATAAATATTTAAGGATGAAAGGTTTGTTTCCGACGGATTTCGCACAATTTGATCAAAACACGAAAAGAGGCCCGTATCAATTGTGGAAGGAAATGGCTGGAAAATTCGCCAGAGGAACTTAAAAATCCAAATACAACATCGTAGTAAGTGACGAAATTTGTATATATAAGACGTATCGGAACTAACCTCTTAAAAGCAAGTTAAAAGCTATTACCGGATGACTAAATTCGTTTTCTACAACACTGACCAAACAAGGTTTTTACCCTGAGTTAGTAACTGATGAAATTGAACAGCATATATAAAGTAAAAATGATTCGAAAAGCGGCAACATTGGCTTAGCTCTGGTTACCGAGAAAATGTCTTTACAGTATGGCCGGTAATCTGGTTTACTGCAATCATGTTTATAAGCTTTCTGAAGCTTTTGGAATACATCATGATCCCAGTTCTTGGAGGTTATTCATAGATTCATCAAAGACCAGCCTAAAAGCTGTTTTGTTGCATAATGGAAACCATTATCCTTCTATTCCGATAGGTCATGCTGCTTCTATGAAAGAAACTTACGAAAATCTGAAAATTTTATTGGAAAAGATAAAGTACAAAGACTATTCCTGGAATATTTGTGCAGATTTTAAGGTAATTGCAATTATTTTGGGTATGCAATCTGGTTACACCAAATACTATTGCTTTTTATGTCTTTGGAACAGTCGCGACAGGGAAAAACATTACCACAAGCAAGAGTGGCCACCACGACAACAGTTTATACCAGAAAAAGACAACGTACAACATCAGCCTCTAGTAGAAAAAGAAAAGATCATAATACCACCTCTCCACGTGAATCTTGGGCTCATGAAAAACTTTGTAAAGGCGCTGGATCTCGAAGGTGAAGGTTTTAAATACCTTCGTGAAAAAAATTAACACAAAGGAAACTGAAAGAAGGTATTTTCGTTGGACCTCAGATACGAGAAATAGTAAACGATGAAATATTTGAAATCAAATTAACAGCGAAGGAAAAAACAGCTTCGCTCTCCATGGTACAAGTTTTCACGAATTTCTTGAGAAACAAAAAAGCTGACAACTATAATACTTTAGTAACGGATATGTTACAAGCATTTCACGCTGCTGGCTGTAATATGTCAATTAAAGTGCACATTCTACATTCTCGCTTGGATTTTTATCCGGAAAATACGGGCGACGTTAGCGATGAATACGATGAGCGCTTCCACCAAGACATCATGGGAATGGAAAAACGGTATCAGGGGAAATGGAATCCTGCTATGTTAGCAGATTACTGCTGGACGTAAAGAAGAGGTGCTGTAGATGTTGTTTATAAGAGACGGAACAGTATTACTTCACATTTCTAATTATAATAATCTGAAATATACATTAAATTACGATCTAATCTAAAAAACCTTTTCATTGAAATATAAAAAAAATCGAGCTAACTTGACCTTCTACCTTTTATTAAAATAGATGTTTATATGTTTTCCATTGAAATTAGTATAAATTATTTTATGGCAAAATCAAAAGTTGAAATTTGTTGGCCAGTGTAATAGAATGGAACACTGTTCTTCCACTATTAACAGCGATAGTCTAAATTAAACCGCATATCTGCAGCACGATTAGAAGCTTAGGATCGTCCGCAGAAATATTCATGCTATTGCAATTCAAGAATTCAACATCTCGTAGGCGGCTCATACGAAATTTCTTCCACAATTTCATTGAAATGGATCTATATCCACGTCCTAGATGTTACAAATACAAATCTATCCAAAACGCAAAACACAAAACATCCAATACACATTTTAATAACACCCAAATGACTCACTACGATCCATACCAACAACTCCACCGTCAACCTCGTCAAGTAATACGAGCGAGTTTTGACATATCAAATTATAGCTTCTCCCGTCCTTAAGCTGTATGCGGCGAACGAAAGATTCGTCCAACAGTCGCTTTCGAAAGCCACTAATTTATACGGTATGCGAAACATTGAAAATGATTACCTTGTAATTCTCGACGCTATTAAGCAAGACCTGCGCTAAAAAAAATCCTCTCTCCCGGCTCTCGCGACGTGTGTAATCCGATGCTATCGTTATGCTGTTGCACGTTCGCAGGAAGGCAGAGGCGCTTTCGTACGGCGCGAGAGGTGTTTTAACGTTGAAATAGATTTTGTATGTAAACAGTATTTTATTAAACGCAAGGTGAAGTTTGTTCCTTCGTCGTTTTTTTAATGATGAATTTAAGCTAGCACACCTGGATTCGGAAAATTGGATGAAGATAATCAATATCATCCCATGTTACCCATAGTGCAAGGATCAATTTCAAATGAAATTAAAGCATAAGAAACAATAGTCCAATATGACATGATAAGACGCCCGTCTTATTAGAATTCAAGCCTGGTGCGTATGGTGGTTATGCAACAAGTTGCTTCAGAAATTCTAGCATTTACCCCCATTAATGATTTTAGCTTTTGATAACAGTGGATAACCTTTCCAATTGGTAAAGACGATCAAAGCTTCTTAGAAAGGCGACTATCGCATTACTTCCACCTTCAAGATTCTAATTTTGATACAATATGTTGGTAGATCCGCATATTGTCTAACTTATCCCGATTAATCAAAAAACATTAAGTTCGGGGTAGCAATCTTCAAGATGGTATTAACCATATTTGCTTTTCACCATTTTCGATCCAAGTTCAATAAAATATACAATACTAACCTGATTCTTTGGCCACGTACAATTAAATGCTAAATGTTGGCTCTCCAATAGTCCAATATGATACCATGCATTTTGTCAATTGTTTCGAGATTTGAAAAGAGGCACGTCAATATCCTCAAGAATTCAGAAAAAATTCGCTGGTCTTCCTAATAGAATATTAATTATCTTCTAAGATATCACTTAAAATTACCGACCATCTAAAAGCCAGTATTAATTTTATGGACACGATTCCCCGAAGAAAATTTAATTAATTAGCTTAATTGATTTTTTTGTTGATTTAATAGCCTTCGCCTTTTACTATTACTTGCAATATTCTTTGTATAATATTGCTCCCGTTTTAACGGCTTTTTCCCGTTTCCTTTCGATGTCTTAATTACGTGACCTATTTTTTTATGCCTCGTTAAATCTACAGAAATAAAATTTATTATTGCACACTCCGCAATTCGTGTTATTTCATAATAACAATGAATACCGCCAAATATCCACAAATTTGTCCGTGACAGTATAATTAACGACAATTACCGAGGTTCGTTTTCCAACAGAGAAATTAAGAATTAACCAAGGTTTTTCTGTCCGACGCACACCTACATACCTCCATTGTGCTTTTGGCTGTTGGCGCGGCAGTTAATTCATAGATTACACGTTAGAATGAACAACCTTTGTTTGCGTAAGTAATACGCGCGTTGTATGCGTTGATAATTCACATACAATCTTCTTGAACCTTACTGCCACCTTCGGGATTTCTACATGTTTATACTCGGCGTTTGCTTAGATTACAAGGTTGTTGATTTACAAGATTGTTTAAATTTCTCATTAGCCTGCTTACTGGTTAGTTGTAATTACGGTAATTATGTAGGCTTGCAATAACGGACGAAAATAGAAACAATTTTACTACGGTTCTTTCTGCCCCGGATTTCGCAATATAACAGGACGTCTCGTGTCCTTTTTTCTGCGTATTTACGTGGAGATTAGTGATAAAAATTGGAACAATTAATATCGTTGTAGTACCTAATAAGTGACTAAACTGTTACTTCCTGTCCGTACAAAAACTAAACTCCGTTTTTACTAGATCTTTATCTTAATCTTAATTAAACTGATGAACAAACATGACATGACCCCAGTATCATTATTAGGCCATTGTAAGAATAGCATCGTTCGACGCAGAACAATTTTCAACTTGAAACGCTTCTCATAAATATAAGAGGAAGTGAAACTTTTTTCCCCTTATTAAACGCGCACTTTAGCAAACAATCGAACAACATCGTCGAAAACCTTCCTTTTTCGTCTCTTCCGCTTCTCAGTCCCAATTAAACTTTTTACGCCTCCTGTAAATTTTTTCAGTTGTTACCGCCATCCCCGTACCATGCCATCGCAGCCATTTCTGCCGTACCACCACTACCATCTTCAACGGGATCTCATTAAGGTCTCCCATCCTCTCCCTCATAGCCGGAAAGTACAAAGTATCGAAATTAGTAAAGTTCCTCTTGTATTATTAAGTGGATGCCTCGCTACCGCCTGCACCGTCGTCAGATTAAAACTTTCCCCCGCCTCCTTTTTGTCTTCGAAGCGTTCCCGAATTATTTCGTAGGAATTCGTCGGGTTATCCCTCGCCGATATCTCTTGTTAATTGAATCGCGGATATCCAGCTCCTAAATTTATTAATATGTAGATATGTCCGTGTATGCGAGACAATAAGGAGGAAATTGGCCATTGAAATGACGCCGCTTGTAAAACGACGGATTATATGATTTCGTCGTTTAATCTTTGCGACGCGATGGATAATCGAATTTTGATTAAATCTCGGGCGCGACGGCGTACCGGTCGCATCGTCCAACTTCGTGTAATCACCATCAAAAGTTAATTAAATCATCTTCTCTGGGCTGTCGGAGAAGGGTTGACCAGCGTTGTTGAACGAGCGTTGTTTATAAACGTGGTAATGGAAGTATGAAAATTGAAGCCTTTCGAAATTGGCTGATAAATTTTGACCATATTTTGGACAGATGTTGACGTGAAGATTAACTTGTGATTTATTGTTAGTATTGCAGATGTTGGTTAGTTAATTAATAATCGAGCGTAAATACATTCCTCCGTTCCATAAAAAAGAAAAGAAAAAAATTTCCAAATAAATATCTGCCCGTTTTGACTAGTTACGTAAACAGTTTGCACCAATTCAAATTCATCTTCGGCCTTTTCCTTCTCCATTTATGTGTAGGTATCGTATGTCAAGAAAAGAGCTTTGTTGTGCGCTACATGTGTAAACCATCTTAAACATGAATTGCCTTCCGAAAGAGATTTCCAAGAACGTATACGTACATGTAAGTTCTGTGCTACATCTCTCCTTCCGTTAAAGTATACAATTACGGAAACTGACTTTTGTGCAGAACAGGTGCACACAAAACATCTTCGACGAGCTACAAATACACGTCTGCACACATACAGATTTGAACATAATGGGACAGGATTGAGAGGAGCTCACGTACCAAATAGAATACGCGCTTTCAGTGATTTTGAAAGGGAATGGTAGTACCGGAAAGAGATTTAATCTTATACGTGGAAAGAAGGCGTAATAGAATAATTGAAAGGGGACGCTAGTAAGGGTTGTGCTGTATAAATATCCGCATTTCTAGATAATTTTCAATGAAAATTATGATTTTAAGCTATTGTATGATAATTTTCCGCTTCTTATGGATATGAAGCTCATTAAATATACAGTAGCAGGCAACTTAATTAAACTGACATGTAACGGTTCGTGACCTCTTCCAATGAAGCAATTAACTGCGCTGTTGCCGTTTTCAATGCAGCGTGTCCACGTGAAAAATAATTCCTTTTCTGAATAAATTTTCAAACAAAAACGATTTAGAAACAAGTTCAATACAACAGGCTAAGCTAGCGGCAATTCCGATTGCTTTACGCCGAAGTCTCACGTACGGATAGAGCTATGCATACACATGCAGCTTACAAGGGATGTAATCGATAGACGGGTGCATGTAAATGTTGTGGCGTCACACACCTAAAACCGGAAGCTGTTCTAGCCGGCGGACAAGTGGTCGGCAACAGCTTGGGTTGGCCGATGTCGCGTTCAGCGCGCCCTATTGTGTAACATGTTGCGGAAGTAATGTATTACGTGTTTACTTCTGGGTGCTCCTCGACTGGACAAGGGAATATTGCATTCGATCTGAGATTAAAGCAAGCGGTTAAAAAGGTAATTGTAAAAACACAAAATGTCTTTTTTGAATTTTTATTCGAAAATCTGTATATAACTGATGTAACTAAATGTAACTAATCAAATAAAAACATGTTAACATACGAGAAAATTATAATGTTTCTCTTCACAGAAAATTCTCAAGTTCATAAAATCGTATTACACAGTGACGAACAATACTTTAAACCATCGCACATAAACTTCTACTTTTCGGCGTTCTCCGAACGAAGACGTCCTCAATTTGTTCGCTATTTCGGCAAGTTTCTTCATTCGTTTCCATCTTGATAGCATCATTAACCCGGTAGGTTGCGTCCCACGTACGGTCATCATTAAAGATTCACCTCTCGCGCTCGTTCGTTTCGTCGTTCGAATTGAGATTCGATGCGCTGAATGTCCCCTATAGTGTCCTCCCCCTTTCCTCCACGCGGCCCCTCCGCGTCGCAAACCTTTCGATTGTGAAATCTCGACGACCGACTTAAAGGGATGGAAAGGGATTCTTCGATGCGTCTTCGAGGATGGTAAGGTCGACTCGAAAATGGCGTACCGAATACATTAACCTTGGCCAGGTCCGAAATTCGTTTCGATTTAATACGTCGATAAATAAACTAACGTCTAGTACTTGTTGAAAATGTTGCCCGTTAACTGCTTGACAGAAATGAAATTGTCTCTTAAAGCTTTTAAATGAATGCTTGCACGTTCCAGCTTCTAGATGATCTAATGTTGTTGCTCTGTTAACATTTTAATGTTAACATGGAACCTTTTTAATGTTCACATGGAAAAAAGTCCATTGGAGGCATATCAAGGGATCGAGAAGGTCGTCCAATTTGACCTCCGACTAATTAATTTCTCTGGAAACGTGTGGTTGAAATAATTGACCAAAGTTCTCGTTCAGACCAGATATCTGTTTAGAATTTCTTAAGCTTTATACAGTAGTGCAGCCGTGGTATCGGCTAACCAACAGCTTAAACGCAACATCCTGTATATGTATATCTTATTCCTAAATATTTCTTAATTCTAGAAACTAGCAACTTCTCTTATCGACTACCTAAAAATACCTAAAATGAACGGAATAATTTGTAAATACTTGTTGACTTAAAAAGGATGAAGAAGGAATCTTGAAAAATAATCAAAAACAACCTTATTTTTCGACGTTAAAGGCCGAACGTATAATCAAGAAGGAAGCGTGAGTCACCGGTCGCGAGTGACCTCGAAAGAGCCGAACTTGTACCCCAAATTCGGCCACAAAAAACGTTTCCTTAACATCCATTGTGTGTTAATATCGATTAATATTTGAAGCTCATTTGATACACATGCCAAGGCGACATCATCGGATCCAATCCGGAATAAGCATAATAGTAAATAGGAATGACATATACAGGAAATGCACGATAAATTTTTATTACTTAACAATAGGAGATTATGGTTACTTACTTTTAGCTTGTCTTTCCGCAGAATATTCTATAATAGTTTCAAAAAAAGAAGTGTCCCACATACCTGAAACAAAAAGAACCCACATCAGCTTCTGCGTTTACTTAAATTTTACAAGGACAGGTTTTATACGTGCAATTAATGTAAAAGTAACACATTTACATTTACAATAGTAATAAATTTAATTTACTATCTCTTAAGAGACAAGTGTAACACGTCCGTCTTTCACAATGCTTCGTTTATATGCTATGTAGCAATAGCAAATGACTGTTGCTACCTGTGCGATTGGGAAATCTAGATGAAACGAAGGCGAAAAGAAAATTGTCCACGCAAGCCTTACAAAATCGCTCGATCTTATTGCAAAGTCTATTTGGAGTTTATTTAAATGCAAATAACAACAGTAACAATTATGTATAATAGATAGTATTTTGAAAGGAATAAAAACAATAGGCATTCGTAGATATGATTCATTCCGAACGGGTTAGTTAATATTCATCTATATTTGTTTAAAAGTCATAAAACACAGTCATCGTCAAAGATCCGATGAATAACATCGGGTAACCTTGCTTAACACTTAAAAAAAAATTAAAATCGTGATTTCCCAATAGAAACAAATAATACCAATAAGTAAATGGTAAGAAGGATATAAATGGCAACGTTGACTGTGAATTAATCATAACGCCATCTGAATTATAGCAAACATTGTTTTAATGCTTATTAGCAAATTAAAAAGATACTAAGTGACACAGAAAATAGAACATCTGGTGTAAGTGATTCAATTTGACATATATACAAAGTGTCTTCGGGATACTGCTAAGCATCCAGGAAGTCTTCTGCCCATGACGTTCATGACGACATAGGTGAAAGATCTAAAGGTCTCGATAAATAACTTTGGTATTTTGATGATGATTTAAAGTTACCAGCATGTTGGGATATCTAGCTGGGAAACGCTATTCGCGAATTCTTTAACAAATAGTTTGCTGATAGGCGTATCGAGAGCCAATAGAGTGCTCTCCTTAATCTTCCAAATTTTTCGATTTCCTTTTCTGCTAACAGTTAACAGAGTTAACAAGGCAAGCCAGTAATCATCCATCTTGCATTTCTTACGTAATACTTCAATACTTAGCATGATTTCTGGATGTTATACTATCCCTGAGGTGACATTGTCAGGATGATTACAAGTTACAATTTTGAAAGTGACTTTCCATAATGGACATTATTTTCAAAGCAAGGCAACCCTTTAACACCTTAAACAATCCCCTAACCTCCCAGCAACGTCAACATTTTGTTTTAAAATTCAAATTAGAAACATAAATCTCAACCAGCACACATCGCCCACCTTTTATGGTCGTTACCGTCAAATACACATCCATCATTTCAACTCGTTATTTCCTCGATCCCATATATCGTCCCTCATGGTATATGTATGATAGTGACGATTCTTTATTTAACTTTTGTCCAATAAATCAAACCGAATCATTAATAAGTAATGGTGGAAGCAACGCAGGAAAGACACGCCGCGCTTCTTCCATCTATGGCTGAACATATTCCAATCAACGCACACGTCACATTCTGTCATCGTATCGATACGGAAACGTATTTCTTCTTCAAATAAATTTTCTCTTGAAGCGGCCGTCATCGTTATCGGTTCAATGCTTCGCCGAAAAGTCGAGGCACGTCTTCTGACGGGTTCGTGTACGCAATGGAAAATACCTCTTTAATGCGGAATAGAAGCGCTAATTGTGGGATAAAATATGACGACACGTTGCGTGTCACATTCATAGCATATGTACAGAATGTTCACTGATCGTGTTGCAAAGAAAAAAAACTGTTATTGTTGCTTTTACACAAAAAAAATAAGCAGTTCTGAGAATGTTAATAATATATAACATAGCAGATGTTATCATTATTATTAATGAAATTATATAATTATGAAAGATTAGCAAGTTCTTTTTTTCCCTTATTTTCTTGGTTATATTACGTTTTCCAACTCTTCGTTTTCGAGGAGCTCCCCGTATTCGCTATTAGTTACAATAACATTCTTCAGTGTTAAGATCGACACGAAGTAAATCTGTATAACAATATTTAATAAACCACTACTATCAATTTCAAACACTTACTACCAAACTGGAAGGCTCTTTTTTTTCATTTAGCCGTCATTATGTTTACGTTTGCCTAACCAAAAACCTTCAACAATCCGAGTAAAGACAGTAGAAAAGGCAATTCCTTCATTGGGATCCTTCGCGTCTCTAAAATGTACACAAGACGGAATGAAGCGTTTGACGATGATAGGCGATGACATAAGCGACTCAGGCGATAATTGAGTGATTCATGTAAATCGCTTCTTCAATTATTCACTTAACAACGAGTGAACTTTGTATATACGTACGTACATACTTACATAAGCACATATGGGCCCAGAGGAGATGTGAGCGTACGTATGGATCGTCCATAAAACGATTCATTGACCCTTGATGTACGTCTATTACCAAATTTCTTATGTCACTCGAAGAAGAAAGTCATTGTAGGTCATGAAGTAATTAACTACAAATTTATAGGTTATCTTATGTAATGATAGATGTTATTGAAAGTTATTTGAAGTATTTTAGTGAATAATACTTTACAACAGGTTCCACTCAGGCTCGTAGAAAGAAATTTCGAGGCCGAAGCGATGAACTTTACGGGCCTTGTTTATCGTAGTATCATTGTTCTTTAATGATTATCATTTTCATTAAAAAAATTAGCAACTAATGCTATGTTATCGTGAAAATATGCCGACAAAAGCAAATTTTCGCAAAAAAAGGTAAAAATCATAGACAATAGGACACCGGCAACTTTATCGATGTGGCAGCCATCGATAGCGGCATATATAGATACGATGCCATACTAGAATTGGGTGTCTCCCTATTTTATTATTTTTCGATACAAATGTGAACTTATCCGATAATTAAGGCAATAATTATTATTATAACTTGTAGAACACCCCTTTCGTGTGCTCGGGTCCCGGGGGGGAAACCATCTCACATCTCTAAATATCAAAATCATCATTATGCCGGCATAACGTGGCAATAAACGGAGTCACCAATAATTTTCTGTCCCATTGTGGTTCATTTTCAATTGCGTGCTTACTAAGAAATGCAGCCTAGATCTGCGTCTTTTCTAGCAAACAATTACATGAATGAAATGAGTAATAATAGATTGTTCGTGATATGGGGACTTCTATGCAGTTCCTGGAAGTCATTCATTCATATTACGCATAGAAAAGGCGCGCGGGTGTACCGGATATACATTTGTAGAGTAAGTGGGACGCTTTTGGTCGTAAATAGCGAAAATAACTTTTTATGCCAGGAAGTTTTAGTGATATTAAAATTCGCAATAAAAATAAAAATAAAGACCGTTTTTCGCATGGACGTTGCTAGTTATTCGCACCCAGTAAATTTTATTTCACAGAGTATATTTGGGATTTCCTTAATACCAATCCGATAACATTGTTGTTTGAAATTCTAGACGCCCACTCGATAATCTTGCATTCCTGTACGTTATGTTAGTCATGGTTAAAGTATTTCGAAACACTTTCGTAAAAACTCTTGTTAATCTTGGAGTCACCTTTATTTCCCCATAAGCGAAAAGCGAAAAATTATTTCTTTAATAAAATCATCAGCCCTTTCACCCTTAACGAAGTCCTAACGAGACATCGATATCTGGATTTTTTGAGGGAAGCACTTTGTAGAAATTTCTGTACATAGCGGAGTTAGCGACAAACTGAAAGAGACCCTCAAAGAAAAGAACACCACCGCACGATTCAACACGATGACCAAAATCGAGCAGCTACTCCTCCCAACAAGGACGTGTTACCGAAACTATGAACAAAAGACATGTACGAGCTGAAATGCTAATGTGAAAAAAAGCTACATTGGTTAAACAGGACGGAACATTCAGTGTAAAGCGAAAGAACACGAGAGAGGCGCACGCCTTAAGCATATCTGCAGAACATCTACACCAAGAAGGAGACCACCGCATAACTTACAGCGACGTTAAGGTATTAGCCACTACTATCCGAGGATAATACGCGAATCGTTAGAAATAATGTAGAACGCCAACAACTTCAATCGCGAAGACGGAAATAAGACCAGTAACAGCCGGAAGTTAGCACTGCGGAGTGGTCATACAACCACGCCACTTGATTCAACAGAACGGAACGGTTAGGGATCACCAAAGCGGAACAGAAATGGGATAGATAACGAGGAGCAAGAAAACAACAAAAAAGAAGCTGACAGCATCATCAGCGAAACGTCAAGTAAAATATTAATTACGCGACAACACCCGAAAGAAATTTCTACTATGAGTTGCGGTCATTAAAGCCTACGCTCGACAGATTAAATTGCTACCAGGGCGATATCGATGATAATTATTTTTTTTTGGCAATCTCTTGATTTTGTAGTTGCAGAATAAGATCAGAAACGGTTTCTTCTCAAAAGGGACTAACACTCTCAAAAGCAGTAAACACTTGCCATGAATAAACTAGTTGTCTCAACGAAAGCTGATTCCGGATTATTTTTGCAAAGATATAGGCGATCTCTTGCAGTTTATTATACACCTCGTTAGCCTGAGATTTGCTTTCATTACAAATCTAACCAAATATTCTCAATCACAAGACGGCTATCGTATTCACGGTCTATCGATCGCAATTGTAATTGCTCGAGTTGTTTTTAAAATCAAATTAAAATCGACCGTGCAGCGTTCAGTGTCTCCCTCGGCCCCTTCTCCACTCTCACGCTCCAATCAATTCCCCATACGAGATCGTACGTAGGTTCATTCGGCTCCCTATACGTCTCTCTCTTTTTCACACATCATCACGCTGACCTAGTAATTATCAGTGTCAATAACGGCGACAATGTTATGTCAAAGGATACCGAATGAAAAAAAATGTTCCTTTTTAATTTTATTTTTAGCATCATCAAGCTGACTGGCCGGACAATCGTCCGATGTTTGCACATCGTCGACGGGGCGCGTAGTTGACTGTTACTATCAGGATGCTGATATTCGACTCTCGATTGTTTTTCGCACGAGCGTTCTCCAGCTGAATTATCTACCCAATCACGAAACGTTTGCGCGGAACAAATGAATAATACTAATGCATTCGTTTGTTTGAACAAGCGCGAATATCCATCTCACTCTCTTCCTGCGTCCGTCTCTGCTAGTTTTTTCTTTGTTGTTTCGTCATCGAAGGAAGGTTGGATACATATCTCCACAGAGTAACAGAGTGCCGTTGCTAGTGAGAATAGCCGTATTAATTTCTTCCTTGTAGCTTACGAATGGTTTTTTTTTAGCCAGTAAAATAGCCAAAAATCACACATTGCCAAATCAAATGGTTACTTATTACTTTTACGTTCTTTTAGTAAAAAGTTGGATCGTGAGAAGAAGGCGACATGACACCATGATACGCAACATATTCAGGAACTCTAGTGAATGCTCCGGGTAAACATTATTCGGCGTATCATCTAACTGCAACAGATTTTTATTCATCCAATGGCACGTACTAAGTTTAAAAAGCACCTTGTACATTTTTTTTTTCGTAGTTCGCAGCTTCCTTATTATTGTTGGCGTATCTTCATCCTTAGAAAACATTTATGTGCATCATTCTTCGGCTAAAGTTAAAGTTTCATACGCACTCTGCTTTTGAAGGTCTGAAAGCTGATGCTTTGCAAAACGACTGAACTTATTCAGATGATCCTAAATGATTGTCTTAGAAATTGAGGATCCGATCTTGATTTGGCTGCTCAAGACACAATTCTTGCATAATCTTTAATGCAAATTTGTAATCGCTATAGGCGTCCGAGGTTAACGAACTTAATATTGTGCTTTAGATAATCCCATCTTTACTCTTATTCATGACATTTCGATTAGCACCTGAATCGCTGCTAAATACTTGTAATTCTCTCGCTAAATCGCGTTAGGCTCGATGAAGGATAAGAAAGTAACGCCACCTTGCGGTGGTATCGTACAACGAGCGAAGACCGTCGTATAAATCAAGAAGATCATTAAGGGTATGCTGGACCAATTTAAGATGACTTTGCATATGGGTAATATTCATAATTGGCAATACGCCAGGAGTCTCCGCTATTCTGCGGTTTCGCTATAAGTATGGAGTTTATTTTTTCGGTATTTTAATGAGAAAATATACGCGTGGAGTAATACGAGCGTTTAGCTTCTTGAGATTGGCCCTAATTGGCGTGCGGATGATGTATGAGAGCTCTAACCGTTTAACAAAAATAGCGTAAAAATGTGCGTTCAAGGGAAGTCAATGAAGCAATAGAGGTTTTTTGATTTCAATGTTCATTGCCTTTACTTTGTCTTACTAGAATAAGATCGTTGCAGAAGAACGTATCAAGGTGAGAGACGACGGGTTTACATGCGATAATTCGAAAACATTTTTAATAGATCAAAAGTCTCTTTCATTCTATCCATACGTATCCAACGTAAAAATTAGCTTACTTGTGTTCTTTGATCCTACTTCTACGTTCCGATTAAAAAGCTTTATGCTACTGGCATACGCGGTAATTGATGTGAATCGGACCACTCGAAATCGATCTTTCCCTAAAAGTGCCCGTCTCAGAGTACTTCTTCATCGCTTTGTGAGCGATTGGCTTGAATTACGTGTTATCTGAACGTATTTCGACGTTTCGCGATGCTGCATCAACTTCGATGAGTGCAAACGCGAATAGATCATGTTGTAACATGTTAAATTTGAAGAAAATTGCACGTGTCAACTTTCATAAATGCCCTAAATTAGGAACATGTTGGTTAAACGTGCATCCATTGCACTATCGTTTTGCATAGTTTTATTTTTATTTTAATTTTTTTAATTTAATTTTTATTAATTAATCCACAAAATAATGCCGACTTTTTTGAATGACACTGAATATGAGGAATCTTGGTCCCCAAACTAGAACTCTCCAGACAACCAGTCTTGCTAATAACAAGATGTGTAGAAGATTAGAAACGACGAGGTACATACATACATTTTGAGCGTTTAAATTTATCGCTCAAAGGCTATATTTAATAAACATATTCATAGGTGAAACGTACTTAAAGGTCCTACCTACCTACCTAACTATATAGACAATTTTCGCCGACATCGCAAATAAATCATAAATACGAATTAAACGCCGACGTACGTGTGCTAAAACATAAATATCGTCCCGAACGCGGTGCCCCGGCCGAAGCGCGTTATTGTTTTTGTGTCTAGCGAGAGAGAGCTCTTTCACACGAGAATGAAATATGAGTTGTACGTACGAAGCGTCTAAATATAAGTTGGTATCACTATTTGTTGTATATATTTACATATGCTCATTGCTATATGTTTATTACAATATTATCTTTATTTCTAAATGGAGCAATATCAACTTATACTAACGGAAATATTCCGCATAAGATATATAAAAAAATTGCGTAATGTCTCCCACCGATACATTAACTTCATTGCTGTTGCTTTTTTCCAAATTATTATGGTTTACGCAAATCGTTTTTTCATATTATTAATTTCCTTTCATTGTGCATACTTCGCTTATACCCCGACCAATACAGATATAACATCCCTTTGAAGCGATTTAATGTTCACAACGGAATCAATATGAGAGAGTAATGTAATATCCGCGTACGTTTGCATATCACGCACAATAGAACTTAGCGATGTCACTTATAAAAGGACAGGGCATTAGCATTTACGTAATTCTAAAAACTACAACGCAAGCATCGCTCCCTTAAAGGCCATAACGAAGTAGGAAGATTCGTGTGCGTACTTGTCAGCACTCATCATTACGTACTATAAAATTGCTGAATAAATACCTGGACACATCACACAAACGCTGCGTGTATTAACTACCTGAATCCGCATCGCAAGCAATAAAATCATTAATTTATAATACCCACGCTGAAGCAATTGCTCGGATATTGCCGGCGATAGCAGAAATATGCGTATTATACCTCGTGCAAGCTATCGAATCATTAGTGATCGAAACAAAACGGAAATTAACACCGAGTCCGACGAATGGTGTTAACGACCGGGAATTGCTTGAGCATTAAACAGGTAGTTGCTGGTCGAAGAGGTGCGGTTATTAAAAACAAAATTGAAACGCGGCCACGTAATGTCTGCAATGTCTGCATGCAACTGGAGACGCATTTGATAAAATGAACCGGAAAAAGCTGGTTTTATTCGGACGTAAATGATGTCTTAAAATTGAAGGTAATTAGAAAATAGAAATCTAAACAAAAGGAAATCTTATCGTTTGCCGATCTCTCCATTTCCAAGGATGTGACTAAGATACGTTATCTTAACTGGAGAAGAATTAATACTTGTTTCTGTGTTGCGCTGGAAATTTTTCAGAGTACCCTCGTATATTTACTATTCCTTTTGAATCATTCTTTACTTACAAAAGGTATTCGTGTTTGTTGTTTGCAAGTTATAAAAATAATCTTTGCATGACGCTGCTTCAGGAATGCAGGTACTTCTATCTATTAATTTTATTTTTATCTAAGCACTCGCAAACTTCTTCGAACTTGTAAATGTTACAATGCTAATATTGTCCTTCCCCGACGTTTTTCCTTAATTTTAATTAGAAACCGTATAAGCAAGTAATTTTGGAGATATTCGTGAGTGTGCATATGTTTATGGTGCTTCTATAATCAGTATTCTTATGTGTAACTGTAGAGGCATTCTGTATATGTTAATCATACATCCTGTCCTACTTTAGTATTGTACATTGGTTACAATGGTATTGTCATTCGTGTAAGGTGCAAATGTTATTAAAACGGATTTCTTGGAAGATACGCTTCTTTCTACGCAAATTACAAGAAGAAGCGACAAGACTTACCGTTTCTATTTTTAGGAAAGGGTAAATATATATTGCGGAGCGTAACTGGGTTCAAAAAACTGCATATTTAATTTCGTGATTCATAGAAAAAATGATTCACTACCAAAGTAATAATGATGGGATTCTTGTACAATTTAAGCGAAGAATTTCGTAATAGTTAGATTTTGTCAATAAGCTAAGCACCTCTCTGTATCTATAACATATAACGTATAGTAAAAACATTAAAATTTGCACGAGCCGCCAAATAGCGCGTTTGCGAGAAGAAAAGAGAAGTACTCCCGCCGGAAGAACGTAGACCAGGTATTACGTAATTGTAAGTATTGCCCCTGGACGGACGACGGTAAATATGAAATGATGAAGGCTAATTTCGATTGGTTCATCAGAGCGTTCTATCCACTCGTCGACAAGAATAAATAGCTAGGCTTAAGGCAAAAGGAGTTTCACTGAAGTACCGCGAAGATTCTTCAAAAAAGAAAATTCAAAAGTAAGATGAAACTTTCTCACTTTTGTCCGACATCTAAGCAATAAACGGATTCAGTAAGGATAAATAATGAAGCCTTATACACTCGAATACGCTTGTTGTTAACATTAAGAAATAATAGAGTTAAGTTCCTCGAAAACGAGTCAGCTATTCAGGGGGTTTCCTGAGCGGAGGAATTTGAGAGCGCAAAGCAACGATCTAGAGCTGCCTGCTCGATCAAGACGCCAGAAGAAGCTGGAGACGAATCCTTAAGCTGCAGCCAACAGATAGTTGATCTGATCTATCAACGTCATTTCAACGACCGGCAGAGGAATAGATAGAACCGTTGTAGAACTCACTTTTATGTCATATGTCTTCAATTAAATTTTATTGTGTAATTATTTATTATTTAAACGTTTGCAATATACTAATTAATCGTATTGGAGAAATCTATGCACGAATTTCCTTCGAAGGCAGTAACATATGAATACGATCTCAATAACTGTACCTAATTATCTAAATTAAAATATCTGACGCGCACATTCTATTAAGTTATATTCCAAGGTTCGCGAACGTTCTTTCTTTTTTTTTTCAACTTACCAAAGCGTGAAACCATGAATATTTATAATTGCGCATTTCAAAAAACGCAGAAAGTTTAAATTGAGTCGAAGTATTTAGTTTAAATATGTTTTTTATAGCCAATATAGTTCGTTATAATAAACGTACGAGGCCCGTTACCAAAATACATATTCATGATACTGCTGCCTACTATACCATCGTGCGCGAAACAGCTGGTAATGTAAATTTTGCGTTGACTGCCTTTCATGTGAAAGGGACTTATTTCAGACGGTAGTTTCAACGATATTTAGCCAAAGAACTGCGTCAAATAGGTCTCCTATAATAGCATCTTCCCAAACAGTTGAGGTGAAAAATAGACAATTTGTTGTAGTTTACGAATGTTTTTTTTTTCTTCTACCCGATTTTTTTCTTTTATAAAGGGAAGTTCTAAAAAAATTAAAACTTTACTCGACGTTAAATACGTAGTTTCCTCAACCACCATTCCACGAAAATCTCATTTCCGCCTCCCTGTCGCGTTTATCCGAATCTCGAAAGCGAATCTCTTCTGGCAATAGCAACCTGTTCATTTTACAAAGTCGAACGTGCCACAGCAAAGAGAACAGGAAGTACATCTTTTGCTGCTACTCCACCATGGATACCAAATTTGAGAGGTACTTACCGGATATAAGGTTCTTTGAGGTAGGGGGATTGTTAGAGGCTACCTTTCGAAATTACAAGCTTAGAGGAACCTCCTCGACAGACACCGATGTCTTACGATTAGCTAATTCAATCCTACGTTCTAATCAGATTCAGACCTTACAATAATATTATTTAATCGAAAGGTTCGAGGAGGATCGATAACAGGAGTTCATCAACATAAGAAATTGTTTTGGTTTTATGGAAGGAACGACGGATTAAATTTTCATTAACGGAAACGATGAAAAAAATGCATTACGACTGAAAAAGAGGAATAAATAAAACCTGGGAGGAACAGTACGTTCTCTTTTCAGACATGCAACCGGTAATAAAGCTTGCAATAATACGGATGAAATAGGCGGCCACGACCGAAAGATATATTAAGGTGTTTTTACTACTTTTTCGCACGCAAACTTCAGTGCTATAGCACGTAATGCTTCCATAGAAATAATTATTCGTTGAAATTCCTGCATTATTTCTACAACATTCATTATTTTGTTATCTTAAATCAGACATTATGCTTTTTCCATGTAAAAGATAATCATAATTTTATTACTTAAAGGATCTAACAATAATTACATCATCAACCTGTTGATTATATAACGCCAAATAGACCACCATTGTAGCAAACTGTTTCTACATTCTAAAATTATGTTAATCACTTTCTTTATCACGATGGTATGGACGAGTCATGTAATAATACATTTAGCCAAAACCGCAATTGAACTTATGGTTGGACTTATATGGTATTGCTAAAATCGGCATGACGTAAGGCATCTCTTACCAACACACTTTGCGATGGTGATAAAATACTTGAATATATACGAATTCTGTGTGTCAGTGGTAATGTTATATGAATCTGACACCAATCCGTTACGATGCCATTGTATGTAACCTTTAAGCGAATAAACGTGGAGAAAATGCGGTTGCTGGAATTTATGCAAGAGACACTTGTGTTATTTATGTTGTATTATTTACTCTTGGATTGTTATCTATTGTTTTGTAAGTTGGATTTCTTCTTTTAAAACGGATTTTATAATTTTATTCCATAAAATGAGTAATTGAAGAGGAAGACATGATATTCGAAGGAACACGTGAGCAGGAGAGACCGGAGTTGATATTGTCTTAGGATTGATTTTTTCATATGGTTGAACTAATTGACAATACGAAAGAAAAATATATTCGACATAACGTTGAAGCAGCGTAGGTTCGGGATAAAAAAATAAAAATAGTTAACACTGTTAAAACGCCGTTATGAATATATTAACATTAATTTAATTAATTAAAAAAAATTAATTAAAATTAAATTAAAAAAAAATATATTGTCGGTTATTATTTATCTGAATAGGCAAATTATCTAGCCTAATCTATGCAAGCTTGTTAAGATCTGGCTTAAGCAAACCAATAAATTAAATTAAAGCAAGTTTAACATCAGCACAAGAAATATAAGCTTATATATCATTAGCAACACAATGTTAACGACAATGCAAAAGACAAGTATACAGTGCTAAGGTGTACTCTGTGTATAGAAGAAGACCCAAAATAACACCCTGAAGGACACCAAAAATAGCCCACCAGCAGTATCGGAAAACAACATAATTAAGTTATAGAAGGCAATAAGTCGATTAATATGGACGGAATCCAAATTGCTAATTGGAAAGAAGTTACTTTTTAATTTCAATGATGGCCCACAAGCTGTATTACCGGCTGCGACAAAACTATAAATTACAAGTAAGTAGTTAATAAATAAGAATTCGAAAGTATTTTATACCAAGGACGACAACACCTTTACTAAGGATACTCCTTAAATTGATACGCATTGCATCCAAAAGAATTCCGAGAATTAATTAATTTACTCGAGAATGTACTTAACCGTCACAAGTCACGAATATTCCGGCAAATACTTTCCCAGAACGGCAACCCTGTAGACGAAATAACATAAAATACTCTTAAACATTTCGAAAACGAGCATTATTTTAAATTAACAGAGACAATTTTCACATTAAAGACATCGAGATCGGACATTTTCTCTCCGGATACATCTCGGAGTCGTTCGAGCGACAAACCGTTCGCGAAAGAAGAAGATGGAAACCGTGGCCATGTATAGAAAGTGAATTTCGCCTGACACGCGCTGAATTTAGTGGCGAACGTCGCGAGCAACGGCAAGATTTATAGACGCGCAGCGACGTTTAATATAAACGTTGGGAAATTTGAAATTTTGAAGTATGCCCGCGATCTCGAAAACGACGAAGTAATAAATATATGTATTTGCTACTATTACGCGTGTATTGGTGTTATTATTATGTATAGCGTATCTACAACGTACGGGGATTCTCGCGCGAATAGGAAACCTCTTATCGCTTTTCCGCAACGAGCGTAGGTTGCGCCGTTACGAGTAATGCACGCCCTTTTAGGAGTGTATCGTTGGATTTTTGACAGGTGGAAAATGAATGTAAATATGCGGCGGGATAGGATTTCAATAAATTGATAGCAATGTGTAGCGCTTTTCTACTAGCTGGTTGCAACATGTGGAACATCACGATTCACATTGGATCACGTAAATTAAAAATACAATTCCTCGCAAAAGCATTTAATTCTTTTATCTGTAAGACAAGACCGTCTACAAACAGCTTTTGTCTATAACGTGCGGTTGCCCGTACTTAAACTCAATCGTTTGTGTAATTTGACCCGCTATGTGAAATAAATTAATTTAGTAGAGCATGCATCACTTGCGAATAATCCAATCTAAGCTAAACAAACAGCAAACCATTATTAATTTATTTTAGCAGACAACACGTGGGGGCATATCGAAACCGATAAGACAAGCAACGAATATTTCAGATTCCGCAATGAGCAATAATCTTATCTTAACTTCCTACGTATAGGTATCCAGGCATTTCTCGCAAACACTCAATGCGTTCATGTGCAAGCGTAATATCTTTAGCATTAAACGAAATGCACGTCAAGTCATCGGGCGGCAGCGCTACGCACCGAAATGAGAAAGTTAAACGCACACATAACTGCGAATTTTTTGCACTCGTTACGGCCGCCACCGTTGCTACTGCTACCTGTTATATGTGTATACATACACGCCTGCTATTCTCATTATCCGACTGTATACACGTAACAACCGGTTCACCTGTTTCCACGCCTAAGAGTGAAGCGTACGAATCGGAATAGGAGATGGAAGATATGGAAAAGGCCGGATGGATTAAAAGGCAAAAATTACGCGACTTTTGAGGTTAGCTAGCGGTAAGTCGTCTGTATGGTTAGTTGGACGTGATATAGTTTTACTTAGTTCCTCTAAAAAGGAACCGTTACAAGAAAAAGGACTTGTTAAACGTATTGAATTATTCCGGTAAAGTTTCTTCGAATTTCAATTGTAAATATTGCGAAAACGAATCCAGAATTTAATTAATTAAAACGCCAGCAAAAAAAATTGTTGATCGGCTAGCGCCATTCCATCTCGAACGCACAATTAGAGAGAACAGGTCTAGCCTATTTAATTAATACTGGATCGTAAAGCTAGAACGGACGCCTCTAATTTTTACGATGAGATCTCATCTCGTTATGCGAAACTAAGATTTGCATAAATGCGTTTTGATAAGCTTCCTGCTCTTCTTAATGCTTGCCCGTAAGCTAGAACGTGTGTAATTTATTGCAGGAACACCTGTTTACTTTCTGTTAAGTAGACACTTTATAAATGGTTGCTGGAAAAGGTAAATGTATGGTATTAAGTGTGGCGGACGTTTTATTGTGTTATTTCCATGTACGGCCTTTTATTTATTTCTTGTATTAAAACTTTGCTACTATGTATTTTGATTGTAAGTTTGTCAAAAGATTATACGACAACTAAATTAGAAATCGCTAATCCTTTACTTGTTTATGCAAAAATCTCCAAGAAAGCTTCCGATTACTCTAATCTTATCTATCAGAGAGACATTTAGTAGTAGTTAGTGAAATACGGAAGTGAATACACCGACAAACTTATATTCAGGCACTCAAAGAAATGCCTTTGGACCAACATGATATCTCTTGCATACCTCAGATTTACCTCCACTTACTGATCATATTACCGCATTAGCATCTTTTGCATCGGCTTCTAGACATTAGTAAGCAAATCTAGCAAACAACACCTGAAACAACTCTATCCAAGCGATTATCACTCTATGTACTGCAGAACTGAACAATTGCCAACTTTCACAAGCTGAAGATACCAGATACCTTGACATGTAACTGGGTCACCAACTGACCTGGACGAAATATATATTCATTAAGTGCAACCAACTGGGACTCAGGCTTAGCCAAATGTACTGGCTTATTGATCATAAATTAACGCTGGCGTCTTAGGCAATAAAGTCTTCAATACCTTTAACCTGCAAACGTTCCAGAATACAGCACATATTGCGAGCTATTGATGATGCTGCCTTCTACGTTATTATTATTCTACGCAAGCCCCCTCTGGAATCCGTCAAAGAAACTGATCGGCGATACGATGAAATACAAAAAAAAAGCGTCCGTTAGTGTACTCTAACGTGCTATTTACACGAAAATAAGGCAACTTAGATGATACACAAAGGCCTAGACGAAAATTATCACGTAAACCAATTGATGAGGACCAAAACAAAAATCACCCAATTGCGTATTTTTGGCAAAATGGATAAAGTAAGTTCTAGCATTTAAAAGGAAGAAAGATTCTTTAGAGCATTTCAATAAGATATCCTGTTACGTCTTTTCTTGTTTTTATATCTCCCAAAGCTTAAACATTGTTAGAAGACACGTTTACTTTATCTAATAAAGCTTAAGACAACCAAGATTAACCAAATTCTAGAACATCTTCAGTGAACCAATAGCAAGGTCCATATTATAGGTACCAAAGGGTAAGTTTATTAATTTCTTTAAATTACCTGCATATCCGTTCTTCTTTGAGCCGTTGTTTCAAAACAGTTAAAGAACGGGAATCTTGAGAGTTAGCATACATTGCCCACATTGTATTTAAATAAAACGAAATGAAAGTCATTTACACATAAAATTTATTGCTCAAACATCTATAAATACGAGACACATGTGCTCCACGTTAATTTCTTTTGGTCTTTTAAATACTCGACATATGAATAATTGATGTTTTTTTTTTCCTAGACCTCTTACATTCAAAGATACTTCCTGCTTACAATAAGCTTGTTATATTTAACGTTCCAGGTTCATTAAACTCCGTATCCTTAAAATCGGGAAGCAATCTTACAATAATAATAATAATAACGCAATCATAAATTTACAACGTGTGAACTACGAATTGATTATCTTTTGTTGCAAGAAAAAACTAATAATTCGCTGGTAGGAAGCTAATTTGAAGTGAAAAATTATTTTATTCCTTTCGCTGATAGAACCGCTAAGTATCCGGTATTTGCATATTTTACTAACAATTTTTCTAAAGTCTGATGTCACTAGAAGTTGTATAAATAAAAGTTAGTAACTTCCACACTGTCTTCACAATCATTGCAGACCGTAGACAAATGTCGTTGCACCAAATGTACAATGTCACACGGAGTAGTCATAATTAAGCATTTAAAACGAATTAACAAAAACAATAATTACAATTAACGTTGTGTCATTATCACCCTCTCTCACAGAACGCCAACATTTGCGTCGCCACCACCAAACAGCTGCCCCGATCTACATTTATAAACCGTCTACAACAATCGTCCTAATTGAGAGACGCCCACAAATTAATATCGCCTGAGAAAAAGGCATCATTATACTATTAATTGCCCGCATTAACGAGGGAAAATGTGCGTAATTCGTACGAGTGTGTACGCCCGCCTTCACAGGACGTCATTTCCGTTTGTTTAACTCTTCAAATACGAAAAAAAAAAGAAAGAAATGGGAAAAAAGTAGATGGCTGTGAAACGAACAAGTGAAGAAACAGCTGACGATGAGTGTCCCGACGCGTACGCCCTGTGTGTAACGAAACGGAGCGCGTAAAGCACTCTATACCGCAAAAATTTGTGAATGATTTTTTTTTATTATTGCTGGCGTGCTCTGGCCCGTTGTGCAGACGCGTGCCAGTGTCACGACACGTCATTGAATCGATTGCGGTATGGGTAATAGGAGAGGACGGATATACGTGGAACGCTGCAAGAGATCTGCGGTCCCAAACTTGTTACAAGATCAACATAGAACTAGAAGATGAAGAATTAAATTTTTGAAAAATCTCGATTTTCGGTAGTAGCATCTTCCGAGCCTGTGAAAATGCCTCACCCTGTATTACACGACATATTACAAGACCAGGAAGCGAAAATGTCACAAAGAAAATAATTTAAGTCAACTATCAAGGTGTTTTTTTTTTCTTTTTTTACAATATTCCTCCCTAAAGCTGTACCTTACGATACAACGTTCTAAAATTTTTTTCTAGATACTATTAACAAAAATTATGAACGGAATAAGAAGCATTTAACACGAAATAAATCAAAAATAACACTGAACTAGGTAGTAAAGGAGGCCGTATAGATCAAACGGTCCTGTTGTAGAATAAGCATTATAAATTTCGATGAGTTTTGACATTAACGTTGTAATAAACTGAATAATCTCTTTGGGAGTATAAGACAATTTACGATTGAAAGCAATGAAAGCATTCTGGATGTCTTAATTTAAGTAGCGTCACAATAACGTCTTATTAAATCGCTTAAATCACGTCCTTCTTAATTTAAAACTTATTCGGGATATGAAAAAATCGCGGCGCATTTTTAATACCGCTATCACCTCGCACTGAACTGTGCCCTCAGGTGATTTTGGGAGAAACCTCGTCCGGAACGATCTAGACGGACCGATGAATCACACCATATTTATCCATCTGTGTAATGATGCAATATACCGTCGCGGTAAGCCTTGAAATCGATTAGGTACCACTCTTCGTTCTGCGCGGGCCTAATATGCCTTGGTTAATTGAATACTTGTTTGGTTAAGGTTTTTTTTTTTTTCGCTTTGATGCACTTGTTAAATGTAAATATTGTAGACGTGTGTATGTAGTTTATTTATTCGATATCTTTAATAAATTGGAACAAGTATAAAATGGGGATTTTAAGATGAAAAATAAGAACTATATACTTTTAAAAGATGTGCAGGTGTAAATTATTTAGTTAGTTGTTTATAATTTAGGTTGCCTGAATAAATAAAATTAACTCAAATCAGTTTGGTGTGTGCGTTAACTTTAAGCGTGGAAGTAGAAACAGTGGTGGTTTGGATAAATTTTTGCGGTTTTCCATCACCAAAGGAAATTGATTATCGAAGAAATTGATAAATATTAGTTAAACATATGTATTCTTTACTCATTTCAAAAGCAATGCTAACAAACGCATAAACTACGAGTTTCAATAACATTAATTAAATATCTTTCAATAAGTCGCCTTCTTAAAAATCCATTATCGATATGATACTGTGAACGAGCAATTCCAACTAGTAAAACAGAAATTCAGGAAACAGCATACGCTCACAACAAACCTCGCTCATGTAGACACTGCATATTCTATATTGCCGCTGCACGAAGAAGTAAGTGCAACGATGATCTTAATACTTAGGCATCACGTCAACAAGATCAATTAACTCCAGAACTGAAAGAAAAGGACCATCGACAACACGGACATTCTGTTACTTAGGTGGAACGAAGGGTAACAAATGCAACATTTGGTAATAACATAAGAACGTGTTTCGTTTTCGTGTTGTTGCGTTGTTGTCTTTCTTTCTCCATTAATACCTGAGCCTGTAATTTATTTTTTTAGTACTTAAATCTTGATATCTTTGTTTATTTAGCATTAGCGTTTATTACTTCTTATCGTAATTTCAGTAATTTGAGATGCAACTCTTTCGTGGACAAATTTATCAGCGGAAACGTGAATAATACGTAAATCGTTCAGGTATTCTCATTAAGTTGAGTCATAATATATGTCACTTTTACGTGAAGCCAGGATATAAAGAATCGGGTGGACAGTAAGAAGACGAAAGCTCAAAGAGTGACCGATTTAGTAACGATCTTTCTTAAGTCACCAGGCTTGTATTAGCCGAAAAACATAGATTTTAAATTTACGGAATGCGACGACAAGCATCTTCCATGTAGTGCAGAACATTGGCAAATAATGAAAACATTAAGAGAACCTGTCTTATATATTCTAACAGCAAGAACACAATTATTTGTGTAACCTGCAAAATTTACTAAAAATACATTCCGTTGACGCTACTTTAGCATCGTGTATTGCAGAATTCATTAATTGGAAAAAAGCTTCGGAAAGATTAATTGAGCACGAAGTATCTCAAAATGCTAGGTGCATGATGATTAAGCCTAAAATTTGAGCATGACAAATGAAGTCGTGTCAATCGTCGATCGCGACGTTGAACGACTAATTCATGTACATGGTCACAGATGCAAATTTCACATTCACAGAAGTTAATCTAGAGACTGGATAATATTTGTTAAAAAAAAAAAAAAGAAAAATAGAACTTGATGAAAAATCTTAAAGATAGTTAGATCTCGAAAAAGTCCTGCTCAAATTTCTATGTAGCATTGTGTTACTTCATATCTCCATAAAATCTATGCAATCCATTACATTTATATACTCTCCAGTTCGCTTTTCTTTACGTACTTGGCCGGAATAATCAATGTAACTTATCAGTAACTTAACATTTTGCAACAAAAGAAAAAGGAGAACCGCTCCATCACATCGTGACATATTGAGTACTAGTTTTTTTACAGCAACTCTAAGAACCTTTATATATAATACTTCTTCTTTCCATTCATTTTTATATGAGCCGGCAACCGCCTGCTTTCCTTTTGTAAAGCACTGCTATAATATATTAAGCTCTCGAGTCATCTTCGAAAGCGCACCTTTATCAACCGATGAAAATTTAATATGGCTCGTGTTCATCACGATCGATGTTATGCTGTCACAATCCCGTTTCTGCTTTAAATAGTTCTGCATGTATTAAAGCTGTTATATTTAATTTTTAATTCAATTCAAAATCAAAATATGTAGTCTGCCTTATTGTCGATGTCCGAAGTTATACGCATACCAAAGAGGATTAATCTTTGTCTTGATCTTGTTAGTATTACACAAATATGCAAGTATGGCAAATGAACTTGCGGTACCTGAATTCTTGCACGTTTTCAAATGAAAACCTGAACAGTACTTCCTGCGTCTTATTCATCTACTACCTGCGTACCAGATGCAATTTGTTTAAAACGCTAAACCGTAAAGCTGTAGTGCTTTCCACTTCGTATTTAATTCTGAGTAATGTTGAAATTAATAGCGCGTTCAACGGAAATTACGGCAAGAAATGGACTGGTAAGAGAAGGAAGTCCTAGTTTTAGTTTTCTAACTAAGGAGCTGTATACTTATATATAATCGTCGCGTTTTCGTCCAAAGAAAAGATACATGATCATTTCGAAGCTTTGCGGCATAAAATGAGCTTTTAGCAATTCTTCAGTCGATAAACTTCAGAGCTTCTTTAAAATTGCCTTCTCTTTCGCACTAGCAATTTCTACAACCGTCCTTTTACACGCTGCTACTTTTCCAAATGACTCCATCTCCGATACGTCGCGTGAAATTCTCAGATCTCTACCCAATAACCCGATGCGAATGGTGAACAGCGTGTAAACACCAACAGATGTTCGATTTGCCGAGAAGATTCCTCATTTTCACTTGCTCGACGCTGCAAATTACGATGGAAAGGAATTTAGCTAAGCGTACCCGCACGCAAAACGACGAAATATGTTCTCAACAACGCGCTTCTCTACGTACACACCGGAGAAACGATCCTAATAGCGCAGAGGAAAGGCGGCGTTTTGTGCGAACTTGTGTGACAGATGTTCTGGACGCGCGAAACTTTCCTCTTTGCGGCAAAAAAAAAAAAAAAACTTATATAGGAGGAGAGAGAATAAAGTTGGTGAAGGGAATTAATTGCGACAAAACAAGAAATAGAGGGCGGTGTGTTGTTCGTCTCCGCGGGCGAAATCTTTGAACTTTCCAAGCTGATAAGTTTCGGCAATTACCTAATTGGTTTAGCTCCGCTAGATTAATTCGTCTCGAAGAATAAACGAATTTAGACCTAGCAAAATTGAATTACAACGTTTCGTGTTGCGTCTGATGGTACAAGTCGCAGAGAGACTACCGCATTAGTACATTTACTATGTTAAAACGAGAAAGGCGACAAGACAATTTTTGATTATCAAAGCAGTAGCTTTACAGTTCTTTTTTTTTGCAGATTTTGACTCTTAAACCAGATTTGATACCGTCGTTGCATCCTTTGCTTTCAAGAAAGGTAGTCTATGAAAGTAAGCAGGTTGTGTATATTCTTCGTTAAACTTCTTCCCCGCCTTTTGGTGTAATTTCCCATGAATTCTTTGAAGAACCGTATTTGTTCATTCATTCATTCAAAGTTTGTTCCAGCGCCATTAGAAATCGCAGTCGTAAGAACATAGCAACAAGAAGACAACAGTCGTAGAAATTTTGCCTTCTCAATGAGATTCTTTCGTTTCGAATGCCGCCAGAGGCAGACCTAAAACGTTTTCCTGAAAATTTACCATTCTTATACCTACTCTCGACTGATTTAAACCATTGGTTGATCACACCTTGGCTTTGTTATCGAAACGTGATCGACGCAATAAAAAGCATGATTTATACATCAGCATATACGGTCGTTTGATTAAACGAGACCTGAACCACTATCGCGTAGTAACTTACTACTTGCTCCATAATCGAATATGGAGATGTCTTGCTAATCAACTGACGAGTACAATTGAAAATGGGCTTCATTAGTCGATGAAACCTGTCGTGCCATGTCAGTAACAATTATTATTCATATACGATACAATAGGTGAATCCTCAGAGAATATAAACTTACTGAAAGTAAACACCGGTCGTCTTAAGCATCAGACATCGTTTGTTTGAGCAAAAAGCGTGTGGGGTCAATAAAATAGACTTTGCGTTTAGACGTGATGTAAGCACCAGCTGAACGTTTATTTTATTCTCTTTGTCAAGTTGGCGTTCTAAATTTTGCTCCCTATAGTCCGCCGTAACGATGATCAACGTATACGCCAGTTGGGGAGATATTTTTAACCGCATGTACTACGATCTGTGACGATTAGATACATACATACGCCGTTCTGCGTATGTGAATGTGTTTTAAAATGAAGGTGATTCATGGTGATCGCGTAACTAAGTCGCTTTTATTTTTAGTTTGTCGCGTATCTAGACTTTTAAACTAGCTTTTGATTTCCGAAAATTAGCTTGAGAACAGGAACTGCTTGACTGTCGCCACAGAAATCCCGCGGATGATATTGAAAAGTAATTTTTTGAACTGCGTCATCGATGCGTTAATCGATTAACTTAATTGGTAATCTATGCGCACGTGCTAACAATTACGTCCTTATTTAACAGGCCGTTTGTTGAATCCTTATTTTGAACAATGTCATTAATCACTTCGAACACCATATACGCAGTACTGTACAATCGTCTCAAGTTAATCTTACATTTTCTATCTGTTTTCTGCCAAAGTAATATTAGCATTTTCTTTTGTATGCGTTACGAAGTAAAACTGTGAAAATAGCTGTAAAAGCATTTGCTACGTTACTGAATTTAGTAAGTTATAGCTTGTTTCACATTTTACAAGAATCCCACGGGAAAGAATTCTTTTCGATTGCTGCCCCTACGCTCTACTAAACCGTTAACAATTATTTAGAATAGAATTTACAATAAATACATCATCGACACCAATACGTTTAATTAATTCATTTGAATCCAACGATAGAACTTTAAATTAAATTAAACGATGTAATAAACTTCTCAAAAAAGTATTTATAATTTCATCAAAATCGGTGAAACTTTCTCTACAAACTTCGACTTAATAGCCAATAAAACCGTCTAAGCGATGGAGCGAAATCGGTGCTAAATTAGCATTTTGTAGAACCTCAGCCCTAATTAGTTAATAATAACGTTGGATCGACGACGATTAAACATTTATTAAAATACGAGATTGCCGATTTAGCCTGGATAATTGATTAGGCGTATTGAATTCGACAAACATTGATTTTGGGGATTGTTAGCTGGCATAATTCACGTGAGTTCGGGAAAATCGATTTGGTACTTTTAAATATCCTACAACCGTGAAATATTGAACTTGATACTAGTGCGTGTACGCTTGATTTGACCACCGAGCAAGCAGTAACGAATCCTTAGTAATTCATTTTAATAGCTCTAAATGAATCCGCATTTATAATTGCATAGTTCGAAGATGTAGTCACCCAAATGCGTTTCAATTTATTAAAAAAAAAATGCCACATTCCTCGGTATTATCTGTCCCAAGTCTAATGAGCGTGATGCATGTAATTACGATGGAATCCTGTTAATTGTTAATATACATCAATTTCGTTATGTTGTGACGAAATTCGCCATGAACGATATTTCGCTTGTTGAAGCTGATTTCAAATTTATAGAAAAGGCGAATTTAATAAAAGCAACCATGGTACTACTCAGAATTGGTCTCTCAAATCGAGAATATGGTCACTGGATATTCAAATTTGTTTATTTTTACTGCTATTCGACCCACCGACGAGGAAAACAAAGGACTACTAGCTGTTGATTCTAAATTGATTAGTTTGAGATTTGAAGCATATGTACTTAGAAGGATGACCTGTGTTAAGGAAAACAATGCAATTGTTTTACATTTAGTAAATTAGTTTCTCGACATAGTTCTATACACTTAGTCCAACTTCTTTTAAGCCATCCAACTTTGCAAAATAGGCTTCTGTTTCAGCAATGACCTATTTATTGAGATAAACCGCTTTCTGCCTAGCCAGTTTTCCAAGTTTGAGGAAAAAATAAGTCGGAGGGACTAAATCCAGCAAATACAATAGAGAGAGCCCCACTTTGGACTTGTTTTACAATTACCGATTAGTAGGCGAAGGATAGAGAATATTTTTCTTTGCCATATAGCCATCTTAATCAGGCGGCTTAGCTGCTTCTCATCAGAGAATCGTGTTCGAACACGCTTAAATTTATTAAACCACTAGTCTGATAATCATCAAAGGAGCGTTCCACTTTTCTTTGATTTCTGCACACGTTTCCTTATCCAAAATTAAAAATCGAATCACTGACCGATTTTATCCCCTAAACATAACATAAACTTCCTCGCTTTTAACAGCTCTTAAGACCGTGATACTGAAGCGTTAACTAAAGAATGGTACTCATGGTCGATAACGCAAATGCTACGGGCGATGGGCATGCCAACTCTCGCATACACGACGTGACCATCGTTTCTTCAGTGGGAAGCAACATTTAAACTGAATTGGAATACATTCAATACAATCTTTCGCCGACGATTTTAATGCCAGTACAAACAAACAAATACACCAAATTCCATTTGTACCTCCCGTACGCGTGTTTATGATAAACGATCGGCCATATTTCCGAAGTATGCACATTTTGTAAGCCGAGCAAAAATTATTATCACACCGTCAAATATGTAAACGTACGCGTACAAAGTACATGTGTACAAAATACACCCGCACACAAGCGCCCAACGTAATAAGATTTCGAAATTTACGATTGTATAAAAACCTCGTAAATTTTAGCGGGATTAAAAAATTCCACGTATGCAAACACTCTATCTAATTAAAATATTTATGAAAATGGCGCGGTTGCTGGTTTAATCCTGTTAATAACGTTCAGCCGCTGCGTCGGTGTATGTAAATAAGCAAGAAGAGAAAAAAAAGATGCGGCGCTGAACCAACCATCGTTGCAGGTACATTAGCGTGGACCAATCAGCATAGAAATTTAAATTGTAAAGAAAAAAATGGTTGTAATAACCTAGGGATATAAAAACAAAACAGGAAAATCAGAAATTAGATGGTTACTCGATATATTAAGTAACCCGTACTATACTTTTTGGTAGTGCTACGAGGTACGCTACGAATGTTTAGTCTTTGCTTTCTCTACAACTTGCACATTTAATAAAAATATTCTGCCATCGAATTTCGCCTCGTCGTTGGGTCAATAGAAACAAGAAGCCGAATATTATGAATATACAGGGAATATACCTAGGAAGCACTATGATGTATAACATTTATTGAATTTAATATAAGAAGTAAACAGAGCAGGCGATTAAGAGCATACAGATCATTAATTTCATGTACGCTATAGTTAGTATACATTAATTACGTAGGTGGCGCCACCAACGCACAACGATATTCTTGGAAATTTTCGCAACGGGAGCGTGCCGAATATCACCAAACAGTTTTTCGCGACACCCCTTAAATAATTATAAAACGTAATCTCCCTAATTAAATCCATAACGAGGCCTGGGATTATTTTAGTAATTATCCGCGCTCGAAACCGTTTTGGGACCGCGCCGAACCTTCCGTACGTCCCTTGTTCGCCCGATTTGGAAGGACGAGGCGACGTAGAACTCCAAGAGTAAAGGAGGAGGAGATGTAAGGTATTGCCTCGTTTATAATACTTGCTAATAAACCCTCGGTGTCGAAGATTAAGGTTACCGCGACTCGGTAAAGAATTATTAGTCGGATTTAATTTGCCAAGGTTGCTACATCGAAGATAGACGCGTAGTATTTGGCTTATAATATAAGAATATAGTAATACTGAACATAAGCCCGGATTATTAAAATTCTGATGCGATTATTGATTTTTTTCCTGCATCATTGTTTACTTTTCGTGAAAAATAGTTTACCGATTGTATCCCGCCAATCTTTGCGTTTGGCAAATCCGCAAATCTCACGTTCGTAATATGCTGCAGTAGTTGTCGATGGTAATTATAACATATGTATCTCTACCTCTCATACGCAACATGTCTAATTAGGCAATTAATTTTTTAATGCCAATTTAAATAAATAGCGTTGTTAACAGTACCGCGCTAACGAACGGTATACCGACCAATCTAATCGCAATAGGATACCGTATATTATAATAGCGTAATAGGAAAGATGGACACATACGCCGCCTGTCTGCAACATTTCCTCAACTTATTATCGACGCGAAGACGTGTATTCCGCACGGGAATTGCTACACACTACGATACATAGAAAGTAGATACCGTGTAATTTAAAATCGTTATAAGTTAGGTGGCCGTAGATATTGCACAAATGTGTACATACAATATGTTTGCGCATCAATTTCAAGAAACGAGTCGCACAATTGCTAATGTCTGGAGGAAATTGATGGGTGCAAAAAGGAAAGCTCATTAGAAACGATGTCTCCAGTAATATGCTTGATAAATAGAACAAATATTTTCATGTCATCGCTGGTTTGTTGCGATTTTCTGCGAACTTTGCTTAGGAAGAAACACAAACAGACTTTCACACGTAGATGGAATGAATCTCTTGCCACTTTTCGATAAACTTTTAAAGATGTGCCCGACGAAAAATTAAATTCGCGAATAGGAATTCTTCATCTTCTCCGCGCGTAATTACTAGTAATTAAAAGATACCACCAAATAATTCCTTACAGATAAACCTTAAGATGCAGCCATAAATTATAGAATCATCCGTTACTATGTGCATAAACAACACTTAATTAAAAGTCCAAACTTTTATAACCAGCTGTGTACTATAGTATAGCGTAGCTTCTTCGTTCTAATTTTATTCCATTTACAAACTTAGAACAGTAGTACATAATTACATCATCGTTAGTCATCATATCATTCCGTACACAGCAACGTTAGCCATGCACTTACGACAATAATGGTCGCCTTTGCAACGATCGCCATGCTAAAATTTATTGCTTTTCCGTACGTTATAAAAATAGGTCAGTGTTTCATTGTCTAAACGTTTAATGGTTAACGTTATCGTTTTACGAGCTTTAAAATTTAAACAGTTAATTAAAAATATGTTCGGTGTGATATCTTTTTTGTATTCGCGCTACTCTGTGCCTTTTACATCGATATGTAGAAATAATTATTTCGATAAATGCCGTAAAAATACACAGTGAAAAGGTATGGTATCAGATGAAAACTTTGTAAGTACTTTGGTTTTTTCGATGTTTAGAAATGATATGCTGTTAACGTGTACTTTGGATCCGTTTAAACTGATAATTTAACAATTATCTCGGAGCTAAAACTAATTTCTTGAAAAAAATGAAGTTCTTCTTCCTCCAATTCTCGTATCTCTTGAAATATTTGATTTGATAAACACTATGGCCCGAAACACAAAAAGACTTTAGTATCCTCCTTATCATCACATTTCAGTAACATTCGAGGCATTTTTTTTAGCATTCGATTCCTAACTACGCGAAAACAAACTTATTTAATGCAATTGCGTGACCTAACCAGTATCACTAAGTATCAGGATCTTGTAGACGAATTTCATATGTTTCATATGTTGCATTATAAAGTTAAAGATTCATATTTTCTCGAGGAGGTCCTCTCTTACCCTTCAATTTAACATAAACTTTATGACCACATACTTTTTACGTTTCAAGCCATACCAACACATCAGGTGCGACTAACAAAGTAATTGTTCTAGGGACAACGTCGACCTAAATAAATCCCCATTTACAAGTCTATTCAAAAGTTTCACAGACCAAAATTAGCGGTTAGCGGACGATACCGATGTACGTCCAAAGTAGACGCGATAAATTAAGGAGGACCGAAAGTAAGTTGAAACTTTCTTCGCCTTAACGAAGATGGTTAGTCGGCCGCTCTTCTTTCCGTCCGCTTTGTGTCCCGCTTTTGCGGATGCTGAAAGTTAATGCGGCGTACGGTAAATGTGCACGCATATTTACTAGATTTACGGCCCTCGTATTCGACGATCAAACGAGAACTCAAATATCTTTCTTGAGGCGCTTTTGAGCGGCGAGGGTTGCAAATTTGGAGCTTTCGTACGATTAGAAGCTCGTGAAATTCGTTTTTTGAAATGTTTTGGGTAAATAAATTAGAGAATGCTAGAAACAACTTATGAATAGATGACTTGGGCACAATCTTAGAAGTAAGCGCATCCCTTCCCGTTCATGTATTTCTTTATTGTAAAATAGCAATTAACAATCGACATTGATGATCATTACTAGTTATAGCTACCCGTGTATAGGTACGTCGAGGTTGACGAGATCTCAAATTAGGGACTGCGTGGTTAGCGGTCCCAGTTGCATGGAAAAAGCAGTCGTCGCTTTTAAGATTCAAATTTTGACTGTTTCAACTGATAGTTTACATAACTGCTTTAAAAGATGGTAAAAAAGAAGAAACCGTCTTTGTTAAAAAACAATAAGGAACTTTCAGTTAATCTACTAATTGCTAATAATTCCGTTTTTATACAGAATATTCTATAAAGGCAGTAGTAAGTGTTGCCAGCGTAAACAATAAAGCTAAATATTATCGAATATTTTAGTAATAACATTCATAATAATCCATAAAAATTCTACCGTAAGGAAACGAAGTGAACGGAGACATTTTGTATACGTAAGTCCTCAACTTCCTCTTGTATGTTTACGCCTTCTATCTCCTCTGATGCGAATGTCCATACGTAAAAATCATCCGATTATTATTCTTATCGCCAAACAAGGCCCAAGGGAGGCTATTTATAGACTCTGCTGTGTTTATAAGTTATACACATTACGGATTATCGAAAGGAATCTGACGTATGTATGTTGTGTGCGTTCATTTGTATTAGTTATGAATTATGAACATCCTTTTTTTTTATTGTATTTTTTCTGGGATTTAGACACGGTTATCAACAAGTGTAGGACCACATTCGCACCGCTGTCGATAACCCCGACAAGAATCCATTAATTGCAGATCGTAAATCACGCAAATTTAACGGCTGCTGTTAAATATTTCCAGGCTACGTTTTGGAATCGACTCGAACAATCAATCACATTATATAACTTTATGTGTCTTATTGTTAGGACCGGCTATAAGGTATTTGTTATTAAGCAGATAATCGACAATTGACTTTCAACTTCAAATTTGCTCGTGGGATAAAGGCCTTTTAGCTGAAAATGCAAACGGAAAGCCACGTTTTTATTCACCTCATAAAGGCCTTAGAACGCATGTCCTTCCAGCTACAAATTTTAGTCGGTATACACATACCAATAAATTTTATCAACCGGTACCGTACGGTCCTGGCCGTCGCCATTTACATTGTGCATGTACGACTTCAAGGAATGCTATCAAAATAAACAAATGCATGCATACGATCCTTCGTGCATCTGCGTGCACATGATCCTCGTTGGGTTGTTAAACTTTGACGTATATACGGCTGCGTAATTCCCTGATAGGGAATTTTTTGTTTCGCGTTATTTATGTACGTTCGTGTCAGATAGTTGGCAAAATTAAAACGTATCTATGTGTGCCACTGGTGAAAGTAAACAACGCGAAGACCTGTTATTGGCGTGGTAATAGCTTATATGGTAAATCACGGTGCTTATTTCAAATGAAATGAATATTCCTAGGCTTGGAGGAATAACAAGGAAGGATCTTAGTACGCAATAGATATTTTTTACTAAGCGGTAATATACATCTAAGCCGTCCTTCCAATTTTCCAAAGGATGTATCGACGTTTGTTGCTTAAATACTAGAAAAACATCTTTGAAGGATATCGCTGGAAACTTATAACAAGAATATTCTTCAATCAAATTACCGGCACTGGTAACATTTGTCTATTAGCTGTTGCTGTCGTTACTGATGGTGACGTACTTTACTCAAATATCGGATTATATTTGCAGCTAATTGTAAGAGAAATTACATCCAGAGGATACCTCCAACCCTATTATCAACCTTTGACGCGAAAGATTTATTATTACTTATATCTCTCTACTTCAAATGCAGACATCTAATAGTATAATGATGTGTCAGCACTCGCACAATATAGCTCGATATACGACTCCTGCAATATTCAGTTAATCTTCACAGGACTCGTAGCCGGTATAATATGATTCATCCCAGAACGTCCCCGCACGTTATCCCTGACGAAGTCACATTCGCCATAATTTCATTTAAGCGCTACCCAAAGCCGATAGAGACCCTCCGTCGTATCAGATTATCATACAAAATGAAACACTAACGTGCTTACGTTGATCGTACGGCTGTTCTAAAACGGCTCGCGTATACAACACCCTTCGCGAAGTATGATCGCATCCCTCCAACATTCGCCACTCGAATTCGGGCGAAATCGTAATTATACACATTGACACAGATAGATGACGCTCTTAATATAGTGCTGTATGCTGTACGGTGAATAGTACGAGTATATAATCTGCATTTGGCACGTCGACTTTATCACGGAATTAGGCAATGATGTCTTATTATTTTGTGAGCATTCGGCGGGAATAGAGTAGGTTCCTTCGTGTAATCCTTTTTTTATATTTTGTTAAGTAAAAACTGAAAGTAATGATATTTTTAATTACTTTATACCGTCTCCTTATTTGCCTTAACTTTTTATTCAATAAACTTACTCGAAGGAGAGTTAATAATTAAAAATTATTAATTAATATCGCCGTAATAACTTAAATTTAAACTAAAAGATTTGATTGGCTTATTTATTTAAAGAAAATATTTAATTCGATTAACATTTGGATCATTAAAGGATGAGAGATAACAATTAACCAAAAACTACTAATTATGTATATTCTTATCGTTTTAGACGTAAGAGCTCAAAGTAAGAAAAAACATATACTTTAAATAAAGTAAGCTTGCAGAAAAGTACAAGGTGTAGCGATTCGATTACACATAGCATTACATATTGCCTTTGGCAGAGTTAATTAATTTTCAATTGATTTGCTTTCTTTAATCTTTTAAAGCCTGCGTAGTAACTCGTTACTTACGAGATGATTTCATACGAATCAAGCCACACGGAAGTGTACACGCGATCAAGATCCACGAACATCACTGTATACAAGAGTAGACGAAGGATCTTGGTCGCGTCTCGTCTAGGCTTCACCAGAGGCGCACCACTACCCACACCAATCCTCAAACAACTAGAGAAGAACGGTTGCCGATCTCTTGCTGCTCCATTCGAAATGACTACAAAAGGAACACCACATCGCGACCATCAAAAGCGTTCCAATATTTTTTACTCGTCGTTCGTCGGATCGACAAAAAGATTTCATTGTCTGCCGCATAAAGATACAGTCTGCTGCGGGATGACGATGATGATGACGACCGCCGCTGCTACGGCGGGCGGCGTGGAGCTTCGGAATGAGATGTCTGACTGATTACCGGGCGCGATTGCCCGCAAGTTTTAGGCGATAAGCGAACAGGGGGATGGGCGAGAGATCTTTTCTCGGGTTTCTGCCGAGTGCCTAGCGCTATTTGAATTCAATACATTACGCGAGTCGTAATCGGTTTAAGGGAACAATGGTTCAGCCGATTCTGGCCAGGGTATATGCCGTCTATCGCCAATATATAACGACGATGGCAAGTTATTGAATTTTATCTTTGCTTTGTTTATGATGTTAAATCTTCGTCGAACGTAACAAACACTTTCAGCCGTTATATGGGATTTAACGGGAAATATTAAGAGGTGACTAAACGATGTCAGAATGAGGTTATATGGCTATTACAAAAAGCTGTTGCGTTAGATTTCAGAAAGAGGATTAACTGTTCTGTAACAGTTTATAATGTTGAAACGCTCAAATACGTAAAAATGTTAATTATGTAAATACAAAATTTATGACTATGATCACATATTGTCTAGAGGAAAGAGAATTTAACATAAGCAATTACGTGCCTAACAAGTTGAATATACTAAATTATATAAAAGAAAACTTTGAAGAATTCGATTCCACTTCGATCCCGATTATTAAGATATTCAAATGTACATTGAGGGAACGAAATGCATTGGCTCAATCACATGCGCATGGCTAATCAGAAATATATGTCGCGAGGCACGTAAATGCTGCGTTGAGGTGTGTAATACATCCGCGACCGCAGCAGTACTTACGGCCCGAGTGGCATACAGTTTTAGAAACATTACCAACTAACACTAAAAGCACTAATATTGAGTAAACTTAGAAATGTGATGTTGGTACGAACGATTCTCTTTACATAGAAAACGAAGTTCGACGTTTTAACACAACTTCCTTACTCATAAAAACTCATAATAAGGTTTCTCAAAATTTCCGCTTTCTCTTGCCGAAAGAAAAACGAAATAAAAGCGACGCACAAAAAAAAAAAAGAACAGTCGTTACATTAAAATGTACTCCTCGAGCATTCGATCTGTCCACAATTTCATTCCTCCAACTTTCGCCTCCTCTCCCGAACTCGGAAGGCGAAAAAAATCCAAACGCATTTCAGCATCTCCATCTCGCGCATTTTAATCACTTTTCCGGGTTAGTAGCGATGGCGCTCGTGTCGCCCGGCTCGGCTCTAATGCACGGGAAAAACTTTTAATGCATTCGCTGAAGCAATTACGTTGATGTTTTTCAGGTGAAATTGGACTGACGTTCGCTAAAATTCGCTCTGGTTTGCGTGTATTGGAAGTGTACCTGGTCGATCGATAAAATCGAAATAGAACGTTTAATACGTCATTATTCGCAAAATAGGAACCTTACTGTCACTTTTTTATGCTCATTCAAATGGATTTTTCCTGTTGAAAACTTAATTCGCGTCAATTTCTGGAGAAAATTCGACGCTTGACGGATAACGGGTAAAAATGATGTTATAACGTTAGATGTGAATAACATTCGAGCCCGTGGCTAGATTATAGTTTAAACGTACTTGTATAGGAGACAAATCACTACATCACTAAAACACCGGATAATTCATTTATTTTGAGACAACTAGAAGAGCTACAAATATAAACGTAACTAAAGGTACTACTCAATCAAAATGAGTATCCATTTATGTCGGAATTAAATGCATTTCTATCACTTTTCTCTCATTCCCACCCTTATTCCCCCAAAATTCATCATTCCGCACAGTTGTTTATAAATACCTACTCCAAAAATAAACCCAATGCTACCAATACATACATACAAATACGATAACACATAACATATCCATCCTTTAGGGTCGCCTCTATGAAAGTTTAATATCGAAAAAAGGATTTTCTCGTATCGCCCGAGCTCTACAGCGTTTTAACAAATACATATTTCATCTGTTACCGGAAGCGGATCGGTACACATACGCGCACATTTTATTGAGCCCTCTAGTGGGTGTGTATGGAGCCTCATGCTTTGATGTTATTTTTAGTATGTAATTTTTTTATAAATGAAAACGGGAAGAAATACATATATAGTGCTGATGATTTATAACGTTGTCCATTTACAAGATTTATAAACCTTGAAATCTAAGTTACTAAACAAGCTTGCTCTTTGTTACATCGATTTAGTTTTTTTTAATAACTTCCTTGGAAAGCTAGATCTGGCGACGGTTCTTCCAATATTCATAGCATTGCTGGGACACGAATATTCAAGTAGTCTTCGGCTGGTCGATTACAGCCGTTTGAATATTTTCGAGGGTCGTTGATGTGATTTTTCAATTTCAGGACTAGAGTCGAACGAATTGAAAGACCTAGGAGCCACCGAAATATTTATAGCTAAAATTTTATTTATTGATATTGCTTTGTGACAAGGCACATTCACGTAATGTGTTGTACTTTTCTAAGTTCTTCAAGAGCCTCTCGATAAACGTGTTAATTGATCATTTAATCTTGAAGCACAAATATTTTATGGACGATCCTCTAGCAATCATTGCATTTGATCTTCTACTTGCTCTTCTTGCTTTTTTGGGCCTTGGAGAAGTTGATATGTGTCCTTCCATTCACTACCGCTTAGTTTTCAAGCCGTACTCTCAACTAAAACTCAAGAGTCGTCACCGGAAATGACACGTTCTAGAAAACGAAGATCATTTACATTCAATCGATTCCTTTTGGTCCTGCGCAAGAGTTTTTAAACGATCTTTTTCATCTCCAATTCATTTGCAAGAATCTGGTAATATGGGTCACATTCCTCCATTCCTATAAAAGATGCCAGATTCGATCGATTCTTATTAGTTCTTGAAGATGAAGGTCTTCCGGCGCATGGTCCATCTGTAAAATAAAGACTATCTCCGTAAATTTGTGGAGATTTTGTAGAAGTTTCCGTTGCACTGTGTCCAGGTCTGAGGCACATCGTATTGAAGGCCTATCGCATTACTTTACCAGTCTTATTACTTAATTTACGCACCTTATATTGATGAATTCAAGCGAAATTTGAATGATATCTTCTCTTGGTACAAAGCGTCGGTTTTCTACAACAAATCCAAAAAAATCTTCCACATCGTTTGAACCAGTAACGGTTTGTGGTGATGTACACGGGAGGTCAAGAACAACTGATTTGAAGTCTCTGTAGAAACAAATCTAATATATGAGATACTCGTCCCTATATCTATGTATCTCTTTCTTTAAAGGCGAACACCACCGTTATTATCTAAATTCTCTCATCGTACATCAAACGAGTATGCCATCTACATTCTGTAAATCATAAGTACATAAATGTAACATAAAAGTATTATTAGACATGACAGGATGCAATTAAAACCAAAACACAATTCCCCTTAACTATTAATACCACATTTGATACACTTACTCACATATTAAACAAATTAATTCTTAGATTTAACGGGCCAAATTTCATTACAAACGTATACGAATGTTGGAAATGTTACGTTAAACAAATAAATAAATTAAATCAAATTTTCTATTAGTCATATGCGTATTGAACGTACAGTATAAATATAAAATCATAAGACGCCCACTGGTTCTACCAAGTGAATCATTAGGCGTCATTAGATAAGTAAACAATTTACATGACCGATAAAAAAAAACCTCTCTTTTTTTTTAAAGAACGTTCAGCGAACACGATTTTAAAGTAAAATGTTGCGTGCGTAAATGAACCAGTTTTTACATAACTCCTTGAGGTATTTGTTTATTCGAGTGTAAAATAAAAGTGGGGAAGTATCTAATCTGTTGATAGACTTGCGGTAATAACAGTGTAACTTGTTTATTACGTGCATTCAGTCATTCTCGATGCGTCTAGCTTTGTCTTTGCTTAATGTTAAGAAATTTTAATTTCGACAAATTGACGTTAGCGGAGGAGTTATTAGAAGACGCCCCAAAAGAATTGTAAGTTTACGGATGAGCCTCAGAGAATTTCAGAAAAGGTTTTGTGATCGCCAAACACTCAATGACCGTCCTTGTAAGGGAGGAAATGCTGTACCCATCTATCTTTCCGTTTTACAAAAGACTGAACCACAGCTAAACTCGGAGGGAAGGTCATCGTCGTCAGCGGTTCTTAAATCTCTTAGATGTGGCAGCAATAATGTAATTTTTTCGGAAGACAATAATCGAACGATAAGGGCTAACATACAACATTGTTAGTTTAATTGTTTTTATAAAACCTACGAAACACAATAGGCTACACGGTATCAGTATCACGCGATTATACATGATACGAGTTTTAGCATCTCTAATTGCACGTCGCAAATGATAGCAAAATTTTTCAAAGAACCGAAATTTATATCTGCAAAGGTCAAATGCGAAGCAGTTATTTTAAACATTCCCGCACCTTTTCACGCATGGAAAAATTACCTGAGACTACTGACATGTCAAACTGAAGAGATGTTAAGCTAGCACCTGTGGTAGTCGGATACAAGTTAAATTATTACATTTTGGGTTAAACTTATAAAAAAGAGATGCGCCGAATAAAGAAAGTGGCTGTTCTTGTGAAGACAATTTAACGTAAATTTTGAAGACACGTAACGAAGAGAAAATAACGTTTACCACTGCACGCTTCAATTCGCAGTTGATAACCTGCCAGTTGACAATCAAGCTCTTGTGTTGAAAATATAGAAAGATTTTCATTGGAATGAATAAAACTCCGGAGAATAGGAGCCTTATTCTTTTTACTTACAGATTCTCGGGAATTTTATTTATTAGAATTAATATTATTTACCCGCATCAACTATAAACAATGTTATCTAGACAGTTTAAGACAAAATTATGGACCATTATGGGTGTAGAATATAAAACAAAAAGACTTCAATACGGTCGCTTCGCAAGATTCCTTTCGCTGCGGCCAACGAATGGCTAGCACAATTCCTACGTTCGCACAGTAGGAGTCATATTAAATTCGATCTTCAGCAACATTTCAGTTAATACAACAACGACCGTGGAACATTGTTAGGATACACAACACAACATAAGGAAGCAATATCTTCGGCTTGGCGCTACAGTTATTATTACCACCAGCGAGAAAAATATAAACTCTTAGACTCTCTCTATCTTATTCGAAGCGATAAAATACCATCATCCTTGAACTGTCAATATTTTCACTAGATTCTCCTCCGTTGATATACGAATCTATATGTTATGCGTGCGTATGTATGCATGTACATATATCTGGATGTACTACATTACGTACACCGCGCGAGATATCTCGGAAATCTGTCTATTGAAGATGCGAAAATTATTTCGTTAGACGTATATGGAACGTAAAATTGAAAATAAACATATGGGTCGCATATGTTCGCCCATTGGAATTTAATATGGTGTTATTTAGTTTGAGACTATGTGAAGTACGTAAACGTAGTTACTAAAATATTTGCATTGCGCATTGGCAACAGTTGCTTAGTGCTCTCTTTTTGACGATAGAAAGTATTGTTAATTAATAGCATATAATATAGTCTTCCGCAGTCTTATTGGCGAATTCTCAAATATACTAAACGCACCTGTATTATTATAATACCGCATAGAGTCAATCTGGACTAGTTTTGTTAATTATTAAGCCACTTACTTAACTAGAGCACATTTGGGAATTCGCTGTTATGAACATTATCTACGTGCAAAACGTTTATACAAAACGTTTCTCATTACTCATTTACAATACGAACATTATTCAATTGAATTCTCTAATCAGATTTCCTACAAAATCTTCATTCTCCTCGCATTTCGGAGTATCCCGAATTAAATTTCTTATCACCTGTGCATACATCGAGGTAAGCCCTCGCCATTCCGCAGAATAGCTACCTATTAAGTTCCCCAGAAAACATTAGGCGCCGAACAATTATCGAAATTTAAACAAGCGTTCAGAGAGGATACCTTATTTCGGCACTACGTTTACAATACGTTTTGAGTGTTTTTACTAACAGCGATAGGAACGTACATAGGTACGTGTACGTAGTTAGCAGAAGCTAAAACAATATAAATGCGTTGTATAAACAGTACTAGGAACAATGCCATTGTTATACGTGTTAATTAAATTGAGTGGCTGAATTATCTAGACAGGCAATTTTAGTGTATAAATATTCTGCAATATATTGAAACGAACGGGTGGGTAATGCTAAGTTTCTAGCTTGCTTCTAAGAGGTATATTCGAGGGTGTCTCTTCCGTTAATTGCTTTGCATAAAAACGCGGTAATAAAGTACTTTAGGGCTCTCCTTGTTGTCCGATGAGCACCTAAAGAATTTTGTTAAAGAGCTAACACGATGCCTCGAATAGCTTCGTTCAATTTTCGGTAACAAAACATACGATGACGCCCACAAAAAGTGACGTATCATTAGTTTCGTGCTGTAAGAAATGTTCAAAAGAAATAAAAAACTCGATTGCATGCTAAAGGTGCGATGAAGACAAAGAAAGAATTTCTGTTGTAATCAATGAACCTATAAAACTTCTAACATAGCAGAACAAGAAGGAATCAGAGACTTGCAAGAGTAACTAGTAACATCCAAAAAACAAAAAAAATCGATGACTAAATTAAAAGAAAATTTAAAAAAAAAATGTGAAGAGAAGAGGATCTGCATAAATGAAAAGATTGAAGTTGGAATTATCAAAGGTTAATTAGTAAACTAATATAAATTCACTAGAACGTTGTGAGCGGGATAACAAGCACGGTGGGATTTAACATTTAGAGGACTCTGCAAACAGCATTGTTTATAAGTATAGCTAGAGCATTAGCGATACTAAATGAGCTGAAAAACCAGCTATTAGGGATGGACGAGAAATATGACTAAACTAAGCCAAGGTAAAAATAGATAATTTAACAAAACAGGAAACAATGAATTGAATTCCCATTCAAATTTTTGTCTTACGAAGTTCTAATTCACGTTTATGCTGATTAGGTATATTTTGGAGCAAACCAACGAATGAGAGTCTTGTATACGTAATAAATAATTAGAACTGCCCGATTTTGCTCTTTGTAAATATTAAAAAAGCAAATATTGAGTAAGCAAAACTCGCAATTTTAATTTTCATTTATTTGCTCCGGTACATACGGTGAATTCCGTAAAGGAAAGATTTCGACTTCGTATTCGTCTACCTCCATCGACTTCAAAATGCAGCAATTACGCCCAACAGTACTAAAAATATAATCTAAGAAAATATCAAAGTCATATTTCTATTTGCAAGAAAGAACACTAAATATATTGTAAATACGTGAGATTGTTCTCCTTGTAATATATCTGCATTTATCTATACCATTTAAAACGGATATCTATCTTGGTTTACCTTTCGTGGCTTACCACTTCCTTTTAATTGATATTCCTAATAAACATGAAAGCCCGGCCTTTTGCATTTATGTACAAAAGTGAATGTAATTTCCCGAATATTCCTGAACTTTTTTATGAATCATTACATTTTATGCTTAAAAGGAAAACCGCTCCGAACAATTTAGACGGTTATTTTAGCACATGCTTGTATGCGTACTACGGCGTACATGTATATTAACCTTATCAATGTTTTATTTACTTTGAGCGAAGTAACGTTTTGTCGCTTTGGGTTTTTTATCTATTTAATTTTCCGTAAACATAATAGAACCGTTCAAACCACAATCTTATCATTATGACCAACCTGATTCGCGGATATTCAACAGTACCTCCTTTCAACGGAATTAGATATAATTCACTTCTTTCCATGCCATAAATGAATTTGAAAAACCGCTTTAGGTTGTTGAAATAATTGAATATATTGTTTCCGGAACATGTTTTTTCAATAAAGTGTTCTAAGTAATTGAATGCGACGAAAAAAGGCAGTAGTTCCGGAAGTTCCATTTACAATGGTTATCAAGCAATATACCCGAATATTTGCCAGTCTTTAAGCTAAATAAATCGTTTTAATTACTTTACGACGCAGTATAGGATCCACGATCACATCTTGCGGTAACTTATTGTTAATTTGAACTGTCTTGTAGATATACTATTGTACCTTGCGTAGATCAGACAAGACGACGTATTTCCGCTCAATATGTTTATATGGACTTTTAGTATCTTTTCAAACACCTCACATAATAGGTTCTTTCTCGGGTCTGTCTCGTCCTTTCATGTACATACGGGGTTAGCAACACCTATTATAAAAGCCATTGAGGAGATTCCTTTTTCGAAACTCGAATTTATGCGTGTCGAGGGATCAGCAATAGTATCTACCGTTTTCTAGCTAGGCAATGATGCACCAGCCTGATGCTGCATCTCAGCATTGAATCTCATTATAATCGATTATAGGATCAAATATGTGCATAGAAGTATATGAATTGGATTAATATTACGTTTATAATTAGATTTTCTAGTATTCTTTGCAAATAACTGCCTAACCTAGGCATATAATAGATGTTGAATGCTACGGCAATTGTTTCTTAATCAGTTATGAGTACGTCTTCGTCATTCTATTTTATTTCAAGAAAATGAAGCTAAGGATGACATTATTTACATTTATTACCTCAGCAAATATTGCTAATCAAAAGGAGGAGTGGGCTAGATTTAGTTTATATATATATATATAATAACATGGACGTGCAGGTTTCGAAATGTGGACACGCAGATCCTATGTGAAGATTTATTTAACATTAATTACGCAATAGGTTCCCCGTGTTCTATCCTTCCTTAATTATTGTTGAAGGGAAAATATTTCAAAAGGGACGCTACAAAGGATTATACCCTACATCAGATATTCCCCGTTTTAAAGCATCAACAATGATTTTGATTTTCGTTTCTCCCACAGTACGCTTAGATATAGGACCGTATCCGCTTGCGCTTTTACAGACAATTTGTCTCCGAGGATCCCACGTGAAAGTCCTCGCTCTCTCCTTCCACATAGCCCACTATTTAAAAACGATATTCTCTATGCATGTGGCAACATGTGCATCGGCGGTTCGTAACTGCACTTTATCATCTCGTCTCTTTCTATCCTCCGGTGCGAACGGAGTAAAATGTAATTTTATACGGGATATCCATCTCATATACGTCCATCTACATGCACATGTAGAAGTACAGTTTATTTCAAAAAAGCATCACGTCCACTGCAGTCGTTTTTTTTTTTTTTTAACAGTAACAGTAACAAAAAATAACCAAACTACCGTGTAGACCATGCATGATGCATCTAGGAATAGGAGCATGTGTACGTGAATACGTATGTAGATACAAGTTTGAAGCCCATCATTTTTCACATACGAAGTGCCAAGGGAAAACAAGCGGAAGATGTATGTAGTTTTAGAACATCCGCACAATTGTTACGTACGCCAACCAAATAATATATATTCTTGTTGGAATGTTGGTAATATCGTTATTGCGCTACAGCTTGCACTTGTATTTTTACATAATTGATGGTAATTTTGCACTTCAGATGACATTTTAAAAGCTTCTTTAACAGCTTAGGTCAACATACATACGAATCGTAAAGTTCCAAAAATAGAAGCATTTTATTTGTTTTTAATGTCTGGCTACGAAATGTTAACCTACCCCAAACACTCGCCAGTTTCCCGAGTCTTAAAAAAAGGCAATTGTAAATAAATAAATGCATAACATACGGAGATAGATGCATCCTAAATATCCGTTGTTCACAGATATGCTTTTATCTGTTTATATAAGGAGATGTAAAAGAGGAGGAAATGCATGTCATAAAAATCGTCGTGTGGGGTTTCTCGCTAGACAGGATGGCTGCGTTGATATCTATATATTTGTCATAATTTAATAACAACATAAATTTGAGCATAACCTTAAATTACTGATAGTCGAGGAACTTTTAACTTTCGAAATTATCAGTGAGACGGATGGAAGTCATAAAATCAGTCTTTCTGGATTTCGAAAGAATCTTTGAAAGAATTACTTTGCTGAAAGATAAGAAGTATCCACTTATACCTGCATTCAGAAGTAAAGCATCTAAGTCAAAGGAGATTTTGTAGGGTATTCCTCAGGGTGCGATATTGGGTCCATTGCTATTTGTTTTCCATCCATCACTTCAAGCTACATCAAACAGAAATGTATGCAATAAACCGACTTTATTCAAACAACATTAATGTACCGACACACTCCGTATCGCTCAATTTTAATTAGTTAGTCCCGAACAACTGTTTTGAAGATGACTGGATCCCCATTATCAACCGTACGAACGAACCGAATTTGAAAATGCACGTATCCTGGAGACGGAGTTGTTCCGAACTAATTAATTAAACGATTGTGGTGCGGAGTGTACCGATCCTTTAATGTTGATCGCTATATACTACCCCACACTCCTTGCTATTATTAATGTTTATTTATTACTGCTTTCAAAGATATTATCGACACGTTTTTATATTATCAACTTACTTTTGATCGTAATAATATGGACATGAATAATCCTTTAAGGACGTTTTTTAAACTACTTAGGCCTACATATTATTCTTTTTGTCTGAAAAAATATACATATGTGAATAGATAAAGTGAAAATGGACATGATTGATGCAGCTTTTCAATTTCTTGATGATTTTTAGAATCAAAATGATGGAATTTTTAAATATGGCGATATTGCAATTTGTCGCATGAACAATTAAAAAATTGTCGAGATTCCAAGACATCCATATAATCAAATAGCATTTTTAACTGCAAAATTTGAATATGATAAGAAACAATTCAGAAACAAAATAAGTCGTTTAATCTCCGAGTTAAAGTTTCTTTTTGTTAGGACAGGATATTCGGGGCACTTTGTACAACATGTTATTTATTCAATTTAGGTAATTCGTAAGTATGTTTTATACTACTATACAGATTTACGTAACGCCAACATCAAAAGAAGAGGCAGAGGAAAGATATCTCAAATTGCATTTGCATTTATGTTGATTAGGCAAACAATCCACATTCTTCATGATATCATGATACTAAATATTTGTTAAAAATAAACATTTATCCATTATATCTTTCACCAGAATTTCTAATGCAGATACGTGTAAATATCGTAGCTAATTTCAAAGATACATATGTCATGTCAACATCGTCGTCCATGAATCTGTATTTTGAAGATGGTCATGCCTGCTTGTGAAGCAAACTTTTAAAGACTATCTAAGACTATTCCGGGAATCCGCATCGGATAAAGAGGACATCTATACTAACTTCCATTTCTAAAATTAAAACTTAAGAACTCTGTGGAATGCTCAAATCAATCAAATAAAAAAAGTTTTTATCTAAAAAATGTTCACATTACAAGCCAACATAATTATTACTATTACATTCATAAGAAATATACTTCAGCAACAGATAGAGACCTAATATTCAATTAAACAGAGATCTTTTTTTCTAAAAAAATTCAGTAAATTTGTAGAAAAAAAATTTAAGTTTATGTTTAGATGCTAACCCATGCTCACAATACACGAAAGTACGTTAAATTTATTGTTCGGGGTAATTTTTTATAAATATAACTAACCTGTGTGAATGCAGCCCTTTGAAGATGAGCGGTTTCCCGGTGCGCGCCTTCTTCATGCCTCAGTATCGCACGCTCGACCCTGGCGAGCGTGGGTGAGTCAAGAATTCCTGGCGGAATTGAAGACGTCCTTCCATTCGCGCAACTGTTACCTTCCATTTGTACAACTAACATTTCTCTTCCCCGCGAAAGAAAACTTAAAAACAAAAACTTTTTATCGAGGTACTTTTACTAGCGAAACGTCGCTTCCTTCTCGAAGACGTCCGTCCTTATAGATTGTATAAACACAAAATAAAGACAAAAAAAACTATATAAACGGAGAAAAAGACGAAACGTAAACTTAAAACTTGTTTAATAAAACACATAAATACGAGATATTGGCCGTCATTGGCGATGAGTAACCTCGTCTTGACAGATTCATCAAAACTCGTCGCCAAGATCCTACTTGGCTGCGTTCGGTTTTTCTGACGTACGCGACGCGCACCGTGTGGTTCTCCTCAGCGTGATACGACTGTATCGAGGTCTCCGCTGATACTGCTGACTAAAGCAGCTCCTCCAAACCGCGCTGGACAAATAACGCGCTGTTACTGAAAATGCCTCGAACCGCGCGCTATCGGTTAGAGTAGGGAAAACTGTAGCGATACGCGATGCTGCGTGAATCGCCATCAGAGGTTGCAATTTTCCGGTCGGGTTACTCTCTAGAAGAAGAGCCGCTTTTTCGTAGCCAACTGCGAATGCATGCACATTTGTTTTAGAGTATCTAGGATGTTGTAAGGTTTTTATTGATCATGAATAGTTTTTGATCAATAATCATTATTTTTGATCATTATGAGCGCCGGTTTGTTGAAAAAAGAAGTGTTTGAAAATTGGCCGTTGTAATAAAATGCTTGTAAACTTTTATAAAAAATGTGTTTTAAATCATTTTTGAAAAGTTCTATTTAGTAAAAAAAAATTGTCTTGACTTTCATTTTTTGAATTTTTTCAATTTATCAGTATTGAATACTATGTCCATTCTCCAAAATAAACTAATTCTCCTAGAAATTCTTTTGTAACACAGACAATGCTTTTGTTGCGATAAGAGCAAGAGCTCAATTTCTCAAGAAGACTACAAAAACCTTTAGGAAAATACAACATAATTTACGCATACACCGAAAACAACATCTCGGTCTGTTAGCATCGAAGCAGGACTTTGTGCTTACTATCCTTACATATCACTTACATATTACTCAAGAGTAAAGTACAGCATCTTTTGGGATAACTCTGCGGACCTTTACAGATTCTTCAAATTACATAAGCGATGTCTGCGTAGTGTATTTCACCAACTTGTGCTTCAAGCTCAAGGAGTGTTCCAAACGGCATCTCCAGCTTGCCAACGGTCTGTGCGATAATTACGAACTCTCCAGGCCAGCCAGTACAACACGCGCGGCGCGAGGTAATGGTCACCATCTTCCTCGATAAACTGCCAAAGTTTCGGATGGTTAATAAAAGCACTAATAAACGTTGTAATACAAATAGTAAAAGTGTATATTCACTTCCCTTCAAATATTAAAACATTAAATGCTCAGGTGGTGAAGAGAACACTTCGGCGACAACGCTATCCAGGAATGTTCTCTGTAGTGTTGATAAATATTGTCCGATAAACTTTAATAAACAATAAATAGAATAATAATAAAATAAAAATGAATGATTGAACTTTAATAAATAATTTGATATTTTTGATAGTATTTTTGTTACGAAACTCTACCGTATTGCAGCCATTGAATTGTACGAATGCATAGTACTAAAATACAGATATTAAAAAAAAATTAAAAAGATTTTAATAAGGATTAGACCGATTCCCGGGAAATCTCATGATAACGGTATAACTTTTTACATCCGGGATCTCGTTCTCCCGGCCGGTCGGCAGCGAGGCGAAGCGCTTATTAGCTGAAGACCTGAACTTTGAAACTGGATCAGTGTAAGAAATCCTAATAATTGCAATATAATGTAGAAAAAAATATATTTTCAATGATTATTCGACAATCTACATTATTTTTTTCTTATTGATATACTTTATATTTAATTGCAATCTTTGTTTTAATTGTTACAAATAAAAGCTCAAGCATTTGATACAAATATCTTTACCTCGCTTTAACTATAACCTGTTCTACATGGTACCGCACAACGTTACAAGGCAGAAGCAAAAACATTCATATTCATACATATCTCAATGCCAATGTTAGGCGTTTTGACAACGGGCGAATTGAAATTTATGCCATTCTATTGGTATTTGCAGCTCCTCGTCTACATTCCAGACAAAATACTGAATAAGGTTATTGATGTAAATCCTGCAACATCGGCTAGCTAAATGTTAGTATACACGTTTTGCAAATATTTGCTCTAATTTCATTTTTATTTCAAATACCAGCGTGTATTTATGGATAAGCTGTCTAAATCTACTTAATATTTATCCTGACTTACAACTGAAGATCAAACAGACGGAAGAATAACATATATAGATAGTTTTAAATATCGACAAAGTTGAGTTATAATTTATTTTATCTTCCGCTTCGGAGTACCACATTGTTTTGAAAAATATTGAAACAGACAGTAGAAACATGATAGAAATACGGTTAGCCATGGTGTATTCCTAGCCATAAATGGGCTTAAAACTCTTCTCAGAGTAAAAACAACATTTGAATGATTCTGTATGTAGTAGAATAATGGAATTAACCAAAAATATATAATGCTAAGATAGCTTAGCTTCCTCATTGTATTGATGGAATAATTCACGACGAACACAATAAAAGGAGAGAAAAAAATACTCTAACACACGGACATGTTTCTTGCCTACCCGGCGTCATCAGCGCGGTTTCGAGAGTACTTTTATCTCCACCTTTTCTCGCTGTTACTTCACAGTTAATCCCACAACTTGTTGTGGTATTAACCAGTGCCGCCATCTCGTTGTTAAGCAGTCAGAGAACTGCTCGAGGGATGGTTTGGGGAACGGTAACCGATTCATGTCGCTGCTTTTTGGACGGGAGCCAGGCGTTTCTATGGCACTAGAGAGCGCCTAGAAACGTTGAATTTGTCGTTTTGGAAGTTATGGCATTAACTGTGCAGCAACAGCGGCAGAATGTAGTGATAAAAGTACTCTCGAAACCGTGCTGATGACGAATTATTCCATCAATACCATGAAGAACCTAAGCTATCTTAGCATCATATATTTTTGGCTATTCTTTCTAAGCATTTTCTGATGTGTTCTCTTAGTAATGGAATTAAATGTACTTTATGCCGGATTCAAAGTAATCTTGAATAATCTTAAGAGAGCTCTCTTTTATTTAATAAACAAAATACTTGGCTCGTTAACGACAAACGAGAAAGGATAGGTTGTCTCGGTATGACCCCCACATTGAAAAAAAAAGTGCGCTTGGAAAGTGAAAAATGCCGGAATCATTTTACGTAATACACGAATAATCAAAGCGAATTGGAAAGTAGATTTGCAAAAAAAAACGCTACAATATAGCAGAATGATCAACTAGCCTGACGTAAAGGAATGTTTCTTAGACCACAATAATTCAATCATGAAAAAAGAAAACCTTACATAAGACGATTTTACTTAAAATTCCATTAATATTAATCGGAATCATTCTCTGTAGATTATTATGATGCAAACCTTAATGATTCATCGCATTTATCCATATTCCCCGTGTTACTTGCGTGCATATTCGGATACCTTGGAAAACGCGGTTACACAATACCGAAAACGTATTAACATCAAGTAATTCAATCAACTAATTACATACTTAGTAATTTGATAATCATCAGCGTGATATGTTATCTATTGTACATATAGAGGTATCAAATTAATACGCAAGTAGATTCCTATAACCTCGTTGATGTTACGACGTGGACTTATTATTTCTGTGTTTGCATGCGTTAATAACCTGCGTTAATTTCCGCTGTCTTCCTTACGGCCTAGTAACAGGTTACCAAGCTAACAATAGCGATGCTGTTGAATGAAGTAACTAACGATTCGAATTAATTAACAGATGAAATATTATAGCTTTCCGTTCGTTTTGTACATTGCAATTAATTTCATCTAGGAAGTGATGATACTGTATTGTGTCGGTAGAAGAAACAAGTTGGCGTAGAAGAATACGAGAATACCCTGAAAAAATCCCAATCTAATACAAAAACATAGTCTTCCTATAGTCCATTTTAAGTCCGTTCAAATAGTAGATGGCATCTTGTTTTACCAATTATTACGCATTACTCTGCACTACATTATCAAAACCATTCAAGCATCTATGCTACACATCCTCACATACTCTAAATAACTCGAATACACGATTAATATCATCCATTGCATAAAAAGGCGGTCACATTAGCTATTTCCTTCGCAGTGCGTACGTATATCAAAATGCAGCAACGTTAGAGACGTGACAACTCAACAGAACGGAGTAAGTTGCAGCACTTAGCTCTCCCCGCAGCAGCAAGCGCATTAAGAGACTATTAATCCGCGCATCGTCGTTGGGAAATTGATGGCAACGCATTCGGATGCATTTCACCCACCTCCGATCCTACTTTATTTCGAGAGGCGTACGCGTATCCGTATATTCTCGTAAACTCGAGGAGAAACTCAAGCGTTTCTTCTTTTTACCCAACGTTGCGTCGCGAGGGTCTATGCATGCAGCGTATCACCGGCGATACACGAGCTTATCCATTTGTATGTATTGCAGGTGATGCGCAAGCCTACATATTTGCGTATCGCCGGTGATACGCGTTTGTATAAACCTGCGTACAGCGCCACATCGCGGCAGCTACTTTGAAGTATAGAGATGCCGAATTTTCAAGGAGGAAATGGAAGCTCCTCTCCTTCGAAGTTGGAGTCTTACGCGACACTATACGACTAGGTTAAATATATGTACATACCTATATGTTGATCTAAAGAGAGGTGCCGCATAAAATTTACATTATATTGGATCTGCTTTGCCGAAGCAAAAGTTATACATGTATGTATGTATGCTTGTATAGCTAACTGTGGTATATATGTATATGTATATATGTAGATATATTTGCATTTCACACAGGGCGAAGTTTGAAAAGGAATCCGGTTCCGCTTCTCGCAGTGATGTTGGATGATATATTGAAATTTCATTTACAAGCCAAGAAATATTATTTGAGGAGGCGATTCTTGTTTGGTATTTACAACTTATTTCGATAAGGTTTATCTAGATTTTCTTTCTATATCTTCTTGTTGTGTAAAGCATCCTTTTCGTAATGGACAAAAATACACTCAGCCAAAAAAGTATCGCATAATTTAGTTTTGAACCATAAAAGTATCGCATAATCTTTGTTTGTAGCATAAAGTTGTAAATATACTTTAATGCGTTCTAAGATATAATTTCTATGATTGTTTAAATAAAATACAGGCCAAATAAAAACAAGAACTCATACTTGAGATTTTTATTAAAACAAGAAATTATAATTTTGGAAAGAAAAATGTCATAACAGTAGCTTTTAATACTGAGTATTGCCACCTCTGGCTCTTATGACCGCTCGCATACGGTTTGGGTACATGTCCGGACTTACCGCAGGCCAATCTAAAACTGGAATACCAACATCGTTAAGGTATTCCTGGACGATTATTGCAACATGCGGTCGTGCATTATCGTGCATTAACATGAATTCGTTTCCTATAATTGGCGCATATGACACTACATGTTCTTCTAAAATGTCCGTTATATACCTGTGGGCAGTCGGTGTACCTCTGTCTACTGGTACTAACTCTGTACGACCTGTTAAATAGATGCCTCCCCAAACCATAATAGAGCCACCAGCGAAATTAGGTCTAGGTCTGATATTACACTGTGAATAGCGCTCATCGTCTTGTCTGTACACTGAGATACACCTATCTGAGGTGTAAAGACCAAATCTTGACTCATCTGTGAAGAGTATATTGGCCCAGTCATTAATGTTCCAATTTACATGTTCTCTGGCAAACCTTAAGCGAGCCACTCGGTGGCTCCTAGTGAGACGAGGGGCTGTTACAGCTACTCTAGCTCTTAATCCACTCTGTCGTAACCTATTCCGAATAGTTTGAGTACTCACACGAGTATTTCTGACTCTAGCCAAGTCGTTCTGCAATTGTCTCGCAGTTACATGTCTTCGATGTAATGCTTGTAATAGTAAATAGTGATCATCTTGGCGAGTAGAACATCTTGGACGACCTGGTACAGGTCTTCTACTGTAATTGCCTGTTTCCCTATATCTGGCTACGGCTCTAGAAACACTTGACTGATTGATGTTCATCAAATTAGCAATGTATGCTTGAGATCGTCCATCTTCAATCAAAGCAACTATAGCAGCCACTTGTTCTGAAGTTAAATTGCTCATTTTAGTTTTAAAAGCGTCGGTACAGAACTCTGACTTCGCACTTTAAAATTTGTCCGTATAGGAAGACTTTCAATAAACAACTGAACAAACCTTACACATATGCATTTTTCTAAATGTGCTCTTTTAGAAAAAAAAAAGGTAAGAAAGCTATGTTCCATGATTTTGTTAGTGTTTTTATAGTTCACATACACGAGGCAAACTTTTTGTGAACGTATAAAAATATCTTGGTTTATAAATGCCCTTTGTTAGTTCATGCGATACTTTTTTGGCGGAGTGTAATGACAAACAGGTACTAACAGCATCGACTGGTTAAATAAACGATGAACATAATGCTTCATGGCCTTGCCCTGTCTGTTTTTCATTAAAGAAATAAAAAACGCAAGGGAAAGCTTTTGTAAGGCATGGGACGGAACTAACCGCCAAGGTTACTCCAACTTATCTCAACAAGCGAGTAGCACTAACAATAGAATACGTGAAATTGCCCAGAAGGGATATAGGTGGATTTGTCCCAATATTCTATTTTTTTAAGAGTGGGACTAACCTACTATACGACTATATGTCGTAGACGAGACAGAAGAGCATTCCATTTCCAAGTTTCCATCGATGAGAGAAATTGCGTTAGGTCAAAAGCTGACTCGCCTAGGCTGCTTTAAGCAACGCCCTAATTTTCATTAAGAAAAAGGCACTCGTGATTCTACATAGATTAAAATTAGCTGAAGTCTGGCCATTATTCAAGAGCAGAAATTTAAATGAAGATTGAAGTCTTAAGCCAATTAGCCTATTATCGTCATTTTCCAGAATCGTAGAAAGTGTAGCCAGTAACAAACAATTTAATTGTATTTCTTTAGAGGGAACAGCCTATTGTTTGCTAATCAAGATGGAGTTAAAAAATAAGGGTAACAATACAGCATTGTTTGATTATATCAAGCTTGTCGTAAAGGAATATGGTAGGAAACATATCTACGGGAGTATTCGTAGATCCAAAAAGGATCTTTGACTGTATCAACCAGGATCAAACTGGTTCCAATCGTGAGAGAATGCAGCGAATTATATGGAACGGAATGCAGTCCAATGTAAAAAATGTAAGAATGGGCGTGCCTCAAGGATATATATTTATATAAAATTTACGGACAATGGCGAACATATAACGGCTGCTGAAAGCTATCTTGCGGAGACGAACAGCTTTATTGAGACATTTCCATAATTTCGCAAATTACAAATACCCCACAGCCTCCACCGTCGACCGTCAACTTCTTCCTCCATTCAATCTAATTCCTATTATTCCCGCATTCCCTGACGCAATAAAACGTAGAAAATTGGCGTAAAAATGTGCTCGATTCGTTCCTTTTTGTCCGCGTACTTTTCCACGTTCGTCGTGCTCGCTAGCAACCATATCCTATCTACGGGAGACGGGAAAATGCGAGACGAATGCTGCTACACGCGTCTGGTCCGGAGCAGGGAAGCGGAAAAACAAGCGGGTATAAAGTGATTACTCGCGATTTGCTTCGTGGGTCGGGCTTCCAATAATATTGGGCGGGCAGGCGAGCGAAATCGTGGAAAAATGTTATTAAATATTTCAAAATTCGATTCCGCATCATAGCCGCTGCGTCGTCGGATTTCTCGTCGCTTTTATCTATTTTTGACCGGATATTGATGAGAAATCAATCGTGAAATATTTACGAATAAGCGTACGTAGGGACAGTATTTGCTTATTGGAACATTTCTAAGATAGGGCGCACCTTTAGAGAGAAGGTAAAATCCTCACTACTTTTTATTTCTTTGTTAATTCGGTAAGATCAAAGTATAACTGTAACAAAGTGCGAGTTTATCATTGAAGGCGAATTAGAAATGAAATTTTAAGAAATCCTCACAGCATTCAACGTTTATTAGATGTAACCTTATGGTTGACATACAATTACTAAATCACCGCGTTAGAATTTCCGAACAGCATTCGTCTAGAGATCTTTAAACGTTTCCATTTGTTTGTCTGCCTATCAAGCCAGATTAAAACTGTGAATTTGCCTCGTATCTATGGCGCCAGCTTTCCCGGTACCATACACCGCACTAATTTTATCAAAGGAATTACTCGTTTCGCATTATTTCGGCGAGCATCTCATGTCCGCAAACCGGCAATTATCTACTGTTGGTTTCCACTAGACATTATTGAACTAATCTTACGCTGAAACTTCCACGACTTAGCGATATTAGGGAATCTTCCTCATTTTGCTAAGCAAAGTGTTTACTGAGATAACGCCTTTAACAAAAGCTATGGAAAATATATTTGATTATATGTAAGTAGGTTTATTTGTTTGTTGCCGTAATACCTTGTTTTTCTTGGATGTCCTATTTAATGAATAAAGAGGTAAATAAACGATTTAACATATTTAATGATTTCTTATCAAGATTTCTCAAATAATTCTTTTTGTGCTTATTTATTACTTCGTGAGGAAGGTTAATGAAATAAACTTTTCACCTGTTTTATTACACGTGGCGTAGCGCACGTTACTTTCGAAGCTCGTTATTGAATAAACAAGATGCACACGTTATTGTACGGAATTTTCGTTATCGTTCTGTAAATTAACCACAAAAAAGCCAAGAAATACAAATATTTACGATAATCGTCAAGTGTGCAACTAAAACAAGCCTTTTACATGTTAGTTACATAGGGAAAAGTTGACTCATTTACTTATTGTAATTTACATAGATAAGCTTCTATATACCCAGTGAGTTACGAAACTACTAGTTGGCCATCCCAGAACCAACTGATAAGAATGTATGAATGGTTCGCATTCAACACGGTACACACGCGTAAGGTGTAATTAGCCGGTCCCGCGGCAACGGAAACTCAACTCACATTTACGTAAATATTCTAATGTGTAACGTATGTATGTACGTACGGGTATTTTGTATGCACAGAGGCGATCTAATATTTATCCTTTTTAAAATACATATTGTATGCTTCCGTTTATATGAATGTATTCCTATGTACTTTATTGGTCTTGCACTTCCACAGAAGTAAAGAACTAAGCCTAAACAAAGCGGAAATGACTATCACGTGACCGCGATTCTCATTAGGTCTACTTAGCTTTTCGGTAATAATTGGAGAAGCCCACATATTAGGTGATCTTGCATCGATCGACGATCAATACCAGAACCATTGCAAATGTATTATACCTACGCCCGCTCTAAATATAATAATAACCGTTAATTATTCATATTTCCATCACCTTGAATTATTGCCTTTATTGCCTTGATATATGTCGAAGTTGCTCAAACTTAATCGGTCCGCGGCGCATTTGCAGGTTTAGTATTTTACACCCTTGTCGAAATATGCGCAGGTACAATGATATAAACCAGCCACAAAAATGAAAGCAACAACAATGTGAAGCTCACGTTTATTAAAATTGAATCACAAGGGCCATCAAACTAAATAAACAAAATACAAAAAAAAAGAAAATAAATCGTGAAAACCTTCATCGATAATTAAGTGAATGCGGCAGTTGCTTGCTCTTGCTCATCGCCACACATGACTTCTTTTCGAAACGTGGAATCAGGTTTGACGCTGCGATTCTTATTTCTCGCTCCACGTCGATTTTCCAGCTTGAGTTTGGTTTTTATTACAGCCACGGCTGAAAATCCGAGATCGCATGAATAGGCTGTCTCAAATGAGGATCCTTACAGCTTTTGAACTGGAAAATTGGATAATCACTTTTGATTGGTGTCCAAAATTTCACTAAACCGGAAAAAGGAAATTTTGTTTTCAAACTATTGTCACAAGAGAGTTCCTTCTTCCCGCAAGGTGAACTTTCCTAGATCTCGTGAAACAACCACGCGTTGACCGCTATCCTCGCTAATTCTTTTTATCGACAACTACAGCTTTCCCCATTGGGATCTTTCTAAATCTTCAGATCTTCGCCTGCCTGGTGAATATTTTAAAATATCCTACGTGACAATCTCCGCATTGACATCTGTTGTATTTGCTTCCTACTTTAGAGCAAGGCATGCGTACGTAGAAACAATCGAATCTCCATTTGATCATGTATGCGCAAGAAAATATTTACTTCTTGAATATGAAAACCGATTAAATTCTTGGAAAATTGAACGAACGTGTTCTTTGACTAAGTAGTTAATTGCTTTTACCGGCTTGAGCCAAGATGCTAAATATTTATCATCGAGACATTTTGTGTTTAATATCAAAATGAAAAATAACGCCATTTAATATTTTTAATTAAATATTTACGTAATTAATAAACTCATTTCCAGAACAAGATCTCCGCATAACAAATGGATTAAATTTTTCCTTTTTACGCTATATTAATCGAATCCGCAAGACGCGGTGTACTAATCCTAACCTTCGAACTTGACCATTTTATTTTCATCACGTTTCAATCGGAAATACTTCAGCGGAAGGGCAAATGAAGCGCCAACTCTTTAGACAATAGTCTAGCTAGCTATGCGGGTAGAGCAACGTTCTGGGAATACGACTAAGATGAAGAAGAGAGAATTGCTTGCAGGCTCCTAAATATCTCCTCTACGTTTTCCCTCGGCAATGAAGAGACGACTAGAAGTATATTAGTTGGCGAGAAACACGATACTATGCTTATTAAACGTAAAACTCAAACTCCGTCCGTTGGCGTACGAATAGATGGAATTGTAATCGTTTTATTTCGCTTATGAATCCACTAGACGCTAAACTTTCGCGCATCAAAAGTTGGGAAAGATAAATACCATGCTTTTCTGTAAAAACTCGAATGAATTCGAGTTTCCGCAGTATTGGACGTAATGAGAAAACTTCGATAGAAGTTCGAAAGAAGGTGAAATCTGATATCTTTCATATTGAATTGTTTACGAAATAATACATATAAAGAAGGAAGCGATTGAGCTTGATCTGTGATGAAATACAAGTTTTTGCGTGCGTTTTGAGACGTACTTCAATTCGCTCTTATTTAAGAATATTATAAGCAGCTGCACAGGTGGTTATCCTGATCCTTGTCTTGATAAACAGCAAAACACATGAATTTTGTCCAAACGTAAGGTAAACACTTGTTTCTACAATCCGGTATTTGTTTCCCAAGACATGTTTGAAAACTTCACTTTATTAGATTGTTCGAACTGCTTTAGTTCAGTTTGTAAAAAAAAAAATAAACATCATTTGCTTTACAAGAGTATAAAGAAAGCTGCACAACGCTATAAAAACTGTTCGTGGTTCAAAACATGGTAGTTCCCAATAAATAAATAAATAAATAAATAAATAAAAGTTTAAAAACAATCTGTAAGTAGTTATAATATTCTTAACAGAACAAAAAAAATCTCCAAAAATTATTAGCGAGGAAATATTGACTGTACATGCAGACGATTGTCCTTCAAGAACTATTTGCCAATGGTCCAAATTGTTTACATTATTGTCGAAAATCACCAGAAGACGATTCCCGTCCGTGTCGGCCAGTTAACGTGTTCAAGCCCGATGTTATTGAAAAAAATAAATCAGCTAGAAACGACAATTGCTAGAGATCAATAATGACTTATTCAATCAGCTGCCGGTTCATTATCCTGCAGATTCACGTAGTGGAAATATTATTTCTAGGAATTCCTTTGCTAATCTAAGCTACTGCATCTCAAGGCCTGTATCCACCACACTCTCTTCAAATAATAATAAAAACCGTAATATTTTTATTCAATCAAGAACTTAATCCGATTTAATTATAGAAATATCGTTATCCTGCGTACACATAACGCGTACTTATAATTCGAACACGATCGAAAATTACGAATCGAAGGTGCTTTTCTTCGCGCCGACAACTTCGAGCCTATTCCCTATCCGTAATAGTACTAATAATTAAGATTAAGCCGTCACGATCGTCGGTATATTGAACTTCTCGAGCGCGAAAATCTCAATTCATTTACCGTTTTAACTACTTGCGCTCCTTCCAACTTCGCGAACGCTTTATCTCTTCCATATGAGGAGTAATTAGATTAATTTGAAAGTCTAAAGAATCCGTAGTACCGAGAAGAAAATGGCTTACACGCCGCGCCGTCATGTCGACTTCGATTTACCGTCAGGTCCGATTTAAAATTCAAATCGGACATCATCAAGTTGCTCGCGTGCGTCGGTTTATTTGCGCTGAATGTATTACGATTTTTATAAGGCGATTAGCAGGTTGTAAAATTAATTTGACAGCGCGGCAAAGCGAATTTGATGTATTCGCGTGTATTAGAAATATGATGAATTGTATCGAAAGGACGTCAAATGCAAGAAAATACATTTTTCAAATGGTCTTGTAACGTTTCCGTTACATTTCAGTGATTTATGATCTAAGATACAGATGTATCCTGAGGCGGAAGCCATTGGTAATTCTATAATCTGTATTAGCTCAGGCTCGCGAAATACACACGCAATCCGAAGGATAAGCCGAATATAAGGGAAAGGTTGGGAATTTATAAAATTTAAGATAGTACCGTGACAAAAAATTGGTCAAAACGAAAGGAGCTGGATTCACCAAGTTACAGATAACATCCTCAAAGTGGCCATTTGGTTTAAAAATGCAATTAATGCTGAATTGGGAGTCCAACCATGAGTTCATCATCACAATATCTGGGTATACGCTACCCAAAGCTCTCCGCAGCGATCAATGCCCTCCTCGCTATCAATTCTTGTCTTCGTGCAATGCGTGTTCCTGATAAAAATGTTTTCAATTGTTTCGATAGGTTCGAGGTCAAAGAGTCTATTTTTTTAGTAAGTTCTGAGTTTTCTGCCAGCTTGTCAACATGATATCACTATAATCACCTTTTGCTTTCTGCTCCGGGGGTATGTATTGTAGTCTCATAACTAGAGATGACAAAAGTAAGTAGAATTATACCTTTTTTTGCTGCGACTAGATAGACTCGTGTCTATTCGCCCCATGAGAATGTGTCCGTGTTGTCGCCGGCAGTCGACAAAACACAAGTTTGTCTAGTCTCTGCAGAAAAGTAATAATTTCATCTGCCTTTGTCCTCTGTAGAGAGATCAGCAGCCATTTGTTAATTATGTTTTCTTTTGAGATTTTAAAATTTAAGACAAAGTAGTTACAACGGAATTTCTATGTTTAGTGCATACGTAAAAGTAAATAATATCAGAAAAGATAAAAGTATAAAATGTCAGATCAAAAAAAATTTTCACAGAAAAGATTTATAAAAGGAAACGGTTGGTATGCCTTAAACATTTTGATTTTTATTGATTTACTAAAAAAAAAAAACAAGGCAACACAGAGAATCTCACAAAATTATTTATTTTATTAAAGATCGGGGAAATAAATCCTTTCTTTCAATAAAAAAAAAAACTTTTCAACAACGTCTCCCTTGATTTCTAATTATTTACAGTACGTTTCCTTAATTTAATCATCATTAAAGGTCTCCAATTTCCGTGCTTTTCATATGCGTCGGCATGGGAGTGCACACACGATTTTATTGCACCCTTCCAGATGAAATAATCTCATTACTTCTATTGCTTACATTGTTAACAAGGTCCTCATTACTCCATCTGAGAGTCTAATGTGCGGAGTATAAATTTGCGCATGTATTACTAATCGCTGCTCTGGACCGATGCCTGTGAAGCGCGCGAAGAATGGCAATCTTTAACCATCATTCATTTGAAAGAACTGCCTTACTGTTTTATTTTATTTGACAAGTAACATTTTGGGAAATATCATGTTTACTTTCGCAAATACAGATTCATACATTTGGAATGAATTAAAGGAAAGGAAGTAAACAGATAACGTTTCACATATCTATAATCCATAACATATCCTTTTATTTCCCGAGATATGAGAAACACACACAAGTTCTTATATAAAATAAAATTAGTGTATTTTTTTTTAATCTATATTTATTTCGAAGCTACAAAGTAACATTACGAATAACATACATAAAATTAATATCAAACAAAGTAAATTTTCAATATACTATTAATCCAAGAACAACGATTACCGAGAATTTAATTTATAATTTAACCGCTCGTGACATACTTTCAACTCTATTCAACTTAGGCGTTTAAAAACAACGTAAAACAAATTAGTTACATTATTGGGCAATTAGCGCATTGAAATGCTATAATCTATATTGTTACAAATTTCACAATACTACAAACAAAAGAAAAAGAACAATAATTTATTGCATATATATATATATATATATATATATATATATATATATATATATATATATATATATGAAAAACTTTAGGTACAATTAAATCCGCAGATTAATATCGTTGGAATAAACAATCGAAACATTTGGTAAAATATTATTATGTCTGATAACAAAGTACTACTATCGTTTTACAAAATAAACAATTAAAATTTAACGTGTACATACCGATTTTTATCGATACCAGACTAACTAGATACGATAATTTAGTCTTTTTAAGAACTAATTTGACTTTTTCATAGAAATATTTTCTTGAAAAATACGTTTAATTAAATTTTATCCATTTTATTCTCTAGGTATTTGTAGTAAGGTATTTTTATCAATAAGATCTTTGCGTAATGCTGTAATTTTAATTATTTTCATATACAGTGAGATCCAAAAATATTATCGCCGGAAGTGACATTAATAAATCTGTTTTAAATAGAAATTTTACGATTTTGTACAACGATGCCAACATGTATTATTACGAAGTGCAGCAATAAAAATGTTTGTATCAATTTTTTGTTATGCAAAGTTGGCTAGAGAAAAGTGCCAAATTGCTTTTGTTATTAAATTTTGTTTTGGAAGATCGTCGCATAATATGATTTACGTGCTTCCATGTTGATCGGAAATAATAATTTATGATTTTCGGTAATTAAAGGTGTTTCATCTTATATTTTTCATTTTAAACAATAATATTACTAATACTCCTTATCGATTTCGTATAACAGTGAAGAACAAACGTTAACAGGAAACGAACGATCATAACGAAATATATATAAATATAATAAAATTTCGTTTATATATAATATACATATAAACGATCCCAATTAACAGATTGAAAACTTGTGGTGATCTATTAAGTAGTGATGTATTAAGTAGTTTTTTTTTTGCTTAAAACACGTATTTTCCAAATTGCATTTAATCTTCTATACAATCATATTTTGGCATGAAACATGTGTGGATTATTTATGAATTATCCGGTTAGCCTAACAAATTAGAGTTTAGTTATTTTTTAGCTTCCAAAGTAGCACCTTTGTCTTCAGGTCTTTTTTAGCTACATGATTTTCGTAGGTAGAATTTATTCTGGATACTCATTCTGCCGGTCTTGATCTTTGACGTTTGATCCTGTTTTTTTCATTAGGATCTATATATATCTGCAGTTATCCTGCCAGTAGCTTTGTTGGAAGATATATTGTTTCTAGGATTATGTAACTATCTATCATTCGCCGTTGAAATTTTAGAATAACGTCGAAATGTTAAATATAAATATTATTTAAGAACTTCAGATGTAACCGAATCAAAATAAATTATCCAATAAAAAACTTGACTTTATTCACGGTTAGTGCGTCAACATTTAATTTAGATGAATCCTAAAATCTCAATAACAATTTTACCCTTTGCTTACTTTCATTTTCGAGATAAATGTCATTTTGCTTTCAAATAATTCTACAAAGGAACTTCGAGAATGCAAGATCTGATACGTTGGCTAAGTGGAATATAACTTTTCCTGACTATTTATCTTTCAAAGGTTTCTTCCCTTCAGGTATACCAAAAAGCAGCTACAAAAACCGTATTTTAAAAGCTCTTGCACTCAATCAGCTGCTTCTGCTTTTTCAATAGAAAAACTAACATAGCTGTTGAAGACATGTTTTTAAAAGGTCTAGATTAGATAGGATTAGATGGACGAGTGCACGTGAATTTCTATAATTTTGAAAATGTTTAACTTGGAAAAGTGGAACCTTGCAAAACTGTTAACCCGTCCTCTAATACTCTAACACACGGGTAGTATTAAAGGTAACCATCTAGGGTAGTATTAGAGGACTGTACTATTGCAAACTTGGGTTTCACCTAATCCATAAAATTAACTATTATAAAACGTTAATTCATCTTCTTTTATTTTACGGTAGTTATTCATATAAAAATACCTTTTAAGCGTCCTAGACAAAGCAAATAAAATTTAATTGTCGTTTTCCGACCTTCGAATTACCAAGAATAGTTTAGCAAACAGATACCTGCACAATTAAACAATCTAAGAACAAATATGTAGTAACCAACAACCAACAACAAAACCTAACGCTTGCATTAACGACGAGTTAACTACACACCAAGTTGACTATTGGATAAACAAGCGAACCTGGAAAATATTCCCACTAAAGCAGGAAGTCGTTTTTTACGTGCAAGCAATATTTGCCGTGTAAATAACATTACGTACTCAACGGAGGAGTACTTAGGGGTAATAAAACTAGACTCCGTTATATTAACTTCGAGAATAAATAGATTTTTATCGAGATGGTATATCCGATATTTCCGAGCTATTGTTAGGTAGTAAGTAAGAGTAAGATGCTGTTGTTCTAGCAGTGTTGCTTTACGAGGAGAAAGGGTCTCTGTGCGTCAATAAAGGGTCGCTTTCTAGTAATGGGAGGTAATAGCCTGTAATTATTTCTAAAAAGATAGATTGTTGAGAGTACCTTTGAAGTGTTTATTTAAAATACCGAACTACCTTTAAAATCTCAAACGATTTTGAACAAGCTAACGAAAAAAGATATTTTAATATATAGTTGTTGAACAAACATATATACTTATGCTTTCTTTTCAACATCTACGTTGCTTTTATTTAATTTGCAGATTTTAAAGTGATTCTACCAAAATCCCTTGCGCCTCGTAAATTAACGCCGATCTGTATTGCAAGTATTTTATTTTAGATTCGGCGGTAATTGCTGTCTCCAAAACTCCTGCCTTTTATTCAAAAAATCGACGGCGTTCTTTATCGAATCTAATATCTGATGATTATCCTCCTTGAACTTGCATTTAATGTCCGGATGATTCATCAGATTATCCAAGAACTCTTTATCGGCACCCAGCTCCCTCAACAACTTGCTTTTCCTTTGAGGTTGACGACTTTTACCTCCGAAAGTCGTCGGGGTGGTAGTTTTAGCCGTCTTATCCGATTTATTCTCGACGTTTTCGGGTGAATCCCCAGTAGTTACGGTGACCGTTGGCGTTTTACGTCCGACACTTTGTTTGGTGCTACATCTGGTGGACGATTTCGAAGCGTTTGACGACGGGAAACCACCCCCGATTGCATTCTCGATGGCCTTTTGCGCTTTTTGCGTGCCCAACTTGAATCCGTCATGGTCCGGCCGCAACCGTAGGCCGCGATGATAATACATGAGGCTGTGTTCGAAGTCGCCGAGGTAGTATAAAGACTCCGCCTTCTGATATATCGCCTTAATAAAGCCTTTGTCGATGGACAGGGCGGTCTCGGCGTCCCGGAGTCCGTTCTCCGGCTGACCCAACAGCAGATAACACTTACTTCGGGCGACCAGGGCATTTTTTTCGGTGGGATTCAGCTCCAGCGCCTGGAAATAACGCATAAGTTTCATTTATACTGGTTTATATTGAATAAATGTACGAAAGACAGAATGAGATTGCGCTGATTGAAATTGATTGTACACGGGAATCGGACGGATGGCTTTATCTTTAAATTAATTCTCTTTTTCGTGATATTTTTTCTTTTTTGTAGATTCTATTCGACAATAGGATGAGCGGAAAGCTTTCATTGGAAACAGAATGATTATTTTTTCAGGTCGAAAATAGCTCGACATATATTAAAAATATAGCTGGACTTCTAAAATTTTGCGAGAAAGTCATCGACTTTTTGATCGACTATGTATAAAAAGACTTTAAATTTTTTATTAAAAAAATACTAAAAAAATTGTCATTAAAAAAACAAGAATAAAGAACTAATTCTAGAAATTTAAGTATCCCATAAAGATTGCTTAAATCTACTAAATATTAACAATAAGATTAGCATAACGATAGTGCATTAAAGTATATTTATCCATACAATGATTATATCCTAACAGATCTTCATCATCATCAATTTTTATTGCGGATTCTCTGGAGTAACGGTTCATTAAAAGCTCGACTTTCGAATAGGCCTCGTGAACAGTTTCATATGTATTGTTAAGTCACACTTTTTCCTGGAAGAGGAAAACGATTGCACATATAGAATTTGATTATCGATATGCCGTCTATTTTAATCGCCGTATTGTATTGAACCGAGACTAATATGGACATCATGGACTGGCGCAAGAGTAAACGAATATGGCCTTTAAGAAACGAAAGCAATAAGTCGTGTTCGGGTAGAAATTATCGATAGTTGTCACGTCTTCGTGTATATAAAATTATCGTCGATATATAATCTGCGTTTTAATTACGATTCGATGCGCGTCCGTAGTCGTATTGTCTGAATGCTTTATGCCACCGTCTGTGTAGTGTATTCAAGCAGAAAAGATTCTGTCGTCGTTGAAGTTAACAAGTGTCAATAACCAAGAGTGTAAGATGTTGATTACTTTATTGCATGGAGCATACAACCGCGGACAAAAAGTAAACAATACTGGGCTCATATTTGGGAGTTTCCAGCTGCTTGGTTTTGATGAAATTGAAAATTAGATGTTTGAAATATATTTTTTCGACAACTTTAAGAAGTTTGTGGGGCCGCTTCGTTCTTGTAACACAGCTAAACAACTTGTGGATATTCTTATCGCAGCCCTATCATCCTGCGTTACGAGAGGGCGAAGAGCGATCGTCGCAACTGTCGATCAAGTTCGTTCCAAAGATACCGGAAAACTAGAGTAAAGCGCGAGTCATAGAAAGGTTGCAGCTTTATGTTTACAAATAAACGCATCAAATTCAGAACCGCACGAAATAAATGCTTGTTTCAAAATTGTTAATAACGCAATCTTAATAAATAAGGCGATGCGTTCTTGCAAAGCAAGAATTCCATTTAATTATGGATTTGCAAAAGACGTGATAAACGAATCGAAAAACAAATATTTGTGAAAGCAGTATCTATGTACAAATGCATATGGAATAAAACTGTTTTGTTGCCATTATCGTTAAATCATGCCTTAATGATTTATTCGGGGGTGCACTCATGAGGCAGATAAATTATAAATACTGCTGCAGAAATCTTTTGATTAAAAATTGCTTAATCAGCAGAAAATTGTCTTTTGCTCTTAGAAGAGGAAGCCGAATTATTTTAACTTCCTGAGCAAGAAGTAAGTCATCGATAAGAAAGCCTTTGTCCACCAAAAGACCTATATATTTGGATCAAGCCCACAATAAGATTTGGGCTGCGAAATTTACTGCGTCTAAGCAATCTTGCGTTGCTTCGTGAACAACAAACATATGGGGCCCTTCTACTAACTCTTAGACCAAATTCGTCTTCTTCTAACTACCTCAGATTGAATACAACCACTGCTCTAACTGCACGAAGCAACGGCTTTCAGACATCTAGGACGTTGAGTAACGTCCTAGCCATTACGTCTGTCCTGGAACCTTGAATGCTGATCTTGTGCGGGAGTTATTCTCGTCGGCTTCTTCCATGATTAAGCCTTACACTGCCACTTCTACGCAATCGTACTACCACTCTGTTAATGACACCGTGAAATATATGGATTCTAGCCACTGCTCTGCGAGAATTATCCATTTTGCAAGTTAAAACATTTTAATAATTTTTTTATGAATTTAGACATATTTTCTCTGCATTAACATATTACACCATATTCAACAGATGTATTTTTAATCAGAAACGTAGACAGTCAAAATCGGAAGAAATTGCGATATTTTTGAAAAAGACCACAAAATAATAATAATGATAGTTTGAAACAGTCAAAAGTGACGCCTTGTTTTCATGTACTAGACTGTACGTTCAGGAATTTTCTTTTTTTTTTTATTGTACAAGAATTCAACAATATCCATGTGTGCATGCTATCGTAAACGATAAATTTAACTATCCAAAAAGTATTCCTACTATGTGTTTACATATATCTCATTATTGCTGTTTACAATAATTATTGAATCTAAGTAGAATATTCAATATGTCAACAATCGATAAATACAAAATTAGATCCACTTATTATATTTAATTTACACGTTATGAATATTCTGTTTATAGCAACGTAAAGATGGTAATATTCACAATCAAATAGATAATTTAATAATAAAATCGCGTTTAATACGTCCTTCTTCCTGTTTATTTGAAATATAGAAATTAAAACGTTTCAATGCGATACCGTCCCCATATAATTATAACGTTTTCTTTAACGATCGATATAATAAACATGTCCGATTCGTGTTGTTTTAATAAATTGGTAGTAAAATAGAGCAATAAATGCTCAGAAACCTGCAATTAAGATATTTCCAATAATATGTAAGACAATAGGAGAAAGTGTTAATTGATCGTTTTATTTGGTTGTGTTATTTATATAAATACTGTAAAGCCAAGTACATTGGCTTTTTCATTGCTGTTTATTCGAGTAAGTTGTCACTTATCGAAAACAGTGATTTTTTCAAACAATCGAAATAACCGCCGCATGTGATGATGTTTCATACAATTTTTCAAATAAAATTTACATAAACGGGGACAATTAAGAATAATATGAAAAGAAAACGTAGAAAAAGATGCAGATTCAAATTGAGTTACATTTGGATCTTAATCATGTTTTATTAACACGCTGCGTTGTCAAATTTGAATTACTCAAGGTATTGTTCAAATGTTCTGCCTACCGCGTGAAAAAAATTGGTGACTCAACTTAATTTAAAAACGCATTTTCTGTTGCTCATCTGTTTACTCAAAGATTTGAGCAATAAAACCACGCAATGTATGACAAAAAGCGGATGTCGTGTCCTCTTTCAAAATAATTCTGAATTCTGATATTTGATAGAAATTTAAACAAATAACAAAGGGAGTAATTCACATGGAAAAGATGCAGGAGTCAAGTATTTATAGACCAGCACCACATAAGAAAATTGCTTTTATGCATGAAACTAGGATAAAAGATAAATAAAAAATTGGAATTGTTATATTTTCGTTTTCTTTTTTTTATAAGATTAACGCTACACAAATTTGTTATGAAATTAATGAAAAAATAGTCTATACCATTGTACAGTGCAATCAAATTATTTTAAAATTCACGAACGCAATTGATTATATTTAGGAATTAATCTAATTTGCACAATCTCGTTACTTACTTTTACCAACAGATGGCGCAAGCCGTACTATTTCTATATATAATAATACAGAACCGGCTCAAGCTTGAATAGTTTTAAAAAGTTACCTTTACGAAAGAATAAAGCGTTTTATAGTGAAATTATTTAAGCAGTAGTGAAATAATTTAAAAAAATTATTCATAACTTTAATAAATACCCATTTTGGATAGCAAACTCGACCTTATTCATAAAATCAAGAGCGATCTGCAGGTCCCCTCTGCACATTTCGTAATTCCCCAAGGCCAAGAAAGTGCCAGGTTCAGCTTCCTCGGGTATGGCTAGGGCCTTAGAACGATCCTGTTTCCTCTTCAACTTCAAAGATTGCTTGATATCCCTGGATCCAGCGGCTACGGCAGCTGCCCTATCTTTATCGGTGTAGACCTCTTCGTGTCTCGGTCCGCTTCTCCGCCGCTTCCTCAATCCTTTCTTGGCCACTTCTTTCTCGATCATCTGGACGCCCACCTTAAGCTGACGCTGCTCGGCTACTGTAGGTGCTGTTCTGCTGGGCTTCTCTTCTTTTTCGGCGGCGGCCTCTTGGATCACTATCTCGGGTTTTACGAGTTTGCCGGGGGGCTCGGCTTTACCCCCACTTTCGTCCGAACCGGTATCCCCTTCATTGTCCAAATTAATTCTGACGAATCTCTGCAGGAGCTCGCTGTCTCTGCTGATGTCCAATCGGTGTGTGAGTGTCGCTGTGGCACTGACAGTCACTTCCTCCATAATTCCTTTGATCGTTTTTCGCTTTTTTTTTCTTAGCAAGACCTTTATCACGAAATAAATAAGTTTGCGGCACTTAATTTACGATTCGTCGTATTTTTAGAGGCGGTCGCCGACGGCTACGATTCAAATTTCTCTGCTAATTACGTTAGTATTACGGCGGCTCGTTAACGCACACGAAAAACGCGAAATTCTTCGCCTCTGGTGACGAGTTAAGGGTCGCAGATACCGAGAAAACTAACACTTTAGCCGACGTTGTCATGGTGACGTAGTACAGGTGTGATCAATTTTACAGCACCTACTTTTCGAACATCTATATGCACCGGAATTGTGCGGAGATTGTCTTCGATCAAAAACTTTCTTTTCAACGTAAGGTGCACGCTACACTTTAGCGGAAAGAACGGCTATTTTCGGTCGAACGAAAGAATTTGAAAAAGGTCGGCGGGTCTAGACCTCCCTCATAATTCCTTTTTATACAATGTATGAATATTTTTTGATACTTTTACGGCCGGCTTACGAGTTTTATTGGGTCGCTCGCACAATTTACGAGCATGTTCCTTTTTTCTTTCTCTTCGATTTCGGTCGTCCAGATATCCGTTTTTCTTTAAGGATAGTACGAGAATACACCGATCCGATAAGCTTTACAAAAATGGTGGATGCGCCCATCGGAATCACGTCCCTATGTATAACCGTACAGGAATTGAATTTTATGTCATTATACTCGACTGTATCCTACCCAATATGTACGTACAATTGTAACATATAGTGCGGAAACGATCAATACGATAGACAGACATAAATAGACAAGGCCATTTCATGTTGAAATCGAAAATGGCATTTTGGCGTAAAATAAATTTGAAATATTAGAAAGGAAATTTATAGAATCTGTGACGGAAGTAAACTGAAAGTCTGGAATGAGAATAAACTGAAAATAAAAACTGTAGTAAAGATTGCTTTGATTGGTCCTCGTGAAATTCTTCTTCGTAATTGCTAAATATTAGAAATGTACGACAACATTGGAAAAATAAGTCTGAAAACTTGAAAAACATAGAAATCATCCCGTTATCACATGTCCGCATTTGTTTCTAAAATCGAATGTTTATAAAAGAAATTTGAAAATGTATTCAGAAATTAACCATAATCCCGCTTCAAAACGTAAGGTGTGTCTGGTTATTGGGTATTTCTTCAAATCTCAATCTCTTGTAAGTAGATTATAAATTAATAAAAGCACCTTCTCTTTCTTCTCATATTTTTTGGGCCTTTTGGGTCACCGGATGGTGATTTCGGTTCTTCTTACACCCATCTTTTCCATTCCCTTTTATTTCTTGCTATTATTTTAATTTCCTCAAAGTTCTTTCTTCTTTTTCTAGCTATTTCTCTTATCCGAACCGCCTATTTTCTCCCAAGTTTTCCACCCATAACAAAAATATAAAAAATATAAAACCTAAACTAACACGGTGGTAAAGGGGTAAATGGATAGTACAAGAAGTCAGTCTATGGTCAATATTTCTTTTGCTTTTATGAATTTTAATGCATTTAAAAGGTTTAATTTTATACATAATATAATATTTGCATATTGCTGGAAAAAATTCTGAGATCTTGTTTCTAGATGATTTGGAAATGTTGAGTCTGTTCTACGTAATCTATATTACTTTTTGTAGTGCCTTTTTAAGGGCGGTGGGAGTAAAGCCCATTTGCCAATAATTTGATTTTGCATACGTTGTTCTCATCGTGCGATCAATTGAATTTTGTGTTCTTCAAAGAATGTACTTCTTTATACAAGTTTAAAAATTTGTTTAAAACAAGTTTAAAAGTTAAAAAATGGTTCAATTGATTATTTTTAACATTAAAAAATGAATTTTGCAATTTATTAGATGGTTTGAATATCGCAGTATAAGTCTCTATATAAAGATGTATGGATCCGTCCATGGACACGCTGTACATTGTCAGACTAAAACATCTCCCAATCGCAATGATATTTTTAGTTACTACTCAACATATTTATTACCGAAGTTCGAAACGATAACATCTTAAACTGGATCGTAACTAAACTAAAATATCGTGTTTTATCCCGTTCAACGTTAATTTTCTGACGTGCTGGCGCTGTAAATAGGGATTAGTTTCAAAAGTTTACTCATTATAAAACGCTAGTTTCATCACATGAAAGCGAAACACCGAAATAAATAACATCGATTGTGTAATAACCGTTTCTGGCTGATTTATAAGCGTTTTGCGGAAAAATCCATCGCTTCTGATATTTGACGAAGGGTCAATGCGCAAAGGACCAATTTTAGAACCGTTGCTAACCATACGAAATGCTAAAGGGGCCATACGGATTAGTGTACACCAGAGACCTATCGAATTCTCCCCGTTAGAGGCGAATCGAGAACACATCCGCATGTTCGGGAACTTCGAATTGATCTCTGGTGTACACATCGCCATTTTCGTAACGTTTTACGCGGTCCCGTACATACATATCTCGTAACCGGTAACGGTTCCAGTGGTACCGATGAGGAGTTATTCAGCCGCACCAACAAAACGTAAATATTGCATAAAGGCATGTAGTAATACCGTCAGCGGGTATTCCGCGAACCAACTTCGACCGCCGTTCCTGCTCCATCAGCAGCGATGTTGGTTTTGATTTAATAACTTGCAACTCGAAGTGGGAAGGTTTTAAAACGAAACGTGCAACAACTTTTATATTCGGACGGGCGAACTCGCCGTGTTTATTAAGAATATATCAGTTCGCTAAAAGCGTTGTAAATTTAAGAGCGGCCGTAAAACGGTAAAGCTTGCGGAAGATTGTAAAAACTGGGGTGTACGTCTTCCTCTTTTGTAAAAAAAAAAGGAAAACAAGAATTTCGTATTCGGATTTACTGCGGTTGGTATAACGATTATTCGAATTATATTTCCAAATGAGGCAAATCACACTGCCAATACAAATATCTTATATTATGAATAAAGCTAATCTCGCGGCTTCAATTTTTGAATTAATTGCAGGTCGTTTCTGATCATTTCATTAGAGCATCGCTCAAAATCATCCGACTTTACATTTAGACAAATTAGTGACAGTTACCAAATTAGTGCGAAATATGGCACTAATTTACCATTGCCAAAAAATTTAAAAAAAAACAATACAATTAAATTGTTTCCATAAATGTTCGTTATTTGTTTCTTACCTCGAAAATACTTCTAATATACAGTGCATTTTCATAGAAATAAAAAATATCTTCAATTTTGCAATAAGAAGCTTTTATAAGTACTAGGTTTGGCCAAATTACCCCTTCAAAATATCAAAATATTATATAAGCGGACACAAGAAGTAATAAAGAACCTAATATCCGTTTCCGGAAAAGAGAATGGCTAATAAATAAACATGTTTAGCGCAATATAATTTGCATTTTGGACGTAAGAGGATGACGGGTGAGCCGCTAAATACAGCTACAAAAAACTTAAGTCTACTAAAGACGTTGGTGAAGTAGAAACATCGCCTTCATAAAGATAAATCTCTTTTTTTTTATTGTTAATTTAAAAGATAACCTCAGACATTGATGCACATCCATCGAATGTTATCGTGTATTACTGAAAATTTGTAACATGTTCATATCAGTCATTTCGCTCAAATTAGTGCTTACTGGGTACGCAATACGGCGGTAACACCTGCATCGATGGCAACTACGCAGACAGTGCATCTGTGCAACATCTGCACCGGCAGTAGCTGAATTGAACAGACTATATATAGTATTGTCCTTAAAAAAAAAGAAAGAGATCTCAACAATAATATTATTCATTTAGTTTTACTGTTGTATGTAGGTATAAAGGATTTTTTTTTGTTTTGAATAAATAAGCTTGCAATAGTACATGCATGTAAGCAGTACATTCATGTAACAAGTACAGTGGCTGATTTATGTTTTGTCTTCCCGTTGCAAGGACTAAATATAGATAAATCTTCCGCGTAATGCAGAATAAAATTACCTGAGAATCACAATAAACCAAGCGCAGGGCCACGAGTAAGAAAAAAGTATAGATGGTCTGGAACTGGTGGAAACTGTAAATTACATCAGCCATTCCAACAGTCACTATCACCCAAAATACACTCCGCCAAAAAAGTATCGCATAATTTAGTTTTGAATCATAAAAGTATCGCATAATCTTTGTTTGTAGCATAAAGTTGTAAATATACTTTAATGCGCTCTAAGATATAATTTCTATGATTGTTTAAATAAAATACAGGCCAAATAAAAACAAGAACTCATACTTGAGATTTTTATTAAAACAAGAAATTATAATTTTGGAAAGAAAAATGTCATAACAGTAGCTTTTAATACTGAGTATTGCCACCTCTGGCTCTTATGACCGCTCGCATACGGTTTGGCAGAGATTCGATTAACCTCCGTATATAAGCCTGATCCAAATTCTCCCGCTCCATGCAGGTCCGTTGGGGCAACATTTTGAGTTCATGTCCGGACTTACCGCAGGCCAATCTAAAACTGGAATACCAACATCGTTAAGGTATTCCTGGGCGATTATTGCAACATGCGGTCGTGCATTATCGTGCGTTAACATGAATTCGCCTATAATTGGCGCATATGGTACTACATGTTCTTCTAAAATGTCCGTTATATACCTGTGGGCGGTCAGTGTACCTCTGTCTACTGGTACTAACTCCGTACGACCTGTTAAACAGATGCCTCCCCAAACCATAATAGAGCCACCAGCGAAATTAGGTCTAGGTCTGATATTACACTGCGAATAGCGCTCACCGTCTCGTCTGTACACTGAGATACGCCTATCTGAGGTGTAAAGACAAATCTTGACTCATCTGTGAAAAGTATATTGGCCCAGTCATTAATGTTCCAATTTACATGTTCTCTGGCAAACCTTAAGCGAGCCACTCGGTGGTTCCTAGTGAGACGAGGGGCCGTTACAGCTACTCTAGCTCTTAATCCACTCTGTCGTAACCTATTCCGAATAGTTTGAGTACTCACACGAGTATTTCTGACTCTAGCGAAGTCGTTCTGCAATTGCCTCGCAGTTACATGTCTTCGACGTAATGCTTGTAGTAATAAATAGCGGTCATCTTGGCGAGTAGAACATCTTGGACGACCCGGTACAGGTCTTCTACTGTAATTGCCTGTTTCCCTATATCTGGCTACGGCTCTAGAAACACTTGACTGATTGATGTTCATCAAATTAGCAACGTATGCTTGAGATCGTCCATCTTCGATTAAAGCAACTATAGCAGCCACTTGTTTTGAAGTTAAATTGCTCATTTTAGTTTTAAAAGCGTTGGTACAGAACTCTGACTTCGCACTTTAAAATTTGTCCGTATAGGAAGACTTTCAATAAACAACTGAACAAACCTTACACATATGCATTTTTCTAAATGTGCTCTTTTAGAAAAAAAAAAGTAAAAAAGCTATGTTCCATGATTTTGTTAGTGTTTTTATAGTTCACATACACGAGGCAAACTTTTTGTGAACGTATAAAAATATCTTGGTTTATAAATGCCCTTTTTAATTTATGCGATACTTTTTTGGCGGAGTGTATTTACAACTACTTCTAAAACACCTTGTATCGATTTTAATTTAAAGAAGATTAAATCAACAAATAGAGTAGACAATATGCTCTATATTTCTAAGTACGAAAACAACACCAAATCTACCAACTTGTAAAGTTCATCGCTTATACCTTCTAGTTCGCGCAAATACGTTTAAAACGAACGATTTAAATCGCTTCTTTATTACATTTGACATGTTCTATACCTCCTTTTCCCTTAATCTAGCTCTTTGTAACGTTACGTTGACGTCGATTGATTTCTTAAAAGTTCGCTATCTTCCCCACCTTATCAAATACCCCTGTCGACAAGAACTTGCTTTTCAATTAAACTTTTAAGCACAAGAAGTCTAGCTCGCGGTATTTGCTTGTGGTACACTTCGACTGAGATATACGATCGACGTATAGAACATTAGGTAAAAACACCGATACACCTACCTACTCCGGTTATCTTCCTTTTTTCTTCGATAGCACTGCTTTCGACGTGTAGGAAGAACTCAGGTGCGCTCCCCGCTTCTCGTAATTGAAAACCGAAATTAAGCTTCACAGCGCAACAACTTGAGAGGAGATGGAGCAATAAAGATATCGTCCCGGATCCGGAGGGTACGCGCGCAAACACTTGGCCTATGATTTGCATCCCATCTAGAGGCACGGCTTCGCATTAGGTACCGGTCCGAAGGTGTTCGAATATTTCTAGTGCTGCTTGGTTGTGAATTATTGCTTCCAATAACAATTAGAACACTACCGAATCGTTTTCGATTATTCGAGATTGCCTTTTATGATTTAGTATGGCTGTCTGGGTAGTTGGTATCTTAGGCTGGCGACGTGCGTCGCAAGCGTCTATCGCGAATCGAAGACGAAGAATGGTCGTCAATAGGAATTCAAAATAGGACTGTATTGCTAATAGTTTCTGAGAGCTTAGTGGATTATTGAATTGGTTTGTGTTAACTAATAACTTTTTTGTAATTGAAAGAGGAATTATTATGTTAGTGCGTTTATGTGATCTGTAACGAGCTAAAAATCGAGACATTTCAACGATCGTTCGTCAATGCAACAACGAAATTGCTCTCTGGGTGAAAGTACCCGATTCACGAGATTTCTCTCATAACTTTAAGCAAAGAAGTCGCTGCATCGTCTATCCAAAACAAAAACAAAAATAGTGGCTTCAAGAATTCATCATCAGCCTATAATGGTCTAGCTCTACGAGAACTCAGCACTACACTTGAGCTACATGAATAGAGGCTGTTCGTAGAAGCTTCAAAACTGAATCTCAAACGATTTTGCTGAATAACGGAAATCAGCTTTCATCCATACCGCATCGGACATGCTGTCTACATGGAAGAGACTTACGGCAATCTAAAACTGCTTTTAGAGAAGATCAACTGCAGCAAGTATGTTCGGCAGATCTATGTTGACCTGGAAGTAATGGCTTTGTAATAAGTAGTAGTGCGGTACTTTTTAAATTACATCAAGAGAAAATGGCCTCGAAGAATACTTTTAAATTTGAAGAAAAGAATCGAACAAAATTATCACTTCTCCTTTGCATATTAAGCTCAGCCTCGTTAAAAGCCATAAATAAGAATGAAATAGCATTTAAATAACTACCAAAACTGAAGAAGGGGTTCTTGTGATGTTTTAAATTAAACAACTCTTCAGAGGTCCTAACTTTGAGAAACTTGTTCAAAGTAAAAAAAAATATGGATAAGTGGCAGAAAACTTCCTTGAGAATGAGAAAGTTGAAAACTACAAGGAATTGATTGAGAACAGGCCAAACAACGATAAACCAAAAAAAAAAAGGAAAAGTCCCGAGTAGCCTAAGCTACGCTTAAGATGTATTGGAACATTTATAAATATTCTTAACACAGAAATAGTTTCTAAATTACAGCAAATTTTATCGGTTGCTTAATTTCTAACTTACTCTTATTAGTTTCCCATTTGGAGCGTTATCATATTTACAAAAAATGCTTCCGTCGATCTCGAATGCCCTCTGACAACAAATCCGTCCTCCCATTAGCGATCTTCTCTGCAAGCTTCAGTTCTTTTGTGCAAAACCAATTTTTCGTTATACTTCTCTGGCATATGGAAAAATTAAATTAAATAAACTTTATTATTTTTTACTTCGCCGAACGTTATCTTGAACGCAAATATCTTCTAAATTTGTTATTTATTTACTGTTTGAACAAGGTTAACCTTTCTAATCCCATAAATTCCCATATTTAGGTACACGTTAATTTTATAACGTTCACGTAGAATATTTACATCCATTAGGTAAAAACAAGACACGCCTAAAAATATTACTGGAAACCTTCTGCGTTACATTACGTTACGGGCCAAATATTTACCTCGTCGCAGAAATACAGCGCTAGAAATCATCGTACAGAAGCAATAAAGTAACCTCCAAAACCACAATCCCTCGCCGCGGCCTTCATTCGAGGGTAACCAAGTTACTCCTACCGCAAGGGAGTTCCGTACTTTCCGAGTTTTCAAATATTGCGTCGTCCAACGTCAAACGTTCACCGTGGGTCTTTCAACTTGACCACATCAATAGAATTACATTATCTGCATACCCGAGCATTTTCCGTTTAATGCATCATCGCCCCAACTCTACTCCAAAGAGTCCTTTGTCCGATTTAAAAATGCCTATTTAGGTTTTTTTTTTTTGTTTTTGTAATTTGCACTCCCAGCATGAAATGTTTACACAATGACGCCAGAAAATTAATTTAATGTCGTAAATACCAAATCGTAACATCGACTTTAATTATTTACCCGTCAGAGCTATTAAAAAGTTTGGCTATTTGCCGATGAAATCAAGCGGACAATACTACTCAATTCAGCAGACAGATGGGGGAAATAAATGTAATTTAAAGGCGATAATCGAATAAATATCAATAAGAAATTAATTTGGAAATGATCAATGTTGATCAAAGAATAAAAAGAATAGACGGTATAGTTTTCTTCTTTACCAATCCTGCTATATCGATTCTTTCAACGAATTCCGTAGATTGCGGATAGATGGCGCCCTATAACGAAACAATTAAATTTAACCGCGGAACTAGCATAATTAATTTCTATAAAATAGCTTTTAGAAGTTACTTATTGAATACAGTCGTAAATATTGTCAAAACTTTTACAGGTTGCAGGTTGAGAGAAATTATGTAGCCATAAATTATACTTATTGCCTCCTAACGAAATAATTACCTGGAGAAAATTAATACCTGCAGCGTCGGTTCTCGATAGTTTGTGGTTCCGGCGGTTGTTAGAATGAAATTGCAATATCGATTAACAATTAACGAAACGCAGACAGGTATTGCATCGCGGATGTAAATAGCCAGAAATTATAGGTACCAACTTCGTTGGCGCTGTAAAAAATAAAAATAAAAATAAAAATAAATAACTAGTTCGCTGAAATTTTAGGAAATGGCAACTGAAGAAAACTCTTTAAGCTTTCCTGGATTTATTTTTATACCGGGTGTTGACGATCAGCTGCGAACATATTTCCTGCTTTTTTAATCGCTTACGACAAAAACTATAGGATGATGTAAAATTGTACACACTTTAATAAAAAAAAAATAGATATTTGATGCAGCACAAACTCATTTGTAATTTTCAACAAAAGATACACACGCTAAGATACATTAAATACACATAAGAATTGAACGCAAGGGAAATATATAAATTTCCTTGTATAGCACGTTTCACAAACAAAATTAATCAAATTGCATTGTGGGAACCGTATCTAAATCCACGCGTCCCTTACACTACCCTACATTTTCACATTTAACTCCTAATTTTTCCTCCGCAATACGCTTAAAAGTATCTGAAAGAAGTATAAATCACAAACTAACTGTAAGTATCGATCCCTAACTTTATGTGTGTATTTCGCCCGAAACAAAGATAATTAATTTCATGTCTACGTGTCGTAAAAAAAGGTTCCCTAATGGAAGAAGGCATCAGCGGAAAGGAAACAACTGTAACTCTACGAACCGTGGGCGTATACGGTATCTTCTATATAAGTCGAAATTATTTTTCAACAAAGGAGACACTCGTAAAAATAAATATTTTTATTGACGGACATAAATTCCGTTTGGGGTCGCCATGTGATCTCTCCACGCATAAAATTGTTTTATTTGGACCTTTCCAGGTTTACTCCGACGTAGTACACTGCTGAATGAAAGCTATGCGGTGGCATTCTAGGTGCAAAAGAAAGGAAAACCAAAAATAGATAAAGTTTGGTGTAATATCTTCGTGATGATTTTCGTAGAGCCTTTTTATTACCGATGGTTGATGTTTTCGAGTTTTGATAGCAGTTATGATCAATAAGAGATGTAACAGATGAGATATGATCTGCTTCATTCTCACGGAATGGAAGCAGAAAAGATAATGAAGTTAGAAAAAGTGTTTTTATTGACGAGAAGCCTTTTTGTAGCAATATTAACTTAAAGAAAAGAAAGAATGAGTGTAGTGATCTACGTCGCTTAATAGATTATACCGCAATTTGTCAGTAGATACAAAAAAGCTAAAGGTTAGCCTTTCCTTCGCGTATCTTCGCTACCACTAAGAATGGTTTTATTTTGCGAGGAACGAACTCATTTAAATGCTGCGTAGTTCATGTGAGGTCAATTTACCTAAGGTTGAAGGCTCCAACACTACGTTTGAAACATGAACGAGCGCATGCAGAACACAAAGACTAGATTTACCTTCTAATTCATTCGATACGATATATAAACGCAACGCAAGCGGAGACTAACGTTAACTGAACTACTGCTTGTATTTGTTTAATGCCTTGCGAATCTACAGTACGGGAGGTTGAAATCCACCTTCATCGACGTTATGTGTTTGTCTTTCGTAACTTTTTAAATGTTGCTTCATTTAATTAATTGGATTAGGGCAGCTTACTTAAGTTAATTGATTTCCTTTATAACTGAAAAGCTTTCAAGTACTGTTACATCACAAATTAGAAGATCGCAGATAGTTGCCATCAGGGTTGTGTGGAGAGTCATTTATAGTCAGCGTCCACTTGATCAACTTTATTCGATTCCTTCGGCCGCTTATATAGCTTCGGGTTTTACTGTCCTTGTTCTTCCATTCAACGACAATCCCGAGCGAACGTCTCATCTTTTTTTTAAGTGTACTGGCGGCCCAACGGGGTGTATAAGTTTTTTTCAAGCTTGTCATAACCTCAGGAGCTTTTTAGTTTGTAGGTTGTGTGTTGTGTTGTGTTGTGTGTAAAGTGTTCCATGGCCTTGTTACTATCACCCCCTCGCCGTAAAGGGTGAAGCGCAGCTAATTGTACCCCATCTGCGAATGGCGATTCAGGAGAGTACCGGACCTACTAAGAAATCTTGTTGATTCAAGCGCTAGTCCTCTTGCCACTGGGCCAGCGAGCCGTTTCTAACATTTTTCTCTCAACATGTACGGAATAAATCCCATTTCATCTTTATAATAATTTCGCAAATTAAATATCAGCTTCTAAGGGGTCGTTAAGCTCGATAATCCATCTACATTCTACGGTTTCCTTTACTTTCCAGTGATAGAGAGCCAAACTTTGGATCAGGTACTCATGACATGGCGTATTATTGTACTCGTACGCTGTAATATGGTATTTTTGGAGAAAGAAAATTTATTTGAAGTAACGTGAAATACTGCTACTAAACGTTTAGCGGTATTTTCCGTGAAATTAGCGTGAACAAAGGGCAAAAAGGACTCTAATGTGGGTTTAGTATAAATCACCAAAGTGAGAAGACGTATCCGGCGAAGTATTTTATTCTGACAAAAAATCAAAGTGTTGTGGAAAATTTACTGTGGAAATGTACAATTTACACAGTGTACAAAAAATACACTGTGGGAATTATATTTCAAAACAAAGTTTTAGTTAATCAAAGAAATGCGAGCTTTTGAATGGGTGACGTGTTGTCACAGAGAGTTCGCGTAACATCAACGTTTTTTTTAAATTTAATTCTCGCAAAACATTGTTTGCTGTTGGGACATTGTCGGACCTACCGACCGTAAATAACAACCAATTTAGTTAGAAATGTCTTTGATATTTACAAAATTACGGAATATTTTCAGTAGTTCTGAAAATATATGAATTTAGACATTCAAGTAATTGTGTTTATTATTTAGCGTATTGTCTACTTACTTTTATGTACGAAACAGTAACAGTACTTAGAAAGTTAAACTCCAGCGACCAAAAGCTCTTAATGACAAAAAAAAAATAAATAAAACCCGAAGTCTTCATTTCTTCCGTAGACTCTTCTAAATAAACCCAATAATATACTATTACACCAATTCCCTTTCAGTAATGTACGCAACAGCTATAGAAACTTTTGCGATTTTATCTAATGCATATACGTGAAACTTTTCGACGACCGAGTAAATATAAAATTTTATTGGCAAAATCTCTTTCAGCGTTCTAATTTTATCGTACGGCCAACGTAACGTACAGTGAAAAAAGTATAGGTACTAAATTAAAAACGCCATCATCGTAAATCACGATTATGGTTTTCTAGATTCATCGAAATGGATGTTTTGCGGAATTATTTAACGTTCGAATAGCTACATAACTACGTATAATGCGCACATATTGTCGTATAAAGCTTTAGGTTTATGCAAATTATATTCCATTATAATATAAAATCGGAGTGGAAGTTTTATGTTACACGCAAATATCGCTTTAGTGGAAAGGTTATTCGTTTTATGTAAGCAACCCTAACCTACCTTGGTATATGAAACTAACGCCCTTTCGAAATTGTCGGCTTTAACTTGATTGTTTGCTTCTTCGAACCAAAGTTTAGATTGCTTCTTTTGCTGTTCCAATTTTATCATGGATTCACTACGACTTCTTCGTCTTCCACCACCCATCTTTGCTCATCGAAATTCTGCAATTAAAATAAATCCATGAAAATTAAAAAGAAATATATATCTGATACAATTTTACGGCTAAATCACTAAAATTCCAAGGACCAAGGTTCTACTACTAACTACTAGGACTAAGGTTCTAAGGACATGCAAAGCTTTACTTATTACGTTTTCTTATTTTTAAAATAAGATTACAATGAAGGCGACGCAAGTGGATGAATTCCTGGTATAGTTATTGCTACATTTCAACAGCATCACCAAATAGGTTGTTAGAAGGATTCTTCGTAAAGAAGAACGGATGTTTTAAACAGTGATGGTTGATAGTGATAGAAATATTTCAAAAATAGTTATCTATAGAAGAGGTAATCTCATACAAAGTGGCCCTAAGTTCTCCAGTAGAAGCCAAATATATCTCAATATACGGAGCGTTGAATTTAACCTAACCTAATTTTGGTATGTAACTTTTTTAGTTCACCCGTATATGTAAAAATATATCGAGATGGTTAATAGAATTACGCGCAATCGCTCCAATAAATAGTAACTATACCCTGAAGAACAAATATCTATCACCAACCGTCAACGAATTTATTTAAATAACTTGCTCCGCTTTATCAATTCGTCTACGTTTCTTCTATGTCAGCACATCTGCAATATGTCAATGTTTCTAAACGGTACCATAACGTAATCTATCACCGTATAATTTATAGGCGGTTCATGTCTCTAAACATATACCACCAAGGCGGGCTAATAATTTAAAATAATAGTCGTAGAAGGCAATGGTTACAAGAATATTTGATCAATTTCACATTATCTATGTTTAATTTTATGTCACCGGTTCGGTTTTCCAAGAAAGGGAGACGATATCGATTTAATAACTTTGTCTTTAGTTATATATCTCTTGCATCTTTCAAAAATATTTTTATTTACATTTTTAAATTCTTCATTTAGAAATAAACCGACGTAATACAGGTTCTATATGTTTATTTCAAGCAGATTTCGAGAATTTGTAGCGTTTCGACCTGTAGATTAGGAAAAATTATAATAAAGGTTATTAAATTTGTTGATAACGTGGTATATAAATATTTACGTCACTTATTGTGCGAGTTTTTGTTAAGGTACGCATAAGTACGTAGAGTCTGTTGTCCTTCAGTATGCCTTCGTAGAAGGTAATAGCAATTCGTTCGTTGTTATAATCTTTCCCTTATTATGTCATCTATGTAATTGTATTGCTTCTCTTCTCCTTTTTTTCGCCAAACAGATGCAATTCTTTTTCTTATTTCTACTTCACTGAATTGAATGTTTCCAGTGACATGAAATTTTCGGCTCTGATTCAACAAATGTTGCCGATTGTAGATATCGGCTATTGCCAAATATCTACTTGCTCCTATCTCTCGATTCTTCTTTACATCGTTACGAAATCTTTAATAAACGATCCAAAACCATTAATCTTAGTGTGTTTTGTTTAGTATTGTCACGGTAACCAAACTTTATTACACACAAAGTATGTAACGTTAAAAACCTTAGCTACTTGGAGTTAAATTGGCAATGGCATCTCATGGAAGAGCACCGCGTGATAGGAAAATCGAAAAATGCCAGAGCATTCAGAAATGTGGATTTACAAATCTTGGATGACTTCAGCGTTATTAGCGACAACATTTTGTTAAGCAAGCAAGAACCTCTCTAAAAGCTCAACATTTGGATGGAAAAGAACTGTCATAGTTCAGGTGTAAACAACATTGATACTGAGCTGGGAAAATTCACAATTACTTCGATACTTCTTCTCCAAATACAATTTGCCATCATTCAAACTCTCGATCAACTAACAAAACTGGCGTATTGAGTCCTGTATTAATTAGTCTGAATTAACGAAATATTACTGTACTTACACTTAGGTGATCGAGAACAAAATTTAATATAAAAAGCTGGAAGTCTATTAAAAATAAACTTGTGGAATACGCACTGTATTAGTTTATTCCTAGACGGAAAAACAAGGAACGCTATAAAATAACAAATTAGGTGCCTGCGTTCGCTATTTAGCGATCACCCCGTATAGAAAATTTCAGCTTCGTAGTATTCACGCAATAGGCACAATTTTACAATTCGAGAAGGTCGATACATCCTGTACGTATTCAACCGCAAGTGTTGCGATTAAACTCTAAACAAAGTTAAAGAAATAAATTGTAAAATAGGGATGAACTTTTCACGTTTTCCTTTCCAATTTACCCACATGCCGCCCAAAAGTATATAGTTCGGCATAAATTTTGTCCCGAATTTCTCGAAACATGCGTGTCCTAAACGGAACACATGCAAAGGGTACGAAATTGATATTTAATTTCATAACCGAAAAGAAACGATTGCCTGACTATAAAATCTTAACGTATGTAGCTCTAAATATCTCTTATACTTTTCCTTTTTATACGTAAATAGTTACCCCTACAATGATATTTTTACGAGCAGTTCGAATTTTGTTCGATAAAAAAGTGCTTTCTATTCAGGTCTCTTTGGGATAGAATTGACTGGAAAGTGAATAAATTTTACAATTCGTTACTTACTTTTTAGAAATATAAGAAAAATCTATTAGAGCATCACAAACACTACATTCACGGTAAATTACGGTTAAAATTTCGACATCGAACCCCGATATTTCCCAGTGCTAACTATGCTAAAAAGGGATTAGGAACGACTGATTACGGAAAGCGAACCCCTTTTTCGCCTGCCCCGCACGCGGATCGTGGCCACCGTCGAACGCTAACCTACCTGTGTTGCCTCAGAGATAATGAGTGGGGCGGTGCCATACGATGCAAAATGAATGAATACGGAATTGCCTAACCGGGGGACGGCGGATGAATGAACATCATCAAAAGCGAGATTGTAGGAAGGAATTGCGGTCGGCGGTCGCTGGTTGCTGCTGTTGCCGTTCTTCTTGCTGGGGACGGTGGCGATTTACGTTGACAACGTCGGGGAGGTAAGCAAGCGTTAGGCGTAGGTAAATGTGTTGTGTAATGTCAAGCGATGATCAATTAAGCGTTTTATTATGTTTAAACGGACGTAAGCGATTAATTTTTTCAATTATGTACATTGGTGTTTATGAAAGTTTGGGCATCTATTTGAATTACTTTAAAGCACAATTCTTTACTTGTTGTTATAGAGAAATGATCCAAAAATCTCCTTTATTATTATTATCTTTCTTACTACTTTATAAACTTTAAATATCATTATCAAGATTAATCTTTACAAGTTTCTTCGTCTTATTTATTTATTTTCATATGTGTTTCGACCGTCTACAGTACTATACGTTTATTTCATACAACTATACATATATTAATCTAGTTATTTGATACGACTTTTTAATGAAAACGTTTGCAAAAACAATTAAATTGTGAAAAGGAAAAAAGAGCATAAGTAATGCCGCTTCAAAAAGAAAATGAAACAACGTAGAAAAAAGAAGCCAGGCTTGAGAACATCGACGATGAAATATTGCAAAAAAATAAAAATAAATCCAAGGAACGAAGCTTATTGTTTTCTTCATGAAAGTCCTAAAAACCTAAGGAAAATAAAGAAAACTGAAGAACGAAAACGAGCATAAAAAATACCGGATTCATATTGCTTCTGTTAAATCAGCAAACATTCACTTAGCATAAAATTAAAGCACAAATAAGCACTCAATTTAAGTGCTACGTTTCACTAAAAAAAAAGAAAAAACTGAAAATCGCCTGAAAAAAAAAATACGCGCACGTTGTACGTATGTACGTTCTTGGATATGCATGCTTAAACCGTATACATCTAACTTGAGCTGGTACATATGGCAGGTGGAAACCGATTCATCAAACCGTATCAAGATCAGCGCGTATACGAGAACGTTGTAATTTGTGCGAGACTTTAGTCGATAACGCCACATGCCAACTCGAAAAGTTTTCCGCTTCCATCAGATTTTCCCCGCCGATTGTAAATACACAATGCTGCCGCGCACAATGCGGAAATGAACTCGTTATGTGTACAACAAGAAGTATGCGTATTATATACAGATGGGTATATGATCAGAAAAACAAGCCACGAAGCTTTTTGATATTATTGTTTGTTCCAAGACATGATCTATACTTGTTAATATAATATAGCAAGTGTTATGTCAGGTTTTTTTTGAAGCTACTTAGTGTGAATGTCCCTTAACGTAATAAATAAATTAAAATCTTTTTTAATTCAACTATATAGACGAAAATAAATAATGAAAATCGTAATTTTTAAATAACCACCAAAACGCCTCTGGCGGAGGAAGGATACGTACGACCCTCGAAACGGCTGTCCCGGATTAATTAATTAAACTTGTGTGATGCAGAGTATGCCGGTATTTTTTTAATTAATAAATTTTTTTAGTTAATAAATATATAAATAAATAATAATTTAGTTACTATTGTATATTTGTTGTGTTGTCAATAAAAAAATCTACTGTGAAATATTTTCTTTATTAAGTACATCGGTAGGCATTGAATTAGATTTGGTTGGCAACCGGTATATTGTATAATTATTATTATAAAAACTTTGGATCTTAAAAAATTTAGAAGCGAAGTCGATTACGTTGGCAACTCTGCAAGAAGTCACTAATATAGATTCTTTTCACCACGTTGCCAACCTTACGCAATTAAGCTTGACGGTTTCGTGCATCTAACCCGTTTGAAAATTTTATAATCGAAGCTCGTATCTCTTAAGACAATAAACCAATTAAACCGCCAATGAAATAGAAGACGGAGAAGCGATTCTTCGATGGCTTCTCGTGTCTTTGTTCCTCTCCTTTTTTTTTTTGGTAGGCTGAATTTCTTGCACGCGAACGTCGAGCCGCCGATCAGGCGATGTTATGAATTAACATTATGTTTATGGTTTCGGATTCTCGGTGCCCTATTCATAGATTACCGCCCTGCTTCGTAATAACCGCAATTTATATTCCTGTAAAACGTAACGTCGTCGAGTAATGCACTTATTGTTGCCGATTTGCCCGCCGATTATTACTCGCTTGACTTGTGGGATGTTACGCGCATATTAGAAGCAACGAAGCGAAATTACAAGGAAAGAAAGGAAGAATGGAAAGGTGAATGCATTTTTGATCGCTGAAAATTGAAAAATATCAAATGCCGTCGGGAAAATGGAAGATAATTACTAAATGCTTGCGGTATGTAATACGAAACGATGGAATATTCTAGAAATTTATCGGAACTTGTCGTGCTTTATTTTAAAATTCCTTTTTTATTTTTTATTTTATTATGGCAAACGGTTGAGAACGCAATGGTAGATGTTTGGAAGGGGCTCGGACGTCGCTAGTGTTGCTGTTCATTGATAAAACTTGTTATTAACATCGCGTTAGACGAACGCTTTCACCATTAATAACCGGCGCCTCCACCAAAATGCACTCGATTGCAAACACAATGATTTTTTCATAACGCATGTAGGAGACATATTAAAAATAAATTACCAAGCTCGCTCGTAACACATTTCGTCAACATTCTTTTTCTAAACGTCACAAATGTCTGCGCAAAAATCACCCTCCAGTGATTGATGAAGATTAATAACTAGGGTGGATTCGTAAGAATTAATAATGTAAACCGTCAGATGGTACACGGAAAAGACGCTTATTTACCGATTTATGAATGTAATGCCTTAGTAAACAAATTAATTCTGGTGCATTTGCACATGATCAATAATTAAATGATTTAACTTTTTTCACGTGCTTGAATCATTTAATATATTCACCAGTATTCAAGTTAGATACAAGCAAAGTTATTTGGTAAAAAAATCACAAATACATAAATTTTAATTGTCCTTTTCAATAATGCAAAAAGCAATTTTGAAATTTTACCTCATGAAAGACAAAGTTACGCGGAAACGGGAAGAACGAATTTTCAGAAAATACTACGTTAGCAAAGTTTAATAAATTCCCCGTTCCACGTCGTTTATTTTATTAAGTGCGGAAAAGGGTTTTCGGCAAGTTTAAAAATTTAAAAGGTCAAACATACCGGTTTCCGTATAAAAAAGTTATATTGGGAGGGAAAAATTTATATCGCTTTAAACATGTGCGTATCTGCGGTAAAAAGTCTAAACTTCGGAGTTCTTAAGTATTTCTATACAATAAATTGCGGTTAGGGTGGAAAACTTTCAGTCTTTAAGATGTTCAGCAAAAAAGCAACAGAGGTATACAGGGTGCAAACGAATGTTGTTGTTAGATACAACGGTAAAAAGATGCTAGATAACATTTTTGTAGTGTTTACAAAAAATATAGTAATATGTAGTCATATATAGTAAATGTCCCTAATTGTTAAAAAAAAGACGTCACACGATTTCTGCTAGAAAAATTGCTAATTGCAAACGACGCGTTAAAAATTCTCTTTAACGTGTTAACGTTAACATTTCTCTATTCCAGAAACTCACACCAAGGCAGGTTGCCGTATGACATGCTTTTACGTTTTTTATAATCCTATTTATTTATCCCTCCGTATAATATCAATTTATTTTAATTAAAAATAATAAATAAGACAAGAACGAGAAACAATTCGTGCTAAGAATACGATAGATTTACTCCAATGTTCAAATTGAATATATTTCTTTGTCAGTGAAGTATACGCAGACGTAGAGATACATAAAATGTAAAATTATGTTGGCAAACTACGCTCCAACAGCCCATATTTCAGGAATATTGAATACTATTAGCGTTAAACGCAATCTCATCTTGTTGCAGAATTCCTAGCAACACACGCAGTTACATAAGTTTATTATTTACAAAAGTTAATTAGGAAACATGTTCTGCAACAACACAATACTGCTGCCGTTTCTTGCGGATATTACGTTTACATGTCCTCCGCACCCTCGCGTTCTTTTGACCAAACTTGTACTATCCTGGTCTCGAAATAAAATGTTAATAATAGAATACTTCAATTTACTTTGAAAATAAATCACAAATACTCTCTCAAAGGCGGCTCGAACTAAAGAAACAGAGAGTCGTAGCGTCTCTTCGTTCCTTTTCCGATACGTGTTGTAGGCAGTATTTTATGTACTTACAAAAGTTTCCCTCGACTAAAATTTCCTTTTTTTTAATACTATACATACCCTTTAACATTTCATATGTTACGTAATAAAACTGGGAATCCAGAGAGAAGGAAGCGTCATGGCTATATAAGCCGCTGGAGAAACGAAAAAATCCTACCAAATATTACTAGAATGGACTTTGGCTGAACGTCACTCCACATGGCGCTAACTATAGCGAATATCCACGTCGTACTTTTTAACATAATAATATATTAAGCACTCCCGAATATTCCTTAATCTCCTTAAAGTCCTTCAACAGACTCAAGAAAATGAAACAATAAACCGAGCCAACTATATAAATCTTTATTTAGCGCACAATACTCAATCATTTTAATTCAATCAACTACAAAAATATGACATTGTTACATATTACATTCCAATACAAAATTCCAAAATAAATCATCTCTCTTCCTCAAATCATCTCCCATTGCCACGATTTAGCTCATCGTTCTATGAACGGTAACCTTCGTCTCGAACGAACTGTCCAACGATTCGTTGTATCTTTCGATATCGCTTTCGGACGGTAAGCTATTCCTCGTCTTGAACTCCAGATTCTGCTTCTTGTTATTCCGCATTCTCGATCCGAATCTGAGCAAGCGGTTCGTTTTAGAATCGGGCGGGACTACTTGCAGCACCGTTTCGATGAGCCTGGCGTGAGGAGGCCGCGGAGTTGGATTATTGATAACGATTAGCGCGTTGCGTTTCCTTTCGATGGCGGCGTTCTTCTTCATGAGCAGTTTCGCTTTCTTGTTGAGCAATTCTTGAGCTTCGGGGTATTGAGCTAGGGCGGCGTTCAGGTCGGCTTTACTAAGGACGAAGAGATTGGAATAGCCGTATGATCTGTCGAATAAAGGGCGATATATTTTCTTTATATCATTAATGTTTAAATTTGTTTAATGGTAATAAAAGCATAAATTCTTAGAGATAACATCTTTTACTGTTAGTAGTAAAATTTTCGCAAAAAGATATATTGATCTTGGGGATTCTACAATTCTTGAAGGTATTTAAGTACTAAACATTAATTAGCTTTCTGCATGTGCTTACAAGAACAAACAGGTACGAGTTATATACGGGCGAGCATTCAAATTCATTCCTAATTGCATTCTGTTACCGATAGAAGCAATTACAATTCAATTTCAAAGCGATTACAATTGGGTATTGGTTCGTTAGAATTGGGTTAATCGAATCCGTTAAACATTAGAAATCTATTTTCGGAAACAGGATAGATTTGATCGCTAGGTACAGTACACAATAACTAAAGGCAATTGCTGTTTGAATTAGTGTCATGTTCATTGTCATTTATTCCTCGAGTAACTATCGATTTATCAGAATAGAAGGTGTTGTCACGAACGTGGTATTGTAATAGACGGCTTTCGAACAAGGGCTATTTTCTGACTAGAAATAATTAATCCCAACCCGAAAAAATAAGTGATGCTATCTTGGTATCCCGATATTATCGCTTGCATCACCGTCCACCATTATGCGCCATCTTCGTTGTAATTTTTCTTAATTAACATGTAAAGGAATGTGTTTTCTTCTTTTTAGTATTTGAGAATTTATATTTAAATTTTGGACGTAGCTCTTTTTTTAGTTTGTTGGCGCCCCGACGGTTTATTATTAATGCACATAAATAAATTATTTCTTTTTTTTATGTGAAATAAAAAAAAAAGAAGCAATAAAGTACTTACCTAACATCTGCTGTTCTCCTATTCATCCCAGCTATTCCTAGCAAACTAATCTCCCCGAATACAGATCCTTCGCACAGCGTTGCCAATACTTCGTTTTCGCCTTTGCCTAAGACTTGAACCTTTCCCGATTGGACGATATACATTTCCTTGCCCACGTCGCCCCTTTTACAAATAATATCCCCCGGTAAATAGATTACAGACTTTAACTGGAGGACTAATTCTCTTAGAAGAGCTTCGTCGCAATCTGCAAACAAATTCACCTTGCTGAGCGTTTGGATGTGAACATTTATGGCTATGTCGGTCTTCATTTTACGTGGGAGACAATCCATTATGGTATTCTCATCTGAAACAAAATAAGGAAGATATAAAACAAGTACCGAGCAATCACCAAATTAGCAATACCTAATTAGCCACTTACCCAACGTGTTCTGCGTTTCCCATGTGTAATTGAACCATAATTGGACCCTTCTTTGCATATCCTGCGGCAGATTCAACCTTCGCATATATTCCAAGGTCTCATCTACTAATTTCCTATATTCGGTTTGGTTTCTCGTAGCAGTCGCTATAATATCTCTAATTTGACCTATCAACAAAGCAAAAACGAAAACGCCCATTAACCAGGAGAAGGTCATGAAGAGGTATTCCCATTCTTGAGTAGGTTTTGGATTTTTTCCGATGGAGGTGGCCGTTTTCGTGGCAAAATAAAAACATTTAATGTAAGCGTTGCCTTCTCCATTGTAGACGAAATTGTTGGTGCCTATACCTTCCCAAGCCGAGAAAGCGTAATAGGCACAAGCATTTAGGTGGATTAAGTACATCATGTACAACAAAGTCCTGGTAATTCTGATTATGTGAGGTGACGCTATTAGTTTGTCCACCAGATTGAAGAAATCCCAAAATGTGTGCATCTTGAGAAGCCTCGGAAGTCTGAGAAGAATTGCTTGTGGTCCCAGAAGAATGTAAAAGATGTCCAAGGGCAGGATGGATAATAGATCCAGCTAAAGATATAGATTTGATTATAAGAAATAAGGTTGTTGAAATGGTCAGCGGATAATTACTTTGAATCTACATTTTCTCATGTAATTATGCCTTGTAAATCGAAAATCAGTCATCCAAAATCCCTCCGCAAGAAACATAATTCTCGGTTGTATCAAAGTAATATCAATGATATAGATCAAATCAGCGAAATAATCGAAGAACATCCAAGTTGGCGTGTTTTCCGGCGTCTGATAAGGAAAAGCACTTCTTAACGGTATCACAAACGTGTTGTAGAGTACAAAGGTTGCCGCAATGGACATCCATAAGACATAAATATTCCCTTGAGGATCGATTACTTTGGTATCGTATACATAACCAGCCTTGTCAAAAATCGATTTTTTCCGTACTGTATCGGGTTTCTCCTCCATCGGCTCCTCTTTTTCGATCAGATCGATAATCTTGGCTTCCAGAGGTTTGATTGTGGTCTCGTCAAGTGTATCATGGCTGCTGATGGAAGAAGGCGTTGGTGGCATTTGGATACGCTCTCTGACGGCTTGAGCACGATACGAAAATGCGTCGACCAAATGACGAATACGGTCCTGGATAAATTGCCTGTTCGCGGATCTAGATTTAAAGAATATTTAAACGTAGATAATTTAATTTTTGCAACAAGTAATCAAGAATCACACTTGACAACAACTGAACTACGAATGATGTTTTAAACGACACCTTTATTACAACATCAATTGTATAAAATAAAAATTACTGTGTCAAGGATGGTGTACCTAAGCTTAAATAGGTATTGTTTATTAACTGTTGCTTATCTAATAGGAATGCTTTGAATATTAAAGAACTTATTAATTGGTTTGTTTTTAAAATTTATAAGATTTTTGTAAAGCTCTATTGCATTATGAAAGGGGCCCTGGTGTATGAAATTGGCCCCCGCATCTTCGATTATTTAAAATTTAAAAGTGTCTAAATTATTATTTTGTACTCATTCTTTCAACAAGATGGAGCTCCCCCCCATTTTGCCTATAATGTCCGCGATTATTTGAATGAAATTTTTCCGGGACATGGGATCGGACGCAGAGGAGCAATCGAATGGCCAGCACGTTCGCCAGATCTCTCGCCATTAGATTTTTTCGTTTGGGGTCACTTGAAATGTCAAGTGTACAAAAATCGTCCCCATAATCTTGAACAATTGGAAGAGAGAATAGTTCAAGAAGCCAATCGCATCACTCCAGAACAAATACAAAATTCAATAAGAAATTTTACTGACCGTTTACATTTTTGTCAAATTGTAAATGGAGAGCATTTTGAACAATTATTGTAATCGCAACCTGAATAGACAGGTATCTTGATTTTTCTGTATTAGGACACTTTTTTAATTTTTTAACTGTTTTCTTGTGAATAAAAATAAACATCTTAATACTTCCTGAACGTAGTTTTTTTATTTTGCATTCAAAAGTGTTAAAAAAATCTGGGCGTTCCATTAAAAAAAAAAAGTTGGACGTATTGCCGATTAAACCGGAAGTGAAAAAAATATTAACTGTATTGCATAAAATGCATTTATATTAACTATACCCCCAGACCAAATTTCAGAAATCATAATTTTCAAATAACAAAGTTATTCGACCGTTCCGGGACTTTTTACTAACGCTGTATAATACAGATCTTTATACCCATCGAAATATACTGAATATCACGAACAACATATACCAATTCTTACCCCCATCCTAAGTTGATACACAAAAGCACCACAAATACTAAAAACAGAAAGATTTCTAGAAAATACATCGCAGATTTCCGAATACGAAGGTAGCTCGCACCCGTTACTTTATTAGACTAAAATATATATATATTTATTGAACACGTTCGACCTACCAATAAAATATTATCTACGTTGCGTTGTTAACTCCCGTATGGACAGAGTAAACACATTATTAAATATCGGTAAATATTGATACCAAAATTAATTTCTGCAATCATAATAAATATCTGGTTTTTGTTCATATCATTTTGACAGTTTTTTGACAACTTTTGCTAATGTCACTCACGTCGATATTGGCACATATTTGACAGCTGTCAATGTCACTTTTTTAAAATAGAAAAAATAACATAATATAACTTATACTTACGTGGGGACTGAGTTGTTCTCCACCAATATCGATTTATTATTGCATTCATTGTAAGTAGCGATCCTAGCACAAATTTCGATATTATTACTCTTCGATCTTTTGATGCGCTTAGCACAGCCATCGCCGATTGGTTCACTACACCAAGATCTGGCAGAATTTGTCGATTTCCCGCTCACCTGATCCAAAGTTAATTTTTCCGGATATACCATTCTCTGTGTACATTAAAAGATTTTCATTAATGTTTTTACATCACATGCGTTTCATGCATTGAACAGGATTATAAAGCTAATTTTTGCTCATGCTACAATGTTCTACGACGATAATCTCGATTCCAATTGGAGAAAAACGACCAATTTAGAACTATTTGTATGCAAGACGAGATCTAGTCGAAGAAGACCGCTTGTTCTTGCCACACTCATTACTTTATAGGTAAGCGGGCAATAAATGTCCCGATGTACGATTGGTGGTGTTCGTGATTTAAGTACCTTGATGAGGCTCGCTTACCTTTTTCAGGCGGTAGATGTTTTCCATTGTAACGATTAATGTTGGTTGCGTGTCATTCGATCGAGACGATCACACTCTGATGGACGACGCCGATGCCGGCTGGGCTTTGCGTGGCTAGACGTATGTACAGGTCGCGGTAATGCGACTTCCTCGTCGTTATGGCAACGAAACCGTCCCAACGGCTAACGCTAAACTAAAGATCCAGCCTCATCGATTTCGTTTGTTTTGAAGGGGAATATAATTAAGAATGATGTTATTTTGTTGTGAAATTAAATGCACGGTATGTCTTAGTTGATATATATATGTGTCTGAAGCTTTGACGCATGATTCCGTCTTCGCCGGTCATCGATGGAAAATTTGTCGGTTTATTTATCGCGGTTCTTTTGGTTTTTTCCGTATTTCCATTGTGACGCAAAATACTTAGTTAGATTGCTAACATTCTATTAAATAAATTATATACAGAGCTCACCGTATGTAAAATACAAATATTTGAAATTATTTTATGTAATTATAATTGAATAAAATACTAGCTACGCAAGTACTAATGTCTGACAAATCGTTATAGGCAGATAAATTTATTAGCTCGCTCAATAAGCCCTTCGTTTAACATAATCCACTCCAATTATCGTCTCGTTGAAAATTTAAACGAGATATTGCGTTAGCGTATGGGAAGTGCTTATCTGTATATTTTATTGTAGCCACCGAATAACCTTATAACATTAAATATGTCTCCATTAAGACAACCTATACGGCAATAAGATATAGTATCTAATCTATAGATTAGATACACCTATAAGCAGCGTAAGCAAACCTACTGTTGCTTTAGGCCCTGCGAGGCATCCGAAATGTAAGAAATTGTAATGTTAAAAACATGTCAAAAATGAGTAACATTATTTGTAATTTACCATTTATTGGGTGAAAGTACCCACTATCTCAGGATGGTGTAGATTAATATCTCTGAGGGCAAAAAAATGCACCAGTCTCGAGTTATCCAAACATCGATGATAAATATCTAGATCTGATTATGCAAATCAACACTGGATTATCAAATATTGCTGTCTACTATCAACACTTGTTGAATTTATTAAAACAAAGTAACGATACCGTTCGTGGAAACAACTACCTCGCGTCATGAGTTAGCTGATCCTATAACCAATACTATAAAGTAATCGATATTTTTAATCGATGTTTGGATGTTTAACAGATGACTGATGCAGAACGTTGGACCATCCATCAAGATTACAGCTGGCGGATATGTTTCTCGCCCTCATCCAATACCGAGATGAAACACATATCTCAGGGGTTGAACGACCACCAAGTTACCGACATCAGTCTTCGCACTAAACTGCTGGTTTCCGTGGATATCGTCACAGGATAAAGTATATTTGTACGATGAAGTCATAGCGGAGGACACGTCACTGCGTGGACACAGCCGTAGGGAAATAGACCCTTTTTCAACGCAGATGGACTCATGAGGAAGACCATGCTTCCATTTTTCCAAGTACAAATCTTAGTCGTGGACTCTTCATACAAGACAATAACCCGAAACATATTTCCAAGGACCCCTGGAATCGATTCAACGGAAGACAAATCAACGTCATGGAATAGCCAAATCAAGGTCGGCACTTGAACCCAATTAGACGTTTGTGGGACGAGTTGGGGAGCCGACTTACAGAAAAATGGAAATGTGTTACGGAAGTTCGACCAACTGAAGAAGTTTGCGTGCTCCATACTCCGATCTGCTAGGTGACAAGTAGTAATTGATACAAAGGGTTACGTAACACGTTATTAGTTGTTATCAAATTGTTTTTAGTTATTATTTGACTTGGTTATTATTCCATTAGCTTAAGTCTTTCTAAAAATAATCGAATAAGAATAAAGATAAAAATTATTTAATCTTATCGCGATTTCCTGTATAAAAGGTAATTATTCATATTCAGTTACCAATTAGATTACAAATAGTTCTAAATTACCCAATAATGGCCTTTAGATTACATGCATTCTCCGCATAATTAAGAGATATTGATCGTATTCATGATTCCTTATTTTCCGTTAATTTTTTTATAAATGGAATGCCTCAGTGTTGTATATTTTGACCAATTTCTTTGTAAATATTTGTCAACATTAAGTAAAAGATACAAAAGGTAATATTAGAAACGAAGTAACACTGAGATTTTTTTAATGTATTTATTGTGCATCCTTCAATTTAAGGACAGTAGAAGTTACATCACATAAAAATATATTAAATAATTTACAAATATCATCAATAATGCCTAAAAGAATGAAATACGAGATAAACGTAATTTACCAAAATATACAATTAATTATGCACTAAAAAAGAACGATTGATTAAACAATTAAATAAACCACAGCAGACATACAAATCTCATCGCTTTCCGACCTTCCATTGTTTTATACACACACAAAAAAAGGAAATAATGCTGAAACTCTAAACAAAGTTGTGAAGATGGTGCGCGATCAATGCTTCCTCGACACTATTATGCTTTACCAAAATTATATTTTGTCGATTTGCCCAAGTTTTAGATTTGTTGCAAAATATAAATTTTCTCTAGAAGTCAGTTTTTTTAAACGAAAAAAAAAAAGAACAGGGAGGAAACTTGGTTATTTCAAATAGGTTAGGAACAGAAAGACAAAAATAATGAAAACAAAATAAAATCACATATATTTTTTGAAAGTTTGTTTTCCGTTTTGATTCCTTTTGATACTAGTCAATCAACTTTAACCACACTGTATATTTTTCTTATAAAACTAAAGCAAGCGAAGAAGCCTATTGTTCCCGTTAACAAATTGAACAGGAACACCATGATCAACGTGTAACCGAAATACAAGAAACCGGACGCGGCATCTTCGATCTGCAACTTTGAAAAGAAGTAATGGCAACAGTAGAAAAACAGGTAAACGGCGGTGAATCCGGATGTTAAATAAGACCGCCACCACCAATGGTAATCTTCGGCGCATAAGTGGAAATAGCATAGCAATACCGTGGTTTCTGCGCATGTTATGACCAGGATGATGAAGACGAGGAATAGAAAACCGAACATGTAGTACATTTGAGACGCCCAGATTGAATTCAAGATGAAAAACAGCTGAATGAAGATGCAGCCGAACGGTAAAACGCCACCCATGATGATTCCCGGGACTGGTTGTGTGTAGATTGATTGTTCAGGGATCAATCGCGGAATTTGGTTGGTCCTAACCGGATGCTCCAATGCCTGTGAAGGATAAAGGTTTAGCAATCTTAAATTATTTTCTGAACCCAGTTAAAAATAGAAAGAATAAAATAAAATACGTTACAAGCATTTCGTGTAATCTCTAAATACTTTTAGAGATAATTTTAAAAACGTGATAAAACACAACGCAGTATTTAAAAGCTAAAAATATTACAAATAAGTTTGATAATTCTTACCCGCTTCCTAAATCCAAAGTAAGAGCCGAAAAACGTAAGCGGGACAGATACGCCAAACCAGAGCCCTAACAGCGCGACGAGTGTCGTGAAAGGCACCGCCGCTGAGCTACCCTTGCTCCATAAAACCAGATTCATGATAAAGAACAAGCTAAAAACAACGCTGCAACAAAGTAATTTTCGTTGTATAATCATGTTTTATTTCTAAAAAAAAAAAAGATTGATTTACCCAGGGCACAACATCGATGTTAACAGGACGTTAGATTTCCATTTCTCGCCGCCGAAGCTCTTGTAGATACGGGCGGATACGTAACCTGCGGGGGTTCCCAGCAAAACGAAGAGGACCATCGCGCACGTCATCAGTGCGCCTCGATTAGCGGGGCTTAGGAATCCCAAGCAAGCGAACGCTAAGGTGACCAAGGTCATGCAGAAAACTTGAACGCCGGAACCTAACAGAACAGAAAGGAGCATTCCTTTGCGTGGTGGTCGGAATACATCGCCGTGGACCAATTTCCAACCAAATTCTTCCTATTAAAATCACGAAGAGATTATTAAGATATATCTTTTTTTATAAAAACAATTGCATTGTGGTGAAAATTCAAAATGTTAATGTTTTTTCATACAACGTCGTGTATATATTTTTTAATTTTCAAAATGTATTACTTTGATTCTAATACGTAGGGCTAAAAATAATGAGAATGACGGACGAGAATTTTGTGAATCATACGTGGAGAGTTCGGCTTTGGATACAACTAAGATTTACTTGAGGGAAGGGATGTAATACACGACAAGCTTTCGATTCTTTCCAAACTTGCTAAACGAGATAATAATACAAATATGGTTAGACTATTAAAAAGTTATCTCTGTCTTGATCTTCGCTGGCACCTGAACTGATCGTCTGTCTAGTCGCTGCAAAAAAGTAACAGTTTCACCTGCCATGGTCTCATTTGGAATGGACATATTCCTGAAGCTAAAAGGAAATTTCACACAGCACATGGTCTTCCGTTGCCTCTCATTTGGAATAAAAGTGGACTGGATATTAGAAACAAACTGCTTTTGGATACTTAAACTATTCGTCCTTTGATTACATACACAATAACTTGATCGCTAAGCGGCTGAAAGAAAATTCAAGAAATTGGAAATTGAACACAGTAAAATTTTGCGTCATAAGATACGTCCAAAATAAATTTCATATTCCAGCTATTAAAACCTTTGTACAAAGCTTGTGGGAAAGGCAATTTTATTTAGCTACCAATTGGTCCAAAACAGTACAAGCATAAGATAAGCCGCCGGCCAGACTGAAAATTCCCAGAGCCTGAGAAAAGATAATATTAAACAGTGAAGAAATCACCCAATGAAGGAATTAATAACAAGTGATAGGTAAATAGAAGAAAATTTTATAACGGGTGTATGACATCTCAATTATACAAAACAATAAAAATAATCAGTATCCATGTAAATAAGAAAACTAAGACTAAATATTATTATTATAAATGTAACTAAAACCAGTTATAATTAACCCGCGTAGTATGCTGTCAGAATGAATTACAAAAAGCAGAGCAACTTTTTATACCAAATATAAATACCTGAGCATCTTCACCACTATCGATTTGATTATATCTCGCAATATCCTTATGCAATGTTCGTAGAAGTATCATCGCCACCATTCCAGACAAGAACAGAACAATAACCAAAGAGTTTAAAATGCTAAACCATTGAATGTTCGTCTGATGCATCGATTCCAATATGTAGTCCCATCTAGATGACCATTTAATAGTATTATTCTGAATGAACGTAACAGAATAGGTGTATATGATCTGCATACTATCCTTCGCCTTTAATTTTGTCGGTATCTCTAATGGTTCTCCTCCAGAACAATCAAGACTATCAGCGCTGCAAAATAATAATTCTTTTTAATTATGAACATGCATGCATGTATAAAAATTTCTACCTTTTGTGATTTAAGCTCCTTGGAATTACCTTAACAGAAATGATTCTACCTCCTTTATCTCCAAAACTCGAACCCCACTCTTCGTGCGCTCCAGAATGATACGTTATTATCAAATCGACGTGATTATATAAGAAATAAGCTTCTTTCGTGTTCGGACCATGATAGCAAGGTCCTCTTGTATTACGTGAATAACAACCCATTGGAAAACCTGTGTTGCAATATTGTCCATCAGTAAATTCTGGGCAATGCGTAACAGGCATGTTATCGACGATCCAATGGTGCTGATAATTTAAACTAATACCCTTCCTAATAATACTCAGCAATGTTTCATCTAGTTCTTTTCCAGCAGCGTACGATTTTTCACATAATTTTCTACACGTATCATTTTTCATGAATTCTATTTTGTAGCTAGACGGGCGTATTCTTTCGCCGAACACCACTTGACCTAAGTTTTCGACTGGTGATTTTTCATCAGATTCTGGTATACAAAAATCAAAATGATTGTATTCATATGGAATAATTGACTCATCGGTATTCAAACGGTTTACATATAATAATACTTCAGACTAAAAATAAGTTTATATTTCAAAATGAGCGATGTGGGATTAAAACATGTAGATTACCTTGCAACTATCTGATTCGTCCTTTTTGCAATAATTTACTGGCGCTAGACCGGGCAAATAAAATGCATGACAGTTGAACACACATAACAAAATTAATATTTCTCTAATCATTCTCATGTTGCTACCATTAGTTTTGCTATTATTTTAGGATTCGTTTTTCAGGGCTTACACCATGTTCATATGCGAGATTACACTGCACGATACTACAGATGAAATGTGTGAAACGTCAGCACTAGATAAAACAGCTTCTATTTGGTTAGCTAGCCGGTTCCAAATACATCTATTCCTATAACTGTCTTATTTTGTAAAGTGGTAAAATTCCAATTAAACGCTTGGTACTGCAAAGAGTACGCTTTTTTGCCTATTACAAGCGAAAACGCAGAAACACGTAGTAATTTTTGACATTCGAGTTTCGAGGGAATAGGAAAAAAAAATCGCACTAAAAATGGATTGCTAACCTAATAACGTTAAATGTTACTAGAAAAGGGAAATTTCATTTTTCCCGAAAAACAGATTAGGTGATGAAATGTGAAAGGTCTGTAAGAGTTACATTTATATTGGCAACGCTGATTGTTTATGTTACTTATTTTCTTAATCTTAAGTTAAGAAAATTTAACTTTAAGAAAGTTAATCTTAAGAGCTTGTAGAAGCAACATATTGAAACATGAAATAAAAACCGGTACTTATTTTATTATTTAAAAAGTGTTTTATTTTGCCTCGTTCGAACCTGAGATCAACACCTTACCACCAAGGTTCAAAGATCAAGGACCAAAGATCGGCACAGGATGGATAAATTTGAAGCGTTTCAAAGAGGGATGGACACGATGAATTTGGATGAAGGTTTAAAAGATACGAACGAGGCGAGTATTTCCCTTATCAAAGAAGAGTTTGTGCCAAAGACACTTATAAAAACCTTATGTTCCTTGTAATAATTTCATTGGTATTCAGTCTTAAACATTGTAGGCATGTTTGCACATAATGTTTTGGTTAAATGTGTTAATATATGGATTACTTTTTATATTGTAAAAGATGCTTCAATGAGTTATAACAACAGTTTTTATAAATAAACGTATTTTCTACTCATCAGTGTTATTTTCATTGAATAATAGTGTTTTTAATAACAAGTCTGTAAAAATATAACCTCATTCTGATTTATCGCTTGTCATTATTCAGAACAATATGATCTTGTCGTGGTTTTGTACCACGCCACTGGATTTTACCAACTGTAGATAAATAAAATCCGGATTACCAACTTAATTCGCGTTCGGGATTTCTAGGACACATGGTAGTAATAGTTTAAGTATTGAATTGAGTCAATTGTCATAAGAACAGTGCAATAAACGAGCTAATGGTGATAGATATAGATAATTATAGTGATATTTCTTTAAATCTAGGTCCCATTAGTGCTAAACAGCAGTTAGATTTTCAGAATATGTTTCAATCATTATGTCATGCCCAAGAGTAAGGATATACCCAAATAAGTTTTACTGCACTGTTAAATTAGACTCGAGTCATTATCAGGAAAAGCTCTTCACCTTATTCTTCACTGATTGTATTGGTTAACAAGAGAAATGGACAAAAGCGTTTATGTGTGGACTTTAGAGATCTAAACAAGGTAGCGATAAAAGATCCTTTTCCCATTCCGTCCATTAACGATCAGATAGACAACGTGCAGGGTAAGTAATGGTTCAGCAAGCTAGACTTGAGGGATGCGTTACACAATATTACATTAGATGAAGGTTCAACAAAATATATGGCGTTTGTGACTCCTCAAGGTCAATTCGAGTATCTTAAGTTACCATTTGGCTTTTGCAATCCTGGCAATCCTACAAATATTGCAGCCGTTACCAAATATCCTATTCCAGTGAGCGTGAAGCAAGTACAGAGTTTCTTGGGTTTCGCCAGTTATTTTCGCCGATTTATTAAATCCGGCATTGCTACGCCTGTATACGACCTATTGAAAAAGGATGCGACATTTCAATTTGGTGAGTCAAAATTGCGATGCATCGAAACTCTAAAGTAAACATTGGTAGATGCTCCAGTGTTGACTATTTATTCTCCGGCCGCCAAAACTGAAATACATACCGACGCAAGTAGCAGTGGATTCGGGGCAATATTGTTATAAAAGCAGGCAGACGGCAAGCTTCATCCTATTTGCTACTTTAGTAAACGTACCTCAAATGCCGAGTCTAGATATCAGTTACGAGCTGGAGTGTTTAACCATTGTGTGTGCACTTAGATTTGATGTTTACTTGGAAGCTATTCGGTTCAAAATTATTACCGATTGTAACAGCATAAAACAAATTTTTGCGAAGAAAGAAGTTGTGTCAAGGATTATGAGATGGGTTTTATATTTGCAAGATTTCAAATACACTATAGAACATCGTACTTGCGCGCGTATGAGCCATGTAGACGCAATGAGCCGCGCGGCTATAGTTTTTGAACCAAATACGTTGGAGACCACATTGCAATTCAAACAAGATGCCGATTTAGAAATACAACAAATTAGACGATCATTAGAGGAACGGGAAAGTTCATTTTATACTTTAAACACTGGTCTCGTTCATCGGAAGTACGGCGAACGCCTTTTATTCGTAGTACCCGGAGTAATGGAATCACAGATTTTGTGAAAATATCATGATGATATGGGCCATTTCAGTGTTGAGAAGGCAATGGAACTTATCCAGCGCAACTATTGGTTTCCCAAGATGAAGGAAAAGACCAAACGGTACATAGAAAACTGTTTAAAATGTATCGTGTATTCGCCTAATTCCAAACAGAAAGAAGGTATGCTACATGCTATACCTAAAGGTGACACTCCCTTCAACGTAATACACGTTGATCACGTAGAACCATACGAGAAAACCAAGCGTGGTAAGAAACATATCTTAGTGGTGACTGATGTCGTGAAAGTGGTGACTTTCACGAAATTGTATGCCTGTAAATCTGTTGATGCACCTGAAACTATTAAACATTTAAAATCGTATTTTGTGAATTACAGCTGTCCGAAAAGGTTAATTTCGGATAAAGGGCCTGCTTTCACGGCACGTCTTTTTGAAGAAACGATGGCAAAATGGAACATAGAATATGTTCTTGTAGCTACGGGTAAGCCTCGTGCCGATGGCCAAGTTGAACGCATAAACCGCGTAATCACGCCAAGTTAGCACTTGAGCCGGATCGTTGGGATGAGGTCATCAGATTTAATTTACTTAATCAGATATTTCAGATGTATGAAGAAGCAAGGTGTAGAAATATGAAATAAAAACCGTTACTTATTTTATTATTTAAAAAGTGTTTTATTTCGCCCCGTTCGAACTTGAGATCGACCCCTTACAATTCCAGAAATTATTTACACGACGCATGCGTAAAATTGTTTTATAAATGGGCTTGTAAAATTAGTTTTCAAGGATTGCCGCTGTAAGTGTGGCTACCTTCGCTTATATACCTGGACGAACCCAAAATTAACTGTTTTGTTTGTGCTAGTGAATCATATTCTTATTACATAGGTAAGATATGTTACTTATTTCGGTAAAATATATTTGCTTAGACTTTGTGCTAAACAATAACCAAATATTGAAACTTAGTCTAACGAGGGTTTATTTTGTAATTATGACAAATATCGTGTAAGACTCATTCACCAATTTATTAACTGCAAATTTTCCACGTACTATCCGTTTTTATACGGCTCATTTCCCATATGTTTAAGTCAATCAAGTTATTGAACGGCTGATTTTTTTTGGGTGATGTTACATCATGTACTATATTCCAATATTACGAATCAGATAAACTAATACACAGTTAATATGCAATATTCGATAATTTTTCGCCAATGTTATTAACATCTCGTGAGAAAGTTGCATTTAATTTAAAAATATAATTATAAATATGTAAAACATATGCTCTGTGCTAACAGTAACAAGTAATGATAACAACTACTGTGGCGTAGTATAGTAAACAACACATAAATACTGGCAGCTGCTGCACCACACAAGTTTAATTTATTACATAGTAATACAATAATTAGTCCTGGACGACCGTTACAAGAACACGAATGGTCCTCATCATCATCCAGTCACCGATTACTGCCGATACCTATGTTATTTACCAACAGTAACAAGTGATAACTGAAAGAAATTTGTTATAAGGTTCAAACTGTTGCATCATTCTTTTGGACGTAGGAATTTAATCTAAACAACTTTATTTTGATTTATTTTGGTTTTTTTAACGCAAACATTTATTTTTGTTACATTATTTACCTTGTAAGAATAACCTGAACACAATTATATATAAACATTTAGTTCATATCAGTTTGTAAAATAATAAAATAATTAAATAATATCCGAATTTAATAAGGAAACTATGTATGTAACTGTAAACAATTTAACATAGAAAACATAAACTTTATAGCCGTTTCTATGAATTCTTTTAAGTGACACACTTCAAACATCTCTAAATTCAGCTTAGCTCTTGTGGCTAGTCAATGAAATTAATATTTTATTTCATTGACCGACATTAATTGCAATTTAATGAAATTAATATCGGTAAACTATTGCCGATTTATATGGATTATGGCAGTATGGATTGGGGCGAAGTCGTCATCATGGCCCAGTGACGTGCAAGGTGGGAGAAGTATCTGAACTTTCACAGCACCTAGATACATTCGGTTTACTGGTTTCCTCAAAAGTCGACAAAACGCTAGTCTGTTTAATCGTGCAAATTTAGTTATTCCCACTATCTTGCCCAACGCAATGTCCATATGAAATAGGTACATTTTGTTACGCCTTCCGATCAGTAAATAAATATAAGGATAAGATCAGTAAATAAGTATAAGGAGCGCGAAAAGTAGTAGAAGTCAGGAATCTTGACTCTTAATAAAACCGCATTCACCTACCATTCTGTAACATGCCTATACGTTCTTCTGGTGTTGGTAGGTTTCGTAGCCGTCATGCCCAGCGTTTAAATCTGGTCGTAGGTCGTAGTGAACAAATGTAAACACTTGTAAATCATGAATGAATTGAATTACCTTTCCTTTATCGATAGTAGAGGCATTTCCGCCATTTGTTATGCATTGTTGCATGAGTTGTTAGTTACTTGCAAAAGAAATTAATGGCTTGATCTACAAATATACTACATGGGTTGGTTTTATTGAAGTTATGAAATATTTTCTGCGATAACGTTTGGCGTTGTTTTAACATCACTTATCAATAAAAGAAAAAGTGTAAACATTTTCCACAATAACCAGATTAAACTTACCTTAATCTAGTTGCACCATAATCTAATTTGTCCGTTAACAATTTTATTTGTTCCAGTACAAAATGTGCGGGATTTGGGCAGTGTTTGGTTTAAGTCATGCACACAATTGCTGCTTCACCGCGTTTCCAAAAATTTCCCATAGGGGTCCTGAATGCTGGAGGATAGAGTATGATCAAAAAATGAAGGTGAAGATGTGTTATGCAATATTCGACGTTATTTGTACATTTCACGTACCATATCATTTTTACAGAATGCCTGCATTGGGTTTCATCGCCTGACCATTGTGGATACCACCTACGGAATGCAACCCATGAAGCTGCACAAATACCCCGACACTGTCCTCCTTTGTAACGGCGAAATTTACAACTGCAATAGGGTCTGTTGAACTCCAGAGAATGTGCCTAATTTCTATTTTTATTAAGAATAATGTGTGTTTGATAGTTGAAGCAAGAATTTGATTTCAAATACGAGACCCATTGCGATGTCGAATGCATCTTGCATCTATACAAGACCTTCGGAATTGAGAAGACGGTTAAAAACTTGGATGGGGTTTTCGTCTTTTGTATTGTGGATTTCGGTAAAGGGAGAATTTATTTGGCGAGAGATCCGTATGGAGTTAGACCGATGTTCAAATTGACTACAGACGATGGAGTGCTGGCCATTTGTTCAGAAGCGAAAGGTGTTAATGCTCTACGAATCTTTGGGGATTAAAAGGGTTAAATCGGTAACGTTTATAGGTCTGGTGTCTATAGAGCAGGAATTAAATTGTACTGATAGGATTCTACAGCCTTTTCCGCCGGGCACATTTGAAGAGTACGAAGTAACAGATGGACGCGCAAAATTATTAAAACAGTTTGTCTATCATGGACCGGGCTTGAAACCAGCCTTTAAACCATTAGTACCATATGAAGGTATTTTTTATATAAATAATATCTGTCAGAAACATATAATGCGTGCCTAATTTTCTAAATTAATTTTTAGAACTAACTTCTGACGTTCTGGCGAACATAAGAACATTACTAACGCACGCCGTGAAAAAACGTCTTATGTCAGACCGAAGAATAGGATGCTTGCTTTCTGGAGGTTTGGACTCTTCTCTTGTAGCATCCTTGGTCGTGAAACTGCTGAAAGAGAAGGGTGCAAAATACCCTGTGCAGGTTTGTATCTTTCTGTTTTACTCCATAACTTTCTAATTTAACGGTGATCCGGTAGTAAACAAGTTTGCTTGCGATTATAATGAAAACTGTAAATATCGTCACTTGAAGCTGGTATTAATGTGTTGTTATACGCTAAAATAAGGCTACTATGGGCAGTCGTTGTTTTTGTGTGTCTGTCCGCCGGGAAACCGAGGTCAGGGGACAGAGAATTGAACCGAAGGGTTTTGTATGTATACTGCGATGTCCTCACCAGCGAACTGATCATACTGGCTCTGTTAAAAGAAACGCCATATATAATATAAACACCGACTTTATTTCAGACCTATTTCGATTCATACCTGGCTTAAGGACCAAATTTGTAGAAACCGAACACGGTCGTTAAGGAGTCGCTGTATAAATAGTATTAGTTTAGTTTGTAGACTGTGACTGACTATATTTTTGTTCGAAGACATTTTCAATTGGAATGGGCGATAGTCCTGACATCCTAGCTGCTAGAAAGGTCGCCGATCACATAGGAAGCGAACATCACGAGATAATCTTCACGGAAAAAGATGTAGCAACCTACCTGCCTGAAGTAATTTATCATTTGGAGACGCCCGATATTACAACGATCAGAGCCTCGATCGGCATGTACATTCTTTCAAAGTACATAAAGGAGAAAACGGACAGCACTGTCATCTTCAGCGGAGAAGGTGCGGATGAGGTAGCTCAAGGCTACATTTATTTCAGGGATGCTCCGGATGCTGACGCCGCGTTGGAAGATAGTAAGAGATTGTTACGGGAGATCTATCTATTTGATGGTCTTAGAGCCGATAGGACAACAGCCGCCCACAGGTAAAAGTGTCTTTACAATGTTAATATGCAGTATCCAATGTAATTTCTTATACTTTCAGTCTGGAATTAAGAGTACCGTTCTTGGACCAGCAGTTCGTCTACTATTACTTGAACCTTCCGAAAGAAACAATTCGCCCCCAAAAAGGAATCGAAAAATTCTTAATTAGATCAGCTTTCGAAAACGAAAACCTTTTACCAAAAGAAATCTTGTGGCGACATAAAGAAGCTTTCAGGTATTAAAATTAAGAGCGTTTAAACATTTTGTATATCTCATCTAGCTGGTATTGAAATGAATTTAGAGCAGCGTTAGGTTTTACAATATTCACTATCCAATGAACTGCATACACATTTTAACTATTGCAGCTTAAAACTGTAAGCAGCTAAAATATAAATAACAAAGTTTCTTTGGCATTTCTGAAACAGAATACTCAGGGCAGGATGACAGATAGATCTGCCATGCGTTGAGACCAAGTAAGCAAACTTGCAGCATCAGTTCAGCAGCAACAACATTTTGAACATTTCACGAAAATACAATGAATATTAAGATAAAATGTAGTATTTTAACATGGATGGCTTTCCTTACTAAACGTATTCATCACTTAGTAGTATATTTCTACTTAATTCCAGTTAGATGAAACAATTTCCACGCCGTGTATCTTCTAAATCTAATTTTTTTATTCTTGTGTTCCTTACAGTGACGGCGTTACTTCGAGAAAAAAAAGCCTATTCCAAATTTTACAGGATATCGTTGAGAAGAGCATGATAGGTCCTTTCAAACAAGAGAATGCTGCCAAACAGTTTCCTCATTGTACACCCAAAACGAAAGAAGCCTATTACTATAGGACAATATTCGAAAAACATTACCAGGGGCTGGCGAAATTTTTTATTCCGTACTATTGGATGCCGAAATGGATCGATGTTTCTGACCCATCAGCAAGGTTTATCAAACATTACAATGCTGAAACAGAAACCAACGTTGAAAAATCATAAAAATGTACGTTTTTATAATGTAAAAATACATTACATTATAAAAAAAATTATAATGTAATAATTTATAATTAGAGCTCCCCAAAGTGGACAACATTCTATTTTGAATGTGATTGTACGTATACTGGAACCTCGTCAACCTACAAAGGGAATTTTATTAGCTAGTAAAAGACTAAAATCGTGTACTGCCGACGCTATCGAGAGCGTAGTCGTTGATACTTTACAAACATTTGAAATTGCCACTACTCAAGTATTAATTTTCATGACCGATGGTGCCGCGACAATGCGTTGTGTAGGTCGTTCTCTTCAAGAACATTATGGGATGAGGTTACGTATTACTTGTAAACTTCATGCTCTGCATATTGCGGTTGAAACTATTCGTGCAAATTTCTCTGAGGTAAATGCATCAATAACAAATACGAAACGAGTGTTTCTCAAATCTCCCAAACGTACCAGTGAATTTCATAAACAGTGTCCCGGTATTCCCGAACCACCAGAGCCGATTCTTACGCGTTGGGGGACATGGCTGAAGGCAGCGTTTTATTATTTTAAATACATCCGGCAAATAAAATCAGTCGTCTTACAATTCAATCCCAACGAATCTGCGGTTATTAAGGAAAGCCAAGGATAAATTCCAAGATATTTCCGTTGAAGCAGATTTACAAACCGTTTACAACAATTATAAAGAAGTACTTGAGGCAATAAATAAATTACAAAATAGTGCACTGTCCCTGACGGAGTCAGTACAAATATTAGATGACGTTAATACACTTCTACACTGTATTTTAGCAGGTTAAGACAAGTTTGGGAAGGTAACTCTACTGATCCGGTAACTAAATTCAAAGATTATTTTAATTACGCGTGTATTACATCATTAGACGTCGAGCGTTCATTTTCAAGATATAAAAACGTTTTTTCAGAACGACGAACATCCTTGAAAGAAACGACTGTGGAAACATTCCTAATGCTTCAGATGTTTGAGAAATCGGATTGCGCTTACGGTAACAGTTTTAATGTGCCTACCTCCTCGTGTGCTGACTAATACTATTTTCCTTGTGCAGTAACACCCACTATATTGGATACGGCTAATTACGAAAGTAAGCGTTTTAAAATTCTTTATTTCTTTTGTTTTTATGTACTTTACTTATGTTCCTTATCGACGTCTATGGTGCGCCACGCAGTTGGGGAGCTCTATTTATAATGTAATGTAAGTTTTTTAAAAATGTTTGTTAAAATGTAGATGCAATTGTGTACAGAATCATGCCATTTTTCAACCATCAATCAACCATTTTCTTGCATTGATCTTCATCAACCTGCCGTGCAACATAGTAGTTGCACATATATAAAAAATTTGAAAATAAGAATTACACTATAAATATAATATTAATAATATAATATTACTTACTTTTATTATTACGTTTTATTATTTCTTGTACTATTACCAAAAAAAATACTAATACCAAATCTGTCGATGTGTTAGACAATTATCTAACAAATAGGCAAAATGTAGTAATTGACAATAGTTATCGGCCTTCGTTCCCATTAACGTTGGCGTAGCCCAATCACTTATTAGGACCCACTTCATTGAGCAGTTATGCGTTTGTAGGAAATATTTTCTTCATTTAGATGTAAAAAAAAAACTAATTTAGTTGGGTCCAAACGATACAGATTAGATCACAGATACTGTGCCAACATTATGGTCATGATCGATGATAACCCTGTAGGTATAAAAGAATCAGTTTTTGGGCGGGAGCAACCTTTCCATTGTATTTTATGGTTGCAAGGAATGCAAATTAAACTACATTTGGTTAATATAGAAGATTTTATTAATATTGGATGTGATCAATATTGGTTAAGGTATAAAAATAAACTAGATAAAAACACATCGACTACAAACTATAAAGATGTAAATAACAATGTACTTTGATGCCAAAGATAAATAAAATATCTTGCAGTATGCTGCAAACTACTGTTTGGGAGGACAGCCGGATGCTAACATAAAACAAAATAGCTATCCTATTTTAGTACGTAGCTAACTGATTTAAGCAAATTTATCAAACACGATTCATTGCAAGGTTAATTGATTAAATGATAAACACAGTTTCGTCGCTCCACTCTCCACTTCCACTAGATACTCTGGGTACCAACTGGTGTCTCGCTCCGGAATCGCTTCAACTTCTCTTCGAATTACGAAAAAATGTGTGTTTAAAGATAACGCTTGTTGTTTTCTTCTATAGTCGCAATTAAATCCAATATAATCGTCTAATATGCTTTTAGACACCCCAGTGTGACGGCGGTTTCCTTCCTAGGAAAAAATTAACCGTTACTATCAAGAGGTTATATCTATTTCTTCAGTATATCTGCATTTGAAAATGTCTACTATGAGGAATACGGAAGAAATAGTGAGATAACTTTGTATTAAGAGATGTCGTAGTTGTTCTTAGAACAAATAAATAAAAAAAAAATAGTACTTTCTGAATCTGCTTTAAAAAAAGCAGAGCATCACCGGGGAAGTGATGACACTGATGACGACTGCTTCTTGAGGTAGCGTTAATCGATTATCACGAAAGAGGAAAATCAAAGAGGGCATACGGCACATCATTATTTGAGAAGCCGAGTGGTAGGAAATCATACGCATTTAAAGAAAAAGAAAGTTTTATTCCACCAAGACAGCGTCTCACACTGCAGAAGTTTCCACGGCGAAACTTCGCAAATTGGATAGACCACCCATCCTATTCATCAAACGTATCCTCCAAGGACGTTTTTCTATTTCCTGGGCTCAAATAAGGTTCGTAAACGCAGATTTTCCAGACAAGATCCCAATGACTATTCAAACGAAGGAACATTGCTGGGGAAAGTGCAGAAAAAACTAGAATGTGATAAATTACGTTAAAGTGTCTATTATTGTTGTTTATATTGTTTGGAAAAGAATAAGAGCGTCGACAAAGTTTCATGAAGCCAGTTGGTCTTGGTTACATCACACAAGTCAATCCTAATTTGCTCAATATGCAACATTCTGACCATTTCCGGTTACGGTTTTTACAGGTAATTTGTTTGCATCTTGTATTCACTTTCAATAGAAGAGAGAAAATGAAAGACGGACAAATTTGGGCGGACGGAATTTTATGCTGGCTTTAGATAAAATATTGCGACATGCTTGTCGCTTAATTTTGATTTCATTCCGTTGAGCCATTTCCTTGTTGAAAGTTTCTTGATGATAATGTCGGAGCAAACCAATGATCTTAATACCAGAAGTTTTTATAAAAAGAATAGTACTCTGCTCTGAACTTACTGTATTTACTCCGTAGTGCTGCCTGCTTTCTTGAAACTCCCGATTCAATTTAAACCGAAGATACGCAAATGGATGTTGAATCCGTTCTATCTTCTTTACGTTTTTTATTAATGCTTCGTCACAATATTCCATTACTTCTTTATACTCATCGCTTCCCTTCTCTAGCTCCACTCGAACGTAGGTTTTATCTCTGTAATGTTCTGATTTCCAATGCTTGGGAAGAAACTTCTCAACGGAATCGAAGAAATCCATGTCTACAAAAATTTGGGATTACTTAATTAAAATTGTTTACAGAATTGTTACAACACTATAAAATAAGTTCATGTTTTTAGAACTATGTGTAGACAAGCCACGTCAAGTTATGGATGTTGCTTTAAATGGAATATACATAGTCATGGACGTGTCCCATCTGCGCATGCGATTACAAAAAAAAAATCTGTCTTGAAAAAGAAAGCTCCAGGTGGCATTCGAACGGCACGTACCCCAGAGAACATTGAAGCTGTTAGAGCTGCAATCGAGAGAAGCCCCCGCCGCTCCGTTCGACAGCATCGACGAAGCTTACAAAGAATACTGCACGAATTACATTTCCATCCCTATAAGTTGCAGATTGTGCAACAATTACATGAACGAGACCCAGCGTCACGTCTGGAGTTTAGTAGGCAGATATTGGCTAAACCTGAACGATTTCGTAAACAAACAGAATTTTCGTTATTGGGCCCAGGACAATCCTTGTGAGTTACATCAGCGACCACTACATAGCGACAAGGTCACAATATGGTGTGCTGTATCATGTCGTGGTGTTATCGGCCCTTATTTTTTTGCACGTGAGGATGGTAGTGCAGCGACGGTAACATCCGCTCGATATGTTGAAATGCTTCAAACATTCTTTACACCGAGACTGTACGAGCTTAATCTTAACATGGAAAACATGTGATTTCAGCAGGACGGATTCGATGGCAGCAGTTCGTCAATTGTTTGGAAGACGCATTATTTCACGTAACGGTGACATTGAATGGCCTGCGAGATCCCCTGATCTTAGTGTGTGCGACTTCTTTCTGTGGGGGTATCTTAAAGGCAAGGTGTACCGTACACGACCTGCAACAATCCATGAACTGAAGGAGAACATTCAACAAGAAATCACTGCCATTCCCCAAGATTCGCTACACCGCGCGTTCCAGAGTTTTCATAAGAGTCTGTTAGAGTGTGACCGCCGAATGGGAGAACATCTTGCCGATGTCATCTTTGAAAAGTAAAGAGACTCTTTTGGACATTTTGATTGTAAAAACATAAATGGCATGCTGCATACATGCACTTTCCTTAATAAATTACTAGTTTTATGAATTTATTCGCGGAAATGACGTTATTTCAAAATTTCCCGTTCCTCTGCGCCAACTAACAACTAACTTCTCGAACGTCATGAAGCCTATGCAAATATTTTCTTCAAAATGAGTTTCAATTCATCGTGTAGTATCACTAATTCAAAAATGTTAAGATCTGAAACGGTCTGTATAACTCAATATTTACAAAGTAATTTAAAGCAAAAGTTTTGAAAAGAAAATCATTCGCAGACAACTGCTGTACTGTTTAAAACTATTTTGAAATATGTATATACGTGGTTCACTTTCTACGGCGATCGTTACAGGTTTTGTTCTGTAAATGTACTTGTCCTCTACATCAATTTTTTTGCATACCTTTCTTCAACCTATGCTAACTAAACTTTATTCAATATTCCTGTGGAAATGTTTGGTTCATGCTATTTTCGTTAAAACGGGCCACCCGGTATATTTTTCCAGAAGCCGATAGAGCAACTTATTCTAGATTTCTTTTATTATACGTAAAATACGTCGTCCTTTACTAAATCATATATGAAGCTAGGAAATACGTTTTTGTAATAAAACGCGTATTATGCTGCGACGAAATTCGATGAACTTTCGTTTTCTTTTAGAGATATTCATTGAAAATAATCGATAAAATTTACATTAAACGCAATATTTTCTTAAAAAACAACACCGATTTTAAAGTAGAGACATAGTAATCTTTTTAGTAACAATATGAAACGATTGGATAAGTGGAATAATAATTTAAAATATTTTTCAACAAACAAGATATATTATAGGTTAATATATTAAAAGTAAAAACAAGTATATTGAGAATCAAGAACATCAAGTCAAAAACATACTACAAACGGAAGGAATAGCGAAAAATATTACGTCGTAATTTCGACTCACCGTCCACGCAATTTATCCGGGGCTTTCCGCCCGGTCACAAAAAAAGCAGGGTCTTGCCTGCCTTCACTGCGCAATTTTACAATTTAAAAAAATCTTGGAATACACGTTTATTGAGATTCTTCATTACATGTAGACGGATCAAAAGCCGTTCCGAATTACAAGAGAAATATTATTCATTTCTCTTCTTTGTAATTTTCTCTTGTAATTTGGAAATAAAATAAAAACCATATCGAGAAAAGAATATCTACTTGCGCGCTAGTACTATACACATAACGTACATTACATGCGATGCATACATATAATAACAATGTAACAAAATGTCGGATAAATTTAAGCTTCGTTCAGCGAAACTACAAAATTACCGTCAATTACTGGTAAATATACACAACAATGCAATGGCAACGAACCAAAACAAATTACCTTTATTTATTTCAACAAAAACTAAAAAACGACTACGAACTAATAGGATTCTGTTAATCATGTTTGAAGAAATTACCTTTTTCCCTTACAACAATCTTTTACTTCAAGATAACTCTTGGGCAACACAATCACTACTGTAAAGTTTCTCGTATGGGCGGTGTATATTTAGCATGCAGAAACGAGTTGGGATTCGCGAAATTTGTAGAGACTAGGCAGACTCGTGCTTATTCGTCGTATGAGAACGGGCTTGTAGTGCCAACTAGTTTCGCCGACAGTTAACGAAACACGAGTCTGTCTAATCGCTGCAAATTTCGTGAAGCGCAATTCGTTTCTGCAGGATTAGTGCATAAGATACAATGCATAAGTTGCACATACCATTAGTCAACTTACAAATTCATTATCGTTGTATAAACGTTTAAGTCAGTTATGTAGGCAATATGATAAAAGCTGAATAATATTTATATTTATATTAACAGGCATATAATTTTATGGCGTATTATTTTCTACAGTGGAGTAAATCCCTATTTTCGTGGTAAGATAAATCCATAAAACACGAAAGAGGCAAACATTTAAGATCAGCTACAGTAGATGGCACAGTAGAAGGACAATCGCACACTGATGCACAACAGATGGCGCCAATTAGGAAATGAATATTTTTAGAGTCTGAATGAATTAAATTTTTGATAAGCAATAATAACAAATATATCAACAAAGGAAGTAAAAATACTCTACTTTTCAAATTGTAGTTAAATTGGTTAATCTATGAATTATTTAAAGGGTCTTCTCTGTGCTTCTTGAAGCAATTAATCGACAATTTCGAAAGCAAACACATCATTTTATGGCTTTTATTGAGTACATGACAAATTATGAAATGTAGAGTATTAGTTGTAGAAGACATTGTGAATGTAAATAAATCCCTAAAACAAAGCACAGCTTCGATTCGAATTATTAATTTCATCTTGTGTTGAAATGTAGCTTATTTAACAGGCATAAATTCAAGTTAAATACTACCAGATGGCAGCATATGTACAATTACTTTATTTATAGTAAATTATTTGAGATTATTCAAAGTTTGTTGTCAAAAACTAAAGAAAAAAATTATGTAAGAGTCTAAAGATTTAAATAGAAATAGCAATTTCCACAATAATAGTAACTAATCTAAATATTATCTACAATCTTGACGTATTCACTTGTGTACCCACATATTATTTTTCTGGATTTTCTAAATGATTTCATCTACATGAAAAGATTTATCGTTCCATACATCATTTTTGTCGTGAATTTTAATGTATATTAAAATTTAGAAACTACTGTCTTTTTCTCATTAGCTTTTGGGGAAACGACCTCCAATTCAACATGAATGCAGGCTCGCTGCTGTTTATAATTGGTGGTACATATTTTATTATATATAAACTAGAAAGAGTTGGGCGCCACGAAATAATTTTTTATTTAAATGCTCAACCCAAAATTTAGCTAAAATAAATAATATTCCATAGAACGCAAATTCTAAAAGGCTACTTTATAAAAGAAAGTTTCCGATCGAATATGAAGAATTATTTTAGATCCTACTGATAACGCGAGATAACAACGTGATTTCTGCTTGGACTATATTCCATAATCGACAATAGGTTCACTGAAAGACCAGTCGATACGTGTTCTCAAGAACTGGTTCAGATCGTTTAGTTTAGTACCAACTGGTATCAACCTATGCGGAAGCGGAAAGAGACTCCTCGGAGTAGCGATAGTAACGCCAACATTTTAGCTAGCAACCCGAGATAGGCAGAAAAGTTAGACGTTCTTGACAAATTATGTTTATAAATAATTAAAATTTATATTCGTAATAGCAGAAAATTCATACGAATATAGCTAAATACAGTTCAATTAGCACAAATTACGTATGTAAGGTGAATATACTTATTACATTATCATTTATCCCATTATACCTACGTAAAATCGATGGCGTCTTATCCTATATAACCTGTAAATTTGTTTGTTCAAGATTTGTTTTTACAGTAATGAGGCGAAAAAGTACGCGAACATCAGGAAAGCTATCGCCTGAAAAAGTAAAACAAACAGATAGCCCAGTTGCAAAGTCACGGCGAACGTCGAGAAGAAGACGAAAATCGACGTCGGAAAGTGAGAATTCAGTAGATGAAACGGAAATAAAACATACAACTGAACAAGAAGGTACGCCGAATTCAACAAATCCTACGCGTGCTTCCTTAGACACTGAAACAAATGTCAGTACAATTGAAAAGGAATTGTTGGAAAATAAAGAAGAACCAACGGAAAAACACGAAAAGAAAATAAAATTAAAACGTAATAGGTCGAGTGGAATACACGATGGAATTGATACGAATACCGAAGATAAATACTCATCAAGAAGATCGAGAAGGCGTGGATCGCCAAAGATGGAAGATAAATCGCATCGGGAAGATGATGGTGACGATAGAAAAGGTAAAGGTAAGTCTAAAGGTAAAACTAAATCAACTAAGATTGAAAAAAGTCAACCGCCCAATGAGTTTGAAACTCATAACGAAAGTGACATTTCTACGAATGCACAGGTGACACCTCAGTCACCCCAAATCGTTAACACTAATCTGATGGTTGATAATGAGGTTGATGTTGCTGAAAATGCAGAGGAAAATAAAAGTAGTGAGACTGACCGTAATGAGGAAGATCGAACAGGTGATACGGACACCAAAGACAAGAAAAGCATTATGCATGACGAACATGAATCTTTGGAAATAGAGGAAAATAATATAAGGGAAGATAGAATAGAAAATGATGAAGTAGCTGAAAATAAAAAAACAGCTGAATTAGATGAGAGTCAAAATAAAGAATCAAATTGTGTTAATAGCGAAAACAATGAGACTGCCGTAAGTGCTCTTGAAAATAGTGAGAATACTGAAGCGGATAAAAGTGCTACTAATGGTAAGACTTGTATGACTAATGATAAATCATGTAGCATCAGTATCTGAAAAGTACGGAAAATCTCAATATTGTGATTTTTGTTGTTGTTGGAATCTAAACCAGTTTCGCTTTTATTTTTAATTTTCATTAATGTTATCGAAGCGTTGCCGCGTAAAAGCTTTCTTCTTACGGTGAAAATTTTCATCACAGAATCCTTTGTTTTAACAGTCGTTTCTTGAAAATATCTGTGTAGCCTAAGCTCACAGTGCTTCTCTAAGTTAAGATTAGTAATCTCCAAATGCAAAATTAAAACTTATATCTCAACAGAAATGTAGAACATTGTTTTAACAAAAAGGGTCTTAGAATAATATTTGAAGTCAAGTTAGTATTATCTAAGCACATAAACAGTTACAGGAGTTGTAAATATTTTGAAAGTTTAAACTACCTGTTATGGTTATTTAACAACTTGTGCCAACCTCCACTTCTAATGAACATCTAAGCGCTTTTTTAAGATTATTACGTATGATGTGTTCAGGTACTGACTCTACAGCTTTACGGAACAGTATAATATTAATTGTTTTTATTATATGCACATACTGTTGTTGCAGATGCAGAAACAACCAATGAAATTGTACAAGTTGAATCGTCTCAACCAGAAACAGATGATGGGAAAGTCAAATCTGACGATGACTTTCCTGGTTTTGCAAAAATCGATCAATCGACTTCGAAGGACGCACCACAATTTACCGAGGAACCTATGGATATTAGTATGGATGCAACATTCTCGTTAAAGACTGAAGATTCTTCCATCAATATTACCGAAACTGAAGAAACAATCGATAACAATGAAACACAAAATATACCAAACGAATGTGCACCCTCAGAGGATGATAACAGATCGAAAACACCCGAAAAACTTCCGGAGAAAGTAACTTACGGCAGGAAAATAACAGTCCGACGTGCTACCGGTTCTAAATCCGAAGGACCGCGTGACAAAGGTTGGGGCACGTCAAGTATTTACTTAGATATGGTGGCGCATGTAAAAATCGACACCGAAATGATCCAAAATATCTACAGTAACGTTCAATTCCTTGACGAATCCGAAGTAAAATTGGATATCGATACTAAAGCTAGAAGAAGATCGTTAACGGAAGTTAAGGACCGAAAGAGACTTGAAAGGAACATTTCCAACGAATCGGAAGGTAGAAAATACGATACTCAAACGGATGAAAAGGAACCCGAAGAAGATAACGCGAACATCATAGCTATGAATCGGAAAATATCAATTGTGGACGATTCAGCCAGCAAATTAAAGCCGCCCCCGAGTCCTGCAAAGAATCCAACATCTAGCGTTTTATTTATCACCAACCTAGTCAGGCCGTTCACTTTGAAACAATTGAAAGAACTCCTAGAAAGGACGGGGAAGATCAAAGAGAATTGCTTTTGGACCGATAGGATTAAGTCGAAATGCTACGTACAATACGAAAATGTTACGTAAGTAAAAAAAAAGTCTCTAAACTTGTCATTTATGTTTGTGGATATTTTAGGGACGCCGAGGCGACGCGGAATGCTTTACACGGTGTGCATTGGCCTATCGGTAACGGAAAGAAACTAGTAATCGATTATGGGACAGAAGATGATCTGGAGAATGCTAAAAATCCACCGGCAACACCACCGATACCAGAACCAACAATGAAAATTGAAAAAGAAAATGAGGTTTGTATATTGAGTTTTACGTGCATGGGAATCCACTACGTAATGACCCGGGTCCATTAGTAATTTTTATTGGATATAATGGTCGGTTTTTTACTTCCATTTTCGTTAGTATTAAAAAGTACTGACTTTGTTGGTTCAATGAAAAAAATTTAAATTAACCTAAGTTCACAGTTATTTTTTTTTTCCGGTGGCGTATTTATATAATGGGAAATTTATTGTTTATGTTATTAAGTTTATTTATTGAAATACCAAAGGTAAAAATTTGAAGGTCTAACGACTTATTGCTTATTTCAGCCATGTTGTACGCACGGTTGTTTGTTTAGTAGTCACTTATGGTAATAGATGTTAATGTCTCTGTAAAAAATAAAAATAAAATAATATTGAATCATCACTAAATACTTGCATTTAAAAGACGATACGCCTTCATAGATTAAACTCGATACGAATTCCGGTTATGGGAACCTTGCTCCATTGTTTCCCATAGTAGAACTTTGGGTAGCAGAATTCAAATGTGATCGTACCAGTTTGATTGATGCTGAATATCCGGGACTCCCAATGACAGTCGGGACTTAGCAAGCGGGTCTTTAAATTAACAAATTGAAGTACACGTCGTTACAAAAATATATTCAAAATGGTGTCCGTTATTACCTAAGCATTTCAGATCTCTTTGTCTTAAATTTTCAAACACTGTGACGTTTCCATATTTATAAATTCCTCATGGAAAAATGATTTTCAAATAAAAAGGAGCAGGTTTGTTTTTGGATACGAGTAGAACTCTTCTTAGCAGATGGCTTCACCTCAGTAAGCCTCTAGTATAGAGTTGATGCCGAAATCACAGCGCTTGTCCCATTAAGAAAACCTTCGATTCAACAGGTATTATTGTCGTTCTTGGACTTGAGTGGATATTGTGCAGACGTAGTAATTTTCGGGACATTGTAATGTTTAACTGACCCTGAAACTGCACATTATAAAACATGAAAATGTTCACCCATACCCATTTGTCATGCCATGTGGTTTGCCATTTGGCCAAGTTCCGGAATTTTTGAAATCAAGCTTCATTAATAAAGAATGTTTTGTCTAAAATCTTAACGTTACTAACATAGTTGCTCGACTACCATGTTTTTTTTGTTGTTGTTGTTACGCAAATAGTAAAAAAGGCAATCTTTGGTGAAAAAGTCTATCTGGTGTTCTTTAACTTCTTGAGTGTTTGATGGCAAACACTTCCACGACCAGGAATACATTTAACGACATGCTCTTGTTATTGCAACAACAACAAAAAAAAAACATTTCATTTTGAACGCATCTAATTAATTCGTTTCTGCAACTAGGAGCCGATTAAAAAACAAGAGGAAGAAGAAAAAGTCCGAGAAAAGCTTAAGGAAAAGCGCAGGCATGAACATGTTCGGGAGTGGGATGTGGGGAAGACGGAACTACATAGAGGTAGAAGCCGTAGTCGCACTAGAGACAGATCAGATAAAAGAAAACACTCTCGCCATTCGCCTTCCCCATTCGAAGGTATTCATTACATATTCATAAAAAAGTCGTAAGTTTGTATAAGTAACGATATTATAAATATTTTTAGATTATTTAGCTCGAAAACAGAAAAAAACAGAAGATCAAGTCCCACAAAAAATGATGGACGATCTTTTCCAAAAGACGAAAACAACACCGAGTATATATTGGCAGCCCCTGTCTCCCGAAGAAGTAAGTAACAATTATAGGTCACGCGCTGTAAGATGACGAAACTATTAAGATGAGCACTCGTCTGAAGATTCGATTCTCTTTAAAATGTAAATATTATGAACATACTATTTGTAAAATATTTTCGTTTTGAATACGTTATTAAATTGCATCTGAAGGAAGTCAGATAATCTTAAGCAACGAGTTTTTTTGCAACATTACCAAGCGTCATCATTTTTGTCGAAATCCGTTGTTTTTATTAGAAAATCGCTTTAGCTGTTCCTCTTGAAAACAAATTTGACCCTTTTCAGCTTCTGAATCCTTCAGTTCCAGAGGTACTTCATCTGTTCCGGCTTTAATTGTGTGCCTAATTGTGTAATACAAGAATAAATAAACTTATTTTTGATACCATAAACTTGGAATATCACTGAACGTAGTAAATTAAATAAGCAACATTTTGATGAATTTCGCATTAAAATATGAACTTTGTTTTCATGAAATTTGTTTTTTCAATTTTTGAAATTTTAAAAGGACGAAATTAAATCAATATCATAAACATTTCTAAGTAACAAGGTATTTTATATATAAAAACAAAATATATTTCAAATATATTGGATGTTTTCTTAAAAAAGGGAAGAAAAAACACAATGAACTGTTTAACTTATTATTTTTTATATCAGAGTGTACATCAATGATATTCGACTTTTTTCCCTGATGAATGTCTTTTGAATTGAATGTTGCGTAATAGGTGCGGTTTAATACTAAAGTACTAGACTTGTTAGAATTCGAAGGAACAATGTTTCCAATAATTTATCAAATTTAGCTGTGTATTTATTATTTAATTTATAAAAGTCAATACTTGATCTACACCACGATATTTATTGCAACATCGATGAAGTTCTTTGTTATTCATTTTTGGAAAAAAAATAAAAACAGCGATTACCTATCAGTACTAACGCTCAAGTATATAATATATAGAAATAAAAAGAATAAACTATATAATTAAGGATTATATTTATACAAGACGCTTTCTGAAAAAAAAAAGTAGTGAGCTATAGAGTAAGATCTTATTCTGATGATCGGGACCGATACAGGGGGGGGCTCGTATTTGAGTAACTCGAATATGTAGGTTGCTCTATATAAACATTACGGAAATTGAAAACGGACCCAATTGAAAAGTAATCGCTAAAAGAGGTTGTTCATGTTCATGGTTAGTAACTGTTGTTGCTGGTACTAAACTACATCTTTTATTATTATTTTTTTTATTCTTCCGACTTGCTAGGCACTATTGAGTTTGCGGAAAAATGTTATTAAGTCATAGAAAAGATATCAAAAAAGTTGACTAACGCAAACGTCACATTTGATGCTAAAAAAATAATAGTAGACACAATCTGTAACCCATAAGATATAATTTCTCCGACGTAAACAAATTTTGTTAATGTAATAAACATCTCAAGATGCGATTGGAATTCGAACGTACGACTTTTGTTTGTCGAACTTCAAAAAAATAAAATCCGTTTTAAAATTGCAAACATCCCAATACTTCTCGATTATTCTGGTATCGAATTTAAAAGGTCTATGTTATTAAAGATTCATTAAAATATAAAAAAATCATTCTTACTCTAATTCTTATTCTAAGCCGTTTACTTTTCTTACCTTTATCTTTATCTTATTATCTTAATTTGTAACGACCTCTACTCATCAGTTGATTCCTTCATTTTTCCTTTTTTTCAGATTGCGACGAAGCAACAACAAAGACTTGAAAGGATGGCCGAACACAAGCGAAGATTGGAAGAATCGACGCGTAGTAGGGCCGAATTCGGGCGGGGGGCACCATATCGACGACGATACGATTGATATACGATTGGTATTAAAGCTCAGCTATTGGAGCTGATTAGGAAGGCAGTGTAAATGAGAGCGAATCGGGTTTGCATTTTTATTTAGAGAAAAAATTTGACAAAAGAAAAAAATTCTTACAGAGCAACTTATTTCAAATTTCGTTTACAGTTTTGGATATTTTTTTTTAGAATTAGGCAATCATTTTAAAAGTTTTGACTAGAAAAGGTTTTTGCGTCATTTTTTTTGTTGTTGTTTTCTTTTAGTGTTTTATTTAACGGTTTTCAGATGTTTCATTGAAAAAAAGTTGGAAGGAATAGGTTCCATTTTATTTAATTTATAAAAAGGGCAGTTTTTTTGTTGTTCTTTTTTTTTTCTTGTATATAGCCCTACGTATATTTAAAAAGGAAATTTCCGTTTTGATATGCTCTTACGTGTATGCGAGTTTGTATTGTCTGTGTGCCTGTGTTTTTTTTTCCGTTAACAACTTTTCTTATAGGGATTTTCAGCGTATATCTAAAATTCTTCCCAAAAACATCAATCGTCCAAGGATTTAAATAAGGAAATCGAAAAATCCATCTGCGACTACTTCAGACGAATAGCTCGAAATGAAAACAAAAGCAAAACAGATTCATTTCAAAGAGTATGTTATAAAATAAACAAAAAATAAGTATTACAATTAAAGCATATGGGAGCAATATATTATTGTTCGATGTTAATAAAGTTCATAAATAATTGTTTAATCTCTCAGTTCAATTAACGGTTGCACTTTTATAGTTTGTTGTTTGACGAAGGCAATACCTATTAAAGTTTGTAAAACTGAAATTCGGATGCAATGTATAGGAAAGATGAAAATACAAATTATATAATTAATAAATTTTATTTATCACCATTCCTGTTATTTTTGCTTTACAAATGTTTTTTTTTTTAATATATATATATAATATATTTCGGTAATTATTAATGAAACGTGTAAAGATCTGTATATAGTAACTACTATAAGCAGTATAAGTATTACAATTTATTTTCGCGAGTGTTAAAATATTTATTTTTCTCGTATATAAATACAGTTATAAAAGAGTAAGTAAAAAAGCAAAGGAGTATTGCTTGCAATCTATGTATTTTTATTATTATTACATTTCAGGATTATTAAAGTGAAATAAGAAAATAGAGTTTGAATACAAACAATATCCATTTGCTTCAATTTTTTTGTTATAACGAACATGAAGTATTTTATTTTAGATATTTATATATATTCGATTTATAAATGTTATGCATACAATCAAAATCGTATGTGAAGGTATTCCTCATTGGTGGTACACAGTTTCTTCTTATTAAGCTTCAAATATGTAAAATTCACATCTTCCGATTTTGAATGCACGTTTTTATGCTTATATTATATACAGTGTCACAGATAAAAGTCATTTTCAAAGATGGTGTACGTCATTGTTGATTGTGAATATACCCTAATCAGTCAGTCATCGTCAAGCAAAATATATGACGATGCGATTCTTCTGTGTGACACTGTATATACGAAAAATAAAATGTCATTTGTAATTATTTTAATTCCTACGAAGCACAAAAAGAGTGCCAAAGTTACAAACAACAAAAAAAGAACAATTAACACTCTTCAAGATTATAAAACGTTCTACTGCTGAAAAAAAAGCAACAATAATTATATTTGTGCAAAGATTAACATTAACTAATTGGATATAAGTATATAATAACAATTAATTTAACAGCAGAATTATTAATTAATTCATATACGTAATGTATATTACTATAACGCAGAAAACCACATCATTGCATAGTGCAAAGTTTAGCTCTTAAAGTTTTAAATAGAACTTTTTTAAGGATCTCTTTCTCTTCTTACAGAAAAAAATAGTTATGTTTGCGTCTTATAGTACAACTGCATTGAAAAGTTATAATAGTTGTGTTCAATGCCGAGCAAAAGTTTCCAAATAAGGTATATTTTCCATACTTCCATTCAGATGCTTTTGCTCAGTTAGAATTTTAAACATGTAATAATGACATTTACACCTACAAAGATACAAATTTTATAATTGTCCTAACTACAGTTAACGAAAACACCTAATTTATCTCTAGATACTATCTGAAAATGAAGTATATACGTTTTTGGTTCTTGGATTTGTCGTGCATTCACTAAAATTAATATTACTTTTCCTAAGAAATGAAGGAGAAATGCAGAGTGTCTCTAAAAAGTCTGTACAAAATACTGCCACAAACTCCTTAAGCTAAATAAAGGATGATAATTTGACTCGAGATAAGAGTTGGAAAAATTTTAGAACAAATTAAGAACTTGTCATGTTTGAAAGTATGTATATCTGAAGATGTAATTAATACAGTTTTAAGGGAGCAGCTACTATATATTTAACTTTTTATAATAAGAATAAGAAGAACTTTTAACTTTAAATATCGATAACAGAAGAAAACCAAATAGTAGGAATTTTAATCGGAAATTAAATACACTAAAGCACGACGCGTACAGCAAAAAAAAGAGCATTAGCCGGTTTCTATAGTTCATTCATTTTTTAAAATGTATAGTGATTAAAGAAATCATTAAAAAACAAAACAGATTTGTAACTTTTAGACTAAGATAAGTTTGATTAAGCCGTGATATTAGCTTTAGAAATTCGTGATGTTATTTTGTATAAACCCTTTAGTGATACCCTGTATTTTAATAATTAGGACAAGTTTCTATAAACACAAAGCACAACGTGTGCGTAAGCGAAGTATTACAATGTGATTTTATAAACGGAATGGAATATAATGTAGTTAGTATTGTAGTACGAGACTTTCGCACACGGCGCTTCTAAACGCTATAATTTAGGATTCAACGTGCGTTTCAAAACAATTCAAACGGAATACTATCATTATCTTTATTAAAATATCACTACGTTTTTTTTTTTTTACTAAGAGGTCTGGAATGTTATGTATGGAGATTCGTCTACGTACACTCTACGTTTATAGCTTTATATCACTTGGACATATGAAACCACCGTTTCATAAACGCGTCGTTCTATTGTAGCAACTAGAAATACGAATACAGAAAAATTATTTGATGAGCTCTAATATTTACGAGGAGGAAGTGGAATGTGAACATATTCTAATCTAAAATCTATGATAACTACCGAAAAAGAAAAAGAAATTAAAGTAACACAAAAAGCTTGCATTCATACCTTTCCAATAACCTACGCTTCAGATCTGGAGGATAAGTGACATATATATATTCATTATCCTTATCTGTTGTATAATAATCCTCTGTATAAATTTGGTGTCCATCCGAAGAAGTCGACGGCTCGTGTTTCAATAAATGGGCGGGAGATGGTGTTGAACGATCCGTCAGGCTTGCGCTTGTAACGCTGACATCATCAGTACTGCAATAAACGAATTCTGCATTATGAGTAAAATGTACGTATCGCTACTCACTCAAACAGAACCCAAATGATGTAATAACAGAAGCATATACCCAAAGATAATACCATAACAATCATACATAGTAAACCCCATGGGAACTGTCTCAAATCTGATTGGGTATCCTCCCAATAACGATCGCATGTTAAATACCAACAAATTGCTCTGTTCAACTCCTCTAGAAATACCAAAGATTAAGTATTCTAAATTAATAATCGAGGAACGAGGTCGCCATGAATATTGTATTAGGATTGATTATCAGATCAATAAAACAATTTTTTTTCTTCTAATCGAAAATAAGGAAGGTGACATTTTAATAATTACCTTCAACTTCTTTAAAATCTTTCAACGATAACTGGATCAACAAACTAGCGATGCAATCGCGAACCAAGATCTCACATTTCGTCTTTAATTTTTGCAGTTCTTCTGGTTTACAATTCGCTTTCAATTTTTGCAATTCTAAAATTCGTTGTTGCTTATTATCAGTCGCCGGTAATGCTGAATCGACCAAATCGTTAATGCACAAATTATTGTAGCTGTTGTTTTGTGATTTCTCATCGGATGAATCATCTACCAAAAAATATTTGAATAAAATGCGGCGAAATTTGATAACACTCCGCAATAAACATTTACGAAATAAAACAGGAAGTCACTATTTTACCATTATTGTCTGAAGGTGCTTCTGACTTCTGACAGTGTGCGCTTTCTTTCGTTGATGCTGATGATGGACTTTTTTCGCTTTGATAAGCGGTTTTCCGACCCGAATACTTAGCTACATCCCTTGGACCAGTGGGCGCAAGTGCTTTCGTCGAATAAGTCGAAGCTTCTCTCCATAACTCAATGTCGGTATTAGCGGATTCCGAATACACTGTTTTTTGATCTTGGTTTATTAGAACATCACATCTCATAATATCGCAGTAATCTGCAAGGCACACTGCGTCTTCTGCCTAAAACAGAAGAAACAATTAGAATAAATGAATTTCGCGTAGCGCATATCGCTGTTTACCATGTTTACGTGATTTTTATGTCGATTGTCGAAGTGCATATCTAAAAATTTCTCTTCAAAAAACGATTTGCCGCACAGTCCACAGGTCCATTGCGAGGGTCTATGTTGGTGTTTCGCGGCTTGCTGCGGACCGAATATGTCGCGTGAAGGATGGAAGGGGCATTCTAGAGGGATGCTGACTTTGAATTTTTCCAAAATCGGAATCCATTTCGTTTGAATGATTTTTCTTACTAAACGTGCGTTGTCTTTTGGGCAAGATATTTTGAAAACTGTCGGGCCAGGCCATGGTATCAGTGATAACATGAAAAGCCCTATAATCTATAAATAATATGCGAAAAAATTAAATAAAAGAAATACGGAAGGAAAGTGTTGATCACAGAAAAATGATAACATCAAGCCTCATATAATCTATTGATTACTCAGCACAAGATTATAAAATATGTTGAAATTTTTTTTTTAATTTAGGGATTACTTACTTGAAAATTACAATAATTGGCCTTCATTCATATTCCATTGGTTAACACTTAGCGATAATTTTAACTTTTTTATCATTATATTAAAAATATAATTCTAACAATTTGAAATTTTTAACTGCGGTGTATTCCCTTAAATTTTGGCGACGAATATACAAAGCAACTTTTAAATAAAATACGTGATCATAACTGGGAGTATTTTTTAACTTATATTATCTCGATTCATTACATTTCAAGTAGACGACAAGCACTTTCTTACGATTTGGGAAATATTGATTTTAGAACCACCTTCCAAAACGCCGCCTTACAATACCAACTGCGTAATTTTCAATATGGAAATTATTTAATTATTGGCGAAATAGCACCTAAGCGACGCGATTCTTGAAAATGCAGCATAACCGAACTAATTCCATGTATTGTTAAAAAAAAAACCGCTGGAATGCTAGTTTGAACGTTTTTACATTTTTCCTTTTTTTTCCATCTTATTTTATAGAAGAACAATGTTAATATCACTGTGACAGGGTTTATCTTGAAGTTAAATTGTTTAAAACTAGCTTTTAATTTTTATGTTTCTAAAAAAAGAATTGTTACACAACTATGGTACCTGTTATAAAATTTAAAATGTATAAATTTCTTGAAGTTTTCCTTTTATAATTAATAATATAGTATAAATAACAGTTATAATATAACTGTTACTTATCAAGTTAACCTTACAACTCAAATTTGAAACTAACCTACAAAAAAAATATTTTATACGTATTACGATATTTATTACATTTGTATATTAAATATGTCCTTTCTCACACGCAAAGGTAGATTTTTCCCTCATATTTTTCTTTAACAGTTAACATTAGCCGATTTATATGTTGCAGGTATCTTAAATAGTTTCAATCCTATCATACAAATCAAACGACATAGAGGAAAGATAAACATACAAAAACCGAAGCCCCCGCATTATGAACGCGCAAAATATTTAGCACTTGCTCAACCATTTTATGAAAAGAGAAGAATAGATAGATGCGACAAGAATGTTGATCGCTGGGGTCATCTGAAAGTCGAGAATCCTTATCAAAAACTACTAGCTAATGAATTGTTAGAAAAACTGAAATCATCGCGACTAGTTGCTTTTTACCACATGAATTCAATGACAGGCGATGAACATAACAAAGCGAACGTGTTATTTTTTAGACAAAATATGTTGTATAAAAATTACGGCAAGGAAACTTTAAAAATGGCTGTTGAAGGAACTCCCTATGAAGTTCTTGGCAAATGGTATTCCTCTCATAATATGATTGTGTTCAGCCCAGAGTTGAAGATAAAGGAATTATTGAAAATAAATAAGAAACTCCCTACGTTGATTTTATTAGCAGCTATTGTTGAAAATAAATTTATGAATGTTGATGAACTGCAAAGATTAAGTTCGGTACCTAATTTACAAGCTGCGCAAACACAATTTGTTCAAACATTAAACGGTGTAGGTGCTCAAATTGTTACCCAATTAACTAGTCATCAAAATGTACTGGTATCTCAGTTACAAGAAAGAATGAAACAGTTGGAGGAGAGCAAGGAGGAGACATAGTTAAGTTGCTTGATGTAAATAAATGTTCTAATAAAACTTTTCCAAAAATCTTTTTATTTTTGATTTACGCGCGTGAAGTTGGAGATTTTGATTGGATATTAGGGTACGGACATTGGTTAATAATTTTAAATTCAAAATGTAACCTCACTTTTTAAATCTCGACTTATTTCTTTTCATAAAGATGGACTTAACTTGCATCAACACAATCGATTGCAAGCAAGGAGCAGTGCGAGCAGTAAGATTCAACGGTAACCGCACATTAGTCGAGTAATTGTAAATATGAAATAGTTTCATTCCAGTTGATGGTGCGTATTGTTTAACGTGCGGCTCGGACAAGAAATTGAAATTATGGAACCCATATCGAAGCTTATTGCTAAAAACTTATGGAGGGCATGGCAACGAAGTGCTAGACGCAGCAGGATCTTGTGATAGCGGACAAATCTTATCTTGTTCCTCGGATAAATCCATAATATTGTGGGATGTGTCTACAGGGCAGCCACTTCGAAGGTTACGAACACATGCAAGTACAGTTTCTTGTGTCAAGTTCAACGAAGAATCGACACTAGCTATATCTGGCAGTTACGATAATACAGTCGCCATATGGGATTTGAAATCTAGAAAGAATGAACCCGTACAGACTTTAAATGACGCGAAAGATTGCATTAATGCAATACAGGTGACCGATTATGAAATAATAACAGGATCCGTAGATTGTTCGATTAGAAGATATGATATTAGGTCAGGACAATTATTTACTGATTTTGTTGGAGGTATGGTTGAGAAGAATTATATAATCTTTATAATTAAATTTGAATAACGGGCATGTCTTTTTAGCACCCATTACTTCAGTATGTCTAACACATGATGGACAATGTATTTTAGTCAGCGCTGCTGATAATTCCGTGAAATTATTTGATAAGACCACTGGAGAAATGTTGTCAGAGTACGCTTACCAATGTAACATGTTTCTCATTGTTTTCATTGCTTTATTTTAATTTAGGTACTCGAGCCATCGCACTGATGATATGAACATAGAGAATGCTGTAATTACCAATGATAATTATGTATTTTCTGGTTCCGTAACTGGAGAGCTCTGGTGTTGGGACTTGATATCAGCTAAAGTTGTTAAGAGATACGATCATACCTTGCATAAAGTTTTACATTCCATTACTGTTCATCCAAGGAAAGATATTCTACTGACAGCTTCCATGAATACGATAAAAATTTGGGGAAAACCCGAGGATGTAGTTACATATTCAAATGTTCAATACGAGGATACTTAAATATATAATACATACATTTCCATGTTTTATTTATTATTAATCAAGATATGACTTTTTGGTCAAAATAAACTTTAAAGCCAAAGTAAACAATTTTTTAATTGATATTTCATGTTACAATTCGGTTCAACAAAAAAAGAAATTAAATTCTACAATATTGTCAATCAAAACAGCATTTATAGATCACTAGGTATATTATCATTTTCAATAAACCGCCGGAATCGGTACCCCAATATATAATAGAATCGTGCTTTCTGTAGAATCGACCGAATATATATATATATATATATAAGTTCAACATTGTTGACAGATTTCTATTTAATTTATTCGTATGATAATGTATCATACCAATTAAAATTAAAAACTTTCCAAATAACTTTATAAGTGCTTCTACCTTATCATTTGCCTCTATTTTAACAAATTTGCTTTTTTAATATAGAACGTAAAAGTACAAATTAAGTTTGATAGAAATAAACGGACAGAGCTTAATGGGAAATAATATTTTAATAGCAGTTAAATATTTTAATATATGGAATAAGAAAAGCTATTGTAAAAGAAGTATTTATTTTTTATATAACCTATAAGCTATAAAGTAGATCTGACAACATTGTTGCGGTTTATTTCTAGTATTTGATTTCTCTACTGGGTATACATTCGGTTATATTACAAATGTGCATGGGCATTTCTTAAGTACTGATTCTTCAGGTTTACCGGGTTTGCTTTTTTTTAAATAACGACCCAAGTTTTTAAAACTTAATAAGATTGTTGTAAAAACAACGCAATCACAGTTCCAAATAAAAAAAATTTGAGCATTCAATCGTATCACTTACGTAACTAGCAAACAAAATGGGAATTAAAAGCTATCTCTAACGTTTACATTAAATGTAACATTTCTTTTTGAAATAAATTCGCAAAATCACTTAATAATCATATGCAGTTGAATGAACGAATTATCGTTTTCATACCACGTAAAATTTTAAATTGCTATAAACTAGGAAGTTTGAAACTTATTTTTTCTTCTACGTAAAGGAACATGTCAATTTACAGCTATAAGTACTTATTCTAAACAAACATTATTGTTTTTATCTTCTAATCTCTCTCTAAATCGTTCAAAATCACCAAACAAAAGTAAGTCCTTCTCTGACACTATACCTTTTTTCAGCCTAGAAAGTTGTATTTAAGTGATTAATCCCACAATAGTATTTATGTTTTTACGTATTTACAATAATTTCAATGTTTAATATCTAATATAATCCGCATTTTAAATAATTTTTAATCTTTTGAGACGAAATAATTACTAACTAGGGGGTTGGTATTCTGGTGGCGCCAATTTTAAACAGAGGCAATTTTATAAACAATCTAACCTCAAAATAATATAATGTCAGACAAAACTAAAAGGACTTGAAATAAATCACTACTGTGTTTTCACAGAAAAATTACCATGGGCGTTAGCCAGTCTTGTTAGAGTTTCAGCAGCATCCAACTCTTCCCTACCATGTTGATAATTCCCTAAGTTGGCGTCGTTGTTATTACAAGTTTGTCTTTTGTTTTTCTTCTTCTGCGTCTTCATCAGCGTCCAATGTAAGTAATTCTTCTCGCTAGGTCTGAATTTGGCGGCGCTCTCTCGCCATTTCGAAAACATCGAAGGTTTCGAAGACTCATCCTCGTAATTGTTACAATCGTCTGAATTAGGAACGATGTTCTCGGGTTTCTGGCAGTCCCTCAGGTACTTTTCCATGATGTGGTTCTTATATTTGTTGGCTGATTGCGAGAAGGGGTTGGTTTCGTATTCGTTTTCCGTGGTAGAGCTGATAAAGTAGCACTGCGGTTGGGCGGAGTGGTTGTTATTGATATTATTATTGTTAACAAACGTCAAGTTCTTGTTTTCACTTTCTATTGTGTAGCAGTGATCTGACGTATTGTTTTGTACAGCTTCCATGTCGAAGCGTTCTTGATCGTATTGTTTTTCCGATTCTGAATCGTAGATTTGAGTGGTGCCGTCGTCATGCCAGATGCTATCGTCCGAACAGATGCTGAAATGTTCTACGTTGCCCTGGACTTGACTGTTGTAGGTCTTGATCAGATGACCCCACGTTTTCTTCTGCGGTTCCTTCCCGGCGTTTTTCAATTTCCTTCGCCAGTTTGCGAACCAGTTACAAACCTGTTGGAAATTATGTATGTAATCAAGTGTAATTTAAAACAATTGTTGCGTCGTGTACGGTATTGTACAAGAAAGCATGTAAGTTTTACACCGATCTTTCATCTGATACAAAACTACCACAAAAATTGCGCGCGGTAGTTACGAATTCGTGATACATCATGTAAATTAATGATAATCTAACATTCACTAAACCTTGTTTTGCTGAAAATCACTTATGGTCAGTTGCGTCAATATAAGTTAAAATTTCATCCCGAATTAAGTGAAACTGTGAGGCAGAATGTCTTTCTTATTAATTGATTGCAATCCTCATATTTCATTTATTGGTGTCGGTGCGACTGGTAGTTTTAGCAACAGGCTGGGATACCAAGCAGATACTTTTAAAAATCGCGGACAATATGAATTAGTAGTTTTCGCAATAAAGCTCAAAGAGTACGCCAAGAAATTAGCAAATATGTCTCTTATTTTACTTAAATTGTTCGCAAAATCTAAAAGTTTATATTATTCTACTATCCGACGTTTTTCTCGTGTGCGTTAAATCAAAAAATCGACCGATTTCATCAGGTTCTGAGAGCTTGCGTTTGACGAGAGTAATATTTAAACAATTAAAAACCTTGACTAGCAGAAGCGAAGAAGCTTCATAATATAACTTTCCCTTCGTGAAATTTAAAGATCTTGCAAAGATGAAAGTATGATGGATTAATATCGTATTTAAACGTAGAGTATAAGACGTACTTGAATGTAAGTCAATCCAGTTTGCAAAGCTAATGACTTCTTCTCATCTCTGTTTGGGTACGGATTGTCTCTTCGCCTGATCAACCAGCTCTTGAGGAAACGCTTTATTTCGGGCGTGAAAAGTCTCTTAGGTGGTCGTTTCTCTTCGCCAAAATTCCTTCTGGAAAAAGTGGGATCGTTACGTGATCGTTTTGAACACTCCTTTCGCCAAGAAAACACACAAAAGTCAAACCAAACTCGTCGATTCAAAAATTCAAGCAGAAAAAGGTATTGTCATTGTTAATATAAGTAAATCTACTGATTGGTTTGTGAGAAAGATGTCGTGTTGCGTGTTAGTACAGTCAAAACGTTTTCGTAAATCATTTCCGATGGCATTCACGCGATGTTAAAGGTGTTGCGATCTTAGGCGAAAACTCATCGTCAAATACCACAAAAAAAAAGAAAACATCACACAAAAATCTCAAGCTTGCGGTACGGCCGTATTTTTCATGTATACGTATATAGGTATACAATCGTATAAGTACGAGTTACTAAAAGGGTAATATTTGGACATCATCTGACCTGTTGTATCTTTTATTTCTAATCGGCCTTCTCGTACGATCTCTTTCGCAAAGCCTTTGGTCCATCTCTCTGATCGAAATAACATAAAAATACAATATAATAGCGCATGGGAAAAATGCTGCGTAAAAATAGATTTAACATGATCTCGTTCGTTGGGTAAGAGCAAAAAAACAAGATGGGTGCTGCCAAACATATCTTGTAATTGCAACTGTCCGCAATGCTTACCGTTAAAACATTGTTAATTTGACCAAAAAGATATGGGTTATGGACGCGGGCGATTTTGGTGCCGAAAATTAATGAAATCGATCGAACGCAAGGAGATAAAACGAGAAAACAAGACGTAACAACATCGAAAGCCTGGTGGTGAATCACGAAAACATGAGTGTATAGAATGATCGTTGGGAATATGTCGTTTCTCTTAATTACTAATCGAAATACGCATCGATTTATTGTCGATGAGTTCTTACCTGTATTCTTCGACGATTGTCCTGCTTCAAGTGGAAAACACCATTGGACGATTACACACGACACTTTTGAATACACAGACACTATCAAAGATAGTTTGCAACTGAAGCAAAATAACAACTACTGAATCTGGGGACATCTCTCTACACTGCAAGCGTTTTATTTTCAGAGACCGTCTCCCGCATCGTGTTTTTTATAATTGTTCTATTTCATTTCATACATAAACCGGCCGCAATCGCCATGATGTTCTTAGATGCACCGAGATATATATTTTCATGGATTTTTAGTCGGAAAATCCAGATACCAAACGCTATAAAAACATGAGGACGACGATGCGTGTGTATTTAGGACGTTTGAACATTCTCTTTTTCTAATGTGCACACATCAACACAACACAGAGATGTAATAAATAGAAATTTAAAAATATCTTTTATTTTATGTACCGTATCATGTAGATATGCATGTAATGTTGTATAAATATGTAAGATATTCGCATATCGTAGCTTTAGAGCAGGTGTCTCTATATAATGTACGTTATTTGGTGTCATCGCGTGCGCCTATATACATATCTATTAGCGAAAAGGATTTTAGGAAGAGGTACGTACACTTAATCAAAAAAAATATATTTACATCTTTGGTACGTATGGGCAGATGTTATAACACAAAGATCTTGTTACAATATACAGATCCGTTTAATTAAAAAAATTATACACTAGATTAATAAGAACGCTGTCAGTACAACGGATTATATAAGGATCGTTAAGTAAATTGCTATAATTATGATTGTTCATGGAAGATTTTTTCGCTACACCAATTAAAACAAGCCAGGCTCTAAAAGTTTCGAGCCTCGATAGGAAGATCGCTACTCTTCAAAAATATTCCGGTTATATAACTGCACAAGATATTTTTGAAAACTTCCATCATGTTGGACGTTCAGTTGTTGTTTAACAATCGTTTTGTCTTGGTTTATCTTGGTTGACGATGAACATTTGGAATGACCGAAAATTACCGGCCATCACCGAATTAAGATGTGTTTCTCCAAAGAACGGGTAAATATGACAATTTACTGAAGATTTGGGAGTAAAGAAGCTAACTACGCCTGGTCACTTAGGATCAAAAATACATACAAATTCAATTTCAAAGCCGTGTTCAAGCAGCTTAAGCGAAATAGAAGCCTGAAGCCAAGAAACGGTAGAAGCAATGGACCGCGATGTATTAATCGCTCGCCTCAAAGGCGTAAGAGTAATTCATCAATCTGATGAAATTATTTTAATCGAATATCTTGAAGAAGGAAAAACAAAAACAACTTTTACAATAATATTTATTTATTCATTTATTTATTTATTTATTTATTTATTCGCTGTGTTTAAGTTGCCGTTTCCTCAGGATATAACATTATATTATACATTTCTGTTTGTGGCCATATTTATTAAGTAGAAAGTCTACCTTAATTTGTGTTATTGTTGATCGCAATTTTTCATTTAAATACTGCTTATTTTTTAAAAAGAATTCTTCGCTCTGCTTTGATCTTCAGGAACTTTTCTAATTCCTATAATTTAAAACGTTAAACGCATATACATATATACTCATTTATATCCTTCTTTATATCTCTTACGTTATGGAAAATTGCTTCTATTTTTGCTGGAATTTATTACAAAAATTTGTCAAATTTACATTTTTTGCTATTAAATCAACCTTTTGACGAATTTCTTTTTAAAGGAAGGTGGAGGTGGCATTAACAATTCTCTGGTAATGGCTCCTTTAACGATGATACACTTAATGTGGATGGTAAAGGTGACCTCTTTTCATTTTGAGATTGAAACAACGTTCACTTAAATGAATCTGCATAGATATCATGAATTATCTACTATATCAACCTATATGGGCCGTCCATGTATACATAGTTAAATTTAAAGTACTTGTTTCTGTGTTAGTCTGAAAATTTTTCAGGCTGTTCTCGTATCATTAATGCGTTACTTTTTCAGAAAAAGCCTGAAACTAGCGGTCAAAATGTAATCTTATCATTGTTATCTTTTGTCTCCACCACTTCTTACTATTTTAGATCAAGGCACGACGAAATACCGTTGATTATGGGGTATTGCATTTTTGATAATTTCAAATGATTTTGCGAGGAAAAGGAAAACGCATGATTTAGCCGTTAGTGTGAGCCTTACAGAAGGAAGATCTTGCAAGGTGTAAATCCTTCTAAGCATTAATTAACATTGTCCCGTGAATATCTTATATTTACACAAACCCCGTTCGTTCTACAGAATAGCTAAGTATCGATTTCTGGATTGTAATACAAAACCTCTGTAGTTAGAAGACTACTTAGTGCCATTTACGCGTAATAAGAATAGAGCAATGTGGAAGGAAGCCTTTCGATTGCGGCCGGTGGTGGATATATAAATCAATTAAAAAAAAGCAACTTAGTGATTTATCCAATTGGACTTGTTTATTTTCTTAACAGAACTGTACAGGCTGTATTACCGGAAACTGCATCGATCGATATATGAAAGGGTATACTTTGGAAGATTCCTTCTTCCTCTTCTCGAAAGACGAGACAACAGTTAAAGACATTCATAGTAATAAAGTTCATATACATTCGTTCATATAAAAAATTAAAAAAAAAAATAGCAACGTAGTCGCGTGGCCAAACAGACCTTAAAAATATTTTTTTGATATGTATGGTGTATCGATCGATGCAGTTTCTGGCGAGACACCTTGTATATCTATAAAAAAATAACCGTGTACTTAAGCTTAATATATGTACATATAAGCAAATAATTCTTCAAAGAATTTTTTTTTATATCACGTCCAAACCTTAATTTTTGCGAATATCACGATCCATCATTTATAAATCGCTCCTAATTGCTCGATGGTATTCCTCGTGGGCAATTTTCATTGTGATGGATGCACAATTAAGTACATATTTACCTAACGCCTGTATGCATACAACACATGTGTTCATGGTGGTATTATTCAAGCGGCGACGCAGGCAGAAATAACGTAAAAGGTAAACTTTCTTGCGCAAACATGTTCCGTTAAAAGTAAATGTTCGAAAATACTTTTCTTGGGCGGTAAGTGAAAAACGTGTTATTAGCATGCGGCACAAGCAGAAATAAAATTTTGTTTGCTTTCTATATAGCAAATATGAATGTGGACAAATGTCTGATATCTTATGATTATCCGTGGAAAGTTAGAAAAATGAAGGTTGGGATGATGCTAAAATATTATATTTTGTTAATTCTTAAAAAATTTGAAAAATTTAGAAAGCAAGAATAATAACTTCCCTTTAAAATTAATACAATGTACTTCTATCTTTGACTGATTTTCAACGTTCTTCTTTCCTTTTACAATAGCATTTATTGTACTTTTAAACTAGGTAATATAATTCCGGAATTACAAGAAAATTCTTGATGACATTTGAAAATTTCTTCCAACGTTCCAGCGTACAAGCTAAAATCTCGAAGCTGTCTATGTTTTTAAATGTCAATAGACGGCGCCACATTCACAATTTGTAACCTGCGCAGAATGAGACCCGCCAACTATATACACGCTGCCGTGAAACCCACGCTCTTCAATAATCCACGTGCACAGTCGTTCGCCAGACATGTAAGCCGACAGAGGACGAAGAGCTTTTTCGTAGTAATTCAAAGTAGTGAAGTTAAACTTAGCGTAGATTTCGAACCACCTCGACAATCCCCCTAAAAACGAGGATCAACGTAAATGAGTCCGAAAGCGGAAACGAATGGCACGACCACCGCTTTAACCGGTTCCGAAGACAAAGTAGTGGACGCGGTTAAATTGAAGCGGAAAATCACCCTCTTGAACGGGGTCGGTTTGATCGTCGGTACGATTATTGGTAGCGGGATCTTCGTGGCACCGACTGGCGTTTATCAAGAAACAGGATCGGTTGGCGTGTCGATAATCGTCTGGTGTTTGTCGGGATTGTTTTCGACGCTCGGTGCGTTATGCTACGCGGAACTGGGAACCTCCATTACCCGCTCCGGTGGCGATTATGCTTACATTTACGCAGCTTTTGGTCCTTTGGCCGCTTTTCTTCGACTGTGGATGGCATTGCTGATCATCAGGCCGACGACCCAGACAATCGTCGCGCTCACCTTCGCCCAGTACGCCGCCAAACCATTCTTCCCCGAATGCCAACCACCTGAGGATGCTGTCCGCTTGCTAGCGGCTGGTTGTTTATGTAAGTTGTTCTTGCTTTTGTTACCATTTTTTTTATGTATTTTGTCTCGTAAGTGTAAGAAATCAATTTAGAGGTTTGATGCTATGGTAATTGGTTGATTTTCAAAACGTATCTCTTGTAAATAGTAAGATTGATCGTGTTGAAAATTTGAGAAGAATTTATTTTTTTATCAAATTTATGGTTACCAGGGTTTTTAAGGCGTTGCCCAACGAAATAAAATCAACATATAACGGAACTGTATTTCTGGGAAAATCGAAGCGATTCCCTCAACATTAATCTTAACGGTTTTTAACATTTGCGACTTGTGACAATTACCCATTTCCTCTGCAATGTCAGCAGTAATAAAGCATTATTATTATTATTATTGACTTAGGTATGTCTACTTATACAGTATCCTTTTATAGCATATTTTGTATTTTCTTCGTTTATAAAATTTCGAAATTCCAAATCAAACTACGTGAACTACGTGGAAATAGACCATCATGAAAACAATCTACAACCAAAAATGGAGGAAGAGCACAGAGATGAAGGTTAAATGATTTTGCAAATATATACATACATAATTTCGATAAGAAACAATGAAGACAACAATAACCAGATCCAAGAAAAGCTAGCAGATTGATTGTTGAGTGCAACTAATTTAGCAGAACGTTTATATACCGTTGACTGCAAAGAGTAAACGAGTATAGCAGCTTAAAAAATGCTTATCAAGATATATAGATTTGTTCTTAACAATGAACAGGTTCAGCCAGCCTCAAATAGATTGTTTTTGTTAAAAAATAATCGACTGCTGTTTGTGTCTAAAACGGGTAACGATGAACAATGGTTTCAAGGCAGCAGTAAAGAATACTCAGATAAACATTAATGAAATTTTTAAATTATTTCGAAATTAAATTAAAATTACTTCGAAAAAATACATTCCACGTTCGCTCTTAAAAATACTTATTCGTTGTTTGCGTCAAGTCGACTGTGCCAATTGATCTCTCATCTTTGACATTACTTAATCCTTTTCTTACCTTTTAACTATTACTCTCAAACCTGGTAGCCAGTTCTTTTAATATTACCAATAAAAGGTTAGGATGCATGACTTTGTCATACGAGGGTACTCGTTTCTAGCCTAACACAGAAACAAGTTTTTTTTTTAATAAATTTTCATTTGTGTATGTGATGACTTCCTCATTTGATGGAATTCTTTGTCCTTCGTGAGGTTTCGGAAATAGAAAAATGTCAAAGTGTCCTTTAGTTTGTAGCCCAACTGAGGTAAGAGTCTTGTCTTGGAAAAAATGGTGGAGATGTCCACATTTTCTAACTTTAATTCGACAGTCGTCTAATGCCATTTGGAGCATTTTCTCGTTGTTTTGGCAGGTGCTAGATTCATTAACTAATGCAATTGTTAATATTTATTTGATTATACGAGCTTGTGTTCTTTATTAGCTATATTCTTTTCATTTTTTTCTTTTTGGTTGTATTTATAGAACAAATAATAAGAAAACCGAAAATATTTGATTAAAAAATTTGATTAAATTAATTTTAGTCCCGATTTAAAGAATCTCAGTTCGATTTGGTAAAAGGAATGCAATAATTGTCCAAATTCAACTTTACCATTTTACTAGCAAATTTGCGTTTTCTCGTTAGACAATCGAAAGTGCGTCGAATGTTAATCGCTACGCACGAGTACGTATGTTAATGAACCGGTTGTGTAAGCCACGAAGATTTCAATACCCACTAACTCGACGAAATGAATTCTTTCATGGCAACGTTTGAATAGTATCTTTAAAACTAAACATTGTTGAATGTTTATTTTTCCATCAAATCCAGTTCCTGTTTTCCTTTTACTCAGATAACAATATTTACGTTTCTGAATAACTGACGTATGTATTATAAGCACTTGTGATGATAACATTAAATCTGTACGCAATCGATTTCTTTAATGTTTCGGTAACAATTCGCGTAGTATAGTAGTCTAAATTTACAAGCGAGGAACAAAAATAGGTTCCAAAACATAATGTAACGTTCATTCTTAGTTGTTTCGCTTTCTAAAGCCAGGAATAACATACGAACACTTGATTAAATTTCTGATCTTAACGATGAAGAGAACGTTATAAACGGTACATTGTGATTTAATGTACTGGGGATTTATACGTGCGATACTTCGTGAATATCGAGCATAAAACGTAATATGTCTAAAAAAATCGAAGGTATTACTTGTTTGAAATCTTCAGAAGAGCGGAAATGCATAAAATAGTATTTTGTTTAGATATCTGAATATTCTGGCCGAATGCGAAGAATCTTCATTTTTTTTTGAGTACTACAGTATAGTCTCCAGCTAAAAGTCTTTGAAATGATTCCAAGTTTCCGATTGTGAATAAGATATATTCAGTGGTAGGCGACGATGGTAAACATTTTTTATTTTGGATAATGTCCTTGGATATTTCGGACGATTGGTCTGCTGTACCATCGTCATCGTGGAAAAAATTGTGAGCTAATGTGGTTGAATCGTTTAAAACAAACGATGACAATGATGACTATTATGTGAGGTAGTTTATGAGGTACACTATTAGATGTTTAACATACTGAATAATGAAATACGCGGGGTTACTAATGTTTGCAAGAATATCTTTCGAAGAATATATTTCGAAGAATTAGCAGTTTCTTAAAGGTTGCATATAGCGCACAAAGATGTCCTTCGGTGATTTCACCACTGCATTATATTAAGCATAGAAAATAATATACCAGATCATTAAGTACTACTTTTACAAAGTAGTAGAGAGATCAAGTGATTCCTGAAAACTTTGCTTTGTATTTTTTGTTTAATCTGTTGAAGCGGTCTCAACACGTAAACTAACAAAAGCTGAAGATATCAACTCTATTGTCAAAAAGATAAAACACATAGATATGGCTATTAGTCACAATCAACATGAACCACTGTTAACACCTAGCGAATCGAAGGAAAAAAATCCTGGATTATATAGATTAAAAGCACTCGCCACGTATCAAGGGCTTTGTTACAATACATCCGTTTAGATCGAAGAAGGACGCAATTGGTAAGCAAAGACACGGGCACCTAATTCTTAAGATTTATATGTATGCACAGAGGATGGGATTGATTGAGGAATTCCCAATTCAATATCAAGCACGCCCTTCAAGAATTGGATGTTTTTGAGATAATTTTAGATGATGAATGTAGTGAGAAGATAATTTGATTCATCATCGTCATTCTAGTTACAAAGTTCGTGCAAATTTAATTTTGGACAGAGACATTCACATCATTTTGCGCGTATTTATTTGATTGATAGCCTTTTAAATTATTAGAATTATTAACAATGAACACCAGTCGCTGTCTATATATTTTTTGCGCTTTCCATTAAAATAAATTCGTTTTTCCAGTTGTAACAGCACGAAATGTAAACATTAAAAGTGTGTATTAAATTTATTACAAATAGCTTTACGATCTAAGAATAACGAACGTCTTCAAAGATGATGCAACGCTTAGCGTTCGTTGCCTGTTTGTTTCGTATATCGATTTAAATAGGTAATGGTCCCGGTGTTTTCATGCATAGGTATATATTACGTAGAATGTTCAAATATATTCTTACTCATCGCGTAGACATTTTTTCCTATGCTGCAACATGATCTTTATCGGTATTATATTTCATCAGTATTTCAAATCTTAGAAACAAGGATATCATATGCTTATCTTCAAATCGCATCTATATTTGATTCTGAAAATAGAACGTCACTTCTTAAAGTTTCGCTACAGGTGGTATCGCAGTAAGTGGAACGGAATAGTAGAAATGTCTTTCGGCTGTTGTTGTCGCATCAGCGGAAGAAGCTAACAACATGATCAGCGAAACGTCAAGTTAATCGTCAAGTACGCGACAACACCCGAAAGACATTTCTACTATGGATTACGGTCGTGAAGGCCTACACACAAGTATTGGTGGAATGGAAGTCAACGCTTGAGAATAATTTTTTACTTTTGAACAAGTTTTTAGTCAGAAATCGAATTTTTACGGCGTTATAAAGCAAATACGCTAGACCGTTGTGCGGTATTGAATGGCAAGATATTCCTAGCAAGCGTAGTGTGGCAAACAGCACAAGAGTATCGGCATACTTCACACCATTAAGTTTAATAAATTAATTAATCCGGGACGATCGTTTCGAGAATTCCAGCATCCTCTAAGCGGCCGTCCCTAATGAATTAAATTCGTGTGGTGCGTTTACCGTGTAAAATTTTGAAAATTATACAAACAAAAGTAAAGAAAAATATGGCGGACGCTAGAGCTAGAACTACATTGTTAGACTTAACGACACTATAACTTATTGAATACCCCTATTAAATCGTTGTTTACATATAGAACAATAGTATTCCGCACTAGATCTTTGTATGTCGTCTCATCATATGATTTAATTTATGTAAATTACGTAATCCTTTTAATTGTTTTGCGTGTATGTTGTTTAACGATCCAGTCATATTAGACAATAAATTGTAATATCTTAGGCTTAAAGATTTAGTATTGGATGTGATACGGGGTAAAGATAGGGAGAGGAGACGATCAAATATGTCCTGTTCTGCTTCAAGGAATTCATTCTTGATAAATGCAAATTTTATTTACATTGAACTATCTTCGCTTACACGCTATCGTTTTGTGCTGCTTTGTACCGCGAAAAGAAAACGTGATTTAATATTGAATGGTGTAACGATGTCGTTTTAGAGGCGCTACTAAATTTAACATTATTTCTGCAGTCTTCTATATGACTCGAGATTGTTTACTTCAAGTATTCTTATCTTTTGTACGACGTTTCTGTTGTTGCAGAAATAATGCATGACGTATATTGCCAATGCAAAATAAATGCAAGGCGTATATATAAGCAGTTATTACTATAACGTTTTGGACATTCCAGAGCGATAAAACTAAGAAAGGTTTTACTCAGTTGTACAATTAATATTTCTTTTAGTGCAAATTTAATAGTAAATGTTTGCAACTCCAAATGAATATAGATTTTGTTATTTCGATATTGCTGACTACGTATAGTCTTTTCTGGTTGGGGAGTGTTAGCAAGAGGCCATGTTATCATGTTTTGCTCTGTTATCGCAATCCTTCCTGTTATTGAAAGTATACTAAATCTGCAGGGTTTTGTCAAGTTGCTACTGAAAAGATATTTCTTGTTTAAAATAGAGATGTGTGAAAAATGGATTGCTACCGATTATTAGTATTATATATATTTTAGTTGCTAATCTATTAATGCGAATTATGCGAATCTATTAAACGTCCAGAAACATTTATACATGTTTGTATCACCATTGCAATTTATTGCCAAAGGTTTAAGGTCGTCCCACCTTTAGCTAATTCAAAAATTGCCTGTTTTATTTGTAATTTGCTAATAAAAGCCTAATAACGAACAAATAATCTCAACTATATATACAGGGTTACCTGTAAATAGCACGTAAGCTACCGAAATCTGAAGACTACCTATCAATATGTTACTGAAAATTTAAAAAGAAATTTATTTGTAACATATACATTTTTTTCAAATTTTAGGGCCCAAAATGCAGGTAAAGCCGGTCCATATCTTTGTTTCTCCTATATTATACAAATACCGCTGATGAATCAAAGTTAACCCAGATGCAAATAAAAAGCGATAAAGCATTGTAGATGCTATGAATAGTGAATAGTCTATTGAAATGCATTAGTCTGTCGTACAGCTGATGTCGAAGTGTTTATGTGTTTACATTGAATATGCCGATAACCATATGATTTGCGTTTTTAATGTTTAAAGTTAATGCATCCGAAATGTCGGGTTTTGAGTTATTTGTAGTTACACATTCTTTTTCTTTTTATGAAATTTGCGGCGGTCCTAACAAGGACCGATCTAGGCGAAACAGGACAAAATAATTTATTAATGTAAAAAATGTTCGAAATGTCCACCGTGAGCTCTAATACAGGCATCAATTCGGCAACGAAAGTTATTATGCACACGAGTAAAATTTACCATGTCTTCGCGAATGCGTTGAGCTGCAACATAAATGCGATTTCGCAGATCTTCGACATTTTCAATATCAGGGCGACAAATTTTCTGCCGCAAGACTATTTTGTCCTGTTTCGCCATAAATCAAAATCATATCGGTGTATTCGATATTCGTATAGGATGCCATTGCAATTGCGTGTAATGACGGTGAATGCTATGTGCATACTAAATGGATATCCGAACGCTGCTTCAGCGACTGCCGGTGATTCCCATATGTTAACTAAGACAGAGTCGGACTCGAATAAAGAAAAATCATTTTCTCGTTACTACGTGCACATAGAACCATAATATTTTGTATTTAGGCATTACTCATGCGTTTCTTTCACCTATTTTTTTTTTCGTACTATATCCGAATAAGACTGTATATATTATAAGCACACCCAGATACACAGAGGTATGGACAATGCAAGGACGGTATGAGAAGTACCTGTGTTTGGAGACAGATGGCGTTTTGTTTCTAAATCTGTATTACCGATTAAAATTTTTATTTTTTTTTTATATCAAGTAATATTGCTTTAAAAGCTATGTAAAGTGGTTGCTTGTCTGTATTCTATTGATCTAAAGACGTTCCTTGTATTCTTCTTTCTCTTATTCGTTAGAAATTTGTATTGTTATCTCGAGATAGGGGAGAACGCCCCTTCCCCCCACCCCACAACAATTTTTTTAAGCGATTTTAAATTAGCGGCTTCAATTTAGCAAGTCATACATTTTCTTTAAAACAACAAGTGCTTTGAGATATTATTTCACTCAGTCGGGTATAATAGATTTGCTTTGGGAATGTCACATGAACGACATTGCCCAAATAGGCAGAGTTAGACGGATGATTTCGAGAAGTTGAGACATATGTACGGAACTAAAAGGATATTATGTCCAGAAATAAATTCACTTAATGCAAAAAACAATCTCGTCGTCTTCCTCGAGATAAATATTTATGATACCATCCTCGTGTCTTCGAAACGTAAACATCATTGACAATGACAAATGTTGTTGTAATATATTTACTGAATAGTCGTTATCGTAATGGCTTCGTAATATGCCCATCAAACAAATTATTTGTATTAATTATCTACACATTTAATAAATAACGTTGATCGATTGTCACTTTTCTTCTTACGTTTATTTTGCACCAGGCTTGTTACTTTAATGAGATAATATTGGACATTAATTAATGACTGTGTAATTTCATACAATACAATAATATCGACTTTCTAGACCGGAAAGACACCATCTTTCGCAAATTTGTTTCTTTTGGAGAAGTCATTTCATGTTTGCTTAAGGTTCAGATATGATTTTGAAATCACTTTACAACATCACGCTAATCTCGGTAATAAAAATGCCATTTTGTCATTTTATTGGTGCCAATTACACGACATTTTAATGATATGTTTGTTATACATGTTATTAGATTTCGTCCGTCTATAAATGTTAATGTACCGTATTTTTTTTTAATATGTACATGTAGTGACGTTTTCGACTTACAGTCTCCATTAAAATAACAAACATTCATTCTGGTTCTTGTATATTTAATATGTACGCAAGTATCTCCTATGTTCGTACTCTATCATTAAATATATTTTGTTAATGAGAACCGAATATGTTTATGTATCGTTTTTTCAGAAGTATTAACAGTAACATTTAACTTGAATATTCATGGTTAAACGAAAACTCAACGTTTCGCCCACAATCATATTCTTTGTCTTCTTCAAGAGGAAGTAAAAAGGCAGGCAAGAATTAGCACGGTGTAAACCACGTCATAGGCGAAAATCAACGAAGAACGGCACGCTTATATGCCTGCCCTCTAAATCAAAATAAATAGAAAGTAGAAAATTCGGTATTAAACCTTGTATTTTCTAGAGACCATTGAGAAGCTTGCATCAATGTATTGATGCGATCAATGATTGTAAAAAAAGAATTTGAGCTCAAACGATGAGAAGAAGAGAATAGATAAGGAATATGAAAGATTATATTAGCCTATACGGTCCTTTAAAACTTTGACTGTCCTGTCTAGAAATCGTGCAAATCAAAATTTGGTAAAAACTATGTCAAGAGCAAAGGCTGAAGCAAATATAAAGAATCCATTAAAAACTACAATAATTCATAAAGTGATATCCTGAAATTTGCGTTCCACTTGAAACGCTCAGAAACACGTGAGTTATGCGTTCCAGTTACTCAAATATCTCCTCGGTTATCCGATATATACGCTAAGCAATTTGTTTCACGTCCTTAACCTATGTCAACGCGGCAATTGCCCGAGACACTTTCTCGCATAGCCGGCTGACCTTTAGAGCGAATAATTGCGAACCTCACTCGTCCAGTGAGCGCATTTCCATCCGATAAAATCATTCCATTGTACTCCTTCCGACAAAGGAGGATCACGATAATTACCGTCTCGCATCGCGAGCTTTGTTGACGTTGCTAAACTAAGCGGAAATCCAGCTTTTGCGCTTTACGTATAGATACGCATCGTCCGTTGTAGATGGAGATGTTGTAGAGAGATAGTTATGGTGTTTTTCTTTTTGCTCTTTTTCAGGTCTTTTGACCGCCATAAATTGTTGGAGCGTCAGGTGGACGATGAGAGTACAAGACTTATTTACCGTGGCCAAACTGATTGCTCTGATCGGCATTATTCTGATTGGAGCGTATTATTTAGTTGTCTTAGGTGAGTACAAATTTATATCAAAGTAGACCGGAACTACCGAGTATTACGTAACATTAAGCAGGTCCAATTTCAAGTCAAGATTTGTTGTAAACAATGGCGAATAACGGAGTGATTTGAGTATGCCGTTAAATCTGTTTTTAATATTAACATAATTTTTGGTTAAATTCTTTTCGAAAAAATGAGTAAAGCCCATATTTTTTATTTTAAAAAATAAAGGGACTGTTGCATATAGGGAAACATTATTGTTATTTATAGGTTTTTTATAGTTTATTTAATCGCTGCCATTGTGCAAAAACTATAAATTTTCACGGCCACCTTATAACCAGTCTACGTGATAGAACAATGTATGTATATGATGTTTATTGAGGATTATTATCATTTTTATAATAGTTTATCATGCCTTTAGTATTAATATTTATATTTAAATTATGTAAATATAAAAAAAAGAAAAAAATATGGGCAGCATAATGATTTGCATCATCCTTGAGTAAACAAAAAAATCTGTTATAGTTTACAAAAATCAAAAAAATCACGCAAATTTAGGGGGGGTACCTTACTTTGAAATCGAGGGACTCAGCCGCTAAAGAGAACCGTGTTCTTATACGATGAAGCTCTTTCAGTCTTCACAATTTCATCGAAATACGAATTTAGGGGTTACCGGTGTTCCTTTGTCAGTACTACTTATGTGGTCGCTTTTTTCCAATATTTGCTTTTTTAAAAATTCCTACGATGCTAACGGTACATGAGTGACTCACATACGTTTGCTTAATTTTTCCCAGTAATTCTTTATTTTATTTAAGTACACGCAAAAAATTTAAATGTGACCCACAGAAATCTTGAGGTCGTATTAATTTAAAATATTTATTAATTACTTTTTTATTACTTTCTTTTTTTTAACAGAAATCTAATCATATCATATCATTTTACTACCGACCTCCTGACATTTTCCGAAATGCTTTTTTAATTGACTAAAAAATACACATGGCGGGTCAAAATAATTTAATCTCTTATTAGTTATTAGACGCACAGTTAATTGACGACAGATTAAAAGCATGTGTTTACATTAGATTAATTGATAGTATGTTAAAAATTTGAATACGTGATTACGGCTAATGCAAAATAATAAACATTCCTTGGATTTAACCGTTCCACTTCTTATCTTATATGTGATACTGCACAAAATGTTAAGAAAGCCTTATTATAGCAGGAAATCTTACCTTACTTTACGCATTATTCTTTCTATTTTTACTGGTGTCGGTCGTTTATGCTCAATTAAGGTTTGCTTCTAAATATACATCAATTCACTTAGTAATGCATGGGCATTACTAAAAAAAGTTGCAAACTACAGAAAGATTCATAAACATGTGGAAGTCCACAATATAATTTTGTGATGTAGAAAAAAGGCTCATAATTCAACAATCGAAGTAGTCAGGAAAAAAAAACATCTAAACACCTTTCAAGATTTTGGTAATTAATTGCGTCAAAGGCTTCACTGCTAGAATTACCAAAACAAAAAACAATACTTGTTCATAAGATTGGTTGACAATATAGGTGAATGCAAGTGGTGAGTCGTATATACAAGTGTAAATGATCTTACGCAGATGTCTTAAACATAAGCAAATTATAATATTAAGTAATAACAAGTTCTTTCAGCTCTTCATTAGTTCTTTACCAAATCTCCTTGTTTTCTTTTTCTACCAAATATCTCTGTCTTTCTACACTTTTCAATCTTGTCTGCTTTGTTCTATTTATTGTTTTGTATCCATGAACTTTAGCTTTCCGGAAGATATTATATACGTTTATTACCTATTATCAGTGTTCTTCAATTCTCCTTATAAGAACCAGGTTGTTTGTGGCATGTAAGTCTTGTTCCATTTACATATGTGTGCATCCCTTATGACTTATCCTAACAGTATATTACAAAGGATATTTCCTTATTTCAATCCTTCTTTAACTTTGACGATCTACTAGTTATTTTAACCATGTTTTCCGTTTGTTGTAATCATTCTTATTAGTTCACTGTCAATTCGAAGATATTTCAGTGCTTTATAAAGTCCCCTTCTGCTACTCCATCGTAACAAGACCGTCGTTAACTTCGACCTAGAGTTTACGAACGCTGTATCTAAAATTTAGTAACCATAACGATAAGGTGTTGGTGCACATGATCCTCCGTTTGATAACATTGTCAAATATTTGATTTTAATATTTAATGATAGTAAATATCTCGAACAGTTGACTTTAGGGACAAGGTGTCCTAATACCAATACCTAATATTATTTACATGCGATGTGTACAGTCGATCAAGTCGATAAAAAATATATCATGCTATATACATAAAATAAGAAAGTTGGTGATTACTTTAGGTGCAGCTAGGGTTTCATAATATCGCTAAAACTTCTAAATAACGAGTTTTGCGAAATATCGTCTATTGCTTTTATCTTACATGCCACGTTGACAAAAGAGAGATGCCGCTTTTTTCCGTATTTTTTCCCTTCTTCATTCGGTGATAGTATTGTTTCTTCCGGTATATTGTCACTTATATCGTTTCCTATTTTATCCTCGCTTTCCGCGCCATTTTTGTTGTTCAGCTACTCATCAAAGTGTTATGCCCATGTTCTTCATCTTCAACAATTTCATCGAACCATTCCCGCTTCAATTGTTTCCTTTTTTTTATGACTTATTTTTGCATCACGTTTCATTTTTATTTTTAAACGCTCTCATCTTTGTGTAATTATTTTGTTTTATTCGTTTTTCTTCGCTTTCTAATGTTACGTCCACACCTTTCTCTATCACTTCTTTGATTTCTGGTCTCTGTAATTTTTCTGTATTATTAACCGTTCGGTATCTGCATTCAGACATCTAAAAAATTTACATTTCTTCTAGCTCGCCGATATTAATGATTTTATCCCGACTGCTCTAACTTCCCCCGCCGTTAATAAATCGTTATTGGTCTTTTAGAGGTCAACAGCCGTTCACAATAAATTATTTCCATGGTCTGTCATTTTCTACAATATCGTATGATTCGATACTCGAGCACTCCGTTACGCTGAAGTAAGCAGATATTATTGTATGGACGGTGCGTGCAATCGCCTTGACCTCCTTTCAATGCACTTTTTTTTCAAACGTATACACATACGATTTTAAGAGTTCTCCATGCGGCTGCAGATATAATTGCATAACGCGGCAAGATAAATCGGAGATAACGGATCGTTTGCAATGGCGGGAAGCCGACTTATTGTGAAGGTGGCATACCATAATTACGAATCGATCGCGCTACGATTTCCCTTTTCGTTGGGAGTTTTATATAGAAGTCGAGAATGTGGAGATGTTTCTGCATGATAAAGTAGCGTTCAGGCCTTGGGAAATCAACCAACTGTTGCTGCTGTTGGCGAATGTTTCCTCGGTAGAGTTATTGCCGCTTTCTTTCACTAGTTACTTTTTTCCACGTGGAATTCCGTCAGAATAAAAAGAAATCGGATTTAATAGATAGCCCGATAATGAATAAGAAATATAAGAGCTTTTGTCTGTATCTGTTTATTCAATTTCTGTTGTAAATAATTTCCATCCATTTTCGACCAAGATTATGTAAAAATTATATAAATCTTTGAAGGACAAAAAAAAAGAAAATAATAATGATTGTTATTGTGCAACCACTTACAACGATCATTGCTGACGTGCCATGAAATTTTTATTGTTCCACATCAATAGTTAAATCAAATAAAATTGCAAGTTTTTCCTATGTAATAAAATATTCTTAGAATTATACTTTCAGCTTAAATAATAGAATAAATGCAAGAGCAAATGTATTACAATTTAATCGTATCCATTATTTACTAAACAACCTTGTAAGTAATTTAATACTTAATAGTGAACTGCAGACATCTCTGTATTATCTTATTATCCACATAATATATCAAAATAAAATTTTCCCTTGACAGCCTAACCGCGATATTAAGAGCTTGATTGATTAGATTTTTAATTTGTTAAAAAGGTTGTTGGTTTTAATGCTGTGTAATTCTATAATCGCAGATCGTCATTTTGCTGCATGTTTGTTGACAATAGATTATTTAAATGAATTCTTATCTGAGACACCAGCAGATGTCGACACATCTGTTAAAACAAATCGAAACAAGCTATGATAAATAATACTTTACGACCAAAAAAATTCTGAAATTTGTCCGATGTAAACGATTTTATACGAAAGCTCTAATTTTTGACTTCACTGCCTTGCCTATAAATTGTTGTTTTTTTTTTTTTATCCACATAAATATTATCATTATTTTGCAATCTACTCACGTTTTTAGATATCTGCATCTGCATTCTATTGCATTGTTAAACAAATTTTGCTGTAGCCGTATCGATAAAACAATGGAATGATTTTGTACGCATGTTGTAACCCTTGATAATATTAAAAATATGCAACGTAGGCAGATAACTTAGTCAGCACATTTGAAACATATAAAAGGGATACTCGTTCAATCCTAAAAGAAAAGGAGTATTAAGAAATCCTTCTCGCCCGTAAGTCGTTGCTCTGCCCGTTCAACTACCGAAGTTTATATTGTTTTGAAAGTAATCTATATAGCAATTACGTATTGTTACGGAGTGTTAAATATATTTCTGAACACATCGTGTATAAGATACGGTTGTGGAACGAACCCCATCTAATAAGCAGAGTCATCTATGAACGTAGTAATTCTCTCCTTTTCATATGGTTGTGTTGAATGTACTTGATAGGTGTAAAACTCGTATTGTTTTGTTGTTTGTAATCTAAAAGGTTGTCCATTTATGGTATATGTAGTTTCTAATAGCGTTACATACGAGTTAACTTGCTGTTTTATTCCAATTTGCGGATGAAGTTAAAACGAAGTACGCAAATAAAAGCTACCCTGATGTCAGAAATTTTTTTTCCCCGTATTATGTCGAGAGGAATACCACAATGTACAGAGATTAATCGAATAGGCTTAACAGCTCATAGAAAGCAATGTCATTGTGGTAGCGATAATGACAATACTGATATACCAACACACAAGCGTACTCTGTGTTTATAAAGTTGCTTATCGACTTCACATAAATAGATAACAGACTTCCAAGTATCTAGAAGGTTGAATTTAATTCCAAAGTACTTCCTGTGTATAATAAGACGCGAATAAATTGATTATCTCGCATATTGCCTTATCAAGCCGTATATTTTGCCGAGCGAGGCGTCTAATCTGATTAATTAATACCGGTTGTTTCGATTTTGCTGAAATAAATCTCGGGACCTCGTTGGTATTGTGAAGAGAAGTAGATCGTTATGACACTTAATATTTCTTAAATTCTGCGGATGATTTATGGTAGTGTTTCCGATAATGAATACGGATCTCTTGTATTAATGTCAAAAGATATTTACAATAGGTTCGTCTGAATATCACACCATTCCAGTTTTCAGAAATTCAATTTTTTTAATGCTGATGTAAAAGGGTGACGTATATGGACAACACTTTATATATACACTACTTTATATAATCGTTACACCAGTAAAAAATGCAACTGTTTCCGTTCTTTTGAGTTAAATTGTTTTAATTAAAGGATCACTGATAAGCGGTTGCCACTTCATTAATTTGTCAATGTATGATCTGTATTTCATTTCAGTTTGATAAACGTCTCAGGCGGCTATCAGCCGCACTCTCACATCACGTTTAGTGACTTCAGGTTGTCCAATTATCCAATGCAAAGGTCTCTTTAATGGATGAGAGCTCGATTTCTAGAATAAAATTCTTTTGTTGTCTTTGGAGCCTGGGAGTTAAAAGTCCAGCCAATGACGATAGTAGTGAAACGGGACAGTTATTTCTTTCAAGACTTCTAAATTAATATATCTTCCTACGACAAGTTTTAATATAAATCTAGGAAGTTGTGTTGGTTTGTTTAAATTTTTAATATTTGTTCGAAAATTCATATATCTCCTCCAATAAAAATCTAAATTGTCGTTCTAGAGACACTCTCGAATCTAACGTTTCTAAATTTTCATCTAAATAAAACATAAGTTCTAAATTTTCTCAATTTTTTTATCCCTTGCAAAACCATTGCTGAAGGAAATGTCTTTAAAGAGAGTAGGTGTAGCTCTACTAAAGAATTAAAGAAATCTCTCCTTCATAATGTTCTGGACTTAGCAAGAAAAAAACATTTTCTTAACGTACGCACGTAACGTCTTCATTGAGGTCGATACATTTAATTCAAAATTTTTGTATCTTTTTTAAAAATGCAATTTTTCTAATCCTTCTTTTTGCAATCACTTCATCGTTTGAGCTGAATCTTTTCCGCCGAGCTAATTTTCCATATTTGGAAATGGGAAATAATCGCTGGAGGCTAAATTTGACGACGACGCAAATGTGTACGCGTGCATTGTCTTGACGAACAAGAATTTTGTTCTACTAACATTTATACAGATCTACAATAACATCCTTTTTTTTTTTCTTCAGGAAAAGTTGAACATTTCGACAATGCCTTCGAAGGAAACTACGATCCAACCGCTTTAGCATTTGCATTTTACTCCGGTTTATTCGCATTTGGCGGCTGGAACTATCTGAACTTCGTGACTGAGGAACTAAAGGACCCATATCGGTATGTTTTATTCATTGCGTACACATTTATTTCACTGTATATAAACATATATGTAGCTATCAATAACGCTTGCCTTGTGCCACAGTCCACATGCGTTTCGCGTAATTTGCAATTAAAATCGAGTGTACATGTATCAAATATTTGGTTTTCAAATGTGTTGCATAATGTTTAGTGCGAGAACTATTGAATTAAAGATATTTCCTACAGCTCAACCTAGTTCTTTTCCTTTCTCATCTTCGTTTATTTCAACTTGAAACGTATCCCTGGCATCCGAACGTGATTTTTCTCGAATTGAACCACTTAGTTCTAAAAACGGACGCAATAAAAATCATTTATGTGAATAGGAAAAGATAGTAAACGCATTTTTGTGACGGTATTATACTAAATCCGGCTTTAATACAGATTTTCGATACGCGAAACCTTTACAAGCGCGCACTTATTTTTTTTTACTATAGTCGTTTTAAATTGTTTGGTGAAAGGATTTATGGTTCTTTTTTCTTTCTTAATTTAAGAAATCTACCTCGAGCTATATGGATTGCTCTACCAATGGTGACTGGCGTCTACGTCTTGGCCAACGTTGCATATTTCGTCATCCTGTCCAAAGAAGAAATCTTAAGTTCGCCGGCTGTTGCGGTGGTAAGACCTTGAAATACTTCCTTTTTTTTCATTTGTAAGGTCGTAGTTGCGAAATATTAACAATCGAAAGGTACTTTTGCTTAATAAAATAGTCCCAACGTTGGCGATGCAAATTCTATAAATCTGTTCAGGATTTAAATTTAAATATTTTCTATTTTAATTTTAGTCTTTTGGTCATCATACACTCAGCAAGGTAACATGGCTAATCCCTATTTTTGTTTCTTTATCCTGCTTCGGCGGTGTGAATGGAGTTCTCTTCACTTCTGCAAGATTGTTCATGACCGGTTCGCAAGAAGGACATCTACCTGACCTATTCTCATTTGTTCACATTGACAAATTGACACCCATACCTTCTCTAATATTTACGGTAAGTACGAACATTATAAAGAAAAGTACATGTTAAATATCTAACTGTTGACGTCAGTTATTATATATTTATTTGATAGCCCTGACGGAGTTCGTATTAATTTTTCAGTGTCTTGCGTCGTTAGCTATGTTACTGGTTAGCGATGTTTTCGTTTTGATCAACTACTACAGCCAAATCCTCTGGTTTTCCGTCGCCGCGAGTATTGCCGGGATGTTGTGGCTCAGGTATAGGAAACCGCAGATGCCGAGACCAATCAAAGTCAACTTGATCATTCCTGTGCTGTTCCTCTGTTGCTGCGCATTTCTCATAATCTTCCCGATCCCTACGCAACCGTGGAACACGGTTATCGGAGTGGGAATCACTTTGACAGGTAAAAATAACAACGCGGGGCACCGGCGACTTACATATCCCCGTTGTGAGTTGTCGGCGATTCGCTTGATGAGAAGTATATCATTGTAATCTATTAACGCGTCTTATTGTATTTTTAGGCATTCCAGTGTATTATTTGTGCGTTAAATCGAAGAAGGCGGACAAATACAACGTAATTAGTAGTAGATTGGCGAGGACTATACAGAAGATCTTTAAAGTAACGTATCCGATCGCGGAGCAGAAATTAGCGCCTTAATTTAATGCATTTTTAAAACAATTTTTGTAGAAATATTTATTTAATAAGTGTTTACACGTTGATATTATTTATTTATTATTGTTTTCTTTTTGTTTTGTAAATGTGAACGCCAATGTAGCTATTAATTTGGCAAAATACGTAAATAAAACATGTAAAAATAATATGTTTTTTTTTTATATATATTCGACAATCTGAGATGAATTTGTATTATCTAGTTTTCTTGCGCGAATATGAAATGTCTTCAAAATAATGTTAAATGTATTAGAAGTAGCATTTGAGTAGAATTTGAAATGTGTACCATATTTCAAAAGAATATGAAGAAGAATATCTGGCAAGTTTTAGGGAGAGCATCATCTCTTTCGATGTTAATCCCTTGCTTATGTAATAATGGTCCTAAAAGTTAGGATAGATCCCTAAGAGACGCTTTTGATTTAACTACTTAACATAGCGAATTGGGCATATAATGCAGTAAAACGTAGAATTATTACGTTGACTGGAAAAGATCAACGGGTATTATTTTGTTGTTCAGCGCCGTACCAAGAGGTACATTTATACTTAAAACGGAAACATTAATAAAACATATTCCCTCGTTTTATGTTCTCTTCTCTCTAAGCATGTTCATTACATAGTGCTGTTGCAAATTATATGTAACATCTACATACAATCCTTTTACATTCGTTTGAATCGGTTTTACCACAACTTAAGCTTGCTAATTTTAAATTCAATTATATTAAAGTGATACATTCCGGTGAATAGTTTGGCAAGTCGGTCAATCGCAATTTGTCATTTTTCCACAAATCGAGTTCCTATTTATCAATATTTTTTTGCTTTATAATGAAGGGATACGTTCGTGAACAACTGCGGCACGTGGTTCATTAATCATCATCATCCTTGCATCAGCGACGTTGTGATGAGACCAAGCGACAGTATGGACGTGTTTTAAATAAATTGTAACTTTTGCAGATTAAATTTGGTTAAGGAAACAATTTCTATAATTCTCAAGATTAATAACATTCTTAACAACGCTCGCTTTTGTTTTCTTATTTTTTCTACCTTCAACCTTTGATCGCAAATCAACAAATTCACTCGACAATATTTCCACTGTTTTCGATCGAGCATGGCTTTTTTGCGGTGATATGTTGGCTGAAAAGTTTGATATATTAAATTTTGTTAAATTTCGTTTCATATCCGCTATCGTTTGCACTTCACAATTAATCATAGTTTAGTAGTGGTTAATTTCCAGGAGGATATTTATGCTTACTCATAAATTTCGAAAATTGCTCGATGAACGAAGTGAACCTTTTATATTAACTATAAAGTCAAGTTTAATATATTATATGCCGTTTGATGAATACAGAATTCATGCATTTACAGAGCAACGTATTATTTTAAAATTCTTGGACGCTAATTATTTGAGATGGATACTGATGTAAGAGGGTGCAGTAAAGATAGTTACTTGATTTAGTTATAAAGTAAGTCCACCAAATGATTTATTACAGTGTTCCTATCATTCTTGAAAATTTCATAGGTAAAAATCTGTTTTTTCTGGGAGAATTTGAACAAATAATGATCAGGCACTATTGTCCAATATTTAAAACTTCAAGTACGTTATTAATATATCTGTTCAATTTCTCCATAGATAGTTCTCTTTGCAAAGCTCATTTATCTATGATAAAATGTAACATTTTAGATGTGAATTTTGCGCCCTCTAGTAGTTGATAGGTTAATTATCCTATTATAGGTATCCACCGTATTCAAAAGTAATATACGAAAGTTATTTCTATTTGCAATTAATTTAGAACGCCTAAAGAGATAAATTCGTTATTCCAAAAGCTGTTATTTATTCGGCAACTTTGGTAGGCACCAAAAATGTTTGTATTCTTTCTACCGATTCTTTAATTTAGGCTACCAATTCTACATGAGAAATGTCACCAAAGAAAAATGTGATTCATTGTTTATTTGAATCGTTCGTACATTGCGCGAATATTTTACGGGCTATCGCTGCTTAGTACTTTAAATTAAATGGTCGCTTTAGATGGACGTTGAGATCTAAACAATACGGTTTCAGAATTTGACCAAGCAAAATTTTAGATGTTAACATTAAGCCAACAAGACGGAGGTATGTATGTTCTTTATGATTTTAAATATGCCTAATGAAATTATTTTCTATTTGTCTAACAGAAGCTGACGATGCCAATCGTTTATTATTTGAAATTGTATCAGCGTTTATATGTGAAAAGGAAGGTCCGGATAAAAAATATGTTACATACAAATTGGTTGTGAGACATGCCTCTGGCAAGCAAGATGCTATACCAGCAACAATTGATAGAAGATACACAGATTTTTACAACTTATATATGACATTGAAGAAGGATTTTCCCGATCTCATGTCCTCCGTGGTATTTCCCAAAAAGGTTATATTAGGAAATTTTGATAATAGCCTGATCTCCGCTCGAAGTACGGGTTTTGAATCGTTCTTGAAATTCATCTCGCATGAACCAAGGCTGCATGCAGCTCGTGCCGTATTGAATTTCCTACAAAACGAGGAGATAAATAAAGTGAAGGAGCTCATTAACTCGAAGGAATACTCATACGCCATACCGTTATTAGAGAATATTTTTAGATTATTAAATAATGTATATACCGATCGATCACCGCCTGTATTACTTGCCCTTTGTAGGTTGTTAGGGTGCTGTATGTCAATTCCAGGTTCGCCCAATGTAGATAAATGGGCCGATTTAGCTTTACATAGGTTCGAAGGGGTTAGTGATAGTGATCTGTTAGAATTATATTTACCATTATTGAATGCATGCATTAAAGTATGGTGGCAGATGGGCAGAGACAAGGAGCAACTTGAGAGAAGATTTTTGGATTTACGTCGGCAAGGTTTGAAAGCTAACGATTCAGTTAGCCTTTTAGAGGCAATCGACATCGTTGAGAAAAAGATTTACGATAATTAGAGTCAATATTGTGATACTGTTTAAGCTTCAACCGTACTTAAGAAAATTGAAGACCTACATATATTCAAATATAGCAAGTATTTTTCTATGCCTTGACTGAGGAGAAAAAAAATGTTTTCTTTTTCTATTATTTCATATACAGCGTTAGTAAAAAGTCGTGGAACGGTCGAATAACTTTGTTATTTGAAAATTATGATTTCTGAAATTTGGTATGGGGGTATAGTTAATAAAAATATTAACTGTATTGCATAAAATGCATTTATATTAACTATACCCCCATACCAAATTTCAGAAATCATAATTTTCAAATAAAGTTATTCGACCGTTTCGGGACTTTTTACTAGCGCTGTATGTACATGGCTCTTGTTTGTCTTATGTGACTGTGTATGCAACAAAAAATCTGTTTATTTTTAAATTCATCACGTGTTAGGTGGTTTTAGATTAAGATTTTAAATATGATATAGTTGACCTGCAAATTATATTTAGATTGTATTTTATTATCTGTACTGTTATTTGCATTTTATTTATATTATTGTATTCTGTGAAACCAAAGTAATAAAAAAGATATATTTAAAGTATAACTGTTTACTAATCTCGAATATCCAGAGGTCACGTGAAACCCCAAAGAAATTACTAATCCATAACAATGGAATAAACATCTCCTACATACAGGGGACTTGAAAATTATCCTTCTTCTGCTTTCTCTTCTCAAAGACTGTTTAAATATGTATTTATATTATTTTACAAATTAGTTTTTATACCATACTTTTTTGTCTTACTAAAGGCAAGAGATGGGATTTACTGGGTAAAGTTGTACCCATAAATGGGCACCCACATTTTTTGATTTTTCTCGTTTTAAGGTGACATTGAAGCTTAATCTTTATTTGGAATTTTTAAAAAATGGGCAAACATTTGCACTAAATTGTTAAGAGATGTCCTTAATTGCATTAGGTAGTAACGCTGTCGGACAACACGGAATATTATTTGAGGAAATTTACTAAATAGAGCTGGTACAACAAATATCAAAATCCAGTAAAAGTAATTATTGACTTTTTCAAATTTCATTTTTGAAACTCAGTTTTATGCACGATAAGAAAACAGCTCCCTAATGTTATGATTCGTAAGTATAGTTTATAATTTGATCGCATTTTTAAATAAAAAAAATCTTCGAGTAGAAATCCCTTCTATTTGTAAAAGACGATAATATTTATTTGAATGGCAGACACAGAAATACTCAACTCAAATAAGTATTCAAAATAAATTGTATCGCCATTTAGAGTTACATGCATAATTTTAATCTAATTTTTAAATTTAGACTTGCATGAAATAGGATGTACAGCACGTTTATCTACAAAGTTCAAATGAAAAAAAAGAAAAAACAAAGAAACTGATGGAATGGAAAAAGGGAATTATTCTTTTTACAAATACCGAAACAACATAATCAACATAATCGGCATAGCTCAAAAATTAAAGAAGATTATTTGTATAAAAACCAGTTAAATAGAGAAGGTAAATTTTAACGAAACTTTGATTTTCGTTAAATACACGTATTTTCTTTCCGTTTCCTTTCATTCACGACTGGAAAAGAACGTTGAAATACTAATTTCTAATTAAATGAAACCTATATTTCTTTATCATCCATCATCTTTATCACTCTTCATACCATCTTTAAACAGATTTTCTGTATCTATATTGGCCAGAGTAGCAAAATTATATTGGTTTGCCTTAATAATCTATTAGGTTACTGACTTATGACATTTGCTGTATATCCAATATATAGAATGCTTTACAAGGTGAAAATATACGTCACCTAAGACGATAAGCTTGGTAAATGGTTTTATTGTGTATACGAGAGTCTACTCACCTTTATCTTTGCTCTATTTATGGTACAAAATTATCTACAATTTACCAAAAGTGATGAGTATGCTCTACAATTGTTACAGTAAATGCATAATATAATAATTTGTTAGTTAATACAATGTACCTTGTTTTAATCTATTTAATTTTAACGTGCTAAATAAGCGTTATAAATGTACTGTTTATCATTTTTTCATTTTTTTATATTGTATATAGGTTTTACATGTTATTATTTTTTTTATTATCATTGCTGATAAGTATTCGAAGATCAAGGGTGACTCAATATCATGATAGCTTGGCATATCATCGATTCATAAAAGATATATATTGTTTTATTATAATTTAAAATTTACAAATTTATTTAATGACTGCCATCTAGCAACAATCTTGTGTTAACGCTAGTAGATTTCTGTGGGACGTATACAGGTTTCAAATTAATATGGAATTGTACTGACGCAGGTTACTGTAACCTAGATGTCGCCACCAACACGTTGGAATTTTAATTTAATTTTACCTTTAACTTGGAGATATTCCAAAATAAATTAAATTAAAATTTTTTTACTAATCTTCAGTTGTGTAGAATAAAATTTTTCGTGTTGAAACAACTGTCAGTGTATGTAAAAAACGAGCGCAATGGAGCATTTCCAAAATAAAAAAAAATTGAAGCTGTTCTAGTTGAACAAACATATTTTGACTGCTATAATATTCTGATCAATCTCGATCAATAACTTTATAAATCCTCGCCTTCAAAAAGGGTACTAAAAGTAAAAAAATATAAATATATATATATATATATATATAACCTTATTTTTAAATATCTTATCGAGAGAGTACATAAACTCTCTATTATATCATTTTATAATTTGAATAAGCAAAAGAAATGTATTTGATAAAAAAGAAACTATTAACTTAACTACTGACGAATTTCGAAAAGACATTTATATATCACTTTAATCGTTCATGTACTGCCTTATATTGTGTGATGCCTTGTATTTCTTTTTACCCTGTCTCATTTCTCATTACCCTGTCATATACCCGCCGAAAGTCTATGGATAATATATTAATTTTTTTATGTTCGTGACTCTTTGCTTGTACTTCTTGTAATGTGTAAATCTGGCTGATCGCATTTCTTCCTTTACTAAATCCTTGATTGATTTTGATACATGATACATGATTGATACATCTTTCATTCTTCCTGCCAGCTTGACTTTAGTGTATTCTTTACACCACATTGAACAATGCTACACCTCTATAGTCTGGAAATTCTCCTATTTTGTATAAAGAGCACATATTGTATACCTTGGCCCACCCTTAGCTTTAAAATCAATTCAAAACAAATTATATAAAAAATCTAAGTAGAAGCTAGATATTCGATCCGAATGGAAATTGTATTCAGAATGATGATACAAATTCTTGGATAAATGTTACAGCAACAGAGAAATATATATTTTAGTCCTTTTTACGACATAATAAGATTCAGTAAAATTTCAAAGTTTGCCTCCAGAGCATTTTGTTCAATAATGAAATAGGGAACGTTTTAGTGGGAACTTTCGACAATTTCGTAACGTAAAATCAAAAGGAAATTGACGCAAAATTTTGATACTCTTAGTATAAATTTGTTAAACCTTAACAACCTTGTAATGTGTAAGCGGTGAGTGTAAAGTGACACTGTTACTACCATCCCCTTGCCATAAAGGGAGAACAGCAATTAATTATTCCCCAACATACTCTGCCACAACCAGGAGTAGGCTGTTTTACCACTGCACTCAAGTAGTTCAATTTAACTTAATGAAAAATTTATATTTTCTTATCAAATTTTTCCCTTTGTACTAGATTGCGTCATCCAACGTGGTAAGAAATCATGCCTTTGATTATATGATCACGAGATTGAAGTGCGTCCACACATTCAAGGAATTTCGAAAGCTTCAAGCCGGTCTTGGGAAACTAATAATGATACACCACCACCTTGTACGCTTCATTCTCAATTTCATTAATTTTCTGGCTAATTGAGCTGTTAATCAATCTTTGCGGTCTTCATAGATCGAGAGATCAAATTTGTTCCAGGCTTATTTTCCCCTTTGGATTAATACCAAACATAATATTTAGAAGCTTTGCTACAATTAAAGCTATCATCTGTGTCCAGCATTAAGCGAAATTCCTTAGTTTGTTATGGTTTCTTTTTTTTTAATTTAGATTATTTATTTTGTTTTGTTGACTAATTCTATATGACTATGTACTGTTTTAGAAACAATAACGATTATTATTATTATAGATCTCAATGGTGAGGGTTGCTTGTATATTGACATCATGGAAATAAAAATAAACGTTTTAGATTAAATTAAATATTTATCCGATTGTCATGATAAACAGAAATTTTAAAAAAATATATTTCTCTTGTATAATTTCATTTTATCTCTTACATATCTATTACAGTGTACACAAAGCTATTATATCTAGTAAGTAGATAACTAACGTTGCACTTTACTGAGGGAGCGCTCAATAATTAAAATCAAATTTCGCATCGCCACCAGCGCTAGTGTATACATTTTATTGTTTGCTGAGTGTGCCTCTCTGTGTCGTGACGTGCAATTAAGTAACCCGAATAATTGTACGGTTTCAAGCTCACTTCCGAAAGTCGAGCGGGGACAAAAGGAAAAGCAAAAAGAAAAAAAAATGGGAAAAAATATGGTTCGACGTTTTACAAAATATCTACAATTATATTTATCGCCGGGTGATACGCATAGGTACCCGCTGTTTTGTACGGGGTTCTTTGGCGAATTAAGATCTACACCAAGATAAATGAAATGACAGCGATAGTATCCTGTCATTAAAAATGTGTTATTTGTCATGTTTAGTTTATTATTAGCGTAGTTGGTCCCGTTTTGTGGTCGCACATTTTGACTTGATTATAGCGATTTGTTGGGCTTATCTTTTAGAGAAGGAAAAACGGTGAGTGTAATGAAGGTGGATGGAAATGAGAGTGTAATTAGGTTAACAAAAACTAGACCATGTTGCGTCATACCGGAAGTAGTAAGTAAGTTCTTTAACGTCTCCAGAGTCACTGAGGATGGCGATCTACTAGATGTATAATGGGACGTTTAATTTTAAACATTTATTCTTATTAAAAAAGTCTTCCCCTAGCGACCAAGGTGGTAAGACGTATAACCAGCGTAAGTATAAGCGGTTGGGTGCAAAGAACCTTGACCGGCCCAACCAGTGCCGTTGCAGTAAACTGTCTCTAGGTTTTTATGGAGTATATAAAGAACCATTTTTTAAAAATATTCCAAACTTTATTACTTCAAATCATCATACTTACATACGATAATTTCGAGTATCTTTTCAAACGGATACCTTCATCTGTTAATAATCTCTCCTATCGACTGTTTCCCCATTACCTAATCGAGTCCAGCTTCGAAAGAATTGGCGCGAAATATAATCCCATCAGAAACTAACAAGCGGAAAACATGAAAATTACACATTCAACAAAATCCTTAACGCCCTGGACGTTTGAATAATGCGCACGACAAGCGTACAATGGATCATCGGTCTGATGGTGAATATCTCTCGGCACCTGCGACTCCCCTGGGCGAATCGGGCGACACTCCCCGAGAACATCTCCAACTGCCACCCTCTGCCACACCTAAGGACGTCGTCGACCACCTTTCTCGTCCGTGGCCTTTCGTGCGGAAGACCCCTGGCCGTGAGAAAACCAACAAACACCCGCTACCACATAACGTGCGCTTTCTATGCTGAACATGTTAAGAAGGAGGTCCTTCAAGTGATTAATGCTATTGCACTTATTATTGCCGAAATGGTAGATGTAAATCAGATTTGAATAATTTGGGTCTTCCCGGAACCGGAATTTTATTAATAAGGTTGCATTCTACAAGCTAAAGTGGTTTTGTACTAAAGGAATATTGTCATTGTTTAAACTCAGCGTTTTTGTGTACATAGTTGGGTACTCGAAAACGAAAGTTAATTAAGGTTAATGCGTTAGTAGCTCATTCCTCATAAGCAAACCGAATCTACAAAATCCTATCAACAACATACGTGCAATAAGTTTCGAGAATCTGCACATATTACATCCTAAGTCCATCCTTAACCCATCCTAAGTCCCTTCTTCAATTCTATTTATGTAATTTGTTATATCTATCATCTTCAGGAGTACTGAGCTAGAATGCTTCAAGAAAACAAGATCAAATGTATTAATAGCAAAGAATTTGAAGCCTACAGTCGAGCGATTTGCTACAGTCAAGTAGCAAATCGCTTTAAAAGTACTTCAAGAACTACATCAAAGCACCTTCAGAGGGCTTCCTTCAAATCTGTTTTCAATATCCTTTGTTGAACGGCTTTCTTGGGATTGTTTTGTTACTTACGGAATATCCGATATAAATAGCCGCGTTAGAAGTCGTATCTAAATAAGAAAACAAAATAAGGGTCTCCGTACTGATTCTGTTTTTTCGTTTCATTAACTCTAGAATACGATCAGCACAGTCCTATACCTTTTCGCAATTTAAATACGTAAGTACATTTGCCACAAATAGGCGTCCACTAATTTCGCCACCGCACTTTATCTAAATGAGCAAAATAAAAAAAAGACAAAGGAACAACGATGAAGAAAAGAATAAAGATCGAAGAGCTCACCACCATCACGCAAAAGGAGCAGAAAAAATCAAATTAGTCTAACAGCAACTTAGGGAGTGATCTGAAGGCGGCCGCTATAAAAAGAACATGACCGAAAGATACCCTTTCTTTTTTTCTCTCCTTTTCCCACCACCCCATCCGCCTCTCAGCATCTTTTGCTTAACACAACGTCGCCCGGGCTCTCATTCTTTTAACGTCGTTCCGGAATGTCCGAACTTAACGTTTCGGAACTAATGCCGAAGTCGTTTCTTCGGTAATTAGCCTTTTCCGTACGCCTTAACAATTTTTTAATTTTATATCTGCGAATAAGATTCAAGAAAGCGGCATCGGGGAACACGTTCGAATGTTCGTGAAATGAAACCAACGGCGTAGAGATGAGGGAAAGATGCGGCGCCCTCTCGCGTACCGATAACGAAACAACGCCGTTAGTAGCGGGATCCAAAGAGGCCGCAAAAACGCTCTCTCGCATTAATGTTTCGCTTTAATTGGAATTGTTTTGTGTGCGAGGAAATAAGGGTTGGTTGTTAGTCCGCCGGATGGCTATGGAGTGAGGGGGGACGTTCGACTGGTGAGATAGGGTTGGTTGGAGTATAGTGAGTCGTCTAAAACGCGGCTACTAAATTAATTGAGAGGATTTGCCGATTAAATTGTGTTTCATCTCCGTTTTCATTAGTTGAATTTTAATAAAGAAGAATGTCTGTAGCTTTCGCGCAAATTGGATCTGCGAACGTGAGATTTATGATGATTTAATCTTTCTTTATTTGCTCTTGCTGTGCGTCGGAAATTGAAATGTTATAAATAAAGCGCGGAATGGATTTGAGGAAGGTCTTTGTTATGTTTTAAACCGGCCGATTTGCATTATGAACAAACTATTTGGTAAAATGTGAAATTAGCCCCATTTTTCTTGAAAATTGGATAAGTCTGTACTACATCACCTTAGAACATTTTTAAAAAATTGGCTTAAAAAATTGAATAACTGTTAGAATTTCGATCATATTTTTCTATTTATAGCAGATACATCTTTGAAATTCTGGAACAATGCTTACCATTAGAACAACCTGCAAAATCTCAATTTTCAAAGTAACTAGGACTGGGTGAAAATCTCGTTTTCATCAATTTTTTTCGAGGAATTTTGACTCTTTCTTTGAGGTACTACTACTACTAGAGCAACCTGGAACAACCGACAGAATTTCGAGGATTTTAAGATTTTTGAAGAATTTACCCAAGCGCGTCACTGACATGCGGGTAACAGTACCTTAAGCCAGCATCCATTGAGACTTTGACACATTATCAAATAGAATGAAGTAAATCATTAATAAATATCAAAATATAAAATTGAAAAAATGACCCGAAACAAGGCTATTCTCTTTTAAAACACGCATACATTCCTTCCTTTAATCTCGTGCTTCCATTCGTCAGAATGACATTTTCTCTCCGCGTTCGGTACGATTTTTATGTTAAGCGCGCTTTGCGGTCGCTTAGCATACGTACGACTCTCGCGTGACTTTCCTACCCAGCCACCCTAAAAGGCCACCCCCACACGCCGTATTAGACGTCCTCTCTCCGCTTCAATTTAATTCCAAGTTATAAACCGTTAAATTAAAGGGGAGTCCCCGGGGGATGACCTATACGCCGTGTAACACACACTTGCGAAATCGGCGTAGTGACGGCCGTGTTATGGCGGCGGCGGTGGTGTTACATACGGATCTTGTACGGAGATCAAATTGGAGGAAACGTATTTATACGTCGACAACGACCTTTGGATGCTAGCTTTCACAAGTCACTGACTTTAGGCGTGCCCGTGTGATGCTTTGTTGGAGTTTCATTTATCCTTGGTTGTTAGTGTTTTAAATATTTTTTTCCTTATTTTGTTGTTGTTGTAAGAGTATCAATAATTTGAGAACATCTAAAATTTTTTAGCAGAAAAATTCTTTGGAGAGTTAAGAATAAAGGTGGACGTAGAAATGAGATGTTTCTCGAGAATTTGATGTCTTTCATCTAATCCCATCTTTGGGAGGTACCTCTTTATCCGCCAATATTTAGACATAATCCACAATGTTAACAGCCACGTGATGGTCTGTTCTGGATAGTCCAAGTTACTTTAGGGATGTAGCGGGAGCTAATTTTATCCCATCTCCAACAATTTTTATGACCATTAGTTCTGATCCTTTCATAAAGCGCATGCGAAGGCAGTTGAACGTAGGATTCTGGGCCATGTACAGCTATGTACAAATCTATACTAGATGTGTGATGCAACTTCTTAAAAAAAAAAATTGATGATAGGAAGGAAGATCCTGATTTACGACATTTTCTCAATGGCCAGTACGATCTCTAAATTTCACTTAATTAGAGACTTAGAGACTTAGACTTAATTAGAGAGAATAGATTTTACATTTTTATCGTGGCAGATATTCTAATTGCCAAATCGTTCGCTCTACATCTATCACCGAAATAGGAAATCACTTCACCGGTAAAAGATTAGTTGAATACTACTTCGTACAGGGCAACCAACCAAACCAATCCACCGCTGCTATACACTTGTCACTGTTCCAAACCCGCGCGCAGTACACACAATAAGCCATTTAGTTCGCGGTCGGTGGGCAACCGGGCGAACAGCGGGACGCCTCGCCAAACGGCATTATGTGCTTAAAATATAACGCAAACACGGTGTCTAAGGCGCAGAAAACTTGTCCGATTATCTCAACAATCGCCATTATATCGATTATTTACACTTATCTACACGAGGCCGGACGAGATATCGACGAGTCGAACGATTCGGACCACACAAGAAGTACTTACGCGGACGCCCTTCCTACCCAGCCAGCGTATCGATGGTGCTGCGGAAAATCGATTTTTGATCGACGATGCGTCTCGTCGTTTGTCGTTCCTGTTGTTTGTCGATGATTAGCTCGTATCGCGTAGGTGATTGATGAAGCTAGGCTCGAGTATGGTTTAACGCCAAGTATATCTATCTGTACGTCTACTTCGTTTAGTTTAGTTAATAAGTTATGGAAAGAATAGCGTCTTCATTATACCTTAACATTTCCAATAAGCAACCTATGCTACGCATGGTGAATCCGAGGAGATGGTATGGAACATGGAAGGTACAAGGAAATTTAAACAAAGAAATTAGAAGAATAGGAATAGGCATTTGAACAATTTGGTATAGAACGATCTTTAGCTAATAGAAGGAAGTAAAAAGGGAAGCAAAGCAAGAAATGAAGAGCTTGAAATGGAAAAAATGGCGTAAATAACACGATAATACTAGCTAAGTAAATCCATATTTTTCTGCTAGATATACGCAACTTATTAAAGGGAAAAAAGAAGAATTCCGCTAAACTGATTTTATTAATCTGTTGTGCCATTTTCAGTAGTAGTACGGCAAATATGCTCTTGCGTATTTCAAAGAAGATTATATGTCTGCAGCGTGCTTAATATTTGCTTTACAAAGCGGATTCCGAGCGGTCAACGTATGAAAAGAATATTTAAACGTGTGTGTAATTTGCTAGAATTATTAAACTCCCTATGATCACATAAAAACAAACCAATAAGAAACCTGTTTGTACCAAGAAATATCGCTCGGCATCCCGTGCGTAGGCGTTTAATATTTTCGCGTTTTCTTTAAATTAATGCTGGTAGCACTGCCGTTGGATACCTTTTAGTCGTATGGAACAGCGATAGGTATACGCTGGCGAAACATTTGCGTTGGTCGACCGCGACCATATCTCGCACAATTACTTAATAAATACTGCATCACAGTGAGGTAGTGACGTTTAAATAAGCGCAACGAAATAAACAAAATCCGCAGCATAATGGCGCGTTTGCATATTGAGGCGTTTTGTCGCCGCTGGTCGTCCAATAAATTTGACCTTTTGGCAAATCTATTACCCGTACGGTCGGAATGTTTACGACGATTTCTCGTTATTCCGCGAGATGCTGCGCGCAATTCGTAAAAGTCACCGACGGAACAGGTTATCCTACCCGTGGTGTATGGTAGGAACGCTAGAGAAGGTGGTAGTGAGAATTGATTATTTTGGAATACTGCAGATACTGGTTCATTTGCACTTATAATTTTTTTTTGTAAAATTACACTGACGTACTTTGCTTATTTCATGTATACGGACTTAGAAGCTCATTTAACGCTCTTCATTGAATTAAAATAGAATACTCTTAGGATTCGTGCACACCAAATCAATACGTAACCAATGATATCGTTTGCAGGAATTCTGCATGTTAGTGTATTGTTTATCGTTGAATAATAATAATAGCAAGGATTGTGACGTATGTAGTATGGTAAACAACACAAAAGAATTGGTAATCTCCTGGATTAGTTAATTAATCCGGGACGGTCGTTTCCAGCGTACGAATAATCCACGTTCTCAATCGGTGACCGATAGAAAAATATTATTTATAAGTACCTATTTTGGCCGCCCATGTACCTTAAAACTAAAACGCGCGAAAAAATATAGAATACGAGCAAATAGATGGAAGGGTCTCTCGTTATTGTAGCCCGAGACATAAAACGTGCGCAAGCTTTACCCCAACAAATTGAATAAAACTGAGTGTGACAATGGTATCCATCAGATTTTTATTGCTTTGCTTAAACCGTCTCGTACGGGTTTAATTCTCTCAACGACGTTACACCCTTAATCAATTCCAAGCTCTTTAATTTAATATTATGTCCCGTTTCGTTTATGTTTGGGGTATTTTTCGCGAATCTAATCTACCGAAGCGATAACACCTGATATGCTCTTTGAATCTGGTGCCTATCGATCTTTTCGTTTGATCAATGTAGACTTTATTACAGTAACCGTAAGAAATTTTATAAATTTCCGGGCATCCTTCCATCTTTCGGATTACCAAGAAAGTTCTTAAGTGTATTCCGAGAAACCGAAACATTTGACCCTTCAGAACATTATCAACACCTTTCGATCTGTTGTAACAAGGCAGTTAAACTAATTTCTTTCCGTTAGTTTCTACCGGGATTAGGTCTTCTAAGCATCCTTAGAAGAGTAATCGTTGTAGATAGTTACGTTTTTTATCAGTTTAAGTTTTTCGTTGCACCTACTTCTACTTAAAGTGACTTTAACTAATCCATTAATTATGAAACTAATTCCGGCCATTTTGTGTTGTCCACGGTGGTTAGAATGTACGTATTACTGTTTGTTTTCTTTCTGCAGATGTCCGCTTCCGCACTATTGTTGTTTCAATGATTTTTATGAAATTTGGCTTTGAATGTCACTATTTTGGTAATAGGGATAGCTTAAAGAGATTCTTTATAAGAGGCTAGTAAAATCTCTGTGAAATAAATTGATACGTTTTACTATAATTAGCAATTAGTTTAGTATGACGTGGATTGCATTGCCGGTGTATCTCATCTTAAAATATACGGCAGTAATTAAAGTCATGCTTAATATGTTGATTTAACTAATTAGTAGTTGCTTGATTGCTTTAACTTATCCCAACCATAGAGCTCCAATTATGTATTGGCCCTTCGGTATCACAGAAACCTTATCAAATTTCAAATTTAACATCCAACATCCCACAGTACTTATTACAGAATTACACAGATTCACATGTGTGAGCAACTTCTGCTTAATAAAACAGTCACAACAAATGACGGCAAAAAGCATTTCAAGGATATAATAACATATTTCGTCTCATCCTCTATTAATTATTGTTTTAGAGCGACCATTAGAAAGACGATTTGGTTAAACGGCATCGCCCACAGATAGCACGAGAAAGAAACGGATACAGCAGAAGAGGGATGAAACAACGTAGAGATTATGCTCTAGGGAGTGTAATCGTTAGGTTTGTAAATCTACCGAAATCATCATCAAAGCGTTTACGATGAAGCATGGGCAGTAATTAAGTTTCCGAGGCCCGCCCGATAAAACGCCGGCATGAAAGGTTCCGAACGAGCAATAAATGTTGGACATGTGTTCCTTAGATTATTTAAATCGGGTATATACGAGCTACTGTTAGTACCCGCCATCGTGAAAGTCGGCCGAATAAATCATTGGCGCTTTTAAAATTTTTAAAATTTAATAGGGCTTGCTGGGCAGATGAACGCGCGAAAGTTTGCAGATACCATCTGCAAACTTTCGCGAAAGAAAAAGGAATTTGCGTTAGTTTTCGATCAGATACCGTTATTATTTTATTATTGCAACGAGGTAGTACTTAGCGGTTCCTGTACTACGATCGAGTGGCCTATTATGCCTTCAAAAGTCTAGAATTTTCTTCGACTCTGAGTTTAAGAGTTTTCCCGGGTCTATCTTTCGTGCCTCTAAGTCGCTGTTTATCTCATGCTGTTCTATGCTTCGTCTAGATGCTTGCTTAATGAAGCAATTTTGAATTGTTTGAATGCGAATAGATGTGGTGTTATCGATAGCAGGAGTAATTGCGTCTCTTTCTTGGGAGCAGCTTTTAATAAAGTTCGATCTTTACAATGTAAACAAGAAGCGTTGTCTGAAATTGATTAACTTGATTGAATCTTCCTAAATACTCGTTTATAGAGATATATGGTGCCCAATTGCCTTGTTTGAAACTCTTTGAATGTCCTGTTTGAAGTCCTTTGAATGTCCTGTTTGATCAGTCCTAAATACTTGACTTTATTCATTCTCTACAAGTGAACTCTACATAAGTACCTCCTGATCGTTTTATTTTTGTGTTTGAATAAGAGCAGGTTAAATGGATGGTGTCATCTGCAGAAAGAACAGCTCAATTTGCTGAGAAGATCATAGAATCCCAATTAAGGACCTCGTATGATTTTTCGTCAAAGTTGTTGTGCATCAATGGCCCACTATGTTAAAAGCCTTACTGAAGTCCATGACACTGTTTTTGTGATACAAATTTATCTTTCTTTTCAACTTACGATAATCTTAGTACCGCCATTAAATTCACTCACTTTTACCACCTTTAACAATAACGATCTTTCTTGAAAAAAAAATAGCATAAAAGAATATGACGCAGTAATTCTTCTCTTAAAAAATTCGCCATTTTAGACACCTTTCCGCCACGAAATTGATTCTTTGTAATATCAGTAATCGATAGGACCATCAAGAATCATCGTAATCAATACAGACAAGCGCAGGTCGTTCGCGAAAGATCGAAAAGACGGCGTTTTTATTAAAATATCATATTAGTTGAGCTGTTTCACCACCTTTCCTCCAGATTACGAACTGTTTTTAATAGAAGCGATCAAGAGCAATACATTGTGGAAGATTGTAGCCGACATGGAAGGCCCTAATCGCTTTGTAATTTGTATGGCTATACGCCAAACTTATATGCCATCTGCAAATTACCCTACAAGCTTCGAGAGGCGAAGTGGCGACTCACCTGTCTTGAATGTTATCGTTTTTATTCGTTAGAGGGAGTCTGCGATGGATATGGCGTGCTTCGCGAGCTAATGGATACAAGGGTAGGATAAAAATTATTTATGCGAGCTGGATAGTCTCTTAAATAATGCTGTTTTAGTAATTTTAATACTTTGAATTGGATTGAATGAAACTTGATAGATTGATTTAAATTAAAGTTAAAAATAAAGTAAGTGAAGATCGTTCAAGAGGTTTTCAAACTACGACAGAAACGAGCAAGCTTCAAAAGAAAATGGGTAAACTGCCTCTGGTATCTTTTTATAGAGACCCGTTTTTTGTTTTTTTTTTAATGTTGTTAATTTTTCTATTAAATTTTTTAATTTATAAGATTAAATAAATAATTTTTCAAGGCTCCCTCGTAAAATAGTTAAATTTACCCCTCCCCCTCGCAGTTTTATCGACGTTCTCCGTACGATACAGGGGCCTTTTTCTCCCGAAACATAATTGATATGTAATTTGGTTTCCCCGGAGTTTTGAACAATCATAGTTATTAAACTAATGCTCGTGTTTGCATGTTGTTGCCCTTTTATTACGGTTCCGTTTTTACGTGTTTTACGAGGCAACATTGCCATTCCCTTCCTCCCGTTACCCGCGCTGCAGCCCCTTCTTCTTCTTCTTGTCTAAAAGTTAATGCGCCTTCTGGCTTGAATTTATCTATATACGGTAGAGACGATGGCACGTTAAGTGTGCACAATACACAGAGGACTTACGGGGTAAAATTTTATGTCCGGAGCGATCCGCTCGCTATATTGAATTAAATGTGCATTATTTTAATGAGAAAAAATGGGTATAATCGAGAGGAACAAAACAACAAAAAACTTTCGAGGGTAATCGATTTTAACGTTTTTCTTTTGTTTTTTTTTTCAACGCTTTTGTGTCGGCTTATAGATTGGGGCATCAACAAAAATTGATTATTCAAATTATACGTCTTTTGTCTTTTATTTTAAGCATGCGAAAGCCTGATAGGTACATTAATACACTATAATGGTTAGCTTATTATGTACAATGTTGAGTCAATTTTGCTGTAAGGCTTAGAATAATCTATTTCTACTACAACTATATTAAGCGGAATTAAGTCTTTGTATGGATGACTGAATATGTTATTTGTATATATATTTTTTTTACTTAAATACAAACAATGTAACTATAGCAAGGACTGTGGCGTAGTATGACAAATAATGCAAAAGTATCGGAACATCACGCAAATATAATTAATTAATTCGGGACGGCCGTTTCGAAGATCCATCTTCATTCTCAACCGGTCACCGGTTGCCTTGTGTATACATTCAATTTATCTATAAAAGGTACTGATCTTTTTTTTATTTCGTTATTTAATAGAAATAAATCAATGTCTAAATGACTGAAGTAATGTAGCAAGCAATAAAATTCGATTTTTATTTGTTTCTAAAAAAAAGTAGAAATTGTCCAAAGTTGGCTCATTATCTCTTGCGGTAATCCAGTCTCTTTCGGAATGCTTTTGCCTGTTTTTAAATCAATGCCGTATTTATGAAAATTGTATATCAAGTGTTGCCCATCCCGAAAGAATAAACAGAAATAAAAATTAATTAAGTTAATTTCATTAAATTATAGCTTGTTATCGGATTGCTGTCATATTAAATGATTTATACTATCTTTACTTACATTTTTAAACCCGTGGATTTCAACAAAAACGAATTTTCTCCGTTGCTTAACGAAGGCGTTCTACATATATGCATTCTATCCTCATATCGCGCCCTTTATAAATTTTAATTATTCTTCCGTACTTAACAAATCGTTCCGAGAACAAAGCGCGTAATAAGCTTCTTGAGCTAACGCCCCAAAGCGAAATGCAACTAAATTTATGTCTTTATTTTAACAAGGGCAACAAACCGAAATCATGCGCACTTATATAATATACACATGTATGTATACATACCAGAGCAATTAGTGGCACGGAAGATTGTTAAACATGTGTAATTTTAACATCAGGATTTGTGATAAATTGCCCCGTGGATTGTTATTAAGTGTGGAATTTATTGCTTCGAATAAAGACGGTTAATCAAGTCGCACTTGTGTGAATTTAACTTAAATAAATTATCTGCCGGATAACAAACAGCTATGAGCTTTCTTTGGAACGTCAATTTGCATGGTTTAGCTATTACAAAGTTACTCAAAGTTAAATCTAAATCTGTTTTGGTCGAAGATATGCCTTCTTTGTTATTATTATATTTGATTTCATTAATGCTAATGGTAATCCGTTCCTGTCTTTGATATATTTTTCGAGGAAATGGAAAAAAGGAAATTAAAGCCAAAAATACAAACAGAATACAAAGATTAAAGGGATACAGCGTCCATCTATGTTCAAATACAGTTCAATTCTTATCGACATTCCACGAACGGCTTTCACAACTGCACATTAATCGTTTCGAAAATATTTATCGTTAACCGGCCGAACATACCACCAATCATTGCCTTCTACAAGAAAACAAAAGAGCGTCGGTTAGCCGCGCGCCAATTACCAGTTTTTATTCAGTTGCGGTTCGACACCACGCCGAGAGGGGGCCACCTCGAGACTTCGGTTTTCATAATTTCCTATATAAATAATCTTGGCATTTACACGACGGCGATGACTGCGATCAATCAGTGGTGGAGCGCTTTTGAAAGGGACTTGACGGCTTGACGTTTCTCTTACGTTGCTCGTCTTTCCCCTTTTCTTTTTTGGCTGTGACGGGGTTTCTTCTCATTTACATCTGCTGCTCATCCATAATACAGTGTGTGATTTAAGGACATGTCGTATAACATAGAAAGTCGCATGAATATTACAGGGAAAGAATTCATGAATTACGGTTATGGGCGCCATTACTTGCGATTAGGGTAGTTTGTTATTTTATTATCTAAAAGGAGACGAATAAAATGAATTGTTAAATTTGGATATATAATATATAAATTTGGATATGGAAAACCAACATGGCAAGAATTTGCCGTCATTTTGTTTGGGGTTAAACAAGTTAAGCGAGAAAATCAGGCAAGAATTGAACGAAGCGATTCGGAATGTTGTTGTTATGTTAGGCATGTAAAAAATCATCCAACGCAAAACCTGTGGAAAGTTTCAATTTTTTTAGAAAATTGTTTTTTTTTAACGATCACTATAAAGAAACCAACTGGGTCAATTTTCGTGCTGTCGCTGCTCCAATTCAACGTTTTAGAAAAACAGTAATGCCAAAGCTTAATAGCGCCATTTAGACTTTCATATGGAAGACATGTACCTAGGTGCAAGAAAGACCAGCTCCCGATGGATTCCGCATAATTTAATAAGACTCGTATTAAAAACATATATACAATAAGAGACAGCTGTAGGTACATATAAGGTAGGTGGCAATGTTTGCATCATATCTCGTGACCATTGCTTTATTTTTTCTTTTTTTTCTCTAGATGGCAACGATACGAATATTTTTCTAATTCCGCATCGTCTTCTCTTTACACAAGGATGTTTCGAGGTTATATTTCATGTCAGAAACGTTTAAATAAATAATCTGACGTCACATGTTTTTTAGAAAAAAGTTGACTTAATATTCCATTAAAAACTTTGCATCAATATTCAAATTCACTTATTTATGTAGTTTTGTTGCTTACTATTTGTATTCGTACAGAAATATGTTATAAAGCGCATAATGATCTTTTAAAACTTCTATTGTTAGCGGGCACGCATTGCCCACTTACCTGCACATGTCACAGACCATCAAGCCGGACCTTTATCTAAATGAAATCTTAACGTGAGACCGACTGCTAGTCGTATCGAAGATGGATACGAAGAAAAGGACGGCTATCACCGCTTTCCAGCCGCGAACGTAAACCAGAACGGGATCGAGACATAGATTACTACCTAGGATGGCGCGTATTACGATGGACGACTTTTTAATATGATAAATACTCAAAATATACATAAGACAAGTCGTTTATACATGTAGATGGGTAAAAGGCGAGTGGTATCGAGTGAATGGGGACCATTTGGTATTGTCTGGTGGCCGTGGTTTCTGCCATCTGTCAAGAGTGAAGAGTGATCGGTCATGTAGGGCCCGTCGCACCGTACGTATTACTGAATGCACGTTATACACATAATGTAATACATGTACGCACACAGATATTTGTACGTAATACGTTGGCCGGGGAATTTTGTGAGTTGCGTGATGGCTTCAATCGCGCCGGTGAGATTTCGGACCTCCGGGTCGGTCTGGCGATGCGTCAACGTTACCCAGAGATCAAGAATGCGTGATTTGACGTGGCGTGGATATTGAATTCGTTATCGCTGCTACTTTGGATGCCATTACGGTTTTAAAAATGCTATCGTCGAAGAACGACGCAGATATATCTCTCTGTTGGTGGAAGGTCGTCAGAAATCGTATTTCTGATTTATGATCGAAATTGTTGAATATTTACCTGTCGTTGTACATTTTTCTATTGCTATCAATGTTAATGAAAGGGTTAATGCCGACAAAATGCATCAAAACAAAGTAGGCAAATCTAAGTATTGCTCGTCAGCTTCAACAGGAACTTAGCACTAATTGTTTCCTTATTACGAACAGAGAGTGAGTTAATGTTGTATTTTCAGAGTAAATTCGGTCATAATCAGTACCGTAAGGAGGGTAAGCACTGTTCTGTAGCTCTTCTGAATACGTTCAATTTCTGATGACAACGAGGATACGTAACCGACGGCCAATTTAGAGCGAACAAAGGAAAAGTCACGGCCTTTATGCAATATCGTTGGGAAAATGTTTAAACTTTCTGGCTACATCTAAACGCGATCCTGCAGACCGCTCTTATACATAAGTATTTAGAGAATGTTTGGAGGATAATTCGTATCTATCAGTAGCCCCTCATTAATATTTCCTTCAAACGTATTATAATAATTTCGAAGAAGTTTAATGCAGATTTTGATAAAGTAGTAATAGTATTAGATAAGCAATAAATAAATTTGGAGGCAAAGAGAAAAACAATGATGATAACAACAGATACAGTCACAAATAGATAAAGGAAACAGTTTAAACACCGCATTTTGTTAAACTCTCAGTGCTTTCGACTAATTCCGTTAGTTTTGACATTGCGAATCGGCATATCGGAACCTACGCACTACTACAGCGCATTTACAACGATCTGGATACTGATCACTACGCTGTCATTATTTCCAAACCGTACATCGACGCGACGCCTTTATCCACGACGCCGTAAAATCGCGATGGCGATGAGACTGTCGCAAATTCCGTATCATTTGCCGGAGCGACGGTGACGAATAAGCTGGATACCGAAATAAAGACGGAAGGGCCGTGATAAGGCAACGAGCGCTTAATCTCGTATGATTGATGATAGCGGGTTATAGTTCGTCGGCTATAAGTCGATCCGACGCACGCCATTTAACATGATGAGCTGCATGACTGCTGTTGCTTCACGTAATTTGGAGTGTATCATCGAAACGACGTTTAAGTTGGTCGGCCGGGAGGGTGCAACGCAACGTGCATTAGCGATGGATACGGAATACGATTCTGTTATATTAATGCGTGCGATATCACATTAATAAATTTGTTTTAATACAGTGACAACGTTGTAAGCAAGATAGTTCATAAGGTGTAATGTTTTAATTGAGTTAATTAATTTCCATGGTTTTTAGATAGGGAATGCCTCCCAGACACTTTTGGCAATTTAAATAAAAGCATAAAATTAAGTTTAAAGTAACCAAACACGACTTTACTTAACGGCTGTTCAGTAAATGGAAAGATTGTTGCTCAGGATAGAATTTGTTGTGTTTCTAAATTTGGAAAATTGTAATAAAAGTAAAATCAGGTTGGTTATATATATTTTTATAGAAAAATGTTACAATAAAGGTGAGCAATTACGAAGCGGAGAAAATGGAGAGAAACCGAGGTATTTATCCGTTCCACAACCACTGCCGTTTACTAAGCGTTGCATCCTGAAGATGAAAACATGAAAGAAATTGTCAAATACTTCTCTAATACATACTTTTCGATCATTAAACGAGTTCCAAAAAAAAAAAGAAAACTAATTATAAAGCTTACTTTATGCCGCTACCTAAATGTTTTTCCGACATTCGTACAACCCTATTAAATATTCCGTATTATTTCTTAACCAAAAGGGCCAGAATACACACGACATATAACGCCAATGCCGGGAATAATACGTCGGAATAATATTACCATTAGCCTCCACCGTAACACGGCTCATGATGGAATAACAATTGATACTCCGCCTTCGTAGTTTCGGCTCACGAGTCTCTTATTAGTGCCACCAATTATTCCTTATTTATTGTATTGTCGAGAAGATAATCGGATCGGATAATGTGTCACTTTGTCAACACACATAGGCGTATGTCCAGCCGCATATCGCGCACAATAGAACCAGCGGCGGAAGAAACGAAACGAATTGAAGGAAGGGGAGGAAGAATTTGAAACAGTAGGATTAGCATACAATGAAACAAATCGCATCGAGCAGATAAGAGTACCCAACAATAAGAGTCTGCGGATGAAAGTGAGAGCTGGAAGTGGTTATTCACATTGGAGAAAAGCAAACGTTAATTATAATTATTCGATTATTATTAATTCGATGGACTCTATTGGCACCATTTTCGTTGTACTTTAAATCAGGGTAAATTTAAGCGATACCTTGCTATCAATTCATCGATTTCTTCTAAAAAAGGTAAGGAACATCTGTTCTACGACTTAGGCGATCCCACGTTAAGACCCCTAGCGAAGTGATAAACAACAATCTTCCCTCTTGTACGTGTCAGGTCAGATTTCCGATGGAAAGATAACCAACGTGAAGCTTCCCCAGCATATATCCAGCAGCGTTGCCACCATTCCCATGTAGCGATACGCAGCGATCTTTCTGAAACTATTCTATTTGATTCGACGTAGATGACTCCTTCCACTCTGCTCGCCTCCTACCCTCCCTCTGCGTTCTTACAAGGTACGACGTTCCTCTCCATTCATCCTTATCAATGTCAGAGCTAAGCAGATTATGTTCTAGTGACGCGTGAAACCGTCCGTAATCTGCACGGGTGAATGCTAGTTACGTCCCAATCAAGCGCTACAACACGTGGCTATGCGACAGGGGCGAGGAGGCTATTCGAATATGGAAGTTCCAATGCTGAGTGACTGAAGTGCACCATCATCATCGTCATCATCATATCGACGTCGCGGACAATGTTCGATTGGACGGATTGAGAACCTAGAGAGCGGTCATTGTCGGCGTAGAAGTTGGGGAATTCGACTCCGGATAATCTGGTTGTCGCCTTAGCTAGAACCTTTTATGATTCCGCCGTTGTTAGGAGTGCTTGTTTGTCGAGGGATTGTAGTTGTGCACGGAGATTTGCTTTGGTATTCTTTTCAATAACCTAGAACAAATTTAATAGAATGATTAGATATTGTTATTATGTTTGTTTTTTTTTTTTTAATAGAATCCATGTTTATGTATAATTAAAAACGTCCAGGCACTGATTCAAATGCTCTGCGGGGGTCAGAGATGACGAGCCAATAAATATAACGGAGATATTTGATTAACTTCTATATTAATTCATGCTATCTCTAGGATCTGTTCTCTAGAAAATAGGAAAACTAATAAAAATAAAAATTTTAAATTATGTTTTATCGTATTCATCGCATTAGAATCCAGTAAGCATCCTTTCGTATTATCCCGAACGAAGCACCTATAATTTACCTCATCCGATTCTACATGTACCTACCGCCGCATAGATGACTATAGGATGAGTATTATCCGCTTGTTTTTATCCGTTTTCGTATTTGCATACACGCCGGCATCAACGGAGGTATACCAGCACCAGCAACAACAACAATAATAATAATACCAACAACAACAATAAGCGGTTTCGTTCCGATTGCCGTTGTTGAAACACGAAATTATTTATAATTTCGAAACCGGGGATGGAATAGCGGCGAAACAGATAGCGCTATGGCGGGTATCGTCGTTCCTGTTATGGGAATCCGTCTGTTTATACGGTTCGCTGCGCGGATTTTTCCTATTTTTTTTTTCCATCTTCCCGCCGCGTGCCCCCCGAAAAAAAAAAGATTACTGGTTCCGGCGCGCGTTGAAGATAACGAAACGGCGGCGATTATTCCGTTTCGTCGTCCGAAGCGCGGCATATTTTTATTTCACGATTTAATTAATCTCTTCTCCCCCGTCTCTCTGTCCCGCACCGACGCCTCTGATTCGCTGTACTGTTGATGGGAAAACCGCGGTATCATATTCCTACGCTTTGTCGACCGGAGATAGCATTGAATACGTACAGGCTGTCCTAAATTTGCCCTAAATAAATTCTGTTTAGGTATATTACACACAAAGAAAAATTTTTTGAAACGCCAAATATTGACGGATAAGAAGATTTTTCTACAATGGTTTTGCAAAAGATGGGACCAGCAACTAAGTAGTCGGTGTCTATATATATACATCTTGTATTTATTTGTTATTTTAAAAGTAATACATATTTTACGCGGATATGTTCCTTTGTTTTGGAATCGAAAACGCTTTGGGAAAGGTACAACTTGTTATACAGCATCAACACAAAGATAATCTCCACTTTCAAATTAACCGATTTATTCTTATGTCAACAACGATCTTATACATACTTAACGATGTTCAAAACTCAGAACACAATAAGATAAGAAGATAAGTAGAACAACTAATATCCATACAATGCTGCCTGTCGTGAGATCTTCTCTGTCGAAACCATCATTGACAAACCAACTCTTATTACGTTTTCCTTTTTTTCTGAACCGGACTCGTAATCGTATAGCGAAAATGAAACGAAAGGTTGCTCGATTGCTGCAGCAGTAATTGTGTTATCTGTTAAAAATTTAAATTAAACAAACGTTTCGAGTTGGACAGGTGTACGCAGTCGCCTCTGCGCTACTATCTGATTCCGGTTCTTTGGGCCGTTTTACCTTCATCGATGCTCGGATGCACTAACACTAAGTAGAAAAAAGATAATTATTAAGCGGAATATGCTAATTGATTGCTGCGCTTATAATTTGTTTATCTAGTTTCGGTTGATGGGTAATTTGATTAGGCTCGCAGTGGGCCGTTAGTGGGCTCATAATTTGGTACATTGGAGATATTTTAGGTCAGATATGCGTAATTTATTTTCTCGGAACATGTATTAGAAAAATGGCTTGTTTTAATTGTAAATTAAACACTGCATTAATAATGCTTAAATACTAGGACTTCATGTATGAATATTATTAGTAATGGAGATGGAAGAAAGGTTCGGCTTCTTCTTCCTTTTTAAGTTACCTTAAGATTGATTCTTTGATAATCTTATACGGAAAAGAATAAAGTGATATATGATTTAATGAACCTTCTAGGGCAAGAACGCGTTTACGCGTCTGAGTGGACATCTCTTTTCAATTTTCTGCAAATTTCCATTTAAAATCGAAACCAGTTCGAAGCCGTGCAATTGAAATTATTCCTAACAATTTGTCTGAAAGCGCGAGGGATAAGCATCAGCTATCCAAGCGGAACTTATTGAAAACCTCAATAAAACCAGTAATCTTCGTCACTTTTTATAAAGTACCTCCATTGTAGCTTGGCTCTTAGTATTCATACTACTCAGTTTTGCGTGTATCTGGTCTAAGATAACCTTTGGACGTTAAATCTTTTTTTTCTCGGAGCACGTGTAAAATATAGCAGCGTACCCATAACAATTATTGCCGGCCCAGCTCTCTTGCACTACTTAGAGTCAATTACGGCTAGGAGAAGCGAAGTTGTAGGCGACGCAAAAGGCTTTACTGAGAGCCGTGGCAGCAGCAACCAGCGACGTTCTCCCTGATTATAGTCGGTGTGCGGTTAACACATGTTACGGATCTGCTTCTTACCTGCCCATTATAATATTGCCGTGGGGCTCCCACAGCGACAGTAGTTTCAATCTAACAAAGTGTAGGCAGTCGAATTGGTCGCTGTATACGCTTGATGCAGCCGGAGAAGGGTGCATTCTGCATGTCATGCTTATGAAAATTTGACACTTTAGGTAGGCTAAAATTGAAAATTCGAAATGTTTGTAGAAAATTTGTTCTGCAAGCGGTGTAACTTAGCGGCCCCTCTTAGATGGTATGTTTCTCGAATAATTAGGTGGTCAATCTTTTATTAGAGCATTGTTTCCATAACCTAAACAACTTTTTTACTCAAAATTTCTTTTTAGTAAATGTTGCTTTATTGAATTTGATAAGTTCAAAGTGTTGGAGTTTTGCGCCGAGCTGTAGTTGCAGATTCCATTCTCCTCCTTCCAAATTCTCTCCGGTTTACGTATTTACTACATCTACATATGTACCACATACGTATCTGGGCGATTTTGGCCCCTTTCCTAAACGATACAACGATGTAACGTGGCGTCGGTGGTCCCTGGAGGAACACCCCCCGTTTTGTAATCGATAAGGGTGGCAGCGGAACGACGTTTGCATGTTTGATAGCGACACATGGACACAATCGAATTAAATAAAAAACTCGTTACGTCGAAAGAGGCCCAGGAAGTTATTCAGGGGTAATGGTAGACACGTAACGCGAATTGAGCGCAATAATTTAAGGTCCAAGTATTACGATTAAGGTACGATTTTCCTAGTTTTTCCGATATCGGGCGTTTCTGCTAATAAAAACCTTACGGTTTGAACCGTCTTGTCGTTCTTTGAAGTGTATCAATTTATGATTTCAGAAACAGTTGCAGTAAATAATATGGCGCTACAAAGGAAGTCGTATAGGCTGTTCGAAGTTCGCAAATTGATTCTTAAGTGCTCCTGCTTGATTCGCTGCTTAATGGATTTTCCAATTGAAGAGGAATTAATATCGACAGCAGTCGAATTCATATTCCAAAGCTAACATCAATAGGTTTGTGGGTGTTTATGTTTATCGTTTTCATTCGCCGCTTTCAGATATCAAGTACCAAGTAATTTTCTCCCAATATCGTCTTTCAAGCGGGGGCTATTTTTACATTAATATTTGCTGGAGATGTTCTCGATACTTCTGCATAATTTTTAACCTATAAAGTTAATGCTGTGCCGTGCATTATTTGATATGGAAGATCGTAAACGTCACTAAGATCTACTGCAGGAGTTTGCAATTCAATATTCGCTTTTACTTATTTCAATTCATACTGGGAAGGGATTTCTTTAGGTTTTTAACATGAGAGGCGGCGTCGGTTACTATATTAGCCGATAAGTAGAGAAACACTGTATTTATTTGAAAAATGAAAATATATGGTTAGTATGCTCGTAGATTGAAAAACATTCGTGCATATTCTATGCGAACATACTAAAATACGCAGCAGGAAAATCATGACAACAGAAATAAGATACTTACAAAGAAGGTAAGATTGGATAGAATTAAATACAAAACATTCAGAAAGAATCTAAACGTAAAACTAAAACGAGATACTTGAGAAAAATCAACTTCGATGGCTAAAGCATACTAAGAGAATGAACGCGACGAAAACTGCAAGAAAAGAAGCAAGAGCAACAAAGAAAAGAAGAGGAGGAAGACCAAAGGAAATATGGCAGGACAATAACACTGACCAATAGGTTTTTCTTTTTGAATTTGAACAGCATATATAAAGTAAAAATAATTCGAAAAGCGGCAACATTGGCTTAGCTCTGGTTACAGAGAAAATGCCTTTATAGTATGGCTGGTAATCTAATCTACTGCCATAATGTTTATAAACTTTCTGAAGGTTTTGGAATACACCATGATCCCCGTTCTTGGAGATTATTCATAGACTCATCAAAGACCAGCCTAAAAGCAGTTTTGTTGCATAATGGAAATCATTATCCTTCTATTCCGAAGGTCGTACTGTTTTTATGAAAGAAACTTAGGAAAATCTGAAAATTTTATTAGAAAAGATAAAGTAGAAAGACTATTCCTGGAATATTTGTGCAGATTTTAAAGTCATTGCAATTATTTTGGGTATGCAATCTGGTTACACCAAATACTGTTGCTTTTTATGTCTTTGGAACAGTCGTGATAGGGAAAAAACATTACCATAAGCAAGAGTGGCCACTACGACAACAGTTTATATCAGGAAGAGACAATGTACATCAGCCTCTAGTAGAAAAAGAAAATCATAATACCACTAATCTCCACGTGAAACTTGGGCTCATGAAAAACTTTGTAAAGGCACTGGATCTCGAAGGTGAAGAGTTTAAATACCTTCGTGAAAAGTTTCCAAAATTAACACAAGGGACACGGAAAGAAGGTATTTTTGTTGGATCTCAGATACGAGAAATAGTAAACGATGAAATCTTTGAAACCAAATTAACAGTGAAGGAAAAAACAGCTTGGCTCTCTATGGTACAAGTTTTCACGAATTTCTTGGGCAACAAAGAAGCTGACAACTATAAAACTTTAGTAATGGCTATGTTACAAGCATTTCACGCTGCTGGCTGTAATATGTCTCTTAAAGTGCACGTTCTACATTCGCACTTGGATTTTTGTCCGGAAAATATGGGCGACGTTAGCGATGAACACGGTGAACGCTTCCACCAAGACATCATGAGAATGGAAAAACGGTATCAGAGGAAATGGAATCCTGTTATGTTAGCAGATTACTGTCGGATGTTATGAAGAGATGTTGTAGATATTGTTTATAAGAGACGAAGCAGTATCACTTCACATTTCTAATTATAATAATTTGAAATATACATTAAATTATGATCTAATCTAAAAATACCTTTTCATTGAAATATAAAAAAATCGAGCTAACTTGACCTTCTACCTTTTATTAAAATGAATGTTTATATGTTTTCTATTAAAATTAGTATAAATTGTTTTATGGCAATATCAAAAGTTGAAATTTGTTGGCCAGAGTAATTAATATTTCCTTTCAACCTTTTTAATTTCATAGCCTTTCCAATTTTTTTCGACATATTGTTAGTTACCGTATTCTACTTTATGAAGAAATATCGTCTAGATAACGCAATCAAATGCAATCCTCAAAACGCCGCCCCCTACGAGTAACGTCCTCATATCTCTTAACATTCGCCGCACCCCGCCACCTATCCCAACCATCCCCTTTCCCTTACAATCACCGTACATGGAGCCCGTCATATTTTTCTAACGATCTCTCTAAGCTGCGATTAATTTGTTTGCTCCCGGAGTTAATACACGGACAATTAGTGAGTTTATATAACGGCTCTGTCTTGTTTAACTTAATGGGGTTAAGTAATTGTTTGGGTTTGTCGATGTCGGGTCGCTCGCTTAGAGTTACTCGAAAAGGGGCTGATGACTCGTTCGTCGTCGGGGTTACATATTGCGGGAGGATCGGAAAACAGATAAGAAGAGCCATTTCGGCATGCGGGAGTGTGTAATACGCGCTGCAGTTGGCGCGAGATAATCCAAACAAGTCATATATCTTTCTTCTTCGTAACACTTTTAGATGACACCGGCTTTCGTTGAGGGGTTCGTGTAGCTTCAGCCTTTCGGGCCGGCGCCCCTTATCGCGTGCATCGCAATATTTATTTATTCCATAAATCATTTAGGCTTCTCAGATTTTATAATTTGATCGAATACGTTTTGATACGTCGAGATACGAGAGCGGATCGGGAGATTCGAACAGGTTTCTCGAATTTCCCACGAAAAAGAAGAGATTTAGTAGTTTACGTTAAATGCAATGCGGTTGAACGCATCTCTTGGCTTATATTTTAAAATGGAAGTCGTCAAGAGAAAGTCGTCAAATGGAAGTCGTCATCGATATTATTTACAAAGCATTCAAGGTATCAGTTCGGGTACTTTCATAATGCATATCGTTCTATTATTTAGATTATTAATTTGATATTCTACAAAATACAAGATGCGTATAACTTAGCTCAAATGTTTCACGCAACCCGCTATAATGGTTGTAACTTGGTACTATGCATCTCATATTTGCAAGATTATATTAGTTACAAAGACAAGATAAATGAAGAAGCCAAACAATGTCCGTAATATCAGCCAATTACGATGTTGATATGCATATGCCGTAAAACGTTTATCCTTTCGATCTGAGGTAGCCGCGTACGTCGCAAAAACGGGATGGAAAGCGCTTCTACTTCTTCTACGTCGACAAAGCTGCCGAATACGGATATGATAATTGTTTGGCGATGGTAATTTTATTCAAAACGCGGACCCGTTCGGTCGCACGTAAATAATAACCGACGGACGGACGCGCTTTGGTACACATACACACGCACACATAGGAATCATGTTGATGCGGCGCGATGTCTTGTAGTTTTGGACACGCCGCCCTGTAATATTGGTGCCGCGAGCCATCCATCGCAATAATTAATAACTTCGCTACTCGCCACGTCCTTCGGCTCTTCTTTTACAGGGAGCGGATCGTCTTTTTTCTTCTTGTGCGCATTTGGTTTCGTATTGTTTTTGTTCGCGTTCGATGTATTCTTGTCGCAATGTCATTTTCTACGGACAAAGACGGACGTCACTGTCCTCTCCAGTGTTATTAAAAGTAATAGATGTTCCGAGGAGATTGGTGTACGCAATAATAATGTGAACGGATTTTGCCGCTTCAAATTTCTTTTGCATTGTTAAACCGTCTCGTCGTGCATATTGAAATAGATCTCAAAATTCTTGCAACTTTTCCCTTTCTTAAACGACAATTGAAATCCGTGGTACATATGTTCGTAATGTAACAGGTTAATGTAGTAGAGTACACATGAAAAATACAAGCGCTTGGACATTACAAGAACATTAAAAGAAGCAGTTTTATTTGAGATCGTTGTTATTAATGAGACATGGATAGGAGACTCTTTGATCTCCTGATCCTGATCTCTTGATCAGTAAAGCTAACACTTTGCAATTATAATTTGCAACAACAGGCTTACAACAAGTTAAGGCTACATCAAGCTTTAAAAAGATCACAACTCGCCATCACCATTAGAAATTTGACTTATATTTTTTGAGCAATTCCAAAGAAATACCAAAAAGATAACGATTTTAACGATTTTAAGCTAATGCTGCTAATTGCGAAAAAGGATAATTCCTTAATTGATATTGACTAAAAAGAATTGTGCTTTATTCTACGTTATCTGTTGAAGTTATAATTAAGACGCTAAAGGTAATTCGCCAAAAGAAAATCGACACTGGAAAGGTTCAACACGTGCTGCTCATACCAAAGAGACCCTACCGTGTTCGGTAGCTGATAATAAACATTTCGAAAAAAGGACCGGCCAATTTCGTCAGACTAAAGTCCCGACAAACTTCTGCACCATGCAGCACCCTTTGATGTTAATCAGTTAATCGTCTCCGTGTAATATTTTAATGGTTTCGGCTATACCGGTGCAGAGATAACGGGTCGAATGTGCGGATGTGGTGAATCTCTGTGATGCGGCTCTGTTGCGGGCGTATTGCGCACATCAAACGAAACGCTCCTTCCGAAAAAAAAAAAAGAAAAACACCAGACTCCTACGTAGTATAAGGTACGGGCTGTGGGAGTCATTACCGAACCGATCTTTTGTGTGCTGTTGCCGTTTATAGCCGTTTCGCCTTTGCCTTTCACTTTTGGCCCGACGCGTCCGCGTCAGTCGTGATCTTCGGTGGTGGCAGCACTTGAAAGGATTAAAATGCAGCCCGGTTAATGCGTGTCTCTCGTAATCTTATCGTCTGGCTTGTTACAGATTATTTGAAGATGTTGTTGCGGTGTGCCTGGAATGAAATGTTTATACAAACACAACACAGAAATTTATCTAAATTTAACATGTGCGCGGTGGTAAAGAGGCTTGTAGTAAAATATTCTCTTCGACAAGCTACTTAATATGGTCTTAATCTAATTGAGGAAGCCAATAGATTAGACAATGACAACACTATACTTACGAGAAAATGAGGATAGTGAAACACAGTGTATAGAAAAACAGAGTAGCTTTTTCTTATGGCAGACAAATATCTTGAAAAAAAGAATTCTTACATTCTTTGACTATTGCGTCGTATTGGAGTAGGTAAAGCTTAGGCCCAATGGCGATACCGTCTACACCTAATTTTTCCTCGTGAATTTCAGGTTCTGGGATGTCATGTCTTGTTTTTTGAATCTGTATCTGTTGGATATATGGAAGATTGAATAAATAACGGCTGGATGTCCTTCAACATCTGTAGCCCACGACGGATCTCTAGATTCTCCCACGATTAAAGCATAACACGTACCTTTGTTAATATCCCATTAAATTTTTAAGTTTTCCTAATTCATAGTTGTTCAGGTGACCATGGTTGCAGTTCTTGGCGTGAAACACTGTGTTCATGTACATACACATGAAGGCCTTTTCAAACAAGCCGTTCACGTAATTCGTATTAAGCGAAAAGGCGATTAATTTTAAAATTGAACAATTTAATGACACCCTGTAAAGTTGGTATATCTCCTCCGCCGGTCAGCTCAAGAAAAAAATATGGATAGTGGATGTGTATAATGCAGCCAAGTAGAGCATGCCATGTATGTAGTTAAAGCCCCATAACATTAAAAAAGCTTAGAAGCCAATTGATTCCATAAAATTTAATGAAGGTTAATGATAATCTTCTTCGGGTCGTTTGTCGGCGTGAATACCTACTTGCGTACATATACGTAAGCACATTCACATGAAACGTATACCTATGATGGTACGTTGGTCGGATGAATGGTTGTAAGTATGTACATATAAGATTTGCTGTTCGGGCAACTATAAACTTTAATAATCAGAGTATGGCGTGTTCTGGGGATCCACGTACAACACGATGATAAAATTTCGATACATCCAAACGAATTCTGTTTCTCATAGTTCACTTATATCTTACAGTTATTCTTTAGTATTATGATTATTGGCTTATTTTTGTAGCATTTTCATTAAGCAGAGACTGAAAAATGATTGTTTTGTAGGAGGAAGATTTTTCTATATTTAATTCGGTTGGTTTCAGCTCAGCTGGAATAAACGCTTTGTTTCTTAATTATCTTAAAGATATACATTTCCTGCAGGCATTTCCTTAAGATAGTCATGGGAAAGCACGTTTGTTTAAATTTTACTATTTTTTTTTACCATTTTAACGGAATATCTGCTGTGAATTTTTTTGGCAATTTTTTTCATCGTTATTGCTGTCTTTCTACTTGCTGCAGTCCGATTACTGCACCAAGTTTTGAGAACATGTAACTAACTTCGATCTAGTGAGAACTGTGTCCTTCTCATTTAAAAGCACTTGTAAATAGTCGGATTTTATTGTGTCTGTCTAGAACGAGCAAGTTTTGTAAATATCTTCAAATTAATGTTTGATGTGTTACTAAGATATGACGATATTCAACAATATTGATATGCGTTATACCAATTAGACCAGAAATTAAGAAAAAACAATTTTTACGAACGAAAAAGACATAAGCATATAAGTAACAAGTTCGGTTGAAAGTCTGTCCATTAATTTAATTATATCTTTATAATGTCAACCGTTTAAATAAAGACGCCAATTTTAATATTGCTAAGTTGATAGCATCCAACATTCTCCACATATTTCCTGGGTGATACTTGCACAGCCTCTCGAAAGAGTGAGAGGGTGTCTATATCTAATATAATATCAAGCATATCAGCGAACTAGGGCCAGCCGACGCGCGCGGTTGTAAACTTAATCCAATCCAGCTGTGGCACTGCTTCTTCCCGAAGAACCCAGAGGCGATAGCAGCGGCGGTAACAGCAGAAGCAGTTTTAAATCGCGCTGTAAAAGTTATTCAATATAAAAAGAAAAGTCCACCAACCGCCCGCCTTGAGAAGAAGATTTAATAGGAATTTGTTCATCAATTCACGACGGAAGCGGTATAATGCAACCGACCCCTCGGATTCACGTCTTCCACCCGTGCCTGCCTTTATTGGATCCTCGGACGCTCGAGGCGGAGATGCAGTAATCATCTTGAATATCTCTTGAAAATTTTTCGAAAGTTTGTTTTTTAAATTGTTTTATGGCGAGCGCCGAGTCGGATGGCGCGAGGCGGCGGCGAACGAAGACCCGGATCTAACTTCATTATTATTGGAGATTTCGCGGTCTCGGAGCGTCGAAAAAATGTCGCCCCCCGATTCAATTTATTTCGTCGCACACGGGGGAATCGCGCCGGAGAAGTTTTTAATTTCGGTTATCGAAGTATGGGATTAAGGCGAGTTATAAAGTTTAGGAAGCAATTGGGTTTAATGAAAACGTAATAAATTTAATGAAAATGTAAGAAGTTATTAATAAAATTGATTTCATATTAGAACGCGAGAGTTTCGGAATTGGATCCGATGGAATGGGGAGATGCTTATTGAAGATCTATTCTAGAATATTCTAGAGTAATCACGGAATTGCCATAAAACGTTCTTTTTTAAAGCTTCTGTTCTTTAATTAGTTTCACTCCCGAATCCGCTTTGATATCGAAAGAATGAATTGACCAATTTTTAGCACCCTAGAAAATTCAAAAATGTAATACAAGAGGATTTGAAGAAAAGAAATATGAAGGTAAATGCGTACAAAACAAAAGTGATAGCATTGAGGAAAGGAAATGTAGTAGTAAGTATAAAATTCAACGTAAGTACTTTGAAGCAAGTACAACAACGGAGGAATGAAGATGAAATAAGTAACGGCGCAAAATTGACTATGTTAAAACAGTATTTCGGCATATATGTGTGGATACCGAACAACAACGTAGAAAGTAGACTTCAGGCGACAAAATATTTAAGAAGAGTAAAAGGTGTATCAAGGAAAGGATAAAAAGAGAGTCTTTAGCTAAGACAAGTGAGAAGCAGCAGGCGAAATGCTTTACAGTAACGAAAACCCGCGAAAGCTGTATAGGAGACGGGATCGATGACGAAAAAAAGAGAAAGGAGACTCAAGAAAATGTGAAATATTGCAATAAAGGTTATACTGGAAGAAAGACGTATGGGGTGGAATGTAGCAAGCAGATAAACCTTATCAGCTTCCTCCTACATTGTATTAAATAATCTTATTTTTCTTTTTTTTTTACTTTAAAGAAAGATAATTATGAAAATTATGAAAGAAGAAGCTGGCAGGTAATTTGTTTTAATTAATGAGCAAAGAAAATAAAAGAAAATAAGTGATGTTCAATAAAAGTGAACTTTTACAAGAAAAAAAAATGATTTCGCAACGGTCAGGTAACCATATGGAAGACAAACGCTGGATTGTTAATGTTGGACATAATAGGTTACAAATTTTATTCATATTCTCAAGTCATTTACCGCTTTGCTGTGATTCTTCTTCTATAAGATCTTATACCTATATAACATTCTTTTCTTCGACCACCTCAGAATCTCTTCGTATCCCATTCCGTTCTCGAGAAACCTACCTACTACATTGTCCATCAGTACTAATGTAGTAATTTCCAACAATAGCACGGGGCTGCCGGTGGGCGGTTTGGCTGACGTACGCGTCCGGCAAGCGTAGAAAATGAGCAGTTGCATGCCGGAGAATTGAGTTCGTGAGAGACACAAAACAGTAATTGAATCCACCACACCTGAACGGTCGCCGGGACCGGCGAGGCCGTGATTACAGTTCTCATTTTGGTGTCAATTAACCGGCTCTGTCATTACAGAAGCGACCGTCACCTTATAGACACCTCGCCCGCTCACCTCTAATATCTCCGGCAGCTGGCCTCTCGCAATGGTTCGACGTGCTAGAGCTCGTCCTTACCGAACCGAAATTCTTCGATCGATTCAACAACTCGAAAAAACGAAGGAAAATATCATTAGCGGATGCGCACATACCTCTTACGGTACCGTGATTATAGCCATTTAGAAGTTATTAGGTACTATTTGGGGGAAACATGTGCCACACGAATATCAAGAGCCAGAACGTCTTTCGCAGTGGTAGGTATCTGATGAAGTACGTGCATACGGTTTCTGACCGGATACTCTTCCATTATTATTAAACCGTCAACCCAAACCGAAAGAAATGGATTTGCTTTATTAATATTTAATAAAAAAAAAGGAGGGTGGTTCAAAATTCGGAAACAGTTGCCCCACTTTTTGTTTCTTCTTTTAATTTGAATAAAGATTTTATCCAACACAAATTAGGATAAGAGGAGTAGATAATATCATTTAGTCTTCGTCATAATTGCTCACCAAATGCAGGAAAAAAAAAGGAAATTTCGAAATAATTACTGCTTTTTATTTTCCTGGATTGTCTTCTGGCTTCTCTATCTCCAAGAACTTAAATTTTCTTAACCAACATAATCAGATCAAATAATTTGTGTAAAAATTCTTCTTCTACTTCTGCTATCACTGCTTCAACTCTTTGATTTTAACGTTTGCACACCTGCTGTTATCTTCCTTGCAAAATTTTCATTATTTTCCCCCCCAAAAAACCAATCCGAGCATTATATTACTTTTTTCAAACATACTCATTTCAGATCAATAGTAGCCCACGCGGATGAATATCGATGCCCACATATCATCCGACCAATAATTCCCAATTTTTCGCAAAAGCGAACTGTCATAGTGAAACGTCAAAAACAAGAGTAACAACTTCGCGCAACCTAGCCACGGCTATCTTGATTATAGCGGCGGGTATCGGTTTAGCGACGGCATACAGCGTCGTCCGTCGAAACACGACGTGACAGCTGACCTGATTCAATTTGTTCGCCGTCGGCGTTTCGGGTCTCTCTCACGCGGACCCCCAAGATTTGTTTTCCATGTCATAAATCAGATTCCCGGAACAATCTCGATATCCATTATCGTTAGTCCTTCCTCCCCCTTTGATAGGCCAATTCGGCCCATTCCCCGGCCACGTCTCCCTCTCTCTTTCTCTTTCTATCAAACGCTCCGGAATACCCCGGATTAATATCCAATAGACGTGATTGCATACGCATCCACGGCCAGGAAGCTGATGGCTTGGATTCTGTTCGTGGAGTAGAGGGTGGAGATCTCGTAGTGCGGAGCGTGTATATTCAATTGTTTTTATGGCACCGGAATCGGGAATTATTGCTCTAAATTGCGGAACGTTATTGATTGTAATTGAGTTTCTATAGCAAATTGATTTAATGGCTATGGTGAGTGTGTATGTTTTGTATTGTTCGAATGTGTGCAGCGGTTATTCGATTAGGGCGAAGTTGATGTTTTTGCACGTTTTGCAAGTGCAGGCTTACACAGTATGGTTGATCAAGAATTTGGGCTAACTTTAAAAGATATTCATTATTTGACAGGATAGAATACATTATTGATTTTTAGATAAGTTTAAAATAATAATATTTGTACGTTGCCAAAATTAAAAAAAAAAAGTGATCGTATGCAATGGTTAGCCAAAGTACATTTTTTCCTTTTTAAAGCATATTTATTACAACAAACATTTAACAATAAAAGTTATTTTCGTAGTGAACAGAGTCAATAGAACGGGGAACGCGAGTATGTGCGAGCTTCATCTTCAATTTCCATATTTTTTAACAAAATATATTTTTGGAAGAATCAAACAAATCGTCATCGAGTAAAATTATTTGTTTAGTAGCACTTCATACGGCCAGAAGCGAAATAGTGCATGTACGTCACTGGTTAACAGCCATATTTAGGGCTTTCTTAATGTCTTGTTACTGGAAATTTTCATGCTCTCGTAGAGACCCGTCGGAGATAAACATGTAGATCTGCAGAAGCAATAAAAATAAATCTCGTTTGCTTACGCACGTATTAAATCTTAAAAATTTCATCTTTAAAGTTCCCGAATTCATAAAGAACTAATAATATTACGTTTATGAAGCGAACATTAAAGGCTGGCCAACGCGTAAATTTAACATCAACATGTTACATGTGTAGGTGCATACGAAGGCTCGGCATAACATGCCGTAACACCACCACCGTGTATCGCAAGTAAGTAAACACAAATAACTGGGCGTTATTTATAAAAATAAATCGGCCTGTTTATCCAGTGTTTCGTGGCCTCGAAGAAGGAAAAACTTACGGGAGTTTACGTTTTAAGTATTGTAGCACCAATAAACAAATGAGTAACTAATTCGGTAAGCGCACGGCCACGCCGACGGTTATTATCGAATCCGAAGAAGACGTGTTTAGTTTTTTGAGAGTTCGCTCGCGAATCGAGAACGAGCATAAAACACGAGCGAAACAGATGGCCGCCGCCGCCGCCGCTGCGGACGCGGACTCACGCATACGAATACGGCCAACCGCGATGATGATTCACCGCGGCGACCCGGCTCGAACAAGGCGAGGAAAGAACACATACAAATCACTAATTTAAATAAATTCGTAAATAGAAGAGGATCGTTGGGTAAATCAGCTTCGCCGAATGTAGAAGCGTATGCGTAATAACGAGTCTCAGGGGTATTTAGGAGTTACAAGCTACAATGAACATCCGATTAGATTTGCTGAAGGTTCTCTGCGTTCTTAGACAATCGGAAGAGGTAATTTACAGTATTCATTGGAACAGGAACTTGCGCATCAGAAGGCTGTTGCTGTAATTTCCCGGATAGCAATCTAAACAAAAAAAAAAATAATGTTAAAATAGCTTCCTCGAGCTGCTGATCTGAATCAATTACGCCAAAACCAATGCAACGGGGGACCACGTGCGGACATATTTCTGCCTACCAGGCATTATCTGTATGGTTTCTCTGCTGTCCAAACAGGTGCCGTTTCGAATGTTGTGATACTAGCTGTAAGACAAACAGCGCTTCAAGGTGCAGTCAAAATACTCTCGGAATCACGCTGATGTTACCGAATAAGCAGAAGAGTGTTCGTGGGCAATGTTTTTTTTTCTCTCTTTGTACAGCTTTCATCGTAAATGATTCCATCAATACCACATATCAATAATGTCAAGTCAATTGAGTTGATGGAGTGCCACCGAAAGCCCTTGCGTGTACTAGAATAGTACGAAACCTTAGTATTAATTTAGTATCTTCTTCCTTTGGTTCTCTTTGCTAAACGATAGACATTATACGCACCTGATATGAGTGCTTTTGTCTGTTCTTCTTTTGGAACTACTTTCTAGTATTGGACCTTCTGATTATTTTCCAATGTCTTTATTGCTTCTAGACACCACAAAAATAGTTAGCTCAGCTTATCTGTCTTTTCATCTCCTTCGATCCTGTAGTTTGGGACAAAGTAACGTGAGCGTTCCAATAGCCTTAGAACTGCCTAATTATCGCACCTATTTTAATGTAACTCCTGTATATTTTGAATATCTTGATATCTTGTCTTTCATTAAATGCCAAGTATGGCAGAGTAATTAATAACCGTTTAATATATTGGAATATCGCCCGTAATTGTTAAGCCATCTTAGGGTTCCTTTTTGTACAATGAGACAAAAAATTAATGTCCTCTCTTTCGACAAATAAACATTACTAGCGACGAGAATAAATTTCTTTCGTGTGATTGTAATTACATCCACCATATTGATTGACAACAAACAGAGCTAGTTCAATTATAATTAGCATATTGATAAGGTCTAGATGTCTATTGCATATCTCACGTCAATTTAGCTAATAGAAAAAAAAGATTAATGATATTATTGACAGAAAAACATTATTTCAATGAATAACTGTTAGGTATTAATATCACCTAATGATTATGCTTTCCTTCCTTTCTAGGTAATTACATCTAAAACAATTTAAATATATTCCTTTTTTCCAACTATCCACAGCTAGTAATTACGATTGTTGTAAAGGGCAATTATACAGAAAACCGTATCACTAATTATCCGTATAATAAACAATTATTATTTCTGCATTATTACATCGTACTAGTGGTGTCGTAATATCGCAGCTAACAGTTTCAACAGGCAATTATTTACGACTAAGTCAGAAGCCTTTAATGCAAATATTAATAATAAAGGACTATTAGTAGTACTAATACTGCCGCTCATTAACGTTGCACGTCATTTTTCCATCACTTAACCGTCAAGTTCGGAATAATGACTAGCGTTATTAATAGCGACACCTGGCAGAAATCATTAATCACCGCGTAACTTGTTAGTGGCTCAGGACAGGACGAAATTATGCAAAAATTTTGGGTATTATGCATGTGCAGCGAGCAGCTACTTAAGCATAAGCAAGAAACAGTATGTTTGCCTTTCGTTTAATTAGTTATCGGTGAATAATTGCCCGTCTAAGCAGTTAATTGGTAATCGCTCGCATTTCCGGAGTTTGAAGATGGTCGTAATTGCACAGTAAAGGATTTTCCTCAGTACAAGTACACTAACGTCGGATTAGTGGCGATCTTTCCAAATAGTGTAAATATGTTAACACTATAAGCTGTGTAGATAAGTAGAGGGCATATACCATTGTTAGTGAAAATTCATAATTGATCTCGTAGTGTGAAAATAACACTTCTACTCTATTGGTGGTGTGATATCGGTACGTACTTGGAGTTATTTTTTTTTTTATATTCAAGAGTTAGCTTTTTACTAATTAGTGAATATAGTATCTTTAGTGATAAAGGACACGTACTTGAAAAATATTTTATTCAACTCTCTAATTAAATGTTTAAAAAAATTAAAAAAAAACGAAGATAGCGTCAGTTTTATTTTATTTTAAGTACATATGTTTTTACGGGTCTAAAAGAATTACTGTTGATGCTATCTTTTATATCTACTCCAAGATAACAAGCCTGAATAAATGGTCAAAATGGCTTTGAAGCATTATCATATTTCACGTTGAATATATTGGTTTTCAACAATATAGAAAATGTCTTCACGCTATTGCAGCGAAGTAGGCAGAATTACACTGTAATGCGTTATAAGTAGACATGATCAAGGCAGGTGAAATTATTACTTTTTTGCAGCGACTAGATAGATTCGTGTCTATTCGTCTCATAAGAAAGGGTTCGTGTTGCCTACTGGTTTCCTCGAAAGTCGATAAAACACGAGCCGGTCTAATCGCTGCAAAAAAGTAATAATTTCGACCCGCCTTTGTCATCTCTAGTTAAAAGTCCTTTGTTGCGGGATTGTGCGAGCGAAGACGGCTGTAACGTTTGCGGGAAATCTACATCGCGCGAACTTCTCACAACAGCGACGCGACGTGCAGCAGCCGAGAAGATGTTCTATCTAACTTGTTTGGGAGAAAATGGCCGTTCTCAAAAAAGCAAACGCTTTAGCTACCTCTTCGGTGCAATGAAACAACTATAAAAGTAACAAAGGAAACATTATGACTGAATGACTCCGATTAATGTTAAAAACTCAGTTTAAACACATGATCATCTGCTGGAAGTTGTTAATTGTGGATTGGTTACTTTATCTCGTATCTAGCCGCTTTATGATGAATCTTATGCAGTCTCTAATGCTCGTTTAAGTTAAAGCCGTAATGATGAATAAAATGAATACAATTTGGTTTCTATAAACAAGAATTGAGGATTATGTTAGAATAAATCAAGACTTCTGACATTCTAGAATGTACAATGTACATACATGATTCAGTTCTATTCCTAATTTATGCGTATCATAAATCTGTTCGAAGTAACCAATAAAATCCTGTGATGAATATCTTCGTTCTAGAAACTTAATATAAAAAAAAAAAAAAACATTAAGATTGTAGCAAAATAAAATAAATACCGATCGATTAAGACGAATAAATTTAAAGGCAAAGATAAACTAAATGTTGAACTACATAATTTCACATTTCTTTTTTTAGTAACAGGTTTAAATCAGTCTCGATTATCTTCGTTCTAGCGAAGATAATTCAATAGTGATTTTTCTAATTTATCTACCTAGAGTGACTAGTGAAGATACAACATGATAGAGACATGTAGACAACATTACAAAATGATTGTACTCAAATTAAATAGTACGCTTCATTGCAATAGTTGTCTAATAAATCATTGTTTCTTATTTAATTAAAATTATTTTTTAGTAATAGAAGTATATGCTAGTTTGTGTGTAAATCTCATTGATTGCGGATCCTTGCTTGTATCAATCGCGTAAGGGTAATCCGTCACATCGACAACTGGTTAGCTGCTACAATAGCAGTTTTCTGTCAACCCAAACATTGTTAATTCAGAAATCTCCTTTCAAAGCGATCCATCCGCACATTTACGATGTACACAAACATCGACCACAATTCTAATCAACCCTCAAATAGAGCTTAAAACGTATTCACCAAGACCGCAAGAGAAACGGCGAACAATAGCGTTCGTAAACCGATCTGTCATACAGTTATGACAAGCCGGCCATTGTGTCGCGTCGCCAAAACGAGATTATGTAATGCGCTTTCGTTCTACTCTCATTGACACCGTTTACGTCTCGCTAAGTAGCGGAGTTAACCGGAGAGGACAACGACGAGGGACGACCCCGCCGCCAAAGGCTCCATTCGAGGATCACAATGGGTGTCATCTCTTGACATGCGTTAAACTGTTTGCGGAGAGTTTTCCGAACTATACCGTACCGGATTCTGGCGCGAAAATGGCACGACTGTCGTTATTGCGTGAGGTATTTCGCCAAATATGTGTTTACTTGCGTATTGCAGATGTTGGGGTGGACTATGGGAAAGGGATGATGGCCTGTTAATTTAGATAATTATAAGGGCAAGTGAGAAAATGTTTATAAATATATAAAGGGATGCCGTAGTGTTTTTTACCATCTTAATTGAAGTGATATTATCAATATTGGTCCTTCCTTCTAAACCTAAAACGAAGCTGACATTCTGCTGTTCCATACTTTTAATTACCTCTTCGCTACTTGATCAGAATGTTTGCCGGTGCTATCGATTTGGCCTTTCGCACTTCCTAAAATCTTTTTGAAATTATTTGACGAAAAAACAATTTTGAAATCAGTTTAGAAAAGATTCCTGAAAGTCCCTTGTGTAACTCGGAAGGATAATTTAACATGTCGTTTATTACTATTTTCCCAAAAATTTCTGATTGGCGTCATTTTTTAATTCTTAATCTATTTTCACGTTCGTTATAGACGACAACCTTAAGAAATTTGTTAAAGTTAGTAATTTTGATGATCGTGGTTTTGATATTCAGTAAACGGGAAACTAAGCATACCCTGTATCAAAAAAATTAAATGCTGAAAATCTACACTGCTGATTTAAAGCAAATAAAATATATCAACAAAACAATTGAAAAATCTGTTTTTCCTTGATCTTACCGGCGAATTATTGAAATAACATTTCAAAACAGGATGCGAAATTTACAATTCTCGGCGGCGGTTGGCAGTTTAAAATAAAATATACAGCGAGTTACGGTGACTCTCTGTGGTAAAGCGTCACGCACTTGAAATTTTGCGTTTGTTTAAATATCAAGTTTGAATTGACTCTAGTCTCGAAGGAAATTTTGAATTTGCTTGTTCAATGTTATCAACGTATCTGATCGAGATTCCTAGAAGTATGTCAAGGTACTTTTAAGTCAGTTTTAAATCCGCCCACATTAATCACAAGAAACCTGCTACAAGCTTTAGAATATTGGGAAACTTTGATCCCTATCTTTAGTTTTTCGGAGTGTAATTTGAAAAATAAACGAGATAAGTAAATGGGGGTGGTAGGAAACGAATCTCCGAGTCCGATTTTACTCAGAAACATGTAAAGTTGCTTCCTCATTCCTTACTGGTGAACGAAGGAATTTGCGCTTGGGTTTATTTCTACAATATTTGATTACGCTATAATCGGAAGATAGGGCAATGCCTTTTTACGTCAAATTTTTGCCGATGATAAACTTTAGTGTTGTCGCCATCGAAACACTAAAGTATCCAATGGAAACGTAGAATTTTCGAAGGCCAAAGACCGTATTTTCTTGAATACCAAGGTACACTGCTCCTAGACGATAAAGAATATCTTAAAGGGCAATAAAAGAATATCAATCTAAATTCAACGAATTACGTTTACTCATTTTCATACAAATAACCTTCATTCGATAAAAGAGCCGAAAGTTTCGGATTCAGCGTTTTAAAGGGTTCTTCTTCTCTCGTCTCCCCGAATACATTCGGAAAATCCAATTTAGCGAAAAACCGCAGAGGAAATTATACGATTCCGATAATCGGTATAAAATAGAAAATCGCAAATATATACGTACCGACAATAAAATCTTATTGCCGACGTTGTTTTACGTCGGCGGACGATTCAAACCGCAGCCAAAAAAGGAAAGAAAATGGAACAACGGGAGAACAAAACGCTCCAGCAGAACGTCAAGTTGAAACGGTTATCACATCCCAATAATAAAAAGCGACTGGGAAATGGTCTGTGGATGGAGAGGAAGGGAGAACGGGAGGGGGCTGATATTAAACCGGCTATACTGGAAAAGTTGTAAAATTTATCGGCAGGACAATAACAGTAAAAATCATCCGAAGGGCGAGCTGCGGCATCATCATCATCGGCAGAAAATTATACGCGGAAACTTCTTCGAGTTCCCAAATGATCGTAGATACCGCTGGATTAGCTGGACCATGGACGGAGGGTAAAGAAAAGAAAAGCCACCCGAAAAGGGGGACGGGAAGGAATACAGCATGGCAGCGGGACATAACGTAAATTGCTGGACGATTCGTCGTACTAACCCCGCTTTGGAGATAAGACGCAAAATGTTTATTGTCCTGCGCTGCTGGTAGGAATTTCGCGCCGCAAATACGGTGAATTAATCAAAGAAATTAAATCGAATCGACGTTAGTTGTGTTAAAATATAGAGATTGTAAAAATAATAAATATGTACTTAATATGAAATTATTTTTGTTATTAACCAATATACATCGACATTTGCTCTCTTCTTTCACGATACACCACACGTTATTTCACTGTTTTTCCCTTCACGATTTTCCAGCAAACGGAGGCAAGCATCATCAGTCCTAACGCCTTGTTCCACGATCTAGAAAAGATGGACCGTTTTCAAAGCGAAGATCAACGCTTTAGCGGCGAAGATATATACGTACTATCGCTTGCTCGTGTTTTCCACGATACGTATCTTTCGTTATTTATGGCGATTTCCGCTAGAAATATATAGAAGTCAGCTACCGGAAAAGAATTGGCTTTTATTCTAATTTTTTTCGCAACGCATCGTATTAACCGGGTCTTTTGAATACTGAGGCTTCGATATATTATGTCGTCGTGCCTACGATTTTTGAATTAATTATTTATATTTAAGATAGTTAAGTGTTGCATAAATCATATCAAAAATTGAATCGTCAAATAAGGTTTAACGTTTTTCCGGTATCATCGGAAGTAACATCGGACAAAAAATAGTTCATTATAATAAAGGGGGCGCGCTCGTTATTGTACCTTCTCTTCATTATTTATCCTGCTTTCATAGAAAGGAACATAAATATATCTCCCATATAATAACTATATTCGAACAATCTACCCGTGCAACCACAACCACCCAAAAAGTTGTACAACACACATACACGAATCATTCGAATGGTCCGGCCAACGATTCATTCACAGCTTCTCGCCGAAGTCCGATGCATAGAAGCAAGCGGTGTGGCTACCGGTTTCTGCCCCGAGAGGATGAATAGCAAAGGAAACATAATTCACGACGATCTTGACCGCAACGTTGTTGCATCCTTTACCCGCGTTGTTTTGTGTAGTTCTCGCGCGAGGAGTTGTTTATGAATTGGTTCCCAATTTCCAAGAGGTACCTATACGCTGTGCGTTCATTTCCATTTATACCTTTTTTATATTCGTATATGTGCGCTACTGTAAATAAATAACTACTTGCTTTATGCGTTATATTTAGAAACCGGTATAGTCAGCGGAACTATGGTTAGGAGAAAGAGAATATTGTTGGAATAATAAAATCATGAGTCGGATTTTAAATTTAGATCGGATCTAATAGCGAATTGCTTCCTTTTGTAACTGATACTTTCGTATGCATTAATATTTCGTAAGCTCGGACAATTTTTTTCAGGTAAAAATGGCTTTTATCTTAATAACTCATAAACGCATGTTTCAGTTCGCCAAATTTCAGGTCGGAAATTTATAAAATTGCATTTTTGGACAGACCAGGCGAATTATCGTAATGCACGAAATGCTTAATTGCAAAAGTATAGAAAAAGTTGCAAAAATTTAAGTTAAATCCTTTTTTTTATATGTACCTTTCAAAAATTAAGAACGGAGATACTTTAAGACTTTGAACGAAATGGAAGGGCGGATAAGTTGGCCAAGGAAACAGCGAACATGCTTCTCGTTGGTTCTAACACTTTTTACGGTATAAATGCGTTAACATTAGTTGCACACGACATCAACCTTTCGGTAGATGACTTCTTGCATTTACTGAATTGAACGAAAAAGATCCTGGAGTGATACTAAGGTTTATTAGAAGCTTCCACCTATTTTAACACCCCAAAGCATTTTGTTCAAATAGATCTATTAAGGTCGTAGTGATCAAAGTCATCTATGACATAATTATAATAATCTACGATGAGAATCTTTTCCAAATATAACCAGTATGGCGTTTAATTTGAGCTATATTGGCTAATTTAGCTTTCAGAGGCTTCATATAGGATTAATTCACTGCAAAAATGCGTATTTTAAAGGGAAGACGTTGTTATTAATTCAGCCTCTCATTTCAACTCGAATCAGAATCAAACCGGGTTAAATTACCCGGTTTAGCGAGTCAAATCGCGTTTTAATTTACAGGAGTAGCGACAACCTCGTTACTTCAATATCCCGTAGCCTGTAGAGCTCCGAAAAAAAGAGGAATAAAGGAAGACCAACGGAGCAAAAGGATGTCGAACGTCGATATCGCTACACTCCATCCAATTACACGGTCCGTCGAATGAGGTCACGACAGCTTCTCACTGCCAAGCTTCCGGAGGGCTTGCCACATCGCTCCGCCACTTATTGCCCAATATTTTTTATCGCTAGAGACGCGCCAACGCCTCACCGAGACCGTGCTCGAAGCGTACTCGAGGCGTGCTCTCTTTCCGCATCGGCCGTCTATCCATCCATCCATCCATCCATCTTTTCCGACCCTGTGATATGCCTAATACGGTAGCCGTTTTCCGCTTCTTCCTTTTTCCGGAAGGGGGTGACGCTCGTACGTTCGCTTGGGGTGGCTAGCCGATGGTGGCGGATTATTTATATTGTCGGTTCGAGATTGCGATGTCGGCTTTTGCTCGGGGCTAAATTGGCGTGAACGCTGAAACGAATTAGGTGGCCCTCTGTCGGCAAGATCGGGAAGTATATAGCGTATAGTAAACTAGCAATAAGTAAGCTGATTGCGTGAGTTTTATTCGGAATTGAGGCTTAAGTTTCACTTGGTTTTAGTGTTTCGATACATTTATCGAAGACTGCAGGAGATCCTTGGTTATAAGCATTTATTATCTTATTGAAAAAAGGAAAAACACTTTTCCGTTAATTGTGGGTACTTTGAGCGTGTTAAATATGTTAGTTACAATATATTTTAGGTGCTTTCAAGCAGTTTTAAAATCATCTTTCTCATGAATCGTTTATGTAGCGATGTAGCGAAACCTCAAAGGACATTTAAGGAAAAATTGAGCCGCAATATTGACAAATAGTAACATTTGATTAGCATGAATTAAATAAGGGCTAAAATTCTTGGTGATACCCGTTCCTTTGCTTCTAACTGTACATACCTTATCATGCATGCAGTACAAGCAAACGTAATTTTTCTGCCACACACATATGGACCACGGACACACATCTACATATAACATATACCGCCACAGCCGGGGGTATTTTCAATAAATTTGATTTAAACTAAACTTTTATGGCCATGCGACTCTCCTTCGGAGGCCAAAAACGTTTCCAACGAAAGGATCTCCCGAATACGAAGAAAACATATTGTATATGCTTATACAATGTATAAGCTTTGTATATCCTATACACATATGGTGAACTATTTCCGAACGGGAGATTCTCTATAAATTTTTATGTTACCGCCCGGGTAAAAGCAGCGGACTTATTGATATGCAGTTAGTGTATGGTAGTTAGGATAAAAAGATTGTCTCTTCGGGAAGGATTTATATTTTTTAATATCGGACCACTCTTTTTGTCCCTGTTTGCGTAACGTAGATGAAAAGCTTACTGGAAAAATAAGCAGAAATTTAGATTTGTACACGGAAAAACCCATTTAGTTGAAATGACCATGTCATAGTCGCTCCGGGTAAAATTTACCTTCGAATACGGGCAAACTAGTTCTTTTTAATATTTTTTATTGCTTAACTAAATTTTAAACAAAATAGCATTGGTTAAAGAAACCAATTAATTACGAGACGGGACTTATTTTAACATCCTATCATTCCGAAAGGCCTGATCGGGACCAAATCTCAAGGTTTAACGCAGAAGTGCAAAGCACTACTTAAACCGTGCAGATATGAAAATATTCCACCCATGCACGTAAAATCAACAATGACAATAATAAAGTGTAAAAACCACATAAACTCTTGACATCTTTCTACCTCACTCCCACGCGCGCATACGACTCCAAAACGAACAGCAAAATATAGCCGTATGCACGATTACACGCAAGATATTCGAAGAACTCCGAGTGTCCGAAGATCAAACACCTGCGCATTCCCCGAGTTTTCATGAATGGACCTCGGTAGCAGCAACTGTCCACCCAATCTTCGGAGAAAATACGAGCCTCGGCCCGCACCAACCCATAAACGGGTTCTTTGGCTCGGAGAAGCGCAGCATGAAAATAATGTGATTTATACCGGGCCGTAATTTGTTTATAATAATTGGGCAGTACGTGGCAACCCGAAACGGTATTGTCGAGGCACCGGAATAAGTTTCAATAAGTCGTAAATTCGTGCGGTGGATACATAAACTACGCAATATGTAAATTAAAACGAGGGACGAAGATGTGGAAGAAAGAGAAAAGTGAAATGTATGAAAGGAAGGTGAGAAGAAAGAAAGGAATCGGTGTGGTCATTGCTGTTTACGAACTCGTCTCTATTTCTGTTACATGCGACGATTAAAGTTAACAGATGATGTGCTGCAGATGAATCAACAAGGTTTAATAATGGTTTTGATCTTTCTACAATCTAAAAATTTTGGCACAATGCTTAATATTCTTGTTAAATATGGGGTTAGTTTAAGTGGAAAAGAATAATTATAATTAGAATGAGCTTAGAATATTAACATGGTCAGAAGAGGAAGCTTGGAGAATATTAGGCTATAAAACAATGGTGAGCATACCAAGGAAAAAGCCCCGCGAACTAGTGCGGGCAAAGATAAAACGAAGAAAATATCGCGACAACATTGCATAAACAAAAACCATAAACTTTAATGAAAAAAAAAAAACTTTTTCTTATCTTCAAACATTGACACCATAAATGATATGATGCATAAAATTGTCGCGCGAAAATGAACGTCGCTCGACGATGACATCAGACAGTAAACCGTACCAGACGGTCTTTAGAAGCTTTAGAGACCCTCTCCGATAACCTCGTCTCTTTACTCAAGTTAATTGCGAGTCTGATGCAAAGCCCTCGGCATATCGGATAAACAACGCAAGCCGTGGCTTTTCTCAGATGTTCTACGACGTCTTAGTGCGCCACTAGCGGAAGCTAAAATGTGTTCAACTCTCCACCAGATCTGGAGGAAGGAGAACGAAGAAAGGAGGAGACGGAGTTTGTGTAAATGTGATGTGTAGTAAGCTGAAACAGTATCGGAATGCCTTCCAAGGAACAAGATATTTTATACACACGCCGTTTCTAATAATATCGAAAGAATCAGTGAAGAATGTACGACTTTAATGTCTCATTAAATCATTCAGCAATTTTTAACGGTTTTACGCGCCCAATGCATTCGTTATATTCTTACTTCTTTGGTTATCTACAACTCTCAAGTATATGGTTCCGCTGACTCCGAGATCAACTGTAAGTCGCTTTCGTTATCTTAGCGGCAATCCTTCTAGACAACAAAGTTTGTCGCCATCTATTCTGTCTCGGGGCTGCGCGTTAAAATATCAAACGAACCCGAGAAACTTTTACGGTGGAGAGGGCCCATGGGCGTTAGTGCGAGTGTGAGCGGGAAAAGTAAGTGAAGCGAAGAGTGGTGCGATGAAGAAAGAACTACCAGCGCCAGAGCGTTGGGAAAATACGAGCAAAAGGGAAAATTTCATCCTATATAAACGGAAAATATGTATGCATACACTTTCATGAAATGCGTTCGGAGATATCAAGGAGTTAGGCAGGGCCGGGCTAGTGAGGAAGCGCCTGTTTTACAAAGGTTTTTTAAAATTTGCAACAATTTTTTTATTAATTGAATATTGCTTTTACGTTCTTCATTGACATGATTTCGGGGGTTGTTATACATAAAGACGCTAATAAAGCGTTAAATTATTTATGGCAAAAAGAGTGCGAGGAAAGAAAACACTAGCCAACGAACATGTTTAATGTTGATATGTCGAGCTTACCAAGAGACAACACTCAAATCTGAAGCATTCGAAGGAAATGCTTCAGTTTCAAGGCAATCAAGATAAAAAAATGAAGTAAATAGAAAAAAAGCTATGCATAACTCCGCTTCAAGCCAGCAGTGTATAACTTGAAACAATCATTTTTTTCCATTTACCTCTTTATAAATTAGTAGCATAGAGTCAACATGGATTGAGAAACAAACAAAAAAAAGCAATGTAATGCCCACAGGGTTGATTGATATTTTGGAAATTTATCTAGCTAACACAACTTGAAGGACCTAAAAACAACAGAGGAAATATTTCTAACGTTGTAACTAAACTAGTTAAAAGCGAAAATTTTTTTAGCTTAAGCAAACGCAGATTTAATATAAATGCAATAACAAACGAACGCTCTTCATTGGTATTAAATGCAAATATTTGAAATAATTTCAAGGAATTTTAAAATTCTCCAAGTACGCTCCTGTAATTTCTCCAACGAAAACAGCATCGTGCTAATGTGACGCTCACCTCATCGCTTCTACACTTGGCCGCCTACCTTCTCCACCTTCGCCATTTCGCGCCCCATCCTACCGGATCCGCCCCCTCGCCGTCTAGTTTTCCATTTTCTCGAGGTTTTTCGTGCCCCCCCGGGGGGACGGGCGGTCGGATCGGGGGGGTGTTAGTTCGTTCAGACACCTCGCTCTCGCGAAAGCGCATATTTCACGCTCGAATGTGCTCCGGGGCAATTTGAAGATTATTCAACACAAAGTGGAATTTTATGGGGAGCATAAAGCGGCCCAGGTTATATTCCTTATTTATGCGTCGACTTACAAAAAGGTGTAAAATAACGCCCGGCCGCCTATTTACATATTTATGTACATACGTAGCTATGTGTATGGAAATTGTAGATATGTATTTACTTTGTACGTATATTCTTGAGGTAGATGCACTAAGGAAATTGGCAAGTTTGTCGCGTCTGAAAATGTAAAAAGTTTTTATCGTTGCGAAAAGTTATGTGCTGTGCATGTGCGGATATTTATGAAAAATGGATGGGTGCAACTTTTATATGTATTTCAAAGAGATTATGTTAGAAGGTTTAAAACTTTGATAAACCGTGAAATGTAGAAACTCCAGTCGCAATAAGTGAATCCATGTTTTGCATGATTTTAAAACAATTCGCATTATAAGATGGAGAAGAACAAAGAAAAATTAAAAAGAACGTACAAGGTGCCGAATTTTGCCTTCTTGTACAAATGGAGATTTGCGTTTAACAACAAACGCTACGAAGCAGTCGCGTGTAATACGTATTTAATATGTTCAAATTCTTGACTTTCTGTGTTACGCCTCGCCTGGCCGAACAAAGCTTAATTAAACATTTAATTTATAATTCCAAATTAATTTTTTACTTTTTCTCAAAACCATGAGTTTTACGTAATCTTGCTAATCACAACTTCTACACAAAACAATTGCGTCCTATTAATGCCCTTGTACAAAACATAAATCTCCACTTAACCGTAAAGAAAACCACCCGCATCGCTAAGTAGGTAGGCGTTCGAAGCATTTAAGCTAGAAGAATTGCCGTCGGTGGGTACCGCAGGAGAAAACTCCTGTGTTGGGGAAGGGATATCTTTTCCCAAGAAGACGGAACAACGTTTTAATAAAGAATTTTTTGTCAAGCTCTTAATACTTTTCCGGCAAGCGAATAGATTACGGAAGCACCGGAAACACCTGCGTCGGTGTCACTTAACAATCTTCTTAATATAGCGCTTTTTCTCGTTTCTCGTCCGCTTTCCATCTTCTCCTATCTTTTTTTCTCCTTCTTGCTCCTTCTTTGGACGCGTTTCCGCAACTTTTTTACGAGCGCGAGTAAAACCGACGGCGTTTTATGTGCTAGGAAAAATTCCGCGGAAATACGAGAAAAGTTTGTCGGAACAATTTCCGTGTGTTTAAAATTAAGCGAGGCAACGGCGGAAGCGGAGCGCACCAGCGAGATGCATGAAGATGATGATGATGAGTTGAACGGAAGCCGTTCCTGGGACGTATTGTCGTTCTTAAGCTTGGAATATTGCAGGTTTTTGTTTATGTTAACGTTATAGCATCTACACAAAAATCTATCTTTTGCTTTAAAAACTACTTGAATAACTCGCGGCATCCTTTCGATTACTTCTCTTAGTGTATCGCCCGGGATGTTGCTTCATTCTTCTTGGAGAATATTTGGAGAGAGTTGTTCCGTGGAAGTAGGACCAACAATTCGAACTCTTCTATCGCAACCTAGAAGGAATGGCCCCTTTCTGCATTATTCTTTCGATTGAAGCTCTAACTGGACCACTATCGTGTTCGAACAATGCATTAGCGAAGCGGTTTTACCGAGCTTTTTAAATATTGATTCATCAAATTTGATGAATTAAATCGAATCAAAAAATCAAATCAATCAAAAATTGATCAAATGAAAAAATGAAAAAAATGAATTGAATCTACCGTCCATCCGTTCCGATATTCTCAGGCCCATTGCAACCTTCTCAATCAGTTATGCTGGCTTAGTAATGGTTTACGAGGTGCCATTATTTTGGATCGTTTACTAATACTTATTGCTTTAGCACGGGGCATTTCGAACACTGTTGTTACCTTACAAGTACCGGTTATCAGAATAACATTCAAGCAAAAGCTGAAATCGAATCACAACATTCCAAATGATCAAGCCGAGATAGACCGTGCAGGTAATGAGGGGCGATTATGACTAGTGACCATTATAATATAAATAAATTTCTTTTTGCAACAGCTATAAAACGTTTTTCAATATACCTACTCTTCACCAATTATCATTAATCTCGATTTTATTCGATACTAACGAGAGTATTTGTAAAACGCGCAAAAAGGAATTCAATTTTCTCGACACGTAATGTACTACAAGGTAATATTGCATGTATTGTATATGCCTTTATGCGTATCTTGCAACTTAAATAAATAAAATTCTAAATTGAATTCTGCCGCAACGCATGGTGCTTTAACGGCTTTTAAAGTTAGTTTATAAATTCCTCCGCGGTAACAGCGCAACGCTCAGCGTAAATCTAACAATTTTCGTACTCATTATTCTACACGAAATGGACGGCGATAGCAGTAAAGTGCGGTTTTTCCATCTCCATATGATAGCATATATTGATGGTGGTAACAAGTTACGTTATTGAACATTTGTGTGAATATGTATCCGGGAGTAACTTGTTTCTTTTATATAGAGAACTATTCCTTAGGAAATCTGGTCAATAAATAGCCAAACCATAAGTGTGTAAGACCCAAAGGTTTGGCAAGGATCAGTTAGAGGATTATATACCCAGATGCAATTTATCCAACCCGTGCACATTTTCTGTTAAAAATCCGGACGCTACGAGAGCGTCAACTTGAACTTAAATGGCCGAATCTGATACGTTTAAAAATGTTGGCGACGACCTTTCCAAGTGAGGAGGTATTGAATTAAGAAAAGATTAGTAACAATGTTTTGTAGATGAGTTTAAAGGTTCAAGTTGTCTTTGGAATGGCCGATTCTACATTCACACGACTGCACATCTAAGGCGGTATAATGGCCGCGGATACGAACTGCAAAGTAAAAGTCAATTTTAAACGACGGATTATTATGGAAGATTGAAGGCTACACTCGGCAAAAAAGAACACGAGCTGTATTATTTTTGGGTTAAAATGTAAACGTGCATGTACGTTCGAGCTTTAATAATAAAATACGAGAAAAAGGAGCAACACAAGACGCCAACTCTTCGTGAAACGTAAAATATGTTTTTACTGAATTATGTACGATGGGTTTCGCCGGTTATGCGTCTTAGGAATTTTTCTCGGAGGCCCTCCCTTTAGAATACGCTCGGCGTAATGACTATCAATAATAATAATGTCCAGGGGCTCGATATAAATTCCATTCAAACTGCTACTTTACGTCACGAAGTTAATGCAAGTTATTAAATTATTATGGATATTTAGAACTGTGTCGAATCGTGCATCACACCTCGATGCACGTCTCCCGGATGCTTAAATTAAACGCGAAAATTAATTTAAGCGGCGATTTTTAACGGGTTATTCAAATTGAATCGTGGTAAATGACAGTTTAGTAACCTTGCTTCAATTAATGCCCGAGCGCGCGTGATATGCGATACGGTCGCGTTAATATACGAAATAATTGGAATATATTTCGAAAATTATCCCTCACCTTTGCTGCGATATGTTGTCGTTATGCGCCATAATAGATTTTTATGTTTATTTAATGTGAAAATAAGTTTTTGAAATACTCTGCTTTGAGGACGTCGCGCTCTTATTAAATTTCGAAGTGGTACAATTTCTGATGGAGCTTTTGCGAGTAGGTTACGAAGATAACACCAGCCATTGATAAGTAACCATATATATATATTCCACGAACTTTCCTTTACCGGCTCAATTTGTTACTGCTTTATTCCAACAAACAAAAATTTTTGTTTCACCCACTCAGAGTGAATATTAGCAGAAAAATTAAATTCCGTATTACACGTTCCTAAGCCTTCGTTAAATCTTTGCGAATTTTTCAGGTTCAATGTAAGTCTAACTGTTTATATAGCGAAGCTCGATGATGGTTCATACTTGGCAAGTTGATAAAGTTCTAATAAACCAGTTTGTTAAAATCTAGCTTTTTCGATTTTTTCATTGGTCGTCTTATTAGCAAAGGCATTTTACTATTTACTTTATGAAATAAGAATTACTAATTTCTTCTTCTAAATCAACCATATGACATCGTAGTTCTCATCCCTTTGGTAAAACAATAAAGATATAGAAATCTTTAGTAGTAGCAAATGGAAGCGGATCCAGTACAGAGCCCTGCGGAACCCTCAAAAAACCTTCTTCAATTTAGTCACTGCGTTATCAAATTTATTTTGTTGAACTCCTTCAGCCGGGTAATTCTTTATCCATTTATTCACAATTTTTTGTGAAATAAATGGATAAAGAATTACCCTTTACTTTAATTCACAAAAGAGCCAATAATCTGTTGCGCTTTTGGGGGCTGCCCCCAAAACATATAAATGCGTAGCTGCTTGCGTTCGATTGAGAGAGGTCATAAATGAAAGATATTTAAAATTTAAATTAAGCTTCAGTAGAAAAGCTATGGAGAAGGATGCACGATAAATAAAAATAAATAAAAAAAAATAATAAATTAAACTTCTCTGCCACAATTCTGCAATCGTTCCCTTTGAGTATAAGTTCCCTTACGACAATGTGCATTATGTCAACATTAACCTCGAAAGATTTGAGTTACTCAGAGTGATCGTACTTGACTACAACCAATCATAGAACGTTATTATTTTAATAATGACGTAGGTCCGTCAATTAAATCGTCAAATTAAATCGTCACAATGATTTAGAATTTTTATCATTACGTATATCTATATGCAGTTTACACGATCACATCTTCAACACTATCAAGAACAGATGCGCAGATCGTTTGTTTAACCCGCACACTCGTAGAGGGGTTGCTCTTATTGTTAGACTCGTTGACCACTTACAAGCACACATCACCTTCGCCCTACATTCGATCCATCTCGCCGATCGTCGAAGATCGATTATGCGGTAGCCGCGGGACGTCTTTCAGGATGACCACCGGCCACCATTTAGAAGCATTGTTAAGCGGCCGCAATGAGGACGAGAAAAGGACTTTATCCAGATGAGTCATCGGTATAACGGCGAGCATTTACCATGGGCATCAGCTGCGAGAGCCATGTTAATGAAGTGATCGGATTATCGGACGTGCCCGATTTATATACGTTTGACGATGATTTCGGCGGTGTGTATACGCGCGAGAGGTCGCTAAAAGGGTTAGACGGGATGTGGAGACGGCGGAGAGCGAGAGAGAACAGGAGATGCGAGGATAACGCGTGTGTGCACGGATATGATATATTGTCCGGTTAAATTACCGTAGTGGACTATAATAGCGTTTTGGAAATCCGGTTACCGGAAGACGGATAATCGGGGCGGGATGGATTGGAGCTTATTAATAATGCGTCTCGCGCGAAAAAATGAATTCGTCGATGTTTCGAAAAACTATTTTTCTTATTGAAGGTGTTGCTAGTGAGAAACTAATTATGAGTACTTCTGCATTTATCTTTATCAATTACTCATGAGTTAGTGTACTTTAACCATTATGTTTAACCATCAGTTTATAAGAGAAGCCAACGTGATTGGTCAATATGATCTTTAAAATACTTCTTGATCAAAGCTTGTGGAGATTGTTCGTACATGCGCCAAAAATCATATTGGAAGCGGTCTTGTTATATACCTTTTTTAGGTACGTACATTAACTTGAGCAGAAGTAGCCACAACGAAAGAACTTCATATCAGGAAAAGCTTATGTACGATAAGGCTTTTCGAAGACTACGTATGTATAGCGCCGGCTAATCTGGAATAAAAGACATTCATATCGAAATTAAACCGAACATCTAACAAACGTTCACGAAATCATGTCTTTAAGTTGGTACACCCTGCAATCTATAAGAAAAGAATAGGAAAGAGTACAACTGATTGCCAACTAAATCTAAACACATACATATTTTGACGTACCATTCATATTAAACTCACGTTCATCCATATGTAATCTTCGTGTAATCGATCACCTTACGGCGCGATAAGACTACCGGCTCGGCTTAGCGCGGCGGTTGCCGCATTAATTCGCCGGGCAAATTGAATATTCACGCGGCTAAATATCCAAATTAATTACACGCTTCCATATTTACAATTTACCTCTTCTAACGACCAAAGCGACCGCTCGCCGCTCCGGTGGCGGTCATTTTTCATCAATTATTCTACCTCGAGCTTTATTCAAATTATAGCGCTAATGAGCGCCATCTTGCGGACGTAAATAACATATTACCGACTCGCCTCGGTCTTTTGGGGTGTTATTAATAATGATTTATTACCGCGGATGCCCCGTCTATTTGTACGTCTTGGAGAGGTAATTCTCACTATTTTCCAGGTAGTACGAATCTCGCACTGGCTTGTTACTTTCATTGCTTGTAAAAATTGGGAAAACGCTTTGGAGAATTAAACGCCTTTAATTTAAGATTTAATTAAAAGTATCGAATCGTATGAGATATTTTCATGGATTTTAGTTTAAATAAAACAGGGAGGGAGATATCCTATAACTTAGTAATTTAGCTTCGAGCGAAAGGAATTTCAATTATCCAGACTATAATTTCATTGGTGCGGTAATTATCGATAATTGTCGGTATCTGTTGGAAGATACGCGTGTAATGATCACTGATTTCCTTTAGATTACCTTAGAAAGGATCCTGTTGATTTAATTAATTTTACTTGGTGTTGTGCGATAAGTTAAATCAGATTGAACATCTCGACGAAATTCATATCTAATTACAGAAAGACCTACACTCCGCCAAAAAAGTATCGCATAAACTAAAAAAGGGCATTTATAAACCAAGATATTTTTATACGTTCACAAAAAGTTTGCCTCGTGTATGTGAACTATAAAAACACTAACAAAATCATGGAACATAGCTTTTTTACTTTTTTTTCTAAAAGAACACATTTAGAAAAATGCGTATGTGTAAGGTTTGTTCAGTTGTTTATTGAAAGTCTTCCTATACGGACAAATTTTAAAGTGCGAAGTCAGAGTTCTGTACCAACGCTTTTAAAACTAAAATGAGCAATTTAACTTCAGAACAAGTGGCTGCTATAGTTGCTTTAATCGAAGATGGACGATCTCAAGCATACGTTGCTAATTTGATGAACATCAACCAGTCAAGTGTTTCTAGAGCCGTAGCCAGATATAGGGAAACAGGCAATTACAGTAGAAGACCTGTACCAGGTCGTCCAAGATGTTCTACTCGCCAAGATGACCGCTATTTACTGCTACAAGTATTACGTCGAAGACATGTAACTGCGAAACAATTGCAGAACGACTTGGCTAGAGTTAGAAATACTCGTGTGAGTACTCAAACTATTCGGAATAGGTTACGACAGAGTGGATTAAGAGCTAGAGTAGCTGTAACAGCTCCTCGTCTCACTAGGAACCACCGAGTGGCTCGCTTAAGGTTTGCCAGAGAACATGTAAATTGGAACATTAATGACTGGGCCAATATACTCTTCACAGATGAGTCAAGATTTGGTCTTTACACCTCAGATAGGCGTATCTCAGTGTACAGACGAGATGGTGAGCGCTATTCGCAGTGTAATATCAGACCTAGACCTAATTTCGCTGGTGGCTCTATTATGGTTTGGGGAGGCATCTGTTTAACAGGTCGTACAGAGTTAGTACCAGTAGACAGAGGTACACTGACTGCCCACAGGTATATAATGGACATTTTAGAAGAACATGTAGTACCATATGTGCCAATTATAGGAAACGAATTCATGTTAATGCACGATAATGCACGACCGCATGTTGCGATAATCGTCCAGGAATACCTTAACGATGTTGGTATTCCAGTTTTAGATTGGCCTACGGTAAGTCCGGACATGAACCCAAAATGTTGCCCCAGCGGACCTGCATGGACTAGAAAATGCTGTCCGTGACGAGTGGGAGAGTTTGGATCAGGCTTATATACGGAGGTTAATCGAATCTCTGCCAAACCGTATGCGAGCGGTCATAAGAGCCAGAGGTGGCAATACTCAGTATTAAAAGCTACTGTTATGACATTTTTCTTTCCAAAATTATAATTTCTTGTTTTAATAAAAATCTCAAGTATGAGTTCTTGTCTTTATTTGGCCTGTATTTTATTTAAACAATCATAGAAATTATATCTTAGAGCACATTAAAGTATATTTACAACTTTATGCTACAAACAAAGATTATGCGATACTTTTATGATTCAAAACTAAATTATGCGATACTTTTTTGGCGGAGTGTATTTAGTTGGGACAATCAAATTCTTCAAATAATATATGTAAGTAACGTTTCCAAAGTTGCAAAACATTTCCAGTTAAACTTAACAATGCGCCGTAGACAAAATTGTGTTCATTAGCTTCAAAAACAGTTTGATATGTTTCCAAACGAATATTATTTTTTTTATACCAATTCCTCTGCCTGTTCTTAATAATAACCTTCCCGCACCCTCTCAACGATCAAGAACCTAAGAAGATGGAACACCTAAGCCATAAACGATAATATTTTATCACCATTTCGAGATCTTCGAACAACAACACAATCACACGGGTCTAACATATACGGCATTATTTGATGATCGAAGCTGTGACAAAGCAGCGGACAATCAGACTCGAGAGGATCATTGTTGTCGGACAGCGTGTGCTATTGAACTGGTCAATCGAAGCATCTGTTCTGAAAGAACCTCAGGAGCTGGACAGAGAACAATCGGACGCGGTTGGTTATATTTCGCTTAATAGCCAGTTATAAATCTATGTGTTGGTGTTTGTATATGATTTTCTCTCCTTTTCTGGCAATGATGTAGGGTAACGGCTATGAATGTTACGCGTGTGTGTTATGTAAGACGAGGGCTTGAGCATGTTAGGGACTCCGCATACTCTGATTTAATGAATGATTAGCACGTGTGCCTGTGGTTTATAAGCAAGGATGAAGGTATCCTGAATACTGATGTATTCTTCATATTTGCTTAAAAGCGAGCGCTTATTTCTGCTCTCGAGTGTACGCCGCTCATAAATACGTTGTACGCATTGTTGCGCCTAGCATTCTAGATGTTAGAGGGAGGCGTAATTTTGACAATGTGGTCAGTTGCGTCTCACATCGTGTGATTTGTGCCCTATCTCCGTGGTCAATCTGAACGAAGGATTGATTGCAGCCAATATGAATAGAGGGATATGCGTGTGCGCCCCACAAGGGCGGTTGGGTATATTTCAGAAGATTCTGAAAGGGATTTCTTTCAAAAACGATGGGCTTTTGTCGCGTTGATTGCGGTGGTGGCTTGTGAAAAGCGAAGATGCTTGAAAGTAAACGATACGATCGGAGATCTGTCACCGATCTGTATCTAAATTACGTTATTATAGGCGGAATGGAGGTATTTGAAGAATGCTTTGTTATATGAGCTTTGTACGAATAACAATTTTACCACAAAACAATGTTAAGTTATCTCTTATTAAGCGTATATTGGGACATGTTCATAATTCATAATTAAACAGTTTTAACGAAGAATCGTTGTTAAATACACTGTTTAATCGTCATGAGAGAGATTAATACATTAATGTGGAATTAAATTAGTTCAACGGGCAATCCCTCGTTTAAGTTACAAGTTACAAGTTAATGATTTGGGAATCCATTTGATCTGATATTTGTTGAACTGTTTGATATGATTAACCCTGGCAAGCTCAAGAATACGTTCTGATTGAAGACCAGTAACGCGATTGGATCGTTGGATATCAAAAATTCCAAGCTATTTCGAGATGCAAGTACTCGGACTGGCAAAGCGTTCAAATCATGCCTCATCTGCCTCATACTCTCGCAAAGCAAGGCGATCACGTTAAACAATAAAATTTGTTGGGCTGAGTACGTTTTGAAGCGGTGCATGATGAGAAAAATAAGAAACCAGGAACAACGGCACCGAAGATGAAAAGTGAGGAAGCTGATTGGTCTTACCCAGATTTCCTGTGTAGTAGGTTTCGTCTGGATATAGAGGTGATTTTACTAAAAATTCTACCAAAAGAAAGCAATGATCGCGGAAATATACGACAATGTGCGCGAATATATTTAAAGGCACGATTAATTTAATTTTTGGATCACGCTAATTTGGGACTTAAATTACTATAAATGAAAATTTAAAAAAAAATCAAAAATTCAGGAAAATTTGACAGGAAATGTCGTAAGTTATAGATCTCGGCTGAATATAGGTACTTACCTAAAATTCTGAAAATGCATTTAAACGTTTTAACAAAGAACCCGCTGATCATTTTCCAAAACAAAAGTATTTATAAGTATTCAAGTGTTTTAGTATTAATAGATAAGAATAAGTAATCTAGAGGAAATAGCGAAGTTAAAAAAATACGATACATTTGGCAACCATTGATTAAATCTTCATTTTCAAAAAATCCCATACTTTTCATTACACTTTCTCTTTCAAACCGTTCATTATCAAACCGGACAATCTAAAGTAATCAAGCAAAAAGTAGCTATCATGATGCTTACAATTATTACCAACCTTTTCGATTATCGTTATAACACGCAGGGCAAAGAAAAAGGAGCCTAATAGATCTTTAATAGAACGTAATTTCTACAGATCTTAATCTGTAATCGCTTAATTCGATCCTCGATTTAATCAATCGTGATTGTGTTTAAAGGAAACGTTAGGAAAAAAGCTAATTGCTCGAGCAGTGTACTACTTGCATTCGTATCAATACAAAAACAGTTGTCTACGTTGTATGGTCGACTACGCCGTAGAGGCATCTGGCTTATTGTTGTGGGTATAATCTCGATATAATTGTATGGACTCGTGAGCTAGGCGTAATAAAAAAATATAGGTCCGAAATATTGGGCAATTTGTTATTTGGTAATTGAGCGATGCGGTGCGGCCTCTTAGTTAGATGGATATTAAGCAATTATCAATAAGAATACAGAGATCGGGATAATTACGTAATCTTGCAATAGATTTTTAGATGTTTTTTATCTATTAATCTTGGTTTGTATTCTTGTGTGGCTCGTGGTTGTTGAAGATTGTTGATTATTTTCTCTTATTTAGACAACTTCCTGGTTAATTTTACGTAATTGCTACAAACGCTGTTATTTGTGGATGTATACTTATATAACTTACTTTTATTTGTTTAATTTATGAAGTTGTTATGTTTATGGTATTAATTTTAGTTAAAGTCCCACTTTGGGCTCCTTATAAAATTTTGATGAAGATGACGTTTGCCAGTGATTAAAACTCGTGAATGTTTCAAGTAGATGAATAAATATTCCTCAATGCTCAAAAGTTTACAATTTTTATTACTGAAAGAACTGAAAGAAACTGATGTTTTACCGCAAATACTGCAAAAAGCATTAATTTCTAAAGAGTGAGCATTGATCATTGACTAGATAAAGAACCACTACATTAAAGCATCTAGATCGGTATTTGATAAATTATTAGCAACACGTTTTACGAAAACACACCTAATATTTACGCATAGAAGTGAATACTTAAGAATCCTCATTCCTCAACGCTACACGAATAGAAACCGACTTGAATAATACTTACTCTGCTTTCCCGAACAAAGCTTTTCGAAAGTAGCGGATAATTAATTCCATTTTAGCGTAAGGCCAACAACTAACCGCCGCATAACCCGAACCTATTAAAATGATAGATGACGGGCAGTTTTTAGCAGTGGCGTGATAAACCTCAACACGACTTCGATATGTCACTAAAAAATATCGTCTCCCCTCGCACCCGCGGCGGACCATATCGAAAATAATGCCCGCTCATCGATCAACGCGATGAAAATATGGGGGGGGAAAGGGAAAAACTGCCGGTTTCGGTTTGAAGGATCGCCACGCAGATGGCGCGGTGTGCGCCGCCCCTCGTTTCATTAAATTTTTTTCTAATTTTAATTTTCGAACGAAGCTACAGAAACCGGTCCGATTTGGTCCATTATTTCTCTGATGTCTTTTCTCCCATTGATAGCAGCGCCGAGGTCTATTTCCGACAAGGCGGGTTTAATTGTGCCCTTGCATGTTGTACATACCATAGAGGCTGTCATTAAATTTATGCGTTTGACCCGAGGTCATAGTCGGGTCCTTTCTGAACAATCTATTAAGGAAATTTATAGTTTAACCGATATTTATATCTATATGGGTGCGTACGTACGTATGTACAACGTTTGGCTTTTGTATGGAATGACGCGCCTTGTTCTGTTATTTTCGATAACTCGTTTAGTGTAGTTGTTAAGCTGATGATTTTCCAAACGTCGTTCGTGTGAAGTGGAATTTCACATTTAGGACGGTTGGTTTTATAGGACGACGCTACATATCATCAGATGAAGTTGACGAAATTCTTTTTTGATGTTTGGATGATTTGAGTTGATGAAAGATCTTTGATGAAATGTGTTTCTCCATTTTCTAGCTTAATTTTCTAGATTGGCGTAACCATCATTCTCGTTTCAAATGCTTCGATGTAACCGTTTGAGAAAGAATATTCAGCCATTTTCCATGTCATTCATGTATTGCAAGTAACTGTTTGTATTTCTGCCCTTCATCCATTATTGCATAAATCTAAGAAAAAAATAAATAAATAAGAATGGGCATTGGCCGTTTTAAGCGACCAGAATGTTGTGGATGTTTATTTACAGCATTGCTAGAAACCAACACACAAGAAGAAAAAAATTTACGTAGACCTTAGATTTTAATAGTAATTTTATGTTAGCAATCTACTAGTCTTGAAGCATATTTCCTTTATAGTAGCGTTCTTCATCCAGTTAGTTAATTGTCGACCGTATTAACCGCAGCGCCACCGCTCCTATTCAACATCTGTTTCGAGGGTGTTATCTAAAGCGAACGGGTTTTAAAATATCGCTGCCGAACGTTGAGGGCGGGTGCGAAACGTCAAAGGGCTGTAAAGAAACAGAATCCCCCGTTTATCGTATCTTCAACGTCGCCGCACGCTTTCCCCCGCTATACCTAAACGGATGTGGCCGCGACCCTGAGAAAAGGAGTCAGAGGCGAACGACAATCGGGTGTTAGACTCGCCGTCACCGAACTAATATAAACTCTTCGCCTGGATCGTCGATAAAAATGGAGGTTGTGCCGCGTTTGTTCTTCGATAAATAATTTTACGTCTCGATAATCGCCCTCGGGAGCCGAATATATTATCCGCCGTTCCGAGAATCCGAAAAGACGTATGATGTACACAGACATGTTAAAGAGCCATCTCTCCGTACAGCACAGATCCCGTTTGATTTGTTTACGCGGTCGGGCTGATATAGTGGTTGTTTTCTCTTTGATAAGGTAATTGTTAAGCAACACGTATACGTACTACGGCTACATTAGAGTATTGTATACAGATCTGGTAAGAATTTGTTTACCAAATAGTAGCGGTGGAAGTGTAAAGAGACTGTAAAAAAGCGTGGGAATTATAAACTTAAGATATAAGGAGTGTGCTAAAGAAGGACGTTCATGTTTATGTTCAAGATAAACGATATAATATAAGAAAAATTACAAGATGAACAGGTAAACGATGACAGTTGCTGCTCTCAACCTCTGAAGCAACATAATCGTCTATTGTTTTGGTACAGTTATTCCATTAAAAAAGAAATTCTTACAGCAAAGAAGAAACAATAGAAAAATTTCATAATTTCCTTTGAGATCGATACATTTAGCCTAGTGTTCTTCTAACTTTCGTATATTTCTTATATACCATTCAAAAGATGCGATTTCTGCAAAATAAGCATTTGCTTTTGCAATCACCCATCGTTTGAGCTAAATTTCTTTCCGTCGTGTCATTTTTTCATATTCAATCGCCGAATACGGCGGGCGTGAAAACTAATTCCTGGAAACTTGACATGGCGAGGATGTAAGTATGCACGCGTAGATTGTCTTGAAGAAATAGAATTCGTCACCAAATGCGGACGTTTTTCTTTTACAGCGTTGTTGAAGCGATTCAGAAAGTTGGCATAGTACTGGTCATTAATCGTTTTGTCCTTTTCACTGTAATCAACGTGGATTCGTTGCAATGATTCTGATGCCCGATAAAGTGGCTTAGCGCCACTTCTTTAGCGCCAGTTAGACACGAAAAAGTTGCTTTTTTGACTGTTGTTTGGGCTCTAGTGTGCCGTGTTTTATCATGAATTAAAACACTTATTTCTTTTTAATTATATGTTCTTTTACGTACTATAATGTTGTTAAAACGAGAGAAAAATTAAGAAAAGCAAGTTGTTTTATTCTAAAATTAGTTGATTAGTTTCGTAGTCCGTATGTTCGGGGTACTTCTAGACCCTTCCTCGGCAGTTAAATGTATAAATAGATATCAATTATTTACGTTTTGTAAGAATCAATTTGAAAATAGAAGAATTAACCTCAAACAATAACAATTTCAAGAATCTCTCCGGCTACGCGTGTTCAAAAATCTCATTTGACACTTGCTTCGTAATTAACGTTAAAATTAAGTATCAAGAACTTAGATTCACAAAAAACCAACAAAGAAATACGTGTATATACAATAGACGTTTGCTTTAAACTGAGAAATTGCAAGAGCTCCATGACTCCTTTATTCGCGTTAGCGATTGTTTGACCACGGCCAATTAAAATATACATTTCGAATGTACGTGATGAAAATGGACCCAAGACAAGTTATTTATCCGTTCCACCATGATCATCGTTGACTGAAGATTGATTTATCTCCTAACACTACCGGAACAGTGAGAGGGGGAACCTGAGGATGTGAAAGAGGCCGGAAATACTGAGAAAGAGATCAGAGGGACTTAGGCGTTGAACAAGTAGAAATATGTAGTTGGCTGAACGTATTGTACGATAAATTTCTGCTAACGTTTATTCATTTGCAATAAGTACAACGCTGTTGATGCTACTTCAAAGGTTTCAAATGCTAACCCGTTTGAGTCTTGTACTCTTTGACGAACAATGTACTCATTTTTCTTTTATTTTTTAAATGTATGTGTCTTTGAGATTAGTTACATATTTAGAGTTTGCTACAAATATCTCAACTATTACAATTCAGCATTACATCAAACTTAGTTCTTTGTAAACTCTTGCTTGTGCCAATAAAGTATTTACTATAAAAAAAAAAAAAAACAGATTTTAATATACCTGCTACAGGTCTTACTTTTCTGATTACATATTCAATATACTAACTAAACCAATAAACCATGATTTATATGTCAGAATCCAATTAGATAATAAAGCTGAAAAAGCTCCCCACAGGATACGTCGCTCTATTAGACCAAACAAAACATTCAGGTACTACATCGGATCACATCCCTCCTCGATACTTATAGAATCTAGATAGCCGAGGATGGGACGAGCGCACACACGTAAATACGTAAACGTATCAAGAGAGGGCAGCACTCTAGATGAGCTCCATTACGCGTCCCCAGGCTGCCGCGATTAGCGGACAAATCACGAGACCCCCGGGAAAGACTTATGTGTTCGTCCCGAACAATCAATGTCCAGACAGAACTTGTTTCGGGTTGTTTTTACGCCAACGACCGGACTTTGAAGGATTTATTTGTTTGTTCTGCGTGTCCTTTTTTTTCTCGTTTTCTTCTATTCTCGTTTCGTCTTCTTCTTCTGCTTGTCGCGTCGATGGGGATGTTCCAATCGATTTTGTTGTAACCGCGCTATACGTACACTTGGATTTCAATACTCGAAATATCTCTTAACGTGTTTAAAAAAATATTTTGTGAACAGACATGTAGTGGTGCGCAGAAGAAATCCATGTTGAATCTATCTAGGTAGTTTAGCGTCAAATCGGTCTACTAAATGTCCTTTCTTTTATCAAACAATTGATGAAACCTTGCGAATTCCAAAAATATCGTCGCTAGAACCACTAAACAAAATTGTCTTCGCTTTCTTTTGGAGAAAATCCGATTTTGCCGACTGAGCTTCATTTTCTGGCGTAAAGTGATGTCTCCAAGTCTCATTTACGCCATATAGCGACTATTACGTTCTTATATTTTCTCAAATATTGGTTTGTTAACTATCAGTAGTTAACAGACTCTGCGCCCATCTCGCTGCTAGTTTTCTCATACTCATATTTTTCGCGAAGGATGCTTTGTACACGTTCAATTAGTAGGCCTCATTATATTAAATTTGGGAATTACATTGGTTATCATAATCTGGAAGCTTATCAGGTATCATTTCTAACCTTTACTTTTATTGGACAAATTTACAACATACGTTAGTATTAAACCTACGACGTAGGAAGGTGATTGGTGCGAGGTGAAATTCGGTTCTTCCCTTCTATAGCGGAAGTTCTTAGGTAACGCATCACCGAGGAGCTAGCCGGATGGCAATGATGGAACACTTGTCGGACACCGAAAGCAAGGGTTGTTCAGCAAACGTGCTAATGAGAAGGCCTTGGCGCGCGGCGACCCCATCCGTCAGTGAGGGTCGACATCTCCGCCGTATTTCGAGGATTCCGTACCCAACCTCCCATCCCCTAAAATTCGCCGTACTGCACTAAACGCGTTAGCGGACGTTACGCCATCGCCGAGAGAGACTTTCCCTAATAAATTCCGAAGTAACAAACGCCCGAGCGGCCGCCCCGGCTAAGCGGATTGTAATCTTTCCCACCGGTGATATTTCACTACCGGGAGACTCCGACGTCTATAAATCGGCGTGACAAAGAAATATCACACCCTTCGTTTTATTATTTTGATTCGTGCGAACGAGATTAATTTGGGTGCTTCGAAAGTGATTCCGAATTAATCTGTACGTAAGTATCTGTAAAAGGTTAAACGGTTCATCAGTTAAAAAAGATATCCATGGTCATATTAATTGCACCCACAAAGTAACATTGGTGCGGAAGCGAAGCCAAAATGGCGTAGCGGTTAGTGGAATTGTATCAACCAAGACGACATCAACTTTACTGCAACTATGACTTTAGACACAACGTAGAAACGTAGAAAATATTGCGTTCGAATTAAACACAACGCAATTTCTTCTAGCAATACTTGGTTAGGATCTGCACTACGTGAAAGCCCTTAAAGACTCACAAGAAACAGTCTTTGATGACCCCATCAAAAGAGAAATCCTGTTCAAATAAAACTGAAAACAATTGCGACGTTAATGCTAGTCTCTTGATCGTAGTATAGAAGATGCGAAAGGAATTCAACATTAACATGAGAAATAGATGAAAGCTACATTGGAATAATTAAGTAAAGCTGTGGATAAGTTTGGCAACCTCATCTCCTTCTTCTAGCACGGTTTAAAAATATCGAGAATTCTTTAGTAGTTGCAAGTTATAAGTTTTGTAAAAGAGTATGTTTACTAAAGAAGCCTCAATACCAAGCAAGCAACTCATTGTTAGCACACGGTGTGGCGAAGTGCAAAGAAGTTCACATCATCGCAGATCCTACTCCACCGGCTACTCTTGACATGGTTAATATTATATTGGGATATTAATGGTAAAGAAGCATTCCTTATTTGATATGTACGTCTCCTGGATGGTAATATTATCGTTAAGGACCTTCTGTTCTGCTAAGTCCAATAATTCTTTTTTATTCTGGCGTCTACTTTTTCAACTTTTAGTACCATTTAGAACGTCATATCAAAATGACGTTACAAGTAGGCAGGACTTGGCGTCAAATTAGGCGCCTAGACTTTAAAGAATTTTCAACAGCACAGCTTGTCGGATATAACATCGCACCGAAACGACCGAGACATTTTAAATTGAATCCCTCAGCAAGGCAACGTAGTACTACACACGTACATACATATGCACAGAAACCTCGCCACGCCACCATAAACGCTCATATCCATCCAGCGTACGTACGGTACCTGTGTCGAGGTACATTTTGAATAACAGATTATACCATTACAATATGTAAACCCTGGAGACCGCGATCGCATTTGAATTGCATATGCGCGCCTCCATCTCTTTCTCGATGCAAATGAAACAGTGTGAGGTCCGGGGCGCGCTAGCGCCATGTTGCGCCTTTCCCGATATGGTAGCGTGAAAATTATCATGTATTACTAATACACGGACAACGCGAAGAGGTTATGTCGTTTGGTGGTATACGTACAATGACAAAGGACTCACGAGGACGACTACTATAGACCTCGAATAAATTCATGGGCGTATATTTACGTACGTTACGAAAAGAATGAAGTTATGACTTTACATTCTGCTCCTCACTTCGGGCGTCCAGCTACTCGATCACGAAGTTTCAGATTGAATAAATGTCAGCCGTAGATAATTGGGGACGTACCCGAATAAAATAGTACTTTTATTCTACGAAATAGATGCATGTGCTGAATATAGAATCCAATATATCAACAGATCTCAATGCTAGAAGGAAGCGAGAATCTAAGACGCTGGACAACTCGGAAGATATATCTTCATTTGCTTTAAATTCTTTGAGGATTTGCAGTGGATGAAAAAAATACATTTGGAAAGAGTAACACTCGATATCAAGTGGATGTACTGAGACTGTATGTAGAACGCCGCTAACTAAGATGCTTCTGTGTCGAATAGCTGGGCAAGGTAGCTGCTTTCGAATGTGGTCCATGAGGTAGAGAATCCTCAGGTCATTGTGAAGGACCGTATTGTTTGCCATGTAGTGCATACGGCTGTTCGAAGCACTCAGCTGTGTTTTATTATTATTCGAAGTTTGGAAATGTGGATTTTAACGGAGGTTGCTTAGATTGCTGCCGCGTAAGCTAAATTGGAGAAAAGGGAATATCCATGGAGGATTATGATCAGAATTGAAGCCCCTGGGACGTTATGGATATTTCCGTTCCTAATTAGCTTATTATCTAGAACGCAAAAACCTTGGCCCAGGACGAAAGAATCTGCGGGACCACCATCTCTTTTTACGATGTCTAGTTCTAGTGAATAACACGACCAAGCTCTTGGTCGCTTCAATGAAAATCCTGGACTTCCACTTATCCTGCAGGAAGGCTTTCGATCCGAAGGCAACAACGATATCATCCTTATTATGCTGACGAGGAAGAGATTCGTCAAACTTTATTAGTGGCCTTCTCAATATATATTCCATCATTCTAAGGATCTGTAGGGCGATACTAAGCATTTGCGCATTTGCGCATTTAGTCACAAGGGTGCTTCAATTTCATTTGATTCGCGGAAAAAGTAATATAAAGTATTACCGATTAAAGAATCAAGTCCTCTCGCAGAAATCTAATTCTTTTTTCCTTTCAGTTTAATCTTTATCGTTGTATCGAGATCGGCGTCAGAAACGGAACGGAAAAGGCAATCTGGAAGGCAAATACACGATGTCATGCCCGTAATCCATGTAACTACATGTAAATGTCTAATGTCATTGTCAAATGGCTTAGCATTTCTCATCCATCGTACCGCAGCGCATAATATCTCCATATGCTAGTAATATCGCGTTTAACATGACGCGATGCACTTGGAATAACGACCTACTACGATTAGATACGCCTTATTTCACGAATCGTGCGTCTTAACTACTACAAGCGTACTACCGTTTGGGCCCACTTACATCTTTAAATAGCGTCACAGAAGCTGCGAGAGAAATAGTAAAAATCGTGAATATTATATTAAGGAAAAGAATATCCGGCACGATTCTGTAATTATGTAAAAAAAGAGAACAACGGTTAGTAGTCTAACAGGTTCATATGCGAGAAATGGAAGGGAAATGGCCGCAATCTTAACAAACGCCGAATTTAGTTGAGTTGATTTTAATTCGGTTTCTCAGTTTCATCATCATGAAAATAAGAAGATGGTATAAGAAGTGCACTTTGTGTCTTTTACCTTTAGTGCGGCATTCATATAAATACTAACTTTCTTAATTTGAAGATTAACATAGTGATTAGATATCTTTAAGTTATTTTATTGATGTTACTACAATAAATTTCCTGACATGATCCTTGTTTTGTTTGGGATGATCATATTAATTATGCGTACGTTTCTTCTGTTGGAATAAATTCATTTCATCGAAAGGAACGGGAGCATTTGAATAAAGTATTTTATTCAAGCCAGGGCCATTGTAAGTCCAATCTTGATGGAGTAAATTTTTAATGCCCAACTAAAAATGATATATATAAGTCATCAAAAGAAGTTCATTACAGCGCTTTATGAGCTGTAAGTGATTGTCTTGTTAGAAGTATCCAAAATGACGGCCTCTTCGTCCAAACAATAACCTTTACAGAACGTAATGGTTTCTGTATTATTACATTACGTCTGTTGCTTTGTTAATAAAATTATTAAGGTGGAAATAAGCTTTATAGATTCAGAAGAAGGATTTGATCATCGTGCATATGATTTGCAGTATTGTAATCTCGCTGCGTGACGTTGCTCGACTTCTTGCACAATACGAACTTTATATGGATAGTTTTCGACATCTTTTCTAAAAATATGCAGACAAGTAACATATAACTGGTCTCCCGTGAAACCTTTGCAGTTGAGTTTTTAGGTGAACGATCTGTACGCCTCCTCATATCCGAAATAGCTGCGGCAGTTCTTTTCTCCATTTCATTTCTTAATGTGTACAATATATTTCCCGGTGTACGTACTGCTGAGCTTGTATCTTACATCCGTATAACTCAAGCTAAAGATGCGTCATAGATTTAGATAATAAAATCAAATTTAACGGTTTTTTATACATAATGTTTTATTACCTTCCACTGTTTACCTATTTCTGAAATTAGCGCTAGATCTGCGCGTTTATCATGTTGTGATGTTCCGTCTTCCGAGAAGCAGTAACCTAAACGATCAGATAGGCAAGCAAATTTACTAAATCTCTCCGGCCATAATTATTGCGCGCGTAAATTTCTCATTTCTTAGCATAAAACTGTCGATTTTACCGAACGTTTATCGTTTATTGCCGGCCCCCTATCATTCGACTAATTTCAACACGGCACCGCATTAAAATCAGGGCGATGCTAATAAAAATACGAACGCCGGGCGGGCGCAGGCATGGTGGAAAAACTGTTTTCGTGATGGGAGGAGCGGCGTTCCGATTTCGAACGCGATTTTTCCAAAGCCAAATAAACCCGCGGCCCACGCGTCCGCATAGGCAGAGACCCATCATGGACGCTTATTAACAGTGACAATATAAATGTTATTTTTAAGTGGAATAAATTCGTTAGTCATAGTCTTCGGGGTTACCACTAATAGGCGCTGGGATTTATTTTTTAATTGCGTAAATCGAGATCACAGGTGCGAGGTCTTGCAATGAATCAATCTCTAATGCGCGCATTTGCCGGAAGATACACGAACACAAGATGGCGGGATGTAAACGTAGCAGTTACTATTAAAGGAGGAATAATAAATTTGTAATTATTACGTATTATTATTATATTTACGTAATAAGACGATGATGTCATGTTCGTTGTCATAAGAACAAATTAGCTATCATTACAATAAATGGCTACATTTATTGAAAAACTGTTTAATAGCAAATTTTCTATTACTTCAAGCTCGTATTTTTTGAGGCAATCAACTAATCAAGTGAATAAACCAAGTTCGCTCTTGGCCAAATGATTAGCGGACTTCATAAACCTATAAACAAAGCATTATTTGCGAATTACGTGCTCAATTTGGTCCAATCAAAATTTTGTGTAAACCTTAACACACATGGATTGTACCTTGAGCTGTTACAAGATAGTAAAAAGTAAAAAATCCATTTTCGAGATTAAATCTAATTGGAGGGATTCTCTATTCTAGGAAATTAAAACTTGCAAATTTAACAAAAACTATTTATTTAAAGTGGCAAAAACGATAGTACTCCAATTCAACTTGAGAGACAACCAAATTCATGGGACTTGCGAACAGCAAAAACAGTGTCGATGTGGGTGTCGTTTACGTATTGTGCTACGCTTGACGATTCCATTAGCGGTAATGAATAGAGACGACAAAGGCGGATGAAATTATTACTTTTTAGCAGAGATTAGACAGATTCGTGTCTTCTCGACTCTCGGGGACACCAGTAGGCAACACGAATCCATTCTCATGCGGCGAATAGACACGAGTCTATCTAGTCGCTGCAAAAAAGGAATAATTTGTCGCCTCTAGTAACGAGTGTCTCTTGAGTCTAAGCCTATCGCTCAAAATTGTCGATACTTTTCAACACTCTGTGAAAGGGAGGTTTCACAAATTTCAAATAATTGTCGCGGGTTTCCATTAGCAATAAGGCCGTGCAATTATTTCAATACACAACGCCTAGATGTTGGGCTTTTATAAGGATGCCATCGTTATTTATACAAGAGCAACTATTCTCTATAAAAATAAAATTGTATTTTATCTGTGTAATAAACGATCTTCTTATTGATCCTGGATATCTAAGTTACTTCGTACAGCAAGCCGAACCTTGGCTAATTTAAAATCTTCAAACGTTAGTTACTACTCTCTTCGATCTTCGTTAAATTATTTCTTCATTAAATCAAATAAAAATTCTTCGAAATCGTACACTTTATGACTACCTACGAAATAAAAGACGTAATATTCAAATCACGAGATACAGGTGTACTTTAATTGTGTCCGTCGCGTATTACATATTCATGACTTACGAAATTTACGCGGAACGTTGTAAGCGCGAGCTTTATGTCAGTGGATATGACTTGTTTAGAGTTCTCAAATATGTACGTACATGAACGAGACACGATCGTTTCGCGTGACCGTTTCGAAAATAATTTCTTAAAATCGAATTTGCTTCGATTTTATGCGGGGTTTATTAGTGCGTCGGCTATTAATCTTCTTTCGATGTCTGTTATCCGTTTAGGAATCATAAATTTCAGATGAATTTGAAAAATGCTGTGTATACACGTTAGGCTTACTGTCCTAATTTCTTTCGCGTCTTTCCGAACAAGGGGCACCGATACATATATCCGTACGGGTGATGTTCGGATGTAAACAGGTTAAAATTGGGATTCTCGGAAGTGTTATATAGAAGATTCGCTTCCCCGAAGTGGAGTGCTGTTCAGTAGCATCTATTGTGATGATAATAGCTTTAATACCCTAATAATTATCGTTGTTCAAAATAAATAAGATGTCCAAGTAAGTGTGTATATTAATGGTTAAATTCGGCAATTATTTCTTTCTATTTCTAGAAAGTGTAGTCGTTTGGAAATTGAATAAACACCCTTGCTATAAAGAATAAAATATAGAAAATAATTAGTTCGTTAAGTGGGCTAAATTTCAAGTACATATAAATCTACCTACTTCTTTCCTACGAAGGTAGCATGAAAAGTATTTTTACAGGTATTTTTTTGTCAAATTCAGCTTTATCTCTCTCGACTTCGTTTCCTTGTAATTCTTTCATCAGCGACACTCGCTTCTAATTTCATCCATTTACGTAGTTTTTGGCATCTTAGTTTGTAAAAATGGGCCTCTACCAATGCGATGATACCTTCATTCGATGAAAATCTTTGTCGTCTAAAACAGAAGAAACGCATTGGGGCTGACATCTGGCGGATAGAGTAGGTGGCTAATCAATTTGAACCCCAATTCGTTGAAGTTTAAGGCTTCAAATGCGAGGATTTTTCCGTAATTTCTGTTCTCAGCTTGTCAGGTAATGATATGCAGTCTGTAAGTAATGATACGTAGTGATCGCGGTGTCTTCGTTATTGCTTTTCTTTCTTCAACATAGTCGATTGACGCAACGGTCGCTATCACTTTCCTAGCCGGTGTAATAGTCTTCGTTTCTTTTGGAGACGATTCACTTTTCCACCGTATCTTGGCTTTGGGAGCGTATTGTTGTATTCAAGTTACATTTATAGGTAATTTAATCAAAGTAGTCGAGAGTGTTATTGTTACGTACAGCGGCGTTACATCCAGGTAATTCATATTACATCTTACAGGAGTTCTATAAGGTTCAAATTTGGGACCTCCCTTATTCAATCTCTTCGTAAATAATCTAAAAAGTTTTCAACTGGTCGTTAAATGTTCAAGAGTGCGCCATATTGCAAGTTCAATTGCATTCTCGTTTTAAACAATCTCTTAATTCTTGTAGGTATTGTTCAACAGTGACCAGTTAGCGCCTCATCACTCTGTATTTATGCGAAAATTACCAGCGAAATTACACCGTAACAAAGAGTGACTTTTTTATTACGAAAACTTTCCCAAAGTAATGGAAGATTTACTTCAGAAGTTGGCGAAAATAACAAAAAACAGGAAACAACTGAAAACACCCATACAGCAATAGGTTAACATGACTTGTTAACTCTAAAAGTAAATCATCTTACATCATATGTTCCTTGACTATTTTTTCAATTGTTCTCCTTTCTATATTTCCGTGGCCTTACATTTTATTTCTCTTGGGGGCATTTACGCTACTGTTGGTATAAAAATAAGTTAGATACCAGCGTCTACGACATCCATTTCGTTCCGTTATTGTTCTCTCGTCGAGGGGAAACGAACGCCTAGAATGGAATGAACATACGAAACTCGAAAAACATATTTATGCTGACAGAAACACATCGACATAAAAATTAACAATTAATAAATTCGTGAAAAGAACCGAGAGAGGCGACACCTCCGCGGCCCGCAATAAATAAAACGGAAGCTGGAAGGAATAAACGCTGCCAGCAGCCTGTTGTGTGCGCTCGTATAAGTGCATACGGCTGAGATATATCTATATCTGCATATACGTACATATACACATGCATATTGTCCGAATAAAACCTGGCCAGATTAACATATTAAAGACATAAATACTCCTACGCGGACGAAAAGGTGTGTGTGCGCTTGCTGCCTTTGAAAACAGTGACAAATTAAACGATTTATATGTTATTTATTTTATCTGGTTTTCATTAAGATTCGAATCTCTGATGTGGTCGTTTTCTTGGTGAGCGTGTTTCGCGTGCCTCGTTTACCTGAATTCCAACCACTTGCGGTAAAAGAGTGCTCTCCAAGTTCCATACGACAATTAATAAGAGATAATTGATTAGGTTGCTTACGTCCTTTCGCCTTCTACAAACGAACATGTGTACGTAGGCAGAAAACTATGTTAAATATGTTCGCCTTGTCTTTGCAGAATTACATGCTTACATGTCTAGATTTAAAACGAGATGACGTTAATCGATTTAGCGGGGAACAAAGAAGGAATTTCTCGATTAAATGAAGTATTTGGATCACTTTCAAGTTTTAAACGAAGATCAATCGCCGAGAAAAATGTTCTTTATCGATATAGCAATACAAGGTAGGCGTGTCCGTGACGAAACTTGAATGAAACGTGAATTCTGCTCGAGAGTTGCGTATTCTGAGGTATTTTTGTGTGATCTCTCGTTAACCCGTGTCTCGAATAAAATTTGAATTTCATGGAGGTGCTGTTCTCGAAGTAATTGAAACGTTACCTTTGTTTACTCTACTGTGATTAAAGTGACATCAGAAAGTATCGCAAAATGGTCGTAGATGGATGATGAGGAATGCTATTTTCTTAAAATGTTTACGGATGATTTCGATCAAGTTATAAAATAAACAATTAAATTACGACAATACCTAAAACCGCTAGTACGTAACGTAGTGATGTGTATCTTCTTATGGAAATGAACCATGAAAGTAGGGAAAGCTGCCGTGCTGAAACTACAGTATTTCTCGAATTTCTGGCGAAGCATCTTCTAAAAGTATTGGTAAATCGTTGTGTAAAAAGTTTTGGTATGTTTTGGCCTTCAAAGATAAATGGTCCAATAATCTCATTATTCAAAATTCAACACGTAGCATTTAAGATTCATCTATGCTGTTATTCAATCGCTCTGATTCAACGAAGACTTCCTCTGGACCAATAGTGCATATTATGCAAAATTATTTGCCCTTCATTAAAAAAAAGAAAACATTTTTCTCGGGTAGCATTTTTCCCAAAAGTTCGTAAATATTTCATTTCCAGTGTTCTCACTAATATAACCACCAAAATCTGTTTTAAAATTATAAACATATTTTGTACCAACAACGATCTCCTAATTTTCTTGCCGGTCTTAGAGGTATTGTGCTTAAATAACTCGTGTTTTCCTTTCCTTCTAAGCTTTTGAGTTCTTATTCTCTATAATTCACTTTTATTCGTCAAATTTGTTTCGCTTCCGTCTCTCGTCTGCATCTCTTCCTTCAAGTGTTCTCTTGTGCATCTCTGTTCTGTTCTTCTCTGAAGTGCATCTCTTCCTTCAATACCGTTTGTTTGAACGTAGGCTTTTTTTCGAGTGAAATGTCAGTTGTCGGATCACCGTCAATACGGTGAAGGTCGATAGTGACTCAAAAGTAGAATGAAATATAAAATTTCATTTCATAACAAACACATGTCCATTTATTGTTACGATCATAGAACTGAAAACAAAAGCTATGTTTAATAATATTGCGTGAAATATAAGCGATTTAGTATCTATAATTTAAATCTGAACTGTTACAATCCGCGTTGTGCTATTCGCTTGGGTGTTATTGGAGCTGTGTTACTTCAAAACTTCCATTAACATAACGCCTTTTCCTTTTTGAAAATGCAGCGAGATATAATAATTAAATACATTAATTTGACAGTAAGGGTATCTTAATAACAATTACGCTCTTTAGTGCAACATTCGATGTAGCGTTTTTAACTTATTTCCACGTCAAGTTTTATATACATATATACATATACGCGTCTATGTTAATAATAAGTTCCACGTTCCTCAATTACAAGTTTCATAAATTTCATTTTATGCGAAAATGTAAAATGCACGCGCGAAATTTAGTACGGCGGATCGTTTCAAAATTTGCGGCTTGCGATTACCATGAAAAAAGTGCTTTGTTTGTTCGTCAAGGCTTTAGCGAGTTTATGAATTTCTAGTTATTGAGTCATTAAAAAATATTTGTTCTTTAATAAACGGGTTTTATACGTCGGAACGATTTTTTTTTAATGATTATTAACTGGCCGATCGTAAATTTCACTTTGCCAGGAAAATATTTCATTTTAGCGTGAGATGAAGCTGATCTTAAGGATAATCGTTTGTTTTCACACAAACAAGGTGGTTAAAATACGATTTCATGTACCTTGCGAGAATAAGAAATGCTGGATTGTTGGCGGTCTTAAAATGGATGTCGATTACATGTGAAATTGTGTTTGATATTAGTAGAGAAGCATCTTCTTCTGAATTTGTATCTAAATACATTAATAGAAATTGATCCAACCGTGTGAATTGAAAAAGGCTTCACTTCAATAAATAAACGTTCGAGATGTGATTAGGAAATTTTGTGCGGAAGGTGCAACATTTTAGAAATGTCTTTCAGGTGTTGTCGCGTAATTAATACATATTTTACTTGACGTTTCCCTGATTTCTAAAGACCTTAGAAATCCTCTGAAGAAGCTGACAGCAGGATTAGCGAAATGTCAAGTCAAACATCAAGCACGCGACAACACCCGAAAGAAATTTCTACTATGTAATTCCCTTGTCCTTAAAGCAGGAAAAGTAATGTTTTTCTCGTAACAGCCTTCATAACTAGATGTATAAGCAGAAGAGAATTATCTCTTTTTGAATGTTTGACAAGATATAATGCAGGTATTCCTAAACACTGATGACAACGTCTTGATAACTAGGTTAAGCATCCTTTTAATGAAGAGATTTTCATCTAGTGCTATGACTATGTATGTGTTTAGAGCTTAATAATGTAGTATTAGCTCTTGTTAAGCTAGGATGAAGAAAGTTTTGACTCTCTCCTGCTCTTCATATCCAACCAACCAGTCCCTGTTCTCCCAACCAGATACTATATACCATACTTACGAACTCCATAATGATAGCAAGGACTCTGGTGTAGTACGGTAAACAACACATAAGTAATCGGCAACCTTCGCACTACACAAGTTATAAGAATATAATAATTAATCCGGGACGGTCGTTTCGAGTATACGAATGGTACTTATCATCATATGTTGTTTACGAACTTCGTGTAATTCTTAGGTATCCAATTTGAACCTTCTTTATGCGAGAGTCCGATAACAAACTGTCGCATACGGAAGAACCAATATAAATGGGTAGTACATCTCAACGCAGTAGGAGAAGAAAGAAAGAAAAGTATCGTAGAGTCTTTCTGTTTACTTTTTAATATTTGTGAGTGATTAATTAAAAAGTGGCCTGACAACCTTACAACACTCTGATGAAAACCTATTGATTTCAAAGTACGTAATATAATACAAAACATGCACTAGTGCTGATATAAGCCTCCGATCAGTGGCAATCACGTCTTATTAAGCAAAGCCGTTGTGTAATTATATCCCGGCGTTCTAAGATTTTAGAAAGGCAAGAAAACATGCTTATTGGTCGCAAGTCCTCGAAGTCTATCATGTTCGTCTTCTTAGGAAGAAGCACAACATTAGCTTTTGTTTTTTTCAGGAAATATGGCGTATAATAAATGGACAGTACAAGAGGAGATCATGCACACAAAAAAAAATTGTTGCGAGAATTAACGCAATTGTAGCATTTTTGCTTGTAAAACCAGACATATACGGACGGTAACAATTTGTAAGTTGTTAGAGTATAAGATTGTATTAACTCAAATGTCACAAAATTGTGTCAAATGTACCTTATGCGCTTTTTTAAAACAACCTCAACATACCGTTTTTACATAGTCTTGTTAACATTTTCTTACTAATGGATGTTGACAAACTAAACTTTCATACTTATTGTGCGAAAAATTATCACAACCCTCTGTCAACGATTTCAACAATAGAGATTCTAATGGCATTGTAATGAAAGCAAGCATTCTCTTATTAGATTGTTGTAAATTAATTAGTAATTGTATTTTATTCGAATACAATTCAAAAAATATGCGTTTTAAAGAGAAAAATGTTGTTGAGATTCTTGTAATAATGTTTATGTACAACTTACAATGGAATTGTCACTTATAGGCAATTTCATATGCACAAAATTATGTTATTTTCTCAATGCAACGCTACCTATTGGTTTGTACAATTATACGTATTCTTGATACAAATTGTTGTAAAAAATGGTTAACACAACGTTGTTTGTAAATTTCGAACAATATTTTTTTTCTGCGTGGAAATATCAATACCGGCAGCATTCACGCTTGCAGACACTTTAAATAGTTTTAGCAATGCCTTCGTTGCATACTGTATGAAGCGAAATATTACAGATACTTTCTTCATCATTTGCGTTTGGATAAGTTGCGGGAATGCAATGTGGAACATAATTAACAAAGCAAGTCAAATAATCTTTTCGGCATCGCGAAACTCTGGCGGGATATCAAATTTAGTTTTTGGCATCATGTGTAGCAATGGTTCTATAATCGCTATTTATCTTTACTTCTTGAAATAAACCCAGAATATGCGCCTTTTCCAAGTTTTTGTTTGTAATAATTCCAACCGCTATTGCTCTGCGAAATTTCCTGCTTTATCCCGTTATGTCGTCAAATACATATCGTCTTTCGCGTATTATATTATTTTGTAGCAAATAACCGCTTACTTGTGTTAAAAGATTTTTTCTAGGATCTCATTTAGGGTTGATAAGAGGCAGATTGGTGTATAGGTTTCCGTGTGTAGTTTGTATGTTGTTTTATATGTTGGTATTTAGATACGCGGGGTATGCCCCGTTTCGTGTAATGCTGTTAATTAACTTTCTTTCGCTCTAATGTTTTCGTTATACTGAATGTCTTTGGGGTTTAGAATTTTGATTTTTTGCTAACAATTGAATTCATTAGTTTGAGTCATAGAAAAGCAAGATAGGAATGTAAAAAGTGCGTTTCATACGGCGTTTTATCAAGACGCCATCTTGTGAAATTTTTCTTTTAATGTACACCATGTTCACACGCACACTTTCAACTTTTCTCACGCTTTATGTTGTGAATTGCATTAGTTAAAGGTGTTGTTTCAATATATTTTAGCTGCTACCCGCTTATTACAGACTTATGCTTATCTTTTTCTAATTTTCATCGATAAATGTCTTAACCTATCCGCCTCAACAATTACAACACGAATAATTACATTTTCTTCAGGAGATAAATATCTACATTCTTAGGTGTAATCAATGATCGATTATACGTCGAAATAATTCGATTTCGTTTCGCATTTTCTCCTTCTTATTAGATTCAATTTTCAATTAGCTACAATCGTATTATCTGCATAATTACGAAGGTGTACGAATAATTTCAACGTTCGTTTGGGTGCATTACCGCAGAATTGTAGTTCCCACAAGTTTAATAATAATATAATGTTAACATCGAAGCGTATAGCAGATTTATCCTCTCGGAAAAAGAACGGGATTAGCGAGAGTTCTCAAATGACCGCCTTCCCAATAAGTTCCGAGAACGTAATCTGCATATTTATTGCGTCCTTAATGGGCGGGTTGTCTGCGCGGATATTTGTAATTAATTTTAATCGAATTATAACGCGTGCATGCAGAAAGATGCCCGTCCTAATTTGGAGAAAATTGTACGAATTCGTGGTATGTAATTTGCTTTTTACCGCAAGCGTTCTTCTTTCGGTTTTCTTCGGTTAATGGGATATCTTTGGTCTTGGTTGTAAAATTAATTCAATTATTTCTGTACAGATCAATGTTTGTTTTATTTGGTTAAGTTAAAAGAAATGCAAGGCATCTTATCTAATACAAAATAAGTTCTTAGTTATAGAAAATTTGTTTTATCATCCGTGCTTAATTTAATGATATGATTAAGAGTTTCTGAGAGAACTCGGAGGTGCTACGTAAACACAAGGATTTTAGTTTTGATTAGTTATCATGCTTAATGTACATATTTTTCAGCTTGTAACAAATACGTATAAATCGTTCAAACTAACGAAAAAGTTTTGACTAATGCAGGCCTCCAATATGTGTTAAATTCGGTCACACATTTTCAATGCTGCGCTGCTTTCTGCACCTAAATTTCTCCTTTATTTATTTCTGCTTGCTTCTATTGTTCCTATTGCTGGTATTATTTCTCCTTTAAGAAAAAGGACAACGTTTAATAATCAAATTTCAAACTTTGAAATCTTTGCATATTGAACAAAAATAAATTATTTATTGATTCCTCCAAAAAGAGAGCTGAATAAATGAAATGTTTTTGTGTATCTCTCTTAGGACACATAGTGAGAAATGTCCTAGTTGGTGCAGTAAAGATATAGTTCCAGGACGACTACTAAAAGTTATAGTTAAAAGAGCATTAAGAAATGTGGCTGCTAGCGAAGCAGAATTTTTGAAAATTCTACCATGATCCAGTAATAAGTTGACAAAGTCATATTGTCGTAGATTTCCGCGGTCGTTGTTTTCTTTTAAAAGAATTTAGGTTTCCGAGTTGTAATTGCACGAGAATGTCGACGTTTCGCTCTCAATTTCGTGGATCATTTTCTGGGCTGTTGCATATTTCGTCGCTGTCGTACGAAGAACTATTCTCGTTTGAACATGCAGCAGGCCATAGGTCCGTAGGATTTCAACTCAGAAATCTAAATTCTTTAAAAGTTGATAAAGTCACTTCGCTTTTTTCGACAATTAAGATACTATATTATCAAAATAGAACTATGAAGAAGAAATCACATTTAATAAAACAAACCATAAGAAGCGGTCAATTTTGAAATACTTTTTGGAACACACACAGTTTCAGGTTGGAGAAAAACACTATTTTGTAATTTTAGGAAATAACGTAAAGATAAGCTACCATGTATTTTATTTTAGTTAGTTATTAACAAAATATGTATAAAGTGATCTTTATTACATTCCTGCAGATTACATTTAAGAAACGAGATAATTTAATTAATAATAGTCACTTAGAAAAACTAGTTAAAATTATTCAACACTACGACTTATTTTATGTTTTAACACTATTTACACTTAACACTATCTGCTTGCAAGAATAAAGAATCGAACAATAGATATTTGCTAGTTGGAGAATATTATTTAATAGAAAAGGAATAAATTCGAAATTATACACGTTAAAAACATGACCATTTTCTTTTTCTTTATCAAAATACAAGATGACGTAATACCAACATAATATAATAATAATTAGAGTACATATATAATAACAAATAAATACATATAACACTTAGTCTTTCGGGTATTGTCGCGTACTTGATGTTTGACTTGACGTTTCGCTGAAGATGCTGTCAGTTTCTTCAAAGATTTCTAACGACTGTACATACTTATATACTTACACTTATATATTAGAGTCAATATCTGAATCAACTGTTCAACACCTTTTTTCTTTCATGGATTACACAATTTTTCCAAATTTCTTCTGTACTCTGATCTAATACTTCTTTCCACACAGCACGAATTTGCTGAACCCCACATCCATCCCTAGCAATATTTTTACAGTAAGAAACAGCAACCTTTCGCGTGCGATCATATCATTTCAATTGTATTAAATTGATCGTCAGTGATCGGGTGGTAATCGTAGTGCTGTACGTCCATTTTCTCGTAAGATTGCATCTACTTCATATTTCTTTTGCGGTTGTTTGCTGTTTAGCTAATCTTAGCAATTGAGCGGCTTAGAAGTAAGCAATAACGACACATTTGTTACAAATTGAGATCAGAACAAGCGCGCAAAACTGTAAGCCGTTTATCTTCGCATCACTTCGACTTTCGAACGCTGTGTGTCGCGACCTTCTTTTGAAGACAACCAAGTCACATTTAGGAAAATTACAGGTTTCGAATTAGGAAAATTGAAAGTTTTGCATATAATTAAATCTCTCTTTTCTCACAGTTCATCATTCAACAATTTCACTGTAATTTGTCTCCTTGAGTGAATAGTTGAGTCATAATCCAGAATGATGCTCATTTTAATAGGTTCTGGTATGTTTTCGTACGTAGTCTCACCATATTTTCAATACACTGGCTTCTAACCCTTTTTACCGAAGACGCGTTAATTCTTAGATCATATTCTGTCCGCTCTAATTAGAATACCTTTTTACCTCTTGCACTAATGATAGTCCCAACAAAGATCCGTTGATTTCTTTTTCCTTATACAAACAAGTTTGATATGAATTGCTAAGCTTGAGAACGTGAAGTTCCCCCGCCAGCAGATGATGTCGATAATACCCGCATTATAACAAAGCGATGAATTATAAATAACCAAATGATTTATTTGATACTCGACAGTCGGTAAAACAATGTTAATCAAATCAGAGATCAAGAGAAGAAATCTTATTTGTATTTCTATTTTTCTTTGTATGCTATTGAAGACATGGTGGTTATAATAATGGCAACACTTCTTTGGGACCCAGAGGGGATTTTCTAAATTTAGTGTACGCCAAAGGGACTACAACAAGGTAAGTCTACAAAGGCACAATCAGGAACTTGAAAGCTGCCTACAATTATGCCCAGAAACGTAAAGTTAGACCAAAGCGCGAATAGTTCAAGCAGTAGTCAATGAATGAGGTATTGGGAAACTACAACATCCAGCTTACAGTTTTGATTTCGCCCGCTGTATTATCCTTTACCAAAATTCAAAAAGCACTCGGAAGAGCGCCGTTTTTGATCGAATGATGATTTGGAGAACGCTCTGTCTTTTCGGAGTTAACACGTAATTACTATAATTATTTTTTTTTCAAAGGGTACACAACATCCTAGAAAAAGGTTGAAATAATTGTGTTAATATTAATGGTTATCTTATTTTTATTTAAATCTTATTTTTTAACTCGTTGTGTTCATAGGTAGGTAAATAACGTAAGCTCTACATAACACTGTAAATATAGTAATATTTCTTCTCAGTGTTTCCTTAAAATTAGTACTTTTCTATTTGAACGCATTAGCATTGACTTTAATATTTTTTGCTCCCCGTACAGAAAAGTCTATCTGGTATTCAACTATTTGAATTTTGAAAACATATCACTGCAAAATAAATAATTCATTTGTTCTAACTTGATAGTTAGAACAAATATAGTTTGCTTATACAAACTTATTAAAAAATCCTTATCCTAAAAGATGTTTTTTTTTTGTACTAGATGGGTCTTCATTTTAACAATTTTCCTCGGATCAGATCGAATTAACAGAATCGTCCTTTTACTGCGCGTAAACCAGCTCAGATGCGAAAAAGGGATTTGCAGAATTAGCTAATTAGAGCGAGAGACGCTAGGTACAAGAAAAAAAGCCACCCGATCGTTTCGCCCACACACAACCTAACATCCTCGTTCGGAAAAAGCAGGAACGCCGGGGTAGAAAAGAACTCATTTCTGCGCCTTCTATACTCCCTCAGAATCGAAAAGAAATAAACCAATTAATCGCGTCAATTTTCCGGATTTCAATTTCACCGGAAAGCTTTTCCCTCTACTCTAGCTCCCCGTCCGATTTTCCCCTTTCTCGCGCAGCCACCCTTTTTCCTTCCGCGACCCCGCCTACCGGACGTCTTCCCCTTAGAAACAAGGGAATAACGTGTCCATTTTATTACGCCGGGCGAAATAAAAATCGCGAAAGCTAGAGAGAGAAACAAACTAGATGTATACGACGCAAGCAAGTTGAAATTAAAAACGAAAGAAGGGAAAAATGCACCTCTATAGGTTTCCGCATAAAAAGTACAGGTAGGCTATGATTATGGGCGTGTTAATGCGCGCGACGCCTACTCGAGGGTGAGGATGCGAGGAAGCCACGCCTATCGAGATTCGCTTTTGTCGCCGCGTCGTTTGGGAAGAAAAGGAATCGCGTTTATGCACACATACACACACACAAGTACGTACGTGTACGTTGCTATTCTACCCGCCCAGGTGCATCGGATGCAGACTAGAAAGGTGGGGCGGGAGGGGGGACGGGCGAGAGAGATTTGACTGGAAGCACACTATCCGCTGTCAACGCGATAGGGAGAGGAGGTTTACGGGCGGAATAGGGTAGGGGAATCGTATCGGAGCGCTACCAAAAAATGGCAGAGAATCGGCGTCGCCGACGGGTTTTGTTGGTCCTACCGTTTTAAAAAGACATTCCTTTTTGATAGCGTGAGCACACGGGAACCCCGCATGGTCAGTTGCTCGGTTTAGCTAGATGGGTTTCCTTCACGCAGCATCGCATAGTGTTTACCGTTCGCGAGAAAGCATCGTAGTCAGAGATAGAGAGAGGAATCCGTGAGAGAGCGTATACATATCTACAACACTGGAAGCGAGATCGTGCGACTATGTGTACATGGGAACTGGTTACTTTACCGCGTCTCGTTGTTTAGTATCTCTCTACATGTGGTGTGCGGGTAACGCCTCTGCTGGGTAGAGTGGGAGCGACCAATCTGAATTACCCTAGACTGTGTATCATGCTAATCTTGTTAAATGTGAGTCAAAAGATTCTAAATATTCACTCTGTCAAAACATCTTGCTTCTGTTGTCGTGGTGCGACGTCGTTGACACATCATCTTCGTCGCGGCGGTGCGTGGCGTGATTTTCGTCTAATTACGAACTTGATGAAGACGTGTCAACCCCTAAATTGATCTCCAAAACACCTCGAACCAATAATCCGCATGTGCTTCGACCCCAACAAGCAAAATTCTATTTAACGTTTGGATTTTTACGATTCCCCATCTAGTTTCGAAAGAGGCGAAGTCAAAGAGAATTCTGTGGTGCCTTTTTACTTCTTTTGATTTTGTTCTTGGTGCGTTGTGCAAAATAATCTCGTGGCGATTTCGTTTGACTGTGATGCTGATGGTGATGCTGCCGAATTGTACGGGCAGGTGATGGACGACAACTGTACTATGAGGCCATGCGCCACAGACTTCAGCATCGCCGCGATCATGTCCAGGCACGGCAGAGCGAAGACGAGATGTAGGGATCGGGATCCGGCGGATAACATATCGCCTTTAGGTGAGAAAATCTTGCATCTGTGTTGATTTCGTGCTTTCGCTTTTTCAAATATCAATTAATTGGCGTTATTTGGTCGCGTTTAGGTTACAATATTTGAATATTTATTGAATTCTATTGATCGGCTTTGAATTTGATTTTGATCGAAATTGTTTTGGTATAGCAAGAAAGCAATTTGACCCATATGATGATACAAAAAATATGCGATTTAGTCCGTAAAATTGCACAAAATTGGCAAAAGGGATATTGCCACAATAGTTAATGTATCGAGATTTATTGAGACTGACGTAAGACGCTTCAGTTATAGAAGAAATCAGAATGAAGCAGCGTTTCTCAAACTTCATTTTGCATTGGCCTCTTTTAAAAAAATTGTTTTTTCTTATAGATTATTTCTTCTTACTTATCTCTATAATATACAGCGTATCACATAATCATAATGCCAATAATTGTACAGATAAATGATTAAAGATAATAATTGGACTGAGCACATACATTTTACAAATATAAACAAGTGTTCATAAATGAAAGTTCAGATTGTAATTGCATCAAATGGCTGGACTTAATGTATCGATATATGTATTTTTTTTAAATATTTGATTTAAAATTGTCTATCATAATTATTAAGTAATCTCGTTTAAAAGTATTTAGACTGTTTCTGGTTTCTAGTTTTCCGAAGTAAGTTTTTGACATGGCTATTAGCTTCTAATTGAGTCGTTGATCATCACTGCTCCCATTTAAAATTTTATCGAACCAGAATGGTTCGATACGGACCTCCGTTGGGAACCCGTGGTGTAGATTGATCATATTAACACATTTAACATTAAGCCTTAGGATGACAGAGGAGCCATTAATTAAGCTTGTACAATTGCTGCAAAATATGCAAATATTTATTGTACATATTGATACAAATAATTGTGGCAGTTTGTAATGGTCTTTAGGGATTAATTGTTGGGGTACAATACAAGTTGCCGTTGTCTACCTATTATGTACCTTCTTAGCTTCTAGTATACCTATCATACAGGAAGCACCGTCCAGGTCGCCATCTGAGAAAAGTTTCTGATTGCGTTCGATATAGAAACTCCAAGATATCTTTCTACATAGACACTTTCGTCATTTATGTGGTTCTAATAATGGCCTAGTGTAATTAATTATAATTTCAGCATTGATTCCTGCAAGAATTTTAGAAAAAGGTTGCAAGAGCCATCTTGAAGGGTGCCTTATCTAAATCGCAATTAGTCCTGTTGTAGTTTAATATGATATCTGGATTATTTGTTAGGATATCAATCTTACAGCAAAATGTCTATGGTTGACAATAATATCCTTTATTTTTCTTGGCCATATATGATACTAAGGTAACATCATCCTGAAATTTAAAGAATTGAAGAACCCTATTGCTCGACATTTATTTGTTAAAAATTGAAATGGAGTTTTTTTTTTGCTGAAAATTCCTTTTCTCAAAAGATGATCAGCCAATAGGTAACCGGTCTTTTATAAAGATTTATTAGATATTTATTAGATGTTCCAAATAATGTTAATTTCTTTAGTATGAAGTGGAATATCTTCTTTTGCAGGTAACGATTTCGTCATATCGTTACTTGTAAATGTAAGAAATTACTCTCACTAGTAACATTTTTTTCGCTGCATTTTCAGGTTGAGACCGGACGTTTCCAATGCTTTTGGCTTTGGCATGAAAGAGCTACCGGGATCATCTTTCTACATTGTTTCTTGGTCTTTCATATATCCTGTTTAGTCTTCTAGAATTGATAAAATTACCTCTTCATCCGTAGCTAGGATCTCTTCATCGTCTTCTATAAGAATCGTGCAATTTGACTTTTGAATATATTAAAAAAATATTCTGGTCGCCCTAGGCCTTCCTTTTCATCATTTGTAGTTTAAGCAATCCTTCCTTATTTTGGACCATGTTTTTTTCCATAATTGTTGAATAAGTTACAATGGTACAATACGCGCAGCGTCGTTAAGACGTTCTATTGTCGACAGAAAAGCAAAATTTTTCAAAACATTGTAGTTTCGTTTTTTCAAGCAGATGTTTGTCTATTGTCTGAACCTATTCAAGTAATGCTTCCTGAGGCAAGTTCGAATCCTACATATTTTACTAAACTTCACGAAAGAAAATCGTGCAGCCATGTAAAACATCTCTTATTCTTCTTTCTTTGATTTGAAGTCCTCTTTTCAACAATTTTTACAAGACACTTGCATTCCAAGAGGTTGGAACACCTTGTGTATTAGCCATTTTAAACAAGAGATATTTCAATCGCTATCAGAATTTGATGGCTAGGTGAAGATCCACATAATGCGGTGACCAGACACACCTGACGCGTATTTCACCTTGCTCGCGACGAGCTAAAATATAAAGTCATTGTGAGGTGTTAGGAATGTTTTAAAAAAAATAATGCGAATAAATTAAATGCATTATTCAAACAACGAAATGCTCCTTGTACCGTTTTTCGTGTAGCAGGCGGTGTGAATACCAACCACTTAGCTTAGATGCTTGCTATTTTACTAGAACTTGTTGGTTTAATTTGAATACCAGCTAATTTAGCTAGCTCTCATACTAACCAATTAGTTCGTAAACTAGCCAAGTATCCACTTTATCCGTAATATATGTACATCTCTGTGTAGAACACAAAATAGACGTGTTCATCTTTATCTAAGACTAAACAATTTAAATGTAAAATATATGCTATTCTATTATCTTCAATGTACTTTTAATAAGCAGTATATTATACGCTCTTTGCTTTTTAATAATGGTTACATACGTACGTAGACAATTTAACATTTCAGGATGCTATCGTCTATTGTAGAATCAATATTTTACGATTGTTAATAGCCTTTTGAATGCTAATCGTCATATTTGTTATGCTTTCATCTCGCATAAACATCAATATATAAATTGAGAAGATATTAAAAGCAACATTTCATTTTTTTTCTCGTATAACAATGTATTCTTTCAATTACTTCTAAAAAGCCATCGTTCGTACGCCGTGAATGTTAAGTATATACAACTATACGATTGTAATTATGCTTTGAGAATAACACTAAACAGATTTTTTTTAATACTGTGGAGCGCAAGTATATTGAACAATGTTATTATATACATTATATAAGCAATTAAGTAATAAGCTATAATAAACAGTGTTGATATGGGAATTATCATCGAACTGACAATGTTTTCCAGATGTTTGCCAATTTCACGAATAATTTTATACAATTTATGATGAAGGAAACGGACTAAATACTAAAATTCTGTCATCAAACTTTCTGCTAATCTTATAGTAAATGCAGTACAGCAATTACTAGCCTCTGAGTGTTAATTATCTTTAAAATAATTCCCCTTCCAAATGTGTAAATATTACTCCGGAATAGCTTCGAAACAATTAACTTTATGTGTATATGTAAGCATCTATTAACTGTTTACAATGAAACATGATATACCAATAATCAATGTATATTATCCAGTATTATGTGTATATTCAATGAAAAGTTAGAAAGATCTAAATAGCTAGTTTTATTAATCCTTTAATAGTAACACCAGTGCTCCTTCAAGCAGTGTTAGATAGAACAATGAAATCTCTATATTATTCTTAGCTAACGAAGTAGACCACAAACTTTTGGATTAGAACTAAAAGAACTCATAATGAAAGCTGAGAATAGTAAGCTGAATAGGACTAATAAATCATATGTGCGTGTATTGAATGGGCAGTCTTAATTGAACTAACTTATTGTAGTTTTTGGCTAATTGGGTAATTTGTTAAAGGAAGTCATACTAGCAAATAGCGCAACTTCCTATTATTGGTCAGTTTGTGTTGAGATAGACTGTACCTAATTGTTTTTGTTCCTTATAAAATATTCACGCTCAAAAAACATTGATGTCTGGAAACAAATGTACGTTCTAAAAATTTGGTATATTGATTACAAAAGTTCTGTACATCTACGAAAAATGAATCTTATTGGCCTTTTTTGTTGAACAAAAACGCCGTTCGTATCTGTAAGTTCCCCCACCACAGTATTTCAAATTTACAACGATAAACGACGAATTCTCCAGATTTATTAAAATATACAAATAAAATTCCCAGTTTCTTAGATAATTTTTAAGGCTGAAAAACACGTGTAGAATTTTTCCGAAAAAGGATGTAAAATTTCTAATATTTATTGATAACGAGTAATATTTCAACAGCTAAAACGTCGCTACGTAGTGTATGTATGTATATTATACAGCAAAGGAAAAATCGTAAGTATTAGCGTCTTCAATACATGACCATTAAATCGTGAAAAATGGAAACAAATGTTTTTATGCGGAAAAATTAAGTAATCCAGAATTTGAAAATCTGGAGACTTTGGAGAGAAATTCGCAAGGCGATTATCAAAAGAGTCTTCCAAAGAGTCTTATCATCGTATAGTTGATTAAATAGACGGTTATAATAATTTAGTTGGTTATCTTAAAGCACTTTTTGTTCCTTTAAAAGATATGGGTCCAATCATTCGTTTCTTTGGCATTGCTAGCCAACGACAAATTTTTTGGGTGCGAAGGTGTCTCAACAAATTCATGAAGATTTTCTGCCACTCATACCTATTTTCATATTTTATTTATTTAAATATCCCGAAAGATGAAACCAGGTTTCATCAGAGAAGAAACATTTATTAAGAATCAAGAATCATTATTATTTAAGTTATTTAAAAACTATCGACAATTTCATCCGGTATTGATCCAGTAGAATTACGTCTGAAGACTATGCACGGAGATAATATAAAAAGATATTTAAGGTTGGTGCCGTATTTGAAAAATTAAACAAGTTGGATATCATCTGAAGAAAATCCGAAGGAAGAAGAAGGAAGTTTGAGGAAAGTATATTTCAATCCATTTACGGCGGAAGCTCGTGGTGGACAATTTTTATTGATGAAGATTGTTTTAACAATAGATATTCACGGTACTTGCAGAAGAGATTTTTTTGAGATATGAGAGTGCAAGAAGATAAAAGAGATTAAAATTCGTGACATTTCTGCATTGTATACTTGTTATTTTAAATACATTATATCCAAGACACTTTGCGTTCTAAATTAAGCCAAAGTTGTAAATCTTTCATTAGATGTATTAATAGTGAACGCGCAAATGGAGTGGTTGGTATTAATAAAGTAAGAAATAATTCAATGAGAAACGGCTGCGTATCGCGTCCGGAAAATTGCAGGCCATTGTTGTAGATAGTGACTCCAGCAGTCAAACTCAAAAACTCGTATTTGCTACATTATTTTTTTGAAAAAATTTTATTTAATTTCTCAGGAAATTTGCCGATGACGACGTTTGGTCTTATTATAATAAAATTTGTCAAGTATATGAGTCAAAAGCAAGCTATTTGATTCGAATATGTTTCTGGCATTCCTCATATAAATTTTCTCAATTATAAACAAATACTCCTATTATTTACTAAAAATACATATCTACGAATTTTTTCACACATTTCGTTTTGGCAACGAATATTAAATAGCATTAATTAATTGTCGTAAATCAAGAGAATCTGAGTGCTGTTTGACATCGCGCCGGCACGCCTGATGATCTAATATGTTTTTATAGCGAATCTACTGAAACATATCGGTTGCCGTCAATAAGAGTCAAGCTTGTATTGACATGATTTTACATTCTTACGTAAGTCCTCCAATAATTTTACATCAAGTTGTGGAAAAATACCTTCATATAAAGTACTTTACGTATTCGTAAAATTTGGTGGTCTTTCATTTACTGGTCGATGCATGCTTTAAATCAAAACATTACCCGGTATTCAAAATATTGTTCCAATACATCGAGTGTTTCATTAATAACTGCCTACCAGCGAATGATGCTTTACATATGTACTTCGATTGTTCCTATTAACTTGCTTCTGTTATAAAGTAATAAAATGATGCTTATTTTTCCATTAATTCTTCCACCCAAATTTTGGTTTAAATTGTTTAAATATGATATTTTAAGAAGTTTACGTAATGTTGTATATCCGTTATTTGCGCTTTAGGAAAGAGCAAACCTTCCTTCATTTTTTGATAACGTATTAATGAAAATATATTTTTTATATGTTGAAATCTTTCGCTATTCTTATCCATTAAAGAATTAAAATTAGTCGTAGTCTTAAATTTCTAGAAGATAGTGAACCAGATGAAAACAATTTTGAAGAACTTATTCTTGAAGATATTCGAAAAAGCAAATGGCCAATCATCGGTATTATAAAAACTGCGAAAGGAAACATGCACGAATATATTGTTGATATAACAGAACCAGAAGAGTACGAGGTTAAATGTTAGTTGATAGGAAGGAAATACGAAGGAAGATCAGCGGCGGCTATTGCACGCATATTTATTGTACAATATGGCCTCCCGCTTAAACAGCCTCCAAGCCACTAAGAAACATTCGAAACTGTAAGAATGGAATTGAAGGTGGACCTAGAAGAAACAAGCACGCGGCAGATAGCAAAATGGAGAAGCCAAAGATTCGTTTGCTATAACAGGGCTTTGGACAATGCCTTGACATCAATAGCAATCAGGTCTTCGTCTACTTGCCTTAACTAGGTTTACTTGCCTCTATTGCGGCTCGTTTCATTATTATCATTTAAATATATTTAAATAGAGATTTGGAAGAGAAATTTGACATTAAACCTTCGGAGCTAGCCAAAGAAACTTTGTATGTTAACTGGTCTTGGTTATCTCAAGAAATGAGAAGAAATTTCAAAGATGAAGAAAGTTTGAGTCATCGGATTTAGGCAAATTTGATAGATTTACTTAGGACAATCTAACAAAGAAATGAGCAAGTAAAGTAGTAATCCCAACGAGGCAAGGGAAAAGGTCCTCACCTCTCTGTTAGCGCCAGGTCAAACATAAGTTTCGCTGATAGCTATTTGAACGAGCTCAATAACAAATGTTATGGAACGGAGTATTGGAAAGCCGCTAAGAGAGCGAAATAAGTAACAAACTTCTAGAAGGCTATGTTAATTGAGGAGGAGGTACGGAGTACCGAAACTTGTTTGTCGATTATATTTTCGTTCTATGTGATGGTTCTACAGATTGGTAGATGGCTTTTCAATAAAGACGGAATATATGGCTTAGGAAGTGATGTATGTTTAAAATTTATTGAAGGAACTATGTTTGAAGGACGTGGAGAATAATTTGATTTACAGCGGTAATATAGGGGACCCTCAAGTCGGTTGAAAACCTGGTATCTCTTATAAGAACGAAGTACATATGGTATTACCCCGTTCTGAACGTTGAAGGTAGAGCATATTCCTACAGAACGCATTAACGAAACCTAAATGACCATTTCAGGAAACCAATCACGTCAATCAGTAGTTCATATGAGCCATGTGTTGCATTAAAAAAAGGTGTATTTATCATCATAAAGAATATATAAGCATGCGACCACTATCTTTTCTTTCGGATATTGGTTTGTCGCATAGCCAAGTTTTGCTGATTTATGGCAGATTTGGTTTTTAAAGTGAACTTTGTACGTCTTCCAAGGAGAAAATAACAATTGCTTTCTTTGTACTCAACAATAGGTGCAACATCGATATACCCAAACAGACAAGGATAGTATAAAATTAAAATTTTGCTTTTAATCACAGAAGACTTATGAGTGTTGGATATAATTACAAGACAGTTGAATGAAAGAATAACTGCAGGCCGTTTAATGCAACCCAATACCTTCTTCACTTATTCGCATATGCAGAGTACTTTCCAAGTTAATTCCACCATTGGCAGCAATTACAATGTTTTGCAGCTATTAGCGAGCGACGGGATAATGGTTGTCCCGCAAAAAAGTCGACATAAATTCCCAGAAAGAGAGAACAGCACTGAATGTCGGGGAAAAAAGCGACAGACCCATCAAAAACTCATGCGTATTGGCATATGTGGATATGTTATAATCTGCAGGCTTAATTAAAACCGATATTTTGCATCGGATGACCGATCGACCTAATCGCCATAATTATGTGTAATTACCGTAAGTTTTCAACGCATTTAAATTATCGAAGGAAACAGTTCGACACGTTTGATATTGCTGCAAATTACCGTACATGTGTGTGTAGGGATGGGTAATGGTGGATTTGCCTGTTGCTTGATGCTTGTATTCTTTTCGCCGACGGCGTTCTTTCTTTCTCTTTATTTGTGTTATAAATAATCGAGTCTCTGCCGTATTATTTAGATATTTACAAGTTCAAAACTTCATTCCTTCGTATTTTTCTTACAATGGAAGGTAATTAAATTTGACATTCTTCTAAGTTATGAAAAGTTTATTTTTTAGGCGGCGACTTTTTCAAAAGTCTAATTAATATTAATTCGGATCATTTAGCAATCCCCAATACGACTATAGCTTAAGATCATGCGCACATGAAGAGAAACGAGAAAAATTGAAAATGGTATAAATTTCATTAATAAACAGCATAAGGTCGCATAAGCATAAGGTAAATAAGGTCACCTCTCTCTAACGTTCAAGTCGATCCGAGCTAATACCTACCTTTGTTGACATATCGAGATCGGCATTCAATTCGCACCACATCTGTTCTATTCTATACAGAAGAATCCAAAGAAACAAAATGTTGCCGTTGCCAAAGAACTGCTTTAAGTAGCTTCAGGGATTTTTTTGCAATTTTGCAAGTTAATGGAACCTTTGCTAAATATTGCAAATATTCCAGTCCCCTAATGACGGCAAAAAAAGAAAATACAGACTCTGCAATTGTAGATATGAAGAACGTATGTCAGTCCATAGGCTAGAATGGTTTAAATTAACATTGGAATTGGATTGGCTAGCCTAAACATGGTCTTTGCAACAATATAGAGAGGAGATTAAACGGAGTGAACTATGAAAAAAAAAATTATTTTTCTTGAGCAAGCTTCGACTGCGCACAGGTGTTGTCAAACGGAATACGCTATTAGCTTACTTACGAAAATAAAGTAAACGTACTTAGGTGACAGTGATAACTGTCACAATTGATGTCAATACATGAACATTGTCTCGGACATCCCAGTTGTAACTGACTCTTCGTTCGTAAATTCATGTTTATGATCATTCCCACCTTTCTGATCTTCTTAGCGGATTTTATACATTCCCAAACCTCCCAAAACTTCTTGGACGTGCCCGAAACTTACGTAAACGCTCCTCCATGGCCCCAGATAGGGATGAAAGGCGCCGATCTAAGATTCGTCGTCAAAGTTGTTGTCATCAACGAAACTCTAGGCGTCGGAGTTTGCATTAAACCGATGTGGGTATTAACGACGAAGTTCTTCGAAATCGACCACGGCGAGATCGCCGTAACCTCCTGGGATCACATGTGGGACGGCAAGGGTGGTCAGACGCGGAGAATCGATAGGGTCCACGTCAATCCGTTGCTCAACACTGACTCTTGCAATTTCGACTTGGCGCTGCTGCAATTGAACAGCAGCTTCGAACTGACGAAATCCGTGTCGCTGGTTAGCTACAGCGATACGGCGAATCCGAAGGTGGGCGATACGGTGACGATAGTCGCTTCTTTTCCTGATGGTATTCAAGCGAGGGAAGAACAACTGAAGCCGATGGAGGAATGCGAGATGCATATGTCGTTTTACTTGTATAGAACATGCGAAAATAGGCTTTATTGCCTGTTGATCATGGAGCCTATTTATGGGGCGCCGATTTTGCTTGATGGGAAGCTGGTTGGTATAGTTCCATCTGAAATCAGCGCGGAGAGGGTCGTCTTCCATAGCATTGGCGATTATAGTGATTGGTTGGACCAGGTAGCTGCTTCATCGAATTTTCTTGATAATTGTAAAAGAATGACAATCGTTACTATTTCTGTGTTCATTTTAAATAAATGAAGATCAACCAACTTAATTTAGTTTAAATTTATTGTATTATTGGTAATACTAAGTTTTTTGGATATCTTGGTTAGCGAAGATTTGAGAAGAGTTATCTACCTTTGTTTTATGGTCTTAACGTAGTTTTAAGCTAGTTTTGTTTTGTTTTGTTTACTCATAAGGTACCTAAATTCATCTATATTAAATTACTTATTATATCGTGTAGAACAGATTACAGTTGTCTATAAGTAACGTTTTCAGCTAGAGACAGAACAGTTAAAAAATGCTATAAGGCCCACACATAAATAAAGGTGAAGTTACCAACTACAATTAGAAAGAAACTCGTTCAGGTTAATAACTAAATTGCAAGTCGGGATGGTCTTAATTAAAAGCAGTTTCACGTGTCGAACTCGCCTATCACGTGCAACATTGACAGGAAGCAAGACAAAATCGACATTTATGGATATTCGACATGGACAAACAGCGTTAATTTGCAATAAATATGAGGCTTTATGCGTTTTCGGTCCACCGACTACTATTGCCAATAAAATTCGAGCGGGTTAATTGATATTAACCTTTCGTATATTCGGCGACGTAGTGAAGAACTGTTTATGGTTATAGGAGAATAAATTATCCAGCTGAAGCGTTGCTCGGATGTAGATACATTGCTAATTGATTCGGTTTAGGTTGCTGCACTGCTAAAGCTGGAATTGCGCGTTAAGATTGTATTATGAATTTAAATATATAGCAGAGGGTTATGTTGGGGTGAGTGATATTGTTAATAACATAAGAAAAATCTTGTTGCACATACTAATAAAGTTTCTCTTGGTTATATCTACCTTAGAAATTAATCTTTGAAACCGTTAAGGGACTAAAGAGCGGCAAAGCAGCCGGATACACCGGAAATACTAGGTGACATACATTAATTAACGTATCTGGAAGAATGGAAGAATTGTAAAAGTCTGAGAAATTGTCATCATTATACCCATTCTCAAGAAAGGAGTAAAGAAAGTCATTTTGTTTTAGAAAAAAGACCACAGCTTTTTATTGGAGTTAGTCATAGATAAGGTTCTAGATCTTGAAAAAGCCTTCGATTGAATACCTAGATATAAATTATGGAAAATATTGAACCAAAAGGAAGATAAGATTTATGTTCACAATCGTTGTCCAAAGACTGAAATACCAAGAATTTATAACGCATAATGGATCACGATAAGGATCCTCAGTCTAATCCTAATCATCCTAGTAAAATGGGTAAAGGGCACAAAACTTCCAGAGGGTAAAGCTAACTGACCGTGCATTTGCAGACAACTTGCCAATTTTAGTTAGCCCGCAATAGGAACTTGTATTCAACCTGAAGGAACTGAATAAGCGACTAAGAAAAATAAGAGAAGACAAAAATAATGGTAAGAGGGAAAGGAAGAAAAATATAAACAAATAGAAAATTTCAAATATTCAGGATAATAACTGACACGGTAAGAGAGGCGAAAGAAGAGTCTTAGAAGATACCAGCCCAGTAAAACGTTGTTTTGGTACTGCATACACTCAAACAAGTGAAATGGTTTGGGCAAAGAATGAAGTGAAATCGGCATGAGAAATAGGAACAAAATCGAAAAGATCAGGAGAGCGACCAAAATGCATTTGGAATAAGATAATCGGTATGAGACTGGTACATAGGGTATATATATCTATTGTGCAAAAAGCGAAGAAGCTGGCAACAGACAAAAGAGGATCGCATTATAAAAGATAGTAGAAAAAACCTTAGAAAGTTTCACACAAATCTTGATGAAAGCATGAAATATTACTTCCTTTCAAACAAATAAGCGTTTCTCAAAATTAACACCTACGTACATCAGCAACTGTGGGCGTTAGCCAAACGTAGATTTCGTTTTAGAATTATATAGTAAACTTAGTTAAATAAAACGTTTCTATAGCTTAACGTATAGGCATGTTAGAAAGAACATAAATAATACGAAATTAAATACGCGTCAAGTGCACCAGACAAAAAAAATAAAATAAAATAAAACGAAACGCATGTAATTATCGGTATTTACGGCAATCAATATTTTAGTTTCCCCCTCCCCCTGTATACGTAGGTATAAGTACACCTTAATTAACGCAATTTGCCTACGAATCGCCTCCTTCGATTTCTCAATCGGTAATTCTTTAGGCAACCAACGTCTGAGCAGCAAGGTCCGACGCGACGTTTCAATGTGTGACGGCGATATTTTACAATGTTTTATGTTACTGCTCGCGAGGTAATTAAATTTAAATTGACTACGAATCGATTGTGAAAGCAATAGTGTGTCAATTTGTTATTTAAATATATGCGAGTGCGCGGAGGCATTGTTGAAATTACAATTTTAAATGGAACCCACGGGTTAACAATGGAAATAAATCGTATTGGAGTTAATGAAATGGCCCATTATTGAATGGATTAATATGTATTTGTAGAGAATAGGGTTTTTCTTTTCGCATCTCTTAACTTTAATGCCTTTTATCGATTCTGCAATATGTATTTATCGTTGGTGCGACGGTTCTTTTTGTGATTTAATATTTATCTTAAAGAATTAGTTAGTTATTATAGTGCAAGGTATTGGGTTAGATTCAGCTTAAATAGATAATTAACATAGAAAATATACAATACATTTTTTTGTATTAAAGGTTTTTCCGCTTTATGTTTACAGTAAAACTATGGTCCATAGCCTATTCGCTATTTTTCAGTCGGAGAAAGAATTTTAACGCAAAGACGAGATTGTAAAGATTAGTAACCCCTATTAGCCTCTAATGAGTACCATAGCAATGCCTATAGACTCCAAACAAACTCTTGACTAAACATAACAAGGTGACGTTGGTAAGAGTATTAAGGTACAAGGAGAGAAATGAATCTGTAGACCAGCTATAGGGAGAATACTCAGCATATTTAGCCTTACTGGCACGACACGGCTGCTTGAGAAGAGGCAGTTGAAACAGTCAAGATTGGCATTTTAAAGGAACCTGCTTCTTTCGACAACTGGAACCGTTGATCACGCAGGACATTCTTGATTCCCGGGCATGTTAGAGAAATCGGGATCATTTGAGCAATTGCTGTCTCTGGTGGTCCGGTCGTGGGATTGTGGGAGAAATTGTCTATTTGTTGTGTGGTCTTCTATTACAAAAAAAAAATCTCTCCGAGAGGTTTTTGGACTCAATTCTATTTTTCGAGAGACTTGTTAATTTTCAATCTTTGCTGTGACTAAATCATGTATCTCACGAGTCTCTCTATTCTCTACAAAAAAGTAATAATTTCATCCGGCTTTGTCCTTTTTAGTGATGACTCTCGTATTCGCACAAGATGGCAACCAAGAGACTTTATTCTGCATATCACTGTAATCAATTAATCAATTAAATTACATGTCAATGGATATTGCCCACGTAAATGTTTGTAATGGACCTTTACTAATACGTTTTACTTAAATACGTATACGCAATTTTGCTAACATCTCAATTAAAACAAAACAAAAAAAAGAAACGGGCCAACCGCTTGTTATTATCCGAAATCATTAAAACGCGACTGCTGCGCGTATTTTCTCCAACAAAATATGATTTTCCGGTGATAACACTGCCTAGCTCCGGTAATTGTATGCTAGGGATCCAACACAATACCGCAATATTAGCTTTGTGTATAAACATCACTAACCGCTCTGTTAGGCGCGCGTACTTTTTTTCGTCCGCTCCATCAAATGGACCTTGACCACCATACGAGCATCTCTATTCACCAAAAACGGATGAAATTACCGCTTGCGCTTACGCTATACGTCCACGAATACAGCAAGCTCCGACCAAGTCGAAAAAATGTACATATAATGTACGTATCATACCACTGTATACGCATTATAGTCGGTATGTGTGCATATAATTGTTGGTTTTTGTTCGGAGGACGAGCGTACGGAAGCCACTGAATTTCACATTAGGGAGCAGACCGACAAACAGAGTACCGAGCGTGTAATTTACGGTGTCATTACGGACATGATCTTTTCTCTTATCTGTTGATAGCATCGTGATTGTTGTATGTTGCGTTCGCGTTTTAGACTATTAAAGCTATTGTTACGCTGGGACCAGCGTGCTTGTAAACTGTGTTTACATTGGCACGCTTTGCAATTATTCGGAGCTGCGGAGTGTCCGGTAAACGTTTTCCTGCCTACTAATTTATGTTTTTTGCTTATATATTCTGAAAGGATGCGTATTAAACGATGACCAGATAACTTTTTATTATATTTAATACGAAGTGATCCAGACCTGGAGCATTTAATATCGGCATTCATTGAAACTGATCATATAAGTTAAGCAACAACTTATGCCCACTCATTCAGCGCTAAAGTTCCTCTGATCTCGGCCTCTTTTATAGTTTCGTGCTCTTGTTTTCTTGCATCGAGAATCGTAGGAGATAAAATTATCTCCTTACAGTAAATTCTTGAAAAACGTTAATACTTGCTGTGTACTTTTATTTGAATGCTGCGAGAGTGTCAGGGACATTCCCGAGCCTACAGGCCGTAGAATTAATGAACCAATTTTAATAAATAAATTTTGTAAACACTTCTTGGAGTCTACTGGTCATCAATGTCATACAATTTTCACAAGTCGGTCTCCTCGTAAGGCTCTCCCAAATGCTGCTAACATGGAGGTTGCCTTGTTTCAATTGGGTTTAATTCTGGCGACGTTAAGGGGCAAGGAACTGGTTCGATTTCAGGATGATTACACTGACCAACAAGGTTTTTACCCTAAGTTAGTAATGGATGAAATTGAACGGCATACATAAAGTAAAAATGATTAGAAAAGCGGCAACATTGGCTTAGCTTTGGTTAAAGAGAAAATGCCTTTACAATATGGCCGGTAATCTGGTCTACTGCAATAATGTTCGTAAACTTTCTGAAGCTTTTGGAATACATCATGATGCCAGTTCTTGGAGATTATTCATAAACTCATCAAAGACCAGCCTAAAAGCAGTTTTGTTGCATAATGGAAACCATTATCCTTCTATTTCGACAGGTCATGCTGTTTCTATGAAAGAAACTTACGAAAATCTGAAAATTTTATTGGAAAAGATAAAGTACAAAGATTATTCCTGGAATATTTGTGCAGGTTTTAAAGTAATTGCAATTATTTTGTGTACGCAATCTGCTTACACCAAATACTGTTGCTTTTTAATGTCTTTGGGATAATCGTGACAGGGAAAAACGTTACCACAAGCAAGAGTGGCCGCTACGACATCAGTTTATACCAGGAAAAGACAACGTACAACATCAGCCTCTAGTAGAAAAAGAAAAGATCATAATACCACCTCTCCACGCGAAACTTGGGCTCATGAAAAACTTTGTAAAGGCACTGGAAATCGAAGGTGAAAGTTTTAAATACCTTCGTGAAAATTTTCCAAAATGAACACAAGGGAAACTGAAAGAAGGTCCTTTTGTTGGACCTCAGATACGAGAAATAGCAAATGATGAAATCTTTGAAACCAAATTAACAGCGAAGAAAACAACAGCTTGGCTCTCCATAGTACAAGTTTTTTGTACTAGGGAAATTTCACGAATTTCTTGGGAGACAAAGAAGTTGACAACTATAACGCTTTAGTAATGGATATGTTACAAGCATTTCATGCTGCTGGCTGTAATAGGTCCCTTAAAGTGCACATTCTACATTCTCACTTGGCTTTTTGTCCAGAAAATATGGGCGACGTTAGCGATAAACACGGTGAGTGCTTCTACCAATACATCATCCGAATGGAAAAACGGGATCAGGGGAAATAGAATCCTGTAATGTTAGCAGATTACTGTTGGATGTTAAGAAGAGATGCTGTAGATATTGTTTGTAAGAGACGGAGCAGAATTACTTCACATTTCTAATTATAATAACTTGAAATGTACATTAAATTATGATCTAATCTAAAAAACCTTTTTACTGAAATATAAGAAAAAATCGAGCTAACTTGACCTTCTACCTTCTATTAAAATAAACGTTTATATGTTTTCTATTGAAATTAGTATAAATTATTTTATGGCCAAATCAAAATCTGAAATTTGTCGGGCAGTGTTATGGACCGTGTTACGGAAAATGCAGAATGTATCTTTATTAATAATCTTAGATAAAAAATTACAATATTTAATAAAGAAGCAAGGAGGGTGGTTAACCTCGATGTAAGCATGAATGTAACACGCTTCAGACACTAGTTTTTTCCTATGTTTCTTGAATCCGTCACTTATTCATATAAAATCGGTTTTGTACGGAAGCTTTTACTGCAGACACATATCTTTCTTTAAGAAACACTTGTGTATCTCAAGAACAAGCAGTATTATTATCGTTCTGAACAACTGTACAACAAACAGCTATATTTTTACAACGCAATCAAGACCTAGCAATGTCAAAAATTATGGAAAAACCAAAAGTTGAAATTTATTGACCAGTGTTATCGGATGATCGGGATACCCCTCTTGAGGTATGAATCGCCGAATATTCTGGCACAAGGATAACAGGAACAGGATTGAGGATGTAATACACGAACACTGAGTATGAGTACATTGTTTAAAATACTAATGTATTCTGCGGCTATTAAATCCTTTTGCTGTACATGTGTATGATACATAAGTAACATGAGTAAATGCAAAGATTTGTTCTATAAAATGAAGAGTTGATTCGCTGCAAATAATCTCGACAGAATATCCAGATTTTCTTACCAAGACACAAACAATGTTCTTAGAATAACATTATTATTAGAACAATATGAACCACATTAGGCATCCCGATGCTTACTCGTACCATCTAACGTTAAACAACACCAATCTAAATTTCGTTATTTTACTTTCTCGCAATATTTCTCGATGTTTCCGACAGATGCCTATCCTAGGATCGCGAAATATGAACTAATATTCCATATTCCTTGTTTATCCAGAGCACAGTTAAGTGTCACAAATCTTCTGTCTAGATTCCGTGAGACTGTAATTGCTAATCATTCGTCTAAGATTTATTTATTCATCTTGGATGGATTTCGCGCGTTTCCACTGTTTACGCAAATTTCCGCCATTATCCCCTCAGGAACCGTCTTTGAGAAAGCATCTTAGCCATCCAACATCGAATCTTCGCGTTGGTGAGAGTGAAATTCACGGACAGCAAAATATTTATCTAATGAAGCATGCCGATGAACCGGTTGGCTTCTTCGCTGTGTTTATTTAAAAATTATGACGAACAGTATCGTGAAATGGGAGGAAGAATAGCTCGAAAGTTTGCGCTGGGGATACGCGACGGTTCGGAATAGAAATGGACGCCTTTCGAATCCACGATGTTTATTCGTTCTCTTTAAATATAGATTTTATGCTATCGCGAAGGAAAAACATATTGTCGGTTGTCGATCGGAGATCGTCGCCATCGCCGTAGAGTTTACGCGTATAAAGGGCGCTAGCGAGGAGGAGGACGGTGACGCAGAGCTTTTGTTTATTCGTGTTGCGTACGCGGCCAACTGCTTCGTATCTACCAATTTGTACGCTACGAAGTGTTCCATTTGTACAGCCACTATTATTAGAAGGTTCCCGTTTGTGCGTGAAATCACTTAAAAGTTTTATTTGAAGAGGTTCAACGATTAAATAAATTAAATTGGGGTGAAAACAAGATTTGTATGACTAGACATGTGTGTGTAGAGCGCGGCGAAACAGCCCAGGAGGAACCAGACGACATACGGGAATGGTGAAAAAAGGTGCCAAATAATGAAGGAGCCAAACGCGACCAACCAGGCATATGCGTGTTATTTGAGCGTAGCCCTTCGTTCCGGTAAAGAATATTGACGAGAAATTGCTGTCGATGTCTCGATTCTCTCGATTCTCCATTTTAACTATTGCGATGTTGTATATGACCTACGGTTAGATTATTCAAAAGATGCAGAACGCTTGTCTCAGATTTTTCACTACGAACACCTTAAAAGATGCCAGTTGGATGAATATGAAATCTCGCAGGCTACTTCGCATAATTACTCTCGCATCAAGTAATTACGCGAGGAACATCTCAATATCTTCACTGCAAGATTTCATTAAGGACCGACGTACACGTACCTTAATCTTCACTTTAGACGCTTGTTCTCTCCACCCGTGTACTACACCGCCACGAACACCAGATCCTTCTCATATGATATTGTTAACATTTATAATACCCTGCTTGATCGACTTAAAGGTTTATCGACACAGGTGTTTAAGGCCAGATTAAGAGCCATCTTTCTAAAGAGCAGTGACTGGATTCTCAATTTTTTTTTTCGAGGCCGGCTTAGTATGCAGATTGGTGTTAATGGATAATTGGAGGATAAGGCGTACCATCTCATTGGCCTCTAGTGAATGTATTTTTTGGCGCTAGTTTTAGGTTCGTGTGTATATGCGTGTGTCTTTATACAGAATTTTGTATTGGATCTCCAACTTTCGTGTGTTGATTTAAATGTACACCACAAGAAATCCATTTTTTAAAACTTAATTAAACTTAACTTGCAGCTTAAATTCTCCGTTGTTTAGAATGTTGCGTTGATATTTGAACATCTTATATCTTTGCCAACGTTATGTAGTACTTTTTCGATGAACGTCTCGCATTAATACAAGAATACTATAATAAAAAAATTGATCCCGTTCGTTCTAACGTCATTTGTTTTCTCTTTTAATCCATTTCCTATTGCATTATGCATACGCAAATAGTATTAGTGTCCGCTTCAATTTTTTTCTTCATTCAGAATTCTCAATAAGTATCGAAACATTTGATAGCCGTGTTAATGATAATATCGCATGCCGTGTGAGACCACATTTGTTACGAATAACAATAACAACGATAAAATTAGTGGATAATTGAGGAAAAGCATTAACGGGGCGCCCTCTTGGAGAGCGTTCCCAGTAGCGGGGTAACTGGGGAGTCACGGGAAACACCTAAAGGTGCCATTATTCTAGCGATATTAATGTAAACGAAAACGTTGAAAAGAAGTCGGGATCGATAACAATTAAGGGCGACATTGGCCAGGGTAATCATTACATCCCGATAACCATCTCGGTCATGCTTTCAAGAGCAGGAAATTTCGGGCAATTCCGCCGTCGTAGCGGGCTTTCGATTTCGTCAATAAAATTGACGCTGAAAGAATAACGAATGACTGTATAAATAAATTATCGGAAACTGGTTACTCACTTGTTATTCGGATCGTTTTTTTTTTTTCTTTTTCTTCATGGAAAGTTACCGACAATGCTTTTAGTTTGGCATTTAATGGGGGTCAATAGTGATTGTATTAAATGGCGATTGTCGGTAATTTGTTCAAAAAGCTTTGAGTAGTAATCGTAGGGATTAACATTAAGAATTGGATCGATATTTTACTTGAATTTCTAGTAAGACTTGTTGTTTTTTTTTTTTTGAGCAATGAAAATTAGATAATATCTTATAAATCTTTCTTCCGTTTGATTTTATGCAACACAATTCGTCATGATGCCTTACTAAATATGGCGGACTTTAGAAAGGACAAAAGGAATCACTCATCACCACCATCCGATTATAAACTTCTCCATATTAAAGTTACCAGAGCAAAAGGAAGAAATGAAGATTATTTATACAAGCATCAGCATCCGTCCAATGATATCGCGGTACGCTCCGAATCGTCCCAAAACGGCGATCATCCTCTTCTTCCTATAAACACGGCCCGCTAGATATTTACCTAAACGCACATCGCGGAGCATTCGTCAGACGTTCAGATATGGCCTGTTGGCAAATTTATACGCGCCGATTCCTAGAAGAAATCCTAAATCAATCGCCACGGCTCGAGGAATAGCGGCAGCTACAGATGCGCGCTAAACAATTTCCGAATAGATTAATTTTCTATTCGCGAGAATCGTGATCGAGATTTACATAACGGATTGTAAATTTTCGGTGTACGATGCGGCTAAAAATATAAAACGCGGCTTTGCGCGCGTTCGTAGCTCTCGGGTTCGCGAAATAAATATGTTTGATGTTAGATGTTGGATGAAGTGTTTATTCGACATTTTTTGGAAATGATGTAGGAGAGAATTTGTTAGTTGCGCAACGAAGGGAACGTCCTAATAAAGAAATTTTGGTGAAGTGCCGATTTCGCTGGTGTTATACTCGAAAATCCTTATCTTACAAGTGTTAGGTAGCGATCTAACAACTTGAAAAAATTAAGTTACAATATTTCTAACAAAGAGTTGTTGTAAATACGTGAGTATTTTTGCGTTTTACGCAACGCAAAATAAAGTTGTTACTTACACATTAAATGGTGTCATTGGACATTAATTGATAAAGATCGATTAGTAAAAGTTGGAAGTTAGCTAATATAAATTAGTTGATATGAATATCACTTCAAAATTTTGTTGGAAGCATTAAATAAACAGCAATGCATGTTGCGTTCAATATAGATTTATCACGCGTTAATATTTGTTCTTTAATATATTTAGTTTAAGATTAGGCTTCGATGAAAACCTTCCTGTTCAAGGATTTTACTCGCGTTCCTTATATAACCAACAATTCTACGACAGGTATATTTTTCTATAGTCAACGCAGCACTGAGTTAAATGATTTTTTACTCTTACACACGTATTCTCCGGTTTAGTTGGCATGTATGTGTCTTCTCAACTCTCAATACCCAAAGGTTTTGAACAATCAAGTTCTTCTTTGATTGATGCATTTTGCATTCCCTCAAAGCAAATTACACATCCACCTCATTTTTCCGACAGCGTACTAAATTTCAGGTATATCTGCTGAAATAGTTTTGGATTAACACCAGCTTTAAATTTTGAGAAAAAGAAAGAAAGAAAATAAAGATTCCGTCCATTGTTTTCGCGCGCTTAAGACATGCAGAATTATGTTATGTCAACGCCTGCCTGTTTTTCTTTAATTTATTGTAATCTTTTTGCTTTTAGTAATTTCGATCGTCTCGTTATTATTGATTTAAATTTCTGGCGAATCATCCATTACAAGCTTTCGTTTCGTTTTCCATGCTGAAGGGTGAAGTGGTGATACCAGTGATATTGCATCGGATAATCACTTGTTCGTTTCAAGACTTACATGTTGACTTCAGTCTCGTCCCTTCATCTTGTTGATCCGCGTAAGTGGAAATTGGTATCTTGTTTTGCAGAGTAGGCGCTTACAAATGTGATGGCCTTATTTGGTGAAAACTTTGTTCTTTTAGCGAAATGTTGAGCCTAGAAGGTAGAGTCGGTGTGGATTAGACCTAGTGAATAAGATATCAATTTGAAGCAAAATTTAAGATTTTTCCCATTATGGTAGGATCGTTGTCTTGGTGTAACACAACATTCTTTTTTTTTCAAATGCGACCATCTTCTCTGCAATCTTTATCTTCCTGAAGAGGTGGTCAGTTCAAATAAAATATAATGGCCACTAAAAACGTATTTTCTAATCTTGAAATATTTGGCCTCACGCTTTCAAATGAAACGCATGTTGCATACGTTAATGGCGTCTTAATTTTCAAGTTAGAGACGGGGTATTTCAAGTAATTACGTATTTTATTATTTCTCAGTACACTTGAGTTTATTGTACGATTACGGTTTGTTAGATGAGTCATCATTTTTGAGAGTTGCAGTAAGGAGAAAGATTGTTGAACCTGCTGCTTTGAAATAAAATTAAAAGCAAATACAAGATTTTACGATATTTTTCAAGGAACGTTGCTTTTCAAACGTTTTTGACACAAGATGTATACTTTACAAGAATAAAGCAGACGGGAAACGTAGAAGACCGTCATGGTGACGAAATCACTGGCAGTTACGCAAACATCTAAACGTAGATCTCTTGAACAATCCTGGAATTTCTGTTTAGAAAGACACTTACTCAAGATATAGAACATATTTCAAATGACTTCCTGTAGATAACCTACAAATATAACCAAACTGAAACTACAAAATACGAAAAATACGTTTTCATACCATTTGTTTCTTAGCGTTTCTCGAAACGAGACCGTTAATTATTATTACCTATAACTGCAAAAGCCAATAAAAAAGAAATACTGTTTCCTCTTCGAATAATCCGTCGGCCTGCCCGTTGGCCAAAGCGATAGTATAATAACGTCGTTGCCCCGATGATATTTACGAATATAAACGTCTCCGCGTATGTTAGAAGCAATAATTCGTGACAGCATGTGCCCGCTGGAATTAAAATGTTGATACGACCGCATGAAATACTACTAAACGTCACGTGAATTGTGCATATCTCATGCGAAAGGGGTTTCCCGTTTTATAGACGTGCATACACTAAATATATTACGTTGCGTATTGCCCGGCGAATAGGTTTAGAAAGGAGAAGGAGGCAAAAAATGGTTAACGGTTGATTCCGCGTTAATGATTGCGTTCGAGAAATAGTACTTTTAGTTGTACAACAAGTCGAGAGGAAAGCGAGTTATGGGCGGAAACAGATGTCTAAAATGAACGAATTGTGTTCACAATATCATCAAGACCAGATAAAATTTCGAAAATCTTAATAAGGTTTTTTTTTTTTCTTTAAACCTCTGTATGATGCACAAAAATTCAACGTGATATTTCAAAAGTCTCCTCCTTCCAAATATCACCTTCGTTGTCTTTAACATCTGCGACTTCCTGTAATATTTCTTATTCGAGGATCGGGCTCGATATCGGGGCTGAGGGCATCGAGGCTTGCGGTTTTGTTTGTTTGCCCAGGACGGTGATACAAACAAGTCGTTGCGGTAGATCCCGCATACTTCGGCAAGATTTCGATTCTATATTCGTTTAACCGCACGGCCCAATCATCACAATCATCTCGTTACCTAGCCGTGTTTTTTTTCCCTTTCCCTGCGAACTCGAGCTTTTTTCAATTCAAAAAGTCGCAGAGTGGTCGATGAAAAGGAAATGTGGCCACAAATTGCACACAGTACGCTACAGTTGAGCGTTCGTAATTGAAGTAGTGACGCTTGCGTTTAGAGTTTGCTTTTTTATGCTGAACATCAGTCATATTTATCTTTTGTTTGTATCGCAAGTCGGTAAAGTAAATTGATCCGAGTGTGTATTCGAAAAAAAGGTATTAAAGTATTTGCCATTGGCCATGGCGCAAATACCTTCAGTTGCTGCAACCTCAATAGTTGTATTGCAACAATTATTTGTATTTAGTAACCCTTAACTAACTATTACTAACTATATCTTCTTTCTTCAGTTCGGTAGACCCAGGAAATTGTCTAAAGAAATGGCGTCGTGTGCGATTGATAACAGAATATCTTCTGCAGCCTCCAGATCTTACTGGCTTTTAGAGACCACAAAAGGCTGTTCGCTTCTTCTTTTTCTTATCAAGCAGCTTATGGCATACTAGTGGCCAATAATGGCCTTTTTCTGTAAGTTGGACATATGGGAGCCCTTGTTAATATTTTGTCGTATGTAACTCTCAAGCACTCCGATGGAAAGTGTTTTCAGGTCTTTTCTTATTCTTGTAATAGGGACGATTGTAAGACAACGTATATACCGTGTCAACAGTAATAAATGGAAAAAAATTGAAAACAAAACCGGTGACTTCGTTCTATTTAATTTTGTTCCTTCACATCATTCATTCGCACTTTTTTTCTCTTCCAGAAAAATTTGTAGAAACCTCCGCCTCCTCTGTGGCCTCAACGCCGGAACCGGTGATGAGCATAGATTGTCCGCTAGTGAGCCCACAGCTGGAAAGCGGCAGAGATTCGCCGGTGGACGTATCTTCGACGTCCGAATCGTCGGTGGCGTGCAATTCCACGGGACGCAGGTCGCCCGCGGCCAACAAAAACCCGCTGCTGCAGGAAAAGTGCACCAGTGAGGAGTTACGAACTGTGACGTGTCACTTAGAAACTAAAGAATTGTGGGATAAGTTCAACGATCTGGGAACGGAGATGATCATCACGAAGAGCGGAAGGTATGTATTTTAGAAGTTTAATTGCCTTACAAAAGCTAGTCAATATATACAGTGTGTTACAGAATGAGTTTGCTTTAGCCGTATTTCAGGAATTAAGCAGATCTAACATTTGTAAATTTACGTTTCAGTAAGCTAACTTTTGGAATTTGGACTTTGCATGTTGAACACAAACGACTGACGTTTTTCAATGTGTTCTAATACATTATTATGAAGTCTAACCGAGATATCATTGGTTATTCCTAAAATTAGGCTGGTTATCATGAATTTCTCAAATGTAAAAGCTTGCGTAATTTGAAAGAAGACATGTTTGCAACAACTTATAGCAGTCAAACTGTCTTTTTGTATGCAGCCTCTTCGCTGCTGATTCTGATCAAAATATCTAAAATCTAACCATTAGCGCACTGCTAAATATCACGCGCAAGGCGCAAACAGATCTTGTTTAATGATAATAAACATATCCAAAATTGCGCACAACATTAGAAACCATCAAGGCATATTTGCATTAACTACACCAAACGTGATCGATGATAACTATAGTCAAAGCAATCGACTAACACAAACAAAAACAATCCGGGTGCAAGTTTTCCGATCGAAGTCGGCGCTGTGCGCGGAAATCCAAATAAATTACGGCAAAAGGAACCGTAAACCATCGCGTAATAATCCATCTGCGTATAAACGATCATATTTTATAGATTGTTGCGGGCGTCCATTACGTAAAGTGCGTCCTGATCGAAAATACGGATTTATAGGTTCAAGCAAATCATTCTCTTATCGCTGATACAAACGAAATTGATTTACCTGTGTTTACACGGTCCGTTACTGGTTCTTTGTTGTTAGCGAGCGTTTGTTAAATAATCGATTTTCGAATAGCAGGCTTCGCTTAAGTAGAAACAATTGAATATTATTACTATCTAGCGGGGTTGCCAAATGTGAAATACGATAATCATCGGAAATTTCGATTGAAATATGAGTGTAGCAATGGGGATACGAAAATAGATATAAATGGCAAGCTTTCATGGGTAAAGAAGTACGTATTGATATGTTTCAAATTGTAATAAACGTATGAATTTGGAGAAAATTTTTATTTTCTATGAATCTTGCTGTATTGTTAGTTTTATATTATATGTACCTGTTTGATTAATTTACCTATCTTCTCTGGCGTTCTTTTATTAGTTTAGTTCAGAATACGACACTCAGTCACTGCATTTTTATTCATTCGTTAGTCTTCTTAAATTCAAAATGTCCGACACAGGAAAAGTCTGCTCCAAAGAAACGAAGGAGGAAGAAGATGATACAAAATTCATCAAATGTTAACACCAGAATAGATACAATTACTTGAGTAAATTGAAAGAGAAACAGGTAAGACGCAAGATTACCCGGGCTGAAAAAGATGGCCGACGCAAAAAGCAAGGTAAGAAGCTTTATGTCCGAGAGGTTGAAATGAAGGAACAGCGTGACATTCAGGAAAAGAAACAGCGTCTGTAGGAAGTTCAAAAGAAGTGCTCACCCATAATGCAGACATTGAAAGGACTTAAATGAACTTGAAGCCACAAAGAGAGAAACGAGATCAAACCTTTCTCCGCCTCAATTGAAAGTGAATAAAACCAAAGGGTAGCTTGAGAAAGAAAAGGGGATGCCTTTTACGATTCGTATCAAGCCTTCGATTACTTTGTTTATTAGTTTTGGTATTGAGCAATTGCGAAATTGTATTTCTAAAGGTCGTAGGGATAATCTTTGGGAACTCAACGTAAAAATGCAATTAAACTGTTTGGAAGAAAGGCGGAAACGCTAAGATCGTGACCTTAAAGAATTAAAAGAAAGACAAAAGTAATAGTAACTCAGGTCTAGTGTAGATATAAGGTCATACGATGACAAAGGAAACTCTTGGATGATAGTTTTGAGAATCCAATGACATGAGAAACAATGAAAGAATAAAGCGGACAATTTGATTTCAGGCTGAAAACCAAGCTTACTAAATGGTTGAGTGAAAGACCAAACAAGAAAGCTGGGCAACTAGAACCTTTTGAAGGCGAAAATAAAGGCGAGAATCAAAGAACTAGTATTTGAACAAGAGGAAGATAGAGAAGAGAAGAGAGAGGAGGAGGAAGTGGAGACCAACGAAGAGGAAGAGGAGAAGGAGGGAAAAAAATTAATTGAATGTAGTTTGAATTGTTTCTTGGTATTGTTAATATTAACAACGTATTGAAAAGGTTTTTTTTTTTTGTCGTACAGATCGTCTTCAACTTTTATATTTAGTAAAAATATTCTATAAAAATATGACGTACGCAAAGATTAAATAAAACCGCGTAATAGACTAGAAAACATGTACATAGACAATAGACGATAGCGCCAAAATCTACACTTATGTCTATTTATAACTTCTATATATTAAAAAGAAGCAACATGCTAAGTAATTTATGTACCTTATACACACTTAAATACTTTATTTCCGTATTAACTTTCGATATGCATCTATATTTCCTTTATCAACCTAACGAAATCTAGCCATATTAACATATTTTAACGTTGCTCGAACCTATCGCTCAGCTAGAAGTAGAAGAACGACAAAAGTGAAGTAAAAAAAAGAACGTACGTAGTTACATATCGAAATATAAACTTGAAAGATATTATAGGTCATTAACGGCGTGTCAACATCGATTTATACTTACATTTATCTGATTATAACAAAACGTCGGGTTCCTATAATAATCCTCTTAATGGAGCGGCATTACTTAGAAAAAGAAAAGAAAAAAAAAACATCGCCCAAAGGTGTCTCATTTGAATATTAGGTGTACAGGAAATTGCCGAAATACTGGAAGATTTTCGGGCACTAGCTAGTTGGTTTTTATTATTTTTCCTATTTCAATAACAATAGATTTCTTCGGCTCTAATAAAATTGGTCAGGTAAAAAAAAAAGAACAGATAAAGAAAACTATCACTATCACGCATCTTTCCTTCAATTGTTTCTTTTGGTATTTACTGCATATATATTAGAATAGATACATTGTATATGCTTGGGGGTAAGAGAGTGTACCAGACCATTACGTAGGTAAACCTGCGCTATAGTTTCATAAATCGGGGACAGGTGTAAGTTGCTCGATGACGTTGATTGATATAAAGCGTCTGTTGATGGTGAACCGTTCACCATGTTTACATTAAATTATTTAGTGATGGGAAAATTAACCGTTTTAGTTATTAAATATTGATGGATCTTTCAATTCGTATGTACATACATATATCCTCTTACATAAGATTAAATTGTTGTTGTAGCAGGGGTATTTAACAAATTGTAACTATTATGACATTATTAATCATTAACTAATAAAGGCATTAAACATATCAAATGCGGATTTTCTATGTAGATCCAAACATTTATGCCAACTCTGCAAACGAATGTTAAAACCTTTTCCATTAAGCTACGTTCATTTCCTTTGAAAAGTAGCGGTAATGTAAGCATTTGATTTTCTTTTGATTTAACTTACAATTATTTGGCCATGTTCGCTTCTTCTAGTATCTGCAACCGAATGCTACAGCTTGGTAATACTTTTAAGTTGTACATTTTCTAGTTAGCAATTGGTTCGCGTAGCTGAGAGGCTATACAATGGCTTTGTTAGATTAAAGCAATCAGGTACTTTGCTAATCCTGCGGCTCCATCAGGCAGAATTTCTAATTCCGTGCTTTACGAACTAATCATCTTGCTTGGAAACTAACTTTGATTCTATAAGTAATGAACTGTCCCCACGAAGAGGTGGAAGTAGGCCGTTTTGAATCCATAAATTTTCTGACCAATGAGTCAATGAGGACTAGGTCCTAGGACGCTCCTAGGTCAACATTTGGTCTTCAACCATATTTGATGTCTTTTGAAAGGCATCTCTTGAGCGTAATTTTTATAGCGATGGAATGTATTCAATCGCCATCGCTCATAGCCCATTGAAAATTTCTTACAGCAATATTTTGATTGTCGTTGCTTGTATAAACTGCCGATCTAAATTTTCCTCGATATTTCGTTTTTATTTTGAAAGCTTCATCAGAGTAATTGATATTGTAGATAGAAAAATTAGTGATCTTGAAGATTTAACTCTTAAGATCTTAAGAGTTAAAGATCTTTTAAGATCTTAAAGATTTTATCTCTCTCCTTGATATTCGTTTGAGAAAAATATATATATAATTATCACATTTTAGGCGGAACATTTTAGTTCTTAATAATATATATTTATATATTTAAAGATCACGTATAAAGCTGGAATTGTTCCTTTACAATCGTATATCTCCAACAATTTTAATTTATTACCAAATACTTTATCCACCTCATCACCATGACATCGATGAGTTTTCCACCATTCATATCTTCGAATGGAAAGACTCTATAAGAACTGCCGTTTAACGGGAATCGATTCGCACAAACGTGCCATTATTTAAACTAATTGATGTTAGACAAACGAAAGCTGCACATCCTGTAAACCGATTCGCGTGCATTAATGCTAGAATCGTGAGTGGAGATTTTAAAGTATTAATGACCTCCGTGGCTTTTCCGTCGTCATTATTACGTTCGGCGGGCGTCGTCGTACGGACTTTCCCGCGAAGGTATTAATTACTCGTAAATGGAGTCGCTCATCATCGTGCGAATGTGGATAAGAAACATTCTGATGCGCGTAATTATGTATTATGCAATTTGTAGTTGCAATGTTATTTATATCCTGTTTTCTTCCTTTTCAACACAGGTATTAAATAATTTTGATAACTATGTAAAAATTCATTTCGTTGGTTTGCTGGACAAGTCTGGACATCAGGATGAACAATGGTCTATAGTTTTGTGTTTGTTTCTTATGAAAAAGATGTATTAAATCTCGTTTAAGGTCTTTGGAAAAAAAGCAAATTTCCGTACATTGATTAAATTAAATCATTGATAAAAATGATGGCTCTAGCGTAGTGGAGGTTTCTAGAATACGTTCTTTTATTAATTTTATTAACACCTCATCATGTCCAATTGCTTGTTTGTTCTTTAGTTCAAGTATAGTTGTGTATATTTCTACCTCATTAATAGAAAACGGCATAAATTTTTTGCTGAAGGGTTAGCAGTAGTCCTGCAGATTTCGTAGATGTTACTGTCCGCTTGATAACTACATACGAAAAGCTACCAGCAACTCATTCATGGATATTTCCTGTACATTTGTATATTTAATCCGGTTCTTTGGTTTAACAATTTACCATTGTCAAGTATTACATATTAATTATCTTTGTACTTTGTGATTTTAGAGAATAAGTGCCCAAACTTCCATAAACGGTAGTGTACATGTTGCGAAAACACTACAATAATAAAAAGAAAGGATGTCCTTGTTTGTTCAACCATCTAAAACATGGTAGATCAATTGTACGGCTAGCAATAAAACCTTCACCCTACTCATCCGTACCGCCTCTTTTTTTTTTCATTTTATGAGTCCCCAGTATAAATGCAAATCGCGCAAAACGTAGGAGAAAATGCGCAACTCGCCGAATAACGCACCTTAGCATGCCTGTTGTTTTTTGTGCCAAAAACCGCGTTACCGGATTCAATTTCATCGCCGGCCGTAACATTTTTATGATCGTGAGGTTCCTCCCTTCGGTTTCAGTCCGCTTTTTTTGCCGCTTTCTCCCTTTACGTAGGAAACGCAGAGGGCGCTCACGACACGCTTTCCCGTTCGCATCGGATGCGAGCTCCCTAAACATTTCAAAATTTGTTTTTAGCTAAACCGAATCTGCCGTTAGGTTTTACGGCGCTCGAGAAAAATAGTTGTCATGTTGTGCATATTGTTTTCCCGGCGTTCGGAAGGGGTTGGTTCGTGCCGGTTTTCGGAAAAACAAGCGAACGCGCGCGGGGACGCTCATAAAATCAATCGTTTTAATAAAATTTATTTAGCTCAAACAGCGCTTTTGAGCTTATAAACTTTCGTTTTACTACTATTAGCGCCGTCTATAAATAGGTTAGAATGAAATGCTTTTTCAGGAGTATTTTTACTTATATCCATACGCAATCCATATTGCCGTTCTACAGCGTTCCTCGTATTTATCAATGCTTCATTGTATAAATATGTTGCGGTAATTTCCGTCTTCGATAGAGATGTCATGCGGTAGCGATCATGTCTGTGACTTATGGAGTCATTCAATATGATTTGGTCATGGCAGGAACGAGATCATTGAAAAACTATATTCCCGATATTTAAGTCCGCATTTGATTACTGCTTGTACATTTAATGTAAAAGAATCTTTTCTAGACCTGAAAATTTGTGCATCGTTGCTTTCAGGTGACCTCATCCTTACTAATCAGTTGCATCAATAACCTATGGAAATCTCGCTATGTTGCAACGCTTACTTAGGTAAACCCTTAAACTTATCTCACTAGCTTTCCGTGATATATTACTACTTAACTTAGAGAATTAATTTTACGGATTAACCTTCGACACTCTTAATTCCGCACTTCCTAATACTTCACATTTATTGCTACTTCGTACGTACGAATAAAAACCAGCAAAGTTAGCGAAACGATCAAATACACAGCTATTAATTGCCCGGAAAGCATGTAGCTAGCAAGAGACGAACCCGCACTCCATTAATAGCACTATTAATATTATAAACGAGCCAATTTACCAGAGATTGATCTTTGCAGTTAATTGGCATAAAATTTCACGACATCTGCTTACCATTTCGGACCACACATCGGTTCGGTCGCGAAGAAGTTACAGCGTCGTAAAGTGTCCCGTTGCACTCTATTCCATTAACAGAGCTAGCCAGCCACCTAACTCATGGGTTACATAGTATATATGGTAATGTAAAGAGTATGGTGCGATTCTTTAACGCCACCGCCATCTGTATCACGCAGTGAAAACTAATTACTAATTACCTGTATACGTAGTGAAATTATTTTTTCCGAGTTATTTATTTATAAAAAGGTATTTGTTTCCAATGCTAGATTGCGATCTTTGTGTAATTAAAAAATTTAAATGAATTTTGCATTTACGTAGGTGAACGTTACTGAATGTGTATGTGTGCTTTGATAAATAACGCCGGAGTTTAGCGGGGAAAAAATTATATGTAGCAATTTGTTTTCGCAAACGGTCGGTGCATATAGTACAATTTTATAGTTGCGAGCACCTGCTTTAACTACGTTTTATCTGATGGACAGTAAATATAAATACAATTGGTTCTTGAGAGGTTATTAAGAGTTGAAAAATTGATAAAAAAGAATATAAATTTGACTAAAAAATTAATTACGTTTGGATGAGTATTTTTTAAGTTTGTGGGATATGTAATAATAAGAAAGAGAATAACTAAAAAGGAATGTACCTAAAGGATAAGAGAATTATCTAAGGAGGAAGAAGAAAAAATCTTAAAAGTGAAAAATTCGGAAGGAAAATGATTGCTGAAAATTTTGTTCTCCTGTTTTCAGGAATCTTTGCGAGATTCTCTTTTGAACTTGGGCCGTTGTCAACTCCATTTTCACCGGCCCGATTAGGTATAAGTGATACTTAAACTTGCCAGTGTGGGTGGCACTGATGACAGATAACTCCTGAAACGAAAGTAACATTACAATATATACGTTTGACAACAAAAAAATACTTATTTCAATTAATTACATTAGAATGAGTAACTTATACACTCTCTAAAAAGTTCAAAAAGATTAATACATTGATGGTTCTTTTTCATTCAAAGGCTATTCCCTTAACAGAAGAATGAATTATTTTCTAATATCCCAAGAATTGACGCGATATTAATTTTCAATAATATATTTGTCCGTACGTCTCCTTCGTCTTAATAGAAATTGACGTTCAGAACACCGCTGGATATCGAGGATTTCAAACAATCTTCTCGCAGCGCTGAGGGCCCCTATACGCGGAGGAGCCGAGGTGTTATTTATTGCAGGTAATTTAGAAGAGAGAACCCTGCTTAATGTTACCTAATAAATATACACCGAACGTAACAATGGAGGGAAAATATTTTGACGTCTTCCAGCCTCCTGGTTTTCTATTAACATAAAAGAAGTATCACACCACTTCGATTTTATTTTTATTTATGTAAGTGCCCCGTCTACGGAGATGGGAGATGCTTACAGTTGTCCTTAGACAACCCTAAATCGTTTGATTGTGCACGTATATGATGATGTACATGTAAGTTGAGAGGTCTTCTTGTAGGATGTAATAATTTATTTTGGGGTTTTTCTGCAGTTGTCTCTTATTTCTCTTGTACGTGATATGGTTATATAATATCAGATGTTTATAAGTTTTGTACTAGCAACTTTGCGATTTCATGTAGTATAGGTGTATGTAATTTTTAAGTTGCTAAAGGCTGTTTTATAAATGGTTTGAAAATAGTTCTTTGTGTACCGCTTAGGAATAAAATAGGAAGACCCAGCAAGCTCAGGTGAAGAGCTGAATGTCGCGGAAGATAAGATTAGCTACAGCAAAGAGGAAAATCTTATAAATTAAATAATAATGTCGATAACAAGAAACGTAAATAAGAAGAATAGTTTGTTACGGACTAAACGATAAAGAAAGAGAACGCGAGCAAGAAAAATTCTTTAATGACCTATAAGAAGAAATAAGCACAAGAAATGGAAAAACAATAATCATGGGAAATCTAAATGGGACAATGGAAAATGAAAAGAGAATTGCGTCTAGGAAAACATGGAGAAAAAAGCAGAAATAACGGTGGAGAACGGACTAAAGGATTACGAACTAAAGGAAATATACATTTTAAGAAAAAAGAAATATCCTTTCTGGTGAACAAAGAAATGTTGAGATAAGTTAGAGATCATTTTCTTTTGAAAATGAAAAGACAAAGGACGTTTGGGTTGCAGAAGTTGCAGGTTAACCCGTTATTCCTCGGATCTCCTCGGGGTAAAGCGGATCTCCCTATTATGATATACTATATAATTATATATAAGTGTATATGTATGTGATCTGTCGCTAGAAAGTCAAACTTTGGGAGAAAGATTGAAATTATGACTAGTTACGATTTTAAACGACGTTCTCTACATCGCAGTAGGAATAGATGTATTATGTTGGCTTCACTTTTCTCATGTTACCTATACTAGTCGAGCTACTCACTTTTCCTTTGAAATCGTTTCCCCAAATACTAATTATAACAAATTCATACGGAGATAAATCATTTCTTGCTTCTTTTGTTGGTAACGTGTTGTGATTAAAGGAAAAGAAAAGTCGGAAAAAAATTATACGCATAAATCAAACGCACGCACGAAAAAAACGCTCTAGAGCTAGCGAACGCTGCTTTGTCAAAGTCGACCTCCTCTAATTAATACACGGTATGTGTAAAAAAGTAGACGGCTTTTAATTACAAGCGTACTATTTATCAGTTACAACAGGTATGGATAGCTCGTACGAAATCCGTATCTTCATGCAGCATACGTTCGCTGAGCGCGACTTAAAATATTAGCTCTAGAAATCGGAATGACATTTACATAGCGAGCCATTACTTAGCAACTTTATTATCAGATAAACATGGTCGACGCTTATGCAAATGCCCGCGGGATATTTCGAGGTTGTATTTATATCGTAAATTCGTAACGAGCGTTGTACGCATGTATTTCAGGATACGTACACACACGATGATGTAGTAAACATGATCGGGAAAAATGTTTCGCATGTACATTTCGTAGGATGTACTCTTACTGCTTCAAAAAGGAAAGATCAAAGTGAAAAAGAGCATCGGGTAAAAGCGTTGTTTCGTGTTCATAAGCTCGCTTATGAACACGAGAATCTCCTTTTTGATAGGCGAAATATCCGCGAACTTCGTCGCCTCGTCGAATTCGTGTCTAAGATCAAGATGTGCTCGTCTTTTTTTCGAACGTAGTTAGATAGTTGGAGCACCGTTAGAGGTACGTTTTCCGCTATAAGGAATCGATAAATTTATCTTAGATCGTCTGACGCATAAACCACTTCAAATTGGCGAGTTCCGTATTTTACAAGTTCTTCAAATGCACGTAATCGAAGGAAGCACTCGATAGATATGGGACTTGTGGTGTTGTTGCCTGTGCGTTAAGGTACTTGTCTGGAGGAATTTAATTTATGAAGATAACATTTAAAAATAATTTGAAGATTAGTCAAACTTCTGCTTCGGTCAATTTAGCAATTACCCTAGGGTACCCCAGGGTTCAGTATTAGGTCCAATTCTTCTTTTACTGTTTATTGATGATATTGTGAATATTGTTAACTGCTCATTAGTTATGGGCACACATAATACTTTAGCTGTTGTTAGTGGTGCTAATGCTCGTCAGATTTGACTTGCAGCAGGTTAACCACATGCTGGTCGCTAAATTATTTTTTTTTATTAATTGTGATAAAATGCCGACTTACAATTACATCGCATTTTAAATACTTAATGAAACTGGTAGCTTTTTCAGGTCGTGTGGTTCTCGAACAAATAAATAGTCACGCAAAGAATTGATGATGAAAAATGAAAAATATTTATACGCACAAAAAACGGTTTCCATTCTTAGAAATCAACTTTCAATTTTACCAACTAGTTACATATTTGATGGTATGTACCTTGTAACAAAGAATTACAACGTTTCTAACATAAACGTAACATTCTGCAAATTTTATCCAACGAAAAATGTTACATGAAAGAAGTTGTGCGACGAAATTCTAATAAAAATAAACGGGAAAGAATCAAGCGAATAAACTGAACAATCATTTCAACTTCTAACTCTATATTCTTCCTCGATTACGCACAATAAGCACGCCGAATAATGTTCGGTGGGATGTTCCGATGTTGGCAATTTGACACTACTATATTTAACCGGCCGACGGCTTGAGGGGCGGGAGGGAAAGGGCGAAGAGCGGCGTTGTGCTGTAGATGAGAGGACCCAAAGAGTGATGAAAATTAATGACATGAACAACGGTTTAAGGTATAATTAGATTCGTAGGAATATATATAGACGAACAGGCAGTTTGGAAGGAAAACGACGCAGCAAAAAAAAAAAACATCCAAGATGTAATAAGAAACACGAAAGAAAAGCAGTTTTGCTAGATCGTAATTTAGCTTTCCTTTTGGCCATTTTTTCTACAATTAAAGAAAGAAGGAGAAATAATGCCGGTTAATAGTTTGTATCCGTCTCAGATTGGCGTATTGGTGAAAAGATTGGAAGAAGTGAATTGTTGACATCGATGTACGTTTTGACTTTCTTCCTTAACATTTATATATTTTGCTTAACATAACATAACAGTACATTTTGGCGTCTTTTGAGTTGTGTGAACGTTATTGTACGCATACCCACGATTAATTTATTATTATAATGCTAATCGCGATTAGATATAAGTGCGCTGCATAGTAGAAATAAAGAAAAATAAAATAATAAAATAAATGTGTTGGTGGCCGAGATATAGTTAAAAATATGCAAGACTGAAGTACTTAAGTGAAAAAACAAAATTCAGACATCCAATTTATAGCTTCTAATTAGGTTTCATCTTCTGATTCGACTAACGATTAATTGAAACGCATTAAGAAACTTCTGAACAACTTACATAATCTAAGAGTGCGCAGATTTAAGCATAAACGCGACCACTTTCCGTATAAAGTATGCACGTAGACAGAATTAACATCGCATCGTCTAGTAAATTGAATCGAGTTAAAATAAATAATCTCAATCAGCTTAATGCAAACCAATTTCATTAAGCGTCAAGGCGTAATTTAACCCTCTCTCTGTCTCTGTCTCTAGCGCGGGGTTCATTCCCGGAGGACAACTTCGGCCGAACCCCCCGACGTGACGTAATCTCAATTACTTTATGGGGTATGAATTTCGAAAAGGGTTAAAGAATCGTTTATTAGGCGCGCTCAGCCAATCAAACCGATTTTTGTCAAATCTATTGACGTAGCGAGTTGAATTTTATTCTTTGACTCGTGTTTATTCGTCTCACGAGAACTGGTTCGTGTTGTTAAAACACGAGTCTATCTAGTCTCTGATAATTTCGTGAAGCCCATGGAAAGCCTACTCGTTTCTGCAGGCTTAGTTATAATATGACGCCCTCTTTGTTACGTTTTTCTCTTTGATCATGTAGTATAAACGTTACTATTTGAAATAAAAGAATATCGTTATTTATTAGCACAATATCTCTAAACTTGAACGTCCATCTAAAAGCTTGCATTCAATCTACAAAGCGATTCTCTTGAAGAATCGAACAGCTAAACGGGAATTTTTCTTCGAAACGCTTATATAACTGAACGCTCTTGCGAATACCTCGGTGTGAACGATATATTCGAGTAAAGGCAGAACGATCCAACATCAGCTATCCTCGGGAGAGGAAGTCGACGGCGTTGGAGTAACGTTGACGCGAGTAAAGTTTAATTTCTAGGTTGATTAAACTGACGGCTTGTCAGGTACTGGTGACGGTAAGTTGACGCGTAACGCGATCGTTCCTGTTGAAATTACGGGATCTTCGCGAGCACCCTCCAGCCCCTAATAAATTAAAGGGGTTTTAAAGTTTGAACGAACGACCGGGATAAGGATGATGGAGTGGGGAATCAAGAGAAACGGAGAGGTCTCGTTCGCGTATAAAGAGAGGGGCGGCGGGGGGGTTAAACTTGGAAGATCGTAACGGTCTGATACGGGTTGAAGTGAAAAAGTGTTTCGAGGCAATTTGCTAAATAATTTCGCTGAATTATTTAGTATCTGCGAGATGCCAACGAGACGGAATTACGTCACGAAGATCGAGACCGAGAAAAGGGAATTAAGAACTTCAGTTTAAAGTAATACATATATAATTGGATCAACGCTTTCAAGGGTCTTTTAAGTGAGATGCCTCGAAAAAAGAAACTTGGATATCTTGCGAAAGGTGTACTTTTTAGATATCGGGAAGTTTGCAATAACTGACGATATACTCATTGATGAAAATGAAGTATTTGACGATAAATTAACATGATCATATTTGTCTATGGAAAGAGAACCTTAGATGCATGGCAGGTAATATTTCCAAAAATTAAATCACTTTTAGCGCTGGAGAAAGCGTTAATATGTGACAACGATAGTAAAAGTTCTTGCCTTGAAATTTGAACTGACACATTTTGTAAATGTTTTGGTTAGGCTCTCGAGTCGGAGCCCTTATACCTTTCTGGCCTGAGTCATTCAGCCCAAGACTCGTTCCTGCGTTGCACCTATGTCCTGGTGTTTTAGTAGATTTATCAGCTTGACTAAGTCGTTATTGTTGGCCCTGGCTCTTTCACAGTCATTTTCCGAGAGGCTCTGGGGATACTCTCGAAAAAAATATTTCTTATTTGTTCTTTTCGCATGTGCCAGCGAGTCCTATCTTCTGTCTTTTTATCTTTTTTTTTTTGCTACATCCAGAGGACCCTCATTACCAAGCTTACCAAACATTTCATTAAATAGCCTAATTGCAGCTAAAATAGCTCAATCACTGCTCAGTTTCGACCTTTTTTATTTTTGTAGTAACTCTGTAACACATGCCACTTTGTCTCTAAAGATATTTAAGAACTCTTCCATTCTTCCATTAAAAATACCCAAAAACCATGTTATAATTTCATCAAAAAACGACTATTTACTAATAACGTACGGCTTTATTCCGTGTCGAACGGCGATATCATCAAGGTTTAATTTAAGGGATCATTTAGTTTTAATCATCGATTTTTACGACGCACATTAGGTCGCATTAGTAACGCCGAGAGGTCGCTTCACACGTTTCACGTTTATTTTCAATTAAATCCGGTAATCGATACGCGATAACATGTAATTTTTCCTGCCGAATGGAACGTAATCGATAAGGCATACACTGGCCGTAAAAGCCGATATTTAGCGTTTTATTACCGGTAAGTAGATATTTTAGTACATTCAATTTCTGATACGTGCACTGTTGCGAAATTTAGATGGTCGGAGGAGCATAAAAAGTAAGGAGTCGTTTGCAACAATGTCGGTTACTTCTACTAATTAACTTACGCGTTTTATTAATAAAAACACCTATTCGATTCATTCTTTAAACGGTATACTGCTTAGTTCATCTGCTCGCACCGGCCATTGAAAATCTTTTTATAGCTTTCTCCATGCTTACAATATGTATATAATTATCTTTACATTCCTAACAGTCTCCAACGTGGTGTGATTATTTAATATTGGTAAACATTTTTGGCAACTTGGCTTTACATTGTCAATAAAATCTAAATATTTTAGAAAAACAACAAGAAGGAAGGGAACCTCGGAAAAAAATCGAAGACTCTCTTAAATGCTTTAAAAATTAAGATAGATGGCCATGAAGAAGGTATCTAAAAAATGAAATAACATACAGGGTGTTCTTTAAAAAAATCAAACATATATCGTTCGTTGCAGAAACTAAACACCCTGCGTAATTGAATATAATTTGCGCTGTGTAGAACGTGTCTGCGAATGTCTTTTATTTGAAAACTTCTCCTCTAAATTACTCAGGAAATGAATGACTATTTGAACACGCTGTATAAGATACTAACGATTTCCGATATTTCCATATAAATCGTCTACTCCCCGTTACGCACCTCCAAGGCTATCCCCCGTATCTCCAATATGTGGTTAAATTCACCTATTAGAAAGGACGAAAAACCCAAACGAAATATAATTGCAAATTCTGCAAGAACGAACGCGACGAAACAACACTTTAAAATTACAGGGATAACGCACGCGTAATTGCCTTTTTATGAATTTAAATTACGGTAATTCGTTGCCATCCTAACGTAACGTTACATCGGAGTAAGCTCTTGCATATACGCGCTTCTACCTTTACCTCAATTTTCTTCTTTTCTGTTTTTTTATTTTTATCCAGTGACTTGTAACTGACGTCATACCTTGGAATCCTGGAAGACTTTAGCGTGTCAAAAGGGCTGAAATTTTTATCTGTGGACCTGATACATTTGCACACGCATATATATGTGTATACATTTACATGAAACCTCTCAAGAATGATATTTGCGACGTGAGACTTGTTTCCAATTTCCTCGGGATTTTACGTATCTATGCAAATTCCTTATTAACGTTAACGCCTCTAGGCTGAAAGGAAGTCGACATGCGATGGCTTCCAATTAGGAGTGAAAATTTTAATTTACACCAATGTGGATGTCAAATAAATAGGCTTCTTTTTTGAATGTTAATGAATTTTGCCTAAGGTTTCTTTGTTGTCTACAAGGTTCGGCTAGGTAATTTATATACTTTTGAACTTCGCAGCTAAATAATAAAATATCATTTTCTCGGCGGTTTTTTGACATTTTTCAAAATGCGAGCACCATCTTCGTATATCCTCTCTAAGCATTTCCTTTTCTATCTTTTTTAATTCTCTTAATCTCCCTTAAGTTTTCGTTCACTCAACACAGAACACAATATGGTCTTCCCGTTTTCTTTCTCGCGTCTAAGGTTGCTTAATTAAATCGGCCATAAAATTCGTTAGGGAGTTTCGTAAAGGAAACCCTGAAGCGATGTTACCATTAGTTTTACCGGTAGCCAACGTCGCAATAGTTAATGCCGATTTGCCCGCGGCCATTGTGGATAATTTCAATTTGAGCTGACTGATTGCGTTGAAAGTATTAATTTATTGTGCGCCGTGCCAGCTGTACGTATGAATGATGCCGAACCATTAATAAAAATTTCAATCTCATTTCTCATTCTTCCACGGACCGAATGCCGCTACGACTTTTGGCAAGCACCTTTACCGCTATCACTATCGAGTTAAGCATCTAATAAATATATTTTAGACTCGATAGGATATCAACGCTTTCTCTTCTTACGAATAATCGGTGACAATAATTGTGTGTTATCTGTGACAGACAAGTTGGATGACGAATGAGTACTTTTACTTTTTTCTTTTAATATTGAAAGATATGCCATCTTGGAAAGTAGATTATACGTCTATGTTATTAATTTCAATTGAAGAATGTATTATTTCATATATCTCTCGTAAAGCGCTTAAGATGGTTAAGCTAAAGGTTTTTGTTGCGTTTAGCCTCTGGCATGGTTCGCATACTGAGTTACTGCCATCAACTGTTTCCCGTCCTGTTCCTTACGCCCCTGGTGTGGTTTACTCGTTGAGTTACCGTGTTAACTGTTGCCTATCAACTTTCACTTTCCTGAAGAAGCCCCGTACGATTATGGGAGAAACGTCGAATTTTTATTTTAACCAAAACGACATGACGCGGTCCAAACCCGGAACACGTTTAGTTTCAACTAATTTGCCTTATCAAATTGCGCTGATTTTTCGCACTATGTCACAAGGAGCAAATTAAATCAGAAAAATTCAAAATGGAGCTCCTTTCGATGCTTAAATTACGAAGAAAGGGAAAAAATAACACTTGATCGAAAACAAATAAAAGAAATAGAATATCCACCGTATTCGCTTAATTTTCAGTAATGTGCGACTTTTAACTTTTTTACGGGCTCAAAAAGCACTTGCAAGGTTCGAGATTGTCGTCCGAGGAGATTTGTGAGTATCCCAAAGGAAGATCGGCGACCTTTAATGAGTGAAAAGAAAGAACGGTCAAATGCATTATTGCTGTGGGAAATTACTTTCAATTTTTTTCCTGTTGTTAATAGATTCAATAGGTCAATTTCGATATATTAAAACAGATATTGGAGGAGATCGGGCTGATTGTTACACTATAACGTCATCAGTCATAGTGTTATTTTCCTGGTGATCTCATAGAAATTATGTCTTTGAAGATTCTACCTCAGAGATGTTAAATCTTTCATTTATTTTTATTCTGAAGAACTTTGAATAGTATTTTGCCCTTGTAGGTATATTCCATTTCTCCTCTTCAGATGATTAGCAGCACGAAAGCCACATCTTCCACAAGTACAGGCGCAAATTATTGCGACTATTGCATGAATATTTTGAATAGCTGGACGGTCGCGTAGAGATTACCTTGGTTCGAATACTAGACCAAACCGCACGTAAAGTGTTATTAGTTACTAAAAAAACTCGTGGCGAAGACATTGATCGCAAAATTTTTTGTCAAATGATTGGTTCCTTTGATATGATAGTTATAAGTTAAAATTGCAAGTACGCCGGCAAAATGAATTAACCTACAAAACTATCTAGCAGCACCATATTCTGAATACTGTGATAAGCATCACAGAAAATAATGCTTATCACAGAACATGGAAACATAACAGAAAATGGAAAACAAAGGAGTGCGAAGTGAAGTCGTATTTAACAACGAATTTATTACAATACTAGTCTTAATTTATACAATAATAAATTACCCGACTATAGGAATGCGTTTATAGTATATAATAGTGATTTATGTATAGTTAACATAAATCATTTTGGGCTAACATTTAACAGACAGCGCGATCTCAGGAGCGTTTATTTTATAGTTGATTACATGTATCAGCAATGTGGTTGGTCAAGACAAATATTAACTAGTTTTAATAGTAATAATAAAATATTAAATGTATTCCTATAAAGAAAGGTATATATAGCTTAAGCCAAGGCATTTAGCAGCTGCAGCAGTAAGATATTCGACAGATGATTTATAAAACGTAGCTTTTGATCAAAGTCAACTACCAGTTGTTTAACTGAAGTTATACGATTTATCGGAATATCGTCAATCGTGTACAGCTATCACTTTATTAATGTTCGTAATGCATGAAGCGTTTATCGCTATTGATATTCAAACTGTTATCTACAGAGCACTCTGAAGAAATTGATCACATGATCTATATGTAGATCTATATAGAGATTATGTGCTTAGGCAAAAACGTAACTAAACAATTAATGGATAAGTTAAAAAGAGTGACCCGAAGCTATAGTATCTTAGTAGTCGATATTGTTGTCAATTGTAGGACTTTTCTAATGCTAATTTTTTTCTGAGGATTATCGATTTAAATGTTCAGGAAATATCGCAGAAGATTTGTTAAGGGTAAGATGTAACTTGTAATTTCTAGTCTTTTTGGCAATTTTGCCTAGCAAGTAGATACAAAAATTCTGTCAAAATAACGTAGATTTGTTATAACTTGGACCTTCCAGAAGAAATATTTACGTGAAAAGTGGAAGTGGAAAGCGGTACTGCATAGAACGAGCTCAAAAATTTGCTCGAAGTATTCAAAGGGTAAGTATAGGAATTGGTCGCAAAGCTGTTAGATTGATAAAGTTACTATGCAGGATCTAACTGAGAGGCCATCATAGATCTGAAAACATCGCTGTGGCATAAGCCACCACCACCACCAGTTTTATCTAATTATATCTAAGGTACCTTCTTGCCCATTTTATTAGTTTTTATGTGAAATTCTATCCCCTTTACAGGTATATACCGATGGCGTTTAATCTTCCTGCTCGCTAATATATCACCCTCATTACTCAACATCTACATACGCATGGACTTTCATGTATCTTAAAGCTAGACGCGCTGGAAGATTATTAAAAGCGTCGTCGTATCAACCGTTAAGATGGAAACGGCATCCGCCCTGAAATTATAAAACCGCAACAGCAAATACGACGGACCGAACGATCAAATCGGAGAATCTGCTCCGTCCAGTATCGCGCTCGTTCCCGTCTCTTCTTCTTCCAGCACGCGGAGTAGCCGAACCTACCGATCGGATCGATTCTTCTGTGGGATGCAGGTCTCTCTAATATAGGGATTTGAATTATGAGCGCGGCCATCTGGACACCGGATCATTATCATCGATACGTGAAGCACAACATAATCGATTGTACCCGCGGCAGATCACAAGCGATGAAGATAGCGGCTCTGAAAAGCCTATAATTTCAGTGCTAATTTGTTTCGATATCTCTTCGGGATATCTACGAATCGGCGAGACGCGCAGTGGGAGCCAACGGGTGTTGTGGGAAGGGGTGAAGTTAGTGTATCCAAATTGGAGGAAGATGAAGCATATCTGAAAAGAAAGAAGGGAACGAATTCGTGCAAATTCGTTACTTACGGTTGTGTGAAATGAAGTTAGAACGTCTTTTCATTTCTTGCCAATTTGGAACTTTAATTTGTCTTTTTGGGAAGAGCACTTGACGAATTTTGAATGAAAAATGGGAAGTTCTTTCATCTCAAATAATAATTTATTGCAATGTCCAACGATCTATCCCAAAATAGTTACGAGAAATAATTTGGCATATACTGGACGTTTCCTGAAAAGTGCTCCATATAATAACTCCTCAAGTCTCAAGATGAAGATTGCGGAAGCATTGAAAAATACTTTGAAAATTTCAGCCGTATTACACGATTATAGTCGATGTTAGCGACCCTGTAAGAACGAAAAAAAGCGAATATCGAGTGGTCGTTAAATTAATGGATGTGAAAGGTAATGTGCCAATGCGAATTAAAGCCGACTCAAGAACTACAAAAACGTTGTCCATATTGAGAAATAAAACAGTAAATTTGTTAAAAATACTAGTTTCTGTGCTAAGCTTCAGGTTACCCTTGCATACATTACATATCTTTCAACAAAATGTACTAATTAGATGACCATGCATCCTTTATCTTGGTTTGTCGTAATTTAATCTGTGCAAATCACGTAACTACACACTTAAACTCTTCGGAAAACCTGACTTCCCACAAGTAAAATTACGACCGTTAAATCATTCGTTGTTATCGTTTGAGTCACTTAGAAATAATTTCTGTAAAAAAAAAGAAAACCATTTTCAAAGTAACCATATAAACAAAATAAAAAGAAAAGCGTAAATTTTAGAAAGGCTTAAAAATTGCGAGGCGTTCGCTCTAAAAAAATCGCGTTTTGATAAGTTTTTCGCGTAAACAAACCACTTACGCCTGTATAAACTTTATTTATGTTAGGCTGTAAAGCTTTACAGTTTATTGTAAAATATGTGTTGGAATATAATATAGTACAGCTACGAAATATAAACTAAATGTTTGGCGCGAGAATTTATTATAAACTATAACAGTAGCTTTACAATAATCCACTCGTTTCATTATCAATTTGCAACTAAACACTCTAGCGCCTTTACGACGCACCGACGATAAAATACGTTCGGCTCAAACCGTTACTGAAACGTATTTTCACGTAAGATCCCTACATATTCGAAAACATCTCTATTTTAGAAATCGGAAACATTCGAACGATTCTTTTTTCCTTTCGTTTTAAATCGCAACCTTCAAGACGCTTGACCGAATGAGATTGATTGCGTAATGGGTAGTGTGAAAAATGAAACATAGGCGGCCTCGTATCTTTAATCACAGCGTTGAGAAAATTTATGGGGTCCGCGCCGGTCATAATTCTATTTATTATGTCGACGTTCGGACTTCGGATACTACCCCTTCAAAGGCTAAAAGAGGCCGCCGCGTCCGAATTAGGGCCTTCGGTTGATCGGTACCTCATTTCGGTACCTAATGTGGGCGCGTATTAGGTCCGGATAACATCGAAATGAGAGGTGGTCTACGTATTAGGCTCTAATTTGGCGATAAATATGTCTTTATGGTATAAATCTTTTCGTTTCGCAAAAGTTAAGAACGAAAATAAGGAAATAGAGGTGGTTAGCATCGGAACCAGCCAATATGAGTAAATTAATGGAGGATAAAGGGGAATAAATAATTTCTTTCCTATTTACATTGATTTTGCTGACTATTTAATTGTTGGAAAATGAATTCTTGAGTTACGTGAAGAATTTGATTCTTTCCTTGTTAAACATAGGAAGGAACTTATTACGTTTCTCCTTTTAACACGTCATGTTACCTTAGAAATTTTGATTGATATCCCACTTAATTAAAAATCCAAGCAAATCCAATATTATTTTCATCGATCTGTTGGAGACGTTTATAACTAGAGTACTTTCGCTTCAATTAAGTACCCAATCGATTTCGTACGGAAGGAAACAGAAACCTCGTAAAAAGCTCCAATAATAAGCCTTTACGTATAAACATACTTATACTTATAGCCCAACACAACTACCCGTTCATATACAATCTGTTGTATCGTAGCAGACCATAAATCGCCGTTCAATATCCGCACGATTTATTTCCACTGACAGGCCGTGAAACGAAAGAAAGAAGAAAAAAAAAGAACGGCGAAGAAAATGAACCGAACAGGTGTTTATGCAATTAGGGAATTCCACAAAGTTTCAGCCGTGGTGCCGGGTCGATTCGAAGTGTCAAAATTCACCCGTTTCTGGGACTCTACTCGGTAGCCGTAGTTATGTGTGTAAGCTAGCGCGACGGTTCGTGACCCAATACGTTGGCGAAGATCGTTATGCATGTATATTGGATCCTATAGACGCCGCACTTAAGCAGCGAGAGCAACAGTGGCGATATTCCGCAGTGTGTAACTTAACCCCGATGTCGTACACCAGTATAACAGCAGTAAAGGCTGACATTTGCTCGCTGCCGTAAAAGTGTGGACAGACCACACACCTCGATGCGAAATAAACCATGTTCTTATTAAGAAGTGTGTATACATTGCCGTTCAAAAGACACATTGCGTACAGGACGAATCCGTAGGGATGGAAAATGATTTGCAGAGAGATACGAAGGTTCAAAATGAGCCTACATTATCAATCATTCCTTGAAAATTTCCTCCTAAATTATCGAAACGTTTTTATTTTTGACAGATCAATGTTGATATATTGATTTGACATCATTTGTCATCTACAAACTAAAGAATTAATAGGAAACAGAGATAGGAAGTCTTCTAATAAGCTAATTAGACGCAACAAGAAAGAGATCAAAACCATTATCGGGTTGATGGCTGGATAGGTTCTTTAGATGGGTAGCTAAAGAACCTCAATTAGAAATATTTCAGAAATAATGTAGTGGAGACTTCGAAAGTACTCAAATATTTCCTGGGCAAGAAAATGGTCGTTAAAGTGGATATTAATGAGTTGCTTAAGCGGAAATTAGGGTTCTATTGGGGATAGTACCAAGACTATTAAGCTCAAGTCTGGATTACCGGTGGCCAACTTAAGACTATGAATGAAAGAATGATGCCTTGCTCAGGGAAAATATGATTCTTATTTAGGATTCATGTGATAGAAGTAGAGTTGTGTCTTTAACGAACTGCGTTTTCCAAATCGATGAGAATCCAACCAAAACCTCAAAAAAAAAATAGAAGTACTTGATTTACAAAATAAAGAGAACGTTCTCAACATTGCTGCTAAAAGTCCAAGTAGAAGGAGGGACAAATTTGTCTCTACTGAAAAGCAGGCGTTGCTAGTTTAGGACAAGAGGCATACGACTCTCGGGGCTGACTTGTTCTTGCAGAAAACAAACAGTTAAACAGCTGTAGGCTGCGCGATTCTTGTACGGAACAATCGGGCTAATGTTTCTGCATAACATCCAATAAAAAAGCCTAATACGAAAAGTGGAGTTGCCCGGTTATTTCTTCCACTTAGAAGATTTAATAGAAATTTTAAACGGCATTCTTTTAAGTATTCCGTAAGGTTTATAATGGGGTTGTTCCCATTTTGGTAGAGGAGGTTCAATACATTGAGTAGCGAGATGGTTGGACTTAAACCCAACAGACTATTTCCTCTGGGGATGGATGAAGTCATTGATGTACGTCATAGGAGTAGGCACGAGAAAAATCTCATCAGTTTTGGTGAGTATTTAGTTTCAAGATCGACAAGGTGGTCAGATCTAAGGATTCTTAACAATCCACTTTACCAATAGTCTAAGGTTTCGTTTGTTATTCTTAATAAAAATTAAAAGAAATTTAAAAGAAATTTGTGATCCATTTTTGAAACTTTGATAGCTTTCGTGACTTAAAAAAAATCTTGCAAGATGAATCTAACCGGAAGTGTGTTATTATAAGATGTAAGGAAACACCTGCTAACAATAAGTTTTAGAAAATTGTGTTATATAAACATTCATACATTTCACTAACGCTATCATTATTACCAATTATTTTCCTCACCGATCATCACGAATTCTTTACCATAGTTACGCTTAAAAGACAACCATCTCAAAAGCAGTTGATAGATATCCTGCTCTAAGCTCTAGCAAGAAAGTTGAACTACGGTGACTAGATTAATAGCGGGGAACGTAAAATATTTGCTCGGTCGCAGCATCTGACGACACTACATCGTTTCCTCGGACGAGGACGATATTCAAAATATCACGTTCTCGCATCGTCAGCGAATATCGGTGTCGTAGCACTCCGTTCCTCCTTTTCCTTCGGCCGGCGGAAAGCCTATTCACACCGTACGGCCGGTCGTCTGGCTTTTATAAATGATCGGTAACGCACAATTAGGCTGCCAGAGGCATGTCGCCACGCCTGAGCTCGCCAACTGACGTTCTCTCGGTCTCCATCGCCAGAATTGATTCATTACAGGTCGCGTAGCGTTGCGTTATTAACAACTGCAACATTATTTAGTTGTCGCCTGTAATTTATTAATCGTCCGTGCGCGTTATATGGGAATATACGCGCTCTAATAATTATATAACGATAGATAAGCCGGAGGATAGAGCGTTTTACATATGCAAGAGTCAATAAAGAATCGGATACGATTACAAGTATTGACTTAAAAGGTGAATGCTATAAATTATAAGCATGTACGAGGTAAAATTATTGCCTGAGAACAATATGGTTTTTTAAAGAATCGCATATATTAAATTTCTTGATGATTGGATATATAATTTCAGCGGAAGAACGTTAAGTGGAAGAGCTGTTGAAGTACAACGAAAGGTTAACATGTTCGAGTGGATTAAATTTGTTAAAGAAATTTTTGGTTAGATGATTTTCGTTGATTTCTATTTACCTCTGCCAGCAGTGTTAAATCTATCACAGGTTTGGTCTTTCTTTCAACTGAAGATATCCCTAGTTTTTCATGATGTTTTTCTCTTATTGACCCCATTTCGAGTATTCAACTGTTCGTTTTCTTACCAATAGCTTTGTTAAAAACTATTATTTGTTGTCTCAATAAAATATAATAATTTGTTTTGCATTCTTCAATTTCAGGCATTGTTCATATTCATGAAGCGAAGATTGATATCTTTTGTAAGAATACGGTGGCAAGTGCCAAATAACAAATTAGTTCCTCCTAGAGGCCAAAAAACATATGCACGATTTTCTTTTGATAGTATACGGACGCTCCTTGTGATTTTAGGTTTATTTTTGTGTAAATATAAACTGATTCCAAAGAAAATATTTCAATATTTGTTCTGTATAACCTTTATCTATCATTACTAGACTTTGGATTGAATATAGAATGTTTTCCGAAAAAAAAAGAAAAAAAAAGGGAAAAAAAGAAAAAAAAGAAAAAAAGAAAAAAAAGGAAAAAAAGAAAAAAAGAAAAAAAGAACAAGTAAGATATAATATGTAGGTACTGATAAACTCGTCACGATTTCAAGAAACCTACACGCCTATCACGTAAAAAAAGCATCGTCTGCAGCTAATATTTTCAATTTCAACGAATAGATGATTTATTTAATTTCCCATCAGTTACACCCATCTGAAGAAAAAGTAGCCCCTCATTTTTATGCTCGTAATTAAATCTATACTCCACACTAACAGGTAATTATCCGAATTGGTATAATTAGCGGAAAAAATTATATGTTATTAGGCACTACGTGAACGTACATACATATATACGTACGTGTTGCCAACGTAAACAGGTCTTACGCACATTACAGCAGGTATATTACGCCTTATACTTATATTAGCTTTAATGATTTTGAAAGTATTAAAAATCTTTAAAATATCGAACCTTTTTCAGTTTGTTACGTTTTGTTATCCAAACTAAGTTGAATTAAGAAAAGAAATAAAAAGATGAAACGGAAAATATCGCACTTCGCGGCGGAAATGAATAATGTTATTCGTAGTAGCAATATGGCGGCTATACAATAAGGAAAAGATGATATCCTGTTAGAGAATACAACTGAAAACATTCCAAATGCTATGCACCTATACCTGTATCACTCATACCTTATTAATCTACAACAATATCTCTAGAGATAGTATCTACTACGAGAGAGTACATAATTGCTCATAAATTATCGGCCTTTTTATCTCTTCTGGACATACATTTCAAATAAAACGGGGAATTAAGAGCTGGTCGGTGCTTTAGAAGGCAGTCTCAGAGGCAATTATTACAGAACTATACATAAACTAGTTACGAATGATAGAGTTAGAGGGCGTTGTTCGATCGTGTCCCTTCTATCGATATGAATTTGTGCTATCCGTTTTCGAAATGGCAAGCGTGGTAAGATCGTCTACAACACATCGATCTACGCATACACTAATTGCGTTTTCACATGGACAACTTTAATCTTTACTATTAAGAAAAATAATGATACTTGACAGCATGGCAGCATGACTTCTCCTCTTTTATTATGATCGGATCGTAAGCAAAGCCACTTCGACCTTAATAGATGTATTGCAAGAAAAAATCCTTATGTAGTTGAATCGTAATACTACTCTAGGATACTCTTCCTCGAGTTCTGAAGGTGTAAGAAATGGTCTACTGAAATGTGAAAAGCAGAAATCTCTCTGCTTGAAATATGCTTATATTTAATCCAACACCTTCTACTCACGAACTGTTTGCTTGGAGACTCACGGGATACCCACTCAATGCGGCTTTCAATGATCACTTTATAAGGCTGATCAAAATTGTGATCGTGCCCTTTAAGACCCTGATATCCTTTGTAAACTATCTGCTAGAGAAAAATATGTGTTAATCAAAATTCAATATTTGCTATAGGGAAGATCGACAGATTCGATAGAATTATTCCTGAGTTGCTGTTTGATTAATTGAGGTGTTTTTAGCTTTGTGCTGCTCCTCGCTCCCAGCATTCGTGCGATTACAATATGGGAACTATAACAAGTTAATCTGTTATTAGTTCAGCGATCTCTTAATGGATGGCGTACTCAAAAGACTATTTGATTGGAGCCCTTAAACCTTTGGAAAAAGATAAGAACGATACTTGAAGTGTTTAAATGAAATTCCTAAGCGATAAAATTGTCAAGATTAAAGAATTCATGAATAAGAGCCGAAAATTTCGACAAGGAACAATATTAAGAATCAACAAAAATAATGGTTTCTGCATCTTCGGATAATTTCTAGCGTAGATACATTCTACAATAAGCTGATATCAAACACAGCTCGTTCGAGAGAACGCAATTAGTTTTTTGTACCGTTTAGAACGTTAATCATTTTCAAAAAGATCAAAGCAGATAATTGATAAAATGGTAATTCAGATGATTCATCTATCTAGTTCAGTAAACATACAGCGTTTCGATTTTTTACAAGCGACCGCTGAAAGGTGTTACTGAAGTTAGACAATACTATTATCGTAAAATTTGACATTTGTTATTGTTGAACCAGTGACGGCACAGAACTTAGCCGAATAGTTTATTTACAGTGAGTCATATCGTGAAAAAAATGAAATTTCCCATGAAGGTTATGATTTTAATAAAGGCGTAATGCAATAACAATGTTTCGAATCGCTTCGTTTAATCTTTGGTAATGAAACATTATCAAAGAGGACAATTTACACCTAATTTCCAGAATTTCGTCGCGATTGTGTTTCCGTGGGTGATAAATTTCGTAAGGATCAACTAAAAATCGATTTTTATTCCAAAAGGCATCGAAACTCTGCGCGACATGTTTGAAGAGGATCGGCAGAAGCATCCTTTGGTATCCTTTGCGGTACATTTAATTCAAGCTCGAAACGAAGCTCGTGTCAATTGGTGCAGGAAATGCTCAAAAAATTCGATCAAGAAAACATATAACATCATAACTCGTAATTCAGTAGAAGTTATTCCTTCGCGAAGAACTTCCAAGAAGTTTTATCATTGTGTTGAACACTTCGTAAGCATTGCTTGGGTGAAGCGAAGAACAATTAGTGCTGGATGGTGTACAATAATTTGTTGGCTAGTGTGTTGTCCACAACTTCTTCATTTATCGAATATATTTGAACAACATTAAACAATACACACAACATAGGCATCTTAAACACATTAAGTTTACGGAACATTAAGCTTACGGATTTAAAGGTTCCATTTGCAATTTTCTACGGATATGTGTTCGAACTAACGGAATTTCTCACCTACAAAGTTAGGAAGAAAATGTATTTAGGGAATTTTAACAATTCATGAAGCCGGTTTATACATGTAGGTATTTCTGATACATTTCAAAGAATGACCTACTTCTTTACCCGTACCATTTTTAGATCTAAAGCGTTCGTAGTCCTAGTTCTTTCGTCGCCAACCTATTGAAACTTTTGATCTGCATTTTCGACCATCAAAAAACTTCTCGAAAGACACGTTCGCATTACAAAACGCGACGAATATCGATAAATCCGTGCATTCCGGCGTAATTGGTGAGCTGAAAATTGAGAGATGGACCGGCGATCTGCGAGAGCGACAACGAGAACCGCACGCGCGACGCGTCTCACAACGAAACGACGGCGACAGGTAAAGGAAACGCGGCGCAATTATCCGCGGCACAAAACCTATAATAAATACGTTGCGCGGCAGTTGAAGTGAGACCATCACGGCTCATTTGCGATGTCGCTCGCTTTGCTGCTTTTAACATCTATTCCCTTAATTAAAACTTACGAGGCGGTAGGTTGATGGATTCGTTTTCCGACACTCGAGCATGAGTGTCCCGAAATGCGGCGAGATTCTATATTTACGTCGACGTAATGTACGATACCGTTTGAGTACCTCTGTGTGTGAGTAATTTGAATTAAGCGAGAGGTTGTAGATTTCATGAACTCTATTGAACGTGATATAAACCTGCGACCCGTTTCGCCCTTATTGGTTATCCTCAAGCTATAAGATATAATCAGCATCTCATATTAAGTCAAATTTTTATATAATAAGCTCGCTTATTGGCGTTCAAAACCATCCGGACCTTCTTCAATCATAGTATTACATTACATCGCATTAACATTATCTAGCTCGTATTTGAAGGTTTCGCTAGCAATAAATGCACGATGAAGTACGTAAAATGTTTGCTAAGTTGCCAATTACCAAAGAACTTTCACTCTGTTGTAGGCGGATGTTTCCAACCGTGAGAGTCTCCTTCACCGGAATCAAGCCGGATCAACGGTACGCCGTACTTCTCGACATCGTCCCGGTCGACAATAAGCGCTACCGGTACGCGTATCACCGATCGTCCTGGCTGGTGGCGGGCAAAGCCGATCCTCCGGCGCCGTGCAGGATGTACGCTCACCCTGACTCGCCGTATTCGGGCGAGCAGCTTCGGAAGCAAGTGGTCTCCTTCGAGAAAGTCAAGCTGACCAACAACGAGATGGACAAACATGGACATGTAAGTTTACGCGATTTTGAGGATGTAAATTAGATTCTAGAATGTTTTTTTTTTCCTCAATCTGTTGTTTAACAGAACTTGTTTCAAATTTTTGGAAATTCATGTTTAAAGGGAGCGTTGTTGAAAGCTACTTATAACGTGTGATGTATTTTCTTTGCAACTAAACATTAATAATATGGGCGTGTTAAGTGACGTGGGATCTGTGAAAAGTGAATGAGGATTGAAGTTAAAAATATGATATTGGGCCGATGAGATTTAAAAATTTGACTCATATAGTTTGAAACAAAAATATTTTCTTCATGTTTTTCCATTTACCCAAAATAAAAAAAAAAAACGAAATATGAATTTATAACCAATAGTAGGCTAGAATTTTAAATAAATTTTTCACATTCAACTATTTTTTTTGTTTACAGCTAGTTCTTAACTCAATGCACAAATACCAGCCGAGAATACATCTGGTGAAGCGTCCTGAAGGAGCGCCTGGCCAAATCGTCGATCTGGAGAACGAGGAGTACAAAACTTTCATCTTTCCGGAGACGGTCTTCACCGCAGTGACCGCCTATCAAAATCAACTGGTGAGTGAATGACGTAACTCCGCGTTCGTTTATTTACGTTTGCAATGCAGCAAAACCGCGAGTAATGATGATGACGCGTACGTTTCAACAGTTAGATTTTTTTTTAGAACTGGATTTGCAGATCTCACATTCACATTGCAGCAGCGCAAAAAGCCGTTTGAAGATTGCTTTGATTTATGTCGAGTTTCGCCTTGCTATGATCGCGGTATTCCGGAAAGAATGCCAGCGCGTTTAACATTTAAGATTCATCGGATAGAAATGAACGCCGCGATTTTATTTCTTTCTTTGTTTCGAGAACCGAATGCCGTTATGCCGTTTGCTTCGACTTCAAACGATAACGTGCACGATGTGCTAATTGACTTGTTGCTGCCAACAAAAATGTCAAAGCGTCCTTAGGCTTCTGTTATTGCAGCTGGATGGATGGATACACTTGTAGGCTTTTGTCTTGCATCACAATACTGGGTATTAATAGATAATGGAGCTATTCGCGTTGTCCCCTGTCTGCGTTCGTGTTTTGTTTGATGTTTGATGTTTGAAAATACATCGCGAATTTTGTCGCGTTGACGTGAAGATTCAGGTTTAATGTCAAAGCTAGAAGAAAGGCTTTTGGAACAGTGACATCGTCAATAACCTCTGTTTTTTTTTTTTATCGAGATGCAATCTTTATAGAACCATTGCATTTTGACCGTACGCCCAATATCCACGTCGGGTAATCACAGGTTTACGCGTTAAAGAGGCAAAAAATTGTTTTTCAAAGGAACAAACGAAGCTATTCTTGGGAGTATGATAGTAGCCCAATGAAAATTAAGAGGTTAACGCATTTATGTTTAATTAATTAACATTACTCCCATTTTTACTAGTATTATCTCCCATTCTACTAATAAATGTTGTTTCAAATTTGGTCCTTTTAATTTTGGGCTCTCACTAGTTCTAACTAGCAATGTTCCATTTATACCTCACGATTCCTGGAACGACTTCAACATTTTTACCAGAACACCAGCATCAATACGTTAGCGATCTTGCAATGACTCACAAACGAATAACTCGACCTGTCCGTACAACAGATTTCTGTTCTTTGCCAAAATCTGCGTTGCGTTACCTTCGAGCTGTCATCGAACCCATCCAATTAAATACCTCGCTATTATTTTTGGCAGCACGTCTGCTGTGCGCTACTCCTTCCCTAATTGTGACTATACGTCCAGGTGGACTATTGTTGGCGGCTCGCCGATGGCATTCCGGTTTTCGAAAGCCGTAGCGGCATCTATGATCATGCAGCTATGTCTCCTAGAAGCGCTTACGAGACGGTGGAATGTTTCTGATCTACGGATGGTCGTCAGATTCTTTTACAGGTGTATCGATAGCCGAGGAAGCTTAATAGCAAGGCGCATCGATTCGACAAAATCTACATATTTGCCTTATAATATGTTGTTGGGATAGATTTTTACGATTAACAATTAATTATTTTTGCGCCGGTGGCAGTATTTGGTCGGTGATCCGTCGCTAACGTTTAGCAGAACTTAATAAGTTATTAGGACGCGATACGCATGGACGCTTTTGCCAATTCGACTTTATATTCTACACTTTTACGAGCGTTAATATTTACGAGAGGATTAAAGTGTCACTACGGTTTATAGCTTAAAATATTTATCTACGTGTCCCTTCGGCTGTCTTAAATACACGTGTAAAAAAGTTGTAAAAGCGTTTCTTTTTCGTGCGTACGTGTGTTTTTATTAACTTTCGATTTCTTCTTTTTGAACGATGTATTCCTTCCGGAAATTATATTATTTGGCGTTGGTTCAGAATCTTTGTTTTACTGCTGGCCAAATACTTGTTACAAGTCACGCTTAGGATCTGCTTTTACGAAAGTAATCGAAAGAGTTTCAAGCCTCAATATGAAGATGGCGCAATATTCTGGCGTGCGTTGGAAGATATTTTAGAAACATTCAGCTTCAGTTGGTTAACAGCCGTTTGTATTAGACGATAATGGTGTTATTGTAAAAATTGAAGAAATCAGCTCCGAAAGAGGCGAAGACTGTGACATCGGCGAGGAATTGTCTTTTGGCTTGACGAACTGACGACAGAAATTGAGGAAAAATGGTAGAAGTTGAAGAAAAAGCACGTTTTATTCTTAGTCAACGCACTTCAGTAGTTGCCGTGGCAAATATTCACGAACTAAGCTTCGAATTGACTCACCACTTCATTCAGTTATCATATTATATCTTATACTGTTGCATGCTTATGTGAGTATCTTTCATTATCATCATTCCTTGCATTAATATTTAGATGAACCGAATCTAACGAACAGTTTACATGGGTTACACTGGCACTGTACTAGTCGCACGTAAAAGGATGTCTGCGGAAATTTCCTTTTTCATTTTTTTCTTCATCTAGCAAGTTTTTAGCAGCTATCAAATCTCGAAGTAATGTACAGGGTGGATGCAAGAGATCTTCTATTTTACGGTTCACCGCTTGATTTGACAACCATGTACTGATTTGAAGGCAATGCCCATGCTTTAAGTACCTATCAAGACTATTGTTACATTTAAAACGCCAGCATGTATTTAAAAGAATTTAGCACTTTTATCTTCTATTAGTATTACCTTCTTGATAAAAATGAACCTTAAAAAAATCATTCTAAACGCCAAAATTTGCTATGTAAACATTCTAAGCGCGTACATTACATGTGAAAAAAAGTATAAACGTTTATGCATATCATTTTTCACAGACGAGACGCCTTTAAAACATTTAGTCGGCCATATTTTACGGGCGGGGGACGTAATTCATTTTAGCGTGGTAGGCGCGAGCTGTAAAGTTTGCTTATAGTTCTTGATTTTCATGTTTTGACAGTCACTATTTATGTCGGACACTTTAATACCCAGCGAAAGATGCACCATACATCAGCTCAGAGGAAGATTTACTAGTCGGGATATAAATTTAGTCGCCTGCGTATATGGTTAAGTTTAGATTAGAAAGGAAATCAATCAAGTTTAGAAGATCGTGTTCGAATTTGATTCATTTATTTATAACGATTAAGTATTAAAAAAGATATTTAAGAATATTTTCGAAGTTGTTTTTTTTCAGCGTTTATTTGAATTAACATGTTGAAAATAGCGCAAATTTAGGATTGAGCGTTAATCTTCGTCTTGGTGATGTTTAAGTCAGAAACAAAGGTTCGTCTTTCCTTTCCCTTGAGATATACAAAGATAACTATTTATATTTGAATCTTGACTGTTTAGACGTAAATACATTGTAGTCAATGTAGATGACGAAATCTGATGGAATCAATTGGCCAAGCGATATATGTTGAATGATATTTTCGTACGTATCCTGGAAAGACAAAAGGCCACGAATTCAAGTGATTCACAAATGAAACAAGAATAGCTTGGGTTTGAAACTGTAAAAATACTTGATTGTAACATACAGAGCCTCTCTAATAAAATCGATACCATTCCATTGGCATTATACACCAACGAAATTGACGAAGTATCTTTTTCTAAACAATCTCGAATAAATACAAAATTGAAACAGACTAACATTGACGGTTACGTAATGGTAAGTACATATGTTTAGCCTACACTCTCAGGAAATATTAACATATACTTTGAGAACTGAACACAGCTGACTAGATGGTTAGATAGACTTAAAGGATCTTCGAACAAGCGATTATGGAGTGATCTACTTCGAACAGAAGGACTTTATATATGCATATATAGAAAGAGTAACAAACTAGAAACCCATGATTGGTCGAGGATCAAAAAGACACAAAATGAGAGGTCCACCATGACGTACAACAATTAGGGAGACAGAGATTTTCATCGAATGAGGAGGCTCCAATATTCTAATCGCTACTATTTGGACGGATTAAAGAGATGGGAGCAGCGTCGACGAACGCATAATTGGAAGTAAAACTGCATTTCACAAGAAGAAATACTTGTTTCTGTGTTAGGCTGGAAACTTTTTAAACTACCCTCGTAGATTATACAATCCCACATGTAAATTCATATTCGGCATTATACCAATTTTTCACAATGCGCCAATAGGATATGTTTCCATATTTTCTGTATATACTCTAACTTCATGAATCTTCGTTTTTTTTTTTTCTGCGGCATCAGAGAAAGATTAGCTATTATTACCTACATTAAAACAAGTAAACTATCCCAGCAAACTGGTTCATTGTCATCAAAATCATATTAGACAGACGGATGGTGCTACTAATTAGATCAAAAACATGTTCGCCAATTAAAAACAATCAAAAAGCGAAAAGCGATGATCTCACTACGGCAGACCGAAAAGCCACGAGACTCGCGAATCCGCCGAGCATCCAAACAGCCGTCGATGCCGCTGTTAATGTGTGGTCGGTCTCGCTGATGACTCTGCGGTGCATACCGATGCATTCTGCACTCCGTGAATTGGTAAAATTGTCACTACGACCGACACCATTTATTCGGTTATCAGCACCGGGCCCTGGGTGGGCCGACGGCGAGCTGGCACCGGGCCAGCCGCGGCGTCGAGGCGAGAGCGTGTTAATTGAGAGATAGCCGCGCCCGGTCAACATCCGTACACACATACAAGCGTGTGCATCAGCCCCGGTTAACGACGAACTTGATCTAGTCAACCACGGATAAATATCCGTAGATATAAGTTTGCGATATGACGCTAACAGCGCCTAGACGCTGATATTCTTTCATCTCGGACGTGATTAAGTTACCGAAGGCGTTTTTGATGTTGTTTACACGTGTTCAACATGGATGTTTTTGCGACGTGACGGTTACGCCGTGAATGTAACGCGTATGTCTAGAGGCAGAAGGAGAGGAGTAAGATTAATTGATACCTTTCATGAAGGAAAGCTGTGGATGCGTAGTGTAAATATCTTTATGGTTGACAATGTTTTGATTCCGGAGGAAATGAAAGCATGTCTTCATAAATCTTAGTCATATGTTGGAGCACGATTTAGGAATTTCTAACTACTAAATAGTAAAATCAAAAAGGTTGGCGCTTCACGGAGAAAATTATTGGAAACTTATTGTAATCTTGTTGTAGTTGTATGCCACGGCCCAAAAGACACTGCAAACAATCAACCTCTTACTTGAAAGGGAGGGCAAGGTACAGAGATCCAGTTAAGACTCCCGAATTAATAAAACAATAAGCAATAGAACAAGTATTTAGAGATTATTTAAATTTAATTATTCATCTTTCTTTCTTTTCTCTTTCCTTTCTTTCCTTTCTTTTCTTTCTTTTCTTTCTTTTCTTTCTTTTGTTTCTTTTGTTTCTTTTGTTTCTTTTCTTTCTTTTCTTTCTTTTCTTTCTTTTCTTTCTTTTCTTTCTTTTCTTTCTTTTCTTTCTTTTCTTTCTTTTTTTTCTTTTCTTTCTTTTCTTTCTTTTCTTTCTTTCCTTTGTTTTTTTTCTTTTCTTTGTTTTTTTTTCTTTTCTTTCTTTTCTATCTTTTCTTTTTTTTCTTTCTTTTCTTTCTTCTCTTTCTTTTCTTTTTTCTTTCTTTTCTTTCTTTCTTTCTTTTCTTTCTTTCTTTCTTTTCTTTCTTTCTTTATTTTTCTTTCATCTTTCATTTATTCATTATTCATATTCAATTATTAATCATTTGTATTATTATAAATAATATTATTTAATTATCACTATTTTTTATACAGTTCATTCTTCGTTCGATTTTAATTGAGAAAAGCATTCAATAGAATAAATACGTTCTCGCCCTTTTTTGTTTTCTTTTGTTTTGGTCATTGATCCGTTTGGTTTCCTTGTTTTCATTTTTAATTAAAGTAATATGTTAAAATTTGTTTTTTGAGGATGTAACTTTCTGTCCTCTTCCGCATGTCTTAGATTTTTAAATGGTAAACTAGTCGATTCTTCTGCGGCCTAGTTTGGTCGTCGTTTGAGTCGGACCTGATTGCAAAGTAGACTTTGGTAAAACCTGTATCTCTATCTGTTGCGATATTATGATAGCTTGAAGATATCTGTGGTGTATATCATACACAGTTCCGGATCTTTGGCAACGCGGTACGTGAGGTGGGATTACCAGAAGATTAGTGCCTTTCGGTAACTTGAGATGGTAAATAGTCATCCTCGGAAAAAGTATCAAGACTAATTAGAACCTTGGAGTCTTACCGAATATTTCTACCTTGTCATACAGCGGCAATACAATTCTCTCAGCCATTTTAGCTAAGCGCTTATGTGGTAGGTAACATCAGATTGCACCGCAATTTCCCGAGTAGTATTTAGGAACGCAACCCTTAAACAAAAGCTTATTTGCATCATTACTATCAAACATGTTAAGCGTAATTTGAAGTTCCAATCGTCGCGATTTAAGTGCCAGATGTAGTCGTAACCAACACAAAAAATAATAATAATAAAAAAAAGGAAAAAAACAGCCCACCCAATTACGTTTCTTTATGATTATGACAGCTATAAAAATGAAGTCATCTTACGTTGAAAGTATATATACTTATAAGCAAAATTGAAAGTGCAAATATGACACTTCTCACACGTCAGACGACGTTCTCCTCAAAAAGCAATGGAAATTCTAATCGAGTTGGGAATTGATTTTCTCCAAAGAAGAAACTGGGGGTGGGACATCTACACGATAATAATGTCCATCCATATTTATTACCAGCACAGGGGGCAACGCATAACACCTGGTAGGCCACCCCTTATTTGACAATAACTTCATTCGGCCACATTTAAGCAAACAAACGATATGAACGGAACGAAAAAAAGAAAGATACGACACGATACCGAACAACGCGAACTACACACGTAACACTACCACGAGCGCTAAGTTGGATGCAAGCTAGCAAGAAGAACAGATAACGATCTAAAGAAGAATATTTATCGACTCGGACGCGTTCGTGATAATGCAGTGGCGTCCTGATGGTGGTTATTGTTAAAAAGGTAAGACGATCCTTTTCTCTCGCGGATATATACGTTACCTCGCCGAACGGTTTCTTCATTTAAATTTTAAATCCATCGGCGACGCGGGTCCTGTAATTTTCCACGTTGTGTGTATGTGTGTGCGTGTGTTTTTATCATTTAATAAAACCCCGTAATAAATTTCGACCGAAATAATACCGCGTTATTTCGTCGTGTTGTACCTGACAGGAATTGTGCAGTAAAAATCATATTCTTTAAGCGTAACATGTCATAAAATACGCGTTGGGAATTATTTCTAATACTTGACATGTGTCGTTCGTTTTTTATTATGTTCATGTGGGGTTCCGTCCACTTTTTTTTTGATGATCGTAAAATATGTATCTTTCATATCTTCTCCAAAACGACGTGATATATCTTTTAATACTTGCTTTTATGAGGTTAATAATTTATTTTTATGTCGTCGGTTGGAGGTGGTGCTAAACCGAATACTCTTCTAGGGCGATACAAAGTTGTGGTTCGTGTTTTCCTTTAAAAATACTGAATCCGATTAAATCTCCTGTATTGAAAATATGAACATTTTAACCTTACTGGAACCCACCCCAATTAGACAAAATTATAGTTTTTCTAAAAAGAATCACAAGGAGGCCCACCTCGACCAATCTATCAATTGGAAAAGACAAGCCCCAAATATTTAACTTAATCGGAACCAAGTATCCTGATCTGGACGAGCTGCATCTTCTAAGATAAGACTAACATTGCAGAGGTTCGAGGCAACTATCTAAAGTCAATTTTCCCCCAATTTTAAACGGCCTTATTACTTTATTTTTAAGTATTCTAACCCAAATATTTCTTTTTTAAGGACATTGGAATTTGTAGAAACATGTAATCACCGATTTTCTTTAGTCCGCGCAGGAGTATTTTGAATATTTGGTTCATTATTTAACGTAAAAATCTATTCAACCATAAAACCAATGGATAAAATAAAGTGCTGGTCAAAAATAAACAAAAGAAGGAAGCTATATCGTCTTAACAATGTTATTTGATTAATAAATCAAAGATTCATGGTTGGTCCTAATAGCGAACCCTGAGGTACATGACAGCGAAACCAATCAAGGACCAATCCTCGGAACCCATCTCCTTAATGTTTTCGAAGCAAAAGCCCAATGAGGGACACAGCCGCGATCTTTATTTCTCGTTATATTTCGACAACATTTAAATATTGCTTTGTAAAAATTAAGAAAAGTTTCCGAAGAATTTGCGGTCAGTTTCATTCGATACCTTAACCATCAATAAAAGAGAGCTTCGAGGGGAAACCGCAGGCACGTATGGCAACACGACTCGGTATGTATACTTGGATAAATAATAAGAGGCGGCGAACAGTAGTTAGTTCTTCGGTGGTCCTTTTTAAAAATACTTCAGCACCGCTAGGCGGTGTCATAAATTCCTCGTTTATATAAAATTTTCTTTCCAGGCCGTATTAAATTTTTATTGACACGTATAAAATCAACTAAAAATACGCTCGGTAGTTGTACACCTAATACTCCAGCCTCCCTTTACGAGCTCTTCGCTTTCGCCGTGTCGGCCTTTGAGCCGGAGCCGAAAACAGTCACAGGGCGTAGTAGCAGTCTGTTTATACATGGAAACTTAGAAGAGACGAAGCGCCGAATTATTTTTTTATTTATTTCCGTGCGTGCTGCCTTGTAGTCGTGCGTGTACACGTCTTTGTATGTGTAATAATGATCTTACAGTACGCTTCTTTTAATTATGAAGCTGGCTTCTCCGATGACTACCTTATGCTGGATGAAGAGGGTCTCGGAAGGGGTTCGGCTTTTTCATCTTCGTTCTCTCGTGCTCTCCTTCTCTGGTTAGATGGTGTATTTGGATTTTATGCGCGGCATCTGTGCGTATGTAGCATGGGCACATAGAGAAAGACTTAGTAATAAAATACTTGTTAATAGACTTCCTTGATGGGAAAAGCTGTTTTGGAAAAGATAAATAGAAAGAATTTGTGTTTTAGATACAAGTGCCACCCTTGTTGTTACTCCAGTTTAAAGGGACAATAACAGTACCTCTTCCTCTTCCTCCTTCTTTCCGTTCCTTGCTTGTACGAGAAATATTTCTTGAACAATTTTATTCTTTCGTTGAAGTCAGTGCCTTGAACTACTCTTCCAATTTAATTTCCAAATTTTATCTTTGCCTTAATTCTATCGGTTGCTGTTTCGATTATTTTTCGATTATTCGATTATTTCGATAAGGTGAGACGCCCACGTCTCGTGGCCAATAACGATTTGTCTTAACAACCCATCGTTTCTATCACTGTACCTCGAGAGCAAAATCCAAGCACAGCTCACGTGGCTTGTTCTACGAGAGCATACCTACACCGGTCTGTCACTGTTTCATAAAGAACAATTAGCTTGAAGCTTGGGATAATTCATTAGACAATGACGGAATAGAAATGACGATAATGGTAAGTAGTACCTCAGCACATGTTAATAAGGAGTTGAAAGCGGTCATATTACTCCAACGTTATAAGTTTAAACAATGTTAACGTTAGCATCTTGCTTAAGAGAGAAGTGGTTCTTTACATTCCAAACGTATCTGATCTGGCTTTGCAGCTTAGCAGATTAGCTGTAGCTTAGATGGCTGAAGATGAGGTACTTGATTAGTGGTGCCAATATCACTGATTTTTTTGCTAGCACACTTTCCGGCTTTGCTATTGTTGTTGACCTCGCACAAAGAAATTAGCACTTTGAATTGGTTCAGGGTGGTCAGCAAGTCCTCCAATGCTGCTGGGTCAATGCGCTTCAATCTAAAGCAGTAAAACATTCTTAAGTTTTCAATTTCATTTCGATTTACAATTTCGTAGCCGACTAGGGCATGCCGAGAGAGACGCACGAAGGGTATCGTGTTCATAACAGTGCACAAAAGCATAATTAAGAACTGATACCTCATTACATTGCACGTATTCCAACCACCAGCTTATAGAGAAGGCACATTAATCTAGGTGTCAGTAAATCATTGCGCAATACAAGCAACGTATCCGATCGCACGTAAAAAAATTACAAACTCCGCGTTGTAGCTCGATTGTGAATAATTGCTAGACGTGCTGGTTCATCGAATAGGCTACGCGTGTTAGATCGTATTGTAAATCCATACGTGTGCAGCGTACAACACATAAATACATATAATTCTCCGCACCGATAGCTTGTCGAGGCTCTCACATATACACAACACACACACACACACGTGAGGTGTGTTTTTGTAAAAGTCAGGTTATCTGTCGCGATGGTTTATTGTGAAGATGGTATCGACGCTAAGATTTATATCTTAATTATGTGCCGGAGGGATCATGTTTTGGACACACCGGGAGTGAGCTGTGGTAGATGTTCGAGGGACGCGAGAAGTGGAGAATTTACGGGAGCCGTAGGTGAAAGAAAAAACACGTATTAAATTTAAGACACCCATTAAATTATACTTGAGTTGTTATTTATCTTTCTCCTTTGGAAAAGAAATGGTTTCCCTTCTACCTTTGTTCGTTTTCTTTTACTGCTATTCTCGTTGGTGTTCATGATTGTTTCCTCCTATTTTTAGAGTGCTCGGGCCTATGCAAAGATTTCACTAATAAGTTGCTAATAAGTGATAAAATTTAATATTTGGTTATTAGGCGGTGTTCGACAGCTTCACAGCGGGCTTATGTGCGTCAAAGTAGGAACGAATATATTTCTAATAAACGAGAGTCAACATATTCGTAAAATGTAAAAAATCTAGACGATTTTAACGATTTGACGCAAGATGTAAAGAATAAAGATGTGGATACTAAAGCGTCAACCTACGCGATTACACATCGTCTGAAACAATAGCTAATATTTAAACGAAATTCTTCAAGTTTAAAAGCTTTAAAATGCGCGTAACGTATTATGTTACAGAAAATTTTCCAAATCCCAAGATTGTTTTAGGAAGGCCGCCCGAAAGTGGTCTACCAGAACACTCTTTATTAGAAGTACGAGGGTACTCTGAAAAGTTTCCAGCTTAACACAGAAACAAGTATTTGTTGTTTCAGCCTTATTTCTCAACATGATCTCCTTGTAAGTCCATACAATTTGCCCGTCGTAATCCATCCAAACAATAGTTGGTTTTTTGTTTTTGCAAAACCAACGTTTACGAACTTGATGGCCGTTCGATGCCCTTCGTCCGGACAACGAAATCTTTTGGACTCTGATTTTTTTGACTCGCGAATTTTTACCGCAACACAGAGAGCCAAAATTTTACACTTCGTTTAAAATCTGAAAGTGGCTTAAAAAACTTTAAGAACATGGAAAAAACTAATTCGAAAAATTAAATTAAGGGGTAAGTTTTAGGGGGCAATAAAGCTGTTCATATTTTCATAAATAAGACCTAAGCAACCCGTATCAAACATTTTTCGTATGTTTTTGTTCAATCTATTTCTTAGTTATTTACTTCAAGCAGAATCTGGTCTCGATATAAAATTTACATGATACAAAATCTTCAACAAAATCGTCAATAAACGTTTGTTGAGGGAGCTTCCTGTAAAATTATTATCCAAACTGCTTTTCATTTTCAAGATACACACTGTTTATCCCAAAAAATAATCACCGTCACTTTTCCAGTCGATAGAGCGGATCTTAGCACCACTTGGTGAATTTTTCCGATTGAAGTCTTTTTGAGAACTAGATAAAGCTAATTCAGATCTTTTGGGAATAGCAGCGGTAAAAATCAAAAATAGACACCTACCATCCTTTAAATTCTAAGCAAATTTAGGGTTTCGTATCGTACAAACCTGAAAAATTTTCAAAATTTTTCCTGAGAATGTTTGACACATCTAGCAGGCCGTAGCATTTCAGTACGTTACTTTTTTCTAAGATAAAGGCCAAGTTGAAGCGAATATTTTTTACGCGTATCTTTTATTATTAAAATTCTAGAATTCCGCAACGAAAAAAAAAAAACGTTCAATTTACAATGAAATACTTGTAGCTGTTGTCATCGTCGTCAAAACGGACCATTATTTACAAAAATTAAATTGTCATCAACTTTGCCTGGTGAAATTTCACCGAAATAGACACTTCACGAGAGATTAATGTTGTCGGATTCTTTCGCGCCTTAATATATATATTTTTTTATTTTTTGATCCAAAGAGAGGATCTCTACCGGAATGATCGGACCGATGAGTCCGTTAATCGTGGATCATGCCACGGGTCTTGTTTTCGTCTGGTCGATAAATTTTGTCAACAACGAGACCTGCCACGCCGAAATAATCCCATAAAATATCCCCGCGGCCGCTTTCGAAAATGACTATGAACGTCGAACGGGGGAAAAAAAAAAACGACGAGACAAGAGAAATCTGTTCATTAGGAGAGTAGAAGGGAGCCGATAATTTTGTCAACTCCGGCCTGGTTGTTAATGGCGCGCATGTAAGCGTGAATATTTGTGTACGGCATGGGCAGACGTTGAAATACGCTTTTCAATGTATACGAGCCGCGGAAGGACAAGCAGTAGCGCTGGGATGAGGAGTGTTTCGAACGATAAATTTTGTTTTAATTCGGGCATGGTCTACGTTTTATTGTCGCTGTAATCCCGATGAAACTTTTATTGAAGAGAAATATAAATTATCGGAGGAATTCAAAAATTTCAATCTAAAATGATTATTCTTCTTAGCCGTGTGCGAGAGGATATCTGAAAACTTCACATCGGATAAACAATTTTTTTCTTTTATTCGTTCTTCTAATAACGTTTTAAATAAAATTCAGGCATTTGCATTTCAATAACTCTTTTTCTTCTATTTCTTCTTTTGCTAAGTTTCATCTATCAATTTCTATGCCAGACTCATCTCCAAGATCACGGTCATCAACTGCTAAATAACTTTGATTCATTGTTTAATATTACAGTGTTTGACATTTTCTGTTAATTGCTGTTGCTGTTGTTGACGTTTTTCCTCTTTCATTGTTTTTGTAAAAGCATAAGAGATACTTCTCGTACTACAACGGGCATTGTTGATTTATCAAACAATCCAAGATTTATATGTAATGGAAGAATAAATCAGAAACAATCAAAATGTTGGTATTTATTTTCGAGTTTAAGTGACAGAGAATTCGATACAGCCATGTAGAAAGAAAACATGCTATAAAAACGCATCTTTATCCTTTTCCTTCCCAAAACAGTTCTAATTATAAACACTTGACAATTATCAACGGCGTTTATCCCCGAATACACATGTGCCTCCTTCCTCTTAAATATGCGCTCTAGCGACGTACAACATTAAGAATTCTGCCGGGGGACCAGTAATTTACAGCATCTTTCACCCATGCGGACGTCCCTGACGCCTTTCGTAAAAGAGGAGCCGATCTCATTAGTCGTTTCCCAACACATTGATGTTGTGAAATGTGTCATGTATCGTGCGAGCGGGTGCGTGTCATCCGTATATCTCTTCCTGTGTGTGTCGCCCGCTTATACCTCCGTCCTCTGTTCGACTATAACGTACGTAGGTAGGATATGCTCGTTATGTTTCCCGTCGAAGGCGCTTCTTCTTCTTTCTTCGAGCGGCTCGGGGCGAATATCCCGATTCCGTCTCTTTCGCTCCAGAAAGCAATCCGTCACTCGGCAAGCGCATCGCATCTCCCGTGTGCGCCGCGTTCTCCTTGCCACACACACGCTTCTCCTCGTGAGACGTCCTGTCTCATTTAAAAACTATTATTTATGTTTACTTTTGAAACGGGGGAATGTTGTCGCTTTCGCTTTGCGTTGATATAGCGGCGTTATTGCTTGGATCGTGTTGTCAGAGTGGATTTTGCTACTACACGAGCATACGTTAAGTTGGTAGTTTGACTACCGTCATTCTCTATAGTTACTGCTATTTTTATTCAATTTCTTCCCCGTTTGAAAGTGTTACCTTGCCACGTTCCAATATTCAAGATAGACCATTTTCCGCTTTTTTTGATAGGAATGTTTTAAGGATTGAAATGTGTAAATGAATCGAAATTTATCGATGAGTACAACATGGGTACTTTATTATTATACGCAGAGAGCATATAGGTTTAAATTTGGCAAAGTTGCAAAATTTTGTGTTTGTTATAAACGCGAGGAGAAAATGAATCAACGGCGAATGACGTTCGAAATGTCTTTAAACAACAAAGTCAACACGATATTCCTAACTACCGTGAAGCACAACTTTCAATCCATGCCAATGATGTAGCCATCTGCAGTGTTAACAAGAATTAAGCTGAGATGTGCAGCCTCCGCATCAATGAGATCAAGAGCGTTGCGAAGAAGAAGACTTCCACCAAAAGATCTAGAGCCTCATAAGTTAAATATTTGGCAGTAGCGTTGAATAGTCGGATCACATGGAGACAGCAAATGGAAGGAACCATAGCCAGGGTACTCTATGGTTGGCGAGGAGCGTCCAACTCAGAGAGTTGGAAACACTCTATTCAACAATTTTGAAAAGAATCGTCTTTAAAGGACAACGAAGTATAATGCATTATAGGTTAAATAAGCATTATATGTTAAGCATTTCTTATTCATCTTATTTTCTAGCTTTTAAGCAATCTCAAGAATGCATCGCTTACGCAGTTGGGTTATGTATATGTTAAAAGAGATGCAAAAAAGTATGAATCTAACCTCAATTTTGTACGCAAACGTGACCTTGTCTCCATTGGCGTTATGTTACCTTCACTTTTGAACGTGGACAAATGGTTTTATTATTTCAGTTTGTAGGTGGCTAAGTTAAAGCGGTTTTCAAATTAATTCTATTAATTTCTATAAGATAAAGCAAATATTCTTAAAAATCTAGAATAATAGATGAAAACATTAATTTTTCACTTCATTCCGATAATTTTGCCCTTATCTTTCTCCAAAATACATTACAACAGTTAATATTTATTGTACTGGGTCGGTAGCTCTAAATTCGAAGCAGTGCTTAATAATTTCTTTAAAACGACGACTAATTTTTTATCGCATTTCCAGACCATAACGACAACGCCATCTATATTTTATGTCCAGCGTCGAGGGGAAGAGCTAAATTTGTTTCGTTAATTATACATTCGCGTCCCCGCAAAAACAAAGGTCCATTTCGTTCTCATTTTCCACGCGCGTACCGCGTTCCGTCGTCAGCAGTCCCTTCGGCCTGCCTTCGCTTCTAAACCGTATCAAGAGGAATAAGCGCAAAAGCCATTTAGATCGAAACGATTTCACGGTAATGAAATTATGAGTCGCATTAAATTTTCCGCAGTAATTGAAATCTTTTATTATCGGCGGACTCGATGTGTGTGGCTGACATATGTTGCTACATTTACGTGGCTATACGCGTACATGTCCATGTACGTGTATGTAAATGTAGGTAACAAGCACAGAACGACTACAATATTTTCTGTTTCTTCTCTTTTCGGTTGTATCGGATAGGATGCAAGCTTAAAAATAATCGAGCCGTTATTGTAAGCCACCCAGTAAAATGGTCACAGTTCTAATCACATTAACTATCGCGCGAAAGATATGGTTATGTTCGATAATTTAAAGCCAAGGAAAGTTAGGAAAGTTAAATTAAAATGTTGTAACTTTATAAAATTAATTCAAGCGTATTAGGTACACCAGCAATTGAGCTTTGGTAGCTTTCTAGATTTGGTAGTTAGCAAGTTTTTCTAAGTAAAAGTAAGTAAAGAAAAATACGTAAATTATAAATATTCTATAAAATTCTCAAAAAGTTTGCTAAGCTGAAGCGCAAGAATTTAGAAACTCATCTGTACGCTGTCGAACACCACCAATGCAAATAAATATACATACATGCTAAACAACAAGCATTGCGAAGGTAAGGCAGCGAGAACAAACAGGCGAGCTCGCGACGAGTTAAAGGCAATCCAGGAACGCAAAAAAAAAGAAAACGTTGACATGACGAGAACAACAGCAACCACAAAAGAAGAATCGTCTTCGCAAACAAGCGAGTAAACAAGCGGACGACGAATGCCATTGCCGTCCATAAATCAAACGATTCACGGACGCCGGTTAATCGTCATTCCTGATCTGACTGACTCGGCGCGTCAGCGGCCAAATAGAAATTAATACACTTCATTATTTAATAAGATAACCGGTGCGTTCGGGCAAGACGAGGTGCATCGCGAAACTACCTTCGAGAGCGTGTGCGTTGGTTTCTGTGTACAATGCTGGAAAGTTGAAATGTCTGAAGTTGCTTGATTTTTTCCTTTTATTGCAGGAGTTTTATGTCAGTGTAAAGATAGACGATTTTCAGGAAGCGTTCATTCTAATGTAACTATCTTGGGAGATAAAGGCATTTGAAAAGATAGTTAGAAAAACCACATCTACAAAATGAACGAAAACATCTGATATTTTCTTCGCACATGTAAATTCTCTATTTTCTGAGCTGGTACCGTTATCTTCTAGTATCCTACTGTGTTCGTGAACCTTCGAATCGGTCTATCAACATCTTTCGATTTTTAATCATCTTAAGTCACACGCCAAATTTCTTTGAAGGAGAGCATTGAATACTTTTCAATATTTTTGCCCGCTCTATCAACGGTTTCCTTCCTGAGAAATGAATGAATTGGAAATCTTATACTGCACCTCGAACCGATCATTTATAATATCGCTCATTGTACATAGGTATCCGGACGGAACCGTAGTCCTCACGGGTGATGAATGTTGTTCGCTCGCATCAGGATGCTAGCAAGAGAGGGACTCTTCGGTTATAAATAATTAGCCTTAAATGTGGCCGGGACATCATATGCGCGCGGGGTACGTATGTCGTACACGCATATATACGAAGGAAGAAGGAGGACAACAATAAGAGAGATGGTATGCCATAAGCAGCAGTAACCATATGCATAATGTGGATACGACTACACTGCTACAGTCGAATGGAATCAGTTAAAAACAAACAGGACGGGACTCCCGGGGTGGGCCAATTATCTGTTCACAGGGAGTGACAGCACCCGATATGCTATGCGTGGAATGCGACTCCCCGCTTGCACGCCGCACGTGAGCGAGACGGAATGGGAAACGACGAGGATGGAATCAGATAGGGACGTTTGACTGTGCGAGATACGATTTACGTGATCTATGTTCGAATTGAGGAGGACATGGAAGATGTTACGGAAGGACTAATTGAGGCTTGCAGAAATAGTCTTGTCGCAAATGTTAAGAAAAATCGAAGAGTGAGGAGCAATATGCAAGAAAATGAGAACTCGTCATGTTGAACTGAATGTTCTTTAACAAATTTATTGGAGACACTAGTTACAACATTTACATCGAATGCAACGTTTTGTTGTGGTCCTTTCCTGGCTTCATGTGAAATGGTTTTGTTCAATAATCCATCTAGGCTTCAGTATACCACCGAGTTTCCAGAATTCTGCAATAGATACGCTTTTCTATATCGATCGATGTAGTTCCTCTCGTGATACGACATCCTGTATAGACATTAACGTTGTCAAGAAGCTTTTTAAATTAATATATGTATGTATATCAAAAGAAAAAAACAACAACAGCAAAAAGAAAACGAAGCTACGCGTTGATAAAAGAATCCATTTGCTCAGCGACCGCTGATATTATAAAATCAAAATAAATCTTAATGGAATGCCCCTCTTTAAGGCCGGGCGTTTAGACTGATTTAACATGACAAAACAGCGATGTTAAGCCCTCGTTCCGCGTCAATATTAATTTGATAATTTATTCGGTTCACGAGACTCCGGCCCGTTCTATCTCCCGAACATCAGCTCGCTCTCGAGGAGCTGCCATTGAGTTCCTCGCGCTGCTTCGTACGTCGTATACATGGTGGCGTGGTAGTCGGTATCTTGTTCCTCATCGACGTCGTGAGAAATGCCAACCCATGTTTCTTTTCTTTTCAGATGTAAACGCCGTGTTTTATTTCGGAAATTAATGGCCTCTCTTGTTACAGATTACCAAACTGAAGATTGACAGTAACCCATTTGCCAAAGGTTTCAGGGATTCCTCGAGGCTCACCGAGTTCGAACGGTACGTTCTTTAAATATTTTCTATCGGAATAAGTCCGATTCTTGTCTGATGTGTTTGCTTTATTTATTTTCCTTTGCGTGTTGGTTGATGATTTTTTTTTCGCTCCTTATTAATGACGTTTTATTTTTGGATGTGCACAAGCTTTTACGAGGTTATTTCTTGTACGTACTTGCTTACAAAATGTATTAAAAAAACAATTATATGTGTGCAAGACTTTTTGGCAGAAAACAAAATGGGAGAAAGAAATATGGTCTGAGCTTAGCTCTTTTGAAACCAGTTGTGGTATTAGCCTAAATAATAAACCATTAAAACTACTATAAATATTAATAAAAACTTTATAAATACTTCAAAATTTGCAGTATTCTTCTCGGCACAAAGTTTCTAACTTAAATTACTATTTCGTGGAAGTTTCCAAAAACTACTTTAATCTGAAGGATAGATTTTAATTCTCAGAAGCGTTCAGCGGCTGATGACAAGCTTCGGAGCTCTTGTGTGCTGCGAGTTAAATAAATCATTTAATAAAATATTTCAAGGGCTCCAAATATTGAGCCAAAAATAAAATAATCACTCAATTATTCAGATTCTGAACTTTGGGATCTACCTATTCCCGCTATTATCTCCTTTTGGTATTCCCCCTTGGAATTTGTATTCACAAATATTCCACCAATAAAAGGTTGCTTTCTTTGTCCACAGAGAAACAATGGAATCGATGTTGGCGGAACAGCACTACCTTCGTTCTCCACTACGACCATTCGTGGAACTAGACACCCACAATAATAACTTGTCTCTGGAGGACAAAGCTATCTTAGCAGCCAGGTCTCAGCTGTTCCTTCGCGCAGCCGCAGCTGCTGCTGGTCCTTACGGTTCTTTAATGGGAGGTCTCTACGGTGCAAGTGGTTCCCAAGCTACCGCGGTCTCACCGGGAGTCCTTTGGAACCAATGGGCTTGTCTTGGCCCATCTTTACTGGCCGCCCAGCATCAACACCAGCTCGCCGTAGCCGCAGCGGGGAGTTCACAACTGGCATCTCCAATATCACCGCTGGCGAGACCATTAGCTCAGCATAGATACTCTCCTTACGCCCCACCGTCGAGATCCTCACCGGATACTAGTCTGCGTGATGAACAAGAACCGCCGAGTAGTCCATCTTAGGACCAGTGGGTTACTCTCCCCTTATTGTAACTACATAAATACATTTGTGATATTGGCATTTTTTATGCTTAGAGAAAATAAATAAAAAAAAGAGTAAAATAAATAAATCCTATTTAATGATATAAAAAAAAGGAAGTAAACAAAAGTTTAAAAAAAGTTAATAATAACGAAGATGGATTAATGTAATAAAGAAAAATAATAAAGCGGATAATGTTAATATAATAATTTTGTAATTGTGAAGCTTACTGTGTAAATTCTTGTGACTCTACTGAGCAGATAAGTTGTGTTTTTGTTCTATTTTAGTTGTTATTCTTTTTGAATATTTCTTTGGTTTTCTGGTGAATTTGTTGATAATCGTAAAGTAGATTTTCGCTATAATCACCGAATTTGGCAATCTTATATTGCAAAACCTCTCATATGTCTCATCTGTCTACATTAAGCTGTTAACTTGAGTTTGATGAAAAAACTTCATCAAATTTTGAGAATTACTTGGAACCATGTTGTCTGACGTATATTGAGAAAATTGCTTTTAGTGCGTGTTTTCCATTTGTGTGTTGTCCATTGTTGTTCTTGGGTTTATTCCTTGTTTTTGTAGGATAAAATTTCCACTATATAACTTTGGTATAAGGTGATGTAAACCTTCTTGTAGACGTACCAATTGTTCTAAAGTTGCTACAACTCACGTTTAGACAGGATGTTTGTAAAAGAAATGGTTTTCATACGCTTCTAAAATAAGACAAATTTGATTGTTTCGAATTAGTCCTTTATAGCCGTAAAACTTTTTAATTAATTAAAGTTTTGGTTAATTCGGAGCTTGCGTTTTTTAAAAATCAACCGATGAGGCTTAAAGTGATATTTTTTTAACTTTTTTTTTCGTAGCTTTCGTAGCTGGTATTTACAAATACAAAATGTTTTTCAGATTTAGATGCTAGAAACCTTTATCTGTAACTCAATCAATGATGCAATTAAGATAACATGGTCTAAAACCAGAAAGAAGTTTTAGATGCTTTATGCGAAAGAAATCGAATCAGAAAACCAAAGAAATAACAAAAAAAATGAAGCGTTAGTTCCAATATAAAAGCAACGTGTACAATATCCCTCTTTGTAAATATAATTATTTATAATTTATTATTTCATTGTACACCCTCGATGTTTGTGAATCATAAAATTAAAAAAATAAAAACAAAAAAAACACACACGCACACACACATATACATACATGTACACATACACGAGACACACTGCGCAAAACTAATGTCGTAATAACTTGAAGCCGCTCTTGTCTCTCAACAGCAGAAGACATTAAGTCTGCCTGCTCCCTCGATGGATCATTATTTATATCGGTATAGCGTACAGCAAATCTTGCATATTAAGACGACTGCTGATGAGTGACACGATAACTGAGCTGTAGAACGTTAAACTTCCTCGCATTGTTAATTATTATCGGTTTTTGACGCTGCTTCAAGAGTTCGTTGTATTTATATACATACATAAGCCTACTATTCTACATACTATGCATATGAATGATGAGAATGCGCTTATAAGAGAGCTTGAGAGCAAGATAATAAGAGAGAGAGAGAGAGCGCAAAAAAAAATAACCTATGTAAATGTACTTAAAAAAAGGGGTTCCTTCAGTGTCTGATGGATGCGTCACTTGGGTACTGCGTGGTTAAGGTGCTACGGCGGTAGCTACGTAACATGCAGAAGCGCATAGTAAATGTGAATTGGGAGAAAAAAAAAATTAAAAAAATCTCTTGATTGAAAACATAAAAAAAATGTTAGAAGGGTAAAGAAAATTGTATACAATTATGTAAAAGATGAGAGATGAAGTTAAGAATAAAATATTCTAAATTAACAATGACTATTATTCATTTATGACCTTACCTTACACCTAATTTGCCATTCTATACGTGGGAACATGTAATATCGCTAAATACAACAAATAAATAAGTGAGGTTAATTACTTATCTGCTATAAGAATTGACGATAAAGGTAAGTAATTTAGTTATTATTTTTGTATTATGCTCTTAAAATAACATTTTAAAGAAACTAAACGACAAAGAAGTTCATCGATGCCAATGTCTAGAGAAATTTATTGCAAAATGAAAAGTGGGTTGTAGAGATCTCGAAAATACAAACAGGATTTGTAAATGTTTGTGGTGGCTAAAGATATTTTTTTTGAAATTATCAAGATCTTAAATCTAAAGGAAACTTGCGACGACCGATGATCAAATTGAAATAATGAAATATTAAAATTCGGCAAGCCAAGTTCAGATTCAATTTTAAGGTTTATTAGATGTCTAACAACTTTAATTTGTATTGCGGACATTATTAATAGGCTCTCTATAGTTGTACAAAAAAGCAATAAAAACTCTAAGCTTGAGATTGATGAATTGATCGAATGAGTTATCATTACAAGGCTTTAAGTTCAGCTTATTCTAATTTGCAACTGATTGATTACAAACTTTGGAAGGGCGCTTAGGATAACCTAATCGAATCTAAACAAAAATTAAATATGTGGTGGTAGGATTTTGAAAGATTTTTTTTTTTTTTAGTTAACAACCACTCCAATATCGCGTTTTCTTTCTTTCTTATTTTGAAAATTTTGAATTACATCCTCAATGTAACAGTCTCCAATTGCCAAATTGGTTTGGATACTCTTTTAAGACGTTTGCTTTGACATCCAAATATCCTCCCTATAAGACTTTTGAATATCTATCCATTGTTCGTACACACGTCTTTCGCGAAAGTCATCATCTGCAATCAATAACTAACAATTTGTTATGTTAATTCTGCGAAAGTCAAAACAATTCTTAACAATGAAGACCAAAGTTATTTGACCCCGAGTGCACATGCAGATATCACTTCTACCAGAAAAAAAAAGAAAAACGAGTAGAGGGGAGGGGACTAACATCCGAAAGAGGTCATTAAAGTTATTACGACCATTTTACAAGAACAAACAACATGTAAATAGATAAGAAAATAACCTGCATCCGTGTCGAATCCCTTTTTTTCCTTAAATAACACTCCGACGACGACATCGAGCAACCAGATTAAAAGCGAAAACAAACGAAAGACGGATAGACCAGCTCAGAAAAACATGACCCGAAATAATGCCCATCATCATCATCATCTCCACGACAAAACGGACAGAGAAGAAAACGTCAAAGAGACGAGGAACAAGGGCAAGAGAAGGATCGAAGAGAACTAACTCCGTAGTGTGATCAAATACTACAAGGAACGATAATTATCTTTAGTCAATACATGTCCCGAAGACATTTCTTTATCTGGTGGTCTTCATCAATCACTGCGAGCATTAGTCAGTCCATCTTTCGCCTCTTAATTCTCCGTCCTTGTCTGCGAGAGGTGACCCTGACGGTTGTCTCTATCCCGGCAAGTCTCCTTCTTGTTTCAACCGCTGCTGGTATATACGGTGGACAAACTCCGTCATTAATCAAACGCGAAATATTTATGTGTTTCGTTCGGTGATATCGTGTTAGCTGAACGCTTCATCTCCTCCGGGCTGGCGTTGGTGAGAATTTCTGGTTTTGTGCGTGTTTGAAATATTGCTCCGGTATAACGATGCATACGGAATCGTTGCAAGTAACCCGGGAAAAACAAGAGCACGATTTTAAAATAACATTTCGCCTCTACTAGGATTACCTTTCGGATCGATTTGATCTACGGGTTCGCATCGAGTCTCAAATTTCACTATTACGATGAACGGTTTCCTTAAAATGGTTAAAGGAGAGAAGTTATACTATCGTCAAGGGTTCTCGAAGAACGATTGGATACGGAGCATGCGTCAACAACGAATAGACGCATATTATCACGAAATTAAAAGGAACCTCAGCGGCTACTATTTCCTAAGTTCGCATGCATACACCGACAAGTTAGCTATCAAGTAGGTTGTTGCATTCCTGTACGAATGCCCATGCACCAAAAATACGCACCGACTTAGCAGCACGCTGCAACGCGTACATTCGAACACGCACGCGGTTCGAATTTGTTGCGTTTTACGGCCGTAAAAAAGAAACCGAATAATTTCATTAGAATTTCGGCTTCGTTAAGAGAGAAACGAATTTAATACGGACGACGATATAATTTTATGAACCGTAAAAGCTATACGAGGGACAGGGAAACACGAAATTACGGACGAAAAAAGGCCCATGCTCCCCCGTGACATTCGACGGCAGCAGCGCCATTCGACGACGGAAATTCGATACAAAGTGATGCCAGGTTATACATGTAGTTAGAAGGACGGAACAAAAGGTCCGCCGTCGCGTCCGAATTGGCAATCGGACAAATCGCGAAACATTCTGCGTAGGGTAGTTAATGAGGAGATAGAGATTAAAATCAAGAGTGTTGCGTGATACGAAGTAATAAACTGGATTAACCGTGCCAAATGGTTGACCACACACATACAAGCTTATGTACGGATCTACGGCGATAGGTGGCAGATGAAATCTTTCCTAATGAATTGAGAATGGCGATATTGCATTATGAAGTACACTAGTTGCGAAGTAGCCTGAAGCTAGAGAAAAAGATCGTTTCATCCCGATGTAAAACGTGGGTTCTACAAGGATGCTTTCTTTTCAAACGGGTCACACTGTATATTCCTTTCATAAATTAATTGATTAATTCCCCGGACAAAAGTCACTAATTGTTGCTAACTGTTAGATTCCATTAAAATACTAGCAATCTAAAAACCAATCTGCGCACATTGTGTTCGACTGGGAAGATCGCACCAGCCGCGCTACACACGGCGAATCAATCTTTTAAACTAATTATTCCGCGCGCTGCCCATCGAGAGTTTGCAAATGCACACGCCTATAAATCAGATAATCAGTTACCGCTTTATGAGGCGCATTATCAGGCTTTAATCAAAATTAGCGATTCCGCCATTACGCGTATTATTCCGTAGGTAAGCTAATACGTTCGTACAGCGAACAAAATATGTACATATTATGCGGTAGAGGGCCGGCTCTCTGTGTACGAAATATGCAACGTATAGCGCGTTGCACGTAATCGTTACTGTTGAACTTAAACAGTTTGCCGTAATCGCCGTCCACAACATGCGAATGTATGTAAATGGAAATTATTCAACGGGAACCTATTCGCGGTGTGTGTACACTGCAGCTCATAAATTAAAGTCTACTATGTAGACAACGCCGAAGAAACTTTGAAATAACTGAGAGAGCACGTTGGAGATATCAAAATCTATTGATAAACTGAAATAATAATAATAAAGAAAGAAAGTAACAACATATAGGTACAACTGAAACGATATGGTCGACAAGACGAAGGAAAGGAAAAGATAGCGATAATAATGACGGTAATATTTATTAGCCTAATGGATAATTACGGCACAAAAAGGAGAAAACTTGTTGAAATACTAAGACGTAGACAAACTGGTTCTTTCGAGATGCCCACGGCTGCTGCTATTTCTCTAACTTTAATTCGATGGTCGTTTATCGCCATTCAGTGAACTTTTCCGATGTTATCGGCGTGCAGTATTTGGCCATTTTGCACGTTGATCGTCGACCTAGCTCGTCGAAATTTAGCTGTCCATTAGAGGTTCCACAATGCACAATTAAATATGCTTAAAATGGTGAAATATAGTCATCAATGATGGCTTAACGTGTCCGCAAGTCTGCAGGTCTCTTGTTTTAAAGATGGAATTAATATTACATTATTATCGCAGAAAGAAACCACAGGAAATGTGCTCAACAAGACCTAACGAAGTTATGCCGAATGTTCATCTTCCCGACTATATACAATCGTCTACAGGAAGCTCTTGCCCTGTTATAGATCTTATTTAAGAACGGATTTAGGCAATCACGTAACCACTTTTTCGGTACTGCAGGTCATCCCCTTCATGTCTTAATTTCTTTTTGAGAAATGCTTTTTTCAACTGTTCCTTCTTTGAAAGGGTGATAATTATAGCAGGTTTGGCTTTGCCTGTATAAGTTATAATGTCCATGTTAATTCTTAGCTATTATAGCTTCAAGTTTTAGTTAAAGATATTAATTTATTATTTCAAATATAACCGTTACTCTACAATACTTACAGGCACAAAGAGCAAGGATTAATACTAAATCAATAAATAAACAGATTCGAAGTAATTTAAGGATGTTTTGAAGGTTAAAATGTGAAATTCGTAAGCGTAAGCGGTACTTAAACCAATGAGCGGTAGTGTACACTACACACTATTTGTTGTTGGCGTCGTGATAACCACGACGAAAGAAAAATGATTCCGCAGATATCGTTGGAATGGTGTGCGGTTTAAAGTGTTGCTTTATGCAGTACCGGTATTAATGTTCATATTTCTCCGCGTTCATGTGTTCATATTTCGCTATTTGGACGTGAACATGGTCGATCGGTACGATATATTACCGGATATATTACCTTCCGACCGCATATCTAATTTGCAAATCCAAAAATTTGCGATTGAGCGGCATTAAAATGCTAGAACAAAGAAAATAAATTTAGTGTTAATCTTCCTTATTAAAGTTATATCTAAATCCAAAATCTTATTTAAAGCTCTCTACGAGGAATCGTTTTTACATTGGAAGGGCTGCGGGCTTTAGTACATCGTTGCACTGATTCTTGTTTTCATTCAGGGTTGAAATTGATGGACTCGGGTTTAATCTCTGATGACTCTGAAAGTCCTTCGCACGTCTCTATTTGGAGACGCATCTGAAATGCTGAAAGCGTTCGTGGAACCCATCTTGCACTAACATTTCTGAAACATCTAATAGAGCCACTAACCCTCGCTTCTTTAATTTTGCATGCTCCAGTATTAAGCACTTGGTCGGAAGTAGCCATATTAAGAGGTTGACCTGGACGAGGATCATCATGCAGTAATTCTCGATCACGTTAATCGTTCGCAAATGGTCGACAATCATCCCCAGTTGCAGTCAACATTTTTTCAAGAATAATTTTTGAAGGTTTCTCTTGCTTTGTCAATATTCTGCAACACCTCGCATCCTTCGAGGATCAAATCTTATCCCTATGACCATGCTTTCAAATATTCTTGGAATGTCTGAATTTAGCATCAGTTTAAAGTCTTTAGACCGATATTTTCAGCAGACTTACAGTTTAATTTGTGATTTAGTTCATGTTAAGTTATATGTTTAGAATTCATATTTCTGTTAACTTTGTTCCGTAATCGGACTTTTTGTAAACTGTTGAGCAAATAAATATATTATTATTATTATTCGAGTTTATTAATTTTGTTAGGCAACATCATGAGAACTAACGTTGCAGTAAATTGACCAAGGCATAACGTATACATGCCCTATTTATCAAGAGCGTTAAAACCTTGTACTTCCATTAGCATACCGTACAATCGATTAATTTTGAAACGCCGACTAATCGCGTTTCAATCTTTACAAGAGGGTCATCTCGTAGGACAGCGACAATGATCACGATCGTGTGGGTAAAATCGTAACGATTAAAATGCGGTAAGCGAGCCCGCTCCTGTCGCATGATGAGATTCGTGTCGATGTCTTCGATATGTGCCATTAGTAGCGGCTACTGATGCTAATGGCTCACATTCTACGCTGTATTGGTTTCTACGACTATTACTGTATACAAGCGAGAACGTTAATATGTGTTCGGTATGTATTTCGTGCGATGTTATATCTTCAATCTATGAATAAAAATAGCGAGGCATAGTTCCACTTAAATTCTCCTATTTCTTTACGGTAGGAAGCAAAAGTTTTGTGAAGATATAATGGACATCCTATATATAGTATTTCGTACGAAAATATTTTCGTACATACAGGATGATCGATAAATATCGAGCTAATATAGATAATAGAATAATAAGATAGATAATAGAAGCTTTAGAACGCTAACCGTAACCACGATGACTACATAGTTACAACACTGTCTGTACACTCGAGGTCAGTTTAATGGAATTCCCGAAGAAATCGTCCCGATAAGGCCGTGACGCCTAGCGAAGACCATCAGCCACCATTTACTCGTACGACAGAAGCATCGAAGTAGCTGTTCGCGATAGGGTGAAGTGTCCGGGCATCCGTTCCTCGCTGCCGTTGACGGTCGTCGCCGTTGCCACTCCGACACATCGGATAGACCCTACGGAGAGCTAAGTGCCCGGCGTACGCTCTAATATCCATCTTGCGGGCGCCTTATCGCTCGGAACGAGCGCTTTTATTGCTTTTCGAGTACACACATTGGACGCAGATATGAACCGGACGTGGATATGTATGGGTATATTTAGTAAATAAGTAGACGGGAAGCTTTAGAGGGAGTTATTATCTCTCGACCGTTTCGCTTATCGTCGCTCATGGAAAAAGGAAGCGCTTCTGGATTATGTTCCTGACGTACTTGGATCGATTTCAAAATAAATGTGATAAAATAGACGCTTATAGTGTCTCGTCGAGAAGCTAATATTCGATGAAGGTTGATTGTTTGGCAATAATACGGCTTATTGAGGCGTATTCATCGCCAAGCAATTTATTACGTGTTATCTATCTTACGTAATTCTCCTAGCGTATTCGCTTAAAATGTAAACACCAGAAAGCAAACGTGAACGTCCGAAAAAAAAAAAAACAACCCCATCACCTCTTCTCCGCACCGAATCCATGAAACACATCGGGTTTCGCCAGTAAATACTTAAACAGCGTTTCCCGAAAATTGTACGTACGTTGCTACTCGGCATCGTCGGTAACCAAAAGCATTGATAGCGTCAAATAGTCACGGGGGTTTCCCGCATCGCCTTTTACGAACAACCCGGATTCAACCCGCCCATCGTTCTCGCTACGATTTCGGCAAGTCCGCGGAGTTGGGGAGTTATCGTACGTTTCGCAGCGTGCGCGAGGAAGACGGAAGACGCGACGCCAATCGGAAGATAGAGAGCATCCGCCGACGGTGTCGGTGGTGCGATTCCCTTTCCTTTCCTTTCCTTGCCTTTCCCGTGCAAGCGCCCCAGATACATTATTGAGATACGGCGGCGAAATACGGAGGCAATTTCGCAAAAGGCACGATAAGACGTTAATGGTTTCAACTTTGCACTCTATCGTGATCGTTCGGCTCATATCGGAAGATGTCGGCACCGCTATACGGCGACGCTTTTCCCATTGCGACCCGTTCTACTACTTCTATTATCCGAATACAGTGGCGTCCCTGTACGTTTCAATTATTGTTTAATTGTTTTCTGTAAAGAGAATAAAGAATCTGAATTATTTACAAATTGTGTATCTTTATGTTCATCAAAACAATTTCTGATGAACTTCCTAAAATTAAATCTAAAAATTTTTTACAATTACAATGCAACCTTTGATACAAGGTATTCTTTTTTAACTTAAGAGAAAGACATTAAATAACATTAAGGATATGTTGCACCTTGGTGGAGGTTCTCACAGCGCTGGGATATCAATCCTGGAGAACCGAGTTTGAATAGTTTGAGCAAGGCTTTCGTAGTTTTCATTACTCTAACTCTGGTGGAGTAATCGATGCTGTTTGTGGAGACCTGGCGTGTAAAAACATTTTCCAAAATATCTTGAAAAGCGTCGTTGTTAGATGCGTAATGAATATGACGACTTTTTGTTGTATTCTTATAAGAGTAATTGTCTGTCCACCAACATAATGGTTATAATGGTTTTCACCGTTAAACAACAAAATAATGCCGCTCCTGCTGGAACGCCCTTTACGTTACAAATAATCAGAGCAGTATTCTTAAATAGCCAATTATTTATTGCCAAATACAATTTTTCTCCTGTTGCACTCCTGTGGTCCAAGAAATATTGTCATAACTTTACAGATAGTGTGAGAGACGTTCTTATTGCATAACTAGCTTATTAGTAATCACCCTTGATAAAATACAAAAAAAAAAAATACCCATTACTGGTCATACACTATTCAACGTCCACTATACCCTCGCCATCACCATCACCATTATCATCTCCCGTTCCGGCGCTTGCTAGACGCTAGGCGACTGACGTGACGGGACGACTTATAGCCGTCATAAGTCACTTTATTTCCTCGTCTTAACACGCTCGCCGCGCACATCCGCACCGCATACAGACATAAAACCGTCCCTCCGTGACAAATGTACGACATAATAAGCGTTCTACAATGTTTTTATTGATTAGCCGGGTGATAGAGAGAGCGAATAGAATCGCACGGTCGAGAAGGGAAGCCGTGAACAGAGGAAAGACCGCGAACGAATAGCGACGGCTATACAACGGCGACAGAAACAACAACAGGAAAAGCAGTGTCAGAAAGGCGCGTGAAACATCGGCGGCGTATATGGAAACGGTATAGAGGACTACATTTCATTTCACGCTAGATTAATATTGGATAAGTTATGGATAATTCGAAAGGGTGATAGATTTCCCCAGAGGGAGCGGAAATATTGGTAAACGGTGGATGGTGCGACGTCCCTATCAACTTGCACCCTCGAAATAGAAGTCAATTTCATCAACTAGAAAGTGTACGCCGTATAACTCCATTTCTAACTAATAAGTTATTATATGTTAACTATTTGAAGAAAGATGTAAGAAAATGGACGCTTCTAATGGGACTGCTAAGGCTTGCACCGCACAAATTTAATTGAGTAATTTGGAACAGCCGTTTCGAGGACGCGCGGTTTAATTTGGGAGCTACGATGCTTTAAAGAGAAATTTTTCGTTTTTCAAATTTCAGACGCCGTAACGTGATAATGGTTAGAGGTTCAGAATTTAGCATTAAAGTGATCATCGAGGCCTTTCTAACGGACCTAAACTTAACTTTCTAGCTCGTCTAAGCGTCGATAAGAGAGCGGTAAAAATTTCCTAAAAGAAAGGAAACACGAGGAAACAATTTCTAATAACAAATGTTCAAAATTACGACCGCCCGATTCTAAATAATTTCAAAATAGACACCTATCCACTCCAAAAATAAAATTTTATTAAAATAAAATAATTTTAATTAATTAAAATTATTTTTAATTAATTAAATCTTAATTTGATCTTTATTCGAACTTTGGCAAAACGTCGATTTAATACGTTTTTAATTTTCGAACATAACTTGTGTTATAACCCTCTGTATAAAAAGAAATCGTAGAAGGACTTGGTGTTACGTGCGGGTTTCATTCCCGTTGCTCTTTTGGGAACCTGACGCCCTTCCAAAATAAAAAGTGATATATCGCCGAAACGCTTTTCTAAAGTTACAACGCGCACGCATAACTAAAATACGTCCATATAATATAACACGTCCGGAGAAGCTGCTAGCTAGCGACCGGGTAGTCACCGGCGCATATAAGCGTTAATATGTCGAAGGTGTACGCGCAGGCATGCCTCTGGATATGTTTTTTTCAGGCGAGGGCGGGCGGTCTTACGCGATACCTCGGGTATCGAATATCTCAACGACTAGGGTGGCCAATTGGGCTTTAGACGGACTCATTGAGTACTTATATCGGTTCTATTCGATTTTGTTGGAGCGTGGTAGCTTCGTGACGTCTAACTCCACGTCTTACTATGGCATGATTGATTATGAGTCTAAGTAGTAATACGTACATTAAAGAAAATTATTTTCATATAAAGAAATATGGGCAAAATATGCGAAAATACTAATAATACGTAGTTATTTACGGTCTAATCAAAAGGAAGCAACCGTTAACTCTTTTGATTAAAAGTGTTAGCGAAGTAGACGTATTAAAGGATGAGTTAATTTTTGTTAAACGGAAAAATCCGGCTTAGATATTAATCAGAAACACTCACTTCATTTTTGCTCAAAAAGATAATGTTTTAAAGGATTGCCTTTATCTAGTTTCACAATTTGAACGTTTACCCACGATGCCGTACACTCCAATCAAGCTTATTTACCGTTCGCCGGAGCAATAGAACCGATTCCAACTAGGAAATTACTAAATAATCCCACGATATCAAAGCGGGGAGATCTATTACCTTGGAAATGCGAAAATTGAACTCGAGGAAGTCGCAGTTCTCAACCCAATTAGTCGTCAGCCAATAAATCGCGCCTCGTTTCCGAAACGGCGAATACTGAGGTGGGAAGGGGAGAAGTAGCGAACGGCGGGAGATCGACCGCATATGAAGAGATTTCCCAGGAGCGGCCGTCGCTTAGACTGCTCCGGTGGGATGCGCTTGACACGTATATGCCATGTTTAGGGAATTGCCGACGTCGGATTCTCATAAAATTTCGAGCGTATTCGCCGAGGATACGGGGATAGATGGATCGACCATGGGAAAGTGCGAAACTTCTTTCGATGGTCGGAAATATTGGAGAATACGCTAGATGGCATGTAGTATTGATTGGATAAGTAGCAAGTGACTCGTGAGAAACGATGTGATCCGATAGTGTTAGTTGGATTACGGATTTTGATCGTTAGCGTTTGGCGTAGTGGTGATCCTGGTTCGCGGCTACCTTGACGGTGGCGAACAACTTCACTTAAACCACCATTTTGGCTGTGGTTAACCTCCTTGCTTTGTGGGGGTACTTAATGTACCTTTATACGTTACGATTGTGGCGTAACACCTCGTAATTTGAATGAAGACTATTTTAGCTTTCAACCAGCTTCAGCCTGCAGCGCAAAACACCAATGCACCAATGGCAACAACTTAATAACGGAAGAATATTGTTAATATTAACCGTTATAAACTTAATAAGCTGTATTCATTTATTTTTCACAGGAAACACTCGTTTTCATAAACACTAGTGAATACAACCTACTTAAATGTACTCAGGAAGGAATTGCTTCATAAAAATGCAAATTGATAACTCCATTCTTCTCTTAGCCGCGCCATTGCAAAAAGGAAACGTCCCGATTCCTTCGGTTAAGTAGTTCCGGCCAGTTCTTCCATTAAGTAAACACCGTACTGATTCGCGTGATGTCAAATCCATCATAAACAGTTGACAAGTTGACATGACTGCACGTGCTGCAAATGGTAGTGCGTACAACAAAAGGACGAGCGCTACACGCGGCAAAAGTGTCGGATTCGGATATATTGATCTTGACGAGCCGATTTTATTATATAAAGAGCCGACGAGCTCTTTAATCTTTTGACCACGGCATACTCTGTACTCTAACTCTAATTTCATTATCTTAGTAAGAAAGAAATGTAAGGATATAAGTTCTAGTAAACAGTGTAGGAGGAATAATGAGTTTGCGCCAGTCTAAGCTGCGCCTCCCACTCGCAGGCTCATTCTTATTTGTTCCTAGAAAATTGAGTTGACCAGAGATCTCAGAGTTTTATTCGAGTCTTAACGAGTTTCTCTTCGCAAATAGCAGATCTTTGCTTATCAGCCTCTAAATCTTTATTTAGCTTTATTCATCTAAACTATTTCGTTATATTGAGTTATCGAAGATCCTCTTCTTTAGTCCCGTCATCAGTAAGTTGAAGTACGTATCACAAGCGCATAGCCTGCTTGCAATGCTTACCTTCAGCTTTCTTTGGAAAAAGTTCAACGATGATTCATTACCTTCCTTATCGTGAGGATGGAGGAACGAGAAATTGATTAATCCAGACCATTTTTTTATCATGCAGGGATCGACTAACTAGTAGCAGCCTTCACCATTCGCGATGCTAGCAACCTCTGATGACGCTAATTAGATTTATTAAATCATTTAAAACTAGACGCTGTTACTAAAGCTCGAACCTTCCATCTACGATTTTAATAAATACCTTTTTCGTACTCGCTACCGTATTTCACGATAATTATACATTCACCGACGTTATAAATCGGAATTACGGTAAGTAATAGTAAGTACCTGTGTGCGTATCTAGTGAAAATTTTATTCAAGATCGGAAAACGTTATAAGCGAATTACGGCTTTGCTTATTACGACTTTCTCTTTTCTATTATGTATGTATATTCTGGAAGAGGTAACCTATACTGCTTCGGTGACGCACGAACTTCGTGTTCATAATTCAATAGAATGTTTGACAGGTTACGAGTGTGCGATAAATGGATGTGAATTTCGTGTAAGTAGCTTATCCGATCAGATCGGGGCGACTTTTTCAGACGCGGACTGGCTCATGCGAGAAAAATTTCAATCCGTAATTCGTCAAGATTCAATCTGACTAACCAACAACGGCGCGAGTAATGTTGATGTGTCCTCCGTAAGTGGCAATGGTAATACACCTGTTCGCCTAATATGGAAAAAAATACAAGTTATTGAAAGCATATTAATAATTAATGAAGATAGATAAGATTACGAGCATCGGTGGAATCGATATATCAATGCAAATGAAGCTCAGTAAATGTACAGCGTTTTCCATAGTGAGCTCGTGTATATGCAACACGTACCTAAGAAAAGAAAACAATTGTAGAATATTAAAATGAATTAAATGCATCATATAAAGTAACGAAACTTGAATGTATGAAGGACCTTGTGTTAAAGAACATTATTTATGCTTTAAACAAATTTTTCACATGCAAGATGATCTTTTTAATCCCTTAAAATGTTGCTTTTAACTTTTTGTAGTGATTCTTTGAGGATATTTATGACTTCCAACTAAATCTAATATCACGCGAGTAACTGCCGTGGTTACGAGTTTTTCGGCTTCCTTCAAAGAATTTTGCCACGTCAGCTGTTCGTTTTTATATCATCCGGTTCGGTAGCCACTGTTATTATGCTATCAATTATTAATCTTTATGATAAAATCGGTTAGTAATCTCCAATTTTGAATTGAATTTTGCTACTTATAAGGAGACAGTTAAATGTAAGTGATATACCAAGGTCGCCTGCAAAGTTTCCAATTTAACGCAGAACCAAGTCGAATTCAGTTCTATTTCTCAATATACTCTCCGCACTTTTCCTGGCGATGCTTCCATCTTTTTAAACAGGGGAACAAATAACAATTGGCACCTTATTCTACAAATTAGGCGTCTACGAATGGATGTAAGTTTCATTCAATAAAAATCTATTCTCCCAGCAAAACTTTGATCTTAGGAAATAGTAACTAGTCGCTGGTGGCCGAATCTTGTGAACAATGCGGCTGCTCTATCAACTCGAAACTTAATTTGCGAATTTTTGACGTGGTGATTGCTGAAACCTTGAAAATGCGCCCGTTTCTTCCGTAGTTATTGTCTTCGTTTTTTCTTTTTCTTTTTTTTTTGGAGCCGATTCGCATTTCGGTGTAGATGTTCCCAACACTTGTTCAATAAGCCGTAGTTTCAACAATACAGTGTCTATAATATTAATAAATTGAGATAAGCATCGAAAAGTTATATGACTGTTGTACTAAAGGAAATCCGAAAATCATCAGGAGATGTTCGAAAATGACAGTTTTTGTTTAAAATTAAAAGCTCTTCCTTTTTTTCTTCTTGAAGCATACTAAATATTGGCTAAAAAAGAACGGAAATATCGACGTCACCTCGCGTTGTAAATAGTCCCGTAATATTCATCCGGAGCAGACATATTTACATGCATCATTTTCATGCATTTTAATCCGTTTTCCCTGAGTTTATGGAAAGTACCGTTCCCGGCCGCAGAAAACAGTCATCTGTTTGCCCGCCTGCCTACCACCGTGCGCCACTTCTCGTAATAACGAAATTATTTATGGCGCTACCCCGTAGCACTGGCGGAACATTAGGGAAACATTTACAGGATGACGGGCACTGCCCGAGAGAAAAGTGGCGTATTTTTATTACCTTACGTTTATATACAATAACGGCTCACTTACCAACGCCTTCGTTTCGAGCATTTTCCCTCCCTACCGACCCTCTCGAAAAAGGAATAAAGAAGAACACGAGAACATTGAAGACGTGCGCCCGAAGAACGCGAACACCTTCTTTACGTAGGTACAACTTTTATGCTATTCGTTGACGTGTTCGCTCGGAAGAAAAGCGGATAAAAGCAATGGCGTAATGTATACATGCATATCTATCTTTCGGTTCGAGAAGATACGCGGCAATGATATGTGGCTGACGGCGATAGAAGGCGTAATATTGTAAATTGAATTTCCCGCAGCGACATCCATAATTCAATAAGGGAAATATTCGTTTGTGGGTATTTTATGGCAATTTGTCATGTCGCGAAGAGAAAATAATGTTGTCGTAGTGGCGTTCGAAGGAATTGGCGTGCATATTGAGAATAAGGATAAGTTTAAATCTACGAGCATATTTTAGGGAAGAAGACGTATTATTTATTATATTGTTTGTGTATATACAGTATAGCTCATTCGGAATGGAAGCACCTTTGAAAAGTCTCCATTCCGCGTTAAAATGGGTGAGCTCCCGTTAACAAGACCTTTTACATCCAGCACAGGTTTGGAAAATATAAGCAAATTCGTCAACGATGTGAATGATTTCATTAAAGATTAAGATTAAAGATCGCATTTTAAGCCTATTCGTCGGTTTTGTAAATTTGCAAAAGGAGAAGAAGGTCCTCCCAAGAACATCACTACTTATACAAGGAATAGCTTTATCCGTGATACAGATCTTTATTCAGGGAAGAAGAAATAACGAATTATCATCGTATCTACAACTAGTTTTTACAGGTTTTAATAGTTGCATTTGAAGTGAAGCAAAGCATCCCTACACCTACATAAAAAACGGAATATCTTATGTTTTATAGCATCATTAAAATCTACATACTCATTAGTGCATTCGTTTCTATGTGGACTTAATTAAGCCATTAATGCCAATTGCTACAAAAATATAAGACGTACGGTATGTAGTGCAGGCACGCAAGTCTACGTATAAAAGTCGGAAAAAAAGGAAATAAATAATACCGTCACACCATTCGTGTGTACAACGTATATGTATATACAGAGATGACAGTTGATTGCCACCAACTATTAATTATAAGGCTAGTATAATATCAACCTTATCTTCATTAATAACAGAAACTGAAGCAGATATGTACATATGTATATGTGTATTATGCAGCTTTGGTTGTTGATGCTTGGTTATGCATTGACGACGTGTTTATTGTAAAAAGGAAAATGGAGGATCAGCACAATCGACAATATTTTATGCAAATTTTTTACATTACTAGGATTTGATTGCTTTCTAAAAATATAGCTATTTGTTGTACAGTTGTTCAGAACGATAATAATACTTGTTCTTGAGATACACAAGTATTTCTTAAAGAAAGATATGTGTCTGCAGTAAAAGCTTCCGTTCAAAACCGATTTTATATGAACAAGTGACGGATTCAAGAAACATAGGAAAAAACTAGTGTCTGAAGCGTGTTACATTCATGCTTACATCGAGGTTAACCGCCTTCCTTGCTTCTTTATTAAATATTCTAATTTTTTATCTAAGATTATTAATAAAGATACATTCTGCATTTTCCGCAACACGGTCCATAACACTGGCCGACAAATTTCAGCTTTTGATTTTGCCATAAAATAATTTATACTAATTTCAATAGAAAACATATAAACATTTATTTTAATAGAAGGTAGAAGGTCAAGTTAGCTCGATTTTTTTTTATATTTCAGTGAAAAGGTTTTTTAGATTAGATCATAATTTAATGTATATTTCAAGTTATTATAATTAGAAACGTGAAGTAATACTGCTCCGTCTCTTACAAACAATATCTACAGCATCTCTTCTTAACATACAACAGTAATCTGCTAACGTAACAAGATTCCATTTCCCTGATACCGTTTTTCCATTCCCATGATGTCTTGGTGGAAGCGCCCACCATGTTCATCGCTAACGTCGCCAATATTTTCCGGACAAAAATCCAAGTGAGAATGTTGAATGTGCACTTTAAGGGACATATTACAGCCACCAGCGTGAAATGCTCGGAACATATCCATGAGTAAAGTTTTATAGTTGTCACCTTTTTCGTTTCCCAAGAACTCTGTGAAAACTTGTACCATGGAAAGCCAAGCTGGTTTTTCCTTCGCTGTTAATTTGGCTTCAAAGATTTCATCATTTACTACTTCTTGTATCTGAGGTCCAACAAAAATACCTTCTTTCAGTTTCCCTTGTGTTAATTTTGGAAACTTTTCACGAAAGTATTTAAAATCTTCACCTTCGAGATCCAGTGCCTTTACACAATTTTTCATGAGCCCAAGTTTCACGTGGAGAGGTAGTACTATGATATTTTCTTTTTCTACTAGAGGCTGATGTTGTACATTGTCTTTTCCTGGCATAAACTGTTGTCGTAGCGGCCACTCTTGCTTATGGTAATGTTTTTCCTTGTCACGACTGTTCTAAAGACATAAAAAGCAACGGTATTTGGTGTAACCAGATTGCATACCCAAAATAATTGCAATTCCTTTAAAATCTGCACAAATATTCCGGGAATAGTTTTTGTACTTTATCTTTTCTGATAAAATTTTCAGATTTTCGTTAAAGTTTCTTTCATAGAAACAGCATGACCTATCGGAATGGAAGGATAACGGTTTCCATTATGCAACAGAACTGCTTTTAGGCTGGTCTTTGATGAGTCTATGGATAATCTCCAAGAACTGAAATCATGATGTATTCCAAGAGCTTCAGAAAGTTTATGAACATTCACATCGAAACACAACAAAAATCAGCAAAATGTTTCTGCTGTGAAAAAGTCTCGACCTGAATTTTCTCTGTAACCAGAGCTAAACCAATGTTGCCGCTTTTCGAATCACTTTTACTTTATATACGCTGTTCAATTTCTCAGTTACTAAAAAAACCTTGTTAGTAAGCCTAATCAGACCACTATTTTTGGATATAGTTATTCTTCATTAGAGGATTAAATACTTAACAGCACCTAACCACAACAAAGCCGTTGTGTATGCTCTCTATTTAGGAGAGCGTAAGAGTCGCCAACAGTCAACGTACTACTCCGTTGTCTCGTTTTCGATTAATCCCATCCTGAACAAGAACTTTTCCTCACAAAGTCCAGTAGGAATGTTAACAACTATATGTGTCCTTTTTAAACGTTTGAGTTACCCATGATCAAGACGTTTTAAGGGATGATAGTTTTGGTCCCTTCTTAATGGATTCTGGAATATGAACCGTTACAACTAATCCAGTCTTAGTCATTTCTCGACTTTCGTCATATTTCATACTTCTTCGCCATCAGGAAGCTTCACCCACATTGAACATATGTAGATTGATGCTGCTTGTTTCAAAGATTACCAATATTCGCAGGTTCGAATATACTTGTTTTTTGTTGGGAGATGTCCCTGCAAGACACTCCTTCAGCAATTTAAAGAGATTGTAAACTGCAAATAACTACGTGTTTGTAAAAAAGCGTTAACGTCAAAAGCCGCGTAGCTGCTTGTAACGCGACACTTAAGACAAACTTCGAGAATTTGGGAATACATTTATTCTGTATATTTTTGTAGAAAAATGTTACATTAAAAAGAAACATTGTTTACGATATGAAGAAAATAGAAAATCAAGCAATTTTGCTGTGATGTTTCGCCGGGATTATTATTGGCTGGAGCCATATAAGCTACCGCAGAGTTGAAAATGAGCCGCCACTAGAGACTGTGCGCGAAGGTAGGCTGGATCAACCATACTAAGGACCTGAGATTGAAATGACGAACGGATCTCAACGAAAATAGACCAGAAACAAAGAACATTAGGCTGGTGATAGCTACTTACCGTGTTGTAATTTATGAAAATATAGACGCTAGACGCTTTCTTTTTTACAAGCATGTGATTAATGCATAAAACGGTAAATTACTTGCTAAATAAGTAATAAAAACAATGTCAATTGGTTTAAAACAAGTCGAAAATATTCACAGCGTTCCATTAATCATTTCTGTTCTGAAAAAATACAAGTTTCTTCTCAAACGAAAATCGACGATTCCGATCATAATAAATTACGATCCGGCATTGCGATTCGCATTGATAACGTGCATACCTCCCACGACAAAGTATCACGTTTTATTTATTAGCCGTGCCTAAAACCCTATTTGTACGATCAATTTAAAATGAATTATGGTTGTTGCGGGCGACGAGTAAGTATCGTGGCCTCCCCCTATACACGAATTAAGCGCACCCCAAAAGCGCAGAGGGTATAATTTGTGCGAATAATAAGTGCGACAGTTGTGCAAGCAAGACATAATAATTATTCCGGTTGCACTGATCCACTAATTTAATTTGAAATAAATTCGTGTCACCGAGGGGGAAGGATCTGATGTAGTTTACTGGACTATTTACATGGGTTTTAGTTGCTCTTTCGTTGTCTTCCCCTTTCTACAATCGAGAAATATTTATTGACGTTTTGCTTTTGATAATTGGCCATGAATGTCGAGAAGATGGAAATAATTACATTTTTCGACCCAACGACAGGCTAGGGATACTCAAGGAGATGAAATAGGTAACAAATTATATTAGAAAGCTCCTGTAATCCACACTATAAGGAGAATAAAGTAATATAGCTACTTACCAGTTGTAAAATTGGCTTATTTGATGTGTTTCGATTAGAGGTGCGTATTTTGGGAATTTGATTAACCCTCGATTGGGCTGTGTTTCTTAATACAGCCCAACCCGCCAGTCGACTCCGACAAAGATCATAAGTCAGCCACGCAGAGGACGATATTTTGACAAATATAAAATAGAGAGCTTTGATTAAAGTTTTAAACGTAGACCAGTTTTCACCTTTAGTAGTTAGCCTCCTTCAACCATCAGCCGCTTCCACCTATCAGCGCCAGCTTTATTACGTTAATTAAAACCTTTTCATTTTCATAATTTTTCTTTGTAACCAGTGAGGAGTAATATTCGTTCTAATAGCTTGACAATTACGAAATCACCAATTTGTTATTTTCGCCATTATTAAAGGGCGTACAAAGGCGCATGAAATTATATTTTTTTTTGTAGAGACTTGATAGATTCCTGCTTTGTCGACTCTCGGGGAATCCAGTAGGCAACACAAATCCATTCTCATGAGGCGAATAGACACAAGTCTATCTAATCGCTGTGAAAAGGGAATAATTGCACCTGCCTTTCTCATCTATAGACACTATTACCACCTGTTTCATCTTGAATCTGAAGCGAGTCGTCTTCAGTATCTAACACATACGAATTACCCGCATTTCCTTATACGTTCTGCTGTTTTTTTTTTTTTCATTTATGCGATGGTTCATTTTCATTACCTTCCTCTGTAACTACATTCGTCGAGTTATATATTGAAGATTAATCGAATTTGGTTTTAAACGAAACATTCGGTAATCTGCTTTTCAAAACTTCTAAACATGTCGGGGCTGTAAGATCCAAAAAGTGAAACATGACTCATATTTCTTGCTCTTTTCTAATTTGGCACTTTTCACCAAAAGATATACACCTTCCACATCTTTCTTTAACTGTCTTCTGCATGATCCTGTAAGATCACCAATGGCACAAAATCATTTTCAAAGTTTTCGGTGGTGTTTCCTCCACGTAAAAATAATTTATATTTCTTGAACATGCATCAAATCCATCGATTTATAAAGAAAAAAAGAGGATTTAGCGACATTTAGAACATCACGTAAAATAGACCGCATTCGTTGGAATTTCGCATTTGTAGATGTAACATCGGGATATCGAATTTTCCCTATTTCTTTAAATGCCCATATAATGAGGAAATACGGTCCATAATGTGCCTTTTTAGGTGGTAGTTAGTAAAAGAACATAACTCTCCGTGGCTATTTTTGTGGGGTTGTTTAAATTAAGGTAGGCACCCTTACGAACCGTTCGCAGCTGTAGATTCGGAACATTTAAATAATTTACGAGAGCTGTTGTGAGCATTTACGGCCAATAAGTTCCGCGCTTGTAATATACATACGAAAAGCTGGAAAAAACGAGATGCTTGATGTGTTGCAGGTGCTTTTGGACGCGTTTTCGTTAATTACGCTCGAAATGAATATTAATATGGAAGTCGGGGAAGTATTGATGCGGAAAATAATAAAATTACAACGTCAAAAGGAATACGTTTGTGTATATCGTTCTCTTCAAGAAATATTGTAATAAAATATAGGTTTCGGAAGTTTGAGCTGCATTTATTACGTTGAGGAACGAATTGAAAGGTCTTTGCAGATGTTTTAAAATGTAAATAGCAATCTGCGGTGTTTATAGTAAAGAAGATTCAATTATATCATTGTTATGGGTGGTATGAATATTTAATCACAGCTACTGCGTTGGGTGTTGAGGCTACAGATTTTGGTTATTTTTAGGTAACCATCTTACCAAACTTTTGGAAAAGGAAAGTCCAAATGTCACCATTACGTGCTACTAAATGTAGTGTTCAGGCGTCTAGCGAATGAGTTAAAGGAGGGCACCATAAGTGTTTTTTGCTACTTGACATACCTACATAGGTCAACTCTACCGAAAATTGACAAGCAAGTATTGCCGAAGAATAGAAATTTTTTCATATTCTGTCAAAGACAAACGTTTTCCCTTTTTCAGAGGCTCAGTAGTATCGTGATTTGTTATAGCCATAGATTACTTTGTTTTTTCGAATACTTACTGAAAGTTCCATCGAGTGCGTCGTAATTTTCGCCCGCACCTTCCGCAGTTTCTTTACTTCTAGCTGCTACTTCGGATAATGGAATTTCGTCATCTGAAAACTGAAACTCTTCAGGAACATCTTGGTGAAAGTAGAAAATATTCAGCGAGTTTTCCTCATCTGTTTAACTATCTTTGACTCGTGCTTTGAACAAGGAACTTCTACACCGAGAAAAGGATTTCTTTGTTGTAATGCTAACCTCACATTTTACCTCTGAAGCAGGATTATTGGTAGCATTTACGTTATTGGAAGATTATTCAATTTGAAATGAACATGTTTACTGTTCTGTGGTGTTTATAACACTACATTTTTATGTAGATGAGTAAATGTTACGGTCTCATCTTTTATGAAGTTGTTGTGCGTTATTTATACATTGTAATATATGCAAATATCCTTAAAATATGCGTTTTTTCGCCATGTCGTGCAATTTGCACAATTTAAAACTCGTAATTGTTAAAGCTAATGGACGCTACGTGCATAATGCGGTAGATACATGCATACATAGGTAATATCTCTTCGCGTTAGCGTCCCTTCTCCTGCTTTGTGTTTCGCCAGCGGTGCGCGGTTGATTGTAGACGGCGAAAAGGAGAATTTTCGGTCCTTGCTTCTTGTCGATTGACGATTATAACCATTTGCGATTTTACGGCCTGCGCTAATTAACGCCGGCCTTACCTATTAATGAATTCCGCTTCTTCAGCATCCTAAACGCGTAATACGCCGTAGTTCCAACAGAAGTAACGTATTGGCAAATGAGCATCGGCGGTAGATGGGAGAGAAGATAGCATAGCATGTTTCGTTATCTAATACAACGTATTTAAGCGAGTACTTGGCGGCGTTAAGAGTGCTTGCCGATTTGCATATGTTGATTTTCTGATTACATTAGCATAATTATGACATACAGCGTGGTTTCTGCTGATGTGCTTACACGCATGTGAATAAGGCGTTCTCACAACACATCCTTCTTATTTAATAGATATACGTGTAGGTTGGGAGAACTAGCCGTCTTTTTAAAATGCTTAGCTTCGAGGTAACAACTGATTGTAAGTATAGTCGGTAATTAAGCACTTATTCAATCGTGCGATTATGGTGTTACACTCACAGAAAAAAATGTACAAGTGCCTTTCGAATTTTATTTGTTTTAAAGACACTAAAATTTCGTATAACCGATCAATATTCCTCATAGTTATTATCAGATAGAGATTATCAAAAAGAGAATAGACAGTTCAACGAGATGGGGCTTAATGGCCGAATCTATGGTGTTAGACTAAGAATAGCAATGAGTGCATATTCCGAGTCGAAATGGTAACAGGGCTGGGCCGAATAGAAGAAACAGATGAGTAAGGCTAATTACTGGTCATCAAACTTTAACAAATCCACGGGAAAATTTATTTTGGAGCTCCTCTTATGTTCTGATCAGTCCAAGTTTTACGTAGACTTCAAGTTAAGTACGTTTAAACAGCAAACAACTTTTATTTGAAAGCTTTTTCTATATTATTACAAGTATGCTCATCACGCAAACGTTACCTTTAACGGCGATATCAAGTAATTCTTACATTCGATCTTACCGTCTTCAAATTTAAAAGAGCCAACGCAGTACCAAACGTACGCATACACAATTAAAATAAACTGGAGGGGAAAAAAATAAATTTATAACTTGATAAAACAGTTCTTGTAATTCTGCTGCTCGCTTTTTTTTTCTTCTTCTCCCTATATCCTCGATAATATATCACTCGGAGTATTCGGAATATGCGCACACACATGCTGCATGCCCTCGTAGAATCCGTGAAGTCCTTGGGCAAACATATCACGTTAAACGGAGGACTTCTGTCAACCGAACTATGCACCGCATATACGAACGACGACGCTCGCTGGAAGCTCATGAGAAAATGATTTACTGAAATGGGATTCACAGTTCATCTGTCACAAAATACATCAGCATAACTGGCTATGCAACAAAACGCAACGGACGCGGACTACCTTTCACACATAATTTTCTGCGCTTATCTTCGTCTAGCTCGCACGTAGCCGTATAGGTACGGCTTATGATTTTTTTCGTCCTTCTCTCGCAAGTCGAAAACGCACGCGATTACGTCGGCGGAGTCGGGCATTGTGTGTGGTCCGATTCCGTCGTTGAGCGCTACCGAATTGTGCACTGCTGCCATCTACGACCGAGCAATAATGTAACAAATTAATTTCACATTTCGTATAGCCACTCTCGCACGCCTTTTACTTGTTTCTATAACTCGAATAAGTACTAGGCGTGACGATTTAATTTGGATAGGAGCCGTGTGGTGTCGTATAGAATCGGTTTAATATTAAAAAGGGGTCTTACGATGAGAGCTTGATATCTTATGTTATTCTTACTACTAAAAATGTAAATTGGAAGAAACTATTTTTGCCAACTTTCGATGATGGAAAGTTAAAATCGATATTTTACACAAAAAAGGGAACCTAGACGAAGACCTGATAGCCACCATTGCTTCTTGTTCTGTGTTACGTAAAGAATTCACAATAGAAGTACTTATAGAACCATCATAGTATCGTGCCTGCATCTTTTAAACGGATCATACGGTTGCGAACGTGCTGCTTCAATATAACTACGTATCCCGCACTTAATTAGAATTATTCCTAATACGTGAGATGTCCAGTAGACAAAAACGCATCACATCGAGGACTCGTATAAGGGTAATTTCCTTTGCATATATAGCAAATAAGGCCGGGTATTAATTCTACAAGAGGGACAAACAAGGAAGCAAATAATTACTACTAGACGGGTGTCTAACGAGTCAGCGAGTGTCACTTTGCCGAGGTCTGGAAGAAAAAGAAACGAAAATAGTAGCAAGTACTTACATTAGCGGAAACAACCTTCATTTCCTGTGTTTGTCAATCTACTTAATAATAATGGTTAATTATGTTACTTTTTTTGTTTTCGGTGTATGCGAGTAGATAGGTATAGATAGGTGCATGCTTACGGTCATTATTTACGTCTTATTAGGTGCCTCTACTTGCGTTTATGTTCGTTAAAATGTACGTAATCACATGAAATTCTCGGAATCCTTTAGGTTGACGTTATCGAGGACTTGTTAATTGTTAATTTCTTGAGTGAAAGATTGCTGTTGCGTTGAGGTGTCTTGTCGACGACGATTTGCTAACAACATTGCTAGGGTGTATCGTTAATGCGCAAGAGAGGTTCTTATTCCGCCGTTGTAGTATTGCTTAATTTAGGCAAATGTTGTAGTATAATACCGCGTTGACGAAGTTAAGGAGGTTAAGTTACAAGCTTAAACAACGATATTCTTAAGTTTTTTGCATAGCGCCCTGAATATCTGCTTGTAGCCCGTGTAGAAGTTGTATTTTCTGCGTAACACGCCTTTATAGGCTCGAGATTATCGTAGTGTATGATTTACTAAGGCAACTTCGTCGGCCATAACTAAATATTCATCTTGCGATAATCACGTCTAAAAAATATTTTGAACCTGAGAACAAAAGAGTCTCGTAAAGGTGTTTTTGCACAATACGATATACTTTGCCTTTCGATTACAAAGTTATCAAAGGCCTGACGCATAGGTTAATACCATATAAATCATTAATTGTATTTTGCATAGCACAAATTCCGCGCAATATCTTAGGAAGTCATTTATGGATAACGATGAATTATCTTGGAATAATACCTTACCGCAACCGTTGAAGTTCTTCGAGACTACTACGCACAATAATAATAAGCCCATTGGGCGTGATTGGGTGATCTCAATGCTGAATCCGAAGATTACTAACACGCATGAACTACGACTTCCAATTATCGAAAAAAAAAAAAGAAAACGTAATCTCCAATTCTTTTCCTAAAATAAAAGAACGCTATTTCATAACATAATTAATTCCATCTACGCCGATAAACGGTAAACTTTGAGTGAATTACGGCAAAATAAGACCATCCATCTTACGTTCTAATCTCATAAATTAACTGACAATAAGAAAAAAATTATTATATAACATTTCGGCGTCTTTGCAGGCGCAAACGATCAATCGTCAGTATTTCTTTTTCGAACAACTACAAACGATTTAGATTAATTACGACTTTATTACGCAAAAGCTCTTCGTACGCAGATAGAATATACAAGAAACGGAAAAAAGAGGATCGATTTATCAACCTAACGAATAAGTACGTATTTGTATTTTGTCGCAAAGCGCCGCTGATGAATTAGTTAATAAATTAAAAAACGATTAAATTCTATATGCAGGCTTCCAACCAACGTTATAGATTGATAGTCATGAATTATCACAGACAAGAAGCGACCCGATACATAGAAGACAAAATGAAGAAGGAGGAAATAATGATAATTAATAAAGAAAGGGAAGTCTTGTTTAACATGTATAGATTCTAATAATTACACATTTTAATACAACAATAATTAATACTGACGACTCTTTGATTTATAACGCTGGCAAGCTAGTGTGTCCCGTCAGGACGATAAAAATCGTCAGGAAAGATCGCCTATTTATCGTCGGCAATTATAAATGCGATACATTATAGAATAAAATATCGTAGGTTGTAAAAAATCCGACAGGAGATTTCCGACGTCCGAACTGGGCATAATTATGCCATTGTGCTTTGATCAATTGACGTGACCTACCTCTATATATAACTGTCAGGCGATCGTTATGCACTTGCTGCGCTCATTCGACGTCTATTTCCTGTTTCCGTGCTAAATAAATAAGGTTGGAGCTTGTGTAATCGCGAAATGATTAGTTTTTCAATTGACGGACATTAAAATACGGAATGAATCGAGTTTCTTTGTCCGGTTTCTTTTTTGTAAAAGATAAATGAAGGAATCGTATTAGCATCGTGATAAATGTTAATATTGAGGATCGCTAATGTCTAATCAAATCTAGATATTAGCAAATTAATATAATATCGGTTATTGTTGCAGTCATCATTAGATTAAACCTTGTTAACTGTCCCTCGACGAAGTTACCTGATAAAAATTTTATATGTTCGGACAATATTACACAGGTTATAATTTCTTGAACACCATTTGCACACTGCAATCACTTGCTTTACTTGTTTACGCAAATATTCCGGTATTTCAGCTTAATACCTTCGCCAAGATACGTGATTATTTACTAGATTTTCGATAAAGAACAATTTTAATGAAACAAGTAATGTAGCAAAGAAAATAAGGTTTGAGTAAGAAAGAATCTAAACGAGAGCCACGACTGTTGGGGAATGTTTCGATGGATTTTTTTGCCTTAACGGTCGGGTTAACAAACAAAATTATCGCGTTTGGTTTAAACGGAAAGCTCATTGAATGTGACAAATATGTACTCTACTAGATAACAGTAAGATTCGAGATAGCTTTACTGAGCATCACGACTCAGATTTGATGAGAAACGGCTATTACCGGTATATATTTATCCTCATCCAAAACATGACGGTAAGCCTAAGACGGAATAGAATGGCCGACTAGCTCTTCTGAACTTACCTCTCTGGATCTATTAGAGAGGATTTATCTCAGAAACAACGTTTATAAAAGCGCACTTGCAAACTTAAATGATTTAAATGAAACTAAAGGATCCACACAAGATCTGTATTTTTTTTTAATGCGACAGAGCATCCTTGACGGCAATGCCGGACAGTAGAAGGGCGACATTTTAAACATTTATTTAAATTTTTTATTTTGTAATTGTTAGAGTATTGAGAGTTTAGTAATTATTTTTTAAAGCATTTACCCCTGTTTCTCGATAGTCTGTATATATACAGTAAATTTGAATTTTACTCCTGAAATTATCCTAAAATTACAGGATAATCGGTCTTGTCACCAGACATGACCTCTTTAAACTTCCTTCCATTTTACCGAGAACATTAAACAGGTCTAAAATGCCACGAATAATTAATTGTAAATATCAATTTTTCTAATGTTTCATTTTATAACGACTTTCACAACAGGCTTAGCCGTGTGTTAGGATGATCCGCATCCACAACGCTTAAACCAAAAACGAACGTTAATACATTGAGAATCGTTTACTGACTGCTTAAGCGTCCACGAATTCAATTTTCCGGTTATTGAAGCCGCTACCAGTTATGGACGGAAGCCGAAGACCATTCGCTTTAACGTATCGGGGTTATTTGCTAATTTAAATCTCAATTTGAAGCGAGACGGGACGACCATTAACAATAAATCAGCATGACACCCCTCTCTCTACGGAACGTCGATGTTGTTGGGTGTTTTTACGATTGCGTTTTTTCAAGAGGAACTATACCGGAGGCTTTTGTTGATGTATTACTTTTTGTTTTATAAACCTATCGATAGTTAGCTCCTCTTTATTGGGAAATTAGAAAAAAATCATTTATAATTAATTCGAACGTAAGTCGCCTTTTTTAGTTGACAGCTGTTCTTGAACCATTCTAAAGGTGCATTTATCATCCACATTCCGGAAATCGTATATAACTCAGATGACATTTATTTGATTTCCTATAGCAATAAAACGAACGACTGGTTGGTCTATTAATATTACATAGCTTGAAATATATGCTAAAGAACAATTGTCAAGTTTCTAAAAAAGAAAGAACGTATAGCTTCGTACTTGAAGAGTTAAACTGATTAATTGTATTTGGAATTAAATGTTTTCTTTTTTTTATAAGAGCAAAGGTAAATACATATACAGGATGTTCCAAGACATAATCGCCACAACTTAAAGATATGTTGCTCAAGTAAAGTGAAATCAAGTAAAATCTCATTGAAACTTTCTTCAAACAGTCTACTCAATTGAAATGAAAACGAAGGCTTTCACGACCAGACTCGGTTAAAATTAACGAGTTTCAGGTATCGGTTGATTTTTGCCTCTGAGTTATCGCTATCAACTGCTTTTCGTTCGGTTAGTTTCGCCTGTGGCGTAGTTTACATGTTGAGTTACCATATTAAGTGTTACCTACTATCATCAGAATGAACGATGTAACTCTTCTCAAAATCAAAGAATATTCTCTGTAGCACCCACGATCCTAGCAATATGTTGTTCTGTTTTGAAGATTTCCATAGAATTTTGGCCGCTGCACATTAAACACTTTTGACTTGGAACTTTTGAAGTTGCTTGCGCTAAAGCTCTTTAAGTTGTCGCAACCATGTTATGAGACACCCGGTACGTGGTAATGTATTATCTATTTTTTCTAATGTGGTGGTTAGTAGATTCGATCTATCAGAAATTATCAGATCAAAAGTTAATATCTTCAGAATTATTTAGTAAAACATGATATTTCTCAACCAACCCTATTTGAATTTCCCTTTCTAGAGAATTTTCCCGTAACGATCAGATACACTTGGACATCGAAGCGTAGACCGTCAAAATTTGCGATTTTTACGTTCGTAAATTCCTCCGGCCAATCGCTTATTAAAAATGGTCCGTCTATCGCACTTCGATTATGAGTTATTAGCGTTCGAATAATCGGCCGGGACGCGTGAATCGTATGTGCGTGTAATGGCTTGTTCCGCCGGTCGGAGGGAAGCCGTATTTTATTTTGGCGGCGACGGCAAAATTCACAAATCATTGCCGATGCCGATATCGGTTCCGAACCGCATGTGCACCCTACGTATAAATACATATACCTCTAAGCGGCTAATGCCGCGCGTAGAGGCAGATATACACGCGCGTTCAGCCGGATGATGCCCGGAGTCGATTTACATATGAGCACCGTATAAATCTTTTTGATTGATCGCATCGAATCGCAAGGGTAGCTTTACAGCTGGAATGGTGCAGTACGCGCCACATTGTTCGATTTGCTTTAATTTTATTTCGCAGATTCGAACTGGACGGGTCAACGAATGATGTTGACGTATTTTTAGCGATTTTGACGAGCGATAATAATAAAAGTAATAGACTCAAATTGTTTGTTCCAAGAAAGTTTAGTTCTGGCAAAAATAGGTTTAACAACAACAAAACGTGCACTCTGAAAGGGCCTTGGGAGAATTCCTGTGTTGTTTTGTGCAAATATTGAAACAATGTTTGTAGAAAATGTTTCTGCAATCTTTGCTTTGCCGTGGAACGTTTTCCGTTCTTATTTTTTTAGCTTCTTTTTTAAAAAATTAAAATATTGGTGATTGCTTAAAATAATTTTATAGTTTATCTTTGAATAACGATTTCGTACTGCTTTGGAATCAATAAAGATTATTATTAACGATAAAGTTAGGTAACCACCAAATCAGGTGGTCGATTGCCTTGATATGCACGACTCCTTAATAAGAGACCAGCTAAGAAATTCACGTGTTATAAATTCGCCACTTTCCGTGCGTTTCAAAGGCGTCGGTATGGGAGGGGTCGTTTGAGCACGTGAATCGTAACGTATGCGCAAGCGATCTCATTGTCAGATAAAGTGAGTGGCTTTATTTTTAAGATTTCCAGGATTTAATATACGATGCCGCAAAAATAAAATGTTTAGTTTGCAACATAACACATATCTACCATTCTTATTTTTCGTTGTTTCGTTGTTGTATGTTTATCCATATTAAAATAAAAACGTAGACTTTCACGGCCAGAGTCTGTTGAAACTAAACGTGTTCCAACAGCAGTTGGTTTTCGCCTCTGCCATGGTTTACATGCTGAGTTACCGTGATCAACTGCTTCTACTTAATTAGTTTAGCCTCTGGCATGGTTTACACGTTGAGTTATTGTGCTAACTGGTGCCTATCACCCTCCTGAAGAAGCCCCATACGATTGTGGGAGAAACGTCGAGTTTTTATTTTTATTTTTATTTTAACAACGACACGGTTCAAACCTGGAACACGTTTAGTTGATGCGTATTGTTTTAATAGCGGAAAACTAAATGAACATTTCATTCTTCTAGAAAGAATAAATCTCTGTGCTTCTATACCTACATCGATAACGAGGACGTTTCGTTTCCTTACTTCATCGCATAGTCTCGCGTATTACAAATCACATACCCGAACGAATACTCCCGTACCGACGCCTGTGAAGCACACGAAAAGTGGTGAACGTTAGTTACGAAGAAGACTTGTGTTTTTGTATATAAGTGCTAGCAATTATAACAATTACAGACACGTTTATATCAAGTTGGTAAAACTAAGGAAAGATTTTTTGAAATACAAAATAACAATTCTCGAAGTTACGGATAAATTTTAATTTTTGTAAATACAAAAGCGTTTATTTACACATCCTTCAAGGGAAAAATAAATTTCATAGATTGAAGCTGTCAGGAAATTTTCTGCCAACAAACGTTTATTTTATCTTCTCAAAGTACTCCTGTTTACTTTTGAAACAACACTAATTGACAGTTGATATAACACTAATCACGTCACCCATCATCACGTAAGAAATCTAAACAAATGCGAAAGACTGAACGACTACACGTACCGATAAACACATACATACGCAACCAAGATATTTGAAGGATAAATTCGCTTGTGTTCTATGATGTAATAACTTATAACCTAAAGTACTTGTTCCGCAACTGTTAAAATCTTTTAAGACAATTTAAGGTTAATTTTCAAATCTAAATGTATTACTTTTTATCATTTTTTATCGTTTTATTCTAACCTAAAAATCAACGGCTTTCTCATGAAAGTTAAAATCACTGCTCACTTTAAGAGACTGCTGTTGAGATATTGAAGTTGTACCGAATACGGTCATCCACTCCAAATTTGTATTCTAATCTTAATTTACCTTCACCCACCTCAATCTTCGTAAACAAAAAAAAAAAAACATACGAAACCCCAATAATTGTCGTACAATTGACCCCATTAAACTTTATACGAACACCCTCGTCGGCACCTAGTGCAGCGCTCTAACCAAGAACTTTCGCTCCTAATTACCGATTAATTGAACGTGTACCACTTACGCCGAAATTATAACTTATTACCGGCTAATGAGAGGTTCTCAACTATGTCGCAGGACGTTTAGTAAGCGTTCTCGGCGCGAGAGGGCGGCTCGATTTCGTCCGTTCGTGTACGCGTAAACCCGGAAAGCTTCAGCCTTTAAATTATCGCCGTAATTCAATTCGGTTTAGTTATTATTAAGTAAGTTAGTAAGTATAAAAGGGTACTCTACGGCCTGCTATAATGATGTACCAGCGACTTGCACATCGAAAGATTTAATTAGTAATTTGCCGGAGAAGGTCTTTCACGCGAGGAAAATGATTTATGCGTTAATTAATCGATTGGTTACAGGGTCGTAAATTTTGAATTAAAATTGGACATTTTTTTAATATGGTTCACTTTCATTCGTAAAAGTATCGCTTAGTTGTAAAGATATGGGCTTTATTAATTTTCTATCATCTGTTAATTATTGTGGGTTCTGGCCCACGATTGTCGCCATTTACATGTTCCGCCAATTTTTTGATCTAGCTTCTATTTCATCTAACATTCATTAATGATAAAATAGATGTCGTAGATAAATCTTAGTTTCTGCTATTGATAATCTTAGTAAGCAATACGGATCACTTTAGTCTATTACGTTTCTTCATGAAGCCCTATGGTTATGCACAATGAGACCTTATTATGCCACAATAATCTCATTATGTGTCCCCTCAAATTGGTATGTTTCTTAGAACATCAGCCAACCCATTATCTTATAAAGCTGCCCAAATGAATCACTTTAATGGCGGTAAAGATTAGTAGCTTGTCACCAAGTATAGTCATTCTAGTTGATGCCAGTGCAGGATACTTGACATAACAGTTCTTTCATTAGTTCAGTTACAATCTTAACTCAACAGCCAAAGGCTGTCTCTGGACAGACCCAAGTATCTTAGTGCTGTCCGGTGGCCCAAATTCATCACAAAGGTTATATAGGAAAAAGTGTAATTCTATCTTCTCAAGAAGTTTTCAAGGGTGATATCTCTAAAGGAGAGACACAGGTGGTGGAATCGATGGTTTATAGTGGCGTACTACCATGCTCAAAATTCTCCTAGCCAGTTTATCTGCTGATTTATTAATTTGCTTTGTTTTAGAAGTTGAGAATAAAGCTCCGTGGCAGTCTAGCAGTAGGTACAACATAATTGATCGGTTGATTGATACCACTTGTTTTGTGTAGATAAATAAGATGATGTTTTCGTCTGCAATTTTATGATTGCTCTAGACCTCCAAGCACCTATTCTATGATCCGGTAGTTGTCAAACTCGTTCAAAAACGTTAACATTTCAGCATCGAAGCCATGAAATTCTTCATTCCTAGACATTCATTTTGCTAAAGGTAACAATAACCAGAGAGTGTGCTTTTGTGCGATTGTGCTTGGAGAAGAAAGAAAAGACAATTGAGTGGATATTCCGTTTTTGCCTTGTTTTTGATCGTGTGACTTCTTGGAAACAAAAACTAAGAGGTCTCTTACATTATTCGGTCACCAGTTGAGAATGTGGATCCTCGCATCCTCGAAACGGTCATCCCTGGCTGTTTAATTAAATTTGTTTGTGATGCGAAATTTGAAAACATGCCATAAGTTTACATCATGTTTTGAATTCCAGTGTACCTGTACGTACAAGAAGTTTTACGCGTGGAAGTAACTGTAACCATCGAGGAACTTATTAAATTCTCAATTTTTTCCAAAAGTAATAGACTTAAATCATCGAGCGTAAAATTAATAATCCAATACGTAGCATAAAGTGAAGAAAAGCGGAAAATGCATCCATTATGGCCATAAAAAGTTTTTTTTTAATAAATTATCACGACAAGTAATCAATGCTCGATCGATATTACCTCATTTTATCGACATGTATCGGCGTCCGAGAACCTATAAGAATAATGGATGAAAGATTTGTACTCTAACAATCGTCATATCATTACTTCCTCATTAATTTAATTAAAATTTATTTTTTACAACTCGGGTAAATTCTTCTTGGTTCACATCATGTAAGATATAGTCGGCGCAATAAGCGGAAACCGTTATTACCGCAATAACGCATTACACCACATCCCGCGGTAACTATCGCTAGTTAATAATTCGTAACATTAAAGTAGGGTGCCTTGTCTCTTTTTTATGGTTCGTGATGATGTAATTACATCCAACTGGGTTACAAGAGGAAAGGACTGATATACGCTGCAAAAGTAGATAAAGTCGTGTTGGTTTCTGAGGTGTAATGGCGTGAGGTAATGTAACTGTCGCGTTTAATGCTCCGATTAATATATTTTGATACCGTTTTGATCAACATCTTTCCCCTGTCAGGATTAGACGTTCGAATGCTCCTGACAAGGGAAGATATTCACCGATTGGATTGAAACGTGGCAGATTTGTATAACCTACCGAGTGTTCTAAAACGCCGCCTTCCGTTTTTCTCGTTTTGAGGTGAAAACTATCACTGAAGTCGTTTTTGGTATTTTTGCAATTTACAAATAGAACGAAATCACGTATGTCTTCCATAGATCTATCAAACTACCGCGCATGAGATTTTATTGCCGCACCTTCCATCATGCCCTCAGTCCCTTATGAAGTGAAAAAAGAAAGGTATATCCGCAAGCGATCCTTTTGAAATACCATTTACGCTTATATGAATATTTGCTTTCCATTTAAAATAACAAAGTAGGTGTTAGATTCTCTATTTATCGACCCTCCTGTATAAATAAAAATATTTTCGAAGGTTCGATAAATCGTACAAATTAAATTTTAGAATATCTTTAATAGATAAAAAGAAAAATACAGTAACGAAAAAAAAAAAACAATTTATAATTAGGAACACTTAAAACAAAATTACCTGCATTTTTATGCGATATTTCATCCAGCGACGGTGGCGGCGTTCACGTAACAACAGGTTGCTCAGAGAACAGTGTGCCGCATTTAAATTCGTAATTTCGAGAAGCAATATTAACGATAATAATGATATAATTGATATCAACATGATGTATAATACGGCAATTTGCTAAAAACGACTACCATATACGAACCGGTTTCACTTGAAATTATTTAACAATTTCCATAACATTATAATTTAGCGTATACCCTATTGAAAATGTTGATAAATACCTACCGTCCTTTCAATTTTACGTTAATAGGTAATTTAATTTTGCTTATTGCATGTATTTGGTGAATTTATTGTTGCTTTGGGGTAATTTTTTTATTCGTCAGGTAGATTCCGTTATTAATATGTTCATTTTTATTCTATTAAATGCTAAAATGTTATAATTAAGGGGGAAAAAAATGGTTACTAAATGTCTTTTATGTATTCATCGAATATTACCCACGAACTAAAAATTCGAGGTGTTATTTGGGTTGCATATATTGCACTCCTTGTTGCTACTGGTTTTCTTTATCTGTCTTGCTTCTTTTCCAAATGGCACATCTTGACAAGGTGATTTTTCTTTTGAGACAAAGAAAATAAATTTTATTGCGTGCTGGACATTTTCCAGATGAAGGGCTGGGCCCGACACTGCTACTTCCTCAACATTAAATGAAGGAGGTGATTTGTTATTTTATTGTTAAATTACTTTTCTTCGCTTAAAAAAGGGACGCTTTTAGGTTTATTCACTTCAGCTAAAGCCTCATATTCAATTTTTTTCTTTATTTATTTTTAATAAGGTAACGTTGACCGTTTTGAACCAACGTTTATAAAAGCAAATGTAATGTAATGTAATGTTACGGAAAAGGAAATAGTGGTTATCAACAACAATCGTTGTAATTGCAAATTGCTTAATTTTAAGTTGCTTAACGAGTTACTTAAGTTAAACCATCGAATTTCATCAATATTATAAAGGTAATAAGTTGAAACAAATGGTAAATCATTATGAGATGCATGCTGCAGAAGCAAATTTCCTTTGCTTTAGACTTACATCCACACGTTCATAGCGAAACCATATCTTACTGTGTCATGTCCCTATATTCATCGAATTCTCTTTGCAGAATCACCCAACAGTTCTGCACTTTCTAGCGGAAAGAGACGTTCATATCCCGTAATTTTCACTTACGTCCCTCAGAGCAGTAATAATTAATTTACTTGGCGGATAGTAGGAAAAAGTATTTCTTTCTTCCTACAAGAATTAAAACGAACAATAGGAACCCTTATTTTAGAAACCTTAGAACTGAAATGATGTATAACTTGTCAACGACGCAAATATACGACATTCACCCCTGCCTACCAACTCAACATTTCATCGAACGTCCCAAAACATACGTCGTCTTGACTTTTTAATCGGCATTTCGGTTATTTTACAACCGCCCGTCTTTCTTCTTCCTTTACTTCCCTCGATTCTGCCGATTGTTACACGGAGCGTGCAAAAACCATTTCGGGAAAACGTTTACAACAAGGTTTAAGTTATTAACGCTGACCACACAAACGTCATTCACCTGTCAAACATTATTTACGGCCGGTTGCTATGACTTGGATCCCGGGGAACGGATGGCTGTGTGAAATAGACGTTCTTTATATCGCAATTCCATGTGTAGCTCGTATCCGAAAGAAGCACTGTGCCACAACGATTCGGTGAACGCGCGTAGGGAATAGGGTCTTATTTGAAGAGCTAGGTAGAGTAAGGAGGTATATTTTGTTAAAAGGGGCGTAAAATGATAGAACAATAGGTTGGTTAGAGAGGAAAAAAAGAGGTTTTTGTTCGATGAAAGATCCTGAATGTATCGATTTATGGTCACGAAAAGATATAACCTTGTTTGGCGATCAAAGAAATACGATAATTATCTAGCGAAGTTTATAATTAAAGGATTTAACAATAATACGCACGGGAAACTAATTTAGAAATAAGACAGTGCTAATCCTGACATTAGGACAAGAGCTTTTCAAAGTGGTATTGAAAGTTCGATATTTTTTTTCTTCAAAATTAACTTCTCTTCGATATCTCGTGGCAAAAGAATCGCTAACTTGGTCGACATGATCTTTAGAAATAAGTACGGAAGATAACAGAGAGAAGCAACGGTTAAATTTTAAAAACAATGAGATACTTCGTTTTAAAGAAGGTGATCCTTGTTCGTTTTCAATCTTTTTTCAGCGAACTTCATAATTCCATCCCATAATTTTGATGATTTAGTTCTACGACGCACATCACTTTTCATAAAGCTCTCAAATATATATTTTCATAAAGCTCTTTGAGGAGTTCTCTAACTGATTCACGGTTAACATTCCTTACAGTTAAACTTATATTTCTATTGCTTATTCTCAGATTATTTCCTATTGTTTGCAACATTACGGTGGCTTGCTATTAACTTTTGCTTTTTTGAAAGGGCTCTCAATAGATACGTTAAGCTTCGAGAGAATTTGATCAAGCTTCGCCATAAAATATAAAAATTTTTTTCCCAATTTAAAAGCGTATTTCTTTAGTTTTTTTGCCAAAATAAATAGAAATAATCGATTGTCATGTTATTTAAAATGATTTTTCTGTCTGTACCAATAAAACCTTAACCTACATACGTATTCAGATATATTTTTTTATGTTTATTCATTTTCTTTTATGACCAGGTAAACTCAATACTGTTAATCTAGCATAACTAACCTCGAACGTTTTCATGCTAAAACGCTTTTCGTACCGTATCGAAAATCGAAATGCCTCGGACATACCCCCCGCTGTACTTCTTTGTCGTCGCAGAATTCGATACGCGCACACTTGACAAGTTTATATTTTGGAACAGATACACCAAAATGTCAAAACATCGTCTCGAAAGCAGTTAAAAGAGAAATTTCCTTTTGTTCGACGGAACAATGTTAACAACTAGATAATACCTTGCCGTAAAGGAGAACACGGATATGCCATTTGGTGCCTATTGTATTGAATCTGCGAGGGCAGAGTTTGTAAGATGTAGATCGGTTTCCTTGAAGGAAACATTAGGTGTTTGGCCTGAATTTTTAACATTAACATTATTCGGCCTAATTACGTCTCGATACGGTACGTTTTTATTAAAGCTTTAAAGTTGAAGGATAAGTTCTTTCTAGTTCTTGTGTTAACATGTATCAAAATTAAACGCTTAACGTGCTAGTTGCAATAGAAAAATGAAATTACCGTATACAATGTCTTACGTCGACAGAATTGTTAATCGTCTATGTAAAAAACAAAATTTCTTTGTCATCGTTTATTTTAACGACTTAAGGTTATTCTAACAACGCCATAGTTATTCCGATGAGCGGGTACTTTTTATTTCAGTAAAAAACAAATGATAAGTAAAGTCAGTTCGTTGTATTGTTTTACTTTAAAAATTGTATTGGAAAAGAAGCGGTACAAATTGTCGTATACGCCATTAGATTTTACATTTACATGCTTTCTCAACTTATTTTTTATTGCATTGTTTGTGAGAACGAAAACATATCATTACATCAATGATAGTTATTACATTGAAAGAGCCTTTCAGTTAATTTAGATACATTTATTCCAATTAAAATCTACTGTCGTAAATAGTAGAAGACTTAGGATACACCCCTGCCTAAGATCCAAAGTTATTTCAACCATTTCGAGTGTTCTTCTTTCGATCTCTTGTAATTTTTTGTTTCTTTATATAAAGACAGAAAAGACTTTATACAAAAAAACCAATACAATATCGTGATATTGGATTGGTCGTTAATACACCACAATGCCTTTCTAGAATTACAGTTTTTTTTTTATAATAAAAAGGAATGACTTTTGTAGTAATTTAATACACTTGAGGGTACTATAACAATACACTTGGACCTACCATCTAAATCTTGCCTTTTTTGTTAACACAAACGTTACGTTACTAAAGCGCACATCTCTTTTCAAAATGACTTGTTCCGACGAGAAAATTAATATAATTAAGAGTTAATGGTCGAAAATAAGAGATATGCTCGCGGTTTTTTTGACGGTGCACCGCAACGTAACGTGGAATTTTCTTAAAGGCACCTATCGCCTTGGTGGTCTACCATTAACCGTCTTTGGAACTGTACTCGAACTAGAAGCCGGTAATTTTCGTTTCTACATCTCGGAATACGGGATCTTATGGTTGGGTTGCGGCAGCAGAGGTGTGTTTATTAAATGCTAATGCGACGGGGTCAAATTCGTAAAACTGCCTAATTAGTTTTAATGAAGTGGTTGATGCGATAGCCGACAAAGGCGCATCGGGTAATCATCTTACCGTTATTATTAGTAGGAAACGTGCTTTTGAGATTTCACGATGATAGAGTAGGCTTCGAAAATTGACAGTGTGAGGTGTTCCGGATTACGGTGAATAGAGAAACTTCTCATTAGAAAAGATTTGGATTAATTGATATCGATTTAGGGTTGCCGCCCAATATCACCTAAAGACGTAGTTCAATCGATAGCTAAAATTTGTCTAGAATATGGACAGTTTAGAGAGAAAATTGAAACAAAAAAAACCTGTCCGTATCTATTTCAGAAGTGGCAACAACGTCAAAAATCTCGCGAATGCTCATTCAAAGAATGTTAAAACTTAAGGAGACCCTTTTCATACCAACAAGGGTGCGTGAATGAACGTATGATAAGAACTTCAAAAAAGAATTATGATGACAGACGAAGCGAAGTGTTAATAAACGAACCATCAAACTTCTGGGATGGCATTTAGAAGAGACTGTCTCCATTTGAATTGGCAACAATGCATGAATTAAAGAAAATTGCTGTAATAATGACTTAATCCCCATGTTCTCTTTTGATCGGTTTTGTACATTCTGTATGTTTACATTAATTTTTTCGTTAAAGGACTCCGTTTGTCAGTTCTTTTAAGGTTATTGAATATAGTTCTACTATTGTGAAGGTCAGTTAATAATAACATTAAAATAAAATGATGTTAGGTTATAATCTCCAAAATGGTATTTACATCGTCGAACATGATGCATTCGTTGCTTTGTGCAATTCATGCAAGGGTTCTCAGATTTTAACTTTACGATTCATCGCAGACATACTAGAACCCATAGTTTTGAGGACACACGTTGTATTTGCAAAGGTAAAGCGACTGACAGGACCGCCAAATTAAGTGAGGATGTTATAGATGATATTCATTTATTTGCGAAACTATTCCAACAACATGAATTTTTAATCTCTTCTAGTTGGAACATGGTGGTTGGTTTCAAGAAGATACTTACACAGTCAGAAGGGTACAGCAATACTTGACAGAATTTTTCGACAATAGAGTGAGACAAGAAAAACAGCTTTCAAATGCCCAGATAAAAAAAAATCAAACGGGGTGCGATCGAGAGAAAGTGATGGCCATACGTTCTTGCGGTTTATTTTATTAGTTTAGTTTACTAATTTTTTTCCTGTAAGTGGCCGCCTTGGGGCAAAGTTCTTTTTCATGCATTAAAAAATTTAATAGTCTATGTTATTAAGAAGTGGCTTTACATTCTTTTTGTCATTTTGTAAAGATAATTTAATTTAATTTAATTTAATTGAAATACAAATTACGTGTTGAAAATGTTACTAACAAAAAGAACTTTATAAAACGACTTAACAAAAAGAAAATAAATTATTTTTTTTTCTTTTTTTAGAGCCCGAAAAAGAGCTCTGCACGAAATCGGTCATAGAGCACGAAGCAAATAGTAAAAGTAATTAATTAATTTTAATTTTATTCAAAAATCTAATTATGAATATAACCTTATTGCATATATTTTATTCTTTTAATTGTAATACGCGTTACTAAAATAAGATAAGCAAAAAAGCAAACGGGTCTGATGTATGTATGTCTTTACACTTGATGCCTATTTTTATATAATAAAATTGTAAATTCTTTTGGTGAGGTCGTGGACAAAGAAATGAGTCTTACCAACCTGTTTTAAAATCTTGCAACTTAAAGCAAAATGAAAAATGAAAAACTCAAATTTCAAATGTAAGTCGGCAGAATTGATGCACTTTTGAATGATAGTTACCACAATCCACTTTAAATGTTAAAATAATGGATATTAAAGAGGACCCTTTCCAAGATTCTCGTCCAGTAATGTCTCAAGAAATTAGTAAGGATCATGAATTATTAAGAACTACAAATAAAACGCTATTACATTTTCTTCATTACATCTTTATTTTTATAATTCCATTTAATTAATAGTACAATATTTACACAACAACGATTTCACTTTTCTCGGTTTGCGTTTGCCTTTTTTTTTACATTTCGTTTTTAACAAACACTCTCGCAACTAATTTTATGCATCTAGAAAAACATCGGTTTCACTTTTACTTATTTATTTTAGAATTAAATATAATAAACATTTTTGAATAAAATAATTGACATCAGCTCCTTCCTGCAGGCTACCAACAAAACAATAATAATAATAATAATAATAAAAATATAAAGAATCCCACCTAGATAATAAATTCGTTTTTCTTTTATAATAGGATAGAATTTATTACGGAATAAAGAAATCAAACCATTTGTAATAATAGTCCTACCAAAATTATAATTGCTAATAAGGAACAATAGCATACTCTAAACAAGGAGTAATAAAATTATTTTAAAATAATCCATGTTTGCGTAAAGGGATTTGTGGTGTGTATGGAAGGGTTGAGGGGGGTGATTACCTAAATAAAAATTATTAAAATAAAAATTATGAATATTTATATCGATAATTATCGCGCACAATATATGATTTACGTCCTTTCTAGATATTTATTTACAATTCAATTTCTTGTTTATTTCTCTTGAGTAATACTGCAGTAAAATACTAATTGTGTACAAAATATAACCACATATACCTTTTACAATAATATTTATTATCGATAGAATAATAATAATTAATAATGCTAATAGAATTATATGCATAGTAGTAACCATCTTCTTTCTTTTTACCTATTTATACATTAAATTATTATACAAGGTGCATTTTGAAAGTTTCAAAATGAAACGAAAGGAAACTGTATTATGGTAACGTTATTTCACTCACACATAAGATTTCGTTTTGTAACGCGAATAAAAATTTTCAATACACCCTGTACAAAGAAATCAATAAATTACCTAATAATATATAATTTCTTCTTCATCTATTTACAAAATATTTATATTTATATATAAATTACACATTTTTATCCGTCTTGTTTTCTTACATACATAGTTTATGCATCTTTTTTAACTTAACTATCATACATATTAGAAGACTCTTTGGTAATTGTTTCCCACGCAACTCAGAAAGATCATCATTGCGTATGTCGCGAGACTGGACTTAACGTCGGAGGTTGCCTAGCAACCGTCGTCGCGTAGGGGCTAAAACGGTGCAGCGCCGATGGGAAAACCGCCTTTGGAAGTCTTAAATCTGACGATGATGTGCTAACAGAAGTGGGACTGGGCGATCCCGAAGAACTCGGCGTTGAAGATGGCGGGGGTGGCGGGGTCATCTGCGGTCGGTGAGGAGGAGGTGGTCCCAATAAACCCGGCGGTAATCCCGCGTGCATAGGACTCTGCCAGGAGCTGCCGCCCTGGCTCCAGAGTTGACTGGGAAGGCTCAAAGGGACGCTGGTTCTTTGGCCGAGGTATACTTGTTGGGTATGGGAACCGCTGAGGAGGAGAGCGTGAAGGTCGCTCGGCGAATAAGGATTGCCGCCGGCTCTACCCCACATCTGGATATGGGCGCGAGCTTTTTCCATCATGGCGGCTGAGAAAAGTGAGCCGGCGTTGTTGTTTTCTGCGTCTAGTGGGTCGTTGGAGTATAGACGAAGGGATGAGCGTAGGAAATGCTGATCCATGAAGAGGCTGTCCATTGGCTCTCTGTAACAAGTAAAAAAACAAAGATTATCTGGTGAAATTAATTAGTTCATTAATAATTTCTAGTTCTAATAGCAAGTTTTTTTAAAGATAAGCTCTTAATCATTAACATTAAATTTACAAATACTAAATTCAGTGCGGATGCTGACTGAAAATTGAATAAAGTCCACTGTTTAAATGTTGAAAACAAAAAAAGAATACATAATTAGAACACAACTTATCTCAAAAACAAAAAGTTGTGTCCATGGCACAAATTTTGTAAATTACCGTTATACGTTAATAAAGGAGACATTATCTCAAGATAAAATCAAAATTGAAAATTTATAGGCCAGTGCAATTGAAGCAAAGGTGACATCTTCCAGAACCTTAAAAAGAAATAACTTCAATCCATGTCAAGTGTGTGGAGATGTTGTTTTCCCACTTATCTTTCCCTTCAATTCGCCGCGTCAATCTCTCAACGTTCTCTTCTCTTTCTCCCCCTATTTTCCTCTCTTTCTCTTCCTCACTGATATCCATACACATGCACACAAATCGTACGTATTCCTGTAATTAGGGCGGCGGGCAGCTAGCGACCCCTGGTGGCGGCCCGCGGCTATAGGCGGGGCTCCCAGGTCTCTCATTATCGGCTCACCGCGCGATACTTCCATCTCAATATTATTGATTGTTTTCGCGCCAGCGCTCCGCCCGTTCTTCTTCATCTTCGACCGTGGCTGTACGCTTCTCGGACGATGCGTTCGCCTCCCCTTCTTTCCCGTCCCCTAGCAATCCTTTCGCTTTGCTTTCGTCTCTTTCTCCGCTTCGAGTTATCTCTTGTCGATAGGTCCGGTTCTGTTATGCGATCATCGCGTTTCGGACGATCGACGTTTCGACCCATGCAGGTGACCATGTGTGAGTGTGTGTGGTTAACAACGGAGGCGACAAAATCTGGTCTTGACGGCGTGGTGGTATTGTAATTGCAAACAGAAAGAAAGGTGAGAGAGGGTACAACGCCAGAGTAACTTGCTTGAAGGACATGATAGACGAAGTTCTGATGATAGCGAGGACAAATTTATTTGAAAAATATCTATTCGCCAATCTCCTTTATTAGATATTACCTCAACTTTCACAATTTCATTATATTTTGATGTCAATCACAGTCACGTTCACTATAAAAAGCTTTCCTTTAATAACTAATGCAGCACCGATATAGACTAGCAATGTTCACGCAACAGTCTTGAGGCTTTCTACTTATTTATTTAAGCAATTTAAGCAAAAATGCTCAGAGAACAAATCACTTATTTATGCCACAAAATTTTTAAACAAACCTTCTTGGAATCTTCTCCACGACTTTAGCCTTCGGCTAAATTCATCACTTGACAATTTGGGATAAGCTACAAAATCTTTATTCCAACCCTGTATATCAGTCAACATGTGATATGCAAAGACCATCCTGCATGTACGAGTTAGGTAAATTAGAATCCATACGCATGCGAGACAACCTCGGCGACTCGTTAGAGAAATTGCTAAGATCACGACGTTCTCCTATTTTATTATTAGGAGCTCCTCAAAACGGCACGTTACTCGCTCACATTAGAGTCGCCTCTGGCACAGTTCACGAGTTAAACGCTGCGATCTTTTAAAGGCGTCTACCGCTCGGTTTAACTGCTACCACCGCTAATTATGTAGAGTCGCCCGAGGCCAGGCGGGCCTTTATCATGCTAATAACGAACGCCGTCTTCCCCGTTTAAGGTTTGTGCTTCGTTTTTTATTCTATATCGTCGACATCGTACGAGTGACACCTAGTCCAGATGCAGCTGAACCCGGATTGTTGGGGTAGCTTTAAAAAGCGAGTTTTTAGACGATAAATTTCACTTCGAATTTGGCAATTTCTGAGTTCTTTTCAGGTGACTATGCAAACGATTATGTTTTTATGAATGGAAGGTTCATATAAGTAATGTTTTAGTTGAAGCTTTGACAAGGTTTTTATTTCGTTAATTTCAAATTTGGATTTTACATAAAATAGAAGCGATAAGTTTGAAACAAAGATATAGTAAAATTCCAACAGTTTGAGTCTTGATATTTGAACGGTCCGTGTAGTATAAGTCTGTTTGCTACAAATTTTTAATTCTAAAATTCAGCCGAATTTAACAAGTGATGTAACATTATACACTCCGCCAAAAAAGTATCGCATAATTTAGTTTTGAATCATAAAAGTATCGCATAATCTTTGTTTGTAGCATAAAGTTGTAAATATACTTTAATGCGCTCTAAGATATAATTTCTATGATTGTTTAAATAAAATACAGGCCAAATAAAAACAAGAACTCATACTTGAGATTTTTATTAAAACAAGAAATTATAATTTTGGAAAGAAAAATGTCATAACAGTAGCTTTTAATGCCGAGTATTGCCACCTCCAGCTCTTATGACCGCTCGCATACGGTTCGGCAGAGATTCGATTAACCTCCGTATATAAGCCTGATCCAAATTCTCCCACTCGTCACGGAGAGCATTTTCTAGTCCATGCAGGTCCGCTGGGGCAACATTTTGGGTTCATGTCCGGACTTACCGCAGGCCAATCTAAAACTGGAATACCAACGTCGTTAAGGTATTCCTGGACGATTATGCAACATGCGGTCGTGCATTATCGTGCATTAACATGAATTCGTTTCCTAAAATTGGCGCATATGGTACTACATGTTCTTCTAAAATGTCCGTTATATACCTGTGGGCAGTCAGTGTACCTCTGTCTACTGGTACTAACTCTGTACGACCTGTTAAACAGAGCCACCAGCGAAATTAGGTCTAGGTCTGATATTACACTGCGAATAGCGCTCACCGTCTCGTCTGTACACTGAGATACGCCTATCTGAGGTGTATAGACCAAATCTTGACTCATCTGTAAAGAGTATATTGGCCCAGTCATTAATGTTCCAATTTACATGTTCTCTGGCAAACCTTAAGCGAGCCACTCGGTGGTTCCTAGTGAGACGAGGGGCTGTTACAGCTACTCTAGCTCTTAATCCACTCTGTCGTAACCTATTCCGAATAGTTTGAGTACTCACACGAGTATTTCTGACTCTAGCCAAATCGTTCTGCAATTGTCTCGCAGTTACATGTCTTCGACGTAATGCTTGTAGTAGTGAATAGCGGTCATCTTGGCGAGTAGAACATCTTGGACGACCTGGTACAGGTCTTCTACTGTAATTGCCTGTTTCCCTATATCTGGCTACGGCTCTAGAAACACTTGACCGATTAATGTTCATCAAATTAGCAACGTATGCTTGAGATCGTCCATCTTCGATTAAAGCAACTATACTTGCTTCACTTGTTCTAAAGTTAAATTGCTCATTTTAGTTTTAAAAACGTTGGTACAGAACTCTGATTTCGCACTTTAAAATTTGTCCGTATAGGAAGACTTTCAATAAACAACTGAACAAACCTTACACATATGCATTTTTCTAAATGTGTTCTTTTAGAAAAAAAAAGTAAAAAAGCTATGTTCCATGATTTTTATAGTTCACATACACGAGGCAAATTTTTTGTGAACGTATAAAAATATCTTGGTTTATAAATGCCCTTTTTTAGTTCATGCGATACTTTTTTGGCGGAGTGTATATTAAGAAGCACGTGATGAATATTGAAAGATAAATATGAATCATAAATTTAAAGTTTGATCTCACCAGGAAGGCAACCAACATACAAATATAGAATTTAACTAAACTTGGTAGTTTGTAGAGTCTACATGACTATATGAAACACGAGTTTCCATTTATGCGTTTTTTTTTTTTTTTCTAAATCAGGAGTTTCTTCTTTTTTCTAATTATTTCCTATTAGATGTTTTTTGAAGGACAAAACTTGATATAATTGAAGCTTTATTGCCGTGATTCCCACCCTTTGTCCTGATGTATAACGAGATATACCTCCCTTTTTGTAGTGATCTAAAGATAGTTACAACTAAGCATCAATTTGTAAAGATTATTAGCGCATAGGTCCTGAAAGATCTCATCGCCTAGAATTCTTTGACGGTGATTGTATAGGTACATATAACGGTGAGAGACCTGACCGTTTCGATCATCTCTTTGAGTTTGTTTTGGTGGCAGCGATGACAGTTTCCCCCTTCAGCGTTCCATCTACTTATATTACATACTCAAGATGCGCATTTTCAAGATTTTTATGTAAACTTAACTCACTATGAAGAAATTTATAGCGCATGTGATAATTAATGGATTTGCGCGTATCAATGTTGAAACAATAGGACAGAAATGTTCTATTTGGGGAGGTGCCCAAATTACATCACATTTCGTGTATTTCCATAGCTCCACACGCATCCATAAACTGAGAAATCTCCGATTTTCAAATACCTATTTTACTCCTTAAAAATGTTGTTTCGTTTTACTTCTTTAAACGTTTAAAATTATTAATGTTTTATGTACACCCGTTATAATGCATAAACACTTTTATTTTATCAAACTCCTTTCTTTTCAAAGTCGTTAGAAATCCAATTACCCCATCCATATAATTTACCGTAAACCTCTCAAATTATAACCTGTTCTCAAATCACAGCGATTTAGTTTAACGAGCGTCCATGTAGATTATAACAACATAGACGGAAAATGAATCGTAGTTCATATATCTCCCCCTTCCTTAATATGCGCTCCCAGCTAATCTAGGCGGCGCTGCGAATATCGTTCCGTAAGCTGCGTGTAGGTGTCGCGGGTCGTACTTGACAGTTTCGCGAACGCCTAATGACGACCGAAGGGCGATAGGTATGCATGTGGGTAATACGTATTAACGGCGAAGATCAAGAGGCCCGCGAACGGTCTACCTGACCGAGGTGTGAGAAAATACGTCGGGTTCATTATATCATCAAGCCATCGTCATGAAGACAACGATTGTCTAAAATTACAGAGCGGCTTCCAAGTTCTCCGCCTTCCCGACGATGCCGCACAACAGATTGAAACACGTAAATTAAATTCTATCACATCACACGAGAGGAGCAGGAGGTGGGCGGGGACGAATCCGCTGAAGAACGGGCATCAGCCAAACGATGGAAAAACAAGAGACGCACAACACGTACGCTGTAGGTAATCTAGGTGAACAGGGTCGGCTTAAGAAACAACAAAGTCAGGACATTTTTAATTATTTTTTTTATTTCTTTAAATGAGAAGCAGCGATATAACGTGTTTGGTACATGTAAAAATTATGATTTATTATTATTATTATTATTATTATACATAATCGGTTCAATATTTTAATTGCAGAGGCGACTAAATGGTTGAATCACATATTCTTTTCCCAGCGGGTAATAAATCATTTTCTTATGACGCATTTCTTTCCTGCTTTCTTCAAAATAAACGAATTCGTCAACGATAATCTTGGATATTCTTGTCCTGGCATCTTTTGTTTTAACAATTCCTATCTCGCAGATGTACCAGAGCTCTTATAACAAACTTGCCTCTTCTATTAATTAATCTGGAATAATTATATTTCAAAATTCCTTTGTCTTTGTTCTTGTTTGCAGTGAAGACCTAAAGTTACTTGGACTTGAATCAATCTTTTCAGAATTATGTGTTATTACCTCAAGCTGGGCGAAGTTTTCATAAAATTACCCGAAAAGAGAGCATTAACATTCTAAGTAACATTCAATGTTTCCTTTTATGATCACAACATTCGTGTCTGGTCGCTACAAGCCTTCTTAATTAATCCGGAACAATTGATATCCTGTAATCATTAAAGTTTCCGCGAAAAGAAATACTTTATATTAACGGACCACCACTCAAGAGCTACCCGTTTCTTCTTTTGTTTTCCTTGAACCAGATCCACATAGGTTGCTTTCCGCATCACGTAACAATAATACGTTCCTGTCCGCGAGCGTGTACATTCGAACCCGAAACCCATTCAACATTTCCTCGCATCAACAACACCTTGCAACAGTTCTTATTGCGTTGCTGGTCCATTACCGGTTCGCCCGACGACGAAGACGAAAGGGCAAAAACTTTACACGTTCTCGAAGCGTAATTTACGCCGTCGGTGCGATTTAAAACGCTAGAGGAAATCGTTTAGAGGCGGAGAAGAGAAGAAGGAGAACAAGCGGAGAAAAAGGGCAAAAGATCGAAAAGTTCGAAACCCGATTCCTCTCGCAGGAGTGTGGAGGCCGGGAACAAAGGTCGTCAGCTGTTAGTGGAAATGGAGTGGAAGCGAGAAGACCGAAACTTATCGCTCTCGATTAATTAACTTTGAACTCATTTAACTTCGAACGGGATATGCACTTATGACGAAATTCGAGGAACGCGGTGAAAGTGATACGACGTAATATTTTATGGGCTTCGATGGAATTGGGAGAAAAATTAGGTAGAAGCGGTGGAAAATGTTGTAAGGCAGATGAATTATTAAGTTATTTCAGCACATTTATCATTTGGGAAGGGAGACCTAATGAATAGAATAAGTGATCTGTTAACTTGAACTCCAATTCGTGAATTTCTACAATGGTTATCACCGGACCTGTCCTTTGTTACTTTTTGTTCAAATGCGGTACTTTATGTCTTCAGCTTTCCAATTAATAAAAAAACGGTATGTCCCGTTATTGTTTTTCCTTTTCAAAATGGTCAACTAATGCAACTTCCTTGACTGCTCTTGGCATTCGGCTATTACTTAGTTTCATTGGTGCATCCAGGTTTCATCTACGGCTATTAATTGGTGCCATGACCCCCACTTATTTCACTTAGACCGCTTTGGAATTGCTCATTTGAACGGCTTTTTAATCCTTAAATAGTAAGCGTGGCAAGTAATCTCTTTAAGCTTCATTGTTATCGGTAGTAGTTAAGTCTTTGACCGTCTCGAATGTTCATCGCCAACCAAGCTGCGGCAAATGACGGACAGAGTCGGCCAAAATAGCAACTAGCTCGGTTTCAACTTGCAAGAATTTAATTCTTTCATTCTTACAGGAACACTAACATCAACTTCCCTAAACAATTGAATACGGCTTAAATTTTCAAGGGTATCTTTCAACGCATGTGCAATATTTCTGATCAGCAACGTTGAGATCATTACATAATTATAATGCTTGTATTTTGTGAATGGCTGTATACGTTACTTCTTTTTTCTTATTTATTCATTTGTTCTGCAATAGCTAATGTACATATAACAAGGTTCTTATATATATTAAGGTTGAGAAAATTCGGGTATCTGTCCATAAAGGATCTTGTGGATAACTTTGGGATAAAAATAAATTTATTTTACAGGATTTAGTACCTTTTTCATTCAGCAAAAAATACCAATCTCTAAAAGGAAAACCAATTTGAGAAGACTCGGCACATTCACTCCATATCAAATATCTCATGGCATCCAAAAAAAGGCTACAACGATCACATCTTCAATATGCAAATATATACAAAAGGGTACCGAGCTTCCCGGCTTGCGGTTGGTGGTATTTCATACGAGATAAGTCGAAAAACCGCCGCCATTGGCCCTTTCGTTTCGTCTCGCACCTACATCCATACCTACACATGCATTTAATCACGCTATATACCTTCGCTATGCCCGAGACGACCGCAAGAAGTTGTGTGTCATGTGTTCTTCATGCGTCGGGCGACAGATGGCGTCGAAATCCTCCGCTACTGTGCCACGTTTACGAGCCATAAAACAACAGCACACCCGCCATTGGCAACAATAAGATAATTGCCTGGGATGATGAGAGACAAAAAAAAAATTGAACACCGAAGAGAGATGACGGGAGACGATGAAGAAGAAGCAGTAGTGGCGACTATTCGGAGAGAGAATGATCGGGTGTCTCGGTGCTATTCAAAAATTAAAATTACAGGTCTTCCAAGTTTTTCTTGCGCCTTCAGAATTGCCTATTATTGAAATAAGTTTTTAAAGACGATTTAGAGCCGTTTTAAGCGCGGTAATTTCACACTACACGCCGTAATTAGAATGTACCGAATGCGAAAGGGTATTAAAAACGACTGGATAATTTAAGTTTCGCTTAAAGGATTTCTTTTTGCCATTCAATTTTTTAAAAGCTACAGATGATTACGACGCCGTTTAATTTACCAAGTTATTATTAGTATACATTTATATCTCACCTGTCAAAGTCTGTCAGCCTTGAGGAATCCCTGAACCCCTTAGCGAACGGATTCGAGTCTATTTTCAACTTGGTAATTAGCTGGTTCTGATAAGCCGTGACCGCTGTAAAGACGCTCTCTGGGAAGATGAAGGTCCGATATTGTTCTTGCTCGAGATCGGTGATTGGACCAGAATGTTCCTTCCATTTGACAATGTGTATCCTCGGTTGGTATCTGTGCATGGAATTTAGAACAATCTGAAAACAAAAGTAAATTGTTAGTAATGATACCAAGAGGTTCTATAGTGTTAAATTCAGACTATAATAATCATTTTTTTTGCCTGTCGAAATTTAGATTTGAAGGAGGTTCCTACCTCTTCGAAGCCCGCTATAACTTAACGAAACGAAATATTTTGATTTTTCTTTATGTAATTGGTGATACTAGACTTAATACAACCCAAAAATACTACGAGATTAAACCCTTATCATTTATAATAAAGCTAAGTACCATTCAGTGATACAAAATAAATTTTGTGTTAAGCAACACCGATTATTTTGAGCGTCCCAAAAAGTTGAACAATGTTAGATGTTAGATAATGGGCTAATTCAAATGAGCCACTTGTTGAAAGTATTCTCAAGTATATTTTTCGCGTTTATTAATGGACGTAAAATCCATGAAAATAGTGCTTAAGGCACAAGCAAGAATAATGAATGAATGAGATTGTGTAACAATGGTAACAAGGATCCGAATATGGATAGTCTCGGCTTCAAAAAACAAAATTAATGGGACAATCAAACAGTTCTGGTTAGCTTCCTAAACATTCGTCCTTGTACTAAGCGCATCAATTTTTATTGCTTAATTAAAGAGGTGGGTTCGACAGCATAAATTTCCAACAAGAGAATTTAAGTTACTAAAGTGTTGGTATCTCAATGATCATTAATGTTAAATAAAATGTTGGGTGTACGCTTGTAGAACTGAGTCATAAATGAGTTAAAACAGATAGCCAAACTCGTGAACTTGTAGATTTAGCAATGTACATCTTAGCAGTAATAAATCAATGAATTCAAAAGCAAAATATTGGCGAAATTGGTGAAAAAAGGCGCATCAAGCAAATCCACTGAACATTCTACGTAAGTCTCACGTGATTCTATATTCAATAACGTAATGCCTGAAAATGTTCGACTCTCGTCGATTTGAACCTTTAATTATTTCCTTCTCAACATTTTAATATTCGGCATGTTCTTATTCTTTAAGTCCAGTTAATATAACTAGCAACCATTTAAAGTTTGCAACTCGGTGAAACGTTTGCTTCCAGAAAACTCTCTTTGTTCACCTTATAACGAATGCTTCGATGATTTGCCGATGTATTACAAATATCAAATTAAATTAATATTTTTTCACTATATTAAAAATATGCGTATATGTAATAAAAGCGAAAGCGGAATGCCATTATCTGATGCCCGCCGAGAAAGGATTGGCGTCTAGGAATAGCAACAGAAGAAGCAGAGACAACTGCATAGTGAGTATCTAGAAAAATTAAGCCTACGCATGTGCTGTATGTATTATATACGTACATACTCCAGTCTAATATGTACTGTATGGAACCATTTTATTCCACTCAAGCGCTGAATGACATCAGCGCCACCTTGACGACGCGACTGTTGAAGTGCCAACCGACGAAAGTAAACATTATACAAATGTGTGTGGATGTGTTGCCCGTTTGCAATGTGCATACGTATGTAAGCATATATGTAAGCATATAACGTAACCAACAAAGAACTGGATGTTAGTATCTTGAAGAAAGATAAAGTTCAATTTCATGTTATCTAATTTAATTGGTTATCTCGAAGACATTTTTGTCGAATTTTTTTTAATAAACATATAGAAGATAAAAATCAAAGAAAATTAAATGATGTATAAGAAAATCGCAATTTTTGAATATTCTTAAATAAAAAGTTATCACACTATGTAGGTGCATGGTTATGAAAACTAGTAACATTTATTTAAAGATTTGGTACTATTTTAAGTATTGCGAAGATTGGAAAAATGGAAATCTAAAGGAGATAAAAGAGACTGACCAGAGATGGGCAAGAATGGAAGGAACCTAACATAACAATACTGCCTCGAATGGCTTTGTCCAACTTCTGATAATAGTAATCCAAGTAGCTGATTGGCAAAATTTCTTCGCGGTTATCCTTCTTCCAATGATGAATTCCTTGAAGATCGATCAAGATCTATTATTGTTTCGAAAAACATCGATACTCTGCGCGTTATGATTGAAGAGAACTTTAGTTTAAGAAGAATTCAAGTTTATTGTTTTTATAAAAGCTTGTATCCGCCGAATGTATTTTCTTGTTGCAAACTATACCACCAGTTTAATGTATTGTGGGGAAAAAATATTAAATTTTTATATTTATATATATTTAGAATAAAGCATTTCGTGCAAACGACACATAAATAAAAGTACGCCTCTGATTTAAACAGACGATATTCGTGAAATGCCATGTAACTCAATCAATTTGGATAAAACGTCAGCTATTTCACGAAATACCTCCTATTTACATATCTTTACGTACTCTCTACGTCTCCCGATAGGTCTTTTGAGCAATAATTTCCAGTTTAACGGTGCCGCCGATAAAAATTGGTAAAATTCCGAATCGAAAGGCGATGCCGGGCATTAGCAACGAACGAACGGCATGGTACGTACTACCTAGCGACCGACGTCGACGTTATGTAGATGCGGCGGCCATTGTAAGTCGCGCCGCCGCCAATCATTAACGCCACCAGGAGTTAGGAACTGGTTGCCTGGCAACGCGGCGCGCCGCTACTCGTTTCGGTGTATTGCGGGGGAGAACGATTCACTCCCGGTCGTCCACGTCGTTTGGCCGTAACGCAGTCTAAATACGCTTGTTGTGGGTACGCATCGTCGCAAGTGAACGCAAGCGCATACCGTCAGAGTTATACGGTAAAAGGTTGATGTAGATTAGAGTTCGACGAAGTTATGGAAACGGAATGTCGTGTGATTTTGTTTGGACGATGTTTCGTTTTTGGCGGTTCAACGTTGAATTTAGTAAATCTTATTTAGCATTTTTCTAAAGCTAATAATTTAATCCCTATCACACCAAGTAAGTACAACGCTAATCAGTACGGTAGCGAAAATATATGAAAGAAGATATATGCTTCATCGACCTGGGAACAACGTTTGATAAAATTGGATAGGAAGATATGGAAAATATTAACATAGAGAGAAACGACAACTGAAATTGCTTAAAACAACCTTGGGTTTTAAGCAAGTCCTCTACTACATATTTGCGATGGTATTGGACGAGGTGATAAACAAGATAAACATGTAAATCGGACCACTTGAATGAACTAGGTAATTGGAAATAGAAAAGACATTGCTAACAGAGCTGTATTACGTGGATAACATGGATAACAATCATAGCGAAGGACGAAAAGAACAGTAATAATAATATTTATTTCAAAATCACCATTCGCAATTGAGGTTCACCCTTTATGACGCTTTCGCCCTTAAAGGGTCTTATTACTGTCTACTACCCTTTGGTGATACTAATAAAACCATTTTCTATCTATGAATATAACAATAAAACAACTTACACACTGTCAAGCATTTCATGGCGGTTCCTTACATAAAAAGAAATTGGCTTTTGACGTAAAACATTTAGAAGGCTGGGAGACCAAATCTTGTTTTTTTTGTTTTTATCTTCACAGAAACGATGGAATGTAGTTCAACTCGCTCTTGTTTTGTGTGAAGTGATAATGACAATAAATGAATGAGATTACTTCTGCAATGCATTGTTACAGGCAGTGAGCAATAGAAAACATAATTGTTAAAGATGATAAAAGTAGATGAAATTATCACCTTTTTGCAGCGAATAGTTTTTTATCGACTCTGTCTAGTCACTGCAAAAATTGTTTCATCTGCTTTCGTCATTTCTAATAATTATCCAGCCTCTTTTTGAAATTAATTTCGAGAAATGAGGTGGTGTATATCTATAAAAGTGCTTTTCTAAGCGGAAAAATTCGCGAAAGTAAAACAACAGGCTATAGTTGTGCTGCTTGTTCTCGTTCTTCAATTGACACATTGTCCTCTTTGGATAGTCTGTTCGATAATAATGATACTTAATTTATTGCCTTTGGTTCTCATAAATATATCGTACATAAATATTATCGTAAAAATGTAAAAACACCTATACAAAATCTAATGTTCAACAATAGATCTTTCTGATTTATCTATAATTCAATGTACCTTCGCGTAGTTCTTTTAAGTTTTGAAGAAACTTTGGACAAGTTCCATAGAAGGACATTTCTAGTCTTAGAAAAGACAGATAATGAGGTATATGATTCCCAAATACTTGCATCATGCCATTTGGAAAAGTCCGATCCTTATAGACATAACACAACATGGGTTCTTGGAGTTCAAGTAAGCTACATATTAGATGACCTGTTAGATATTAACAAATTACGCAAAGAAAAATTTGGAACAGCGATCCTTGTATGTTCAACATAAGAACAATTTATAGTTGAAATTATTTAATATAACAACATACGTGGTTGCCTTAGCAAAATTTATAGTTGGATTTATGGATTTAAGAGATAGCCTTTTAGGGATCGCACATTTTACTAGAAAATTTTTTGTTACCATATATTTTTTTCGTTAGATCAAATTAACGTATTGCATTTTGCATAGATAAAGAAGAAGCTGGCATTATCACTTAGTTCCTTTTTAGTTATTCCTAAAAATAGTGCACCAGCTTAAAATAATATGTTATATTACATATTAAATTAAACATTCCCTGACATCTCAAACATTCTTATCGCGACAAGAACATCTATAATTTGTAGTTCAATCCACAGTTTTGCCTTACAAAAATTTCTTCCGCATCTGTAACGTTAACGTGCAATAATTTGTATTATTGCATACGCTTCCACGACGTGCCGCGTCCATATAACAAATTTTTCGCAGACGTTTAGCCGTCGAACAATAACTTTCATCGATACGCTTATTATTCATTGTCCTACGAGCAGCGGAATCGTAATTTATGGTACATTACGCGCAAAATAATATTTTACCAAAGATTAATCCTCATTTTTTTTCCTCCCGAATGATTTACGGGCCTTCCCAGCGACGAGCCCGCTTGATATATGGCAAACGTCGTACACGTACAACGCACACAATTAAGAGCTATTATTTCTACGTCTGCGGACATTATTGATACTATAATACGAAGCGAGCCGCAATAATAGCGTTTTTAAAATTGATTTAACACTTTCCATATTCCCCCTATATACGACGACGTTTATGTTCGTACATTGTAATTGGACAATTATAGCCGAAGTCTATTACGTTAGCTGCTATATCCATTTCAATACGTTAGGTGGAGGGTATTAGAGGAGCCGGAGCCACTTGAAAATGCACGTATTCACAATAATATTTACGTGAATGCACGAGCAAGTTGAAATTTATTATTTTTAAAGAGTTATTAAGTCAACATATGTAAATGGTCTTGTCTATGAAAAACAGCAGTTGTGTGAGGCCACTTTAACGATAACCTCTCGGCGGGCGGTCTGTGTGGAGCCGATGACTCAAAACAGAAATATTTTAGTGTTATATATGTGTTAATGTACGTATGTATATGCTTGCAATCAAATTTTTTTCGATGATTCTATAGGTTCGTTCGCGGTACAAATCCTGGACATATCCTCGACATATATGAAATGCGGGTGTGTGAAAATGCTCTAAATAGAACTGAGACTTAAGGGATGCGAGTAGGAAGTAATTGAACCAATTTCAGGAATAAAGCGCGTACAAGAACTAGATGATCATTTAAGTGAGTTTCTTGTCATATCATCCACATCATCAGTTCGACCTACAGAAAAATTCCATCGATGGACTCATACCCAAACACTTGTATTTTTAAATATATATAAGACTGTAAATTCGTTAAAAGTACTGAATTTTAAAGAAAATTTTAAAGAAAATTTTCAAGTAAATTTTAGAGAAAATTTTAAAGAAAATTTTAAAATAAATTTTAAGGAAAAAAGAATGAGAATAGATGGAAACATTTAGAGAAAATGTATGAAAAATATATTGATAACAATCGTTAAACTGGTAAACGGGATTTCGAATATGCCGAAATAATGAAGGACATGTTTGATAACGAGCGAAATATAAAGCCTCTGCGTGTGTTGTCAACTGGAACTATTACTACAACAGCTGGTAAGGAGAATATCATCGAAACGTAAGAGAGCATATTACCAATTAATGGTAATCAACAAATACATAAGCGAAACAACACAAGGCAGATGTAAAGAAAGCGGAATATTAAGAAAAACATATCAAAGCAAGAAAACAAGAACATACAGAGAAGATAGACAGGACTCTTACGGAGTTAAAGGAAAGAAAGCCCAAAATCCAAGAACACAATCAAGTTGTGCACAAAAAAATGACAATGTAGACTGCTTTATGCATTTTAAAAATTTAATTTTAGATACATCGAAAGAGAAGTAAAGGTTGTCATTTGATGGCTCTCTTTTATCTACGAGATTAAAACAATTTATACAGTGACCAAGCTAAGTTAAACGTTAACCCATACAAGAAAGGTTAAGGTCTTCTCTCTTATTTTCTTTCTCTTGGCGAGTATAGGAGCTTATACTTGCACAATGGTATGTGAATACGATGTCCTCACCAAAGAAAGCCGGATCCCCACTTCGCCAGAGTTCCCAGGTCAACTTCCATAAATTTCCCGTTTCATAAATCGAACAGGTGTTAAAATTCATTCTTAAAAGGGAACTACATGTTTGAATAACTCTTCTATATACGTACAACATTATAGGCCGTGGAAAAAATTAAAACACATATATAAATTTTCTTGTCACCCTATTAATAATACAGAAACCTCTTGAAAAGGATGCAGTAATGAATAGTAGCCTCTGTCAAAATACATACAACCTCCGCACACTGTACCGAATTCCAGAAGGCAACAGGATCACCACCTGAAACTTCGAATAGGAGAAAAGAAAATCGGAGATACAGAAAGGAGAAGGCGCGGAGAAAAAAGAAATAGAAAGATAGACACAAAATAAAACCTGTCATTTTGGCATTAATCAAAAGCGCCCGTGTAAAAGTGTAAATATCAGATTTACGTATGTGAGGTGGACGAGGATGGAGGATCGCGCGTGAAAAAGGACGGAGAAAAAGATTGTCATGCATATTAAAATCACGAGTTATGATTATGTGACAATGTAAAACGTGGAGTCGCGGTTGTATTAGTCTCTTGCTGGGCGATCCGGCAGCTTATTTTGAATATTTCTCGCTGCACGTTCGACCATAGTGGCCTTCATATAGATGTACAGGTAGGGATGGAAATAAACGACTCAGAAATGTATTCGAATATTTGAGAGAAAAACATTTTTGTTTCTCGTTGAAGACTCTTCAAATTCTTCAAACGAGCCTTCAAATCTAAGAAATTGAAGTATGCAAGGGAGGAGTAAAAACAATAGGGCATCTGTCTTTAGCATTTTCATAGACCAGGGAGCAACCAGAAAAATATGCCATCGGTTTTAGTACAGCGCCTAATTCTGCCATAATCAGGACCACGTCTTTTTACCATTGGGCTACCAAGCCTTTTGGCTTTCGCATTTAACGTATTTGACCTATCTGTATTATTAATTTAGAAGCAATTTAAATAGTTTACGCGTCCTTACGAATATTCATCTTTTAAACAAATATGGCCAAGGAAGGATCTATGTATGAAAAACAGCTACAATGATACAATGGTTTCGTAAATCTGGAACTGACTATGTAGATCGTGCAGCCTATCTTATAAATAAATTTCTTGGGATTAAGAGATACAATTGGTTATGATCATTTTTTGAATCAATTTGAATTGATATTATTATAAACAACAGCTTGGTGATTCCGTACTAAAAGGGCTTGCTTCTGACCATGAGCGTCTGCAATACAGGGCTTCTTCAGGCAATGAATAAATTGTCATTTAGAGTCGGTTATACTAAAGAACATTCAAGTTTAGGTTGTTGGTCAGGATCTAATCAGGAAGATGATCTAATAAGTCGAACAATAAGAAACATTGGATTTATATTCAATAAATACTGAAATTAATTTTAATAGGCAAACTTTTCATGTACAGTATTGTATTAATTAAGCCATTCATAAGCTTGCCCAATCGTCTAATTGTTTCAAATGAGGCTTTCGTCGAGGTAAGCGGCTTCTGGTTAAATATTTTTATCCACGGTCATGCATCGGTATAAACTTCATTACCGTTGAGACGCGATCCTTGGGTATTTTCTAAACACGCTACCCGGTGCGAGCGCGCTCACTACAGGATGTCCTTTGGACAACAAATTTCTCACCTACAGCTTAACAAGGCGACTTGTTTAAAATCCATTCCACCGAGAGATTGAAATATGACCGTTTGTATACAAGTCTGGACGACGGAGGGGGTCCATTCATAAATGACGTGATCGACTCCAGGAATGTTTTAAATATGTACCATAAAATGTACGCCTGTAGCTGTTTCCTAACCATTTATATGTTTTTTTTTTCTTTTCGTCCTTCTTCGTCTCTTCTTCGGATTCTTCTTCTTCATCGTTGCTGATGCGAGTCTTCGCCTTCTTCAGGGCGACCACTTCTTCGTCCTCCCCGCATTGAGGATTTTATTCATTCTCTTTTTTCGCCTTCTTGTACATTTTTTTCGTCTAGTCAACTCGTTATTCTTCTCTCTGGGTTTTTTATTTCTTCGATTTGCCCCATTCTTCATTCGTCTACCTTATTCAACCGGTGCATTCGCATGTAATTGGATTAAATTACAATCAATTAGTTTCCGATTCGGATTGGTCACGATATTTACCGGTAAATTTATTCCTGTCGATGTTTTGTTAGATTCTTTTTAAGCAGCATATGTTTTGAATGTATTTACATATATGAGATAAAGCATGTAACAATTATTTTGACACTGTTATTTTTATTGCTGATTTATCTATTTTAATACAAATTATAAATGAAGATATGCTGATGTTAGTAATTTCTGCAGTTACGCTTTGGCTACTTTACTTAATTACTTAACATTGTTTTTGTATTTGGTTTTTATCAAATTTACGTCTTATAAATATGCCAGCCATTTTTTTTAGGAAGCCATTTAAGCACAAAGACGGCGAATTGCGATTAATCATCAAGTAAAAAAATATATTTAGAAGAAACAGAAGAATATGATAATTGAATTTTATGAGTAACCCACAACTACGTTGTTGCCCCCCTTTCTCCGCACAATGGTGGTCGGTATACGAGGAAATGTTTCCCTTTACAAAAACAACGAAAGAAACATGTTTACACGCGTTTAATCTCTGTATGACCAAGTCATAACTGTACCAACAACTATTTCCTCCTGACTTTCTCCTCCTGGTCTTGAAAGGATTAGAAAGATTAGGCTACGGCTTTCTCCTGAGCCGTAGCCCAATCTTTCTAATCTTTTCAAGACGAACTATGTTAAATTGAGGTTCACATTATTCGGTGGATATCCTTAAAGAAAACGACAACAATGGAAAATAAACGTTTGCAACGCAGCTAATCAAACTTTCCAAACAATCTCTACGCTCTGAAGATGGTACCAACAAAACATGGTCAAAAACTACCCTCAAAATATAGTCGCTCTATTCGGCAGACTGCTTGGTTTTCGAGCAAATTCAAAGTTTTTTGGACCTTCATCCTATACCTGTTGTTCTCACTATTTTTTTGGGTGAATCACCTTCGGATGTTAGCCTTCCAAATAAAAATCTGTAGATATTAAACCAGGCGATCGAGGTATCCTAAGTAGTCTCAAATGGTTCCATGGAAACATTAAGTACTGATTGACATTGATGACGTTAAATATGAATTCAAACCAATCTCTTCAGTTCAAAAGTACTTCAAATATGCATTCACCGTTAAATTACTGAAAACATGACATCCAGATATAATTGCCAAAATGTGCCATTTGTCTTCAAAAAGGACACCAATATAACCAGAGAATCGAAACATATTAGAGAAACTAGCGCGTAAAGCAAGGTTTGTAAATTGTCGCACTAGAACCTTACCAATCTAGCCATCTTTTTGTTGATAACGTTGGACTTCTTTTAATGACCAGTGTGTACTATAATTTGCGGACTTTAAGTATCTATGGAAAAAACTTAATTGCTTATCGTGTAATTCCTTTCAAATTCAAGCCGTTGAATAACCAATACAATGGCGTAAATTTTATATTCAGAAACACTCATTCCAATTCATTCAGTTGCTTGGTGTATCGGTAAGCAACTGAGCAGTCTTGAGTTTTTTTTTTCTTTTTAATACTACAAGGATCCGTCCCATTGGCGTACGTTATATTTTAGTGGCGTAAATGCGAGGCAATAAAAAGCATATTAATGCGCTTTAATAAATGCGAGGAAAATTTGTTTCAACATCTGCCGATATGTAGAAATGATCGTAAATGCAGTATGTCGTAATTGACATACCAGCATGTATATGCATCGAACTAATGGACTGTTTTACTCCGTAGCTTCGCTTTGGTTTTATTCTGCCACCGTTATAGATTATGTGCGCAAGATGACTTCAATTACCGAGCGCTTGGTATACATAAATAATTTTTAACGCTCGAAGGAATTATACAGGCAATTACGTATCGTATAGCTTGTGCAAGAGGAAAGAACGTGAGTAGATGTCAATCAATGGGCTTTTATAATACGCGAGAGTACGGACTTGGATGCTGGGAGTGTTGATTTGTATGTTTCTGGATTGAGGAAACACTTATCCGCTATCAATTTGTTCGTACACTTTTAAGCATTTGTGAGGTAATTAAAATGTTAAACGAACCGGACAAGGATACGTGTAAAATCGCGCACTGTTACTCGTAAATGTCTGGAGCTGTATAATTCAGTATTAATTAGCGATGAAACATAAAACTCGTTTGTGTACTGTATTGAAGAGTACGATGAGTTGGTATTAATGGGCCGGGTATGTGCGGAAATTGACTATACCATTTGGACTAACAAGTCCTTTTTGGAATTAATCGGTAAATAATAAGAATACCGCTTTACCTGTATGTTAAACTGGTTGGATTGCCTACCTATGCGAGGACCAAGATTTTCCTAATATTAATCTTCGTCCTTTACGATTGGTATATTTAAATCGAAAACAGTCGTTTCTCGCTTTATTTTGTAAACATCGTTTCCCGAGCACGTCGTTATTAATCTTCTTTAGTGAAGCGAGAATGCGAAGAAGAAGCATTTTCCGCCAACTATTAGTCACGCTTTATTGCAGGCAATTAAGATACTATAAATACTAATTACATAAAATGCGTTTCTGCACTGCTCGCTACAGCTTTTAGATGCTTGCTCGAATTTGAAATCGAGAACGTGTTTGTAACATACAGCGATATACGTCGGCGAGTATTGAAAAGGTGTTGAAAAGCCAAAGGTGCGCAATGCGGTAGATTTGTCAATTCAATTTTTTTGCTTTTAGAATCGCTGCCGATATCATTGAAAGGGATAGACGTAAGACTATATGCGTTCTTATACCTAACAAATTTAGTTGATTTCCCGAGAAGATGTGTATCGTAACGAGCCAATGGACAAATAATATCTTGTACGTACATGACACTAAACCAAGGAATTTTATCGAGATTACTTTGAACTAAGTTAAAACCGAAATTGATATAGTCGCGAGATGTTTCTAAGAAAGGTTATTGCTTACCGTTATCGCGAAGAATAATTTCAAGAATAGCCGCCTATCCTATAACGATAGTGATAGTTTCTATCCGATAACAGCTTAATATGCAAAAAAAAAAAAACCATCAACATCTCCCCGAGGAACTGCACCATCGGTCACTTTACAGCCGTCCTTAATCACCATATCATAGGGGGCATCTATCTGATGCTCGCTAATAACGAAATTAATTCGATGCAAATTATATACGGGAGGGTCGAGTATCAATGTCGGGTAATAAATCAGCGATTTCTCGCAGATATGTAAATAGAGATAAATTCGGATTATGTTTCGCCTATTTTTTTCTTTTTTCGGCTCTAGGGTATCGCTATTATCCCGTTTATGCGTCAGTATTCGTTATTTCGCCGACTCTCGGGCCGTAGGGCAACCTAGATACCGATCTCGCGTATATATATGTACGTGTGTGTGGAAATTAAAATTAAAAATTAAAAATATCGCATTTTTGCAACGCAATATTTATACGTGCATGCAAATTGGAACATGTGTACGAGGTACCTTTTTTTAATATTTAAATTTGTGTTTCCGGATTTTTTTTTTTTTTCGTTCGCTATACACGTGGATATGAATATTTTTGTTATAATTAATCGAGACAATTTAATTGGAATTAAAATGGTCGAGTTAGATTGTAGAATAATAAATTGAACGTCGGCCGTTTAAAAAAATATGATTAATACTAAATTTATGCTATACTTCATATACTATCAAATTCTAGGTCCACATTTATATCCTGCGTTATGTACAACTGTACGGCTCGTTATAAACGTGATTAATGAATCTTCCAACTGTGAGTAATTAGCAAAACTAGAAGAAAACGGATGTACCTACCAGTGTTGCCAGGTCCAAAAAAATACGAATAATAAAAAAATGTTGGATTTTTACCAATTTGTTTACATTTACAAATTATTCATACTCAGTGAAAGTGCTCAGGAGCGGATTCCGGCTTTTTCGTCCATTAGCGGGGACTATCCGCTCATGAGGAATGTAAAACAAGACAGACAAGATAATTCTCCAACGTCCAATCAAAAAATTCGAAACTGTGTTTATATAAAATACAAGTTTTATTAAAAAAAAGTTCAGAAGCCACCCGGTGATTGTAGTTCTTGCTATCCTCCTTTTTTTTTTTTATTTGAGGTTCATGTGGCCGGAAAACTAGCCACATTTATTGCCACCCGTGGTCGAGCACCTTTTCCGATTACCAAAAGCTTTTCTTTTTGTTCAGTTTATTGGTACAAACAATATGGTCAATCTTTCTATTGAGAATTTACCAGTAACACATTTTTTGCCTTTGATTCCTAAGTTTTATCAATTGAATCTCGAAGGTATCTATCTTATTAACACTACAGGCAACTTTTCCAAAAACTGTTCCACATCTTGATCAACTTGATTAAGCCCGACACGTATTGAAACTAATGTTATGTTTCCCCATCTTTGTAGACTCCAATGCAATTCAGTCCGGAGTCACTTCCTTACAATATCTTTCCATTCTTTTTCAATTTTTTCGATGGTTTCATGTGTCTTCTCAATTTCATTCTTTATCTCTTCATAATACTAATAATACACACATTACATAAATCCTATGGAAAATCCTTGAGAATTTCCAACATTTCCGGTTGTATTTTCCTTAATACTCCAGACTGTTCGTCTTTGTTACAATTTATAGAAGTAAAGAATCATTATCGTAATCGTTATCAGGAACATCGGGCTGAATTTATTAAAAATCTTTCGCTTATCTCCCCATCTAATTGAATAAAAATGCTCGAGACGGTAATACTTACCCCGGTGCGGCGGTATGACAAACTTACCCGACGACGAAATATATTTGAAGGTACATTAAGCGGGGAATGAAGGCCGATATATGGCAGCAGCGTTGACTAATTCACGACGTCAACATTGAGTTATGATGGCGGTGGACCGGCGCACCACGAGCCCATAATCGCACGCCCGATCTAAGGTATTAAACAAACTCACAAATTAGGTCTTAAGCGTTCAGCATTGTGAACAGTCGTTACGATGAGGACGTATTTTATCCCCGTATTCCCGCGTTTGTACAATGGTACGAGAAAGTTTTGCGATAAGTCGCGACGAAAATAAATGTAATTTTTAGAATCTTCAATGGTTTTCGAGAAATTTGAGTTCGAATGTTATTAAATGATTTTATTGTTTCCATGCGGTTTCATAGTGATACACCTGGAGGTCGTACATGAACATTAAATAACTAATCAGCAACCTCAAAATCTAAAATTCAGTCGATAAATACATCGCGAACGTACGCATATATATTTATATAAAAGTCGGCAAAAAATAGGATCGATTCCGTTAAGCAGGGAAAAGTTTTAACTCATCCGAATCGATCGTCTGCACGCTATTCGTCTTGTCGTAAACACAATTGGCACCGTATTTATTTCCGAGCTGTCATCGGGATAGCTTTTCGCGCAGATTATCCGGGAGAAGCCGCGTCGACCGAAATGCGCGGCTAGCGTGTGGCAGGTGTTTGAAATCGCGCGCGGCCAACGGGATTAACGCATACGTTCCTGTTTTAATAATGGATATTCGCAGAATGTTTGTTTTATCATGTCCACAACGTACACTTTCCGATGATGAGGAGGAGATCGAACGTTCCAATTGCTCGCCTGCATACGCTCGTTTATAAGTTGGAAAAGGAACGGATTATTTCCTCAAAGGAACGATATACCGGCAGGTATATTCTTTGCGTGCGGTTTATTTTGATTTGATCGATCTGTATTTAGCTTACGTCATCATTTTCGCCGTCGTGCATCATTTTTTTGCCGTCACTTCTAGCTCTCGTTACTTTTTTTTCTCTTCCATCGCGTACGTGTGATCGGAAAAGGCGAAGAAATGTTTCGCCACTGTTTAATTTCTGAAATATACACCAGGTTGTGCCGCAGTGTCGATATATGTGTGTTTAGGTGCGTTTCTTTCATTCTTTTTTGTATATGGATCGTGTAAACGGACTGAATTGTGAAATATGGATGGAGAAAATGTAATATAAATAATTACTTGTTATGTGCGTGTGTATTTTTTTTTTCTGTGATCGATTTTGAAATATCGCGAAGACTACTTATTTTTTGGGCGTAGGACATAGGACATCGCGAAAGTACGGTGGGAATTAGGAAAGTTCGCATAATGCAAATAAATACGATTAGCGGCCCACCGCAGAATTAAGAATTGGCGTACCGCGAAACTATACACAGGTTAAATTAATGCGCTGCCTGGACGCTGTATCAATACAACGGACCGATAAATTCATATCGGTTTAGCAAGTTCGCGATAATTTTTATGCATACTTTTAGGGCCGTGATTAGAGAGGTCAAAGGCGGATGAAATTATTACTTTTTTGCGGAGACTAGACAGACTCGTGTTTTGTCGACTCGGGGACACCAGTAGGCAAAACGAAACCATTCTCATGACACGAATAGACACGAGTCTATCTAGTCGCTGCAAAAAAGTAATAATTCCACCTGCCTTTGCCATCTCTAGTCATGATACTCTCTTAATTAATTGTGAACTTTCATTTTTTTTATAATAAAATAACACCTACATTGCTGCACAAAAGAAAGAAACACTTGACCATTCTTAATAGAGACGCCTAAAAAAAGACACTAAATTTCTTGCGATATGCCCAGCCTCAGACGGTCTCCATAATATTTATTTATTTTAATCCTCGAATTACGTACATCTCCTTGCACTAATACGGTCGCCATGATTAGGAGAGAAGCATCGGAAGGTTACGTACATTAAACAGCCATCGTTTATCAAAATACCTTAAAGCCTAACCTCAACTAAACGGCGAACAAAAGCCGATTCGAAACAGTGCGCAATGAAAAGAGCCTTATACCTATAAGATAATGGTGTTTGTTTTGGGACCTTATCCCATTCATTCATTCAAACTCGAGGACAATAATTGTGGATCTCGGATCTCGTTTATGCTCGTCATTATTGCCATCACGGCCGCTCGTATTTTAAACGCTATATGCCCGTTTATAAAACAACACAATGCCGGGGAGTCGCGTACACAACGACACATAGCAATGCCTACACATGCATATACCTGCCTCGGACGATAAAAGGACCACCACCTCCTCGCTCGCCGTTCGTGGCCATTCCGTATACCCGTTTAACGCAAACGACGCCACTTCTATTCATTGAATTTGAATACCCCTCGAATAAATAAGCCAGATTACACTGGAAGCTAACTTTTTACGACTCTTGTTTATATAGTTTTGGTGGTTCGTTTTCTTTTTGGGTTGTCAGTGCCTTTTCATATATTTTATGGACCGACGTGGAATTAATTTCGTACCTTATGGGGGTTAGCCAGAAAAATCGAAAAGTTATCTTTTTCGTCTTCTCGAAGGTAGACGTTCTTGTCCTTTTTCTTATGTACCTTGCAATTATTATAGTTGTATTCTCCCGAATATTATTCAGGAACAATTTTCAATTTAAAAATACCTTTCTTAAGATCGGTATAAATGCTCTTCTTGCATCATTCTCGATCGTAAAACTACTTTAACTGCAATTTGCAACTATACACCTTCTCAAGCAATAAAACTAGCAATAATTGCGAAGGTCTTTAGCGAAGCGCAGAGACAACAACGGGAGGTTTAACGATTTCTTTCGAAAAGAAAAAAAACGTACCGTGAGGAGGCACCTAAGTGCCAGGATTCCGGAAACTGAGACCACCCAAGTACGACAATGGCTTACGCGTACAACCTTTGACAAATGGCAACACATATTTGTCAGGCCAAAAGCCTTTACTACACAGCAGCGTCGAGAATAACTCCCTTTCTTTATCTGACGATGCGAATAAGTTACGACCATTCGGTAATTGACCAATCAGGAAGCGAGAAAACGAACGATTTGTTCCAGATGAAAACATCGCTGGTTAAGGTTTAAGCACAACGTGTGACCGTTGCTCCGGCTCCTGCTGATGTATCCGAAAGATTTAGTTTCTAATGGAATTTGTGCACTTTCTATTTGATTATCCCTTGGGTGTCTTTTTCCACTTAAAAGAAGTAAAGAAGACCTAGTTTCCGTTGTAATCGTTGCAATAGCGCGGAAATCTTCTATTTTACGACGAGTCATCGAGGTAATTAGAAGTATAATTCTGGCAATTTCCTTTGACAATAACAAAGAACTATCTCTCGTGTACATCGTACACAAATTACCAAAAACACACATACAGACAAAGTAGATAATAACACCGGTAACAATGGCTAAAAAAGTTTATGTACTCTTAAACAATAGAGCGCTTAACTAGGTACATGCATACAGTAGCGCCATCTGTAAAGCTTTCTCTATCTCTCATAATTATCATCATCTTGATTGTAATTTTAGTCGTGTAATGCTAAATACCCGTATACGCATACGTTTTAATGGTGAACACTCAAGAAGTTGCTCATTTCCTCTGCTGCGAAGGATGTTATAAGCAGCTGAGGTTGCTTAGTTTTAAACGCAATTGCTTGATTATCTTGTTAGTTTGAATACTAGAATGTAATTAGTTGATGTACTTTACCAGGAAGACATAATAACTTATAAAAGATTGTTTTTTCCGATGTTTTTTAGAAATAATTGAAGCTTTTGAAAACTTCAATAGTGCAAGGTGATTTCGTTAGGCGGCGACAATGAAAAAGAATTTCGGTTAACTGCTTTGGGCTAGATGGTGATGTAAAGAGCTATTCGTATGTGTGGGTTTTCAGTAAACGAAATGTCCCAGCGTATCATCAGGATCCCGGTGTACGAGTTTTAATATTTACGTTCGTGAGAGCAGATGACAAAGGTATCATTGGCGTACCTGTACCAACACTTTGGGTTAAGGTTGTTCTAACTCGAAAACCATGAGTATAGACTAATAGAAAAAGAAAAGAATTATTTTTCATGAAAGTTAAAGTTACAGAGAATTATCAAAAATAATTTGAAATTCTTGTACATTTGTTTTTTGATTAAAATTATTTTTTTTGCTGTTAAAAACATGAATTTTCTTTTTTTTTAGAGATCGCTGATGAAACGCCCAAAAAAAGGGAAAGTCTTAAATATACCAATTTATAAAAGTTGTTGCATAACGGATTAACAATAAGGAGAGATTTTGAGTATGTTCAAATAAAGCATTATCGCTAAAATAGATTACTTTTGTTATCTGCAGCATGGAGACACAATACAAAGCCACCAGAAAACGGTTGATGCAGTATTATAGATCTCTCCTCCTCAACATCCTGTATCCTCCAGAGACCTTAATTTTTCAACTAGTTCAACAGCTATAAACTTAGTCCCTTTGAGCAAAAAAAGCTTTTCGCAATGTCTATAACCCGATACGTTTACTACAACCACCATTTATTAATTTTAAGAGAAAGTTCAATAGATCCTTCTCGAGCAACAGAACTAGCCCCTTCTGTGAATTCGATACAACTATTTACAATTATCCTTTTACGCTTTCCTTTGTTGCGGCGATTTTATCTAATCGAAATAAGGACAAGAAATCACTTTACCTGTCCATTCTTGTCCATCTCGTTGTTGGTTAGCTTGACCTTCTCGAAGGACACCACTTGCTTCCTCAGCTGTTCTCCGGAAAATGGCGAGTCCGGGTGAGCGTACATCCGACAGGGGGCAGGCGGATCCGCTTTGCCGGCGACCAACCATGAAGACCGATGATAAGCGTATCGGTATCTCTTATTGTCTACTGGGACGATGTCTAATAGGACGGCGTATCGTTGTTCCGGTCTAATGCCGGTGAACGATACCCTCAACGTCGGAAACATACGCCTGGAAAACGAAAGAAAAAGAAACGGTATAGACGCCACTTAATAGGAGCGAGAAGGATACACGGTATGCATCAATAATTACTACATTAGGCATGGGTATTCGTACATATCTTAGCATATATATACATACGTGAGATATGTTCTTAAGAGAACTACCTTTTACATGTAAAACATGCGGTGAATAACATCTTTTGAAGCAGTTTACATACACAAAATAAAATATTTTTTCATTATTAATATAAGTAAACCCTCATCAACACCGTTCCGCAATCGGGGAAGACCATAGCGCGTAAGATTAAATTTCAAGAGAGCTATTCACCTCGCTCTTATAGAATTTAATGAAACGCCGACTTTATAGAAATAGATAAATTAATGAATGGAAATGCAACAGTTGACATTTTAATTAATGTAAATTTACATGTATTGTGATTTAATTCAAATTTTAATATTGGTTGCGCCATCTATATTCAGTTGACTTAAATTTTAATATTATGATTTTTTAATTAATTTCATATTGTTATTTATCATTATTTTCATTTATTTTCATTATTACGAACATCGCATATTGTTACTTTCTTTTAGCAACAATTCCCTTGGCGCAACGCCAATTTTAGTAAAATCCTAAAAGTACACGGACCTTAAAGCATTCGAAATGAATCGCCAGTTGTTGGATAACATTTTATGGAAAACGATGAAGCAACTATTTCGTCGAGTATTACTATTAATATTCAGTTCTAAGATATGATTTATACAATTCATGATAAATTAGTAGAAAATATGAACCAAGAGAAAGTTATTTTCTTTTCTTATTACTGTTGGTCCTGCAGCTTTAACAGAATTTCCATTGAAACGGATTTTTCTGATGTTCCATTACGAACATCATCAATCCTATTTTGAAGAGCTTTTTAAGTTGTTGTTTAATACCTGCAAGAACAAGTTAGCTGGAATCTTCCATTAAAAACGCAACGGTCAGAAATTGCATTTAATTTCTTCAGATCCCACGCTATGCTACATCGACGTTTTATTTTCTTGCATTAACATCAAAATTGGACTCTTTGTACCCTGTTATCTGCAATACATTAGTTGGCTTAATGTCAACATTGGTTTTAGAAGTCTAAAACTTGGATAAATTTTATTCATCAACGACTGAAATAAATTCCTTTGCTCTTAAAATGTATCATTCTTTTAAATAACCGTGTATATCCTATAGCCTATACAGGCGAGAATTTTGCGAAACAATTCCATTAAGATGTTCCGCGCCGGGAATTGTACACATAGTTCGGCTTGTATTGTATAATTATTGCATTGTACAAGTCTCTATTTTGCACAGTTGTAACTTGTAGCTGAACGGTTATTGCAATTATGTCCAATAAAAGCTTTCTACTTCTTTTTCCTGGGACGTGTTCGCGGTAATTGCTCGCTAATTATGTAATTGCGGACGATTTAAATTGCTTAATCTTGCATTTAAAGTGCTTAATATCGTTTTTCCAATTGGATTTCGATGTATAGAAGAAAAAGCAACGCGCTAAAATCACCATGTTGCACTCGAGTTGGTTAATATACGTATTCGGTAGGTATATTTTAATCCTTTTTTTTTTCGTTTTTGCCTTTTTTTTCATGATGATTTCGTGGAAGCAATTCGATGAAGTAATCAGTTTGTTTAATATTTTTCTAATCGATCAAAAACTTCACATAATTCGGGATCTAATGCTTTTTGTAATGACGTGAAGTTTTGTATAGTTCTTATGGATCGGTATGCCAAGTAACGCAAACATTCTTTGTTTCGTTTCAGGAACTTTTGGTAAAAAAGAAACTAACCTTCAATAGATAATTGTAATAATTTTGGAATTTTTGGTAATAAGCAGTCGTGTCTCTTTGACGCTTACGTTACATGTATTTTGCTATCGTATCCACCATATCCAAGAGCGTAATCAGTAGAGATGACAAAGGCAGGTAGAATTATTCCTTTTTTGGAGCGACTAGATAGATTCGTGTCTATTCGCCTCATGAGAATGGATTCGTGTTGTCCCCGAGAGTCGACGAAACACGAGTCTGTCTAGTCTCCGCAAAAAAGTAATAACTTCATCCGCCTTTGTCCTCTCTAGCAATCAGGTAAGGAAATGGATAAACATTTGCCCTTCCCCAGCATTCAAATCGGGCGGTTTATTCCACCAGAGTAAACTGATTTATTTGAAAATTTTAAAAGCACCTTCTCATTACGCGGGTCAATATCTTAAGTTTTCGTTACCATAATTGTAAGTACTATGGAAGATTTGATTAGCGGAAATAGCCACATCAAACATTTTAATGCTTCCAATGAATATATTCGTAAACTCTTCCTCCGATGAAAAAAGTTATTTTCAGGTTCAACGATGATTTCAGTTTAGGCAACGTTACCGCAAGACGTATCTTATTTATTTATTATACTCCTCACGTGTAATTTATTCCTCGAGTCTGCCATTCCGTATCGTACTGTGCAGATGCACGCGTACCCTAAGGTGGAAGAGAGAGCGTAATTTATGCAATAAAACTTTATAATCCTTACATTAGTGAGACCGGCTTAGCTGCTTAATAAAATAATATATGTGCATGTGTATTATAGGTAGCACTTCGTATATTAACATATATATTAGATTTTAATTGCATGATAGGCCATATACACACATCGTACACCTTTGCGGGTTGGTTGAAGCTATCACGACACGCCGCGACGTGATAGCTTGATAACATTCAAAAGTCCTTGTTCATCGTCAGCGTTCGTGATGAAATTCTGTTGTCGGTCCCATTGCGTCGTAGATTATTTAATGGCTTCATTTACGGACGAAATGCGAAGCTGTTTTGGTTTAATATGGAAACTCCTTGACGTAATAAGGGTGCATGCGAATATGACGGGTAAATATGAGATGAAAGTGGGGAATTTGAATTTTCGTTTGAAAGAGGATCATCACAATTATTATTAGCTTCGGCTCACTTTCTAACGCGACCTTTCCAGAAAGTCAATAAAATGGTGCATATATTACCTTCGTATGTCATATTTAATAAGCACCTTCCTCGAATAAATATATCAAGATTGTATACTCCAGTTATATTATTGAAAGTTAAATACTACATTCAAGTAGCTTAAACTCGTATTTATTATGAATTATGTTATGATATTATAATCATCGTTTAACGAAATAAACCAGGTTTCACCACCTAAGGTGTGTCAATTTCGCTCCTTTGGAATTCCATTTTCAATAATGTTCGTTAATAAACGCTTTCTCAAACATTAAAGCGTCTTTGATTATTCGTTCAGGTGAAAATAGCAACTGTTATACACTTTGTGTAAAGGTTAATCTGCATACATTATGTGCAATGTGGTTTTCTAAACATATTAAGGTAAGTTTCGCAATACCCAACACGATACACCATACGGAAAATATTATCGATAATTGAATATTTTGCAATGCGGTGCGTTACACCTCACGAACGTAATTCCACGTTTTGGAATCGCAAAAAAGCAGAAAGTTGTACAAAAAAATTGCTTTAAACAAACGCCTTCGGAGAGTTTCTGCATAGGATCAATCTGTTCGTCACTCTGAGATGAACTCCATCAGAACAGCCTGGTGGGACACTGCAAAACGTCTGCTCACAAATCTATATCGATGTTCCGATAAGAGATATCTTAAAAAGTGTTGCTAAGTTGTTAAATAGGTGTTAATAGCTGCGTGGGAGTGTCATCATCTTCATGAACAGGAATAACTTAGATACCAGCAGAGAAAGACCGATGATGAAAAAGAGTACTTAATGGCTGAGCTAAAACAGAAGAACAGTTCCTCGGGATGAAGCCACGTATATTGCAACACGAATCTTTATCCTTTTCAAAACAATGGAGAACATACCATTCCCGGAGACATTCAATATCAATCTAAGAGGAATCCAAAGACTAACGATGAAGCAGAGAAGAGCCATACATGAAATTAAAGAAAAGGCAAACCAACTGCTCCGTTTTCGGCTCATATGAAATAACATGTTCAAACATTTACGAGATAACGTAGAATTACTTGAATTAAAAGAAGCTAGTCTGAGGATCCAATAAATTACAAATTAAGACGCGTTTCTCCCTTCCATATAAGCATGCTCTATCATCTAGAAAATTTCTTTTTATATATGCATTTTTTAAGTCAACAGACTTTAATAGGTTCTTCGACGGTATCTTACACACACATACACACATAAATATGCACTTTTCTTCGAAGCAAAGCAACGAAAACGAAAACCTTTATCTGATTACGAATGTAACAGCTCATCATTTTAATTACATTACCGAGGTTAGTCCGTCGAAACCGAATGCGCGCCGAAGAAAAAACAAAGCTGCACGCACGAAATTGTAGCAGCAGATGAAGAACACGACGTCGGGACGAATTAATTCGTGTATTAACGAGTAGCCGACGATGTACGTGGCGTACGTATATGCATTTTTAATTACGAAGTCCGGAAATGATATCTGAAAGTCTCAATGGAGAAAAGAGAACAAGAGGAATTAAAATCGTGGTAGCTTAACGTCGAAAACAGACGATCAACACGATGCACGGCGTTCAGGATGATGTTTTCCTATTAAAGTTCTTGCCTAGTCATCGAGGAAGTTATACATCGTGATGGAAGGATGCATGTAAATGAAGGTTAGAGCGAGCGGCTACGGATGATAACTTAATAGCTTTTGAAATTGTTGTGAATTGTGGTAGAAAAACAACTCTTGTTTTGAAGAAACTAAAGAAACTAATGTAAGAATACAAGAACTCGTGAATGTTCCTTTTCTTTGGTAATCTTTGCCCGACAAGAAAACTCTTTAACCTATTTACAATGGGAGTATTCGAGTATAGATGTCACCCAATTGAAGGTTTCAAAAAGCTTAGACCGAAAAGCTTCCAACAACGGAACATCTTCGATAAATATTCGGGCGCGGATTACTGTGCAAAGGCCAAGAGTCTGCGCTCTAATATCGTGAGCACATTTAATAATAACGCAAACACTTACATCACACTATTGCAACATTACAGAACGTTTTCCTGTTGTCTGTCGCAATTATATTTCCTGAAATTTTATGTATCAAGATGACAATTCGTGCATTTCCGTATTTCTAGCAGCGTCAAAGCTGACTTGGTCCCGCAGCCGTTGAGTGAGACGCGGCCCAAACTCGTCGATATATACGTAGCATCTAATTTTCGCATTACTACGCGTGTAAATAAACGTACTATACTTTCCCAAACGAGCATTAACATCGCACCTAAACGTGGTATTTCGTATTTACAGTATTCTGCATCGTAAATTCTCTAATGCGTCGAACGTTTATAAACAAAAGAAGAAAAGGAAAAGCGACGAACTACCTTTCTCATCCGCGCGCGGTGTTAAAATGTCCAAATTACCTGCGCTCAAAGTCGACAACGTGTAATTAGGGTTTCCGTGCTCGCTATAGAGGGATGATGGCCTGTCCGTATAGGTGCGACTACGTACATGTGTTTATAGATCGCCGCTTGCGTGCTCCGAGGTGTAAAAATTACAGTTCTCATCAGTAATTTCGATTCCGAAGTCGGAGTTGAAGGCAAAAAAAAAAAACATATTAATATTCCATGGCTGCGATCCGTTGATGCGAATGGCAAGTCAGTCGGTCGAAAGGATGCGCGCGGTGTTATGACATGTTTGACTGCGCCTTGTTCCGTTTTTTTTTTCTTTTCTTTTCTTCGCTGAATTATCGACGGTCCGTCTCCGTCGGAACTTTAATCGTTTAATTGCGGATCTGTCGAATTGGGCGCGAACAGATCTCTTTAAATTAATTACGGATTGAGGCGCGCGGTGAGCTTAAACAACGGTCGACTGCGATAGTAATTAGCGGAGTGGAGAACAGGTGCGTCGTCGTATCGGCGTCTAATAAATTAACCGTTTACGTTTGATAAGGAGTTATAATTAGGGTTTTTGAAAAAGTTGAGGTAAGCAATGCTCCAATGCTCCAGTGGAAACAATAGTCACTTAATACATGTTAAGAATACATTAATGTACTTATAGTTTTTGCTTTCTTTTGAGTTGTCGTCTATAATTGACGAAGGAAATAATCAGCTAGCAGTAACACATTGATATTGCTTTTCCATCTTCCTTCTTCGCTGTACTCATCACGAGTACGCTTTTCCTACGCTTCACTAAATCAGCAGAGACTAGACGGATCCGTGCTTTGTCGGCTCTCGCGGAAACCTGTAAGCAACACGAGCAATCCGTTTTCATGAGACGAATAAACGCGAGTCCGTCTAGTCTCCGTTAATTTCGTGAAGCGCAATTCGTTTCTGCAGGCTTACTCACCGTTATCAGAGAAGGAATTCAAATGGAAGTGAAGTAAGTGAAACTTTAAGGACATACTTCACCCAAATTCATGAAAAAAACATGTTCTCGATCGGTTCTTTGTAATCTTCGGGCGCCTTTCCCAAATTCCCAAAGAAGTTATCTGCCGATTGACAGACTGCGTCCAAATGCTGTATTTCCTTATTTTGAAGAAGTTTTTCAAAATTGGCTTTATTGAGCTCAGAGAACTGTTCATAAAAGTACTTGAATACCGATGCATTCTTATCCATGGCTTTTACCAAATTTTTGATGAGGTCGAGCTTGATATGCAAAGGAGGAACGATCTTTGCAACATGTTCAATACACTAAATTCATTCTGAATAGGTATTTCAATCTAAGAAGCAACCAAGCTAGAAATCGTCGGACGCCTAGTTCAGAAACGTGCTTCATGGATTCTTTTCCAAATATTTTATTCAACAGTTTCATCTTGATAAAGGATGCTCACGCCGCAAAGAAGGCTTAACAATCAGAGCTTCTTCCATATATTCTCTTTTGATGGCTGACATTAATTCACCAAGATGGTGAAATTAAATATTCTTTCTCAAAGTAATATTATCATGCTCTTTCCTTTCTTTTACCGCCTTTAATCATTTAAACACGAGTGTAACAATATCATTATTTGCTATTGATGCAAAAGCACAAATGAGATAGGATGAGTAGTTCCTTCGCATCTTAACAACTCACATATTTTGACCCAATTAGTTTGGAAAAGCTGGTTACGTTCGAAAACGTAATAAAATGCTACAATAAATAATACTGACATTCTATTTACTTCAAGATCAAATAGTGGCAAATTACGCAACATACTAAATCATAATTTTAAATGTTATGCAGGTAAACTAATTGAACACGAACGTAAACTTAAACAACCACTATATTGGAAGCACCACTTTATCTACGTACACTTTAATTATTTCTCCTTTGTTATCTTTCCTAAGACCCATTCCCTGCATCGCGTAATCTAAATTATGGACATCAATGTAATTATATGTAGGTACCTACATAACGCCAAATATTTCATTACAACCAATAAAATATATAACGTCCTCTATATTGCGCACAGGTGGTTGCCGCTTCTTGGCCGGTATAATTCCTCTAATTAAAAGAAAAAAAAAAAAGAAAATAGCCTGTATTACAATGGCAAACATGCACACATGCTCATCGTAAAAGGTTGCGCACGTAGAGTCCATATCGGCTCTCCGGTATTTCGATCGGAATTATATACCATTCAACTCAATTATGTGCACTAAAACTGTCCTTTAGAAGATGTATTAGAATGTCATTACACGTACGGAGGATGTGTGTAGGACGTGGTGCTTGACATGCGGGTAGTAGCAATACCACGCGCCTTTTCTCTATTTCCAGCAATAAACTAGACAAATATAATTAGTATTGTAACAGGATAATTGTTGTGGAATTTTTTCTGCCGTTTATACTGTACGTATCGCTATAGTATTAATAATTAGCAAGCTATACGTTTACCGTTTTTCATGAATAAAGATGAGTTTGAATGATGGAACGTTTCGTTCTTCTACTCGTTTCTACACTTAACTGCGAAAAAAAAAAACGCGATCTAATTGAATTTCTCTTCGTGTCGTGAGAAACGCTCTTAACGTTGACGATAAATCTATTATTTGGGAATTCGCAAAATTCTCAATTCGCGAATTTTGAAAGTCATTTTTGGTCCGATTGCTCCTAGTGTGAAGCACTTTCGCCCCCTGGAATCTGTCTCCTTGTACGTTTCATTGGGTTGGGGGCCGGGACTACAAGCTTCATTCCGACCTCATCCAAGTACTCGTTGACATTCTACGCCGTGTAAATGGAACAAAAGGAACTACGTTTTATCCGAAAATGGCGTTCATATACTTTATAGCCGAAGTAGAACTTCCATCAACATCGCAAGCTTAGGCTAGTTTGAGCCATTTACTTAGCTAAGCTTACTAAGCTTTACTTAGTAAGCTAAAATATACGAAACTTTCATGAAAAAAAAGGACATTACACAATTATTCATACTTAACCTTTAAATATCGTTTTATGCCTTCCTTTTAATTCTATGATTTTCAAGAAAATCTATTTTATATGCAATTGAACGAATGGCATATCATATATCTCATGTTAACCTATAAAATTACTAGCCTGTTAATAGAATTTCCGTACAACCTACTTATTTATTTAATATTACATTGAAATAAAGCTCGTACTCTAAATAGATGCGCAATTCTTAAAATTTCTTTCATGTCTTGCAACCGACTATAGCCGATTGATTTAATTGAATTATTCGTTACTGTATTTAAATCAATGAACTTATTAATTTAAATGATGTCTACTCTAATAAATTTGCTACGTTTAATTATTTATTGCATTATTTTTATCAATTAATTAGACAGCTGCGTCTAATGCGACAATCATCGTCGCTTTCCGCCTTAGAAACGTACAGAGCAGAAGACCTATACGTTGTAATAATTTGTCGGTACAAGTGAGTTTATTGCCGCTCTTATAAGTTTATCTCGTCACGTTTTACGATGCACTACGTTTTTAAAATTATGGAAAGAAGAACATGTGTTAAAAGCATTCACCGGGCTTTTGTAAACAGTACCGCTGATGTTAGGAGTTACATCCATGTAACGAAATTAAATGAAAGATTATCCGTTTAGAAAGGACCCGCTGAACTATAAGAATAATATTAAACTACTTGTGTGGGAACTCAGAAAATCAGTTTTTTCTTTTTTCTACATAAATCTCATGGCGCTTTGAGTCTTGTCGGAAGCTTCTGGATTAATTTGGGATGCTGTCATTAAGGGTAATTAAAAAGAAGAAACGCACCTCGGAGGTCCATGGATATCGTGCGGTATTATACAGTGTTTGTTCGAAATATTTCTATTTCATTTCTATTTTTCGCTAAAGATTCATCGTTTGGACTATTCTTTGGCCTCTGATGTATTATGTTCCGCCAACAGTTATGAAACGCCAAAAATCATCCAGATTGCGCTTTTAACATCGCATTAAAGTAGCCACACGTTCGTGTAAGGTCAATTGTGACCTTATCTTATATCTTCTCGACATCTGCACAGGATTCTTGCTAAATGTTACTTTTACTTCTAACAGCGCCAGCTATTTCCGAGACCAGGTAATTTTCGAGCCTCTCTCGTAATATATAACTTATGGTATCGATGGAATCACTCACAACGAATGCATGTCTCTCTCTCTATCTCATACCGTTATTTGGCAAAAATGGCGCCAAAAATAAGGATATGAGAAAGGGGGAAACTCGGAGTAACGTTAGTGACGCCTGAATTAATCAGAAACATGTTCGTTGGACTTCAGTAATACCCTTTTATGAATTAAAAGGAGAACATGGCTTACGTAAGCAAAATTATAATAGCTTAAATAGGAGAAGTAACACGTCTTTAGGCCAGAATTTCAATAAAGCAATTACTTCAACTTCGTCACCCACTAAGTCAAAATTTTTATAATGAAAAATGCCTAAAAATTATAAAAAAACAAAATGGACATATGTATGTCGGACTGTATAAACACTCGAAGTTATATAAACAATTTTTTTCTTATACTCAAGAAATTAACTTCAAACATGTTCTTCGTAATACTGAAACTTTCTTGTTACTACGTCTTTCCCTCATTCTTATCGTCCTATCACCTTCACGAGCGTTTTATAACGTCACACAGAATTCCTTCCTTATCACGGAATCGCATCGATACAACGGTTACCTGCACCAACGACGTTAATAATTTCAAATTACAGCATTAACTTGTTGGCAAGTCCCTATCTTCTCGCAAGCTACACGTACCTAATTATATAATATCACAATTTATTGTAATTACACCGTTCGCTCAATTACACGTTCGTCGGGTTACTGAAACGTCTGTTCAAAAAAAATATATTAAGAAAAAATAGGTTATAGCAAATTTCAATCGTTCAATTCAGATTATTTCATTGCTTATACATAAAATCAAAACACGCTTTTTTATTTAAGAATAACGTTGTCTGGTTGCGAATAATATATTTATAGTGAGAGTTCAAAACAATCGTTCTTTTTCAGAACACCTTCAAAAATATTTGGATTTTACTTTACGCATCCTTCAAATAAAACATTCAAATTGATTGATATTTAGGTGATAATAAAGAAAGCTATGTTTCCCTTCACGTACGCTAAAATTAAATCGAAGTTGAAATTAAAAAAGACGTGGTCGAAAAGTCAAGCATTTTTAGGCTTCCTGCTGGTGAACTAAAATAGCTTTATTTTAATCGACAAGCGCTAAAATACATAAAATATGGTTCAGATTGCAGGCACATCTAACCTAATTTGTGGCGTTTCAAATTGAATTACGCCATAAACTCTGAAGAGTATCAATTTTTCAGAGTAGTTCCTTGATTGTTATTTGAATAGAAAAGTCTCGACGTCCAAAAAACCGCTTGGAAGTATATCTTTCACTAATCAAGAAAGTAACAGCTTTAAACGTAAAATATTGTGCAATGTCATCAAATTAAAAGTTGAGTGTAATAAAGTCTAGTAAGTAAAAAGTAAACTCTAACGAGATTATAATAATAAAATACTATTAGTGTTCACAATCTAACATTTAGCAATCTGACATTAGCGAGTACCTGCTACAATGAGAACATTTCCTGGCGGGCTTGAAATAGGCAAAAGTATTTAATTGGCTTAATTATGATGAAGATTTTCAAATTGGTTTTGAAAATCGGGTTTTGGAAAATTGGCTTCTAACATAATTTTTTAAGCCGCCTGCTTAGACAAACCGTTAATCGTTCCTTTTAAAACCGGTTTTATGAAGGGGCGCTTTTCCCAGAATTACTTTACTTCCTTACGCGAGTCTCCCCAGCAGTAACCAAGAAATGTTCGTGTTTCAATTTTAAAAATTTTATCAATATCGAATAAACTATTCGAATATATCTGCCGTGCGAGGATTCAACTTAATGATCGTCTCTGAGATCTTATGCCTTTGAATACTGAAAATTACTATCGGACTGGACGATTCTTTAGTGAATGTTATTTATTTTTTTGCGGAAAAATATTTAATTAGAAACGAAGAAAATAGAGAAAGGACGAGTTATTTAGCTGTTCCACCGGGGTGATCGTTGTAGGGGGACGAGTTTTCCTTTGTCGCGCTAAAACATATTAAATAAGTTTTACGCCTAATACATACAATATTATGCGTGCGCATAAGGACTTGTTTAACACTAGACATCTGGATAATTAAAAGAATATGAGCAATTGTTTAAGCAGCTTCTCATGGCTTAGCTACACTAAATCAATCTGTCCCGACAGGTAATTATTTCATATCACGACATACATTTACGCTTTACATTACACCACAGCCTTTTTCATGTTTCTTTCTCCAATTAAATTTTGGCTAAAATCTTGACCGCGTTATGAGTTTAATTGCAATAATTTATATCCTTTTTAACGCTAATTGTAATTTTAGAGGCGAAAATTATGGAAAATGATTTAATAAACACACCCGCAGGCAATTAATATCGGCATTTAAGACTTCCACTCTCCAAATTCGTAATTCCCAACTGGAAGACAATCTCACGTGTGTAACAACTACACTGTTCTAATGCAATATTCATCATTGCTTAGCGTTAGACTTGGTAGCTTAGAATGGGCAACTACCAATTAGTACCGTTTCTATATAATAATACAGGAGTAACATAATGTGCTGTAAACACTAATTACCACGCTAAAATATGCATCGCGATTTTTATCGATAAGTTATTTTCTGTAAAGCGTTCTAACAAGGAACGAAATGATTTTGACGAGTAGATCCGCGATCATAAGCATGACATGCTCTGATTTGTTCGGTGATCGTGAAACCGTTCCACGGAGAAGATAAAAATTTAATTACGATATGTAGAAAAGCTGTTGATTTAATCTTATTTATGTAAATGTTCGATGAAAAATAGGCCGTTATCTCTCGAATAAATAATAAACTACGCATATAGTGACGATATGGTTATTTTTATGCAAAGTACGGCCGGTGTTTGATTATCGCATTGCTTTACAAGAAAAATAAATGAATATGATTTTAGTCTGCGTAAATGGGTGATAAAGTTAAAGCGGGTGGAAGTTTTTCAGAACGTGCATCGTTTGATCTTCTCCATGGAGCGATTGGATTTATTCGGCCTCTTTGATCTCTTTTAGGAAGTGCACGTACTGATAGGCGTAAGTTCTTATTTGCTTTTAGTTCGCAATCTTCACAGTTTGTTAATGTGGATATTAGCTTGCGTTAATCTCTAGTCTGAAAAAACGGTTTTTCCTTTGATAAATGCTTGCCTGATTCATTTTTAATTTATCGATTTGATGCGATAATCAAACAACTAGAATTGAGCTAGGTACTTACCTCATAATCTTTTAATTTCAGAAACTTAAATAAATCAAATACTTAATCGGGTTAAAAAGAAAATTTATATAGATCAAAATTATTGCCCACCACCAACATCGCAAAAAGGCACGCAAGGGAAAAAAGTGTAAGCCACGCAAGCTAGAGGATCTGCTTAAATTGATCCCATATTCCCCCCCAGTCGATCACATTTTATATGACAAATGGGTAATTTCCCAAATTTCGTGTTTATAATTTGATGAGCGTCATAAAGGATTTGTTAATTGAATGAGCTTTCGAAAATTGAATTGGCGTTTTTAAATAGAAATAAATGTTTTTCTGTTTTTTTTTTAGATACAACTGAACACTACGTAACTATTAACAGGCATTGCCAACTAATTCTACAAATTAGAAAGGCGAAAAGATACAAATGGCCTAAATCTAACAGTCTATTATTGCCGTTTTCCCGCATTGTTCTTCTTCAATTTTTCTCTTGAAACTATCCTATCCATCCTCCTAATTAGGAACCACTAGACAACAATTGTTTTCCTCGAGAACCAACTCCAAATCATCAAAGCCAAAAATGGTCTTACCTTTAAATTACTGAATGTAATCCAACAATTTTTTCTATAACAATTGCTTTCCACACGAAGCAATTGTTATATAGACATTCATCCAGGCAATTACCCGCAAGAAGAATTAACCAAAACCACCACCATAGAACTCGATTATCATTATTAAATCGTTTATTATAATATCCTAAACGTTCTATACACCAACACCGGCATCCAATAAACACCGTTCCTCCACGGATTACCATAAAATATATAATAAGGTAATACTTGCACTTCTGTTAGTCCTAATGTCTTCCGTATTGTGCCCAGTATAATGTGTATTATACTGGGCCGGAGCGGGCCTTACGTCGTCGTGTACACGATGAGTAATGAAGCTCTGAGCATGTATAAACGCCGCGCACTTAATCACGTAGTTTCCATGCTAATGCATTTCAAACTTAGAATTTGATATGTGCGCATTTACTCACCGTAACGCAAAGCTTGTGATCTTTGCCCGTGTTCTATTTCCTTCGCGTGAATGTTATAAAAAAAGTTTTATAAGTTCGTTCGATGCTTGGAAATGCATCATCGTTTCTATTTTTATTTATTTTATATTTTTAAATTTTTTTTTATATTGTCTTTTTTTTACAAGAAAAGAAGATTTTCTTTTCTAAAAAGTTAATTATATCTTGTTTGAACTGAGCGCATTCTTCATCATTCTTCCAAGCAATTAGTTCGTAGGTACAAATTGTATAAATTTTGCACCATATTCTTCCGACGTAACTACATTGACTAGCCAACACCAAGACGTTATTACCAAGCGGCGCAAGTTTTTTTCTTGTTAGATATATTAATAAAGTACACATTTTCTTACGAAGTACTGCGTTCTTACTAACTAATCCTGTTAGCGATGACCTTAAAGAAATGAACGAGCTAAGTTTCTATTTAAGGTGTATTCCTCGCAACATGCTTCACGCCAAAACTTCTAGTCAACGTCAAACCGCAGACAAAATCTAAATAAAGAAAAAAGGAGAAGACGAGAACCGGAAAGCATCTTATTAACAGAAACGATTAATTTGGAACTTATACACGTTCATCAACTGCTTTTTTTTTATTGTTCCCCGAAGTCGCTATTACATCTGTTAGATTTAACGAGTTTATCGAACACGTGTCGATAGCCAAGCGTCACAGTTTGCGTTTAATATTCGAAGAACCATTGGCTCTTTATAACCATTGTAAAAATTGGTCGAATTATTATTATTATTGCTTTCTAATTTCTTTGGATCCGTTGTTGCTCTTCGATGCATCTATTGATTGAAGATTTCATATTCCTCTGAAATTGCATATTTACATGCATAATCGCGTAGAAGCGTACCATATACAAGTGTAATATACGTTCATTTCCAGCTAGGCCCCGAGGCTATTGTTGACTACCGCTCTGATTAATGACTTTCGTGCCAACTTAACAATCTCCAAGCGAGTTGGGAGCAACTATTAATTAAACAACGCGATTACGCATTATAAAAGGATAATTAAATGCCATTTTATCGTTGTATTTAGTTCGGAAGTTGTGTGTATACAGACGTCGGCAACTACAGAACGCAGAGAACCGGCGAAGAGAGTCCGGTATAATTAGTATACGTCAATGCCTGACGTTTTTAAAGATTTACTCTCCTTTTTATATCGATAAGATATGAATTTGGTATTATACAGCGTAATGTATACGGGCGGATCTTCTATTTTCAACTAGATTAGTTTGCATTCAGTTTTATGTTGAACGACCCCTAGTGTCCCTTGAATTTAGCATCCTTGTGAGATTCAAGAAGCGACAATAAGCAACTTTACTAGGCGGTATTTTCAAATGACGAAAGTTAGGTAATGTAGGTCCCACGAAAATACTTTGCCTGGTCGAAATGCGGGACCAAATAAAAACAACTTTTAGCAGTTTATGGAGGCGAAAAAGTACTTCCTTAGCAATTACGATCATTGTAATACTGGCTATGAAGCAAACAAGCAAAGAGGCATATCAACAGCTCCAGCTCCTTTTTACGTGAAAAATGTTGAGCAACCGGTTGCATTGCGAGGATATCATGTAATTTTAATATATTGAGAAGGATACAATAATGAGAAAATGTTATAAGTCCAAGACGATGTGTCGGAGGTTCTGTTTTAATTATTGCAAAACGTGTTGGTTCATAGCAATCCACCAATGTTTAAGCTTGCGGAAGCTTCCGCTAAATACCGTTCCTCTTAAAACATTTTGGATGTTATATATGTTCTTATAATTTTAACTAAGTCAAAATGCTTGCATGAAAAGCAATAAATTTGAAATTCTAAATATTTGTACCCGTTTCCTAAAAAAATACTACCGCTAGTAACGGAAAAAAATTACCTTTCTCTCCCACCAATAGCTTACTTACATACATTTAGACCTTTCTTCGCGTCGGGCATTCAAATTTTTATTGGTACCTATAAATCACTTGCATTACGTCGAATTAACGAAACGCCTCGCGTAAGCTGCATATCGTTCGGCTAACGATCGCTATTAAAATGCGTAAGAACTAATTGACGCTGTCTAATTAGAATGAAGTAAGCCAGTTTATGACACGCAATTAATGCGCCTGAAAAAATATATGCTTCCTTTTTTTTCCTCTCGATGGTAAGACAAATAATAATTTCACCTCTACCATGGTACTATCATGATATGTACGTTATAGCGATGTCCAAGTCTGATGTCGGGAATCTTATTCATCCAAAACGCGTTTATTTGCAGTTGAAATAAGGCGATCGTAAAGGACTGTGGTTTCTGAAAAAGTTAGTCGGCAAACTTAAGCGACTTAGGAAATATGACATTCATTTAGGAAATGGCATTGTGGCGGCTGTTATATATATATCAATACAGTCATAAATACGCCTAATCGAGACGACCACATTTTTTAAATCTTTTTTTTGCTTGTTACAACACAAAATTGTTGTAAAACTGGCAATTATTGATGTAGGCAAGCACGATATATCCACAATCATAGCCTATAGTGCTTTGCACGCATCCCTTTCCAATTTTTAAATCTATCGGATTCATCGGTCAAGAGATGAGAGTAAGAGTACGATAGTGGTTTCCATCGCTTAAAAATACGCGAACGAATCATTAATAAAAGGACTCGCCTTAATGATGAGACATCATTTGGGTTATCTTCTAACGATAAGTGCAACCGGTGCAAAGCAATACTGAATTTCCGACATCGGACTTGAACATCACCGCACATATACGCACAGAGTATACCTACGCCACGTTCAGAAGTGATAGCTGATTAAATTTTGAAAAATAAACGACAAATAAACCCGAAGAATTCCGAATGGGGCAATAATCTTTTTCTTATGACGGTGTGGCGCAGTGGTAAGCCGTACGGCCTCTCAACTCGCTGCTCGTAAATACATCCGAAGAATCGTCTCGCTTATATCATACCGAAAATAGTTTTTCGAAGGTGTTAAGAATTTTTATTTTATCGGGTATACGCGGTAGTTAAACGGAAAATACGAGCGATGACTCGCGACCATCCACTTTACGCTACCGACCATATACGTTGGTACTAATAAACAGGTGATCGAAATAAATTCTTAGATTTCTGCGCGATGGCATCGCATACCTCAAATCTTCATTTACATAATCACGCAGGTTCGCATGCACATACGTCCGGAGTTGATTCTTGATGCGTCGTCTGGCGTGTAAGCTGGTAGAATATCCGAAGACGCAGTTTAAATAAAAATTATGGAACTATCTGTCCGAAAGCGTTTAAAATCCAAGATCCAGTGATTTAAGCAAATTTATCTTCTTTACTTTAAAAATGTACAGCCTTAGATATCTACTCCTTATAGAAATGGACCTCCCAACTGTTACAGGGACCTTTACCTCGAATAAGGGAAATTCGAAGTTGCCAAACAAGATGTGTGAGTCGCGCTAATGACAGATAACTTCTGAGACTTGTTCCTTGTCTGTTGATGATCTCGAGAATTCAATACAACAGCACTATGTAAATACGCGAAGTAGATGGAATAGGGCGCTCGGTAACTTTATTTGTTGTGTATCCTCCAGTTTTATTTATTTTTCCTCCGGTAGCTTCAGATTTTGCCAGCCTATTATCTTCTGTGACCAGTAGCGAGGTGTTATCTTCATATTAACAGACTTGGTCCGCTCCAAGATTTATATTTAGGTCGTTGATATATATTATGAACAACAAAGGCCTAAGTACAGATCCTTATAGAACACCATGCGCGACATTCAGCATATTAGACCTTCATTCTTGGAATTCTACACATTGGCTCGAATCTTTGAGATACGATGTAATTAACTGATATTTAAACTTGCGTATTTCATAATGGTACAATTTTGATAAAATAACAGAGTGCTGGATTGTATTGAAGATCGTAGCAGCTCAATTCGCTATCTTCAAGTTCAAGTTGTTATCTTTGACCAGCGCATCCAGTAGGTGATCTAAGATACTAATATTACATGAAAATTTATTCCTTCTATACCCATGTTGCGCATTGGAGAGTATTTTATTTTTTTTCAAAATAGCTCAGCAGGAGATCGGCTTGCATATTTTAATGCTTGGGGTATGACTGGTAAAGCTGATATAGAGGCCTAACACAACACGAATGCATCGTATTATTTCGTTCAACTCTTGATAATCCTTAATTGTGAATATTTTGAAAAGTAAAAGAACGATTTGCACGTATTGTTTCAATATCTTCCATTGTAAGCGGATTCAAATATCTCGACAACCTACATATGGTCTGCTATATCTAATCCTATTGCCATTTAAAATTACACGTATTAACATCATATACCTCAATATTTAAAAATTTGTACTTTGTTAAGTAACCAGTGGGTATCGTCTAACGTCCTGCAGTAAATTTTCATCGAAATGGAGTTTCTCGAAATGCAAATTACGTACAGACTTAACGAACTTTCTGTTGGCGGCTTATATGTAAAATACGTTAATTACTCCGTCGTACGCGTGCAGGAGAAGCAGCTTATTTATTGTGAACTAAAAGCCGGAGAGCTTTCGACTGGACTTGACTCTCCGCGACTCGACTCGAGAAGTTATTGCCATTAATATAGATATACGCGTAGCAGTATCGTGAACGTAAAGCCGGAGACGAGCCAGCAATAAAACAAGACACGGAACAGGTGTTTGACTTCTTTAATATTTAATACACTTTGGACGCTGGCGGTGGTAGGTTTTCGTCCGTTTCTACAGGCGATTAAATAAATTTATTGCTCTATTACATAGATTATATTTTAATTTCTCTATCTTCACGCACGCGTTCGTTGATAAGGAAGACTCATTGCGATGGTTCGCGAGCTTCGCCATAAATCTTGCGGAATTGCAACGAATTTTCGTCTCGTTGCCTTTCTTTGTCTCGTCTTTTCTTCTTTTGCGGTATCCGAAGCGAAACATTCAATTCATGTAGTTTTTTCTTCTAAGAGACGCTCGCTTATTGCGACGGAATCTGGGTTGATTTATATTTTCGTCCGTATATTACGGCATGGACAGGGATGATAAATTGATAAAATTGTCGAAGATGTGAGGAAACGAGAGAAAACTTCCCTCTTGCATTGTACGCAGATAATTTGGAGAAAGTTGCCGATTTAATAAACAAATTAAGTGAGGATCCGCAAGGAGTGAGCAAATGTAAAACTTTGTTACGGGAGCCATGTTTACGAAGCGATTTGCATTTTATTAGTGACCATTTTCGCGATATACCTCAAAAAATAAAATACTTTGAATCACCGACGATGCAACTAAAAGATGGAATTGAAGCATTAGATGTTGTAATAAACAAATTAAAGAATATTTCTGTTAATTTCGGTGCTTCCACATGTAAGAAAATCGGTACAATTTTTACCGGCAGCCCGGATTTTTCGATACTAAAACTTTAATTTTCCGCAATTGGAAAAGACATTAAAGTCTATTCTGAATATCATCCTGGAACACCCCATATCGAAACGAAGTTGTTGACGCTGGATACAAGAAAAAAAATCTATAATCCGATAAATTAATTTAATCTCTACCCACAAGTAAACAAATGCGACCATTGAGGATTTCTCCGTATAATAATTTTATTGCTGCTTGTTCCGCCAGCCAGCGAAGCTTATCTCTTCGAACGGACCCCGTAACATAATATTTAATTGGTGACATGTCAAACCGAGAGGAGGACAATAAACAAAAAACGAACGACATGGTAGCCGTTAAAGTCTACAAGCCGTAAATCAACCGATGGGGAGAGTCGGGGAATCGCCGCGCTGCACAGAGAAACAGAGAAAGCATCAAACAGGCGCTGTAATTAGTTTAGAACGACTTAATTTAATGATGAACTTAGGCTGCGGCATCCTCTTTATCGCGATTATTGAAAGTCGTCGTGTGTCAGAGGAGTGTTACAAAATTAGTTCGTAATTAATGTTGTGTGCATTCGGAATATTGACGGCTTTCGCGTCCACGGCAAACTTCGTGATTACGAAATTGATATCGCTTTGTACAAACGTAATAAAATAATTACTCATTATGTCAGATATATTTTAAAATTTTATGATTTTTGCTTCTCGGTAACATTAAATATATTAATCAAATAATCTCTACAAACACAACAATTTCAAAATACATACTTTATTTATGGCAAAATTAACTAATTAAGTGTGATTGTTGGTCGAGTTGAATTATGTGATTTTGTATTAATTTTGATTCCGGGAAATTAATTTGTACCAGTTTGTTAATTTAATAAACACACTCTTAGCTAACGAGATATTCCATAGATTTATGTATCTTTTAGACATACATCATTTGTAACTGATATTTATTAGGAAAGAAAAGTGAGCTGTGAACTTTTAAGTGATACATTTTTTACCACCCAGAAAATCAATAAAATTAGAAAGAAAGCATTGGTTATTGAGATATTCTTTTTTTGCTTAGACTTGTATTCTTTTGTTACAATGCAATAAGATATCAACAAGAAACCAATCCTTTTGTGCTAAGAATGAAGAGGAGATTGTGAACTAAATATTGTACATATTGCAAGAAAGCTCTGGAAAGAGAAAGCTGCTTGCAATAGCAGAGAAGAGTTAAGATTAACAGGCAAAAGAACACGTAAGCACGTATCCTCCTAATCCTGAAAGAAGTGTCCAGTCAATTCCAGAAATTCATTGATCTTGATCCTGCATAGGTCAAGACTAGGGCTAATGCCCAAGTTAAGATTAAGGCTGATACCGGCATCGAAATTAAGGTCACCGATCAAGGTCAAAGCCTTAAGAGAATAAGGTAGATGAAGGTTAACAAGTAGGTCCCAGAATTGTCGAGGATCGATCAAGGTAAGGTCATTGAGAAGATCGCCCAATGAAAAGGTTCCACAATTAGTTGAGAAGTGTCATGGTCAAAGCGAAGAAGACCGCTTCTCAAAGCCAAGACCATATTTCAAGATTCAAGATGGTGTATACGAGGTTTTTATTAGATCGGTGCTAAAGATGGCAACCACGAAGTGTAGATGTAGTGAAGGAAGAGAAACTTGAACAATCGTATCAAATAACGTTAGTGAAGGTAATTCTTCGAAAGATCTTCACGCATAAGAGACAATATATTTTTTAAATGAAAGCCATTCTAAATGGATAAGCGCTAAATACGGAGGAAAGCTACAGTTTTCGGTCAGACATCATCATAATTCTTACTTTCCCGTTTGACATTAAGTAAAATAATTAAAATCTAATTATAAGCTACCTGTTGGGTTTAAAAGGGTCGATGCATCTCTGCAACTTTAGGTTCTGATAATGTGAATCAGAATGAACAATTACGCCAAGGTATGCGTCAAGAAAAATAGAGAAGAAAATGAGATTACCATTTGAAGAAATTAATAAATTACGACAAGATTTGTATTTAAAAAGGCATTTCTTTCGTTCCATAGCTTATTGTTACCCTGTATAAAGAATATTTCGTTTGTTATTCAAGACATTTTTCAAAGCAAGCGCACATCACGTGTAACTGTGTACCTCGCATCAAGGATAAACTTGGTGTATGTCGTTCTTGTCGCTCGCTTTTTTTTTTTGTTTCCGCGGCGCTAATGCGTATTTAATGTTCCCAAATGTCAACAACGGAAGTGAGAAATAAATTATTTAACATGACGAATGCGACAATTCGATGACACGATCCTAAGGCCATCTAACAAATAGTGCCAAATTATAGGTGGGGAGGATTATAAAAACATTGCATATAGTAATATTCGTTATTGTGTATGTGGGTTTTTTTAGTCCTTATATCCACCTACTCTCGTTCGTAGACGTATGTATATATATGCACTTACATATGTTCGTTTAATGATGTACCTATTTGTTTTTTATGATACAATATACTTTCTAGCAAATTGAACAATTAAAGATACGTACATTACCCACATTTAACCATTAATTTTTACATCTACGCAACATGTGTTCGACAATTTATCACTAGCCAAGGGCCCTAAGTTAAACATCCTAACAAGACTATAAAAACGAAGGAAACAACATAGGTACGCAAACATTCAACTTCCTTACACTCACATAGACGTATGTATACACGTTACGTAGGTTACTACGAGAGCAAGCGAGTAAGAATGGTCGCCAAAGGGTCAAAGACATAATAAATTACATTTTAATCGGTGTACACCACGCGGCTTTGTACATTGTATCTAATACTGTTTGACCATCTTGTAATTACCTGTATTTATATTTTAATGATATGGGTCATTAAAAATTCAAAAACCTACCTCCTCGTACGAACGTTTTACGTATGCATATGTGCGTTGCTCTTCCACAAAGTAACCTATATGCGGTATGTACGTATGGGTGCATTATCATATCCACAATTTCACGTGCGGATATTGTAAAATGCTATTATTACATATTCTAAAAGTCGTAAGCGGACATTTTTTTTCGTTAATGTAGCATTTCTTGACAGTTTATTCGAGCTGCAGGTGTTTCCACGTCGTTGGTATATTGTTCTGTGGGTAAAGCTGTTTTGTAAAGCTTGAAGAAATGAACGAAATTATTCATATTTTATGCAAAGCTTTTATTGTGTGTAAAATGTACTCAAGGAAGAATTTTAGTAATCTTTTCTAATAGAATTATAGCATTGCAAGATGAAATTTTGTGAATTATCGATATCAATTACATTGAAACTAGAAATCAAGACCATTACTGGATTGGTGACGATACGCTGGCCTTTGAAAAAACGCAAGTCGAGTAAGCGAACCTTGGTGTAGGAGATGCGGACTACGTGAAGAAATTTGCATGTGAGCTGCACTTACGAGGGAAGAGTGAGAGAAGACCTATTGGAGCCTTCGAAAGTCCTGAAGTACGCTCTGGACACAATAGAAGATACGAAACACCTCCATTAGCGAATATCATACAATTAATAAGAAGACATTTATTCTAATGTTGTTCAATGTTCAGGGACAAGAGGAAAATTTGCTTATTTTTGCTATAAAAAAGTTCTGTAAACAATGATAGATAAAATGGTTTTCACCATAAAAATGGGTAAAATACTTTAATTTTTTTTTTTGGTATGTTGAAGTCAATCGAAATGGAAAACGATTTCACATATCATTGAAATATGTGAAAAAATGTTGCGCAAAACGATATCAACTATATGCTTTCAACCCAAACTTTTCAATTTTGCGTAGCTTGAATTTTAAAAAAAGTATAGAATACGAATACTCAGCTGTAACAGCCCCATGTCCGAAAATTAAATTTAAAGATTTATGAATTAAAAGAAATTATTTAATTATTGCTTTTAACCCGATTCTCTTTCTCCCAAGCCATTATCTTCCATTCACCAATAACTTTAATTAAATTGAATTTTTATATCGAGAGGAGGTCAACGCTTTCTTCAATACATAATATGATCGTCGATAAAATGCGCGGTGGTGATCGGTTTTAAATGTCAAGTTTTTAGCATTGTTAATGCGCCAAGGAGAGCTTCAACATTCGACGAACCGCGTATCCTGTTAGCGAGTTTAGCGTAAGACAGTTTTATTTTACTGCCTCTTATTTTATTCATTACGTTCTTAATTCCAATCTTTATTTCGCAATAAAATTAATTCGCATGCCGGATTCGATCCTTTCGTTACGTTATATCGGGTTGGTCCTCGTTCCACGTCCTCCGGCCTGTCGTTGGTATTATTATTATTATTATTTCACGGACAAATTGGCAACGATAATCTTGACACAAAAACCTGTACAGCAGGTGAGGATATAACGGAAATATAGTAGTCGACGTGTGTGTTGTTATACACATGCTTACGCCACGTTTTTATCGTTAATCGATACACAGACTCTCATGTACAGGGTGGATTAACAGTTTGATGAAATCCCAAATAGAAAACTTCCCGAAACTCTTTAATAAATAGCTACCAGTTTAGAGCTCATCCTCAGGCCAGAATTATAAATTGTCGAAGTATTAAAGTTGTATAAACTTTACAATATTTACGTAGGGGGAATCGCAGAAAAAGTAGGCCGAATCTTGAGGAAACACGACATACAAGTACGTTTTGGGACTGTAAGGCCAAAAGACAAGACAGACGAGGTAGCAAGACCATATAGCATGTCAATGCGGGTAGGAAGAGCTATCGCGGTAGGAATAAAGGAACGAGATTGGCCTTCAACAACGTAAAAGTGATAGCCACCACCAAAAAATCAAAAGACTCACTAGAGAAGCATAGAAATAGAAAGGAACAACAGAGAAGAAGGGTACCACCTTATCAACATGTAGAAAAGTCTCCTACGCAGCACCAGCACGCTCATTGCAGAATATCAGACAACGGAGAATCAGTTCAGCTTATCGAGATGAATCTAAAACTATAAAAATATACAATTTAATTTTTGTCGAAGAATGTCGTACAATCGACTTTCCCTGTGAAGCAACGCAAGGCGATGCGCGAGCTTAGATCGCTTATTACGTTTGTTTACCATATACATAACTTATCATTGTTTTAACAACCATTTGTTAGCAAACACAGCATAAGAAGCCAATTATGTGCATTCTACCACCACACACAGCTCCATACCGACCCAATAGTAATACATACATAATTACGATGAGGTCAGACGATACATGTACCCTCTAGCCGCTTGTTGATATCCGATTTATCGCTGGTGAAAGTCGAGGAAAGAAATCATGAAGCATTTATCACAATGTCAACGAACAATTTCTTTTCCGTTGCACGTTACGCGTGTCTGTGTGTGTGTGTTTTGTCATGTCACACGCGAGTCTTGGCGTTATGAATACGACGAGTGGATATAATGCAAATAAAAATAGAAGTATGGGGCTTTGTGAATAAATCGAAATAAGCAAATCGGATAATTCATACGGCAAGAGAGGTAATTGCTGCAGTTGGGACGATATTTTTGTTATAAACGTTCATCTGGTAAGCGCAAAGTTCGGTTTTGGTAATTTACCATTACGTTGTTAGAAATAGAAATTAAATTTTCTAATTGGGCTTTTAGGTCTATTTAAAGAGAAACTCTTTAATCCGGGTTTGCATACTTTAATGTTCGTATTTGACGACGTTGCGTTGATTTGTTATCAACATTTTTAAGTTTCCATAGTCATCTATCTTCTTTTTCTTGTGTAATTGTATATTTTTCTCTAATTGGATACCTCTAAGATATATGCACTTAAATGTATATTACTTGGACTACTTGTTACTTTTATAACACTGTGAAAATTTCTGCATTAACGCAGAAAAAAAAAACATTTCACTAATAGATGCTACTACTTTTGCACAAAAACCATTCAATCTGCATAATTCCACTTAGTTACTAAAACCAACAAGAAGATTCTTTTATAAACGACGCGTCAATAAAAGTCTATACACGGCAACATTACAGGTATCCTCTCCAATGATTAATTATACAGACCCGTTGGTGCACCTGTTAGCCGGCCAACGCTGATGCGGTAACGCCAACGAAAGTCGTATCGTTCCGGTTCCAAATACTTCATTCATGTCGTTGCCTACGAAACGCCGGCCTCGCAAAACTAAAACGCTCTACTTATTATTGGCTCCCGTTGAAATAACGTCGTAGGTATTGCGTTTGTAAAGAGAGGCGAATACCGCCGTCGGTACTCTCGAAGATGTTTAAGAATACGCCAGCTTTTCCTGTATATCCCAGGGACGTGCAATTCTTGTCGTTGCGCCGACTACTACGATACGTGGGTATTAGTTAATTGCCTGCGAGTAATTAATGTTGCGAGATCAACCCTTTCGGCTGCCGAGGTGCGTATACGTATACGTATTTATGTAGATACAAATTTATGTACATGTGTACAAGTATATAAAGCAAGGTGAGTATTGAATGAATGGTCTTGCCTTGCGGTTGCATAAATTATCTTAAATGATGGCATAATTATAAAATGGAATTGGCATGCGTTTTGCGGTTGGAAGAAAGTGTTTTTTTTTTTTTTGGTGGCAAAGGAATACCGGCAATCCGGAAGTTCAGATTTCAATGAAATTGTAGAGACTAACAAAGTTGGCGTAGAAACAAAAGAAAATTAACGATTTTTAACCAAGAAAAAAAATTTGTGATAATTCCAAACATATTTACGAAAATCCACAAATCGTGAAAATTTATGGGGGCGCTGTACTCCGAAATGTGTTGTTTTTTTAGTATGATGCTGCTTTAGTCTCTACATTGTCTCCAGCGCAACACGGTGTTGTTCGCAATGCATCCTCTATGAGCGATCTCAGCCATTTTACGCCCTAATACGTTCTAGAATCATTGGATAAACTGGGTTGTAAGTAATCTTTGGAATGTTTGGAACAAGCACAAAAATATTGAAGGTTCCGCAAACTCTTCGACTATAATTTTTGTCCTCGACAGACTAACTCCTACGATTCCCTTGTGAATGGAGACCTTTTCAAAAGAATCCATACAAACGTATGAGTTCACCATTTGAAAGCATGCTCACAATGAGATGTCCCAACAAGAAAAGGAGGCGTTTTAAAATTTTCATTCATTTCTGTAATTGATTTTTATTTACAGAGACCGTATTAATACGTAAGATCCAAGTGGTTGTCTCCAATTAACATAACATAATCTTCTACACCCACAAAAAATAGATTACTTCAAGAGATCTTTCGTATATTCTTAAATAAATTAATGAATATTATGACCGACGAATGCTGAATTAGACCAAACTAAACAAATTAGTTTCGTTAAAGACTTCGACACAATCGATCACAACCTCTTCTTACAACGGCTAATCGTATAGACACATTTGCCAAAAATATGTCTCTCCTCAGCACGTACCAAACCAGCTTCATATTTCTCCAGTATCCCGATCCCGCTATGTTTATTCTTCTCATATCTCACACCCAATTTTTTTCTAATACATATTTTGTTGTGATATGTACCGTTTCCCGCTTCTCACTTCTTGCCTTCCCACTTCACGCGAAGCAGATGATAAATTACCGACCGCATATCCACCGATTAGATATTTATTTTTAATCCGGGCCGACGTTTCGGACAGATCGACTGCGTTATCGCGCCGCAGGTCGCCCGAGACCCTTCTTCCACCCAGAGAACGATGGATCCTTCACAACGGAGACGATAGACGACATGAAGTGCATGATGGGGGATTAGTAGCCGGGCAGGCGAATGAATGACTTCGACTGAAAAGAAGGAGTTAGTTCTACGATAGTGCGAGTTCTTTTTTCCTTCTACGGGAAGGTAACTCGTCTCCTCTTCGTCTGCGTCGTTTACTTCGGGTGTTCTGTTACTTGTCTGGAACAAACCGCCGGGTGAGCTGACAACCGATATGATTTACGTTTGATGGTCAGCTGTGTGGCTGGCGTCCCATTTTTTTTTTTTTTTAGTTATTTCTAAATAATATAAGAGTTGGCTTTAGCGTTATATCATCTATATTTCTGCATATTATTTTGTTCCTAGATGGTGGTGTAATGCTAGGAAGAAATGTACACCGTGTAAATGTAAATGTAAACCGTCCAGTTGTTGTATTAATATTTCTATTTGAAATTGTAATAGCTTGTAGCTGAAGTACTTCAAGAGTTTCAGTTTAACAACCTTCGAAAACTAAGTTTATTAAGCAAGGAGGCCAAAAAATCATAAATAGGCAAATAGTACTAACGAAAGCCACATAAAATTATTTGTATGTATTTACATATTGATGCGCCTAATCGCAAGTGCTCTATTTCTTTTTTTCAAGTTAATTCCGGTCATTAATTTTCATACCGAAAACTCATTACATCTCATAAAAAGCAAAATTCAATTAACTTTTACGAAGTCGATACATTGAAAAACATCCACACTCTAATAGGCTAAAATGTAAATATTAAATTAAGTATAAAATACTGAAATATAAGGCCAGAACGCTTCCCTTAGATATTTATCATAATTTCCTCTTTTTGTTTTTATGAAGGGCGCTCAGAAGTTGACAAGCGGACAGCTGCGTGTCAGCTGGGTTCACGTCGTCGTGTAGATACCTTGTAGTAAGTAATGTATGTGTGTACATACGGATATAATATAGGAATAATATGTAAACGTTGTCTCAGGCAATATTTTCTATATTAATAACGTTCGGATATATGTACAACGTACATACAAACGTGGCGTGGTATTCGTACAGCCCGCTAATGATCGTTTCGTAATTAACCACTTCACGATCACTATAATTTAGACTAATGGCGTTAGTGGTTTAAGTGGGTAATGTGAATGTTGGATTCAATTTATTCACATTACGTATAGATGTACAGTGATATATTTATGTCTTGTCTCCCTCTGAGACGATGTATCTATATTTTCTACCATTCGTAGCCGCGCGCTTGGATTATTGTAGGATTCGCAGGACTCCCATTTTTTTAGTTTACGATGGGTATTCCCAATAAACGCGGTTCTGTACTTTTACTTGCTGAACCTAAGTACTTGGCATTGCCACGCGAAAGATAGTATCGATATTTAGTCGTTGCAAGGGGGGAGACAAAACATAAATCGGCCACTGTACGGGTATGCGCAATAAACACTAATTTATTGATGCACGGTTCTGTTTCGTTTTTATTGAATTCTTAATGATTATGTAGGAGAAAAGTAAACCTTGTTGATTTAGGAGATCAACTATAGTTCCTTGCTAGCGTAAAATTTTTAACACTTAATTAAAATTCGATTTATTGCGTTAGGCAGAATGGTAAATGGTAAGTATAAATACTGTAGACTAATAGATCTCGTGCTTCAGATTTTCTATTTATCCACGCTGATTGTGATGAAGCAAATAATTTTTCTTTTCGTATAATCCACTTCATTTCACAATAAAACGTAAATTAGCTATTGGTGTAAATCTTAAAGTATGATGGATTTACGAAAAAGAATTATTCTACCCTGAAAGTTTCACTTAATCTAAGACTCAATGTAAGACTCAAAATGTCAAATTACCGGAAGTGAAACATCGATCTTGGGATGTTAGAAGAGAACATTTGCAAAATGAAAGTCAACTTTATTATTATTACTTTTTATTACTTGCGAACCTAGTGAAAATGGTGTATTGCGATGTTCGTGAGCTTAACGTTCGTTAACAAACTATCAGTGGGTATCGTCTATATCCAAAAGTTCGTATTGGAACGGGAAGACGACTACAGATGCAGAGTAGACAAAGAAATAAACAAGAACCTTTCTTAGTTTATAGTTGAACGAACAAAAGTCTCTAATAGGAACGAATTGAACTCAGCTTCGGTGATGTAATTAATTTCTTACGGGTGATCGATGCGAATTCAATCGAAATTAATCGCATCCATGCGAGCAAAGTCTTAGGGAAGCGGAATCTCTCAGCTAGGACAACACTATACGTCGTCAGCATTGCAATTATCGAGATTCGTCATATAGGACAGCGATATACGTCATTATTGAAACTTGACTAGAACAGCACTACAAGTGTCAGATTTCCTCATAAGCTCTTATGGCGGATGACGTAACACTTCTTTTGAGAGCCCCCACGTACTACTTAGAAACGTACTTAATCAGAAACGTTGTGCTTACATTCATTTCTGTAGATTATTTATAACTTGTGTCTAAGTATATTAGATGGACAAATACGTTGTGAACAAGATGAATGATTTTTTTTTATTTCTGGGCAGAAAATGCCTTATAAAGCTATCTATTTTGTAATAAGCATAAGATTTTTTCAAGAGCGGCAACTATGAATATATTATAAGATACTATAAGCGACATTAGAGTATGTTTATTAGGAATAGCCTTCCGCATTTCTAGGTTAGTCACATAAGTCATGTAAGTTTAGTATTTTGCAAAACAATCATAAATAATTGTTCTATTTTATTTAACAGTACCAAGAATTCCAATACTCAGCATATGAGTAGATTGGATTTAATTCTCGATATTTGTGGCTCACAGCATAGCTTTTCTAATTTTTCAGGTTCTATCGACTGCTTAAGTTTATTTGTGAAGCTATCAAAATATCAAAATACGAAGCCGAATTCGCTCGTTTGGTATCGGATTCTTCAACAAGCGTATCTTCACTTACCACCATTCCCGCCATATTTACAACCAAACAACACAAAAATATTCAAGATAGTTAGGTAAACAATTTAAACAACCACTACAATTTCAAGTAACACATGTAGGTACCAGCAATATTACGTCCGATCCGACTCGCTTGCATATCTAAAGCCTTGCGACGACAATCAACAGCGCAGCCAACGTACGAACGCAAGAATTTAAAGGTAGAACGAAATGACATTCATACATTATTATGAATCATTACCGCGCAGCCCATCGAGTATCATTAGCCCGTATTACTAAAGACAACACGCCGTTTACTTTGTATATATAAAAAGCTCCGGTTCGGGGCAACTTCCGGTCTTCGCACGGCGGCGTAACATCGTTTTCCCGATAAGCTATCGGCCGGGTAATCTGTAATTTAGACAGATATAATACGTGTGTAATAATGGGCAGTCTGCTTACGACAACTAACGTTCTCGTAGCGTATAGATGTCTTGTGTACGAGTGTGAGTGCGAACGTGAACGTATAAGTTAGTATAGTTAATGACGGTGTCTGTGAGCGTATTACAAGGCGTTTTATAATTCCCAGTTGTTGCATTGTAACGACTTGTATTCCGTGGGATATTCGGATTCGGTATCGACACCGTCCGGGGGTATATCAGAAGTAGAACTGGAGCTACGTATGTATGCGTTACGAACGGTACCACGAAAGCGTCTTAATTCGATAACATCTTCAATTACACGAAGGTAAAGATACGTTCCGACGTTTATTAATGCCGTAATTTATATGATCATCTGTCCGTTTTCCAATGTCCTGTTATCAAAGAACATGTGTTGCTGCTGGTTGTAATTTTTAATACAGTTTTTAAAATAATTTAATCACTTTATTGGATCAGATAGTCCTACTTGATTTAAAAAGGCTTCATTTGATACTACTGCGAGTACTTAGGAAAGAATAACTCGTTCTAAAATACATTCAATTCTAATAAACGTGATAAACATTGAATTCTTCCATTTTCATCGATGAAGCTGAAGACGGTATGTTTTAGTACGAAGATCTGAAAGAGGCAACCGATCTATACGAGATAAGTTACGTGATCGATATATGATGGTAAATCGCCGAAATCACTAACAAGGGGACTACGGCAACCCCAGAATTTGGATTTCGATGACGATCTCCAAAAACCGAAAGGGTTAATACAAGAACAACCCAATCTTTTTTAACTGTTGAATTGCCCAAATTTGCGGTGTAACAGATGAGGATCTTAAGTACCTCACCATAGCGGCTATTTTGTTTATTAACAAGACCAGCTAAATCGACTGCTCATGATGATCTTTCGCCGAAAACTTGATCCCTGGTCATTTTCTTGAAGCACTGTTGTCAACTAAATCTTATACGGGAATATATACAAGCTTGTTTCGAGGATTTTTAACATTAATATCATGGAAAGATCTCGAGTTTCCGTGGACGGAGAGAGACCTTTGCTTTATCACCCGATGTCAGCAAATTTTTCAAAAATTGTTCATTACAGGCTTAATGGCTGACTTACTCGGTATATGATTAAGATCAAAGAACTCACGCACTTTTTTTTACGTACTCACAATGGAACACTTATTTAAGCGAAATAACTCGATAATTTCAAAACGGTGTTGCGACGTTAGGCTCTCCGTAAGAGATTGTTATCGACCGCTTTCTACAACTACCAAATATGAACTCTAACAAAATCGGTCTTGAACCTTAAAACGCATGTTGTATATTTGTTATAGTTTACGGGTGTCGTAAGTGAACCGAACGAACAACTTAGGAGACAGTGTATGAAATGAAATAATCTGGTCAAGTATTGAAGATATTACAAATTAGCGATTACCGATTATTATCGCTTTACATTGGTGCAAAATCATTTCGTTCTCGCAATTACCGCTATCGCAATTGAAATCTCGCACCACAATCTAGATCGCGATACGTGAGAATCCAGTTTAATTTAACTGTTCTTTCTTAATGACCAATTAATTCTCTAAAAAAAAGAAGAAAGGAAAAGAAAGAGTATAAAATTAAAACGAAATGATCGCTCTTTAGTATAGAGATTATTTTTAAAGATCCTTCCAGAGAGTTAAAACAGCGCTCTTCAAATTTCATGTATACAGTGTACATTATGGTCATCTCCTAAGGGTACGTCTTGTATAACTCCATCTGGGCTGTTCTCCGCACATCGGTCGCGTTGTATATATACCGAGTGAAAAATACCGCCAATTGTTAATAAAATATAACCATTTCCTAATAATAATTGTTTGAAAGGAGGAAGATACTCGCTTAAATGTGATCGTTCGACTGCCATCCTATTAAAATAAATTATCAACTGTTTACCGATCGCGTAGCGAACGTTCGGTACAAAAAGGGAAAACGCTAAAAACGTTAGCACCGACTGTGTATAAAACGTTTGAAAACGTGTAAATTTTAAACGCCGGAGAAAGCCCGAGGGAAGCCTCGCACTTATTTATTTTACCCGGGAAAGGCTTACACTATCGTTCACGTAGGTTTGGCAAGTTGTTTGATTTAATATACAGAATATGCTCGATTCAACAATGTACTTTTCCCTTTAAAGAACTTCGCTAGTTTGCATTTATTCAACGCTGGTATAAAGATTGCGTCATCACATATTTTTTGCCCAGCAACAGAATCTTATCGTAGAGAGAGGTGTAGCGTGAAGTAACACCAAGCAATATGCTGGCAGAGTGGAAACATATCGCATCGCACAAAATTTGGTTTTGTTGGTTTTAACAATCATTTTGCCGAAGTTATCCATTAATTTGCCGGAATCGGACGGCAACTTTGTTTTAATAAGTTAAACTTCGCTAATGTAATCTTCAAGACGACTGGAACAGTTTTCCAGGCCCTACATTGCAAGAATTAATTGAAAGAATACTCGAGAAAAATGTGTAATAAGCTAATGTTCCTGATTTAAATCAATTTACTTTTTAAATCTCTAAACGTGGCCCATTTAGCCGAACTTCCATGAGCAATAGTGCACAAATATATGCATACAATATATACATATATATAAGACGAGCAGACGTTGGTAGACATTTTCTTGTCTTTCGTGAGTCATCGCCGCGATTTTCAAAACGGAATCATGGCGCAAGAGAAATTATAATCAAATTTACGTCGGATGTGACGACTGAAACGGCTCAAATGTGGAAGAAAAAAAGACGCATGACGCGGTATTAGCGTGTCAGGAGATAAGAACCGTCACGAACTCCGAAGACCAGCTTTTTTGTTCCTTTTCTTTCTTTGTTTTTGTTTCGTGTCGTTCTTCTTCTTCTTCTTCGTATACCGATCCAGTCTATATCCTTGACGGTTCGCCGAAGAACAAGACGTTAAATGAAAATATCTTATCAACGAAATAGTGAATGAATTAGTGTGATTAGGGGATATCAACTTTTATGTTGGTAGTGATGGTGTTATATTTAATTCTGAAATTGAGTAGTAGTCGATAATGTCATGTCTTCTTTTTTCTTCTCTTTTGGGGAGTTTTTGTTTCTGGTTGAGTGTTGGGATAACTGAAGGAATCTAATCAAGAACTTAGGGTTTTTGATTACATCGTTATTACAAGAAAAAAAAAATTTAACTAGACATGAAAGATTGTTTCAGGCTTTATACCTTCTTGGACGAAATGCTATGGTTTCAATTCAGATTTTTAGGATCATTTAATGTATAGGTAATGAGCAAGAATACGTTACTAAAATTTGAATAACGTACTCTTAGATATAAAAGTTGCATTTAATGTATCACAGTCCTACATTTTGTTATTAGCAGGTTTTTCTGACATTATACGCCAAAGATATTAATGGTTACGTTTGACAATGATGGATAGGAATTTCTTGTGAATGGTGGGAATGCGCTTGAACGAGAATTAAATTATTTTAAATGTCGTTATCTTGTTTAATACAGGATGATGCCAGTTTTAAGTTGCAAATTGCTATAAACTAAATTGTATAGTACGTACAGTGCTGGAACCTGTGAACGTAGAACAGGTTCGGGCGCACCCAGAAGGACCACCCTCCGAGAAGATTTTCTTTTAAAGCATCTGGTTTCGCAACACCTGTTAAGTCAATAACATTTTTTGAATCTCATTCACATGTTTAAGCAATGTTGATACTAATAAACATTGTTTCGCAAAAAAATTTTTGTTAAAAAGGAACGATCATAATTCCTATCTTTTCATTGTAAGTATGCAATGTACTCAACCAACATAGCGATCATTTTCCGATAATAAGAACGCGCCGATTACCACAAAAATACGATTTTTTTAACGCACGTGTATCGAATTCAATTCCAAGAATACGCAGAATTTTCTGCTGAACATATTTTCCGTTATCGGAGAAACGAATTTCGATAAATATCATTATGTTCACAGTTACAATGCGCGCAACGAAGAAATTTTATCTCGCAACACGTCTATTATCCGAAGAATTTCCAGGAAAAAAAACATGTTTTCGTCGAATGAGCTAATTTCCAAGAAAACAGAAGTAAGAACGCCGCTGACGGTTTTCGCGTGCTCGACGCATTGTTCAAGTTATCACCTAAAACTAAGTGATAGTCAAAAGAATTATACCCAAGCATGCACGTTGATATTGGAATTATAAGCATTGTTAGACCAACAAGTATGAAGTGTGTTTGGTATTTTGGTGTTTTCTTCTTGGAATTTGAAAATTATTTTCGCACCAACACCATGGTGGCAAACTTTAAGTTACTTAGATGGTTAATTTAATGGTAGTTCAAAGTTTCCTGCCTTCCCCATATTGTCACTCAATGACATGTTGTACCTTCTTCCTTTGTTACTTTGGAAGCCATGTTGCAATTTACACTTAAATCATTAGAAAAGATGTTTCTGCAAAATATGATTTATGTAAACTCTGCTGGCTATCTATATATTGTTACTAATTTCTCAGCAGAAACATTTTCAACATATATCGATCTAAAGGAGGAAGATTCTTGAGTAGATTTCGGGACAAATATTCATTGTTGTAATGACCAGCGATTTCTTATCTCTTCAGATACGAAATAATTCCTTATTCCTCTCCTTTGATTCCGAGAAATTTGCAGAAATGTCGGGGTTACTGCTAATTTTCGTTACTAAAATACCTTTTCGCCTAACAAACGTTCCGATTATACCGGAAGTAGCTATTTAATGTACCTAGAAGCGTTAAATAGACACCAGCAGTAATGTGAACTTTTCCAATCAACTTTCAACCTAATCGAATAAAATAAACTTTGCCAGTTCTCGATAAATTCTAATAAATCGAACCGATGAGATTCCTGAGCGCAATTTCGAATTGGTTCTGGCTATAAAGGCACCAAAGAATGTGCGTAAAATATAAAGTACCGTTGTCAGTCCTATTAATGTAATTATAGCAAGCTATACGTTATCCATTTAAAGCGGTAATGAAACGCAACATAACAACATCCATTAATATATGTACATACATACATAAGTAACAACATAACATATAGCGTTTAATACCCGCCCGATACTTTCGTTAGCGTTAATTACGCTAAATAAATAATAACTATTTGTGTTTTATCGATACTAAACCGTAATTAACGAAAATAATTGCTACCTGATGTATGCAAATTAACGAGATTATTAATTGCCAGTCGACCTGGCGAGAAATGAGTTATTCCCCTTTTCCGGTAGCCTTTTATTCCTTCTAATGGCCGAAATTGTTAGAAAAACTTTTTGGCGATTAAGATCTGTTGATCGTATCTGGCAGCTTAATTGAAAGAAAAAAGTTACGTAGTCATTTTTTTTCTCGTGTCGGTAAGAAAACTATTGATTGTCTTTATTTATATATTACGTATATACACGTTTCACATAGACATGAAATAATCTGTTACACAGCTGCTTCTTCGTATTGTGGAAGGTTTAATCATTTGTTACCAACTCCCAAAAACCTCTTAAGTTGCCCGTAAGTACATCGGACAGCTAAATGCAAATTTGAAACGGCAAAAGCGGCAGTTATCGCAATAACCTTTAAGACACTACAAGAACAAGAAGCTCTTACGTGAATATTTTGATAATCATTTCTCTCACGTTCACCAGATTTAGCAATTTCAGATTATTCTATTTTTTCATACGTAAAAAATACAATTTAAAAAAACACATCAAGAACTTGTCATAAGAACTAATTTAAAATGTTTGCGACACTATAACGCTTCAACACCTCACCAATACAATTAACAAGGCATTAAGCGATACCTAATAATTTGTACTGCAACCGAAAGAGACCGTACTTTAAGCATTTAAGTCGTGTAGCGATTAACGCTGCTGCAAATCCACATTCAAAAGCAGGCTACTTGGAGCGTCCTCGGTCTTTATAGAACAACCTGGCGATCTTAAAGAGCATCTCAAAACCCTGGATGACTCCAACGTAAATTATCTAAAAGGACACGATCCTTATGTAATACAATTTTGATTGACCTAATAATGTGATGAATGAAGATCGTACTGAGCGGGAATCTGTTAGGCTTCAAGGCAAATAAGATAAGATATATGAACGGTGCGATAATAGAGGTTGTTGGAATAGGTATAGGAATTAGTGGGCTTTAATTCCTCTTGTGATCTCCGAAAGAGCCACATAAAGAAAGCAATTGGGACAAAGGGAAGAAGAAGAAGAATTTCGGGCAAGAACAATCAAAGAGCCTCGCACTGGGCAAATGTTCCAGGATCAAAAGAAGACGAGAGCATTCATAATACCAACTTCGGCAAAGGCAGCAAACATCAGCTGTTGTAGCCCTAAATATTTAAATATTTAAACTACGAAAAGCTGAAGATTAATTCTGTTATCTATCCCAAGAAGAGCCGAAGTCGTACATTTACTGCATCTGCTGAACGGAAGGACCCAGATCTTGCGGTAGTACTAAGGTTTATTAAAAGCCTCCAACTATTCTACCACGCACAAGGGTGTTTTGTTACAATAAATGCAGTGACCAAAGGCATCTTTGCCATGACCCAACTATATAATGAAAAAGAATAAACTGTACGTTAGCTTACAGTAGAAAAGGCAATTTTGTTCTTTGCACCTCTGATACACTAATAGCTTTAATTGAAAGAATTCTCCAATGAAACCATATTTTCTGTAGCAAATTTGATGTCACAAATAACAAGCAACATTCTAGGTATAACTCGGGCAAATTCCTCGAAAGATCTGGCAGACGCTATCCTTTTCAAAAAAGATAAACCAATAATCATCGTGAACGAAATCATATTTTACGAAACGAACATGAAACTTCAAGTTAACTGAAATAACATTACCAAACACGAAAGATAAGTATACGCATTTTCATGAAACTAAAAACAAGTTATGGATCCTCGCTTCACCATAATAAACGCCGTCGTTCGCCGGTGGTGGTTTTCGTATACGCGCGCTGCATCCTTGGCCTTCCTTCCATTACACGAGAGTGCACAGACGTTTATTAAGTTTGATTTAACAGGCGCCGTGTGCGGTTGCGCCGAACGCCGTTGTGTACATACAATAATTTTAAATACGTAAGTACACCATGAGACGGTGAAAAATTATGTATTGCGGTGTGAAGTGAAGGGATATTTTCAAGGTTATCTTCGCGTTCGTGCGCCGCCAGTTCTACTGGAATTATTGGATGGCGATGGACGAATGAGCGTCTGCAGCCTATTATTCTCTTGCGCCTTCTAATTGTCTCAAATCTCGATCGTTTGAGTCCCTTTGCAAGCAGCCACCTTTGTTTTTATTTATCTTTATTGCTTCTGGCCCTATCGTAAAGACACTTTCTATCGTCGTACTTGAATTACGCGTTGTTCGATTTTTCTCTTGCACCTAGTACCATGCGTTCTACACGCTATCCTATTCAACCCTTATGGACGGCGAAAAACGGAGGTGCTACTACCACCGGGTGGTGCGTCGTCGCGCGCCATAGCTAGCGGCGCGTCCGTCCGTACGCCCGATCGATAGATACCCAGGCAGATGCTTACACCACGCCCCTGGGAAGCTGTTCACCTATCCTGTCACCAATCCAAAGCCATAATTAATGAATTCGCGGTCTGCACTGAAACGATAATTCCACGATAATGGAACAGTCCCGACCTCGCGCGTCAACTGTTTCTCGACTACATTTTCGAATCGTTACCATCAGCAGGCGTTCGTAATACATGCGTACAACACGCAATACGTATTTACGATGACCTTTTAGTTAATAACATTCGAGATTGAAATTTTATTGAATGTTAATCGAATGATGATTTTGGGGATATTAATGTATTTATTTAAGGTAATTGTAGGTTAGAATAGAGTAGAACTTAGCAAAAAAATCAGATGATGACAAAGTTACCCGGTATTTGAAGGTTACTTTGTTACCGACATAGAGAAGTAACGTCTTGATAGTTCTATTGCAAATTATAGCAAAGTAAGATAGCCAAAGGTAAAAGGTTAATTTTTTAAATGAATGGTACATTTTCTTTAATTCTATAATTTTTAGTTTTTCTTTCCTAATTTGACTAAAAATAATAAAATCTCTAAAAATTAAAGCAAATTTATGGAGGCATTTCTTCAATGACGCTTTAATTTCCAGGCGTGTTAGTGGTCTCCTCCTTGGAACGGAAGCCCCCAAGAGGTTCCAAATATCTTTCAAGGTATCTTTTAACTATTGTGGAACGTAGTATTCTGTACGTTCCGATGGTTTATTGCTTGCTCATCTCAGGCTAAAGCATCCACCGGTTGGTTGAAGTTCTCCCGAGTGTAATTGTGGTAATTCCTTCTTTCACCAATTCTCATGGTTGATAATGTTTAGTTACCCATAACGAAGCGTGAACACAGGTGTCCCGACATTTTGATAATGTTGATTACAAGAAAAAAATTAAGTATTGCTCCGGCGCATTGGGTGACGAAGGTCCCTCTGGGTGATAAAGTATCACTTAAATTATTTAAAGGAGTAGGAGAATGCATGAGCGGAAAAAGGGTGCTTAACACTTTCAAGGAACGAGAAGGCATTAAAGAAAATAAGGTAAAACCAAATCGGCTTTTCTTCTACAGCATAAATGTAATTAAATACTATCTGGGTGCATTATTCATTAACTTCTTCGAAACCAAAACAACAAACCAGTATTGGCGCCAGCTGTAAACTCGCAATCATAAATTCCTCACACACTCATCTCACCAAAACAACGGCTAGAGATCGTATATCTACTACTACATCTCGGCGCATCAAATACCTATCCGGCCAGGTATCTCGAGTTCCGTGGGCTTGATTACGAATACCTCGTGCGGAGTAGACGCGATGTCTGTGTTGCAAGCGTGTGAAGTGGTCATCCAGGGGCCATTCGCGTTCGCGAAGATAATAACCGCTCCGTCCGGAGAGGCTTCCATAATTTTGTATGGTAATCAAGCGTGTTATGTGTTGAAAATTGCCAAGTTTAAAAGCGTAAAACGCGCTGTTTTCCTCGGAGGCGCGGTACTATTAAGCCATATAATGTTATTAGTCGGGAATCGCGCTCTCAGCGGCCGTCAGACACCGTCCCGTACCTTCTCCGGTCTCGTCTATTATCCTTCAGAATGTACACGTAAGATGAAAGATTAAAAAGTGTCCGCGCAGACAGACTAGTAGGAGCGAATAGAATGATTTAAGAGATATATTGGCAAATTCTTTTAGATGTAAATGAGATAACGAAGATGAGTACACATTGTACAAAAGAACACCGTCCTGCAATGGTAGGACGAGAAGATGGGACTAGCGTGGTTAAACCCGTTATATACATGGACAAGAAATGTGAAATGGTAATTCCACCCACATGGTTATAACCTATTGCTTAATACCTGTACACCTCGTACATTTCTCGCTCTTTTAATAACGAAGGAACACCAGCAACCCAAAAGTTCAAATTTCAAAGAAACTCAGAGACTCAGAGAACTCTGAGACTGAGACTGAAGAGAACTTTCTAAAAGCATAGCATGACATTGACCTTCAACTACGGACTATAAACGCTAAACTAGAATATAGACACGAAACATTTAAAGCAGGATACTTGCGGATATTGTATTTCAAGGAAGTACATGTAATATTGCGTCACGCGAATTAATAGCATGTTACACGTGCTGCTATGGAAAACCTTCTTCTTTTATATTCTTCTGTTTATATTTCCGGCAATTTATGAGCGTTGGAAATCAACGAAATTGGCTATTTTATGCCAACCTAAGAGACTATATGATAAGTAACTTAAATCGTGGCAATTGTTTCATTTATTGCAATTATTCTATTCCGAAAAAAATCAGTTCTTCCTTGAATAGCGTTGAAGAGGTGACACAACAAGTTAGCTCAATTTGAGGAGTAGACGAATACGTCACATGTAACGTATTAAAAGCATTGTAAATGTCAGCATCATCCAATAGTAGCCGGGGCAAAATCGCATCAAAGACGCTCAATCGTTTAAAGTCGATATCTCCTATCGCATTCGCTAATTTTAAACCGGTCCATCCAGGCCGGTCTAAGGCCGATATAAACAGACAATAAGAACGGAATGTATATTACGCGAAGCGGCGGTACGCGAAATTTTACGGCGTGCGAACGTATTATGTCATAATTTACGGTACGGCCGGATACTAACGCCCGATCAAAATAAAAATGAACTATAAAGGAGAAAATTTATCCCGTCCATTAAAAACTACGGAGCGAACGTGTTGAAAGTTTCTTCGGAGGCGATATTTTCGGCGAATTTACGAGACGGATCCGATACACTCTATACACGGCTTTGTAGAAACAATCTCCGAGCGCTACGCTATTGAACTTTTCCGTTTGAACGCGACGCAAACTTCGATAAAAATACAACGGTAGAATACGATGTACGTATATATCGATGTAGTTTTTTTTTTTTTTTTTGTGTTTTAGCTCGTTAATGGGTATATTATATTCGGGCGATTTTAAAATAATCTAACACCAGCGTGTTAGCTCGCGGACTTATACAAACAAGACGTTTATATATACGCTTCAAAGGAGAAGATCTTATTTTTAAATTACCCGTATCCAGTTCCAGATGTATATATTGGAAACAATTTATTGGTCAGTAAGTATGGATTACTACATTTCGATTTCGATTATCGGCGAGAGGACGTAACGTGTCGCAACACCGGTTGCGAGCATTTTGGTAAAGCGTATGTAATTAAGAATGAAATTTATTTTTTCATTTGATTCAGTTCGAGTTACGCACTAGGTACTCTTTCTAGATATTTTGACGACAAAACATTGCGCACGCACAATAAATTTTTAATCGATCCCTGGAACAAAAAATTGAAAATTCTTTATTCTGGCATTTACGAGCATTATAGGTAATGTAGACAGGACGGAAATAGGAACGAAACCCGTCAGAGCATAGCCTTTCCCATCTCTATGGAACCATTGCAGCACTCTTAACTAGAAGGAAATGAAGAAAATGATGGAACATGTACGCTTTAGCACACCGGAGTTGTCCAACAACGTGTTATTCTTCTCCCCGTGTAAATATTTATTCTACCATCACCCTTGCGGCTCTATAAAAATCTCGAAGAGGAATTTCAAGAGGAAAGATGGGTCTTTATGAAAAAAATAGATTGCTTACCCTTGAACCATACCAATCTGTATTCGTATAAAATGCAATAAGCACTAATAACTTGCTTCATCGACCATTCACTTCATCTCGCGCACCTGTCGCCCCGACGCCACCGGCGTCGGTACGCTATCGACCGTCGACAGCACACCTGCGCCACCTAGCGCCGCCGCCGCCGCCGCCGTCGCTAAATCACAACGCATTATCGTGACATTACCGGCTCGGATGCAAAAGCGAACGTATTCATCCTCTGCCGCGCGTATGTATTGTATGTACTGTACACGTACGTCTGTTAGAAAGAGAGAGAGAGAGATCGGGTCTAATAACTCGTCGAGTAGCGGGAAAAAGAGGGAGGACGGTCGTGCGGGAGATGTTCGGGAGCGATTTTCGAAATAGGTGTAAAATCGGGTTGTCAACCTGGTATAATAAAAGGTCACTGGCTGAAAACGGTTTCGGGTCACGGACTCTTTGTACGAGGATAGATAGATCGCGTATGGTACTGTTAATCGCTAAATATGCGCTTAAAACTAACGATTTCTTCTATCGAAAGTGACGTGTCAAAGAATACTCAGGCAACCAACAACCGGAAAGCCAAACAAGATGATCAAATGTAAATCTTGAATCAAAGAACAAACAGCGGGCACAAAAAAGAAACTAAAGTGGCATGGTTGTTAGATAATGGTTAGGTTGTTAGGTAGTTAGAAAATCTTATCTCCGTACGGCAACACAATACAGATTTTAATAATTTAATTGGGCAACAAAATATGATCGTTCAGCATAACAATACGGTCAAATATAATTCTTATTTATACACATACATGTAAACAGCAATCATTAACAATGAACAATAATTTAACCGCGTATAGAAATAGCATAATAACATATCAGGACTCTTCACGTATTCGACACACACCGTGTACCGGACAGACGTATAATTAACACAAGCGGAGAATCATGGTTATTACGTCGTGGTATACTAAATTACACGTTTATGGTATCCCTAATGGTTAGAATTTTAATGCCTAAGACAGGTGGCGAATTCATCCACACACAGACAGAAATTTACGCAGACGCACAGCATACCGTACCAATAGAGAGGAAAGATTGGTTTCACACCTTGGTTAGAATCCTCGTCTTCTTACGATGGTACGAAGAAGAAGAGGAACAACAGCCGGGATATTGTAATGTGTTAATTAATTCGTTGGTAACCGCTACAAGATGGCCAATTAAAGTGTCATAAATAACTTAAAAAAGAAAAGGAACGTTTGATTGGTATTCTTCTTTAGGGCTAACCTATAACTATATTTTAGGAGTGTCTATGGAGCGCCTTAAAAAGGTTTATAAGTTACAGGTTGCTCTGGCAATAAAGTATTAAGTGCTATTTTTCTATAAACAGGACGTGGAGGAGATCCTGATGCGGAGATAAGTGCGATAATAAAATTTAGTATCTTTCAACTCTCCATGAAGTTTAAAATTATCGTAATGAATGTTGCTCAAAGTTCTTGCTAATTGGAATTTCTGTTCGTTGAAAGTTGCCCGTCGTCTAAAATATGTTTCGTTTATCATGTTATGCATAAATCACAATAAAAATATCAAAAAAGAAAATTAAATTATATCGTACATTTGTAGTAATTTACATATACATTCACACACTTCTTTCCCTATCAACAGGGAACGCTCATTTACGATCTAGCCACCTTAATAGATGCCCGGCCAACTAAACGTTTGATGACCGCCACGAAACAAGCGCCATAAATTTCCACGCGAGACGGGAAAAGCTAACAAGAATACAACCGAAATGGCCAAACCTCGTACCAATGTATAAGACTGTTAAAGATATCGACATAACCTATAAAATTCGACCAGCAGGACACGGATTTCAGGTGTTATTAACCGTAAAAGATCGTCGGTACCGTTTCGATTAATTTCAACCGCTCTCCGGGTTGTCTGTTTCCGTTGACAGCATCAACTGTACAGCTGAATCTTCTCCCTTGTACGCAGTAAAATATGGCGGAATAATTGAAATAAACCGGCAGTCCTCGGCTTTGACGTTATAGAGGAGATGTCTGTGGAGAATTCGGATGGAACGCTAGAGGAAGAGCTAGCGGTAATATCGGTATTCCGGATGGGAGTGGCTGCAGCAGGGGGAAAAGCAATTTGGTGGGATTAGCTTGGGAAATCAATGAAGACGACGTCGACTTAGCCGCCGTCGGGGACGGCAATCCGAATTAGATGTACTGTAGTCTCCGATAGATGCGGAAAATGAGCGGGTTTGCATTCCAGATGGAGCGCTGACTAATTAAGAAGTTGAAAATTGAGTTGATATACACTGCGTAGATATTTCAATGCTGACCATTTGCAACTGCGTTGTTAGAAAATATAAAGCGATGGCTAAATGGGAAATGTTTTGCGGTATTCAATACTTGCAACAAATCTTAAGCCTTTTTTAAATATTCAAGCATTTCCTCGATTACTCAAGAACACTTAATGTGATCTGAAAAAAAAACTGAAAACTGAAGAAAAACTGGAGAAAATGTTTGGATAAGTTGCACGGAGCATTTTTTGGAAGACAACAACTACACAAGAAAATTTTTAGCAAAATCATTCACAATTTATTGAATTTTCAAACAAAATTGGACTAACTACAGAGTTATCGATGCTTATACACGTTGAAATATTGCTTTGAAAAATCTTGCCAACAAATAGAAGCAACAAACTTTGATTCTACAATCCACTGTTTGCAAAGCCTCAAATGAAAACAAAAACCGCCCTTAAAGACTAATGTTGAAATGATACTGGCTATCACTAAAGATTATAATTTAGCAAGTTGCACCATGTACATAAATGTGAAGATAATGCTAGGAAAAACCGTAGACGGTTCTAACGCGATTTACCGATTGTAAAGTGTACAACAGGCATAACTACTTGTCTTCTAAAATCATCACTTGTCTACTGAAAAACCCTCATCTGGCAAATCAAAGATTTCGATTTGATTGTAATTTTCGGTGTTTGACTTTGTTTCTAAACGGACACCTGTTATAACAGGTCAAACATGTTTATGTGTTAGAACATCGCTATATCCGCTTAGTTACGTTTCGAATTTCTAATATTCATTTGTCTTTCTCCGTTTGAATTCAAATCGCCGAAAGGACGTTCTATTAACACTCCCGATTCCCACGAACCTTGAATTTAACCAATTAATTTGACCGTTTCTAAATTTTCCCCTTGCACCTAACATTACAATTTATGTCCCTGCCTGCTCGGGTACTGAAAAGCTAGTCGGATATCGCCACAAAATATGATGATTATTATACACGGCAGTAGGCCGTGGCGTCGCTGATTATACATATTTCGAAGAGTTTAAAGCGAACAAAAAAAAAAAAAAGGAATAAACAGAACAAACTCATATAACAACCACACTAAGAGTAGCACACACAAATATGTCGCAGCGAGCTGTTACTGTTTGGGAGGACAGATGTTTTTTTTTTATACGCGGGGACAATAGCGGTAACGAGCTGGCTGACAATATCTCAAACAATTCAGAAAAACCACCTTCTTCACTTCACTTCTATGTTTTCTCCTATACGCTTACATATACACACACGCATAGTAAGCATAATAAACGGGCAGTTGCCTTCGTTTTTGTGTCGTATACCGTTCGGTGTTGGTCTACTTGATCGTTACGCCGCATTATTACCTCACGTCATCATCATTATTATATTGTATTCGACGCTGATGGTGGTGCATGTAGGGGTTTCCTGGTAGGCAGCGCCTTCTCATTGTATAGGAAGAAGCCACCGTCGAGGTGTGCTGTTGTCATCTGCCCTCCGGTAACCGCTAGATGTTATAAAACGTTCCTCTTTTTGTTGCGTTGTCCTCCCCGCAATTTCCTCCATTTTAGGAAGCGGATGATTACACCAAAGCGTCAACAAAAAAACGTTTCTCTGGAGTGCATGCGGTTAATAGTAAATTATTACCAAGGTAATGGCACGGTGAGGACGATGACGCTCTATTTCGTGATTACAGTGACAGTCGGTCGCCTACCGGTTGAACGATATCGATGGCACGTGAAAAGTACTCGCTCTTCATCAATTGCGCAGCAAATGCGTGTTGTTATTTATATTGTGTAATGTTTAGCATTCAAGCTTGAAAAAGTTTTCAAGTTTCTTCAAAATTATTAAGTTTCTTGAGCTTTGGCTTTTGAGAACGCGTGAAATTAACGCGCAACGGTGAATGCTGCACTTATTTTTTTTTATTCGCGGGTATCGAACACCTATCAGCTTTACCAGGACAAATAAGTTGGATTTGCAGTTGTTTAATTGCGATTGTTATATTGTTGCAATATTTGTAACTAGCATTTAACCGTACAGAGTCACCGAGACGAAAGATTACTTCGTGTCAACTTACTAATGCTTATATAGTTGTGTTCAGTCCTCGCTGTTAATATTCAGGCTCTGTAATTATTCTAAGCTTGAATTGTGTCTAAAGTAACGTTTGATCAGTTTCTAGACTTTCTTTTATGAATGCATTGCTCGTTTTATATGTTTTTCTGTTAAGAATTTCTTTTATTTTCAGCGGTATTCTCCCTTAAATCGTTATCTGATTCCCTGAAGGATTTCTGTGGCAACACTACACTTATAGAAACCAACGCTATCACATACGACTCTCTACCAACCATCAATTGAATACGTTTTAAAGCACTTTCAACGTCTTCCATTGATATCATTTTTTTCAAATTTTAGCCTCAATTTTATTTATATTTTCCACAAATGTAGTAACGTTCGGTCGTCTCCAAAGATACTGAGATATTCCCATTACTTTCCGTATCTTTCTGTATACAATAGATGTGACAATAACCTTCCATGTTTTATTACGTAAAGATCCAACATTCGAGTTGATAGAGTTATCCTAACCGATTAAGACCTGAAACGGGATGTTATCTGTTCCCATCTTGGCACCTGCAACCATCAAATGCGCATAGAAACGCGCGTAAAACATCGATTTATCCGCTCGTATCCGTGCCTTTTATAACTTTATCGTAAATTATACACTCCTCCTTGATTACAGCGACTGATAACGGGTAACAAATCGCTTTTTAATATTACCTGTTCCTGCGTAGATCTATAATAGCTGCACTTATGTAGTCTTTAGGGTTACCTAAACATAAAAGGTCCGCTAGAAAAGTTATGTGGATGGATTTGGAAATTACGCGGATCTTCGGGCGTTTTCAATTTACTCAGATTCAACAATCGCCTCAACAATTAAAGGTTCAGAAACGTACGAAGAAAGATAGTTCCTATGTGTGCGAGTAAGTAAATACCACCCACCTCGGTGAAACTCACCCGGCGCTGACGGTTTGGGGATTTATTATCGTTTAAACCACCCGCTGCTCCGCTTTACAATCGTGAACTTTTTGTTTGTTTTCCGTTTTTGGTCTTTTGACACGTGATAGTCTTCTTCTTTGCTATTGAACGCGCACCTCGTTGCCATTGTCGTCGAAATCTTCCCCGTGCTTTATGGTCAGAGGTTGTTGATGTTTTGTGTCGATTAAGGAAAAAAGTTGCATGAAAACAAAACGAGACACGAAATGGAGTAGAAACGGTAAATGACTTCGTAGAATAACGACGTAGACCTTATTCTTTCGGATGGTTTACGATCAATAAATATTGAACGTTGAAATGGAATGTAATTAACCATTTTTGTGATCATAAGATGTATTCTGCTGTTGCTGCGTATTTTACAAGCATATAATAATAATTTTTTCTTAAGTTATTTCTGGAAGGTTGAGTTCTGCTCCTATCACCCAGGCAATCCTCAGCAAAAATAGTGATAATATTAATCCAATGTCATGTTGTGAGTGGCAGGGGTGTTTGACAATAAACATAGTGTGAATTGTAAAGTTAAGCTAATTAACGAAGCTATTCATGGAATAATTATTACGGATCAGAGTTTTTGTGATGTCGTTCGGTTCTTGAAGAAGCGAATTAAGTATAAATATGGAAACGGTGTGTGGTGTAAAATGGTGTCATTGATATATAGGTGTGCCTAGGTTTACAATAAAGGAAATGTCCCAATACGAGTATATCTAATAACACTGACTAACAAGGTTTTCACCCTAAGTTAATAACTGATGGAATTGAACAGCATATACAAAGTAAAAAATGATTCGAAAAGTGGCAACATTGGCTTAGCTCTGGTTACAGAGAAAATGCCTTTATAGTATGGCCGGTAATCTGGTCTACGGCAATAACGTTGATAAACTTTCTGAAGCTTTTGGAACACATCATCATCGCAGTTCTTGGAGATTATTCATAGACTCATCAAACACCAGCTTAAAAGCAGTTTTGTTGCATAATGGAAATCATTATCTTTCTATTCCGATAGGTCACGCTGCTTCTATGAAAGAAAATCTGAAAATTTTATTAGAAAAGATAAAGTACGAAGACTATTTCTGGAATATTTGTGCAGATTTTAAAGTAATTGCAATTATTTTGGGTACGCAATCTGGTTACACCAACTACTGTCGCTTTTTACGTCTTTGGGACAGTCGCGACAGGGAAAAACATTAACATAAGCAAGAGTGGCCACTACGACAACAGTTTATACCAGGAAAAGACAATGTACAACATCAGCCTCTAGTAGAAAAAGAAAAGATCATAATACCACCAATTTCCACGTAAAATTTGGGTTCATGAAAAACTTTGTAAAGGCACTGGATCTCGAAGGTGAAAGTTTTAAATACCTTCGTGAAAAGTTTCCAAAATTAACTTAGGCAAAACTGAAAGAAGGTATTTTTGTTGGACCTCAGTTACGAGAAATAGTAACTGATGAAATCTTTGAAACCGAATTAACAGCGAAGGAAACAACAGCTTGGCTCTCCATGGTACAAGTTTTCACGAATTTCTTGGGAAATAAAACAGCTGACAACTATAAAACTTTAGTAATGGATATGTTACGAGCATTTCGCGCTGCTGGCTGTAATATGTCCCTTAAAGTGCACATTCTACATTCTCACTTGGATTTTTGTCCGGAAAATATGGGCGACGTTAGCGATGAACACGGCGAGCGCTTCCACCAAGACATCATGGAAATGGAAAAACGGTATCAGGGGAAATGGAATCCTGCTATGTTAGCAAGTTACTGTTGGATGTTAAGAAGAGATGCTGTAGATGTTGTTTATAAGAGACGGAGCAGTATTACTTCACATTTCTAATTATAATAATTTAAAATACACATAAAATTATTATATAATCTAAGAAACCTTTTCATTGAAATATAAAAAAAATCGAGCTAATTTGACCTTTACCTTTTATTAAAATAAATGTTTATATGTTTTCTATTGAAATTAATATAAATTATTTTATGGCAAAATCAAAAGTTGGAATTTGTTGGCCAGTGTAATAGAAGGCAACCAACTGATTCGACCTGGATACTCAAGTGTATGGAATCGCCTTGAGACTTCAGAAGCGATAAGAAATTCTTCGAAGATTCGTTTTCATAATGCCAGATAACATCACCGTCCTTTGGCTTGAGTTTACAAGATAATAGCAAATTACTTGAACGCTCAGCACATATTACTGAGCACTGGGTTCTCGTTGGCTGGGCATAGATTGAAAGTTGACCACCAAATCCAATTTAGCTCCACTCGCATCTTGTCTAGCAACCCACACTGTTATAGGAGAGAAATCTATGGATCTATACAAGTCGTCAACTATCTCCACAGTGTAAACCGCGATGATTGTTTAAACTGATTAAAACGCCTGGCAACCGTCGCAATTCATTGGTCCATTATATAAACCATTCTGAAACGAATAATTCACAGTCAGTTTGTGGTAATCATCCTCAAGATGACTCGTAAGAGTGAGTACGAAACGTTAGTAGAAGCTACGACGGTACTGTTTAATCAAGTACCTAGTTTCCACTGTTATTACCTACTTCTTTTGTTAAACAAAGCTACGTACATACTTAAATTGTAAAATAATTTACCTAGTTTGTTGGATGAAACGCCTTGTCGAACATTATTTTTCAAAAACTACTTCCCATCTCTCCTTTGTGGTAATTGTGGTAATAATACTAACCATTGTATCTTACTACAAAATTATCTAACTATATACATAAGTACACGACCAGTCGACAAGATGAGCCGCCTTTTAATTACGGCAATCAATTTTAATTTGATTTTAAGAGAGTGCTGGAGCTAGTTATCAAGTAGGTACCACACATATATACAGACATATATGTTGTTACGTATATTCGTCGTCGTAGTCGCAAGTTGTGACCCGCGAGTTGTTAACGTTGGCCTCGCGTTATGCCTTCGCTTGAACTAAGTCTAGGCTGTAATTTATACGCCGAATTTTACCGTCCGGTAATTAATCCTGATTCCTTGACAGGCGAAATGAGCGTTATGGAAAGAATTGGTCGAGACGTCGTTATGGAATTTAACAACGTGTATTTAATTAATGTTTTAGATAACAGTTCAGTTTCTTTTTTTTTTTTTGGGAAATTGATTTTAATGATAAAAAAATTCAAATTAAATAATAATACTGTGCCTTTCTAAACTACCTTCATTCATCATTAAAGATATAGTCGAGCGCTATAGAATATATGTTTGTTTCCGGCGTGAATAAAGGTAAAATGATATGGTTATTTTTCAATATAATCTTCATGTATTTCGATACAATTTTTATATGATTAAATTAACACCTCAATACCTTCGGAAAAATAATCAGTTTTATCTGAAAAGCGTCCCACAATAGCCTCCTGTAACCTTAACATCGCTCTTAAATTTTCTACTACGAAGGATTTTGATAAGCTTTGAGAACACATCACTGGAGGCTGGGTCTGAGCTGTAGGGTGTGCTTAAAGCCATAGTCCGGCATAGCATGCTTGGCAATTATTCCTTTGCTTAAAATCAACTAGCAAAATTTCGTTCAAATCTCCCATCAAAGATCCATTTTGGCTGCCTTTGCTTCCCTTTACCGTAATTCATTGACCTTCTTTTTGCAAGCACAAGTTGCTCTTTTACACTCCTGACAAAAGTCGGGGTACCCATTTAGCACCACCCTCATTTATGTGAAGGTGTTCATGGAGAACGCGTTACACAACGGTCGGACCTTTAAACGTCCATCTTTAAATAAAATTGATTGTTTTAAAATCAATTGTTTTATTTTTTCGTACATGACTACACGTTCATTCGAGAACCACTGAACCTGAGAAGCTGAGCTGCTACATTATTTAAAAGAATATCAAAAAATAGTTTGTCCAATTGTACCAGATAAACAGGATGACTTGATACAAAACATTTTCAATATCAATATCAAAAGCCTTATAACAGTCAAGAAGATTTTTTTTAATAGTCCAAACGCGTGGAAATCTTGGAATAAACCGAAACTATAAGGTGGATGTTCTAGGTTCATTAAATACTAAAATGCACAACTTAAAACCTATTATTGTTCACACCTGTTACTTTGCTTCCTTTTTTTGAACGTTATACTTTAATATTCAATCTCTTGCACGTCATACTTATGTGATACAATTAGGATGTATTACGGTAATCTTTAGATCTCCACAAGACATACTTTAAAATCATTTCCTCAGTTTCCAAGCTGTTAAAGTACCAAAATAAATACCTTTTTCGTATATCGACCATATAATTTAACGAGAAAATTGCACCGAGTACATCGGAGATACCGTTAGGGTACGATACCGCCTCGCATCAGCGCTGCGCCTCATCCATTTCAAGCGAACGCGGGTACATACAGTATGTGCGAGGCTAAGTATCGTGCAATTACCGGAAAGGCAGTATGTCTATTGACTTACAAATGTCGTATACGACTTCGTCGATGCTGATGACGAAATCGCGTGACAAAAGGCCAACGGTACGCAACTGACGACTATTCTCTCGAAAAAAAGAATACGCTTTCGTGTGATCGTCTTTTTTTATAAATGCTGCGTACGCGTTGTAAAAACATATGCGGCGTTTACTACGGCGGGTCTCTGGATGTTGCATCCGTCGAAAGAATCCCTCATGCAGTCATTATTGTCTATGATTCGGCCGATGGTGTTGTAATTGCTATCAGCGTACTCCATGGAATAGAGTTGTCTTTTTTTTTCGATCCTAGGAAATTTCAATGTAAGATGAAATTACTTCTCACACGCGATACACTTCCTTTAAAATTTGACAAAAATTAACACCGTTCCGGCAAGCTTTTACGCTTATTACAGTGATTGATAAATTATCAAGAACACTATCAAAGAGGAAGAGGAGGACTTAAGCAAGGAAGTAGAGATGTAAGGAAGGATGGTTCAATATTTAATAGCCTTTGCAGATGATTTAGCACCACCAGCCAAATCAAAAAGGGAGTTGCAGAAAATAGTGAGAAACTTAGAAATTGAGATAAGAAAAGTGGGATTAGAAATAAACCAAAAGAAAAGTAGGAAGAGATCCAGGTACAAAAAGATCACCTTCATTTAATGACCCACAAAAAAAAATGGAAAAAGATGTAAATTTTCTTTTTTCAAAAATTATAACGGGTGATGAAACGTACGCGTACTACAGCGACCAACTGACAAAATGGGAATTCGTGCAATGAGATCTTTGCCATTAAAAATATAGCATGAACGCAGGTTTCATCAGGCGAACTCAAAAGAAGATGGCTACGGTGACATTTGCGGTTTTGATATGCAGAAGGAATATTATTAATTAAATTTATGGATTCAACAAAAGAGACCCCGAAGTTGTGCGCGACAGATTATGCTGCTTCGTAACAAGTCCATAGAGCTCGACACATCTAAAAAGTAATTAACGACGGCGGTTTTATAGTGATGAAGCATCCACCTTACTTGCTACCGAGAGACTGTCTTCTCTTCCAAACCGTAGGTGGACGGCGTTTTTCTTCATACGAATACTTGAAAACGGCGCTAAAAAAATTTTCTATTCCATCAAAGGACCTTTATTTGAAAATAAGAGGTTCGTTAGGAAATCGTCGGACTAAGTATAATGATAAAGAATATTTTTTCTTCATGGCTACGTAGATAACATAAGAATCTACCATCGCAATCACGCCAAAATTCAACGAAACCGCCTACAGGAATTGACGACTTAGCTCCTTTCGAAACGCACAAAAATAACGAAGGAAGTCCCCGTTCCGTTTTGGTGATTCGATTCGCGTGCAAAATCGTGTAACCAGATAATCGTTCTCAATTGTTCGCGTATTACATATTTCCTCGTCCGTAAGTGCGTTTTAATTTGGTAGAATGGCCAATGATTTATCCGATTCAGTGAGTGCCAACAATAGGCGAATATCGGTTCGACGGATGCGAATTGTAAAACGGTTGCACGCGATCGCGTTCAAGTTTTGTAATGCTGCGACGAGAACTGACGGACAATAGAAAAATTGTGTTTTTGTACGTTCTTATTTGATAAATGAATTACGGCGGAATGTTTTTCAACATCGTCTGTGACGAATTCGTATTAGAACTGCCACATACCATCGAATTGTTTCTCTCACTAGTAAAAAAGAAGGTAGAATTGTCCCGCTATTTGCTTGAGAAGTTACATATACTACAAAAAAAATGTTAGTTTACTAAATTTGGCTCGTTACATTTTTATTGTAACATTCTTTAGGTTGAATAAGTTTTAATAACATTTAGAAAGGTGCGGTAATGTTATATCGAATAAACGATAGCTTGTCTGTTAATAAATCATTCTTTAGATCAAAAAAAGTGGTAAGTCGCCTGTTAATAAAGGATTTCTTTTATCGGAATAATAAATATATAAACTTCCTGCTCCATTTAAGCAATATTCTATTCGGTCAGTAAAAATGGAAATTCTTTGAATTTATACAGACACAAAGAAATATTTCTATCGGTGCAGGTGAAGTGGTCAACCTCCCCATCTCTAAACCCTTTCAGTTCGCCACGTTTAATTGCAAAACATGAAAATCATTTTACCTTAATTTAAATACATAATTAAGGATAACTTGCATGCGTTACCCGGCAGAATGTGTACAGTTATCCGGCGAAAGGAAAAAAATCCTCGGTAGAATATTAAATTTACGTCCTTTCCGTCTTATCGGTATGCGATCTAGATGTTTTCGCATGTAAATTCTAAGAAATAAAAGCGCTTTAATTAACGATAATAAGGTTTCATTGAGATGATTACGTTTACGTGATCATTAAAGCGCTCAAGATAATCGGAAATGAAACGGCCCGACACGAAGGAGGGAGAGGAACACCAACCAGGCATGCCTGCTCCGTATCGATACGATGCAAGGCGACGCCAGTCGCGAGCTTTTTGGTTGGCTTCCCTTTTCTTCGTTTTATCGAGAGGATACACGAATATGTCGATGTAATGCTTACAATGTAATATGGTACTAATGATTTCTTGTTACAATTACATATAAGGAAGCCGGCGCACGAAAATGCGAGGGTGGATCGATAAATTACCATCATGCACACCAATTCTAATGATGCAGTCAAAGCATTCACTTCTGAATATCTTCTCTCTTCTCCAGTTATTACGGAGCTCGGTTTTGGAGCCTGTCGTACCCTTCTGAAGGTTCCTGAAGGTCCTGAAGGAAGAACAAACTATAAACAAGCAAAGTTTCACACCAGACAAAAATCAACAGACAAGGCCAGCTGAGTAAGTGCGATCAGTTTTTAAAGATTACAATTCTCATAGAATACTACTAGTGAAGAAGATATCCTCTAACATCTACTTGTTCCGTTGTCTTCGTCTACAGGTGTCTAGACCAACACTGTTGTCATTGTACTACGCCGAAATCCAGTCAAAATTTTCTGATCTGGGGAGAATCGTCGAGGGCGAAGCTCAATTGTTGATGCCTACTTTCGCGACTCGTTTAAGTACATTTGCAAAGTAAAAAAAAATCAGATTACTAGACAATTTTATACGTCGAACGTTTGCGTACTTTCGCACTTAGCCCTAATTCTTTCGGTAATTTCTCAGTTATCCGACGCAAGCCCCACCTGACACATTTACAAACGTCGCCTTATTCATTTATCCATTGACAAACGACCGCGATTGCGCGTAATTGAAGAATCAATGAACACATCTGACCGAGACGTTTTTGCAATTTACATCGATTAAAATTTGAAGCATGTATTCCGCTATATAAAACCATCGCGCTGGGAGCGCATTAATTCCGTTATAATAAAACGCATTTATATCGCCGAATGCTAATATTGAATCGCCAACAGACGCCCCTATCTACGTTAATAAATACGCATAATAATTCGAAGATAATTGATATACATTACCCGGCTCGCTGTTAGTACATTAATGGCGGTATTTATTGCATATAATTAATACAGAGCGTATGCATCCAACGTACGTGCACTCGTATACGTTATTTTATTACGTTGCCGCGCAACGATGAGCGTTGGATTAGAGGGGGTATTATTAATTTAATATTATGTGCATATATTTTCGGTTACTTCTAACGATGCATCTTACGTGCATAGCCGATGAGAAAATATAGTACGGATAGTCGAGAACATCCATGTTTGTAGTTATGATAAAATAGTAACAATATGAAACGCAGTGTGATGTGAAGAAATGCGAGTTAATGCCTGTGGTTTTTAATGGGCGTCCTATAATGCTTTGTTTGTGTGATGCATAGTTTTAGTCACAACAAGACTCTTGTACAGATGTATTTCTGAAAGTTACTTGTTAATTCAGCAAAAGGTATTTAAACAGGGAACCTGCATGTTGGAGACAGATTGGGCAATACTTTTGAGACGGGAAGAGGTTCCTCTTAATCATAAAAAAATCAGGTAACTTCTTAACTCTGCTACGACTCTGCTTCAGTCATGGAAATCCGAAAGTAGTCCGAAACTTTTCTACTAATTCCGTACTTACATTGTCGAAAACTTTAAACAAATCCAAAATCTTTACATTCTCAGCTTAAGTAAAATTACATTTTTCTTTAATATAGTTAAAAATTAATGCCATAAGTAATTCTCAACGTCTCGAACATCTCTTTTTTTAAGAAAACTGAATTTACAAAAAAAAATATTCGTTCCTGCGTTAGGCTGAAAACTGCAAATTTCGCTCATTTATCACCTGCCAAAACTGCAACCTTCAGTTTTACATCGTCCAACTTGCATTTATGAGTGCTAGATAAAAAAAATCCACAATATATGAAAAGTTCTCTGTTACGTCGACTTCAGCGGTCGTCAATAACTCTTGGTATGCAGTAACAGCCCTGAAGTTGTCCCATAAGAGCGAAGAGACGTCAAACGTCAGCAGGATAGTATAGTACAGGGTGGCGCAGGGGAACGAGAAATTTTGAACGTTAAAGATTGAGATCGTTGGACTGGTGCGGAACGTGCAGTAGCTGCGAGAGCGTTTTAGAAAAATGGTGATAGCGCGACTGCCACGCAGAGAATATATCGACAGCACAATAAACACAATAAACAGTCACAATATGGTGTGCTGTATCATGTCATGGCGTTATCGGGCCTTTTATTTTTTTGCACGCGAAGATGGTAGTGCAGCGACAGTAACATCCGCTCGATATGTTGAAATGCTTCAAACATTCTTTACACCGAAACTGTACGAGCTTAATCTCAACGTGGAAAACATGCGGTTTCAGCAGGACGGAGCCACGTCACACACTGCTCGACATTCGATGGCAGCAGTTCGTCAATTGTTTGGAAGACGCATTATTTCACGTAACGGTGACATTGAATGGCATGCGAGATCCCCTGATCTTAGTGTGTGCGACTTCTTCCTGTGGGGATATCTTAAAGGCAAGGTGTACCGTACACGACCTGCAACATTCCATGAACTGAAGGAGAACATTCAACAAGAAATCACCGCCATTCCCAAAGATTCGCTACACCGCGCGTTCCAGAGTTTTCATAACAGGCTGTTAGAGTGTGAACGCCGAATGGGAGGACATCTTTCCGATGTCATCTTTAAAAAGTAAAGAGACACTTTTGGACATTTCGATTGTGAAAATATAAATGGCATGCTGCATACATGCGCTTTCCTTAATAAAATACTAGTTGTATGAATTTATTCGTGGAAATGACGTTATTTCAAAATTTCCCGTTCCCCTGCGCCACCCTGTATAAGATATTCTATTTGAAATAAGGAAGTTAATATCCGTTTTCGATAATCAGTAATAAAAAAATCTTCATCGATAGTATCATTCAATAACTTTCAAAACGACGCTTTAATTACTTTCAGCGACGAAAACCTTCGTAAATTCAACGTGACGTGAGTTCGAGATGAGAATTCTTTTGATCGTCCCACACGAACTTCCTACGTTTTTGCACGTCATTGTACCGCCCTGTATTCTCCTCCAACGTTCACAATGTTTACCTATTTCCAAACTTGAAAAAAAAGACCTTCAAAACAACCGACACAGTAACATAACCTAAACATGTATACAACAACACCGTTTGTTTACAGAAATTCGCCGCAATATTGTTTACCCAACCACTCTTCAAGCGCCTCTTTCTACGCAAAGGAGCCTTTAGAACTCTAAAATACAACGGCGACTATCTTATCTCGACGATCGTGCGTTCAATTACGGAGATGCTAGAAATTTGTTTGTTTTGGCGCCTGTTTTGGGTAACTGTTTCATAGTTTTTTTCTTTTTCTTTTTTTTTGCCTTCTACCCTGCCAGAAGAAGAGACTATGTCCCAAAGCATAGTCTCTCAAGTATGCGTGTTGTATGAAGGTGCACGTGTGTTTATTTGATAATCTTTATGGTTTTAAAATGTATAGCATTAAATCATAACAGCGCGCTACTTAATGGAAGGATATGGTGCCTGAAACCGGTATATTATTAGTAAAATATGGTGCGTACTTGTAACAATAGAGGAAGTACTGTTGTAATTGGTAGTACTAATTATATACCATAACGTTACGTTACGGTGTTTATTGTTTATAGTTATTAGCACTCTATCAAAAATGTTGTAAAAGCCATTTCGGGAATGTATTAGAAGGAGACCAACGTATTTGATTGTACGTCTATCTTTTTATTCTCTGCTTGGAAATCGTACATCATTGCAAATAGTTGAAATAAAAATTCGTTTCTTTTAATTCAGTGCATTCATCCGTTTGTTGATTAAATTCAAATGTCAAAAATATTCCTTTGCATTAGCCTGACTAGTAGAATGTTATTTCTCACTTCGACGGTAAAGCCCGGAAAAATTAAATTAATTATATAGACTATTTCGCGTAGAATTACATTGATCGATGTATACATTAGAAAATTCTGAATATTTGGCTTAATATACTAAAGCTTACATGTTATTGATTAATTCCGGTTGTACAGGAATTTTCTTATTTTAAATGCAATGGTCGCCAGACCATTTAACTTTAGCTTTTAGACGACTCTTGTCGAAATTAAACACTTGAGAATGTTATTTATCGTCACTAAATTTTATACATAGTGTTCATAAACTATTCCTAAATATAAATATTTTCAAACTGAAAAAAAAAAATCCTTTTCACATTTTTCTCGTATTTCCTTTGTTTAGGATACGAATCTACAACAAAAAGTATTCGAAATTCTATTATTCCAAATCATGTACTCCTACTTGCTTCTTATCTTTCCTTTGTTAGAAGAACTCAAATCGGATCCCAACCGTCCGAATCGAAAATTGGTCTATTTTGGCTTTTACGATTAATTTATTGCCTTCTCTATCTTTCCAATCGCGTTTTCTTTCATGTTTCTTATTTATTTACCTTAATTTCGCCTTTCATAAATGTTCCATTTACCATGGCTTCTGGTTTATTGCCATGCTTTCTTTTGAATATCCCAGTTGGCTGTTAAGCAATCACTTCTCCGCTTATATAAAAGTTGATAAATCACCATTACAGATAGCTGATTTCTTCAAACAATCTTTCGCACCCTATTTTTTCGTAAAATTAACGAGCTGCTGTACATCCGCGTTCGAAACGAGCGCTGGATTTTCCGGGAAATCGTTCCAAATTCATCCCTTATTTCCTAGAATTGTATCAATAATATATCCAGAGGTTAGACGTGCAACAAAGTTACGTCGACGGATTCATCGTCGTTCTTACAAATTTCAAGAAAAGAAACGCTACGTACATACAACAGATGGCGTTGTTTTTATACCGTTGATCGTCTTAGATCGTTATACACCATTTTAATGCTCTGCTAGATCGGTACAACGTGATGGACTTTTAGGATGTTCTTCGGCACGTCTACAACGTTACGTAAGTACTCGAGGCAAGTCCGCGAGGTTATTGGCGATTTTCGTCGATCAAGAACCGGGTTAGAATAAACGGAAAAAGCCCGTCCGTCTCTCGGCATTTATTAATAAGCCTATTATTTGTTATAACTGTCTGTTTATGTGCCGCCCACAACTGATGTCTTGTTTCTTATTGTTAATTCTTTCGAGGAAGCCGCTATTGAAAGCTTTAGTACTTGTTAGATTGAAACAGCGCCGAAATGTTTACGCGATAAGCGAGATTTCAGGCCGGTAAAGTTACGTTGCGCGGGTGCGTTCTCTTTCTCCTCCACGTGACGGGTAATTCTAACGTAATAGCCGCGAATGGGCTTTCGCATCAATATTTATTTGAACGGGAACGGGATTCGTGCCGCTTTTATTTTTATAAACGGACCGAAGAAAATGGGGAAATGAGTAAATTTTTCGAATTTACGCAACGCGTAAGGTGTCGGGTATCCAGTTTCTGGAAATGAGCGGCAATAATCTCGTGAAAATATGCGTATCCTTAGATGTCAGACGGACGATTAGGTCAACAAACGTAATTCCGTATTACGATCATTAGCTAATGGGAGTATTTTTAGATGCGAGTTCTTCCCAAAAAAAAAAAAATCGGAGAAATAAGGACTAGGCTAAGTGCATTACAATGCAAAATTCCCGTTTCGTTGCTCAAGCTTACTTTAGTTTAGATCCGGCGTTAATACGTTATCGATGGATAATGCTCTGTTGGTTTATGTAAACAGCACTGACAAAATCTCAGGATATAGTCACCTTTCCCTACGGGACTAAACACAAGAAGTATCTTGTTACTTGTTTTCAACATGAACAGTTTCAATCCAGTACATTTTGATTAAAAATAAAGACACTGGGTTAAATCCTACGTATCGTAAAATAGATGATAAAGTAGAACAGCTTATTGTATTAAATACCTTCACTATAGTCCTGTAAAACAAACACATCACCAAACTACGATTCATTGGCTGAAAAATTGCGTCCTTAGCTTTTGGAAATTCTTATTCAACTTTTTCTTTCATGGCAAACAGTAACGAATGTGCTCGATATGGGATTATCATCTTTTAAATTCAAACTAAGACATCCCTCATCAAAAGCACCCATTCCCTGTTCAAAGACCAACTATTACTTTGCGGACTATATTGCATTCGAAACCAACTGTCCGCTAATTTAATTAACGGCCTTTTATTAAATTAATAATCTTGTTTCTTGAACTAAGTTTAACAAATTGCACCAGTTCCTTTTCATCCTTCCCATTCATTGCTCTATCGCAGACAATAGATTTAAAAATAGCGGTTTACAGTTACAAGTTCAAACGTCGAGTTAAACTAACATTTAACTCTGTAGGAAGTGAATGTTTTAAAAGATTTTACATCAGACGTCCACACCGAATTAAAGTCAACATAGACCAATCAATCGATAGCCTAGCTTTTTTTCCGATCACGAATAAACACGTATCAGGCGTATTTTTAAAAATTTTTCATAAAATTCCTTATTTCTGTTCTCTCTTCTAATTCGTGTAACTTCCTCGATAGCGAAATTTAACGACTTGTCCTTTGTACCTTGCGTAAAGGAGATCCATCTGAAATACGAGGGGAGCTCGATAATTACTTGGTGTTGGAAAGTAATTGCTCTACTAGATTTGAAATAAACTGAAATCTTTTGTAGAGTCCGGTCAAATTTTCAGACAAAAACGTTGTTTTTGGAAAAGAAAACAAATGATGAGGTAAACATGGGACTCTGTGAAATTTTTGGGAACTACGCCTTCATTATCGGCCAGAAAATATTGAAGTGCTGAACTTCTTTGGGAAGAACGATCAGGTCGCCTAAGTGAGGACACTGCGCCAGAAATGATTGAAAAAGTTGCTTCTGCGTCGCCCAGATTCGTCAGATTTTTCCCACTGCGATTATTACCTATTTTCGAATATGAAGAAAATTATTTGGCGGAAAATGATTTGTCTCAAACGGCAAAAAGGAAGGCCTGCTTAGAAGGGTTGGTGAAATCCTATTTTTTTAGATAGGATGCAAAAGATGAATGTTAGACTAAGTGTATCGATCTCAAAGGAGACGATAAAGTAAAATGAAGATGTGCAGGAATAAAAAAAGTATGATTTGGATTCAATACACCGTTTCATAAACCCATTTGGTTGATGCACAATATTAGGTACGTTCTATTTCACTCGCACATCCTCTAATTAATATTATATCGTTGCACTTTTACTGTTAAAATCTTACCCATAAAAATGATTATTAAAATTCAACATTTTTATTGGTTATATATTTCTGCGTAAAATAATTTTGCTCCGTCTAAAAGTCAAATTTATCACCTCACAAATCAAAAAAAAGAAAAAACAAGCGAATAGCTATTTGAATTGGGCGAATTGAGATGTTCCTTTTTATATCTCGGCCAATAAAATTATTGACATCTTTACTGTCACATTAAGATGCCATATCAGCGCGAAAAACCTAACAATAAAACCGACAGATTCATCGATCAAGGCGGGCTGTACGGCACTTTTTCTATCCATATACAGGTACTTAACGGAGAGAACAATCTTGAAAAGCAAACATTCCTAAATACTGATCGGAATTTCAAATTACCTCTTAAATTATGCGTTACACTTTCCTTGCCCTTTTTTTGGTTTGTCGGACTTCTTGAGCAGAAAAAAAAAGGACACCGTATACGTGAAGAGTGGTCTAAAAATAGAAGAAGAACTAAGCCGTCTACACAATACACACATAAGAATCTCTATACATATGAGGAGGGGAAGCGAAAAGAAGATAGAAGGTTACAAAACACACTCTTGCTCTCAACAACGCACAAGAGACTGAGCTGGAATGATACGCACACAATGACTATACTAATGGACTACATCTATGACACATGTCAGATCCTGTAAACTGATTAGGGACCTTTAAAGAACAGGTGCCCCGATCGAAACAGGCCTGGCATTACGTATACATGACGTTCCGACTGTCTTATGTATACGAACTGCGATATATGTGCGCAAGGTTCGAAGGAAATATGTAGACTATTCGGTCAGTGACTAATGTTATAGGCATATCAAATCTGGTGATCCCATGTCACACTGAGCCGGTTACATTACTCTCTATGATGCGAGTCTAATCAAATGCGACAAACCAGATTAGACGTTTACATTTTTTTAGAATTTCTTCGATTCCTTTTATTTCTACTATTAGTGACGTAATCGAAATCTCCTATATCCATCGTTTTAGAATTCGTAAGCTTTAATTTTACGCTCAGACAGAATTCAGCGATTGCCTTCAATTAGTAATCATAATAAAAGAAGTTTTACAGCTGTAATCGTATCTCTAAGTAACTTTATCGCCTAATTAGGTTAGTTAACTTCCAGTAAAGAAAAGAAACCAAGAAGTGAGAGTATTAAAATGTTTTTATTGTTGTCTTATTATTATAATACATTGAAAGCAACACATTCAACCGTATCCTATTGGACAAGAAACCTATTGAAAGAAATTGCAAACCTTTACACAGCTCTCGTAAATGTTATGGATAGGTTCAAGAGTATCTGTGCCTCTTAGAGCTCTGTGGAATACCGTGGAAGACCCATTCCGTAGTGGATATTGCTTCACCAATCTTTAGGAACTGGTAGAAGCGTTATCCAAGTTGATTTTTAATTGTAAGATTCAGCTTTCAGAAGTTTTAGAAGGTGACCATCATGATTATAATCTATTTTGAAATAAACAAACACTTGCATGAGTATGAGGACAAGAGGTAAACAAATTATATAATTATTATATAAACCTAAACGACAGAATCTTATAAAAACGATGATGTCACTAACAAATATTAAAGCAATATTAAATAACAAATAAATAAACGGAGAAAATCTAGCACTCCAATAAAAACAATTATTCTGAACCAAATGGTTCGTATTAAACCATGGCCTATACTGCATAGCTGCTGCTACTACAGCTAAAAGGAATTGTCTTTTCATCAAAGACCATTATTACGAGCCGTTTTGCTCGGCATGGTCCCTCAAATGCTCCATTTCGAATTATTTGAATTGTCCCTGTGCTCAGTTGTTCATATAACACGCTATGACCACCAATGTGCCCATAGTCTTGGTTATATTCGTAGTTATTGTCTAACTTTGGATGGTTTTGGCCATCTCAAAAGTAAGCTAATCATTACGACCACGTCCCCCAGAGATCGAAATATTCCTCAACGTACGTAAAATTGTAACGCCAACGTAGTTTTGACGAATATCAACAGCTTTAGGTTCAAGCTTAAAATATTTCAGTCCCAACGTCTCCATACATTCTTTTAATTGAAACACTCGTAGTATCATGCTTAAAAATAAAAAAAAAGTACTTCTTACCAAAATTATATTACTTATATATTGGAAATGGAACGGACCGTTTTTCTCAGAAGTGTGTGGTCACTAAAAACCGGATTAATATGTTGACGTTAGACATATGCGCGCACGAAGAAATATGAATAGCTTATTCTAATTTGGCCGGAAGTGAGACGAGCTGATCTTCTTAATTACACGTTTCCTAATAACCATTATGGAAATAAGACAGCCGCGTCAGGTAAATTATTTTAAAAAAACATACATTTGGGACATAAAAAATGATACTCTATTGAATTAATCTGTAGATTAACGTAGAACAGCCACGGCGGTTTACAGATGTCTTACAGTGCTTCTATATACTTGGACTAAAGCAGCTCCTAATAGAAAAATAATATGTATGAAATGTCATTGAAAGGAAGAGGCGGATAGTAGAATTTTTTTTGATTGAAAAAATCACAATATAACGCCAAGCGATCTCCTCATAGATCCGATGAAATAAAGAATTGGATATAGGAACATTTTTACAAGCAAATATTAAAATAAAAAGAGATGTGTTTAAACAAGATTATTATTACTAGCATGCGCTAGAATTAACTGCATTTGAAAAAAAAATGTTAGAACATCACAAAATGGGCACCATTAAGAACATAAAAGCCATGAACATATAACATCGCAAAATGGGCACCATTTAAACCGTCAAGAACATAAAAAGGCATCAACATACATTGAAAATAAAGGATCGTTTATTTTCAATATAAAAAATTGTTGAAACATCACCAAATGGGCACCATTTAAACCATCAAGATCATAAAAAGCCATCAACATATATTGAAAATAAAAGATCGTTTCCTAACAATATATCGTAAGTAGAAATTCGGGCAATTACAAATCTATACAACACCAAGCTGTTGAAATCGTCTGCTATTCAAACCACCTTTTGGGACCTTTCACACATAGACCAATACGTAATTCAATTGAAAACGTATCTCGACAATAAAAATACCAGAAACGCACTCTCCACAATATCTCCGTACAATAGAAGCCGAACTTATAACAATAATCTCGTCAGATCAATAATAATAAAAATAATCGCACCCAGGTTTTAGGAAAATAAATCGCGGCAATCGTGAACCTCGTACAAGCGTAGGCAAATCTGGTAAACCATCTAGGGTGCGATTGAGAGCACCCCCTTTGCTGAGGGAGACGGGCCGTATTCGAAAGCAAGAGCGGGCTAGCCGGATTTCGATATTCGAATAGGATGTAATGATTGTGTTTCGATTGCGTAACAAGGCGAGGGTGAGTGTCTTGATCCCCTCAATAACAATCCTGTACTTATATAAACGACCTTCCGCTACTGATGCAGGCTACTTTTATTAGGTTAGCAGAGGGTGTGCCGTTGCCGGTATCGAGAGTGTTATCAAATAACGGCAAATTGACCGGCTACAATTCAATTTACGAAGTTCTGACGTGATGCGGATATATTTAGGGGGTGGGAGTATTGTGTAACAATGGAAAGTAGGTATCTTTAAGATTAAAATTAATGGAGCAAAGCGTTTGCAAAGTATCAAAAACTTGCGTGTATTATTTCTTTTCTTGGCATTTTCATTGCCGGTGATTCCACCTATTCTATGTGTGGGCTTCGTTTAAAAGTAGTTACTTTAGCATATAATGTGCAAAAAACTGCTGAAGAATATGATAAAACTTGCCAATGTGATCGAAGCGCCAACTTTTATTAATTCATTGCTATTTTTACATATAATTTTTAATATTCTTTCATCGATACCTACCGCATAGTTATCCAGGACGTTCGCGGCTCAACTGTTTTGCATATAATCACTAATAATTAGAACTTAGAAAGAGGTGTTACGTATACACTGTTGATTAAAGCCGGCAATTAACATATAATTATGTGGTTTGCCGAAGTCCCATCGTAATCGTCATACTATCGAGTTCATTGTTCAAATAAGCGCTAATTAATTTTTATGCGTGGAAGCGTTGCACTGTTTAAATTGTAAAGTAATTAGATACTATGTATGCGAGTACTTGCGGATTTAATGGCGGTATGAAGGGCTTTTAATAATGAAAATGGGCGTGTCAAACTTAATTTGAATCATTAACATGCAAATAATAGTTAATTTAACGCATGAATTAAATATTCGGTTCCAATAATTTAAATATGAACAGTGTACAACTAAATTGAGTATGTATCTCCTATTATCAACGATAGAGATTTGTCTAAATTGTTCAGTTTTAATATGAAAAAATATTCGATGAGATTTGATTATTTTTGGTAATCTTACTTAGTATTATTAAAGCACTATTAAGGCGCACCGTTCCTGTCACAAGACATATGGTGGAAGAGCGCTATTTAACCAAGTAAAAATCAAAGATCAATACTTCAGAAATCGTCGTCCTTAATTATCATATTATCAAGTAGTGTTCGCGTGTTAGTGCGCGCTCGTAAGGATGCATTTAGGTTCGTTGATAATGTAGCCCAAATAAAGTCGAAGAATTCATATCTTTTTACTATAGATTAAACTGGAAATGACTTGCACGAGATGATAATGATATGATTGTTCGTCTTCAAACAAATACTAGGACGTCACGACGTTATTATAATCTTTTAAGGATAATTTTTGGACCCTCTAAAGCTCCAGGAAATTTCTTCTACGTAAAAATTCGCGTTACTAAGGTTCATCTTGCTGTGCTTGCTGCGCCACATTTTTTGCCTCCCGATTTTGGCTGGACCGAGTTCTGCACAAGTGGACGACTTGAGACCGACGCCCTCTTCCATGCGCCTTTCCAAAGACCTTTAAGGATGATTTGTATGGCAGATTCGTTTCTGAATTTTGCCTTACCGGACGTAGCACGTCTTCGTCGAATGTTATCGTTTGTGGGCTATTTTGCTATCATTTTTGCAACTATCATTACTTTAAAAGTAGTGCAGGAAATCTGCCGTCGGAGACTTCATTTTCGAATGGTAACAAGCTACAAAATGGCTACCAAGATTTTTAAAATTTTCTACGGATCAATAATGTGATCACGCATCACAAATTCAATGTTACTTGCATTTCCGCTTTTAGTTTTCCTCAAGCATCTCATTGAATAGTCGCCAGACTGCTTTATTTTTACACTATCTAAAACATCTGAATCAATAAAAACTCTGATCCATCTCACCTCCGTATTTATATTTCAAGATGAATATAGTGGCAACAATATCTTGAAAGAGATCCTTCTCACATTTTGATATATATAGAAGATCTCGTACCAAACCTACTTATTATATGAAGTACATTCTCTTCGTTACTTAATACTAGCTTCCTCCTGTCGGATTACTTAGCATTAGAGAATGTTAAACGTGCATTTTACATCATCAAATGTAATACCGGAGATGGAGGAGACCAAAACATAAAAAATCTTGTTCGTTTACATAAAGAAAATCCGTTTTTATTACCCACATCACCGGCGGGGCTATCACATTAACACCTATAAAATCTTTTCATATATAAACGGCTCTCTTTCTAAATCACACCTAATTTATCGCAATATAATTCCTGATAGGTTCAATCGTTAGCCGGCCGTAATTCCTAATTTAACGTAATTTATTATTTTTTAATTAAGAAAAATTTTATACCTTTTTTTTCTGTTTTGTCTACGCGTCGAAGTCGTGGGCTCGAAATTTGACGTTATTAGAGGGAACATTAAATCTCATCCCATAAAATCTTCGCTTTAGGAAGCTAGAATATGTAGGTTCCTTCCATTTTCGTTGAAATACAAAACGGAGAAAGTTTATTGTGTATCTTGTGCAATGTAGGTACTAGCTATATTAAAAAAGAAAGAACACCATATTGGTCGTATTACATCATTAATCGTTTCGAAATTATTGAAAATATTTGAATAAGCGTAAAGGCGATATTTTTATCCTTTTGCCGAATGCAACTGCACGTCTTTAAAGGCACTTCAAATTAAAATTTATTACGAAATCGACCGTAATTGTAAGGTAAACTCAACTTTCGAATATTCTAAAGTAGGCGGGGTTTCAGTGCGTGACGCGTTACCACAGAGAGTTCGCGCATTTTTCTGTTATATTGCAAACTTCATGGAAATGTATTTTTACCTCGTAACACTGATTTTATTGTATAAATTTACACGAATATGGATATATTCTATGGTGTTCTATACGATCTGTATACGCGTTGAAAATTGACCCGTGTTTCGTGCTGTCAACTCTCAACCTAAAAATTCGAATTTTAAACCTCCAACAAACACGCGGACGTTGGAACACCGACTAATTTCGTATACCTACATGTATACGTATGCATTCGGCTCCAATGGGTATAAAACTTGAACGCATCGGAAAGAGATCTTGCGAGTGTAGAAACGTTGACGTGAATGACATTTTGAATAAGTAGCCCAGCAGGTCTACCGACTACGTCGACGAATTTCCACTGATCCCTTTGAATATGTGTTGAAATTAAACTTAACGAGCCATATTAGATATTCCTGCGCGTAGCGGAGCTTTTTCGTATTTTTTTTCTTTTTTTTACGTTTTTCTGTTAGGATTTTTTGTTTTTGTTTTTCGTTTACGTCTTTTACAGGTTGTAGTTTTTTCCTGTTTCTTCCCTTTTCTATTTCCGATGTCATTAATTTAAATTTAATTACGTGTGATGTGGATATTTTAAGATAATTAACTTATTAAAAATTACCTTTTTCTTAACAAGGACATAATAAGTGTTTATTTACTCAAAAACCAGATAAGATCTACTTTACGCGAAAAACTCTTTGGGTTAACTTTGACCCGGTTACAGCAAAGAAGGTTTTACAACTATCATGGTTCAAGAGTGTTACTATTCGATGAGAATATTATTATTTATTTGCTGCTTAATTAGTATAGATTTATATCTTTTATTATCAATAAATTAATTTCCCCAAATTCCCCCAAACTTTCTCAACTAGATGCAAACTTAATATTTCTCGGCGTGTATACTTGTACATTTCTCCAATAAGAGTTCCACATAACACCATCTATATCCACTTGCTTTATCTTAATGGCAAAACCGTTAAATTATAAAATATACATCGGGCTTGCTTACATCATAACCTATATAACTTAACTTTTAGAAAATAAACAAGCATTTTTTGGTACACAATGATAAGACGATAGTATAACGAGTTTATGACAGTTCACTTATAAAATAATCTTAAAACGTTTTCAAAAAGCCGTTCTTCATATTACCAATGCATAATTACATGTATGTATGTTAGTGGTAAGTAGTTACGTCAACAAATACGAATTTCATATTTTTTTACGGTCAAATGACATGAGATTATCATTGAGTGAAGTGGAACAAGCTTGAAATCGGAGAAATATTTTTTTTTGTATGATGAGAATGTATTGAACGGTGTCTGTCAAAATAAACGATAAATACACTAGTAGTAACAATATCGCGTACATATTTAGAAACGTAGAGATTCAAGGCGTACAAAGAGGCAGCTTTCCCGGCTCACGAGATCCTTTTCTAATCGAATCTAACTTTATACGTGGAAATATACCCTTTTGAAATACAAAGAATATTAATCATTATCTTTGTTTTTAGATTTCTTAATGAGAACTATTTATTCAAACAACTCGAATTCCTTACCGAAAATTACATTGTCGTTGCTTCAAAACATTTAAACGTCAAACTCTGCAACGTATGTACTTACAGGATAATCCAAAATTTTCACTCACCACTGATCGAAAGAATCTTCAGAACAAATTTTTCGCCATACGCTTAACTTTCACACACATGATATAGAAGGACAAACGTTTACCAGCAACGTTTAGCACTGCTTGTTTGCCGACATTATCAAAATTCAGTTTGAAAAATCAAGGATCAAGATGAGGACCTTAATAAAAGAACTAACTCGGAAACACGAATAGAATTTGGCATGCTTGCTACAGTAGCCAAGAGACAGTCGAAACAGCGGACTATGAAGAATGAATCAGCTCCGAAACTAGGAAAAACTGTTCCATTAGACGCGAAAATGACGATTACTTTTTGGATATTCCTCGAGTTGTGTTAATCAACCATTTTAAAGAAGGAGAAACAATACTTAATTGACAAATTAAAGACAGAAGTTGCGAAAAAACGATCGCATTTGAAAAAAAATGGAAGCTTTATTTCGCCAAAACAATCGTCTCAAACTCCAATGGTCGCCATGTCAAAAACTCCAGAATTGGAATTCGAAGCATCCATCCTATTCACCTGGCCTCCAGCGATTTTTAGTTTCTTCAGCTCCAACTTCCGCTGAGAGAACAGAGAACTCAAAGCTGGTAAAATTTTTCTTCTTATTTTTTATAGCCTTCCATATATATGACAAAATTACCATCAGATGCTTCGAGAAGATTGCGCACCAGATAAAACAAGAAAAACAAGACCTTCTCAAAGCTTCATACATACCGGAAGATTCTCCGACTATTCTCTTTCAATTTACCATCACAGATTTTGTAATTTCTCTTCCAGAAATCCCTGAACGAGACCCAAACGCAAACAGATTCACTTACCTTCCCGTCTTCGTGATGATCATCTCCGTGCCGAGATCGTGGAATTTATCCCATAATTCTTTCGTCTCGAGATGACATTCGACGTTTAGCAGTTCATCGCAATTACAGCGCACCTTCGGCGTCTTCGCGTTCGACTTTTCCGGTACCAAATCGGGCGATTCGCGATCGTTATCCGGCGGATCTGAGCCGCACTCGGATATGGCGGGCGACTGTCGCAGTAATTTCGAAGATTTGCCGTTCCTGGCCGAGTTTTCGCTGTCCGAACATTCTTCGACGTCCACCTCGATGTCGTCATCGTCTAAGGGTTCTTCTGAAACTGGGGAGCTTAGCCGCGAAAGGCGACCTGAAAGAATTGAAAGGGAGAGAAGATTATTCATATTTGAATAACAAGAAACGGTCTTAGTTCAAATAAAAGGAGTTACATTACGGTATTTGTTTTATGCTGAGCGAGAAAAAATTATTAGTTATTTACACAGATCTTATGCTTTGAAACGTTAACAATATACAATTTAGGTAATTTACAATAACCTAAGTCACATAAAAGGGTAAAAACAACGAAAAATACACGCTCAAAAGAAAATCAGTATTTACTGACACACATACATATTTTTAACGCCAAAATATTGTGCCGATGAGAAAAAAAATGTTGATTTAATCTCGCCACCAAAAGTTTGTTGTCAGATGCAAATTACTTCTTATCAGTTATCACATTCCACGTAGTTTGAACTTAACTCAAGATTAAATTTTAATTAATATCATAACTGGGTATTAGATTAGCATATCCTACCTTACCTAAAATAAGCCACCAAATAAGCAAATTACCTTTTTTTTTAAAAAAAAAAGCGCATTCTATACAGATACTAAGGTACATTATAAGCAAAAAAATTGGTACTTGATCTCGCTTCATAGACTTCTTTTAGTCGTTTAAAGCACATTTAAATTCAATTTTAGTTTGATATGTATATTGAGAGACCAATTTGAATCCTGATCATATAATTTCATAGAGAATCTCTCGCAATCGAGAAGTAACTCAAAGAAATCTTTCAAAAATAATATAAAACACATGCTTTTCGGATCTGCATATATTACGTTACAAATAAACCTGCAGAAGCGAGTAGCGCTTCACGAAATAAGCAGAGACTAGACAGACTCGTGTTTTGTCAACTCTCGGGGAAACCAGGGCGCAATACGAACCCTTTCTCAGGAGACGAACAGACACGAGTCTGTCTAGTCGCCGCAAAGGAGCAACAATTCCATCCGTCTTTGTCCTTTCTATTCATGAGACGAATAAGCAAAACAAATATTTTTAGAAGGATTAGCAAGGCGTTGCCAAAGATACCTATTAGGAACAAAATAGAATTAATTGTATGGAATTACTAGAAAAACGTTTAGCATTAACAAATTGATCATTTTAACAACTTTTAGGTTTCTTCAATCTGCTAGAATCCGAAATTACATAACATTTCCCGTATTACCTCGTTCATTTATGTTTATATTTTTTAATCAAAGCGTAATTGCCCTGTCATTGAAGTGCCTATATACCATAACGAAGAATAATTGCCTAATTGATATCAAGCATATTTAAAATTGTATAATAATCAACAACAGCTGTGAATAATGTCTTGCTCTTAGAAGAATATAAATAAAGTCTTGTTAAATATTTAAGTTACAATTATTTTAGATACTAGACAATTATAGAAGAATCGAATTTTGCAACATTTGAAGGATATCTGAGCAGTTAAATGCGATGCAAATTGTTCTTGTAACCTGCAGATTCTGGACGAAAGCAACTTTTAAGTACATAAATCCTAAGGAATCACCAAGAATCCTTTTCTTGAAAATATGTAATTAATCATTTTAAAAAAGGGTTAGAATACAAACATATATGTTCATGAAATTCGGAACAATTGCTTCGAAAATACGCAGATTCCCATTCCCGGTCATCTTCCTGGTCCCCGGCTTTTAGATTGTCAATATTCGAGATTAATTTTAGAAGTAATGCTGTGAACTATTAACTATATTAATATTCAATGCATCCCTTACGGCTGTCGCAAGATTCATCCGCCGTATCTGTATATTCATGTTCCGTTAAAAAATTATATTTTCTTGTTTCTGCCTATTGTAACATTTACATATCTTGTTCATTCTTTGCTTATTTTTAAAAGTAATCAGGTATTAAATCTGTTATAATCCAATCTATTTGCCGTCGTTATACCATCCATCCAATTTGGAGTAAAATTCCATTTTCCCAAAATTGTCCAAAGAGGAAACGACAGCTGCAGAAACTCTAAGTATTGCTTCTAATTTAAGCGATGAAGGATTTGGAGATTTAAACCATTAAGATATAGATCTATTTCGGGAAAAAAAAAAAGTTTAGATGAGGAGGAATTAAATGAATTTATAGAGTAAAGTATAGATAAAGCAATCTTCACTTTATACAACGTGAGAAGAAAACCAGAACTACATTTGGGTAAAGAATTAAATGTTATTTCGCTCGAAGTGATCCTTCAACCGCGTTCAGTGTAAGCGGGAATTACAAAGCTACTTAGCTTCATAAAACTTGGTAGAATTACAGAATAAAACTATATTTGGAAAGGCAGATAAAGATTTACAAAGTAAGGAGAACATTAGGCTCGTTAGAAGAAAGAGATTTAGGCGTTTATAATATACGACAGTGATAATAACATATCTTTTTGTTATGAGTTTACTTTTACATTGCGTTTTTTTGATTATTACGTCTTAATATTTTCCTAATACAGGAAAACAGTGAATCGGAGGGTGAAACTGACAGAAGTGTATTGCAAACGTAAAGATAATATAGCAAGACTCATTTGTTCTTGTCAGAATTTCATTTGTTTTCGAGTTATAGCGTAATTAAAATATTTTAACTAACGTTCTTGTAAACGGTCCAAATTTTCGCTTATTTTCAAGTTAATACGTCTTAGTAAAATAAAAATGTCCCTAAATAATACATTTGTTTCTACGAATTTTCCTAATTTGTAAACTTAAATATAAACGCCAGGCTTAACAAACGGACTTCGATATTCAATTATGTTGTGGCTTTTCCACCAAATAAATCGAGACTCGCATATTTTAAATCATTCCTTATCAAATAAATAGTAATGGTTCAATGCACTACCCTGAGGGATTCCCGTTATTGTAGCAGAATCTGCCTGTTTGCCGTCTCGAAGGAATATTACGGACTATTACCGCAATTAATCTTTTCTTGGAAGCCTCCCTTGGTTAAATCGCTTTCGAATTTATACGATATTGTGGTGCGTAATCACATTAAATCTACAATATTAAATTCCTCGCAAATTATAAAAAGTAATGGTCCAAATCTTCAACCTATAGGAACACCATATACGGCTGTACAAAAGAGAGGTATAAAATAGCACATTATACGACTTAAAAATACGAAACTTAAACAAACACACAAGAGAACGGCACGACACAGCTGCCCTTGCGTAAAATATACAATACACGAACGCTTTTTATTTATGCTTCATTTACAGCAACATCCATCCGAGTAGGCTTTGACGCCACACACGAGGCACGCATCCATATCGTCGTAAAGAAGATCCAAGTCAAAGCACGCATATACATAGATGCAACTTCTTCAACTGAAAAGGATCATCCTGTTTTTACAAATTCGAATCAACTCTTTAGCTGTCGTAATCCACCTCGGATCCTGCTAAAAATCGCCTGCAAATTATTGTACGACGACGTACTTCTGCGCACTGCGGTTAACTCAAAGTCTTAAGCTTTTAAGCGCATTACCTTCCTGAAGGAAAGAAGGGGGATGCGGCAATAAAAGTGCCATGAAATTCGAAGAGTTATAAATCAATATTTTGACAGGGCGATGCTTTCTTATTTATTTTCGTTAGATGCGGTTTTGTGTGTATATATTGGTATTGTGTACACGATATACGATGGGTATTGTATAGCGTAGTTGTAGGTAATACATTTTAGGGTGCTGCGGTGTTATTTATCTTTGTCCAATTGGTTTCGGTTGTTTCTAGGTTAAGTATCGTCTATATGTACGAAGATGTTGATTTGATGAAGATGTTTTTTTGGTACAGTAACAAAGTATAATATTGGCTAAAGTATTATTGACGCTATTTGGATGATTAAACAAGATTTTCTCTTGAAAGATTTAGGTTCAGGTGCTTCTATGATCTATGACGTTGGCTATCCGTCGCTGCGATGATCTTCGTATCACGTAATGGACTAAAAATAATTTATTGAATCAAAAACACCAAAAACCAATTCGTTTTTAAAAAGAAAAAAGTTACATATTTCTAGAAAGGTTCAAAGAAAGGCTTTTAGGTCGGCTTTTTGTTACCTCTACTTTTTTTCAAAATCATGCTTCAATATTTCTTGCTTTTCTTGGTTCCTCTCCTTGTTTTAAGGTATTTTAATAAATAATTCATTAGCGTATCGCTAACAACGGCAAAAAGGAATGTGAAGCCCCTGGTGACGTATTTTCTGAATCTTCTGTTCAGTTCTGTTGTTTTTCTCTGAAGGTTTCATTGCCTCCAAACGTAATGTAGAGTAAAGCGAATCCTCGGAATCTTGCCTATAATTTCGATGAATTTTTTTTGTACCTTCAAACCTTTGTTCAATGTAATACAATCATTAATTGGAACAAAACAATTGATTACTCTACATTCAAGTCTTTTTCCACATTTATAAAATATTTTTAGACAAAGCACATGCTACTATTGGTCAAATTGAATTTTTTTAAACAAAATTTATCGATAAGTTATCATCGCTTGCCCATTTGTCATAGCTTTCGTACCGCGACAGACAATCCATATTCCTAAGATTGAGACACAAAGACGTCGATAACCCAAATGATGTATTTGCGCGTAATGTTTCTCATTTTTGCGATAAATTAGTTTATTTGCTGTCTCTTCCGTGATTAAACCAGTAGCCTTTTGTTCTCGGCATTGTTCGCTTTTTTCTGATACTAATTATAATTGAGCATAATTAAGGCTACTTAGATTACATTGTGTTAATTTATCAATCGCTTTTAATGTTTATATTTTATTTGCAGGCATACAGGGCTATCTTCAAATGATGATTGTATTCAGAAGTATAGTCGATATCAAGGAGTTTGGTCGAAATGTTGCAGAGACACAAAGACAGCCGTTTGGTTTGCAACCTCTTACAACAATGACTTACCTCTTCAGCCTATTCGATTTCTAAATGTATTATTGGATCGCAAACTTGTTTGGGAAGACCATACACATTTTAAGATTAAGATATTATCATCCAAACTTTAATTGCAACGATAAGTTGGATATAACATGTGTATGTGCGGGAAAAAACAAGTACGTTGTCCCTAAAGAGATTGATTTTGAGCAAGATCGACTGCTCAACTGTTGTATCGGACAGGTTAACAGTTTTTAGGTTCCCGCATCTCGGACTTTACGTAAATTTTCTTCGATTGTTAATGTACTTAATGTTCCATTTGGCTACATGTTTCTTTCTGTATATTATGTAAGGTATCTCTCATACTTACGTTAATCATTGTCATAAGATTTGTTGGACAAATATATGCTATTATTATCATTATTTTAGGTTCTTCCGTCTATGGCGCATTAAATTGGGGACACTCCTGTCACACAGAAGACAATTCATAATTGTTCTACAAGACAAAGCAATAATATTCGATTAACGTCTCATGACTTTTTAGAAAGTAGCATCAATGATATTGTACAGTACATATAACTTAATTGAATTTTCAACATTTTTCCACATTGTTCGCTCTCTCTTTTTGACTTGTAACGCTAATAATAATAATTATTATTATTATTGTTAAAAGTAACCTTTGACAAGAATCCTACCAAGTTGAGCCAGCCATTTAAAGTGGACAATATTTGTAATTTAGCAACAATGGAAAAACCACATATAGAGCGGTGATTAAGTTATTTGTTTTCGAAAAAGAACGCGTACAATGAGATAAAAATGGAATTCGATGAAATTCGAAAAAAGTGGACAACCGAATTTAAACGTAGCCGTACGAACGTTTGCAATGAACAACGACTAGCGTCATCCAAATTAGGTCAACACATTACAAATGTTTGAAGATTGCAATTGCCTGGCTGTGGGCATCTAGATTGACCGGATACGTAAAATTTTCACGATTTGGATGTAAGAAAGCCTTCCGTAAAATGGATACCGCGATCAACTTCAAAAGAATGCTGGGCAACGTTCAAGCCGAATTCAAATGATTTTTGCCGTCGACGGCGAAACGGAGATTCACCTTATAACACTTGAGATCAAAGAACAGTCCAAGCAGTGGCGTGACCAACCGGTGCTAAGAAAACTCGGGCAACCAAGACCATAGCCTCAACTTTTAGGACGTACCTTCGAATTGCTTCCGTGTCCAGCACTTTCGGCCAGATTTAGTCCCTTACATTGTCGAATACGATGAAGTAATTGCAGAAACAAATGCCCATTTCGCTGAGTTGAAGAAATTATATATATTTTTTTTAGATGGGATACAAAAGATGGGAAAACAATGTACCGAGCGTGCCGACCTCAAAAGAAACTATGTTGAAAAAACAAATAGAATTTTATACATAAAAACCTTTTTGTTCTTACCAGAGCCAGATATTTATCGAACTTCCCTCGCAAGTATTCAGTGTGTTGCCACTTACCATAACACAGAACAGCTTAAGATTGCTGCTTACGGACCAAGATTGTTGACAATTAAAAATTGCCTCACAGTAGATGACAACGTGATTTGCAAGTATTACAATCAATGCAACTTGATATTAGTACAAAACAGAGACTAAAGAATACACATAAAATATAGAAAAACTATTACTTTTAGGCCTTATTTTAATATTAATTTTAGAAGTTTAGTATTTGTGGGTTTTAGTGTTAAAGCTTTCTCTTCCCTTTCATTTTGTTATTTTGTTTTCTTTAATAACACTACAGCATCTCTGCAGAATGGTTTGACTGTAAATCCTGCCAGAACCAATATACAAAAAAAAATTATTGAGGTTGTTAGTGAGAATCCAATTTAAGGGCACATTTGCCACAGCTACCAAATTCTTTTCGAAAAATGCGGAGATAACTGGAGCAGCATAGTATGGCGTTTTGATGTAGAATCTGTGCGACTTTGATACGTGCTACAATAGGTTTTGCGCCAATTTTGAGGTTGACTCGTAAAAATAGCCGGTCTAGCATACATAGTACGTCGGGCCTTGGAACGTTCAAAATGTTAGCGAATAAATTAAATCTGAAGATAAGCTAAATATTAACAATAGTTTTCATTAATAATATTAATCAATATTAAGCCTGAAATTTCATTGTGGTGAAGATAAATCTAATTTAAACATTAGAACTGAAATTTAGAGAATGATCTCGAGGTGTACTTCAAGGAAAACTTGTAAAAATTACGAAAGAAAAGCTTATTTTCATTCAAAGGGGGCGGTTCAATTAAATCTTCAAGAAACGCCAATTTAAATGTTTATTCCGTTTATGGAAAGTTCTCACCTCGATTGGATTATAAAGGTTTATTTCGGAGGCCTAGCTAAAGAAAACTTTAGCTAGAAGAAATTGTAAGGAGAAAAAAAAAGGTGATTTTAGTTTATCCAAGATCAAATTTACCACCGTAAATTTACAAATTTCTTCCTAATAGTAATTTATAAATTGCCTGTACCTTCTTGCTGGTCTTCAGAAGGATGCCTCAAGCACGGTTCCGGACTTCCTCTGGCCATAATAGCAGCGATACTGAAATCGGTGGCCCGCGTCTTAGCCGTCGGTACCAAGAGTCCCGCGGCACTTTCATCTGGCATGGCACCCAAGAGCATTTCACAAAAAAAAAAAAAACACGAAATTATTCAGGCGCGCACCAAGAAACACGATGAAAATCTCCCAGAAAAGAAAATCGGAAAAACCCAAAGAGAAGCGACGCGTAAATCAAAAGTCTAACCCGCCACGATCGAACCGCGGAATCAATTCCGGATCAAGATGTTTCTGCCGCAACAGCCCCGACGGTTTCGATCTATTATTCCGCCGGCCGCGCAAACAAGTCCTCTCAATGTACGATTGTCTATACCGCATGTATTAGAATATATACAACAGTAGAGAAAGGGCAAAACAGCTGTCAACTTCAGTAAGACATAACGAATGTCCAGTTTATTTGGGCTTCGGTTCGAGACTGACTGTTCGGGTCGCGTTCGGCTTGCCCTCGCCACAAACGGGGCGTGACCGGAGGGGAACGTCGCGAATGACGTGCGGGGGGCGTGGCGGCCGGTAGGCGGGGCCAACGATCGCTTGAAGTTGTGTGTGGTCTACGGTATCAGTTTCGCGTGACTGAAGCCATCAATCAGAATAGTATGTGGTGGCAGTGGCGACATGCTCTGTAGACAGTCACTTGATATCGTTGCCCCCTCGATTCCCGCCGTCGTTCCCCTCCACACTTCCCCCTTCTAGTGGTAATGCTGTCCGCCCTCGTACTCGTTTTCATAAAACCCCAATGGGGACCACACGAGCAATCACCACAGGCTCGGCCATTGTTCAACATTATGCACGCATTTCATTCAATTCAATTTAATATTTTAGTCCGCACCGTGTATGTGTTTGTACGCTCATATACATACACTAACCCTTTTCCGTACGTTAAATGGGATAGGTGATAGTAGGAAGTCAATATACTTTTGCAGCCACGTGTACAGAACTAGTCATAATACAATTTTAAAACTTCTGAATCCGTTTCAGTTACTTTTGTAATATACCACGTCGAAATTTTAAATTTCTTTTTGTGATGGGATAGATCAATCATTTCTGGAGGGATACCTCTATATCTCCATGTCTTTTTTTTTAGTAGACCGTAGTAATTCTTTATATTAGTTTTATTATTTGAAGTGCTATTATTATGGAACGAAATTGATGTCCAAGATGAAATATTAGGTGGGATTATGATGGATTAATATTTTAATAATACACATCACGATCGTTTCTGTGGTGGCCTAAGGTTTTCTATTACTATTTATATAATTCTTCAGACGGAGTACCTCAGTGGCTGGGTGAAGGTTCATATGTTTTGTTACTTTTCTTTCTACATTCACACGAAATTGTACCGTCAAGTAAACGCTGCTGTAGGTAACTTCGTTAGAAGAATGGAATTGCCGTTTAAATGTCAAGACAAAAAATTGAAGAAAAAAAATGTTATGAAATCAAAATTTAATACTTGGCAGAATTATTTGTTTGTTATTGTAACCTTAAAGTCTTTGTCAGTGCTATTTAATCCGCCTTGGGCATCTTCATATGGAGCACATCTTTCATGAAACCATCTTTATTAGTCCTCTCGGGCCGCGTTCTCATTCACTTTCTTCACCGCAGAAGAATCAAGGATGACAATTTTTCATTTTGTTATGAAATTTTTTCATCTCGCCTTTTCAAGTAAAATACAAATAGGCTAACTTCTAGCAATTGTAGCGTCGAAGCGTTAAATACCTCCCAATTTCTTTAATTTGTCGTTTCAACTGTTTCCTTGAAGATAAACGTTTCTTCCGTATTTAATTCGAAATCGATGTGTTTCCTATAGGCGCTACCAAAATATTTGAATTACTCATTTTTTTTCCATAAAGAACTTGTTATTATCATTATTCTTTCGGAAATTGTCCACCTCGTTATTAACATGTTCATTTATAATATCAATGCTTACAATGCTGTATTGTATAATGTTCTTTTGTAATATTGTTATTAGCGACGGGAATCTCTCTAGAAGTAACTAATCCAAGCAATGTTCTTTAAAGCTATGCCCGCTTTCCCTTACTTTGCCATACCTAAGATCCCGTCTCTTGAACTACTTCCTCAACACAATTCATCGAAACAATTCATTGAATCCATGAATACTTTTTATTGTTTAAATCAATATTTAAAGGATTGGATGTCTCGAAGGCAGTTTATCAAACACGGCGATTTATAAACTCGCATTCCGGTATGTTAATTTATCACCTTTATCCGTGATACAATCTTCCTTTTTCCGTAGGTATCTACGATCATCTAAATAAGATCCGATACATCCAAACAACTCGCCAAAGACCCATATATAATAACAGAAAAACTCACACCCGACGATTGCGAAAACGCAACAGGGGTTCGGCAAGGTGATAGAAGAGGGTTTGCCAGTGTCAAGAGACCCTCTCAACGGCCAATTAACTGCACATTCACTCGCTTTTAAACGCTGCGGTTGATACAATATATTTGTTATACGCGAATGACAAAAACATTGGGCCCGCTCATTGTTCGGCCGAAGAGGCGTGCAATATGGTCAAGGTTTTCGTTCTCGACGATTTCGCCGAGCAGAGAAATGAGTCGACGACTTTGGTGGGCCATCTGTAAGTTGCACCAACACCGGTGGTGGTGAGACCTTGCTTAACCCCTCTCGGTTCAAACTTGAATGGCCCTAATAGACGTCACCAGTAAATACATCCTAGAATTTATTGTCTTCTTGTTCCGATTGTGTTGCTCGTGGTGGAAAAAAAGGTAATATTAGATCTTGTATAGAAAAACTGGAAGATATTCAGGGCGATTCTTCTAATCCACTTCCCTTGTAAATATATGAGAATGCGCAGCTTGTTTTGAGCCGTTTCTAACATTATAAAATGTACAAAATAAGAACATTTAAAGGATTTAATTCCCGTTGCCTTCCCAATAACAAATTAAAGCTATTTTCGTCACCAGTTAACACGTAAGCAACTAAAAATGGCCACCCACTTAATAATTTCTCGTTTTAATATGGGAACGTAAAAGAGCGGCAATAAAGATAAAGAAATGCTTTGAAATGTTTTGAAAACGCATGTGCACGATAAACGTGTGCTTTATGGCCTTTCCTCGAATAAAAATCGAAAACATTTGCGTCTGGTGAATTTCTAATTATAAATTACGAATGATATCTGGGCGATTCGACATTTAGGTGCATACGTTGTGCCTTGCCAAATTGCTTCTTTGATGAGGTAAGCAAAAAATGGCCGATTCAATTGAAATATTCTTCGAATCTAGATTGGTTATGAGCCATCTTTTGCTCGCTAAGCTGGCATGAGCTTCACATAAAAATCGCTGTAATATTCCCCATCATCTTCTCTACGTAAAGAAGTATAACTCAATTGGAACCTGATCGTTTCTTCAACGTTTTTTTTCCAAACTTTAAGTAACGATATATAAATATACGAATGTCACACAAAGAAACGTGAAAACCAGCGCCTCGTAAAACATTGCAGAGTCGTTTGTCTCACTTCAACGTTATAAAACTGTTTGGAATCAACCTAATTGCTAATAAAAGCTTTTACTAGCAATTTCTTAAGTAGTGCTGTAATAATTCAAGTAATTACATATAATACGTAATTGTTTAAATAAATATACCAAGTTTTTAAGTTTGCTAGAAGTCTAGCTCAACAATCATTGAAAATGGCGTGAGAGTGTACAAAAACTATCGAAATTTCGATCTGCATACGTATAGATTTGAGGTACATCGTATAAAATTAGCAATTACATTCTTCGGCAATACAAAGAAAACAATGGACTGTTGGTCGCACCGTTAGTGAGGTTTTCAGAAATATTTGTCAACAGTTAAACAATTGCTAGATATAGAACAGGCTAAGAGAGTGTAACAATAACTATTAAATTTCTCCTTTTTGCATAAGAACAATGGAATACACGCATCTGGAAATAATTAGGCCTTCAGTACACGGTAACAAATATATCAATAGAAAAAAAATGCATGCTGTTAACATGCAAGCTAACTGAAAATGTTTATTAGTATTGAAGCTACAAACAGGGGTTAGACCAATGACGATTGCGCGATTATAGCTGCTTACAGAAATGTCGCCAATGACCTGCTAAAAAGCTATTCTTAGGCATTAATTTTGAACAAATTAATGGATGGAGGAGATACGTAAGAACTTCGTATGTAGCAAAAAATAAATTTGTCTATTTAAGAATAATATTTCGCTTAAAGGCTCTAATTTGGTTTATGAAAAAGCTATCACATTAAATATGATCATTTTTACAGATTATTCGGTTAACTTTTCTCGTGGTAAATCCGGCTTCTTTCTCCTTTCAGCGCATGAGGTTCCTCAACCAATACTAATAACTTAAAAGTATTCTGAATCTATAAATTAAAATCGGTTAAATTCGCTCGTTTCGGTTAAAATTTTTATTCATTAAACCAATGAGTGCTGAGCGCTCGCTTACTTTAAATTTACGTATTCGAACAAGTTTACAGTTTCAAATTTCTTGAACATAATTTCTTGTTTCTTGTGTAATCACTCTACTAAAAATGAAATACCTAAATTGTAACTAATTTGTTGACGTGTTGCTCGTTACCTTTATTCCTACCATGACCATAGCAATACCAAGTACTTGTTAGAAACACGGCATTTGCTAAATTATTTCACTACATTTGTTGTTTTTTTTTTTTAATTAGTTCCATCAAGACTTTCGTATATTACCGGCAAAGACCATAAAACTAATTAGAACAATACAATTGCTTGATTTATTTGAAAGCAAAAGGAAAGCCAGAACCACCATAAATAATATTAATAACACCTACGTTTTCTAACACCATAACTAACAGGTATTTGATTAGCCAGCTTGGTAATTAAATTAGGAACGAGAAAAAGCTATGACGAGGCCTTCATACACCATCAACTGCGACTAATTACTAACCACCTGAGTCCACGAAAGGAAGTAGACGAAGTTACGACGCTATACGGATATACGGAAATCAATTATATAGAACCCTAATAAAATATCTTGCGTAACTATACGAACAGCTTAATAAAATATGCGTTCTAAACAAGCTGTTGTCTAGATTTAAAATAAAGGCCATGTAAAAGGAATGCACCTTATATTAAAAATTAATTAAAATGAAAAAGCATATTTTCCCTCATCGTTTGGACGTACGTATCGTATATGTATGGACGTATACAACTGGACGTGTACAGCTTAATTCGTTTCTTTTAGAATAAAAAAAAATAAAGGAAGGAAATGACGTAAACGAGATCTTAATTCGTTAGTATGTTCTTTTAAAATTTACTTATCAGCGAAGATATTAAAACGATGAAATACGCTGTATCATGCCATATGCGTTTGTTACGTAAAAGAATTTATTCAGGTTGAATTTTATTGGGTGGTAAATATCCTGTTTGTTACATAAGCTTAAGGGTAACATGGTTAATATACCTACGCTAAGTATTTGGATAAATCGTCTGGAATTGTTGATTCATTAAACGAAATTGGTGGGTACGTAACCGGGTACGGCCCAGTATATTTTAGATCATAATTTGTATTTAAGAAATACTTTTACACCACAATTGTTAATGATAGTATTTTTAGAGCTATTCGTGCATCGTATACGTTGGTATACATTGAAATAGTAGCCTCTTTTGTAAAACTCGTAACGGTAAAGCTTCTTAGTTTACACGTATTAGTTTTCCGAACTTGCAGCTTGCATATGATTGCTTATGATAAAGGTTCCTACATCACTCTTCCTACGTATTGACCCACAAAAACAAATGAAAAAACATGATTTAGTCTAATTTTGCTTCATTTTAGAACAAAAAGCAAATAATTTCTGAATGTTTTAATAATAATAGGAAAAAAACAAAAGAATAAAAAACAACTAACAAGGAAAGCTCTTCAAGCGTAAAATTTAGAATCAGACGAAACTTGTAACGGATGTTCAGATATGCAAGCGAACACCTTTTTATTAGCGGAAATTCACTTTGAAGGGATAAGACACCCCTCCGATTATTGATCGACTTTCATTTTCTTTCAATTTAATTTTCGAACGGTAGAAGTTAGAGATTTAAGTATGATAAGGCGCCACCTTATTTAAAACAATTTTTCATATTACGAATACGCCCATAGCTAGCGCTTGAGTATAACGCCCTGTATATCTCGCAATTGTTTCTTGTGATTAGTGCCATTACGTTATTCGAATCGATATTGCAGTAGAGATACTTTTTAAATGGACTCTTGGCGTCTTGTTTGGTGTTAGTTACTTCTCAAACACTCTGTAGCTGCAAATATATATTACATTATGTTTTTTTTTCATACGATTACATTTTATTTGTTCTTTTCTTGTCGTTGATATAATTACTTAAATATTAGTGGCTGTTTCTTTTGGGATAAAGGAGGGAAATGAAAAAGATTTTTTTATGCTTCTTCTTCTTTGTTTCTTTTTTTTTTCTGCAACTTTTTGTCTCTAAAATATGCTGCATAAAATAGAAAGCGTCCAGGACGTACAACTTGCTTTGAGGACCTACATAGAACTTCGGACATCAAACAACTCTTATATTTAAATATCACCTATGACTAAATGAAAATTGATCAATTTCCGGTGTTTCACCTCTTCAAATTGGATTTCTGACAATAAGAAAACGCTCCCTTGCATACTTGGACATACTCTATATCCCTGCCAAGTTTGTGGAAAGTCTGCTTACAAAGTTTAACCTTGTTAGAACAAACGTAAAACAATTTTCTAAAAAATTAATTAATTTCGTGTTGCATTAGTTACCTCTAAACACAAAGTAAGGTAGTTTCCCCATTTTCCTAAATTTGCTGCTTCTTACGCTTTTGTAAAAGCTTTTTTTAACTTTTTTACCAAAAATTTTGTAATTACACTCAGAAGCAAACTTTCTATGTTTGGTTTGTTTGGTTTTACAGTTGTGGAAGAAATTGTTCATTTTTAAACGAACAATATGTACGAAATACATCACAAATATTGTGCGCAAAATACCTTTTACATTCCTCGTAAACGCTAACTTAAAAAAGGCCGGACAGCTATGATTTGTTTCAATAAACCGTTCTTAAATGTGCACTGCTCGCAGTAATTGGTGACGTCACGATTTATATATATAATCCAGAGTTTAAAAATCCACATTTCGAATAGGTAGAGACGTAATAACTATTGCATCGTTAAGAGAAAATAAATTCAAAAATATATAACTCGCTCCTATTAAAATCAATGCTAACTGTTTATTATTACTTAAATAAAACCAAATTACCAACTACGTCACTACAACTTCCATACATAACAAACATAATGGTTAATTTGTAACTTCAAAAGCTCGCAACAGTCCAGAAACTAATAAATCGTTAGATTACGATCAACGATATCTCACAATAATAAAGGAAGCACTTGGATATGTTTCGTAGCTATTTCAGCATAATGATTATTAAAACGCTAGTGTTTATAAGTAATTGCAATTAGTACCACTTTACGACGATTCCCAATGGTTTATTTTTCTTCTTTTATAATTTTACGGTTAAGTTCGAAAGAAATCAAAGGATACGGCTGCTAAAATTCCAAGTATTAACTTTTATAGTAATTGTGACATTTATTTTGAAGATAGTAAAAAAAATATTTCTAGGAAGAAGAACAAGCGCAGTGGAAGTGGTAGAAATAAACACAGAAATATTGATATTGAAATGAAATGATGATCGTAAAATTCAGCGCTTCTCAGTAGGCATAAAACGTTCGGAATTTTTATTAATTTGACCTCTTGACTGGTTCTAAATATTTAAAACTGTCATTATTCTTTGTTCGGTACTTGTTTTACGTTGTGATTCGTATTTTTATCTCAAACAATTCTTAACCATTCTTGCGCATTGTCTTTGTATAAATACATATCCTTCTAACCTCGCTTTTTAACATCCTAACATTTAATTGGTTCATCGAATACAGTCAAGTGTGGATACTTCTGCGTTCAGCTGATGCTAATAAGACGAATAAACAGATTGAGGATGTCGTGTGATTCATAGTCGACAAAAGCAAGAAATGATTGATGCATATTGCTTTTGATTCTTGACCTACGAAGCTCTAGCTTGGCCGGCTATGATACAAAGCAAAATTTGTGAAAAATACAAAAATATTATAAGATCCTGCAATCTTGTATCTGAAATCTCATCGATGTCAGCTATTTCTTAGACTGTATCGTCCATTGATTGCGCCGATTGTTTGGATTGATTGGATCAAAAAAATACATAATTGCAAGTCAACAAAATAATTAAATTTAGACAGTCTTTTATCTTTTCGCCTATTTAGTTTTGGAGTTGATGAAGTTTAATTCTAAACGTCATTACGAAATTCGTTAGTTACAAGTATCCGTTGCTTTTCCTTACGTTTAAAAGAAGAAAACAGGCCACGATTGACGTAAAAATGGAAAAGGTTTCATCCATATCCGTATAAAACAACGGCGCCGTCTCTAAAATCCCGCACCGAAAACACGTGAAATATCTGCCGAGCTCGCTCGCTAAACGATCATCGGTTAAAAGTCGACGTCGTCGTCTACTCGACATCGCCATTAGTAAAGGCGATATCGGAGCGTCGCAAAGACCGCCACCGTCATTAGAAGGCTGCTTTATAACCCGCCCTGTGATATAGCAACACGCTCGCCGCCCGAAGCAGCGAAGGCGGACTTCATCATAAATGTTCGCTATTAAGCCCGTAAGGGGAAAACCAGACGATAATTTGAGGAAAGTAAGGAAGTAACTAACTAACTTCCAGAGGGCACCGCAGTCGTCGGCCGTTGCTTCTTATCCGTTTCATAGCGTCGATGTTGTAGTTACAGTTGTAATCCAACCAGAATACACTTCCAGCCCTTCTATAACCAGCTGTGCACTGTTCCACGTGGAAGTTGGAACATTCCAATCGTAGTATAATGAATTGAAACAGTAGGAACAGAAAAACAATTGAATATTTTATTTTCAAATACAAAAACAAATGTATATGCAAACATTTGAAAAGTAAAAAGCTTTAATTAACATTAAAAAATTTATTAAATTCTAAATACGATCTCGACTTTATAAAACTTTATCCCGACATTTAAAAGCAACAGTGTACTCTCCCCTCGATTTCGCGGTGTATAAGCAGGGAGACGCTAGGAGAATACTTCTTCTTTTCACACCATTTCCCGTGATGCCGCCATGTTTTACCGGAGCCTCGGAAAGCTGCTCACTTCGGCTAATTATCATCGAACAATCTAAATGCTAATTAATGCGGCTATTTTCGTACGGCACGGAGCTTCGGGCGGGCGGTGGCGCGATTGTGTGCCCTACGGCACGGGTAATCGTGGCATGTAAATGAAACCTTCTTGTCTATACGCCTCGTGGTCTCTTAACCGAGAGTTACGGAAGGCATCTCGAGAAGAACGCTGAGATGTTTCACGCTGTGTTGGCAGCTAGTGTAAATGTGAGCAAGAATGTATAAATTGTTTGGGAATTTTTGACGTTCCACGAGGTTACATACTGAAGATATCAGTTTGAGCTGATGGAAAAAATAACACGTTGGGAGAAATAAATGCGCCCAAAGGGTAATGTTAATATCGGGGGAGAACTATTGTTTTGTCTTTTTTACATCAATTGTAATAATAATAGTTATGAACACTTGTAATTATTCAAGATTTCTCCCATGCCCCAAAATATAAGGTCACAATACAATTTACCCAATCCGCTCCCTAGTCCGTTCCTGTTGCTATTACGTATTCAGCAAGGGAAGAACCGCGGTTACCGATTAGCATACAACCGTTGTTGTGATTAGTTGAGGAACTGCCTGTGAAAATGGGGACTGCAACGAGCAAGGAAAACATGATGGTGGTAGTATAGAAACGGCGACCAGCAACGACGTTGGGAAATTAACAAGAGGTGGTACTTACGGAATTATTACATTCGAAAACAACCGAAAAGATATTATTTAAAGTTTCACTGCATTGACAAAGTAACACTGGTTCATTTGTTAGAAATAGACGGAGAAAAATAAAACAGTTCAGCTGCAACAACTGACTAGTCCCTTCGGTTGGATTATGAATAAACTATTTACCTAATTCGAATAAAAATTCATTTCAATTCGACATACATACATTTTCTTTAAGTGAAACGTCTGAACGTTTTTCTTTTTCTATTGCTCTCAGACAATAACGGGTGTTGCTCGCCTTACGGCCTTCCAACTATTCAAATTTCTTCTAACTGTCCCACCTGCAATTTTCGGATCATCTTCCGCATTAATTTCTGCAGATAGCAGCAAAAAGGTTTCCTTCCTATCCTCTCCGTTGTATTTCGGGGCGTCCGTTCTCTGAAAGAGTGACAAGAGAGTCATCACAATATATTTTTCCTTTTCTATCTAACAGAAACAACAACAACAATCAATCGTCTCCAATCATAAAAACAAGAAAGCTGCATAACGGGTACCTAATCCAGAATTCCGAGCATAATCCAACGATTTGGCAATCTGCGGTGCCCGTCGGATAGAATTGCTCCCTTTTACTGCTATATTATACGACGTTTCCTGACCACAACACATACGCGAGGGTCCTCGCCCATTACCGATACAGCAAAAGACTAAGAGCGCTAGTCCGCAAAACAAAGGAGTCGAAGCCTACGCGATTACTCAATTCTAACTTTGATTCTGCACACGGAGCAGGAATAAGATATGCGTGCATAACGTACACAACCGTTGCCCGATACGACGTTAGGTTCGAATATATTTTACGATCGGGGTGGTCGACGCCGCCTGCAGATAAAAGCGTCGGGATGTTCAAGAACGACGGACGGGCGCGAGCCTGTTTTTTGACGAAGAGAGGCTCGCTGCTGGCTCTAGCGGCAGCAGTCCGCAGCAATAACAATAACATAAAGTAGCCCCCTTGGAATTAGATTTTGAAGAGGAAAATGAGTTATGTGGAATATACAAAGGCAACAGAAAGTTTCTGAACAATTACCAGAGAGAAGATATAAATTTCTAGTCTATTCGAACTCGGTAACTCGATCAACGTTCCAAAAGGACTAATTAGTATGGTTCTCATAAACATGAAAATACAAAAAATGGTTTGACGATGTAATTCTATTAGACTGCTTCGTAACAACGATCCGTCCCAGGCAAAAGCCTTAAGCTCTTGCGGTTCTCATTCTATAATAGAGCCTTGACAACAACAAATCAATCTTTTTTCCTTTATATAGGGCAAGGCTTTTGATGCCCCAAGGATACGTTTATTCTTGATACCTATATTGTTTTATCGAGAGTTGCCCTTTGAAAGGTATTATTCGCTCTTCAATCGACAGTTTCGACTCCGAGAGTGAGATAACATCTGTTCCTTATAGTGTTGTAAAGAGGTCGCCCTTTCCAAAACATGTCCTTTGCAATCGGCTCTTCATTACTCATAAAATGAACATGTCTAACTTTGAAAAATCGGTTCACTGTCTAGTGTAGATATAAATGGTATGCTCAACTTCTGGTTCCTGGTTACTATGTGGATTCCTACTTCAGCAACTACTCCCTGCTTCGGGAGTAGTAGCTGAAAAAGTTGAATTACACTCCGCCAAAAAAGTATCGCATAAACTAAAAAAGGGCATTTATAAACCAAGATATCTTTATACGTTCACAAAAAGTTTGCCTCGTGTATGTGAACTATAAAAACACCAACAAAATCATGGAACATAGCTTTTTTACTTTTTTTTTTTTCTAAAAGAACACATTTAGAAAAATGCATATGTGTAACGTTTGTTCAATTGTTTATTGAAAGTCTTCCTATACGGACAAATTTTAAAGTGTGAAGTCAGAGTTCTGTACCAACGCTTTTAAAACTAAAATGAGCAATTTAACTTCAGAACAAGTGGCTGCTATAGTTGCTTTAATCGAAGATGGACGATCTCAAGCAAACGTTGCTAATTTGATGAACATCAATCAGTCAAGTGTTTCTAGAGCCGTAGCCAGATATAGGGAAACAGGCAATTACAGTAGAAGACCTGTACCAGGTCGTCCAAGATGTTCTGCTCGCCAAGATGACCGCTATTTACTACTACAAGCATTACGTCGAAGACATGTAACTGCGAGACAATTGCAGAACGACTTGGCTAGAGTCAGAAATACTCGTGTGAGTACTCAAACTATTCGGAATAGGTTATGACAGAGTGGATTAAGAGCTAGAGTAGCTGTAACAGCCCCTCGTCTCACTAGGAACCACCGAGTGGCTCGCCTAAGGTTTGCCAGAGAACATGTAAATTGGAACATTAATGACTGGGCCAATATACTCTTCACAGACGAGTCAAGATTTGGTCTTTACACCTCAGACAGGCGTATCTCAGTGTACAGATGAGACGGTGAGCGCTATTCGCAGTGTAACATCAGACCTAGACCTAATTTCGCTGGTGGCTCTATTATGGTTTGGGGAGGCATCTGTTTAACAGGTTGTACAGAGTTAGCACCAGTAGACAGAGGTACACTGATTGCCCACAGGTATATAACGGACATTTTAGAAGAACATGTCGTAACATATGCGCCAATTATAGGAAACGAATTCATGTTAATGCACGATAATGCACGACCGCATGTTGCAATAATCGTCCAGGAATACCTTAACGATGTTGGTATTCCAGTTTTAGATTGGCCTGCGGTAAGTCCGGACATGAACCCTATCGGGCACGTGTGGGACCTCCTTCACAGACGGATACGAACCCAAAATATTGCCCCAGCGGACCTGCATGGACTAGAAAATGCTCTCCGTGACGAGTGGGAGAATTTGGATCAGGCTTATATACGGAGGTTAATCGAATGTCTGCCAAACCGTATGCGAGTGGTTATAAGAGCCAGAGGTGGCAATACTCAGTATTAAAGGCTACTGTTATGACATTGTTCTTTCCAAAATTATAATTTCTTGTTTTAATAAAAATCTCAAGTATGAGTTCTTGTTTTTATTTGGCCTGTATTTTATTTAAACAATCATAGAAATTATATCTTAGAGCGCATTAAAGTATATTTACAACTTTATGCTACAAACAAAGATTATGCGATACTTTTACGATTCAAAACTAAATTATGCGATACTTTTTTGGCGGAGTGTCCACATTTTAGCCCACAAACGAACTGATTTTCTCAGCCATAATCTTGAAGAGTTCGTCGGTAAAGCACTCAAGGGAACGTGAAACAGGAACGTCAAGTTCACTTTCCGTTTGTTCTACATCATTACCTACAATCGATGAATTTCACATGACTAAATATAATTCGAGGATTTATCTCCCTCTATCGTTAATAAACATCGCATTCTTTAAATCTCTGCACCGAGCCTTTAGAAATTTCCAGATTCATCCGATAAAATCTGGCCTAAACTTTTCAATTGACTTGTACGAGCAAATTCATCCCTCGACCCTCATCCCAGACGCCACAATTCTCGTTCCACGTCGAAAAAGTCATTCATATCAGAACGTGGTCAAGCCCATTTAGATAAGCTGATACCCAGGCATGGCGTTTGGCATCATGGACGAATAAGAAACAATAATATTCTTGCCAGCAAAAGGCCAAGAAACGGTAATATCCAAGGAATGGCGCGATACGGACATGTTTTTGCCGACCGCTGATAGATAAATAAGAAGGACGTATCGAGGAAGGATGCCCCGCAGATGGCGCGCGGAACCGATTACGTACGTCGGGCACGTCCTGATGGTCAGCTTGGTCTGGAGTCGTTATCTCCAGATCGGACGTACTTTGTGGTTGTGCATGGTTGATGTATGCATATTGCATTAGATTCGATATGTTGGGGAAAGAGCTGCTATCGTCTAATCGGATCGGGATGTTATTTAGCAGCGAGATGTTGAACACACAAGGCACATTTTTAAATGAGAATTTCGATCCGTAACTGAGAGCAAAAACAAATAAATAAATTTACTACCCTTTTTTGCATTGAGAAGTATGGAACTAACACGTGATTCAACGACGGCTAAAATTAAAAAAAAAAAATTCCAACCAATAATCCCCTTTATTTTAAAGCTTCGTTAGGATCTTAATTAAATTCAATTAGGTAGCGAAATCTTCCGGAACAACACAAGAATATCTGCACATGCTTTCTTTATATTTCAAGAAATCGTTTCGACAATTTAACGAATGATCTAAACCAAAAAGAATAGAAATTTTACCGCATCCCGTTACATAGCCTTCAATATCATTCCAAGCTATTAAATTTATATTAGCGACGTCATCGCGCCATCTAGCGACGCGTAAAAACTACCTTGTTAGCGTTTTGATGAATGTATCCACCCGATTCTCTGCTTCTCTTTTCTTTTCATACACTATAACCGGCCACCAAATGCATATTTGAACGCTGCTTTCCGAGGCATTCAAACGCCTCCAAGCGGATTTTTACCGTCGTTAGCGTATGAATTGCGTTCATACACATACATGCCTACTACCACGGTCGAGATTAATACGAAGAAAATATCGAATTAGCTCATGAATATCAATGGCTCCCGGCCACCCACCTTCATATAATTCCGAATAGAGAGAAGGCCGGATTCCACGGACCGCAGGTCCCCTGGTGTTGATGGCAATGATAAACACCGCATTATTCGGCCGTGTCAGGTATCCGATGACATGAAAAAGACTTGTTTATATTGCCATACACTAAACTCTATGATTAATAGACCACCGAATGCACAATGAAAGAGGTATCTCCCGTATATTTGTATGTGTACGGTTTATGTGGGTATAAAGATGGTGTCGTTGGCGAGGAGATCCTGAAAGGAATGGATATTCTAACCGCTGTACGGATATAGTCGATTAACTGACGGAAGGGTACAAATCTGAACAATTAAACTTATAATTCTAACAATTCTACCTAACTTATCTTCTATCTTTTTCTTACCGGTTTCTTCTTTCGATCACCTTTAATATCGTCATAGACATAAGAAAACAATACAAAATATATCAATGTTCAGATATTCACGTTCACGAAATATGCAAGCCATTTACATTGAGTTATTTCAGCACAATAGCAGATACACAATCTTTGGATAATGTGAAATTAGTTGGATCGTTATATACGGAATATAAAAACGGTGAAGAACAAGAGAGTAATACCTGAAAAATGTAATTTTACGAAATAAAATTTAAACGTGTCAAGATTCATTCGTGTTCGTCAGAATGAGCGCGACTTATCAACAACAACAAAAACATTACCCATAGAATGGAAGAACTGAACACCCTGTATATTTAGAAGATACAACAGCCACTACCATCGATACTAATGCTTACTGTACATTTCGCATAAAAACCTTGTAAAAACGTTACAACAATTCAATTAAAGCGAACCCAAATCGCCTCAGTATCATCAATACCGACCCACACCCGTTACCAGGGAGCGCGCAACGCGCATTGTGCGAGTGCAGATCGTATTAAATCTTGATAACATAATAACCCAAGGGATGGCTCCCCTGTCGCCCGTCCGTCAAATATATGGAGAGGAATAAATAGGGATTTGGTCACGGGGATTATTGGCTAATTGTATCCGCCAGTCGAGTCGAGTACGAGGACGAGGAGCTATAACAGAGACAGGACGACGCGGAGGCTTTTTTTAATGGCGCGCACGCGACACTAGGTGGCAGCATCGCCGAGCGATGTTACTAAACGAACGCCGCCTACAAGTTCCTGCGATAGCGTCTCGAGTTACTCTCTTTTCCATCTTGAGAGGGGGGTGGGATCGCCACCCCTTTGGTCCCCCCATAGTTGGGGAGCTACGGATTTATGAAAGCGTCTTGTAATTGAGCTGCAACATTAAGTAGCAATTTAAAATCTTCTTAATTCTCGAGTAATTTGTTCCCGAGTTTATAACGTGCACGTCCTACGTTTTCTCTCTCCCTAACTTTTTTCTCTTCAACGAACGAGAGTACAAGGGGAAAATATCTTAGAGCTTCGTTTAATTTTTTTTTCTATGCATCGTAAAAAGTTTAAATCTCGCCGTTTAGAATTTTGTAAATTTACTCGCCGCTGTAATTCATGTGAATTAGGTAGCTCCTTCTCGAGATGGAGGATGAACGTTAGCTTCCGGAGATGTTCCCTATAGGCGTATAGGTGTATTATTTATCTTGTAGACGTTTTAACTTAAGAAAGAAATTGTATTATGGAAGCACAAGGGCGTCGTTTCAAGTGTTGGTATTAAATGCTATTTACGATAATAGAAGTGGATTAAAATGCTGCAAAAATAAGCCAGTTTGTTTCAAAACTGGTACCAACCATACTTCTAAGTCCATAAAATATGCTTTTCCAGAATGACATGTAGAATAGAATGACTAATAGTCAACCAATTCAACAATTAGCAGCAGCAAAGAAGGTCAGTTGAGGATTATGGCAAATCCATTGGCTCAAGTACTGCCTTAAAACCTGATTTATTTATTTTAGCGAAACTCATTATCATTCGAAAATAATTAAATATATTTAATATTTATATAAACAATAGCCCTGCGTATTTGAATTAAGCGAGATGTATAAACTGGCGAGCGGATTTGAACTAATTGGTCATCCTTAGGCCAGAGTTCATTAAAATGTCTTTGAAACATGAGAAGAATTTTTCCACGTCCCAACTTGCTACAAAGGTAAATATACGATAGCGAAAGAGAATAAAGAATTACTCAGATACTTCCTGATTTTGCAAAATTGTTTTTGTATATTTGTTTTAATGTTGCCAAATTAGGACTTCTTGTTGTTTTTTTTTTCTTGAAATTTACCTCGAAGTCCTACATTCAACTGTTTTGAAATTTGTTAATAAAGATTGGGACTTTCTCCAAAATAGCTGACTTCTAAACTAGGAATCTCCACATTTATGTTAATGAATGAATGATTGATAACCGTAAATTATTTGATTGCAGCAGCATTATCAAACAAAATCGAATACTATTACAACTGTTCTCACTTGTAGTTTCATCTTGCAACGACCAACATCTATTCCTTGCGTTTATCAAAAAGATTTACAACGAAAGACATCCATTTGCGATATTACCTCAGCTATTTCAAACCTTCCATCGCCCACTTAAATTCGTAATCTATTGTATTAAATTCCATAAACTGTTCATTTTTACTTCGTGACGTTCGTAGAAGAACCACGTATTCCCGTTGGGCTAAAATCCAATTCTAACACGGAACCCTTATCACTGTCACCTGTACAATAGGTGCGGACTCTGACGGCCTGAAATATTGATATGCAGATGAACCTGGAATTTACATGGATCACCCTCGGAACATGTTGTTCTTGGCGCATTGTCCGCTACCTACCCACATAATTTAATAAAACACCCTTGACCACTTCGTAACGCCAGCTGGGAATTGCCCAAACTCTCCAGGCGGATATCTACAAACAGAAAAATACACCGGCTTCGAGGAGAATTGTAATGTTAAAATTCGAAACGGTGAGAGTAACAGATTTCGCTCGATATTGAATTTCGTCGGTCCATATGGATTTTCTCGTGTCAACTTCGTATACGGACAAGGTCTCTCTTGAATTTATTTGTTATATTGTTCTTTTTAAAGCTCATATCGACCAAGTAGCAATCTTTTTATGCGATATTGAAGAGAAATACATTTTCATTCGAACCTTTAATATCTTGACAGCGGGCGTTAATGTAATAAGCCCTTTTATTATTTTATGGTCATCATTTACGTCGCATTGTAGTATGTGTTAGATATTTCATCTATACGTTGCAAAAGCGAAAGATCTAAGCAATTAAAGGTAATTAAGGTACTCCATATTATAACTTTTATTTTTTCGCTAGAATATAAAAAACGTTGCTCTTTCGTTTCTCTTTCCCCACATCTTTCCTTTTAAGCCACAATTATTTTCGGCACCAATCGTTCGGAACGATCGTTAGCTTTGTTACGGTTTCCTCTATATATTTTTACCGAAAACCTTTATGGGGTAGTAAATACAATGTTTCACGGGTTCCTCGGGTCGTTCGCTCCTATTTCTCGCCCGTCGTAATTTTCCACACACCTCGGTTACACGTTCTCGGTATACTCCGCGCCAAAAGTCGTGTATGTATATGTAAAATACGAGGCTGGCATTCAATGTTAAAAGAAGACGAACTTTCATTTATCCGATTTCCGTTTTTCAAGAAACAACATATTATCTACACATATCCCGCTTATCATTGAACGTACATCGCGGTGCTCAAAATTGAGCGCATTTCAATAATATCTAGTGTATGTTTGTTGTCTTACTGATCGTCGTCAATGTTTGCAACTACGTCTTCGCTGGAGAATCTAGTTATCTGTTAAGAGATGTAATATTTGCAAGCATGTTTCTTGTTAATTGTAAGACAGTACCTTCGTCTATCAAAGTTTTTATTGTAATTTATGTATTCGTTGAAGGTTCGCTTCACGCAAATGCTTTCTAATTGTTGACACCAAAGTATCATAACACAAGATACATGTTGACGAAGAACTCCATCTATCTTCACCAAATTTGTTTCGCTGATTCCATATTAATTTATTTACCCATTTCCCTATGCATTACGTTGTTATTTGTTAAGAAATATTAACATAGAACCCGTACAATTTATCTCCATACATCTCTCATTTAGTACGTGTTTATTCTGCCCGAATCCGGTCGTTTTTACCCACGATTATACACGCGGAAAATCCGCGTATCCTACCCGCGCCGGATTCCGGGAATTTCGCGTTATTTCCGTGTGTCCGGGAGCCGTCCGATTCGTTCCGGTCACGCGTCGTGCAACCGCGCGGCGGATACCACGATTAGCGTGCGGTCCCGCCGAAGATCAAAGCCGCGCGGAACGGTGCGGCTTTCTTTCGTCCCCGTGGTCTACGAGCAGGCCGGCCGGACGGGAGAAAATGCTCTGGTTTATTAATATATTCGGCCGGCTATGTCGGCATCGACGGCGCATGTATATGCTAAAATTAACGTCCATCGCAAATTCGGCGATTTCACGGGACGCGGTACAGCGTTACGCCCATCGCAATAAATAACGATAATTGTGTAACGAAAGAAACGAAAGGAAAGGAAAGGAAGAAAATAGAATGGGAGAACGAGGTGATAGTTGTAACCAATGCGTTTACTAAGGAATGTGTAGAAAGAGTGTGTAAGAGCTTCGCTTTAAAAACGTCAGCAAAAGAAGCTAATACATTGAGGATAACGTGAAAGTGTAAGAGATGCGAGCTGTAATGCATTACAATCTGTCAACCATCTTTAGCAGTGAAACTGGATCAACAAAATAAGCTGTTAGTCGTTTATGCTGATCGTCATCATCATTCGGTTTTACCCGAAGACGTCGAGGCTTTCTTCTATTGTTGCCCCTCTTCAACAAAATTACACAATTCTTGCGGTAGTATTCTTGCGTCTTCCCATCATTTTGCTTTGTGTTTGAATATTTCTGCTTCACTGTTGTTCCAGGTGGTTCTAGATCGTCCTTTCCTACGTTTCTAGCTCCCCATACTTCCTTTCATTTATCGTGTATTGTTCGTTCGAATGTTGTGTCAACTGAAAACGGCAGAACGCGTACTACGCAACTGAAAGAAGAAGATCCTTGAGTAATCCTAAGCTTTATTAAAAGCCTGCAATACATACAAGAGCATGTTCTTACAATACCTCTGTTAAGGTCACAGTAACCAAACCTATCTGTGTTAATTCAACCTCAAAGAAACCTACTATACCGTAATTATGCAATTAATCTGAAAACATATCAACAATTTTTCAACGAAAAAGTGAATGAAGCATGTAGCTTAATAGGTTATACGGAATAAAGAAACCTCCAATATACCAACGCAATAAAACAGGTGCTTTCTAAGGGCCCCCGAATACATTTATATTACTGTCTTCAATAGATCTTTTAACTGATATCGACTTCGTAGCGAGCCTCTTATTCAATACCTTTTAAAAAGTAAATTAACTACGATATACCTGAAAGTAATTATTAAAGCTCGCTCACACAACCCTCCCGAATACAAACGATTATTATGAAATTACACGATAGGTATATAGGCGCGATATATTAAAAAGCCACATAATTAAACACTTACCTGTCGTTGTCATTCAAATAGCTTTCTGGATCGGACAGTTACACACAACCTGCAACCGATAAATCATAGGAATTTACGATCTTGTCGGGGTTTTAAGAATTAAATGGAAGAAACGTTGCTTTAGAAGTTATTACTGACAGGAATGCGTATTGCATATCGTTATGTTTATTTTTCTTTTATCTTCCGCGATAAAAAAATATGATATGTATAAGTTGGCAAACATATTCTTAAGTGTTAAGTAATTAAATTGGGAACTAAAACCGTTGAGGGAATGCGAATTATAGCGTAGATGTTTCAGAATTATCGATACCTCGGTGATGTAAGGTTGATATTAGAATCTTTATTCTTCTTTCTTTATTCCTTATTCGTTTTATAAGAAGAAAACCGTTAAGATCCTGCTGGGGCCCTGAGCGACTTCATTTGTGCTTCAACATGTACGACACCTAAAACCACGAATCTCCGCATAATTGTCTCCGGTAAACCTTCAGTAATTCTCGAATGCTCCGAGAATGGAGCAGGAAATGTTGAACCGGGTGGAAAATCCTTCGAAAATTCCGTAAATGTCACAACCTGCACTTGTGAATCAAGTGATTCGGAAACATGTCCAGTGAATAGTAACCGTAGATCTGCCTTTGACGAAACCGCGCTGAAAAACATTGATATCCATGGCTACATGATTATAAATCCGTGTAACCAGCATCAGTTCAAAAACAGATGATAGGATTATAGGCCAATAATGAACGATTTTATTTTCGTTGTCAAGAACAACGCGCTCGGCTTTCCAACAGTCAGCGAAAGTACGATGTTCAATAACACTGGCCAACATATTTCAACTTTTGGTTTTGCCGTAAAATAATTTATACTAATTTCAGTAGAAAACATATAAACGTTTATTTTAATAAGTGTTCATTTTAATCAGTGTAATTAAAACCGAGAGGAGCCGACATTGTGCATCATCATGAAGTAAGAAAAGAAACAAAGGTAGCCAATGTCACGAAAACTCATCGTACTAGTTCATTGACGTTAATAAACATCAACAGACGCAAAATAAATGCCAGTCGACGCATGCAATTTCAAAAAAGAAGGAAATATGCATATAATCGTAGTACAACGTCCACAGAAGACGAGATCATTCTCAGAGCTACATTTATCTTTTATGTGTCTCGCACGTTCGCAAACATTTGAATTACCCTGCCGGCGATATTATTAAACCTAAAATAATCAAATCGTCAATAGCGAAACAGGAAACGAATCCTTTCAACGATGGTAAGACCTCACAAGAAGGTTACGCTGAATTAACCTTCATCTCAAAGGGGTTATTATTAACTAATTGGTTTTGTTTAAACCTATAAAGACAAACAGCTTTTATTCGCCCTTTCCAATTTATCGAATTGCGAAATTCTCGATGTAATAGAGGAATAAACCTTCACCTAACGAAAGCGACCGAGTATGAGGTATATAAACGCCGGGTCGTAGTATTTCAGCCTTGTCACGAAAACAGAAGGAAAATCCTTCCAATCTAATAAGAATCGTATTTTCTGGGCAGGTGTATGTTTGCATCGGAAAGAATTACCATCAAATCCGGCACCGGTAGGACTTTAAGACGAGGAAAGTCCGGACTATTAGTCGTTTCACGAAAACTCCGACGCACCACCTGCTCGACATCTGTAATCAGTACTGTTACCTGGCGCTACAACTCTGCGCGTCGGTCGGCGCTCTTCAGTTCGTGCCTTCCAAAGATACAGTGCCGTATTTAATTAAGTTAGTGGATTTTTTTAAAACTATCTTTTAAATAAAAACTCAAGAACTGACCCTATTCCAGGTATTTAATTTACTCGTCGGGTCCGATTCTTAGTTCGTCATGCTGCATTTGAAAGGAAGAATTTGTTAACTTCGCTTTGAAGAAGGCTGGGCACCTACTTCCAGTTGCAGCCGGTTCCTACCGACCAACTAGAATCTGCCTGCGTGGGTCCGTCACTCACTAGAAGGAAGCTGGCTGATCGACAGTGACAGGTCCTCTTTCCATTGCCTTCTCCATTTTAAAGAAGTTCTCTTCTCAACTTTTGATACGTGTCAGTAGCGATCTCTCCTCCTACCTCCTACATCACATCTTGGCCTTCTTGGCCGGGCCAAAACCCTAGCCCAATCGTGCCTGGCGGAGTGTTCGTCGTCCAAGAACTTGGAACTGAGCAAAACCACGAAAGCCAGCTCCAGGTCTTAGGCTCCAGGTAAGGAGCTCCATTAGGATGAATCCAAAGAATTCAGCATCCATCAAGGATGCGATCATCAAGGCTCAACGAAATACTTTCCTCCTCCCCCCTGTATTTGCTCCCGCCACGTCCGTAACTTCGTGCGCCAACCTGATCGATTGTCACGAATTACTTCACGTCCTCCTCAATCCGATCCTGTATTTAACCTTCCGAAAAAGCTTCTCAGCAACGCCGTCAACAACCCCTTCCAACATGCTGATCACCTGAATACATCAGTCCCTTTATACATAACCCAGGAAGCAGGACCCTTCTTCCTCCTTTATACCATTCCGTTCTCCGTGGCTCCTTACGTATTCCATAAATGTATAATGTCGCCGTCGCGTATATATAAAGAGATTCCGACGCTAATTTCGACGGTGAGCCCTGAATTTTAATATTATTAGCCGAGAAAATGAAAACCCATCTCGGAAACGGTCTGTTCTCGTTTCTCGCGCGTTGTACGGGGCGGCGCACCCACCAGACAAATGTCTACGTTAATTTTATCTGGAGCGGGCGATCTTCGTGGTTCAGTTTCGCACCGTAGCTTCACGGCGCATAGATAGCGGTATATGTACATACATACATACCTCGGCTCGGCTTTCCGAAAGACACGTTCTGAATTTTGAGATGATCATCGTAGTCGTCGCGCTTAACACACGGCTTGCACTAATTGGGAAGTTCGCGAGGTAGCAGGTGATCAAGCAACGAGTTGATTACATCGCGCCGAATTCGAACAGGATGTAGCGAAATTTATGCTAATTGGAGTCGTACGAATTTTCGATTCGCGACGTTTTCAAATGTTTGGATGTCAGTAGATATTTCTTCAATCTAAAGGAGCAAGCTAATCGGATTGTACTTGAGCTACTAGACACCAAGACTTTGACAAAGAAAAATACTTATGCGTGCTTTTATCAAGTATGTACAATGAGAGACATTTTGACTGAGAATTTTGTCTTGCTACTAGAGCTGTAAATCTGTTTGCACGATTGCAAGGAATAGTAGAAATACTAATAGAAGTTTCGCAACAAACACTTGGTATCCTCATATTCTTAAATTTAAAGATAAAATATCGTTTTCTCTTTCGCTAAAGATAAAATATTGGTTTCTCCGGCGTAATTAAATTTAATTTATAAAATCAAACATTCTGTATTCGATCCTGCGGCTCCCGTTTCCGGGACGAGCATGTACCTGAAAACTTATATAAATATATAGGTATGTATATTAAACCATCGTCAGTATTACTCATCTCTATGAAATTTTAAATTTTCTCATAGATTATATAATTTAGCCTAAACTAAAATAAATTGGCGTATATTTAGTACACGTCTTACAACTTTTTCTTTTGTTTTTCTTTTGCACCGTACGATGTTTACTACATCGAGGCTAAGTACATAAACGCCTTTTTCAAATAATAAGCGGTTGTAAGACAAGGAAGTCGTATTTTTATACATTATTATTATTATTATTTTCGCATAAATTTAGTGCGTTAAAGTAAATAACCGATGAGCATGGACATTTTAATGTAATTAAAAGATAGAGAAACATGCAGAGGGCGGTAATAGTTATATAGTGTTGAAAAATGTATTGTGTTCAAGATACGGGGTGTCAAACAGCTTCAGTAATAAGCAGATGACAAACGCAGGTGAAATTATTACTTTTATGCAGCAGCTAAACAGTCGACACGAACCCTTTCTTATGACACGAATAGTCACGAGTCTGGCTAATCGTGAAAATTAAAATTTACTCATACTTCTTCCACTGTTCGCAGAGGGCGTTGCCGATAGTCAAACATCGTAATCCGCGTTCTATTAAATTGTGATTACAAACTTTGTCATTTTTAAAAGAGTTTGTTAAAGATTGCTACGTTATAAATTTCAGGCCAAAGTATTTATTTCTTGCCACATTTTAAATTAAGCCTTCGTTTTATGCTGAAATCTATCATTAACTGCCTTCCTAAGTGCTTCCTAAGTGAAAGTTAGGCGAACTTCGTGTATCACTTATTAAATAAGCGAGGATTGTGTAGACTAGTGCTGCCAGGTGTATAAAATATGAAGAAATTAGAGAGAAGTTGGATGCAATCTCAAATATTGGTTTATTAAATTTAGGCGTGGTCGAGCATCCGTCCAGGTCGTCCTATTCATCGTGGTGCTTACGGATGGTACAAGCAATAAATTTTATAATATTCTGTTAGCAAGCGCAGGGTGAAAAAATGAGTATGAAAGAGCTTCCGTCTGCTAATGATTAATCAAACCAAGAATCGCATAGATACATCACTACACGCTAGAAACCGAAGATCAATCGGCAAAATATACGAACGTGCTCCAAAGAAGACGAAAGCTATTCTATCGTCCGGAAATGCCATGGTAAATTCTTTTTGCCATTCGCAAGGCGTAATATTAATTGATTCTTTGGAGAAGAGAAGAACAATCACGAGACAACATGATGCTCATTTATTAGACGGACTTAGCTGAACTAAAGAAGAGAACGGCCCACTTACGAAGAAAAACATCTTGAACGCCCCGGCGTACTCGGAAATTGCAAAAACTAGTCCAATTACGGTAGAAATTGGTGTCCCGTCCACTGTATTCTCCAACTTTTGCCCGTTGAGACATTTTTTCTTTCCCCAAAATTTAAAAAGTGACTTGGAGCAATGAAGTTCACGTGAAATAAATTAACTCATTGCGATACAGAAGCCTATTTTGAAAAAATGTTATTAATTGGATGGCTTAGAAAAGGTAGAAGGTAAAAAAGGTAGAAGGAGATTAACGAATTATGAAACAATTGTGTTGTTTTCCATTATATGTATATCCAAATTGGGCTACATCTTTTAAAGACGAATTTGTCAAAAATGATCCATTTCTATAATTTTTAAAATTTGAAACTACTTCTTCGAAGCTTCAAAATACTTTCAAACGAAGAAGAAAGAAACATCTTATTTACTAATATTGAACATCAACTAACGCACTACTAACACAACTAACTAGCTTACGACCGCTCTCAAATTCGAACGTACCTACACGCAAAACGCATCGCGGAAACGGCGACATAAATCCTATTGTTTATGTTTACCCGCGTTGCTAAGGATTCGCAGGTCGGACCGACCCAAGAAGCGATTAACATCGCGATCGGGTGCAAATTCTTGACAAATTATCCACGTGCACGGCAAATAATCACGTCTTCGCAGCTACCCATTTGTCGTACGTCGTGCGGCGTACGACGTTACATATGGCTTTCGATTAGGATTCGCCAATTGATGCGGACAAATGTCGTGTTCGCCATTTTGCTCTCTTTTCAGCGTAAGTGCGTACAGGGGATAGGGAAAATATCCGAACTGTATAACATAAGATACGTGCTACCGTATGTTGATGCCAAGCACTGGGACGGAGATATTAAAAAGGAAACTTAAGGTAGGCGAAAAATGGAAGATTTTAGAACGTACATATTTATAATGAAAGAGCAAAATATGTAGTTGTAGACCAGCTAGCTGGAAAAGATTCTCACAATAGCTAGTTGGGTGCAGCTAATAATTGGCATGCTAATAGATGCAGCTAATTAATAATATTTTGTCGTTTCATAACACTGTATCTTTTTGACTTTTATTTGACCGTCTCTTTTGCTCCGTTAATTTCCTAGATCACCATCTGGAAAAACCCTGTATATTCTCTTCCTGAAGAATCTTCCGGAGTTACCACCATAAATAAGCGCTTACAATATGATGATCCCAATGCTTCGTACATATATATGCGGCGCGCTAAGAATTTTAACCAATTTTATGATTTCCACAAAAATGTTATTTTCGATCACCATTGTACAAAGGTTGTGTGTATTTATTTCCGTAGTTAGGTGTGGGTACGCAACGTTGCTTAATGGGTTCGGTGGCGGATATTAAACGGGAGATTTACGCGCGAAACTGTTTTCACAACCTCAGTCCGACGCGAAATAATTTTAAATTTAGCGCAGTTAAGTAAATACCTTCGGGCGATATATTTTATATCGGCTCCGATTGGTGTGGGTTTTACTGGCAGTAAATTTCGCTGCCCGCACACTATTTAGGATAGTTAAGCGATTGAAATGTCGGCGTTACGTACGCTACGAGTTCCCGTTTGCGCGCGTTTGTAAATTGCGAAAATTGAAAATAAAATTAAAAAATGCCGGGAGAAAAAGAACATCAATCCATTATTAAGTATGGGACTACCTATAAGAGCTTTGCACGAGGAGGAGGCGTAAATAAACGTAAAAAGTATTAATTCAAGTTCATAAAATGTTCACTTTTTTTTATTTGGATCGTATTTCTCTTTCAAACAAAAATGCTAAAACGTAGAAAAATAATTTCTTGAGTCCGATTCGTTGAATCTCGTAAAAGAAACCCTTTTGCAGGGAAACCCCCGCGTATCAAGTAAGTGTCTAAGGGCATTCAAGGTGAAAATTTTTGATGAGAAAGGGCGTTAATGTAGAAGCACGAACGGAATGGAATTCAGATTTGAGCCGAACCGGGCTTCTTTACAATGGGATGATCGACCTAACGAATGTGTTTAGTCGCCTACGTCCTTAGGCTGTTCGCTTGATTTAGATTTTAAATGTCGATTTTGAAATACTTCGCAAAAGAGGAACTCAATATAAACCAGAGGACAAAATCTTCTCTATATTCGCAGACCTTAGTACCTGATAATGTTCGATACTCTCAGTGTCCTTGCTGGCGCAATTACCCCAATTACAGCAACAATTACATCTAAATTTCACGCCCACGCGCTGGACGCGCCATCCATTAAATGCCTGCTAATAACATCGTTCGAATATCGAATTACTCGCCGAGCAGCTCCCTAATAAATATTTTCCGGAAGCCGATCTTAATCAATAGACAACGGCGATCCTGACGGGCCAACGATTCATTCTACCCTCGTCCTCTTGCGATGGATCTCCGACCGTTGTTCGGGGACTTGTAAAATGAACGAGGATGCTACGGGATCCACCCCTAGCATTAGGGCGATTAGCCTTGCCATCCGGCTTTTAATAACTTCGTTACATCCCGATACATGATAATGATGTGTACGTATCATACTTCCTCATATGCGCTTCCGTGTTCTTTAAAGTAACGGAACCGGGTTAAAATGATTTTTGACGTTTACGTTGAGGAGGCTATGTAGAGAATTCTTGCGTATTGAAAAGAAAATTTATGAGGGTAACTAATAACACAACGTTGTTGGAATACTATTGAAGTCATATTGTTGTTATCGTTTTCCCAAATTTCTGCTTTTAACTTGTCCAGTTATGATTTCAGCGTTATTGTTTTTTTCTTTTCCAGGCGTTTGTGACTATCGCAAAAAATAGTCTCTGTCACTTTTCCGAGCCTTTTCACCTTTTCCGGGGAAGATTTCCCTTCACAGTTCGCAGTTTCAACAGCGCCTTGCCTTCAGAAATGTATTGCTTTAACGGGATTTTGCAAATATTCATCCGAATTCGTGTTTGGTCTTAAGCAATTGACAAATACGTTCTTCCGCGATGCCCACAACCTTCTAACTTTGACCCAGTGGTCGTCTAGTAGTGGCTATTGTTTATGCAAAGGAAATCTTCGATTAGTCGCAGGATGTCCGAGAACCATGTATCCCTAAAGTATTACTTACTTAAACTATTATTATTTAAAATAAGTAAAATAGATTCATGTTACGATAACGCTTGTTACGAGAATCGTAAAGCCAACGTTCGTATTTAAAATTCTGAAAACTTGCGAGTCTAAACTTGGACAAACGTCGACAAAAACCTACGTCTACATAATAATCACAATAACAAAATTTAACGGAAAAATTTCGCTCCAAAAACAAAAAAAAGAAAGAAACCTGCTTGAATATTAGCGATAACGTGACCCTTTCAAAATTAACAAGCTCTTTCGTATTCAGCAACAACAACGCACAGTTATTAAGCGCAGTCGGTCCTGTAAGCAACCGCACATTGCTCGAGGAATAGACGGGCATCCGTGTCATCTCGCCAATACAACAACGATCATAAACGGCCCCATCGGGTTTCGCCCGTCCTAATTTGATATGCCGGGGGTGCAGCGTGTCCATTGTGCAAGTGGAGTTAATGTCAGTTCGTTATGTGCTTGTTCCTACCGAATGTCGTCATTTACCGACCCTATGTACGTTTGTATCTAACTCAGGCTCTAGGTTACGGTATAACAATGCTAATGAGGGATAAATAGGATCATCTCTTCACTAGGCGTATATACCTAGCGTATATGATTTACTATCTAATAAGCCTCGTTGACTGTGTGTGTTTGGAAGACGGTTGGAATAGATTTTACATTATGAGCTTGAGCGAGCGACCTCTTTGTGTTCACCTTGGGTAAGTGTCTTCTACTTAGTGGCGCATCCAGTATAAGTGCCATTTTTTTTTGTTTTAGTAGGCGTTTATTTCTCTTTCAATCTCTTATTTTATTTTTTTGTTTATATAAGCTACTGATTAATATAACAACATTGCTTGGATTTTCCTTGTCTTAGCATCATAATATGGAAAAGGATAAATCCCTTTTACGAAAACATTCCGTTCACTTGATTTGACCGTATTTACAACGCAGATAGTGGGTTCTGGGGTAACATGTCCTTCGTGCAAAAGTTCTATTATATACACTCCGCCAAAAAAGTATCGCATAATTTAGTTTTGAATCATAAAAGTATCGCATAATCTTTGTTTGTAGCATAAAGTTGTAAATATACTTTAATGCGCTCTAAGATATAATTTCTATGATTGCTTAAATAAAATACAGGCCAAATAAAAACAAGAACTCGTATTTGAGATTTTTATTAAAACAAGAAATTATAATTTTGGAAAGAAAAATGTCATAACAGTAGCTTTTAATACTGAGTATTGCCACCTCTGGCTCTTATGACCGCTCGCATACGGTTCGGCAGAGATTCGATTAACCTCCGTATATAAGCCTGATCCAAATTCTCCCACTCGTCACGGAGAGCATTTTCTAGTCCATGCAGGTCCGCTGGGGCAACATTTTGGGTTCATGTCCGGACTTACCGCAGGCCAATCTAAAACTCCAGGAATACCTTAACAACATCGTTAAGGTATTCCTGGACGATTATTGCAACATGCGGTCGTGCATTATCGTGCATTAACATGAATTCGTTTCCTATAATTGGCGCATATGGTACTACATGTTCTTCTAAAATGTGCGTTATATACCTGTGGGCAGTCAGTGTACCTCTGTCTACTGGTACTAACTCTGTACGACCTGTTAAACAGATGCCTCCCCAAACCATAATAGAGTCACCAGCGAAATTAGGTCTACCGTCTCGTCTGTACACTGAGATACGCCTATCTGAGGTGTAAAGACCAAATCTTGACTCATCTGTGAAGAGTATATTGGCCCAGTCATTAATGTTCCAATTTACATGTTCTCTGGCAAACCTTAAGCGAGCCACTCGGTGGTTCCTAGTGAGACGAGGGGCTGTTACAGCTGCTCTAGCTCTTAATCCACTTTGTCGTAACCTATTCCGAATAGTTTGAGTACTCACACGAGTATTTCTGACTCTAGCCAAGTCGTTCTGCAATTGTCTCGCAGTTACATGTCTTCGACGTAATGCTTGTAGTAGTAAATAGCGGTCATCTTGGCGAGTAGAACATCTTGGACGACCTGGTACAAGTCTTCTACTGTAATTGCCTGTTTCCCTATATCTGGCTACGGCTCTAGAAACACTTGACTGATTGATGTTCATCAAATTAGCAACGTATGCTTGAGATCGTCCATCTTCGATTAAAGCAACTATAGCAGCCGCTTGTTCTGAAGTTAAATTGCTCATTTTAATTTTAAAAGCGTTAGTACAGAACTCTGACTTCGCACTTTAAAATTTGTCCGTATAAGAAGACTTTCAATGAACAACTGAACAAACCTTACACATATGCATTTTTCTAAATGTGTTCTTTTAGAAAAAAAAGTAAAAAAGCTATGTTCCATGATTTTGTTAGTGTTTTTATAGTTCACATACACGAGGCAAACTTTTTGTGAACGTATAAAAATATCTTGGTTTATAAATGTCCTTTTTTAGTTTATGCGATACTTTTTTGGCGGAGTGTATTATATATCACTATTATTATGCAAAGGATCCAAAGTTTTAAAAGGATCTGCGCGCAAGCACTTCTCAACAACCTAATTAAAGTGGATTTTCACTGACTTCAAATAATTAACATCTGCAATAATACCTTTTCCTTAACAATAAGAATAAAACGTTGAAGCTATTTTACAAAAGTATGCTATTTGCGTTTAAACCGCTCGCTTACGTTTGCAAATGATTGTAAGCCACCACATTCGCTACTGGATCGACCGCCAACTTGATGCATACCTTTTCTTCTGGTAAAAAATGCAAGTAATTCACCACATTGTACATGTAACATTGATATTGCATTTTAATTCTCCCAGCGTTTTTTATTGTATTCGAAAGACTAAATTTTCCAAATAACTCTACCGAGATCCCGAGCGGGCTTGCCTGGGTTCAGATCAAGCGACCTCGGTAGCTATTAATCTTTAAAATGTCTGCTTATAACACGATCTTGAAAAACAGCACTTAATAGTGTACTCTTGGTTTCTGGGATAGAACCGCGTCGTTATCGATAGCTTCTTCCGAGATTTCGTCCACTACGCTATATCTTCTGATATATTGTTGCAGACTGATTGAGGAGTCATCCAGCATGGACCTAGCTACACGCAAAGCGTTCGCGTTAGAGGATGCACGATTGTTGACTAATGATTTTGTGGTACAAATGGAATTTGGTAAACACCAAGAGCTTCTGGATAATCCTTTTCATATTGTTCCTGAAGAGAATCTTCCTGATGTGATCGGTGGAACGTTGAATGTAGATATGCTTGCTTACGGAAATTAGGATTAGATGTGGTGAAGGATTGGGTGCAGCGGTTAATGGGAGTTCGAATATTCCGATAAAGTTCTTGAGGAAGCGAATAGGGCGAATATGAAAGGAAAAGAAAAAAAAAATAACACAAAATGCATTTTGTGTCAATGAAAATTACAATTTCAATCACGTCATCGTTTTACAACTGTGGAATTGTATAACTTTTAATTATTTTCCGATATAGTTCAGCAGTAACAATTGCAGTCACAATCTTGTCATTTTCTCGAAAAAATACGGAGCAATGAGCAAACGATTTCACCAGCCGCTCTCTCTCCTTCATCTACCCTACGTTTACGTGTATCTACATTTAGATCTATGTTTGTCTTGTTTTTTCCTATTGAAATCGAGGGAATTTGATTGACGTAAAGGGCTCTGCCTTTGCTTTCCGATACGAGCCTATACGTTACACACAATACATGGTTGGGTAGAAACGCAACAGCAAGATCGGAACAAAACGCGGCTGTGTCAATAGCACGGAACGCAACGGGTACTGGAAGAGAAAACAACAGCAGCAAACTATTCTAACCGCGTCGTTTCGAAGGTAGGAAATCTAACCGGGATAGCGTGTTACATGCAAATTAGGATCGACGCCGCATTAATATGCGTATTTTACGCACAACAAGCCCGCTCGTTCGGCCGGCAATACCGCACAGATGTCACGCCGATATTACCCTTTTGAGGTCTTGTTTACACAAACAAAGACTTTTGCACCCCCGGGCAAAAGCCGAAACTGGCGTGTTTCTCTCTCTCTCTCTCTTTCTCTATTTCGCCAGAGAATGATCCGGCTTCGATGATGTCGTTGTCCTTCTCTGTTCTTAAGAGCGCAGGGCTTTTGGGGGATGTATAGGAGCGCTGAACTAACTCTCGGGGATGTCGACAAGGCGGACGCGGTCTGTTTGATATTACCGTTCCTGCCTTTATTTGCTTTTCGGCGTCTAATTTGCATTATGAAATGATTATTGATCGTACGGAGGATTACACCAGCAAACTACGTAAGAATACATATACAAAAATAGTAGATTGCTTATAAGCACAAATATATAAGCGCGAAATGGCGTGATGGGGCGGGAAACGACAATCTTTATCAGAAATGAATCTTGTTTAAAAACGTAAAGTTCACACCCCAATAAAATTAGTCTTTTTTTAAACTACTTCTTATGTAAACATCAATAAATCCATTAGAATGTATCAGAAGCCGCTTCAACTGGAAGAGAATGTGGAACGGCCAAAAACCAAATTAATCTTGAAGCTGAAATCTTTACTAGTCTAACACCTAACGTAATACAAATTGTTATCCTGAAAATAATTCAAAGTTCTTAAGCGTCGTTATTAAATAATTCGTTCCTATTTCGCCATTGGATTTAGGGTCAAAATGAATTTGTTTACAACCTTCTTATGTTCCATTATAAGATGAACGAGATTGAAGTTTCTTATTTTCAGAACATACTCGAACATTTACCTCATAATTAACCAACGTATCTCGAAAGCGCCCCGAAAATGCCCACTTTACAGTAGCTTATCTACGACGTATCATCGAGAAAACGCGCCTGGTTTTCGTCTGAAAACGCGCCGAATTTATTAACAACCATAAACGTCTCCTTTTATCAACAGGCGCCGTTGGTCCTTTTGAGAATTCGCCGCGTACAAAGTAAAAAAGGCAATACATACGCCCTTCTCGTATCTAGCGGGAGCTGCAGCGTACGGTGTGCACGTTTTCAACCCCCTTAGAACGCATTAAGTCGCCCGAAAGAGACTAATATCCAAATAAATAAATAAACTGATAATACCTGTGGCCTCCCGACGTACTTATGCCTCGAAATTTCTTTGATGCATGCACGGCATGTTCACGATGCTTCCATATCTGTGCGTAGATTGCGTTAGGATCGCATTAAAAATAATATAAATATAAACAACATACGCCCGACTCCATTTCAACCCCCGTAGCCAATCTATTTACACGGTCTCATGCATATTTATTTTTCCAAGCCGCCCTTAACTGATATTATACATAAACTTTGTGTACGTATACACACGAGACCAGAAAACATGGGAGGAGAAGAAGGGTGTCAGGGAGAACCAGTCACGATTATATGAAATATATGTCGTTACTTATTTTTCAGATAAATGTGACAGTAACGGAGACGGATACATCCCTTCCTTCCCGTACGATGTATATACTATTGTCATGTCACAGGGTGTTATGTGGGCGTTTAACCGGGGCAAGGGAATTGCTATACGAGATACAACCACTCCGCGGATACTGAAAAAAATGTTGCATGGATTTTATTCGATGCCGTTTCGTTAAATAAAAACGAAAACATGGGAAAAAGTCAAACCTCTGGCTGAAATGTAAAATACTGTTATGGCGGCTTAGTTTTTGCGACGGAAATGTATCGGCTCTTTGTTTTTTGCATGTCAGAGGAAAATGAAATGAAGACATCGCGAATTGTTTGATGTAAAGTAAACGAAATGGTGATGGCTGTGCACTGAAAAACCGATGCGTTGGATTTTAAAAAGTAGAAGAATACATACCGGGTAAACTCTTACCTAGCTTCATGGTCGAAATATATGTTTATTATATAACATTTGTTTGATTAAAAAAATTTTAAAGTGTTAATGTTCTCGCATCTTTGATGCCTAATCACCCAAACGGTTGTTTTGATTGTCTCTACATCATCGGTATTCCAAAAAATAGAGCTCCTTATTCTTTTAATCCAGCACCTTAACAAATCTTACAAGCAACATTCTTTGTTTATCTTGATCTCCAATGCTTACTTTTGCGATGGGTTAGAATAGAACGCTAACCTTACGATCGATAACTTCTGGTGACGCGTACTAATCGTCTTTTTGGACGGAAGATGATGACGCAGGCTTGCGATGATGACCAGCTTCTTATAGCTGTGGTGAACGCCTTTCTTCTTCATGGTTTTCTTGATCACAACAATACTTAACTATACATACATACATAGTCGTTTTGAAGGATAAAAAAAATTGTTAACCTTTACCTCTTTTTCTCAACAGTGTTTTTTAAACCCAACCACCGTTTTCTTTAGACATTGGTTACACGTCCATCCGTTTTTGTTGCCTGTCTGTTAATTATTATTAGAGATGACCAAGGCAGGTGAAATTATTACTTTTTTGCAGTGACTAGACGGACTCTCATAAGAAAGGGTTCACGTTGCCTACTGGTTTCCACAAGAGTCGACAAAACACGAGTCTGTCTAGTCGCTGCAAGAAAGTAATAATTTTATGTGCCTTACTAATTATCTAATATAGATGCTACGGTTGCTGATACATATTTTCTCGCTTTTGCCATCTAGCACAAATCACCGGAAAAATCAATAATTTAACTGAAATATAATGAAAACTATTAAACAAACACTCGCTAACAACGTAATATGTATACATAAGGCAGCGTAAGAAACGAAGAAAGTCCCATGCTTCATTAGCGCGTCGGGTGTTTATTTAATAATTTATTTTTCTCCGCGTTTTATCCAACCATGACGACAGCTATGATTAATATTTCTTCAGCGATACTCGTTAGTTATTAGTATAGATATTAATGCAAAAGCAACCGCATTGACCGACTAAACTCCGTCCTTTCCTTACGGCTATTTCTTAATAGCATTATCTCAACAAATCTTCCGATCTTTTTTTTTTAATAATAAACATGACGCGATATAAACGATACCATTGTAAACAAATCATACGATCCTGTTGGCACTTAATTCCGTCTTGATTGATTGCGCAATACGAAGCCGAAGAATAATAAACGATTAATAACGCTGGATGCTGTTTCCCGCCTAAAATTTTATTGGAATCGTCTTTATTTTTCTTTTCTTCGTTTAAACTTTGAATAGTAAGAATTCCTACATCATCGAGTAATTCATTATTTATAGCATTTCTCGCCCGAGAAATTATTATTATAAACAGGAAACGATGAGGTGTGAAAATTCCAATAAAGAATCGTACATTGGATGAAAGAAGTCGAGTAAAGAGAACATCTACATAGTGTATACGGTATGAACGTTTTGTGGAATGGGAGGTAGATTAAAGCCCACGCAATTCGCGATGAGCTGTTAATAGACGTATGATAACTTTGTAATCCAAATGTTATGGTCGTAAAACGGAGAGGAATTTATTTTAGGTTTTCTTTCTTTTTTTCTTAAAATTAGGCACGATTTATTAAATTCTATTTAAAACACATTGCCTAGTTTGAGTGAAGGTATTTTAACAATTTTTCCCAAAGATTCAAAATTTTAAAAATTTTGCCGGTCAAATAGATTGAAGTACCCTCTAAAAAACTATAGTAATCTTACTATGGTTAATTAATTAAGCTTGTATTTTCTATTGTTTAATAAATACGTACATCTCCTAACTTCATCCGCCAAACACGACTAGAATCATTCTACACCCCGCCAAAAAAGTATCGCATAAACTAAAAAAGGGCATTTATAAACCAAGATATTTTTATACGTTCACAAAAAGTTTGCCTCGTGTATGTGAACTATAAAAACACTAACAAAATCATGGAACATAGCTTTTTTACTTTTTTTTTTTTTTAAAGAACACATTTAGAAAAATGCCTATGTGTAAGGTTTGTTCAGTTGTTTATTGAAAGTCTTCCTATACGGACAAATTTTAAAGTGCGAAGTCAGAGTCCTGTACCAACGCCTTTAAAACTAAAATGAGCAATTTAACTTCAGAACAAGTGGCTGCTATAGTTGCTTTAATCGAAGATGGACGATCTCAAGCATACGTTGCTAATTTGATGAACATCAATCAGTCAAGTGTTTCCAGAGCCGTAGCCAGATATAGGGAAACAGGCAATTACAGTAGAAGACCTGTGCCAGGTCGTCCAAGATGTTCTACTCGCCAAGATGACCGCTATTTACTACTACAAGCATTACGTCGAAGACATGTAACTGCGAGACAATTGCAGAACGACTTGGCTAGAGTCAGAAATACTCGTGTGAGTACTCAAACTATTCGGAATAGGTTACGACAGAGTGGATTAAGAGCTAGAGTAGCTGTAACAGCCCCTCGTCTCACTAGGAACCACCGAGTGGCTCGCTTAAGGTTTGCCAGAGAACATGTGAATTGGAACATTAATGAATGGACCAATAAACTCTTCATAGATGAGTCAAGATTTGATCTTTACACCTCAGATAGGCGTATCTCAGTGTACAGACGAGACGGTGAGCGCTATTCGCAGTGTAATATCAGACCTAGACCTAATTTCGCTGGTGGCTCTATTATGGTTTGGGGAGGCATCTGTTTAACAGGTCGTACAGAGTTAGTACCAGTAGACAGAGGCACACTGACTGCCCACAGGTATATAACGGACATTTTAGAAGAACATGTAGTACCATATGCGCCAATTATAGGAAATGAATTCATGTTAATGCACGATAATGCACGACCGCATGTTGCGATAATCGTCCAGGAATACCTTAACGATGTTGGTATTCCAGTTTTAGATTGGCCTGCGGTAAGTCCGGACATGAACCCAAAATGTTGCCCCAGCGGACCTGCATGGACTAGAAAATGCTCTTCGTGACGAGTGGGAGAATTTGGATCAGGCTTATATACGGAGGTTAGTCGAATCTCTGCCAAACCGTATGCGAGCGGTCATAAGAGCTAGAGGTGGCAATACTCAGTATTAAAAGCTACTGTTATGACATTTTTCTTTCCAAAATTATAATTTCTTGTTTTAATAAAAATCTCAAGTATGAGTTCTTGTATTTATTTGACCTGTATTTTATTTAAACAATCATAGAAATTATATCTTAGAGCGCATTAAAGTATATTTACAACTTTATGCTACAAACAAAAATTATGCGATACTTTTACGATTCAAAACTAAATTATGCGATACTTTTTTGGCGGAGTGTATTTGGCATAAAATAACATTTTCATTATGTTGAGTCCTTTGAAAGAATGCAAAATTTATATACGTGGCGACTAAATAGACAGAACGGGTTAAACGTTAAATAATGAACTTATTTAGAATTCCTTAATCGTTAGTGATATTCGTTTAATTCTATCTAATTATTTAAATCCGGTTTCTATTCTATTAATTTATTTAAATTGCTGTGAGCGTATTCGCGACGAATCTAAAAAAGAGTCTCATAAGCCCAAATTTCAATTGTACACATACCTTCCAGTTAGTAAAAGCAGACCAAGCAATAGAACAAAAGTATACGAATAGGTGAGAAATAAGGACGAAAGAAGAAAATGTAGAAAAGGTGCTGAGGGAAAAGAAAAGAAAGTATAATGAAAACAAAATTAAAGAAACAGATGACTATTTAAAAAAAATGAAGTAAGAAAATCATATAAAGGGGTGAGAAGAGAAATGGTGAGGTTTCCGTTCGAAATAGTTTTTTATAAAAACCAAAATATAGAGAAATTATAGGAAAAGAGGACAACATTTTAGATCTATGGAAAGAGTATTTTGTAGGATTATTAAGTGGAAAAGAAGGAAGGATTGGAGGAATTATTGACGAAGAAGGAGAAGCTGATACCCAGGATGTAATCGAAGAAGAAGAAGATGGGGGCAGAAGAAGCACCTAATTTAAGAGAAATCGGGCATGTAATTAAGAGACTAAAAAACAATAAAACTCCCGAAAGTGAATAAATGCAGAAATGTTTAAATATGAAGGAGATGAATTAACTCGATGTACCATCTTTCCCTCTCCTGAAAAAGCCTCACGTCGAGTCTTCGATTAACCAACCCGGAACACGTTTAATTTTAACTGACTCTGGCCGTCTAAATCTACGTTATTACTTCGAATCATTGTCTTCTACGATTCCAAATCTAAAAAATTATTATCGACGACAAAAGAAGAACAAACTAAGATTGCATTTATTTTTTATGTTTACAAAGAAAAAAAAAATACAATAATACAGCTTCGTTGTCGCAAACAACGTATTCAAAGAATAAAATTTTCTAGACAATTTACTCAAGAACCTACTAGGCGGTGGATGTCTTTTTGTGGACAATCGCATAAGAGATAAATAAATCTACCCCAGCTCGCGCACAAATCTTATATGGCACTCGTGAGAATCCCGCAAATTAAACGTCATCCCGAATCCGCGCCCCATAACCCGAGCGTACATCTACGACAAGATGCCGGCACCCGAGGAGCCCGTCTCATTAAAATACACTAATCGCGGCCGCTTAATTCGGATCGTCGTATAAGTAGCTGTATAGTGGAAGGCGAGTAAAGCGACGTCGGCATCGGGTAACTGCAGAGTAATAGAGGAGGAGAAAAAGACGCTAATTCGGGAGAAATGTACGAATATCCAGAGAACGAGGAAGAGAGATAGACGTGTATGGATGTAATAAGTCACCAGGAAGTCAAATATACACACGCGGGTTAATGTGGGGTTAACTGAGTTAAGATTTATAACATGACATTTGAACTGGGTTCCGAATGTGGTGCGAAAACGACGGCGACAGAGGCGGCATGGTAGGGAGGAAAGATCGACTTGATGTTATGATAATGTTCTAAGCTTTATATTTTAGATACACGGTTAAGTAAATAATAAATGTAGGCGAATTTCAAGATCAGTCAAACCCGCTTAATACTTACCATTCTTAGTAGTCCGTCATCCCCATTCGTACTTTTTACAGGACAATGCGGATGCTACCGTTCTAAGGAGATGTTGCGTTGGTTTTGGAAAAATATGAAACACATCAGCACGATCGCTTTAAATAGTTGCCATTCGTAAGCTGACTAAGTGCATCTCTTTGAAAACTGAACGGTACTCTCATCAAACGTTACTTTCACGAAAAATCATTTAATACATTGACTAATAAATCAATTCTAGGAGCGCCATCTCTTGCCGAATCTTGATAATTATCGAACTCCCCTCGTATTTCATCTATTCACTTTTGAATCCTTTTAGCGTGTTACATATTGAGATTAGGAAAAGTTAAAATTTAACTCGCTCTCCGAATTTGAATAAAATACGCGAACTAACTCTCATAAAACAACTATTCAATGAAGAGAATAGATGTTTCTCTCCACCCCGAAAACATTTATTTTCTCTCTTACATTATAGCTCATATTCCATATCGACCCCTCGATGTCCTTTCCATTCCCCCTTCTCCACTCCTCCTGTTCTTTTTTTTTTATCCAGCACCGCTGATGCCGGACACAAGCACATAACTCAAATAAGTCCCCGATTCACATCTTTATGCAAATTTATGAAATGGTCCATAATCTGAATGTGATTTGTGTAAGTATTATTTGATTCAAGGCCAGTCATTTATTTTTACGGTATGACGGACCACTGCTGCTCCGCGGTTAAGTCCCCGTGAAGAATTAAACTTGATGTAGATAGATGGACTCTACATGATGATTTTTTATTTGTGTCTGTGCCTCCTTTCCCTCGCCGCAGTGTCCTGCGATGCCGTGTGGATGCACGATATTTGTGTGATGCGCGTGTTCAACAATGTTATTGTGTGTTTTGTTGTGTATGTATTCTAGCGTGACGATCCTACCTTATTTCTTCTCTTTCGATTTTAAACGACGTTCGGTTCTACCTGTTGGTGGTTCGGCGGAATCGGTATAATTTAATTACAGCGTGTTCCGCTATTATTCTATATTGTCGTGCATAATCAGGGGGAGATATTTCGTGGTCGGATGGATAATTTAACACCCAACACGTCGCGACATACCTTAACGCGTAAAACTTTCGTTTATGGACGCCTGCTGAGACTTGAGAAGTAGAGATATAAATAGAAAATATGAATGATAATAATTATTCCTTAAGTTAACCTGATGATGATAATCACATTTTTGCTTAGCGATAAGTACCTTCCTTAAATCTTTAAAGGTAATTGCTATAGTAGATTTCCATTAGGCCATTTAAATTGATCTATGCAATTTAACTCGAACCTCGTTTTCGGAATGCGACGATGTATCCCACGACACGGCAGGATTATTCCTTTTACGGACAAAAATCGTATGTTTTCTTATTAAAATCTTAAAGTAGAAAGTCTTTCTAGTGACTTTGATGATGATCCCTTTCGGTCGTTTGACATTCATATTGGCAGCAGGGTAATGTACGAATATTTGCAATGTACATAATCTCGATTATCTCTCTTATATCCTAAAGAATGTACGCAAAGTAAAATACATCTTCTGTTCGGTATTATTTAAGATTTAAGCCGTATTCTAGCGCCACATACCCTTACGTACACGAACATATTCTTTACGGTAACAATAGACAATCAAAGACATGAAACCGGTTAATTATATGCGCACAGCTACCTACCGGTTCGTTACCAGCTCGCCACACACCACACCTACGACCAATTCGTAGTGAAGCGGCCCATTCGTACGAAGAACGGAGGCCGTTTAATAAACAATTAAGAATAGAAACTCGGATGTATCACGTGCAACGTTCGCAAACGCTCGCGATTGCCAATAAACCTCGCGCAAATGCCCTACCTATACGGTAGGTATATACAGTATTGAATAAGGTGAATATTTCCCAAACTTCCTTTTTGATATATCTGCATGTTAGGTGCATCATTCCAAAAAGAAACCAGGCCATGCCTCAATCTAGATTCAAAGACAGAGAAATAATAGCATCAGATCCAAGCTGGCACCAAATAATGCAGCGTAAAGGTAGCATAACGAACTCCTGCTGACGTCTTGCACAAATTGCTGATGTGGTCGTGCCAAGTCAAACCCATATTTACCTGCAGACCCAATAATTCGACGCATACGACTTGTAAAGTTGTATCCTCAGCCTTAAGTAGCATTGGTGACTGTTTAACTCATTTTCGTTAAAACTTTGTGATTATCACTTCTATGAAGATTTCCACTTATCAAATCATTGGAGCGCGGGATAAAATTAAACCAAGACATTGAACGGTCGGTTAATTCGATTAATTCTCGTTGCGACCGTGAATTAACACTAAATTTTCTCATGTTAGGAAAATAATACCTTACATACACTCTGTATAATGAAACTATAATGCGCCACACACATTGTTCGCATACACTTACATGCCCAGCACGCGCTTACAAACACGTACGAACGTACACATCCATGTGGACGTCGAAACGAGATGTGGAGGCGAGATCTAGTAGGAATGCCTTTACAACAATTCCTACGAATACCTTTAGCCTCCATACGTCTAGCGGTTGGGCTAGTATTGCTACCTAACAATATGTTCGCTCGGATTATTGTTATTATTATTGTGTATGGGTGTGCTGCTGGATCAAGACAACCAGTTCGTATAAGTGCAAAAAGGTAGCGTCAGCTTACGCGGACTATTATACGCTCTTAAGTTAAATTATTTATGCGAATCGCATAGAAGCAGATAGAGTTGCACGGTGCTCGTGGTGTTAGGTAGTAAACGTATCCGTTGGAATGGTTATTAATCATGAGAACTGCGTAGTACTTAGTTCTTCGTCGAGCTCGAGTAAACTATATACGGGGTGTATCTTATACTCTGCCAAAAAAAAGGGTAATTGTTCAGCTAATAGTGCTTGAGCTTTCCAGTCCTTAGGCATTGATTTGAATTAACGAACAAATAAGTTCCGCCATAACTTTAACATTATTATTATTATTATTGCAGTTTTCCATAGCAGATACGACGACGTTATCTAATATTGCAGACACTATGACATTCTGAGCTGAGCGCATGTAACAGCTCATTTGAATTTTGGTAAAACACCAATATCGCCAATGTTTCTCTTTTCTTGGAGCGAGAAAGATAAAAGTATGAGAGTCGTTGTAATTGCAGAAACAGACACGGTTAAGGATAATCTTCTAAAACTTCTAGTTCTGACTCTTCTGTCGCTTTCGTGATTGGATATCGTACTCGTCGCTAGAGGATATATAAGCAATTTGTTTTTAAATAATCTCCCATATGCTTGCCATCATCATAAAAATGAATCATGTTTATTATTAATTCGCGCATGATTAAGTTCAAGTTCAAGATCTCAATCCGCCTAAAAGCTGCTACACGCAGATAGATAGCCTAAAAGCGTAATATCTCTCCTTCATTCATTGTCTACGATTCGTCGAGAGAAAACAAAACAGTATCGCTTCGAGCCCTGCTCCTACATATAAACGCACACGCTCCGTACATTTGGCGGCCATCTTTTCGTGAGCGCAACGAAAACAAATGCGTATCCATTTTTTCATTGGCCGTCGACGCGTCTCTCCAAACAAACAATTGATATCTACAACGGCTACGCGCGCCGCGATCTTCTCTAAACTTAATAATAAAAGCGATGCGCGTCTGGCTTATGCCCGGCGTCATGGACGGATCCGGGGCGCGGAGAGAGGAAGAAAAAAAACAACGCATAGGCGGCGGCGGCGCTCGCTGCAGTGTTACCAACAACGCAACAGCAAACATCAATAATTCAATCATGGCCTTTCAGCGGACGCCTCACTAACAATTTTATAAACACGATTTTCAACGGCGAGGAATTTATTGAGTGGAGATAAAACAGTTGTTTGTTTATCTATAACGCCGTCGAGATGGCGTTGCTCACGCAGCACACGTTGTATACGCGTGTATGTAGTGGATATCTCCAAATAGCGGAGGTGGTGGCAGTGGCTTTGGCGTGGCCTACAAAAAGCTGTACGTAACCGAACGTCCTCCAACAATGGTTTTCGTTCCATCCAAAAATAGCTTGTGTTCAGCATCATGCTCAACTCCTCTATAACTGGCTGAAGCTGTTTAAACAAACTTTCCAGCGAGAGGAATTTCTGTCGGTCGTAACGATCCTACTTTACGATATTTACGGTTTTTTTAACACCTTGAATGGTTTTTCGCATCTGAAAGGATTTGATCACTTCATTATGACGGCAATAATTTGAAGAAATCATTTCGTTTTTTTCTGTTCATGTAGACGCTCGCGGCTTTTGTTTATTCGTAGGAATTGAGGAAATTGTTGAAAGATCGTGAACATGAATTTTTGAAGAGGTTTCTACGTGAAGAAATCATCTGTTTATCAGATTCTTTCCGTATTGGATAGGAATCTATTGAAAGTATCGTAAATATTACAACGTTACTACGGTTGTGGAATGTCCGTTATTTTGCCGATCCTATACCGTACTTTGAATAGCAGGAATTTTTTTGTTTTCTTCGTAATTCGATAAATAATATTAAATGTTATACAGAATACGATTATTTTGTGTTGGTAGTTCGTATAATGATTTTTATCAGGACAGCTGAATAAACTGACAGACTGATTTGTCTGTTTGAAAATTGGGTGCCGCAAAAGACATCTTTTGCCCCAAAAAGAAACAAATAATTACTTTAATAAAAAAAGGGATGGTCGATCAGAAGATTAGCTGCAAGATTTATGCTTAATAACCAGATCTTCCGAACTGCAAAGAACCGCATTGAAAAGTTCAGTTTTGAGAAATCGGACAGTTGCACCATTTCAAATCACCAGCAAATCAAAGCTACCAACTGGCAAACAAATATTACCATTATCGAACAAAGCATAAATTTGGCCTTTTTAGATTATGGCTATTTTTGTAAGAAATCCTCCAATTTAAACCGCGTAATACCAACTATGAGCAATCAAATCGAACCTATTGAACCTACAGTAACTTTTCTGTGCTCGTGTGCTTCAAAATCTTTTTTCCTTAAACCCTTTTTCGTTCCCATAAACATCGACTAATCGCACTCGCTTATATAGCACGGCACGACTAACACCGCCCAATACACCCATACGCCTGGAACGCGTGATGGAGGACGTTTATTATTAGTACGATTGTTGTTCTTGTTGTTTGGTACGCGTCGGTTGTACCGCGACCGATACCATAACGCGCTCTCATTAATTAGCAGGGAAGGCCGCGGCTATTACCGTTCCAGATGACCTGCCATCGTTTTAATCAGACATCGGCTTTTAGTACGGCCTTATCTGCCGCCGACGACTCCTTATCTCCTTGAAAGCGATGCGACCGAACGACGCTAACCGCGCGTAGGAAACGGAGCAGCCAGCGGTTCGAATCCGCACGATTACGTTTGTACGTACATATGCATGTGCAATTGTGCTACATGGTAATAGATGGCGAGATGCGCTTATGCGTGGTGGCGTTTTGGTTTGAAAGTAATAATTGCCGATTGATACGATCTGGTTTCGTGCGAATACGAACCGCCGCGAATGATTTAGTTCGCTGTCGTAGCTTTTTGAAGATAAAATAGGCTAGCGTTCGTCGAGTTTATTTTCCGAGTAGTAACATATGTTGTAAAATGTTCTTTTTCTCGGGAAGCGCCATAGTTGAGTACGTGTCGTTCACAATTCCCCACAGATCCACTCCATGTCCTATTATTCTGTCAGAAAGACAAGAAACATTCCCGAAAATACGACGATCATACCTTGCTTGGAAAAATGTTTTAAAGCAGGTGCATCGCGGATATTAACCATAAGAACACATTTACAGCATTTAATGTTGATTTATAACTCACCGCCTATTACGCATTACGACACCCTTTGCTTTATCCCAATTTTCCCAGGTACCATCAAGGTCCTTTAAGCCTTTTATTTTCAAGATCTTTAACATTTTTTAGATTTTTCCTCCAATTATGAATTAAATCAATATGAGAATATTTTACTTTCGTATTATAGAAGTATTGGGATGAAATAACGCTTACCTGCAGTTGGCTATGAAATTACAGCGCATATCACTGATTGTACACGTCTTTGTACGGTCCTCTATCGCGTAGCATCGTAGTCTTTTCAATGCCACCATTCATATTAGCGCAGAATTCTTTTTATTGGCCTAACAAATGTGTTTATCGACATAATGAAACACTATTCATTGTATTAATAAATATACATATTAGTATATTTATTAATAAATTAAATAAAAATTAGTATATTTATTAGTAAATACAAAAGAAGCCGTTATACATACGGGCATGTTTATGTTTTCTCCCTATTTTTATACTAATCTCTTATCCTTGCATTTACTAAAAGCAAAGAAAGGGAGCGCTTATTGTCACCGTCAATATTTAAACTAACTTATACAAACGATCTACGCATTAAAAATTATTTTTCTTCGCAATTCATTCCGCCAAACAATTTATAGCTTTCGATAGCTTGAAATGACGTATTTGTTTAATAATATTGAATATCTCTGTATATAATTATCTATTTCGAGACCCTTTGATTCCGTGAATCGCTTACATGAATGGCACTTTAAAGTTATCCACAGTTTACGCTGGCAATCCGAAATACTCTTATTTCCGTTCAACGTGCGCTAATGTTCGCATCAAATATTCAAACAAACAATTCAAATTCATATCCATTGCATAATCCCAATAGAAAATCCGAGCGCGTATATCGGGAGACAAAAGAAAATGCGATTTTCGGCGGTTCTCAACTTAAAATATTAAAACAATAGGATCCAGAAGTCGCCCATAAATAAAAAAAAAACTTTCCAGATGCTCCTGCGAAGCCGATTTGCCAACATCGGTAAGTTACGTACAGCAACATATCTCACGTATCAGATAATTCCCCTTTGTGATTATCATCTCTCTGCGATATAAACGATATAGGCATATCTGCGGCCGATCGTTTCACACGCAACTCGCACGATTCGATTCCGTCGCCTCTCTTCCGCCTTTGAGGAATTTCAAAATCTTCGATCTTTGTTTGTAGATTGATATCTACGTACAGGTTGAGTGCCCCAAAAAGGCGAATGGCTTGGGCGAAAAATTTTTGATGTTCATGAAAGGTATTTTACAAGCTTGCCATTAATACACATTTAAAATATTTTTGTCACGTTGTAATTTTTTGGGAAGCCTCCAGAATTCGACTCTTATTATCTTATTACTGAAGACTTGTCCCTTTCCTAATAAAAGAACTCCATTTAAAATAAGTCAGGAGACCTTGGTGGCCCACTAATTCTTCGGATTAAGATATCAGGAAAATTTTCATTAAAATTTTTTTTAACATTTCCCAAATACTGAGACGTTGCACTACCAGGTTAGATTTAAAGCATTTATAGCCTTCCCAAGCACTTCCTTTTTCAAGATATTGCGCTCTAATTGTAGCAAAAATAAACTTTTCTCCTAATACCTTATGGTAGATGAAATTTTTGAACCATCGTATATACACATACGGTATAGATACCTAAAACGGTCTCGTATATTCACGGCAAAAGAGATTCAGCACCCGAGGCTATTCGGTCGGGTTTCTTTGTTTCACACCTTCGACCCGATCCGGCAGTTAATTAGTTTCAGCATCTAATTATCGGTCCGATGCGGTTCGGTTTCGGTTCCTCTTCTTCTTCTTCTTCTTCTCCAACGTCTTCAGCGTGGTGGCGTGGCGTGGCTGCGTTCGGTTTTTGGTATATGCCATAAATTAGATGTGCGAAGCGTTCACGTTCGGGCCATCCGATGGGCTATTAGCCCCATTGTCGACCATCCATCCTCCGCGAGCGGCTTCTTTAACATTCAGTGTCGAAATCATTACTTAGGTGTAAACTTGGAAGGCAATTACTGCCTTCTAATAATTCATTATGCCCTCTATCTTCGCTCGCTGGGTTTTTCTCGCTCTACAAATGTATATACGATGGACGTTCGACCGGATGGATGTACGGCAAGTATTGGTTACTAACATGTTTAATTTCCGTCTCTGCGTTACAAATGTAAATGAAAAATAATCTTTTTATTGGTAGATTGCACCGAAACAAATGCATGGCTAAAGTTAATGGCAAAAATGAGATTTTTTAACAATATGTAAGGAAATATGGAATAACTGTATTTTTTAAGGAAAATGGTAATAACTTCGTCTGTAACCGTTGTGATTAATTGCTCTAAACTTCGATGCCTTTCAATGCGGATCCTTATTCGTTCTTGACTTAAAACCTTCTGCATCTTGCACAAGTCCGATAGATTCTTCTAACAATGTAGGTGTTAATCGTTTTACATGAATTTCTATATTCTCGAGCCCTATATGAGATATATAGGCCTCAAGCGCTATTTGCATCGCGTCTGCAAAGGAACTGTAAATTGAGTCATTAATTTGTATCTAAGTGTTCATTTCAAGAAAAAATTAATATCTTAGCCCGATGGTTTTATCTGATGTGATGTAAAAATTTGAATGGATCTCCTCTGGGCAGGCTCTGCGCGTGCTAAGCCAGATTGGGCCACATGTTTGGATGATGTAAAGTATCTGTAGCACACTTGAAATAGCCAGTTGGCCACGTGAGATTTAAAAAGCACAGCGGTTGAAAAAGTACAAACGTTTGCAATTTTGAAGGAGAATGCAGTGAACCAAGTAAATCGCATTTAATCTTTAGCATCCAAAGCTACAAATACGACTCTGCGCAGTTGAAAAACAAGAGAATTTGTGAGAAAATGTTAATATCAGGTGAATCGTCTCTCTTCAATATAAGACAGATACGGGATAGTTTCCAAAATAAGAGAAATGGACTCTTGTGATGGCTTCTTAACATTCAATTGATGTATGATAGAAAAAGGTACTTCTTGGAAAACGTTCCAAATGACAAACATCAATGTAATTCTTTTTAACATTCCAAACTTATTGTAAGAGATACATCGTCGTCGTTCTTAAATCTTATTCTTAAATTAAGCGATTTTTTCCAGCATTGTAGCATCATGTATATAAGAGAGCAACAGAAAACGCTCGTCTTCATAATTAGATCCGCAATCTGTTTCATCTCCTCGAAATTAAAAACAAGAAATCAAAAAGATTAATTCTCCCCGATGCTCGTATTTTTTCCCCAGCGCTTCCACAGAAACGTTTAAAAGGAACTTTACAAACGCTGATGGAAATGCGGCAAAAAAATTAGAAAAGAATGTCGAAGAAGATTCACGAAGAAGGAGAAGAAGAAGACCATCAAGAAGTAGAAGTTTCGAACGCGATATTAGCTTACGTTAAGCGATGGGAGACGGAAAGAGATAGCGAGCAAAAGCCGGCGAGTCTTGCTCTCGATCTTTCATTCGTCTTGTTCTTCTTTTGGTTCGGTTTCGAGGTCCGTTATGCGTTATTGCCTTCGCGAAGGCATTTCACGGACCGAATAAGCGGCCGAGGAAGCGGCTAATTCATCATATCGCGGTTGCCATGCCTTGTAATTATAGCTTGGCGCCGCTCGCACCTCCACTGGTCCGCCCTCTTAGCACTAATATCCCCTCGGAGCAAGAACCGTTTAGAAGTAAATATCGTTCGGCCTAGCCGCATCACGTATGTATTGATATGGATGCGAAGATACCATTTGGTAGGTTCTTGGATTATTTAGAAGAGATTTTGATGATTATACATTTGCAGCAAATTAAAAAACATTCATATCCTTACATTTAATTGGTTATCCTCAGAATTCTCAGAATCCTCAGAATAATTCGTTGTATTTTCACTATTTCGGATAGTATCTTTGAATGTATTGAAAGATTGTTTTAGCATTTTAGATATTTTTAATTTCACATCATCATGAACGAGTAAATTATAAACGAAAACAAAAGATCGCATGATTCAAATGATCTAAATTTTTTGGACAAACGTTTTAAATGCAAGGATGCACAATAAACTGAAAATTTGAAGCCTCGGCATGAAGGTGACCCGTTAGCCACCACGCTTGCTCAATCTTGACCAAAAAGCCACCCGAATAAACGATATTAAGCCCTGTTGGAGCAGCTTAGGCGAAATTAATCAAGTTTTGGCTATTCCATTGGCCGAGAAAAAGCTAGCGACTGTTTCTCGTTTCTACTTAACAACCTGAAGGCGAAAATTGCCGTATTTGAAGAAAAGTGGTTTTGTTTCACCGAGACAACTGAGAAACACGCGATCGAAAAGACGGGTTGTTATCTTTTAATAAATGCAACAGTTCATTATAAAATAACGTTCAACTTTCAACATCTTCAACTTTCAACATTTTCAACTCATGATACCAATTGAAAACATTATTAAATTTCAAAATTAAGAATGCATTTCCAACTTCAAAGCAGCGTCTTACCTTCGGAAGAAAGAGATTAGAAAGCGGAAAACTAATCACTATTACTTCGAACATTGCCTATCCGACAAAATTATCCATCCGTCGACAATTTGCAATAGTGATTTTGTTGATACAATGGGGCAAGAACTGGGAACAATCAATGTACTCCACGGGCAACACAAATGATCCCGATCAAAGAGAATTTTGACTAAAGAAATTAAATTAAAGGCATTTGAATTTTGAAGTTTGCATCTGTTAAAATGATGAAATGCACCATCTTGAAGATACCAGAAAAAATTAAACAATTTTAAAGATTTTCTTAAAAATCTCGGCAACGAATCGATCAATTTCAAAATTCTAAAGGCCAAAATGTACTGCTTCAAAAGACCATTAAAATGAGGTATTACTCGGTACCTCCTTCTTTCTAAAAATGTTCAGGGGGTAACTTCCAAGGGCAAATGTAGGTGAGTCAATTTTTGTCTCTCTGCATAATAATAATTCATCAATTTCCAGATTTCTACAAATTTAATGTTGGAAGTTTTCAAATGAATACTCGGCTTCTATATGACTCTAACCATCTATCATTCGTTTTGACCTATTTGCATTTTATTAAAAATTGTACCCTGCAAGAGCAATGTCAAATAATGACTACAACCTCTATTGCAGCAAGATTTTATAATTACTTCGTTATATAACTTAAATTAAATCCAAGACAGAAATATTACGTATAATTACAAACGAAATATTTTGAGAATTAATATTAACAATTTAATTTAATTTAATTCAATTTAATTAATTTTAATTTCCATATAGAGAGCGACATCTACTAGTGATACATAGAAGCTGCTGAATATTTTTAATAATAATAAATTTACAAAACTAATAGTTTTGTAAATTTAATTACGTGAGGATCTTTTTTTCTAGCAAATATATATTCGGTTATATTTAGATCTTATTCCCCACTATTATTGTATTATTTATTTAGAAAGCAGTATTGGTCATTTCCTGTCATCTAGCGACAAAAATTATAAAATGCTTCTGCCAGTTATCTTATTAACCTAGCGACAACTACCTTACCGGCAGACGGTTAAGTACCATACTTCGTCAATAGATGTCACCCCAAGAAAAAAATTAAAATAATCATATAATTTTATTGATATCTGCATATTTATAAATAAAAAATATACTTTAAATGAAATATCGATATTAAAGACAGATTCATTGGTATAAATATAAACTATTACTATCATTATACAAAAAATATAATCAACGAATAGAAATCAATAATATATAAAAATTAATTAGCAAGTTTAATCTTATCTGCTATATGTAAACATATAAATATATACGTAATAAATTAACTTATGATAATACTCCTTTCTGTTTGTTTTTTCAATGAATAAAAATAGTTATCAGTCTCTCTTAGGCACCGTTCTCCTCAACTTTCTGGCTAACGACGAAATTAACGAAGCCATCCACATCAGACAATTCTTTGGAAGTGAATTTGGCGGCGATTGTTTGTTTGCCAACGTCCGGCGGTGTAAATTTGAATTGCGCCACCGCCTTCTGTTTATCGAGTACGGCACCTTTAATTTTGATTTTGAATTGCCTCTTCCCAGGTGCGTCAATCAAAAATTCGGCTTTCTTTAACGGGACAGGCAAGGGGTTGTCCAACTCTACGTCGGCGATCGTCTCTTGGCCCTGAATCACTTGTTCTGGCAGTGTGATCTTGATGTTGGGCTTCGTAACTTTGAAGTCGTTCTGGGCGAAGAAATCAAACTTGGTGTCCGCGACTGTTGCCATACAGGACATGACGAATGCACCTTGCTCGGTTAATTTCTTGCAATATTCTTCGTATTTCACGTCTAATTTGACTTCGTGAATTGACTCCATCTTCACCATCACCTTGTATTCATCCTTCTTTACCAAATCTTTAACTTTGCCAATATAATGGATAGATTCCACTCGTAGCGTAACGTTAACGTTGTAATCTTTAATTCGAGTCCTGTTTTTCATCTCCAAAACGACGGTAAACGGATCTCCTATTTGGATGGAGTCCTGTAGACGAAGTCTGAAGTGAATATCGCTGAAGTCTTCATTGATGTAGTATCTGGAAAATATGCTCTCAGCTTGCTTGAGAGCTTTCAGCATGGTTGCTCTTTCCTCTTTGGATTTTTCAGTGTGCTTGTAATCGTCTGTGATATCTTCGCGTTCGAATCTGCCAGCTGCTTTGGTACAGATTAGTTTACCTATGCCTTGGATGTCTTTTCCTAAGAGCTTCAGCGGCTGGGTTTTTCCATCGTAACGCCAATAAACCTATAAGGAAGAGATTATAATAAGTATTATTCCATTAATTAATTGAAACTAAAATGTCAATCTTTTAATGTTGAAAATCCATAAGTAAATCTTCTGCATACAGTATTCGCTGACGAACCCGGAAATGGATAAAGTCGCATACCGGATATCAAGGAATTAAAATGGATTCGTAGCATAGCAAAACATGCAAGAGCAACCTGGTATTATTAATATTGTACACAATAACATTGCTTGCATTTTTAGAATGACAAGGAATATTGTAAACATGGAATTTTATCCTAATTAATTTAATTATCTGGATGTAAACGTTTAAATATTTTTCTTATTATCGCTTCATTTTGTTATTGCTTTAAGTATTGTTGATGTGCTCGTATACCTATTATCAGCAATAAAAATATTTATAAAATTCCAATCATATCAACGCATCATACCTCCACATAATCGACTACACAAACGCTGTTTTTGTGTACATGCACGTTGTGCATATATTATGCTAATCTATAAATACACCAAAGTAATTACCAGCACGTAACACATGTCCATTGCTACCAAGATCTACATAAATAGGCGCATATTTTCACGTCCATACACGCCATTTGCATAATCGTTTTCGATGAGGAACTCGAATTACCAGCGTTCATACGAAGAGATGAATCTAACTGGTTATGAATACCAAATCAAAAAGAAGAAAGAATTCCTCACCATATAAGTAACAGCCGTTAGAATGCACGTCGAAGCTTACCTTATCCGCGTTAACTTCGGCGAAGAGGAAGGAAGTGTCGTACGGTCTCAGAACTTCCCCTTGCTTGCAAGCTTCGACGGAAGCGGGCCCGCAACGGTACATCTTTTCGCTGGGCTCCTGAGGAGTCGCGTCCACCACTTGCCAGCCGTCGTACTCTTCGGTGCGTGAGGACAGGTCAGGTCTACGCATCCAGACCTCGTTCCATACGTGGAAGGTCCATATCGAGTCGGAATTGAGGTCCCTCATTCCGCAACCGTCCGCGTCCATAAAATAGTCAACCGTTAATGAACTGTGCGTGTCGTGCGCCGAAGAATAATTCGTAACGACTCTGGATGGTAAGCCGATCGCTCTGCAGGCTGTAAAAAGAAATCCGGAATGTTTGTCTTGCGTTGAACATGTTAGACGTCACGTAGAATTGAATGAAAGCTACGCTTTCCGATGGTTGTTTTTCTACAATCAAATATTTAAGAAGAAAGCTAAATACTTTCCTCGGAATTATGCAATTATTATTGAAATATCGGGAAGGTAATTTGATTTTATTCGTTTTAAAATTATCGAACTATTTTAAAGTTCCAGAGCTTAGTATTCACCATGATGTGTTTGTCATTTTTTTGAAATTGCTTTTGAAAATGGTTCTCTCATATTTACAAGGTACAAGGACATAATTATACGTTATGGATTCAAATTCTTCGTTTATTTTAGGACATTTATTGAAGCGTTTGGGAGAAGATGGCGGAAAAACGATTATGGAAGAGAATTATGGAGTCTAGTAAGAGTTTCCGTAATAATACAGACAAGCCATTAATCATTAAGAAAATTGTATCCAAGAACAAGACCACCAATTAGAACATCTTATTCAGAGCGAAGTACCTTATATGTTAATTTAATCATTGTTTTTCTTTATCTTTCGAGATATTTCAGAGATATTAGAGATAGGTACTGATCCATCGTAGTTCCTCCAATATCACTCACTACGTAGGAAATGCTTTAGTATCAATCAAATGTACTTCGCGATGTCTGCAAATGTTAAATGTAAACGTTATTGCAAGTATACCTCTAGCCTACTTATAAATCATCGTCGATCCGATAAACCCGCGAAAGTCCTTGCTTTTGCACGCTTCTGTAATTCAAAATTCGTCATTTGCATTAATACCTAACGCTTCGGAACGAACGTAGAATACACGACTAGCGCGCAGGCGAGCCTATCTATTCGGAATTACTAATTACCCGTTAACAGCGCAAAAAAAAGGACGTGCGACATAGGCTATCGTCCGCTGCAATCGCAAAATAAATAAATTCCATATCGCGGCTGAATATCTGGAGATGTATACGCAATGTGTACACTGTACGTCTTCGATTTCGCAAAACAAAGCGAGCCTTACACACGTAAAATGACTTGTCCGCGATACTGGTTTTCTTTCTGACACGACCTTGCCGCAGTGTGTTCGCCTCCTTTTCGAAAAAGTCTAAAAACGATGTCGTAACATTTATATTTAGATGCTAACGTGTTGTGTTGTTGAGAAATTGACGTTCGTTTGTTTGCAACTGCATTTACTTGTATTACGAGCAGATAGGTGCATATGTTTGTACTAGAAATAAATAAATTGGATTATTTGGTTTTTCTGTAAACACGTATTGTTAAATCGGAATCTTCCTAACAGATTATTCTTGTATATAGACATAGCCTTTTTATAGATTCAACATTAGTTCTAAGTCTCATACCTAGTAGTCGTTTACTTACATCGAGACAGCAATTTCTTGCACCTTTAAAGCAACAATTGTTCATTCAGTCTAATAACATGTGTAGTTGTCCTAACAAAAATTATAAAGCGTACTATCTTCTTTTTAATTGATTAACCAAATCACTGATTATTTAACTTACCTGTAGTTAATACCCCAGCGAAAACCCAACATTGTGCGAACTTCACAGGCTTCTTCTTCTTGTAATACGTCTGTAAAATGTCTGCGCTTCCCATCCACTTAGTTGGAGCCGTTCCTCCCGAGTAATTATTCGACCAATTCCCCATCAACACTCCCTCATCATCAATATTATTTACAGTAGCGGCTAGGATCCTGGATATGTGAACCGGATCAGATCTCGCCTTACCAGACAGTTGCCCCACGTGACCAATCAGATACAGCACGCATTCTAAAATGTTCTCGTCGAATTGGGAATATTTCCAGATCGTCGGTCTGACGGTGTCGAAGGTGCCTCTCCAAATCAAACCTACGTCGTTTAATACGGCTTCATCGCGCCATTCATCTGATTTCAAATAGGACTGGTCTTTCTTGTTCCAGGGATTGAAGATTACGTAAATGAAGGTGTCCCAGCTGTATCTATAAGCTCCATCGTCTATGACTTTGGTGTCGACCTCCATGCGCCATTTTGCGACTATGCAATCATGGGCTGGTGTGATTAGTACTGTTAGGAGGGCGTCGTCGACTTTATCAACTACGGCTGACCATCCCGTTGATTTTTGATCGGCTCGTTTTAGCAGAGGTACCGCAACTAGCGTACCTTGACCTAGACTAGGTTTCTGTTCATCTGAAATGTTTAAATTGTGTTCAAGTCAAAATGGACGTATAAAGTTTACGACTGAACATTGGTTGGATTACTTCAATGTGATCATATTGAAATTTTATGGAGGGATCTTCACATTGAAGATAACAACAACATCAAAGGTAACAATTTCAAACCTAAAAGTCTTACCTTCCACGAAAAATATAAAAGATATCCCATCCATATCTTCCTTATACGGTCTACTCAGTGTTAGAACGATTTTAAAGTGTTGAGCTCTCCTAACGACAAGCTGACGTTTAACGGCTCGCGTCATCAGTTCATACTTCCCGGTGTGGTGGGTTTGGCCGTTCTCAGCAATGCAAGGATCGATTTCTCGAACGATTAAGATGTCTGACTCTTTGTCGGCATCGATGTAAGGTAGATCCACCGTTTCGTCTGAAGAAATAGAAAAGGAATACGGTTATTACACCAATATGAACAACATTTGATTATTTATCGGTAATGCAGTTTTCTGCATAAGACATTTTTTTAATTTTCCACTGTCTCATATGTTATGGACTCAATTGTATTGTTATTGTTACGTCCACGAAACAAGTTAGCATTTTTAAGCTTAAATTACCTCATTTTAATGGTGTCGTTTAAGACGTATTTACATATGAATGTACATCGAAAAATATCCGGTTTGTTTGTCTAAGGAGTAAACATTAAATATTACATGCATAGTCGTTTAGTCATAACAGATTTGGACGGTGTACCTTGGTATATATAATGAGCATGTAAAACTTATTCACTTATGTTATAAGCTTGCTTCTAAGAATGCTGTTTCGAAAGGTCATAATTAGAATAGATCAAACCTACCTCCTAATAGGATAAGTGCGCGACTGAAAATTATTTCGATTGTGTGGAAGTGAATGGCACCTATTAATACTTAATACTAACAACAATGACCAACAAGGTTTTTACCCTAAGTTAGTAACTGATATGTTTATAAACTTTCTGAAGCTTTTGGAATGCATCATGATCCCGGTTCTTGGAGATTATTCATAGACTCATCAAAGCCCAGCCCAAAAGCAGTTTTGTTACATAATAGAAACTATTATCCTTTTATTCCAATAGGTTATGCCGTTTCTATGAAAGAAACTTACGAAAATCTGAAAATTTTATTAGAAACGAAAAAGTACAAGGACTATTCCTGGAATATTTGTGCACATTTTAAAGTAATTGCAATTATTTTGGGAATACGATCCGGTTACACCAAATACTGTTGCTTTTTATGTTTTTGGGACAGATGTGACAGGGAAAAATATTACCATAAGCAAGAGTGGCCACTACGACAACAGTTTATACCAGGAAAGGACAATGTACAACATCAGCCTCTAGGTAGAAAAAGAAAAGATCATAATACCACCAATCTCCACGTAAAACTTGTGCTCATGAAAATTTTTTTAAAGGCACTTGATCTCGAAGGTGAAGGTTTTAAATACCTTCGTGAAAAGTTTCCAAAATTAACACAAGGGAAACTGAAAGAAGGTATTTTTGTTGAACCTCAGATACGAGAAATAGTAAATGATGAAATCTTTGAAACCAAATTAACAGCAAAGGAAAAAACAGCTTTGCTCTCCATGGTACAAGTTTTCACGAATTTCTTGGGAAACAAAAGAGCTGGCAACTGTAAAACTTTAGTAACGGATATGTTACAAGCATTTCACGCTGCTGGCTATAATATGTCCCTTAAAGTGCACATTCTACATTCTCACTTGGATGTTTGTCCGGAAAATATGGGCGACGTTAGCGATGAACACGGTGAGCGCTTCCACCAAGACATCACGGGAATGGAAAAACGGTATCAGGGGATATGGAATCTTGTTATGTTAGCAGATCACTGTTGGATGTTAAGAAGAGATGCTGCAGATATTGTTTATAAGAGACGGTGCAGTATTACTTCACATTTCTAATTATAATAATTGAAATATACATTAAATTATGATCTAATGTAAAGAACCTTTTCATTGAAACATAAAAAAATCGAACTAACTTGACTTTCTACCTTTCATTAAAATAAATGTTTATATGTTTTCTATTGAAATTAGTATAAATTATTTTATGGCAAAATCTAAAGTTGAAATTTGTTGGCCAGTGTAGTTAGAGAAGACAAAGGCGGATGGAATTATTACTTTTTTGCAGAGACTAGGCAGACTCGAGTTTCGTCGTCTCTTGGGGACACACGAATCCATTCTCATAAGGCGAATAGACACGAGTCTATCTAGTCACTGCAAAAAAGGCATAATTCCACCTACCTATCTATCTGTTATTATAGTTGTTATTTATTATTATATATTATATATTTACTATAGTTGTATGTTACATGAGAACTTATTGAATCGTTCCAGCATTTCATCCTCCAGTATGACTTCCTCGTTTTTCTCTTAAACACCCTGTATTAGTTCTTAATAATAAGTACCAATATCAAATAAAGCATATTCCTCCATTTTTACGATTACTCATGCAACTAACATGTCAATCTACGAGACACCACTCAATATCGTCAATATTCCACCGTACACCTCTTTAGAAGCGGATACCCTAAGTATAGGTGTCGATCATAGATACCCGGCAATTCTCTCCATATCTGTCGGATCTAATTAACCGGCTCTCGCATCATTGAATGAATCATCCAACGTCCGTTTAAATACCGCTTTTTGGCGGACGATCAACATATCGCTGACCATGTCGAGATGCTCTCACTTTCCGATGTGGCCGGTTCATGTTTAATGTATAATAAATCGTAGCCGTACGTGTGCTTGAGCGAATGTTGGCGAAGTTTACGTCTATACGTCTATCCTGTACGTAAACATTATATTTACATGCGTGTAAATTGGTATAGACACATGGTACATGTGTTCGAAACAAGGTCAATCAGTGACCCACTTAGAATAAAAACACGTTTTCTTTTAATTCCGTCGTTTCTCTTTTTAATTTCGTTAATGGGACGCATGCGGGTTATTTTTACGTGTGAATGGTCTCTTTAAAGCCGGTGATGAGCAAGTTGTTTTTCGAAATTCACGTTTGGTGACCTCAAACGAATGTGAAGCAATCAAAATTCTTTTTTAAGGAATCTCTGTCTGCTGCGTATTCATTAGATTTTAGACGCTGCTGTTCTTAAAAACCAGTTAAATACACCGGCCGCAATTAAAGACGCACCACCGAAAAATGTTTGTGCTAGAAAGCATGTAAATGAAAGAAATCGTTACGTCACCGCTGCGTTGAAAAATGTTACCAACTGAAACCGATGTTGCATAACTAAGCGAAAGAAAAGTCTTCTGAAAGGATGGTCCTTCTATGTGCGCTTGAGCCCGTTCTACGTATTTTATCTAGATTTCCACGTCGCTTCTGTAAGACTCCATCACAAAGTTAAAGGGATAAATTTGCGTAATATTGACCATTCATCGTAGTGGCGGACCTTCGCCGTTCCGAAAAACAGACGCTATAAGCTTCGAAGCCGACTTTTCTACCTTGAACCAGAGGCTTCTGTTCAAGGCAGGTCATCTACGACACCTGCGTTGAAATTTTCTCCGGAGACAATCTGACTTGTATACTTTTACGATGTTTCCTTCAGTGATCACTAGAGATGACAATGGCAGGTGGAATTATTCATTTTTCTGCAACGACTAGATAGACTCGTATCAATTCGCTTCGTGAGAACGGATCCGTGTTATCTACTGGTGTCCCCGAGAGTCGACAAAACACGAATCTGTCTACTCTCTGCAAAAAAGTAATAATTCCATCCGCCTTTATCCTGTTTAGTGATCACCGCCAGGAGGCGCCCTGGCCGAGGGTCGTCTTTGCAGTTCTTTCGGCCTTTTTTCGATGATGGTATAGGAAAGCCTGGAGTCTTTTCAGTTTAACGACTTGTCCTGAAAAATGTCTTTAAACGAGTTTCCTTTTTTTCTTCGTAAGGTGTTTTAGCAGATTATGGTACTAAAGTTTGCGAGAATCTTCGGATTCAACTGGCATGGTGGTATTTGTTCTACAACAATTAATAGACTAACGAGATTTTTGTAGAAATTAGTTGGTACTTATACTGCGACAGAATCTCGCAATCAGTGCTATCATTTATAATAATTGGAGAGCGACAATATGGAACAGTCAATAGATTTGGCGAGGTCGAGGTGGGACAATACACCTAATAACGTATTTCCTTAAGTCCTTTCAAAAATGAATCATTATATTAGGTAAGAGTCATTCCTATATACGTATGTACTAAATTGTATATCCAAAATGGGAAGAATATTAATTTCAATTTTCGTAATAGCAAGGCCTTCCTTAGTGCATGATGTCATCAACCATCCAGCTGAACGTTATCACATACATTACAGCGGACCATAAACCACCTACTATCTCTAATTTGGCGTTTGATTGCCTTAAACAAATAACACGATATTCATTCAATTTATGCGCTTACGACTAGCCCGACGGCTTTGAAGCGTGCTCGGTCCGCCTCTAAGCCAATTCTAAGCGAAACTCGCCGGGATTTTATCACGTTTCGTGAAAAATGATTACCGAATCGCGTGACCAATGAAACTTTCGAAGAACCATCTTGCATAGTACGCGTATAATGAATCCTTTTCTTCATTTCTCGTAGGTGTATCGGCAAATATTATACACAATTCTCGTTTATATACAGATTCCGTCCTTGAAATCTCATTTCAGCGAAGGAAATGCATTCCTTTAGGATTGCCTCATTGCTGCTCATATTATACGAGCGTGATAACCAACATTGAATTAACGTAAAAATCACATTTAACACACCGTGACGTTGATGTATCGCCCGCTGACATCTGCATCTATAAATAAATGGATTTCTGTTGGAAATAGATAATATTTCACTTTAAAGTAGCGTTTAGAAAACCAAATCACCAATGTCAAGGTATAATAGATTAATTTATGGAAATACGTAATACGTAAATGTGTCTGAGCGCGTTTTAATGCTTGTCGGAGGTTAATAACCAGTCCAGGACGTGACTTTTACTGGCGCAAGATGCTTAAAGGTCCACGGTGAAAAATCCAGAACCTTTTCAAGGTTTTGAACGTTCGAATTTATGCGGAGATCCGGTTCTTTTGTCTTTTAAAAGACGTGTAAAGCCATACGAACGATTGGATGTACTGGAAAGGAAGACTTAAGTAGATTAATGGTAAATATCCTTACTGAATGGTTAAGCAAAATAAATTATTTGTTTTCTCCCTATTTGCATGTTTACTTGCTTATGTTTAAAATAATTGCCGATATGAAGAACGTCCAATAAGTTTAAGTTCATTTAAGTTTAAGTCCATTAATTTAAGTTCATTCGCGGACCATGATATAACTTGCGCTGAACGTCACCGGTTTCGAAAAAGGCGAAGACTGTTCTACAGCACGGGGAAGGTGATCGCGACATAATCGTAAAAAAATTAACGGAGATACGCTACGCGTCATCACTTGACAAGCCCAACGAAGAAATTGCGCAGAAATCGTTTCAAGATGTATTTCAGTGGTTGCCAGGACGAAAATTCCTGAGTCAAGGTTCGAATGAATGGGCCATCCATCCTATTCACAAGATCTTCCCCCAAGCGACTTATTTCTGTTACTCAAACTTTCGGTTGGAGCATATAGATCTTTGTCGAATAAGGAGACCATCACATTTACAGTCATTTTGCAAAACATAGTACCAATTATTGTTTGGACGGATTAATGAGATGCGAGCATCACCGGGAAAAGCGTTGAGAAATTTTTCAGGCTACCCTCGTAGAATAAAGAAAGCTTCAATGTACAAAATGAGCGCGTTAACTTCATTTTTCTAGGAAGTGCAAAGATTTTAAATTGAGACAAAGAAACAAGCTTCCGAACTTCCTGATAGATGACACAATTTCTCAATCGGCCGGTCGCTATTTCGGGTCGGGCGTAATGAAAACACGGCTTTCCTAACGTCGTTTTGGGCCCGTTTAGCCGATGTTAAACAGCGATTATCGGCGGGGCTATTTTTAAAAACCGAAACGCACGCATACGAGCGTAAATACACACGACACACGTATGCACGGGCGCACAAGCATCATCTGCACCCAGATTTATGCGAATCTAAACCCAATAAATCCGCACGGCATATACTACAGACGTCAATGTGCGTACGGCTATCCTTGAAAGCGGTGTATTCGATAACAACAAACCGGTAACCGGAAAACGAACGCGTTTTGGCGTCGTGGAAAATAAAAATAGTCCCGGCCGAATTTTACGTAGATTTGGAAATTGCAGTTTCGTAAATGCGTGCGTCGGTGTTTGTTTCCGGCGAAAAAAGAACGTCTTCCACTTGTTTACGTTCGAATGCGGAGCCAACGTATAACGTAATAAAAGAAGCCTGATTCAATTTGCAATTCAAAAACAGACATTTTAACACTTCTTATTAATAACATTTTGTTTGTATCTTTATCCTTGCCATTGGCGTACTGGTGTTTCATCGAATAGGTTTTATCATTAATATTTCCATTGTTGTCTATACATATACACTAAGTAAGTTCGTTGGGAGCAAGTTTTAAAATTATCTTTTTTACACAAGTATTTTTCCCACCCAGTATGTACTGGGTTTGTGAAAATTTAAATGGAATACCCTGTACGTTATTTAATGCAAACTGCCGCTAATAAAGGGAATATTATTCGTGAAAAATGGTAGATATCGGCTTGAACACTTGCTAAAGTGCATTAGTTACTTTAACATTCAAGAAAGTCCCACAAACTCAAGAATTCGGTTGCTAATATATAAACAAGAATAAAGTCATCAGAGGACGATGAGGAAAATCTATGTCTTTCCGTGGACGGATCAAAAATCATTAAAGAGTATAAGTACAATCGGCAGAGCCTCACGGCGTTGGTCCTATTCGCAAATTATTAAACAATTAAGTTGTAATTGGTATAAAAATTAAAAATTAACATGTTGATTTGTCAAGGTCATATTTACATAGATCGTATTGACTTCACCTCAGCAATCAAAGAATAATATGGCATGCTACATCTGATACTTCGACTTCTTTGTCGGATACGGGCGCAGGTGACTGTACTTACAACCTATGTATAAACGTAGTTTGTTTGTTTATTCAAAATGAAAGCGAAAACCGTCTGATCGGAGAAGAAGGCAATGTAATAGGAAGTATAATCTCGGTACGCTTTTGTTTATTATTCCCTGTAGCTGTAAATACACGCGATAATAATAATATTCGATACAGCAGCGCTCCGGACTAAATCGGAGGCTTGTTTTGAAAATTCAAACGGCAGATTTATGCGCAGATGTATAGATGTGTGTATGTACGATTTGCAGCTTGTTCCGCTCCGTTAAAATTATTTTACTCGGAGATTGAGTTTCATAATTTCTTCTTGTGTTTTGACGTCATTCGGCGAACGATCTAGATCGATTTTAGCACAACGTTTTAAGCACACGTAAGTGTTAGTGGTATTTGGAAATTGGTCGAAATACAAATAAAAGGTTCCTAGCGGAAACAGTATATGTCAGGAAGTTCGATTTTCGTAGGTGTTGGCAACATTGCTTTCGGGATTTTGCTAAAATGGATAGATTGATACCGATGTTATCATGAAGATTAATAATGTTTTTGCAATTTGACAGTTCGTCCATTTCAAGTGGACGAAGGTACTTCAGAGAGAAGCAGTTTAGAGCAATCACCAATCAAGTATTGAAGAAATCAAGAATTATTAGCAAGATTAGTCTCTTCAAAGTTTACGCTTGCAAAAAATGTGTTTCATTAGAAAAAGCCCCAAACGGATGGCTGATGCACAATCTCAGCGCAAAATTGAGTTAAAGCAATTTAACTCAATTTTGAGCAAAATGAGCAAAATTCAGAAAAAGATATTTTGATATTTTCTTTAGACACATGGAACGGCACTCCTCCATTCAATTTGCATGAAGATATGGACGTTAGATGTATTCCCAATTGGTTCCGTATAATTTGACGTAACGACAAAAGGGTTCGGTCAATATAGATAAAGAAATACCCACAAAAATTTGACAAAGGAACCTCCTTTTGTTCCCGAATATCAAACAAACAATGCTCGAGTAACCATCTTTATCACCTCGAGGAGCTGTTGAAGTCTTTGAAAACAATATTTTGTTAATATCATCTTCAGGGCGAAAGGGAATTGATTCGAATGCGTGCGAAAACGTATGAATTTTAATAGCGAATATTTTGAAAAGAAATAAACCAGATTATAGCAAAAACATTTTTTCTTTTGTTTTTGTAACAACTTAAAAAGTATCCTCGTATGCTTACTTTAAACATTTGAATAGATGGAAATAGAAAAAGCCTATTGTCATGCATCAGAACAAAATTTTGTTCTACTATCAGTAAAACTAACATTTACAGAATGAGCAACCTGCATAAGATAACATACCAAAGAACTGACTAAACCTAAAGAAATAGATTATTACTTTATTATATTAAAATCTATTGATGCTCCGCTTATTTGCGAAAATTACATAAAAAAAATTTTCCCAAGCATTTTGTCGACCAGAAAGGTTTACCTAAAAGGCTAAGAAAGTACTTGTCGCAAAATAACTTAATGACTCCATCAACGATATTCCCGAAAGAAATAAAAGGCATTTTAGCCAATGTTGTTATTATATTAGTCTCTGCGTTAATTTTTACATGCGAGAGGTCAACTTAATTGAATTGATAACAATTAATATATCTTTCAGAGCCGACACTTTATCGCGAAACATCGTTAGCAGCAACAGCATTCCGTTGTCCTTTTAAAAGCACGGCTACTTTAATTGATAAAAAAAAAGGAATTCTAAACTTCCATTAGCAAAAAACTAACACGGCAAAATTAATTCTTACCGGCTTCCTTCGGCTTCGGCAGATGCTGGAGAGGCGTGTCTTCGTTTACCTTTAATTTTGCGCGAAAACAACTCATGCAGTTGCATTTGTACCACTTTCTTCCGCTCATTTCGGCGATTCTTTATGAAAAATCGTATTCAACTCTTATGGCAGTTTTCACATTCGTACCCAAGGCGGGTTTGGCTGTTTACAGCGGCGCGGTCTTCACGCGTGTGCGTATCTTCCTATAAGTTAATAGGAAACTTTCACGCCTTGAAGAAACGTACTGAAATGTTGATCGGAGCACCGGCCGTACAGCTTCTTAACGGGTGTATATTCAAGTTCGACGGTAGAGTGGGAGCAATGAGTGTAATGCGATTCATTAGTTTGTATTCCAAAGGTGTTCGTCAACGTTACATCTGTATAATGGCATGTTTATGCCAATGTAGGTTACACCATCGTTTGTAAGTTGTCGTTGTGGTAATTTATTGGACGCCGAAATAAGTCATGGTATCGATCGTTTTGGAAAACTGGTTGATTATGATGCTTGAAAGAATAGGATAAATGTAAGAGATATAAGGCAAAGGCTTAGGAGAAGTTGGCACGGGGAACAAATTTAATTAATCGCATATCAGCTGCAATCAGTAGAAGGTTGGATTCAGTGTAGTGTGGTTCCGCGATGAGCGTGTTACATGTAATGCAAGTCACTGCTAGCATTCAACAAAAGCCCAGTTGTGTAGAGAAGTATCTATGAGATACATAATACATGCTTCTAGAGGCTTCCGTATGCTTCAATAATACGCTAGTGTTTTTTTAAAGATCTGTGGTGTGAGCATCTGTATCATACACGTCAAAGTACATTTGAAGCAAAAAGTTATCTTTAGATTTTTTTACCTAATGAACATATCTCGACTACCATAAGCTGAAGACTTACTTACGTTTTCTTTCCTAAGCGTTAGAAGTAAGCATAAGCTCCAACCTGCGTGGAATAATGTGTAGTAAAGCAACATTAATCATCCTTATAAGATATATCGAACAAACTAGTTAGTTGGCAAATTTAATAGGGTTAATGGATAATAACTAACAATGTCGGATTTGTTAGTTTGTCATCTCCGCATATCTTAATACTTAAAAAATATATATAATTTTAATTGTATAATCCCCAAAAAGCCATAAAGCCATAAAGGGCAACAATCTTCAACGATTAGAAATGATAAATATGATAAAAATAACCAATTTTCCAACGGAACGCGAAGCATTTATGAAAATGGAAAAACAGGTTGGCCTTATCGATCATTCAGTGCGTTTGCTTGTGATTTGTTTTCGAAATAAAGATGGATGCATCGCTTAAAATGGAAGGGATTTATAGAGCAATCGGAAAATTTTAATTAGATTGCTCGAAAAACGTTAGAAGCCACAAACCGGCTCATCAATATGTTCTTTGTAGATGCATGCTATGATGCTATTAACGTATTGGAACAACAATCGTAACAATTGCATGCGTGGGGCGGAGTAGCAGCTAAATAATAATTCCAAGGAATAACCATTATGAATGATACTATTGAATCGATGATTAATAGTACAACGTTCGAGAATGTTAGTAATATAAACTAGATGAACGTTGACCTCTTTCAATATGATGCTCTAATTTCCAATAAGTTCCTTTTTATAATTTTTTGACTTTAGAATAGATGCGTTGCGTTTCTTGCAATCGATGAATCAAATAGATATATTTATATCGATGATGTCCATTCGCGCGTACTAATATATTTTATTGTGAATGATTCTCTGGCTCTTACAGAGATATACCGAAAGAAAGGAATTGGTTCATTCAACAAACCACGAAATATTGATTATTTATATGTTCATTCAACACTCGGGCAGTATATCTAACTTATCCTGCAATTTAACGGAACACGTTAGAGTTGGTTCAATTATTTTGGTTAAATCAAACTAATGTTCGTGTTGGTTGTAGTCCAAAATGTATTTATACAAAATTCGCTTCGCACAATAGGGCTTAATAGGCTGCCATTCACATATACACAATTGATATTTATATTTATTTTGTTTCCCGTTCTCAAGAATATTTCAAGTAAATTTTTGAATCTAGGTATGCATTTTTTTCTTGTTTTCTACCGACATTTTAATAGTAATTTGATCCAATTCGAAGGCTTCAACCAAACGTATGATATTTAAAACCACATTAAGTGCTGAGCATATTTAATAAACAAACTTGGTTGAGTTAACAAATTTTTGGTTGGCCAAAAATTTTTTTTCATATGATGATTAAAGATTCCGAAACCTCCAGTAGAAATGTAACAGACTTTAGAATTTGATTAGAAATAAGCAAAACATGTCGGATAGGTAAATAGCTATATATGTATGAACTGCTAATATATCATAGCATCCGATGCTTGTTGACCTATCAGAAGGTCGCGCACGACGATTCGGCTTTCTATTGTATGTTTTCATTGCGTATTGTATATGACGACAATACACGAGGAAATCGAGTTATCATACGCAGCCTTACGTCCACCGCCTCTGATCAGTGCTTAAAAAACGGAATGAAATTTCATCAGAAAATTATTTAGTTTTATTGTTACAAAAGTATACGAAGATGCCACTTTATTCTTTGTATGTAACATTGATAATCGGAGTGTATCTAATCGTTGCAAAAAAATAATCATTTTACCTATCTTGCCCATCTCTCTGCATATAGGCAAATATATTTTTGAAAAGAATGTCAGGAATGTATGCAACCAACATTGTATTATGCAGAACCTGGTCAGTATTTTTTAGTTTCGCTTTTGTTTATAGCCCTACTTTTTTACTGTCTTTGTTCCTGCATTTCTGTGGAAAGGTTATTGATAAAAAACGTAGGATCATCAGGAAAGAAAACAAGCACTTTTATTAAAGAAATTTATATAAAATGATGCGTATCGCAAAGGGAATATTCACTTTTTAACTAATGTACCTTTACATTCCATACAATTAGATTCTGAAATTTCCGCAAGAAAGACGAGGTTTCTTCGTCTTATCGGACGGTTTCAATTAATTAATTTAAATTTTTTCATACACCATTTGCTTTAAAAACTACAATAGTCATAGTGAGAAGTCACCGAAAAAGATGCTCTACTCAATTCGATTAATCCTAAGATGTTTTTAAGGAATCGTACCTATTTTTACTGTTTGCATAATATGGTAGACTCAACTTGTTCAACAAAATATCCGAATAAGTAGTCGCTTTGCCCAAAGTTAATTACTTTGCTTGTATCATTAACGAAATATTCATGTTGCTTATAAAAGCAACGTAACTCATCGGGAAACATTACAGATTACCATTTTATCAGGAATAAGTAGAAAAAATGGGAAATAAAAAGAAGCTTTTTAAAAAATAGTGTTTTATTTGTAAAAAAAGTTACAAAATATAAAGTAACCAAATAACATCCAAAAAAAAAGAAAATTCAACAATTCTAAACAACGTATTGCAATAAATATAGACCTTGCACTAGTAATTATCAAAGAATTATTTTTAAAACTAGGAATTCACTAAAATATCTGTACTAAACGCAATTTAGTAATAATAATAATAAAGAGACATTCTACGATCTAACTATAACCAGGGTCACGTAACGAGTTGTCTTCTATTTACCTGTAATGTGATATAGATTTTACGTATTTCCTCGTTTCAAAAATAACTTTCCTTAATATGTATTTGTATAAAATATGTACATTATTTCCTATATATCAAATATCAATCAATAACACCATCATAAAATATATCAGAGCCAAGATTCATAATTACGTATCCTAAGTGAAAAACAATACTATATAACGGCAGAATGCACTTAACTAACAAAAACTATCGCTAAAAGAATTGTGAACAGCGCTATTGTTTAAGTACATACGTATGTTCCGGTATAAAACAAACGAAAACATAATTCCCTCCCCAACCTCCCGAGTATCGTATCTATGTAATATATACGTGAAAAGAAAAAAACAAACAAAAACAACTACCTACATTTTACGTTTCTTTGTCCAGCGAATTAATTTAGTAAATAGTAATTTGTATCAGTCGAAAAGTACTTATAGATAGCTTGTTTTGGCGATCGTTTAAACGCGAATTGTGCCTTCGTTAATCTGCTTGTACTTCTCGCTTGTTAGAGGTAGAAACCGACCCGAAGCGTCGAAATAATACATCGGATCGGTGATCACAGATGGGTTGAAGCCTTCCTTTTGAAGGTCGTTCTTTTTCAGCTTGTAAGTACCTATAAACAGACGAGAAAATATAGTAAGAACCTGCATTGCTCAATCTCTATTTCGGAAACTAATCGGAGTCCCGCGATTGCGTGCGTTTCACGCGGCGTCGAGTATCCTTAGTATGAGAATCCTTCTCATTACTTTAAACTTAGCTAAATTAAAGGAATTTATGGACAAAAACCATTCTGACTGGAATTATTTCGAGTAGATGTGGCAACTTCACATTGCCGCGTTTCAGAGATTTCCAAGATATAACAACTCTAGACTATCTAAAAATTGATTACGTACCTGTCAAATCGACTTTATTAAGAACCCTAATGAATATCGGCCTGGCGTATGTTGGTAAATTCTTCTTAAAGCCTTCGGCCATCTTATCAAGATCAATACTGTTCGTGGGATCCAAGATGGAAGCCATTCCGGCTCGCCCTTCCTGTCCGTCAATCTAAATAAAGTCGCATAATTTGTATTACTTGCTACAAACGGAATACGATTCAATCAAAGACGCACCTCCACACCGTAAACAACGCAGTCTTTGTAATCCACCATATTACTGACTACGGCTTCGACTTCCGACGTGGAGACGTTCTCACCTTTCCACCTGAAGGTATCTCCAGTTCGATCGAGGAAGAACAGATTACCCCATTTGTCGGCCATAATGATATCGCCTTCAATAAAATAAAAAAATAGAATTGCGACAAACAATTGGCGGGAGTTGAGTTTACCGGAAAGAAAGGCGGCGTCTCCTTTCTTGAAGACGTCGTTGACGATCTTCTTCTTCGACGCTTCCTTATCGACATATCCAAGGAATGCTCGCGAAGGATTGTTAGGCTTAATCTTACCGATGAAGACGCCCGGCTCGCCAGGATTGCACGCAATGCAGAGGCCATTTTTGTTCCTGATAGGCTCGCCAGTTTCCGGGTCAACTCTTATTATGGAAATGGGATAGACGAATGGTAGAATGCGCGAAACGAATCCCACAGCGCCAACGGTATTGTCAACATTAACTGTAATGAATTACGAAAATAGTAAAAAAAGATACGAGGTACAAGTTTCACGAAACAAGTCTGCCAGCACTAAGGAGGAGTACAGAAAAAAACAAAGATAGTAGATCTGTGGATAAACACTTAAGGTATCGGTAAATCCCGCACAAATTCCAGACATATATTTTTAGAGAGAATTAATGAGAATATTAACATAATTTTCAAATTATGTTAATTTGAAAATTATGTTTGAATTTGACTTAAATTGAAAGTTATGTATTTATTTGTTGGAATATGGAAGGATGCGGCCAACTTGTTCACTTTTAGAAATAAAAAAAAACTAAACGAATGCATATTTCCAATCTAGTTGTAGCGGTCCTCAGGTGTTCGCCGTGCTTGCTCCTAATATTTCGCGTACAGCTGTGATCCACAGCGGAACTCGAGAACCACCACGATCATGACTAACGGCCGTAAAAGTCTCAAATATTATTTTTCCAATACTCTTTTGACCAGTGCTTGGTTTAAAAAAGAAAGGAGGCTAGAAATTAAAACTCTTAAGTGTCTTAAGGTGTTCAATAGAATACGTTGATTCATTAATCTTTTATGCGGTGCGAAGTATCTCAACCAAAATATTTACCTATATTTGCATTTCCTTCCGTTGCACCATAAAATTCAGCTACTTTTGGAATATTGAACCTTTTCACGAATTCCGGCCATATTTGAGGCCTTAACCCGTTGCCGTAGATAATCCTGAGTTTGTGTTTTTTATCGTTCTCACTAGGTGGCGTTGCTAGTACGTATCTGCACATTTCGCCTATATATTGGGCAACCTAAAAGAGATTAGATTATCTTAGTCTACAGATTTAAGGAAATAAGAGATATGTAGGTTGTTCCCTATCTTGGAGTAAATTTTTGTAGCGATGGCACACGCATTAAATTCAAATAAATTCTTTAATTTTTTGTTTTACCATGCATAACATCGCACTGAGATAACCCATAGCCAAACGAGAATAAAGCTATTTTTTTGAATATAGAATGATCGATAAATGATTTGTTTACAACATACAGAAATACGCATAAGGTCGATTAAATTAAAAGGAAAACGAACTCACAGTTGCGTTATATTTTTGACAATCATTAAAATACTGGGACGCCGAGAACTTTTTCCTGGTAATCAACGTGCTTCCAAACAGCAGCATCTGTCCGGTAGACATGCATCCTCCGGCAGTGTGATACAAGGGTAACGGCGTGTAAAATCTGTCTTCAGTTTTAAATCCGGCAAGCCAATGAATCGCAACCGCTATAAAGATGTATCTATAAATGATATTTTTTTTTCATAAAACTTTTCCTACAGCAAAAATATAAATGAAATACCTTGCGTTTGTTATGACGGCTGCTTTAGGTAAACCGGTTGTACCGGACGTATAAATATAAACCAATCCGTCGTGATATCCGACCTCTTCGTCCAAAACAGGTGGCGTACTGCTAGCCGATTTCATTAATTCGTTGATATTTTCGCTATTTCCATCGCCAGCATCGGATGGAGTTTGTTTGATGTCAGCGAATTGGTAGAACGCTAATTTCGGATCAAGTTCTCCTTTGACGTCCATTAACTCTAAAATGGTGATAAACAATAAGCAAAAGCGATAGGATATTTTATTTCACGAGTGTACATTGGATTTACTTAATATACGATTGTACTAGAATCCTTCACAAATATTACAAAAATCTATGTTGCGTAACAAAAAAAACCGGTATAGATATTCAAATAATCGCTCACCTTGATGCAATTCACTGCCAAATATGATACCTTGACTTCTAGCCACGTTTATAGAGTGAACCAAAGACTTCTGCTTCAAATTACTGTTGATTAGCGCCACGGTTATTCCCAGTTTAGATAATCCGAGCCAGAAACCCACATACTCCGGTTTATTTTCCAAATATAATGCTACAACATCGCCCTTCTTGAATCCCTGACTTTTGAAAGTGTTAGCTACTCTATTACTGAATTCCTCCAGCTGTAAATGTCCAAAATAATATTCTATAAAAATAGTGTTTGCTTAAAACGGACCGAAACGAGTAAAAAAAAAAATTAAGGGAATAGAATGGGGGAAAATTTACCTCCAAAAACGTGAAAATTCTGTCTTCGGATACGATGGCCTGACGATTCGGGTACTTCTGTGCGACTTGAGAGAATATTTCAGCGACGCCGACATTCTTTTTCTCGTAACCATTTATTTGTATCAATGTTCTCATATAATAATACAGCGCCCTATAAGTAAATGGTTAGAAATTAGTTCTCATAAATTTTATAGAATGAAAGACAATTAAAGTCATGGTAAATATTTTGTTAGGTGTCTGCTTATTTTCAACGTTACATAAAATATTTGCGTGATCCATAAGTTAAATAGGGCTAGACCTTTGTGGCAGAGCCGTCTTTATATGTCATATTCTGCATTTTTAGTTTTAGAATTAACAAATTTCAATAACACTTAAACGGGAGATAAGAAAGACTAAGGCTTTTTATCTTTTTATAACGAATTTAGGGGAGTACTGCCAGTTTACCAGTTATTAATTGTCCCAACAGAAACCTGGAAACTTAGATACTGAATAAAATGGTTGGATATAGTCAAGCAAATTTCGCCAGTAACCGCAAAAATATTATTTTTGAAATCGTCAGTTGTCTGAGGATTATCTGCGTAGATTTGATCCTTAAGGAAAACGTTTAGTGCTGTTAAGTCGAACGATCTTAAGGGTCAACAAATATCACTATTTTACGAAATTATACAGCCAAGATTCTCCTCTAGCAATAAATTTACCATTTCTTTGGCAGCGTAGCAAATAGCGCTATCTTGTTGGAAGAAAAGAATAACGAAATCGATACAATGATTTTCTCCAGAACTTGTAAAGCACTTTCGCTTACCCAAAAGCGACAGTTTTATTTATTAACGTAATCACTGATACGGAAATAAGCTTTGCTGCTAAATATGGCCAAGTAACACGCGACCGTTTTGGCTTTAGATTCTTAGGTATGCATAAAGACGGAGGTGTTTTGCCACAATTCTTTGTAGGAACAATTTCGAAATGCTCCAAGCCGACAGCGAATTGAGATCTTTTAGACTTTAAGTCGCCCTAGCGATACCTTGCTTTTCCGCAACGTTCAAAGCATCAGCATTTGCAAATAATGTAAATTCCTGATTTCTGATGTAGCCGTTGTCCGTTTGCATACAATTACACTCGCTATTGTTGTATTTCGGTTCGATGAATAATAATTACCTAACGTATATCGTTTCTCTTCGTTTGTGTACGACATTTTTCTATTACTAATGAACGATAACTAAAAGACTTTATAATAACCTTATTTAATCTTAAAATATCTTCCTCGTCAAAAGTACGCAGTCAAAGCTTTCATCGACGTGTTATACATGGTCGAAATCAGAAAAAGAAGATCCCTTCTGGCGATGTTAAGATTCAATATGGAACTCATAAGAAATAAAGAAGTCAAAAAAAAAAAAAAATTCGATATTTCCCATGAAAATCGGTTAATCGGCTCTTTGAGCTTCATCGAAATCTAAATTTTTGGGTTGTCGGTGAACGATGATCTTTGTATTTGTTCAAAATTAGCGTTAATACCTTACTTCATTACTTATCTCAAGGATAAATACCTAATACTTATCAGACGTTTAAAATAAACTACTGAGCTGCATTAACTATCAAAAAAAAATGCGCGTAATATTTTTACGATTAAACATTACCGTGTAATTATCTTTGAATAATGTAATAAGGTTAATTCGTTTTGGTATTCAACAGCGTGTGATAACGAAAAGAGCAGCTTTCAAACTGAATTAAATTGAAAACTACGTACGTAGCCATAAATATCTTATAGTTTTACACACGTTTGTATTGACATATTAATTTTATGCATGTGCATAATGAATGAATTAAATTAAATTTACAATTACTGGTCGATTGAATTTCCACGAAAATTTTCATAAAATTTACAAATAATGTTGCCATGTACATATACAAGAAAAATACTTTGAAAGTAAGCTTCGGTCACGTATACATTCATTTTCTGTGTCGTACTATATCAATCTGTGTGTGTTTGATTGAATTTTTAATTATATTCATTTTTTTATGCAAAGCTCTGCGCGAAACTGAGAATAATTTATAATGATAGATTCTGGTATTTTTTCGATATTTACATGAAATATATCTCCTGTGCTAGTATCACGTACATATTCAAGCAGGTTCAACACAGTACAGATATTAATATAACAAGTAGAAAGGACAAAAGCGTGTGAAAGCGCAACGACTAGACAGACTCGTGTTTTGTCGTCTCTCGGGGAAATACAAACCTTTCTTTATGAAATGAATAGACATGAGTCCGTCTAGTTGCTGCAAAAAAGGTATGATTTTATTCGCTCTTGTCCTCTCTAATAATAAGTACATGAAGTCTTACGGGGCGCCATTAACGGTATCCCATGCGACAAGCGCATGCACTTTGGATAGAGGTAATAGAAATATTTGAAACAATGGAATTTTTCAACGACTAACGATAGATTTACTCTCTAAAAGCGTTTAGATACAATTGGGATGAGTCGCAACTGGTAGGATTAATATTTCTATTGTTGAGGCAATTGGATCGGAATCCTCTACAGAAAATTTTGAACAAAGAAATAAAATACATAAACCCGTATTCATCGTTATTCAAATCTTTCAAAGGAGGAACTCTCGTCCTCAAATAGCTCTAGTTGTGACCTTCACTAATATCACGATATTTGAAAGTAATTAGTTAAAGTATCATTAACATGATTAACTTATTGGTCATAAGTATTTATACAGTAAGACATTTAGTTGATGCTTCATATTTTTATTTGGACAAAAATAAAAAAGAAAAAAAGAATTATAAAGAAAAAAGAAAAGATATGAATATAAATACAATAGATCTCTTTTTATGATAAACGAAAAAATATGGAAAGAAGTAGATTTTTAATCTACTTCTTTCTACTAATCTTCTACTAATATATAATTTTAAATTTACTACGTCGCATAGCTTGTTGGAGACGAGGCATTCGTAGTTTTCTTTAGACTAATATCGTTAACGATTGTAGGTATCACCTTTCTTTTAAACAAAACAATGGCTAAAGTATTGTCTTACAAAAATTATTCTTCGATGAAACTAAATATTACCTTATTCAATATTTAACTTATTCACAAGCAAATATTGTCTATATGTGTCTATGTCTTCTTTGACTATTGCAGGAATTTTTTAAAGGTTTTTGTACAAAAAAAAATATATATAAATGTTAATTTATTTTTCTTGTTTCAAGTGTTTCCCAGCTTGAATCACAATTACACTTTATATTCTACTTCTGTAACTTTTACATTTCTAGGTGTGTTCATGGTACTTTTTATTAAAATATGTACGCACTGATGTTCCTTAAGGATCCACCCTAAGGCCATTTTTTTATTTTATTTATGAATAATTCGCCAAATATTGTCTAATGGCGCAGCCACGACATGCCGAAGGGAAAAGTATTTATGCGGCGGAAATAATTTGTCGCTTAATGCAAATAAAACGATTTTCATAAAATTCACAACACAACTACGGACTTGAAGAAGAATTAACTGTGAGTTAAAGCGAACATCATAAACAAGGCTTTGCTTGCCACATCACTAGAGAGGACAAAAACGAGAGAAATCATTCTTTTTACGAAACAATCTGTTAAAGTTTTACACAAAGAAGGCGAACGCTTTAAAAATATTTTGTAGATCATCCTCCAAAGTAAATTTAGGAAAATTAAATGAATTTTCGATGCTCCTCAAATTCGCGAGCTCGTTAATAGCTTGAATTTCTCAAAAGCGATGACTAGTATTGGAATTTCTGCTTGGCGCTCTTTTATTACCGTGCTTAAGAACCTTCTGGGTAACATTAAAGCAGAACGTTATGAAGAACTCGTACGAAATATGCTGGTTAATTCTAAGTGAATAGGTGCTAATATGAGCATTAAATTACATTTTCTGCATAAGCATTTGGACAGATTTCCGGAAAATCTCGGCGAACTTAGTAAAGAACAAGGCGAGCGATTCCATATTTTTAATTTTTTTGTTTTGTTTTTTTTTTTAAGGAACGAAGAAAAAAAATCAAAAATAAAAATTTATTATCATAAAAACTAGAACCAATATGACAAAACTGTTAGCAAAATATGGAATCAACAACCTTAAGTCACCCTGAAACTGCTCTAATAACGGAAACAATAAAATCACTAGTGACCAGTGTAGTTTATCTTATGAAATACAGAGCGAATCTTCTTTTTATTAAATTGAAATTACTTCTACAAATGCTCAAAAGCGTTTTCGAGTATTTGAATATCGCGCGTATTATGCGCAGTAAGTGATTAGAAGCATGATGGTGCGCGTATATTAGCGACAATTCGTAGTATCTGTTATATATGGCTTATATGGACTTATATCTCAAAAAAAAAGAAAAGACAACGATAACACCGATAATAAACTATGATTCACAAATTCAATAAACAATAACTTAAATTAAAATAAATAAATAACTCATTTAAAACAAATATTTTATCCTTCAAATATCTATTTCAATGATTAGTTAAATAGCAATTGGTGACTCTTGTAACAACTAAAGCGCGCCAATTTTAAACGTAAAATCTATTTGAATCCAAGTATCAAAATATATTGAATTGTACTCGCAGAAACTGATACGACTAAATGATATATGCCAACAGATGGAAATGATAGATATGACTTAGCACGCGATACGTTTATCTAATTTAAACTAATCATATTACACGATTCTTGTTTTCATTCGTCAGTTTGAATTCCTTCTTCTATGAAGTATTGAGAGAAACACGCACTTCAAATTTATTATCATTCTTCTACTACATATTTTACAATTGAATTGCATTGATTCTCTTCATAAGCCGCTTAATAATAGAGAGAAAGTAGGTAAGTAGTAAGTGGTAAACGATTAATAACAGGAACGGAGAAACTTTTTGTGATTACTTATTTATTTGCGCTAATGCACAATTAATACAAGTAACTAGAAAAAAAATACTAATTTTAAATGGATAAATAAGTAAAACTGGCATTATTTCTCTATTTAAAACTAAATAAATAACAACCAACGAATTTGACTTTAAATGAATACTATTTGAAAGTGCCTATTCACTTTGCTAATTGAACTTTGAACTAAATGCGGCTTCTGTAATTACCATAATTAACTTTCTACGCAAGTTATGAATTAGAAAAAAACTCACCTGATATCCCGTGGGGCCGTTACCGCCGCTACATAGCACCAACTATAATTAACAATGATAAGGAAGAGTAAGATCGCGGGAAAGAGGTACACGAGGAAGAACTGCCATCCGAAATAGTACCATATCGCCGCACCGCCGGCTACCAATCCGCTGAGGACGATCATGATCGCCAGCCGTTTGAATAGCGTTACCGTTTGCGCTTTTCGATCATCTGCACAGTGGTACGGCTTTCCTTTCTCTATATCTTCCACATCTTGACGTTGTACGTTAACCTGTAATCGAATTCGGTGTTTTAAACCGTCGTAGAGGTTATGTAATTTGAGTTGCATATATGCGGCGGTAAGTTAGCGTGCTGGAATCGTACTGATATTTCTCGAGACTATAAGCGACATCTATACGGATTCAATGTAGAACAGGCTTGGTGCTTTTTGGGTTGCATAACGATGAAATTATGAAAAAATTTTAAGATATTTAAGGTGATTACCAACGAAATATTTCTGATTTACACATCTAATAAAATTAACATTATCCCGTTAGTACGAATGGTATAAAATTATCAATATGTTACACTTGAAAACAAAAATTGAGAAAAACAGTGTCAAGGTTCGAATATATCAAATATAAAAAATTAATTAAACATAATTTAACAAACAAGCATCATAAAGTTGCATTTGTTAAAAATAAGCAATAAACTTATTTCCTTCATATGGTGCTAATAGTAAGCCTGTTATGCTCGCAGAATGTACGCCATTACTAATATGCTCACCGCTGTAAAAACCGTTATAGCTCTTAATTTCCACATTTTCAGTGATTAGAGTATCTTTGGTACTCTCATCCGTACATGTTAGGTCAACCTTTGGATATATACAATTTCAAGTATAGCTACCATCTCCATACAGGTGCATTGATGGGCTGCAAAGGTCATCCGAAAAAATTTACTTGCTGCAGAAGTAAATGAAAAAAAGCTCATGATTCGTTGTGTATATGCGCTGTTAGAAACAATGGTTTTTGTATAGCTGAAGAAATGAATAACTTGAATTAGAAGTTGTCATTATTAAATTATCGTTATTAACAAGTTATTAATAACGTAAAATTACGACAAATAGCAGTAAAACTTTACGAACAACTGCATTAACGTTTACGATCGCTAATGAACAACAAATTGCACCACGAAGTCAGAAGAATTCTATTTATTTTAATAGGATTTAACTTTCTATTACGCGACATATGCTTTCTGCGCGGTACAAGACTTAATACAGAAACGCGCGTTTACACATAGATGTTGTTAGCTTATTTCGTTAATAAAATACAAATTTTTTAAATTGTGACATGTATTAAGTCTACTGAAGGCGATCTAACGCGTGAAAATGTGTTTTCGAGTAAACTCCTGACAAAGAGGAGATGGCTCCGATACAGCAAGGCAAACTGGTGACAAATAAGACAAGGAAGAATACAAATAAACAGAATAGATATTTTGAAAAAATCCGTTGTAGTTGCATGAAAGTGGCAATATTTTGGATAAAAACTATTTATGTATTTGGGAGAAGCAACCGCCTTTTTTTTAAGCGGCGAGTTTCTTGGTTGTAGAATATATTCATTGATTAAAACGTTTATAGAAACGATTAAATTACAAAAAGAAGATGAGTAATATAAGTAATAGCATTTCAAGAAAGTAAAAGAACGAAAAAGTGACAAATATCTTTGAGAAATAAGAAATGAAATAGAAGAGCAGCTATTTGGATACATCATCGGGCTACGAATCTATTAATTTGCTAAAATAATACCTTTGATATGCACATACTTACCATTTTCTTGCGAATAGCTAAGAGATTCCGTTGTTCTTCGGCGAAGATAAATCAATTTAAATTAATTTCATTCATTTAGTTGAACCTGCGCAAGTAAACACAAAACTGGCGTACACGAAACAACGACGATATAATACATTCTTAGCTAACGCAACTATCAATCGAAACTGCACAAGTAGAAACGGTTAACACGAACCGCAGCGCATTATAGCTTATTACCTGCTGTCAATTTTCCAGAAACGTGTGTACGTAATTCTTGCTCGAAAATATTGCGATAAAACAAAGTAAGTATACATTTATGGGTTCTCCAGGTCAATTATGGCGCATATCTGTCGGTTTGGGTATTTGTCCTTGCCAATTGATTACGGTTACATACATATTACCTCTAATTGCGATGACAGTAATTGTCGCCGCTATAAATATGTAGTGTACAGGATGTAGAGGGGCAAAGGGTCAATCGTATGCACGTAAAGTTCTGCAAAATAAGGAAGGTGGGTCGTTCAAAGGTCACTGGACTTGTTCAGGAAACGGAATCGGGCGACGAAAATGGACTTTTTACTGCTTTTGTTTTACGTTGGAGAATGGTCGAAATGCGATCTACAAATAGAGATTGACACAGTGGCGTAGCATACCCAGTTGCCCGAGGCGTAGGCCAAATTCGCCACTCCTTTGTTTAGATTTGTTTAAACCGGCGATGCTCCAGAATTTACAGGGATTTTAAAGAACTATTCGGCAAGATGTATTGCAGACCGTCAGCATATTAAATTGTTAAGCTAAGAAAATAGAAGACTAACAACACCGAAAATTAACGCGCCACCGTGCAAGAAAAATTTATTAGTCTAGTAAAACGACGGTTAAAAAAATCTTAAAAAAAAATACGACCGTGTTGGTGTAAGAAACCCATACTTCGGCGAGAAAACAGGTAAAAGTGATCGCAGTGGGCAAAAATATATAGAAACTGGCAATGGAAGACCAGAAGGGGATGCTATGAGTCGATGAATCAAAATTCGAGACATTCGGACAAGCAAGACGTGTCTATCGTAGAAGCGCGAAAGGTTCAGGAGAATTTTGCGAAGAGAAGGTGAGAGCATAGCATCTTCCAACATAGATGTCACGAAATACCGTAGTCGAAGCCGTTCAATGCATGTTCGTCAGTCCAAAGGATGCGTCATCCAGTATTGTCGAAATCTAGTAGTACAGCCGGCGTTAGATAAATAAACCCCGTAACTACTAAAATCTCTAACGAATGTCTACTATTATTCTATCTAACGAAGAAAACAGCTTCCATCCTAATTCATCTCCATGGGACATGTTAGCAACTTTTCCTCCGTCGTAAAAAATGCGCCTTCTCGTTATGCGCCTCTGAGGTTCCATGAAAATGCCAAGGTCTTCGCACATATTTTTTTGCATAACTAAGCGCCATCTGTCAAATCCACTCGTTTCTTTATCGGTATCGTCTGCAAGGTATGCTCGCGGTTATATGTCTAGTCCCTTTGTTTGTAAATATCTTTGTGCATCGATCACCTCATGCAACACAGATTGCTGGGCTAGGAAACAAAAAAGGGAAAGCTTTTTTTCATGTGTCTTTGCCAGTTTTTCCGGGGTGACCAAAATGTCTTTGTAATGTTTTCGTGTCATATATCGCATATTTTGAACTTTTAAAAATCTTTTGCTATGTTAAAACATCTGACACGGCTTTAATTTACCCTTTGTCGATTGTGTCCTTTTTATCAAAAAAATTTTTTTGATTGTATTATCAACACTCGCTATCTCCCATATAGCAATAATTTATAAGCTCTCCTGATTTATCCATCAATCCCCCATAGTGCTCGTATAACCATATCTAATTTATCTGTTGTTTTGACAGCGAGTTATTTGCATGTTGAAGTAGGTGCGCTTAACGCCAAAGCTAATCGTAATGGAAATTATGATAGATACGCTTAATTTTCTCGTCTGGTTTCGAACGGATAGGGCGTTGTTAATGGCCTTGTTATTAAATTTTATCGTAATCGAGATTTTTCCCATCGATTATCTTTGGAACACGAATTAATTATAATAAAGATAATTTTTAATGTTGATGATGTCTACACAGATTTCTCCACCGTGGCGAAACGCTCAGTAGTGGAACGCTATCCTTTTCTCCACGTATGTAGGTGTTCATAAGCAACAGTACCGCCAATTGCAAACTTATGACTTGAACTACATGTATTCGATACATATGTTTTAATTATGCATCCCATTTCAACCACATTCAATTTTACCTGTAATTACGAAACTTTTTAATTACTTTGACTCCATATATAAGAGTAAACCAAATCAATACATCACCACAAATACATTTCTGAAGTTATCGATCAAATTTGCCTAGCGATGGCTGTAGGAGTAAATACGTTTTTCGTTAAGAAACTGCTTCATTATTTTTATTCTAGAGACCAAGAGTTAACGATATTCAACATTATGGTAAGAGGACGTTATGGCTTTTCGGTCTGTACTACGGCGAGAATTTTGAAAAGCACAGATTCCACACCATTAATTATCTGGTAAGCTTAGCTATCTTATCAGGATATCCCACCTTACTCGGACTGAACTTGATCTTAAACGGAGATTTTTCAAAATTCTTGGATACCTCGATCTTCATGATGAGCTCCGCGTGGTTGTGCTTTAAAATGATGATTCATATGTACAATTTATCGAAGTTGTCCCGTTTGGAAAACGTTCTCAGCGAGAAGCCTATCTTTAACATACAAACTCTAGAGCAGGATAGATTTATTGTGCGAGCGGAAGCAACTTACAGGAAGATAGTGAAAAGTTTTTGGTACCTCACCTGCGTTTTCACTTTTGTTTTCATCTTGCATCCGTGCATAACCAGGCAATACTTATCCAAACCAATTTGGTTGCCAAATCTGGAACCGGAAGGGAAAGATTTTGCTGGTTACATATACGAGACCTGCATTCTTCTACTTTCTACATCATTCTTTGCGCCATTGGAATGCGTCTTCGTTGGTTTCATATACATTTTAAGCACCCAATTTCAAATACTTAAAGACAATTTGAAGAACGCAGCTTGCAGAGATGCCAGGAACAACTTTTTAGTTCAAGAGCAAAAGATCCAAAAACGTTTAAGAACGTGTGTCATACATCATAACGCTATATTGGAGTAAGTTGTTTAAAAGCTCGTAAGATGTCTTTACATTTCTTTACATTGTATTGTTATGTTACGTGGTAGTTTAGCCCACAAAATTGACGATCTTTTTTCTGCAAGTTGGTTAAGTCAGATTCTATTCAGCACGATTGAAATTTGCTTTTGTTGTCTACAAGTCTCAGTAGTAAGTCAATGTTGTTCTTTTTAACCAAGAAATGTATCTCGCTAAGTTCGTATCTTTAAGGTAACTACGTCTACATCAAGTGTATTGATAATGGTTATTTATTTTTGCTGCGTTCTATTGCAAATATATATAATATGTTGGTTTGGACAGGAAATTATAACAGAGGTAAGTTCTAGTTGTTAACAAGCAACATTAAGGTATCGTAATTAAATAGTGCAGGGCAGCTGTTTCGAGGAAGCGATGATTTTCATTTTCAGCAGTAGAGTATCGACACATCCTGGCATCACTGAAAAAAGTATATTGACTCACAACGAGACCATGTTGAGGAATAAAGCTAAATTTTATAAAAAAGTATTTGTTTTTGTGGTTAGGCTGAAAGCTACATTACATTAACATTTAGACTAGCTTTACTATTACACGCAACTTTGGCATTTCTTTTTAGAGTTCAGAAATAATTGAAGCCTGCTACTCATCCAATTGGTATACCTGCAGCACCTCAACTAAGAAAATCTTCCTCATCATCATGGAGAACGCAAAACAATATGTTAGATTGAAGGCAGCGCGATTCTTCCCCTTGTCGCTGAATACTTTTGTCACGGTACAAAATCAATATTATTGTAGAAGTTCTGGTGCAATAGATGACAATGTTGTTCGTCTTCCTTACAGATTCTACGCACTGGTTACTCATATTACGCCGTACTCAGTCAGATCTATCAAAAGTAAAACGATGCTAACTATTTTTTTTTGCTAAAAATAGTGGAATCATGAATATAAGATGGAGCAAGATGCAATTACTAATTTCCATGATAACTATCAATGAGCTGAAGAAGACCCTCATGCGATTAGGCAACCAAGACACCAATCATGTTAATAATAATACCAATTTTTTTTCTTGCTATTTTAACGAAAAAATATTATTGGTTCTATTACGTAAGCTTCCGGGGTCGTCAATAACACTTATATTCTTGGTTTCGGGGTTTCAACCGTATCGTTATCATAGTTTCTGGCGACATTTCGTCGACACCTTTATAGAACATGTAAATGCAGTCAGTGTGCAGCAACAGCCTTGAAGATCTCCCACAAGAAGAAACCACGAGTATATTGCTATTGATTATTCGCTTAATATCGCCACTTTGTGGCCTTTTTATACAAATTCATCCCAGAGATCACGTTGGTAAAGTTTGACTAAGCAATTTAGATACATCCTGTGTAATATATCTAATAGCTTTCCTTGTTTGCTTCGTAACATAGCACGTTATGTAGTTAAATAAGTCATGTTGTTTCTTGAAGTCAACACACCACCATTCTAGTGATTGATCACAAAAGCGGTCCAGCGCAACGGCGAAAATAAAGGATTTACCAAAACTGGGTGTTTAGATCTTTTCATCCTCCCAATCCAATTGAATGCAAGATCCTGGCGTTATAAAATTCGATTGATAAAGTGTAGTACTTGCACTCGTGTACTACTTTATCCTATTTTATATATTTATAATAGATTCGTCTTCATCGAATAATACTGACAAATGTAGAGAAATTATACAAATTAACATCGAATCCGCCTCAATTGACGATAATTTACTTGCTGTAATAATATTAACATCTTTAAGAATTCTATAAACTGTTACATTAACGTATGAATTATTAACGTCGGGTTTAATTTTAATGATATTAAAACGGCCGGGGAATCAATAGATTACAACACATCAATCTCTATATTCATTCAATAAAGAACCTGAGAGATAATCTTTAATAATCTTGCTTGATTATTAAATTAATTGTAAAAATCGAAACAGGTTAAAGAAGCGTATCATGGCGAAAGTAAGTCCTTTATCGTCTTTCGTTTTCGGAAAGATTCTCCTTCTCAATACGTGTTATAGAGACCTAAGGCGATAGAAATAGTTAGTTACGGCAGGAATTTGCTGTGGCTACTCGGATTATATCATGGTAAAAGGCTAAAGAAACACCGTTTCTATTGGATGAATCGCATCATATTTCTCTTAGTATTTTACCTGCCTCCGCTCTTGATATTGTTGCAATTATTTCAATCCGATTACGATTTTAGGAACTTCTTGCAGAAATCGTCTTTTTTTATGACAACGCTCTGGTGCGCCATCAAATTGAATTGGCACATATATTACATGGAGAAGCTTTACGTCATCGAAGATGAATTGGAGATGGATATTTTCAACGTGCAGATCAAAGAACAAGATCGGTTTATGTGGGAAGTGAAAGCCACGGAGACGTTTGTGCTCAGATTCTATTGGTGTTTCCTGTACTTGTTCAGCTTTACCTTTATTTCATATCCGATCATAAGTGGACACTTATTTGTAATACCGATGTGGAATCCGTTTGATTCCGAGGTATTTCCTTATATCTATCAATCTTGTTACTTTCTGTTAGCGGGTTTTGTGTATCCTCTCCTGGATACAGCGTCTATTGGACTTATTTTTATGGTGGGGGCCGAATATAAGATACTTAAAGAAAATTTAAGAAATATATGCAAAGGAAATGGAAAGGACATCTATCCGCCGCAAGAAAACGAGATCCAAGGGCATTTGCGGAAATGCATCATCCACCACAATGCTATATTGAAGTAAGAAACGCAGATAATTGAAATTAAAAGAGAAAATGTAATGAGGTACTATTGTTCTAAAACGAAAGCCTTCAAAGTTATTAGAGCTTTGTTTGGAAGGCTCATTATATACACCTATGTAATTGCCATCGGGCCACAGGCATCTAGTCCAAGTATTCTTGAGGGCGTCCGCAATTGGTTGGGTAACCTCCAATACCGCATTCTCCTCGTGACAAGTGTCAAACGATTCGACTGGGCCCAAACGCCCCTCTAATGCTAAAAGATAGTACTTCGTTCAGCAAAAAGGATTCTCCTTGATGAAATGGCAAAACCTGAGCAGGTTCTTTCTTTCTCGCAGTTCTCTGTATGCTTTCACTAAACATGTTTCCCGATGAAGTCCCAGCTAACTATGAGATTTTCTCGTATCTTATTATAAAGTTTTGTTTTTTCTGCTTCCCTTGCATCTATTATGTCTGGGCTTTAATTTCTTCTTCTTAAAAAACAGATTCTCCAAACTTTTTTTTTTGTAATAACGTCTGCTTTTTCGTTTTGCATAAGGCAGCAAATTCAACGGCCATTTCAGGATGTTAACCGTAACACAACCTTTTCAAAACAGATAATTTGAAGAGATTTTCTCGTATCTTATTATAAAGTTTTGTTTTTTCTGTTTCCCTTGCACCTATTATGTCTGGGCTTTAATTTCTTCTTCTTAAAAAACAGATTCTCCAAACTTTTTTTTTGTAATAACGTCTGCTTTTTCGTTTTGCATAAGGCAGCAAATTCAACGGCCATTTCACGATGTTAACCGTAACACAACCTTTTCGAAATAGACAATTCGAAGAGATTAGCATCCCTTATAATTAGTGATCATTACTCTTAACTGTATTGGGTAATTAAAAGTAAGTTTGCGGCTTTCCATTCGTTGAATAATTTATAAAAAAAATTTATCCTCGGGTAATTTTGCGGTAAGAAAGCATATTGTCGACGTATCTTTCGTAGAATGTCTTAATTCGTCCTAATTCGGAAAGATGATCATCATTAAGTAATTGTGGTGAACGTGTTTTTAAAAGTAACCAAAATATAGCATTTCCTTATCTTATGGAAAGAGCTCAATCTTCTTCTTCCGAAACAGGACGCTTATTAGATCGTTATTGTCACCGATGTAATGAAAGCCAATATCATTCTTTCTCTATGTTTCCGTCAGAAGCATTATATTCTGGTTACAGTAAATATTTGCTTCCGATTAAATGGAAATTTGCCCTTCTTTAGAAATAAACTTTTATCATCCACCAAAGTAATATGAACATAGCTACATAAAATGGAAAAAAGAAATCAAAACAACTGGTGGATATCGTTGTAGTAATAATCGGATATAGCTCTAATTTCGACTAACTTATCAAGTGTTTGTTTTATAGCCTTTCCTCTAAAATAGAAGATTTACTTTCGCCGATGTTTTTCTGGCAGGTAGCTTTCGGCGTCCTGCAACTATGCTTCACGGGTATTCAACTTATAGCGGTAAGTTTCCTTAAAACCCATTTTCCTTAAGCAACTAAATTCTACGAAATTTAAGGCTACGGAAGTTACCCAAATTGCCTTCTCTATTGTATGGCTTATGGGCCTTACATTGATGATATTATTAATCTGTTGGTGTGGCCAACAGATTATAAATGAGGTAAGTGAACATGAACATTCTCCTTGTTTATCAACGATTGCCTGGTATTTCTTACATCCTGGTCAGAGTTGCGATATAACCGAAGCTTGCTATGCTAGCGAATGGTACGCTTGCACTCCTCGCACCAAAAAGCTTCTGCTTGTTGTAATGGCAAATACAAAGAAACCGCTCATTTTCTACGCTGGGAAGCTTTTCACGATATCCTATAGTACCTTTACGATGGTAAGAATGTTGTGGGTAATTATTAGGAACGCAATGGTTCTTTGGGATTTCTCTTGTAGATACTCCGCACCGCTTACTCGTATTACGCTCTTTTTAGCCGAATCTATCAAAATTAAGAGGAAACAGTAACTAGTAGTTTGTGCGACCTTCGTCTGGAGATATTGCTGACGTATTAGAGGTCAAAAAGATATACGCAATTTGATATGTGGAGGACACAAGCTATAGATTTAAGAGAAAATATTCTGGAATTATATTTTAATTGAAATAAACTTGTTTTAGATGCAATATGTTGATTTTTTCTTTGCGATCTGAATAGATCTATCTATCTATCTATCTATCTATCTATCTATATATATATATACATCTATATTTATTTATTTAAAAGTGCCCTGACGTGTTAAAAATTTCGATGCGCATAACCATCGTAGCGATAAAATGGTAAAATTTGCATTTCTCGATGCGAGTATGCCCGGTATGGTTCTTCCTGTACCGCGAAAGATTGTTTCGGCGCACTCTCCCATCTCTTTCGCTCCCGCGTACGGCCGCCTTGCCATCCGATAAGGCAGCTAAGCTGGTTGATATGGGGCTGTCGATCAGCTATTATTAATATACTGTAGTAATTGAACAAGTTCGTGACCAAGAAATTGGTAGAAATAAGTTGCTTTACATTCCACAATAAATTGAAAAATTGCTTAACGATCGTAAATAATCGCTTGGTTTCGTTAATAGTTGAATAGACGAATTAATGGATTGGTGTAGGCAGTCTGCATTTGTCAAATGTTAAATGTTTTGGTAGTTTTAGTATAAGCTAAACTACTTCGTCATATCGTCGACTTACTATACTCTAAAAGAAATTCGTGGGTATTTTTCAGTTACTGCGTTGGTACTAAAACAGGGAAAAATCGTGAGCAAATACCTTTATGATTTGCACATCTTAATATTAATCAACATAGTTTTTATGTAGGCTGAGCATCTAAATTAATCGTCTTAACTATTTTGATCGAATATATTTAGACCGATAGAAAGGGTAAAGGGAACATACATTATTTCGGTAATAAACGGTACCAAGTACATCCGACCAAGATGGGTGCCGATTCTCAATCTGTATATCGCGACTTCCCAAAAGCGTTTGCCTTTTAGTCGCATATATCCTCAATTTGTGATTGAATTTCCTCATTTCCTCACTAAAGTCGAAAATTTCCAGTTGTGAGGAAATCTCCTCACGGATGGCAACCGAGGGGAACCGATTTATAAACCAAATACGTTGAAACTCATATCAGTAGAGAAGGTTGCATTTTTGGTAACTAGTATCGGTTGGCGTACTTGATTAGCGAGAGAAGTGCGAACAAGTATACGCACGCTTCACCGGTATTTAGTGACATCAGCTTGTCTATGCTATGCCTGGATTTCGTAAAGACAATATGGATAACTTTTGCATTTGACGAGATAAGGAGAGTAAACACGAATAATAACAAAAAATGTAAAATCTACTAATTTCTTTTAGTTGTCTTTACAGACAAGGCTTTGCAGTGGCATGATCGTAAAGACTTAGCTTGTTGTTCATGTACCTACATCAAGTTACCTGTGAAGTCATGGTTCGGAAAAAAAGCAGGCTTACGTAAACTAACAAAACTTTAATTAACAGACCAACTAAGTTGTATATACAACAATTAGCAACAATAAATTAAATAAATCGCCATTGTTCGCAAAGCAAATTTGGTACCGTTTCTAAATGCTATTAATTTCTTTATCGATGGTGTTGCTATTACTAATGCTTTGAAATGTTGAAGTATTGCTTCCTGCAAATCAACAACGTTATTGCTCATAAACTTTATTTTTAATAATACCCCAGAAAAGCCCGTTAGAAGTTAGTTAAAAGTTAGAAGGAACCAAATCAGGTGATCTCGCCGGCTAATATACTGCACTGGCATTGGTACACTGTGGATTTAAATAGTTTTTAGCGGCAAGATTATTACACAAAGGTCACCCATCCTATCTGTTTAATAGTTTCTAATCGAAAATTTTTTACTATCTACATCTTCGATCTTATAAAAAAGAAAAATATTTTTGTATCGTTAAACTACACTGACTGCAATTAAAAACGCACCACCAAAGAATCGTTGCAAAATAATATTTATTGGCATTAAAAATTGCTTATATCGCTTATAAACACTTCGTCCAGCGTCTATGCTCAAGTCTAATTTAGTTTCAAACCTTCGATAATTTGTAAAGATCGTTTCATCTTTTGTTCACAAAATGATATTCTTGAAATATTAATTTTAGAAACCGTGAAATTAGTTGAACAAACGATATTTCTAGAACTAAAATAAATTGAATAGAACCCCAAACCGTAGGTAAAACAACTTTAGGCTGTTTCTGGCCCGACGGTACTGATACTGATTACTTATCATCGCACGATACATGGTCACCTAAAATGTACTGCTCTCTATATATCAGCTTACAGTACCTGTTAGATTATATGGCAACTTCATAATGCATTGTTTACTTCTGTTTGGACTTACCACGACAGCTGACAAAGAGATTCCGTTCTAAATACGTTGTTTTATCTATTGCGTTAGTTTAAAGATGAATTGCAAATATCCTTTCAACTTATATCAACCTCTTTTATTATCTCAAGTGTATATAACATTACTTATTGTTTAGTACATCTTCGACAGCAACGAAAGATATAGAATGAGCAGTTATGAGAGAAGCATTTTAACTGGAAATCAGGATGTTATAAATTTTAAATCACAGTGTCGATGAAATATTGAAGTCGATCACAGGAATAAAAACCTTCTACTTCGCTAAGGCGAATGCTAAGATTCCCATAGAATTCAATGAATAATTCTACAACTTTAGAAAGCCATTATTGTGGCTCACATTAAGAGAGTCTCATAAAAAAGCAGCGATTACACTATTTGAACCATCTGTTCCGTATGATTTTCTATTCAGTATTGTACGCGGCGACATAGTGAAGGGAACGACATATTCTACTTTGATCTATAACAGATTAAACAAATCAACATCAATTGCAAATTTCCTTAAAAATAGTCTAGATAATAATATTAATATCATTAAGAATTTTAAAGGAAGAGCATTAGCGAATGAACAGATTGAATTTAAATTCAACTGACTACGACACATGAATCCTTGCATTCATTCAAGAAGAAATGCTGTTTTTTATTTTTAATTGTGAAACAATTTTTTAAATTTAAAATAATTTGAAAGAATTAGCGACGCGTAGCATGTCGAAAGTAAGTCTTTATTTGTTTTTTCTTCTTTTTCTGTTTTCGAAAGGATAGTTTGTGTTACAGAGACCTAAGGCGATAGAAACGATAAGCTACGGCAGGAATCTATTATGGGTATTCGGGTTATATCATAGTAAAAGGCTACAGAAGCATAGCCTCTATATAGTGAATCGTACAATCTTTCTTATAATATTTTACTTGTTACCGCTCTTGATTTTATTGCAAGTCTTTCAATCCGATTTCGATTTTATGAGCTTCTTGCAGAGGTCGTCTTTTTTTACGACAACGTTTTGGGGTGCCAATAAATCGGTGTTGCATATTTACTACATGGACAAGCTTCACGTCATCGAAGACGAATTGGAAACGGACATCTTCAACGTGCAGACAAAAGAACAAGATCGGTTTATGCGGGAGGCGAAAACCAAAGCGACGCTAGTGCTTAAATATTTTTGGTATTTTTTGTACGCGTTCGCGTCTCTGTTTATTTCATATCCTCTCATAAGCGGATATTTCTTCACTATACCGATATGGAATCCATTTCGTTCTGAGTTATTTCCTTACGTCTATCAATGCTGCTACTTCGCAACCGGTGCTTTTGTGTATCCTCTGCTGGATACTGTATCTGTTGGGCTTATTTTCGTGTTGGCGGCCGAATATAAGATACTTAAAGACAACTTAAGGAACATTTGCGAAGGAAATGGAAAGGACAGTTGTGCTGCGCCAGAGAACGAGATTCAAGAACGTTTGAGGAAATGCATCATCCACCATAACGCTATACTGAAGTAAGCAATGTAGATAGTTGACGTTGAAATGTACAGGATGAATCGTCTCCGCCGGCACGAGAATCCAACCGTTGTCAGATGGAGTATTTTGAAAATAAAAGAAACCGTTTTGGAAAGTCTCCATTCACATGGACCACAATTTTCTGAACCCGCGAAGACAATTCATCCAAATTGTATTTTTTAAAACGGTATGTCGTCCCGTCGGTCCATACAAGATTAGTATTTTCTCAATATCCAATTATGTTGCTGTATCAAAGGCTCCTAGGAAAACTATAGCAATAAGCTAAGAAAAATCTTGTTGCTCATAAATATCTTGTTGATAACATGGTATACTTTCGCTTATTTACTCCTCAATTCCTCCGTTGCTTTGAATTGTTATTCTTAAGTACTTGAAACATTCCACTTACTCCAAGGCGTATCCATCGAGTTTTATACTTTTGCCTTTCCTTTTTCCAGTGCCGTCACTTTCGGTTTGCTTTTATTTATCTTCGCATTTCTTTTGGCCAATTCCTTTTGCCACTAATTTAAATTTTCCGCACATATCAGCATAAGCATATTCTGCAAATTTAGTTGATCTTAGCTTCCTGTAATCGGTATTGCCTTTATATACTTTCAATTGAAGTTCATTTAAGATATTGTCAACCAATATTATAAACAAAATCGGGCTCGGTACTCCTTCTTGTTTTATTCTTCGTTAACTGTAAGCCATTCTGATTGCAAGTTGCTTGTTCTTGCATATTTATCTTGTTTTGGTACTTGCAATTCCCTTCTGAAATTTATCACCAACACCTTTTCTTTTTAGACTTTCCTAAACAATCTTAACTAATCTATCCCAACTAATTCCAAACTAATCTAACTCTAGTATTCTTTCAAAAGCTTTACCCAAATCCAGAATTGCCATGTGGCTCTTCAGTACGTTATTTATAGAGAACATGGCTGTATAGAAGGGAGAAGAATTTCAAAATACTGATGAATATTGTTTTAAGTTCAAGTGCTTGTCTTACAGACTTTCTTCTAAAATAGAAGACTTACTTTCTCCAACGCTTTTCGGGCAGATAGCATTCAGTGTACTACAACTATGCTTTACGGGTATTCAAGTTATAGGAGTAAGTTTCCTTGAAGCTCACTTTTTTCCAGCAACCCAATACTACAAAATTTCAGGCGACAGAGACTGCTCAAATTGGCTTCTTTATTGTATGGTTAATAGGCCTTATATGGGTAATATTTTTAATTTCTTGGTGTGGGCAAGAGATTATAAATGAGGTAAGTGCACTGAATAACGATCGCTCGGTATTTCTTACCTCTTATTTAGAGTTGCGACATAACTGATGCTTGTTACACTTGCGAATGGTACAGCTGCACTCCCTCCACCAAAAAGCTTCTACTTATTATAATGGCAAATACGCAAAAGCCAGTCATATTCTACGCTGGAAAACTGTTCACGATATGCTTCAGCACCTTCACAATGGTAAGTATGGAATACAATTATTACGAACGAAATTGTTAGCGGGATTCTCCTTGTAGATACTTCGCAGTGCTTACTCGTATTACGCTCTTTTTAGTCAAATCTATCAAAAATTGAGAGGAGATAGTATCCTGTAGTCTGCGCGACCTCAAGATGGAGATATGGAAATACCACCACATGCCGGAAATATACAATAGTGACGCACTCCAACTTATTAGACTTATCCTATCCAATCTGCGGTTCACATAAGCTATATGTATATTCAAGAAAAGATAATTTAGATTTACTTTTTTATTTGAATAAACTTATTTAAAGCAGCAACATATTGAATGTTTTTGTTTGCGACCTTGGTGCTCTTGGTGTAGTTTTTGATTAACATTAGTACAACTTTAGGAGCCTGAACTTAATCGCATGGATCCAGGGCTGCAAAGTTGATAAGTACTTAATCTCTCGAAATACTTCGAGTATTCAGTAATATACTTGTTTCATACTTTTAAAACGTTTAATCAATTACTCTTTTACGACAAGCGGCTTTACCGCTTAGCTTTACATCATAACAAGATGGCTCCTCCAACATATCTCTTCATACCACCACTAGTGTAGATAGTTGCCATATTTCAACATTTCGTGGTGCCATTAAAACGATGTTGCATATGCATATATTACATTATCGGGCTTTGCCTTTGCGAGAATGAATTGGAGACGAATACATTCAACATGCAGACGAAAGAACAAAAGGGACGTTTCTGGTAGAAGCTTTCTGATTTTTCTTGTGCTTGATCGTGGTTGTCTTTACTTCATAAACTCTCATAAGTGAATATTTTTTCACTATATGTGGAATCCATTTGGTTCTCAGATATTTCCTTGTCCGTATCAGTATTGTTACATTGCGCGGGTGCTTTCTCGTATCTCCTATTGGATACTGTATACTATGGAAAACTCTATCAAATTGCCAATCTCGAGCCTTTGTAAAACGTTCCGCCTACTAGGTCCATTAAACACTTAATGAAAGCTGTTAACTAGAAATTATTTCTTTCTTTGCAAGTACGGTTCTTATCCACCAAAATAATTTAAACATGACTGCATAGAAAGGAAGAAGTTTAGAAATTGTTGCAAATTTATCAAGTCCTTCTGTTATAAATTGTCTTCTAAAATAGAAGACTTGCTTCCCCCAATGTTTTTCTGGTAAGTAGCATTCAGCATACTACAACTGTCCTTTACGGGTATTCTACTATAGCGGTAAGTTCCTTTAAAAATTCATCTTTTTTGAGCAACTTAATTAATTACGAAATTTAAGGCTGAAGAGGTTGCCCAAGTTGGTTTCTTTATCGCATGGCTTATAGTTCTCACATGGTCATTTCTTTAATTTGCTGGCGTGGACAGGAGATTATAAATGAAGTTAATTTACAGATTGATCAATCATTGCTTGATATATCTTTTTCAGGCTTGCTAATAGCTTTGCGATGGTAAGTAAGAATGCTGTAAATAATTATTATGAGCATCTAAGATCGAAAAGGCTTCAATACCCTCTCACATATTTAATTAATTGTTCTTTTAGGACAGGAGTTTGTCCTGCATGACGACAACGACAATATAATAATGTATTGCAATTACGTTGTAATTTAAATAAAATTATTTGAAAAGTAAAGCGTTGAATTTTTTGACTCGGATCTAAATACATTTGTCGTAAGGGTTCCCTAAATCGACCGCGCTTGGACGTCTTGGACCTTCTTGATAGAAGATGCTCGTACGACCTCACTTAAATTCAGCTGTCCAATATTTTATGACCAATAACGAATGTTCTATTAAACTTCAATGGCGAGGGAAAAATTCCAAGGTGATCAGATTAGAACTTGGCAAAGTTATAGGACACATTGAATGTTATGAAACGCCGATTTCCGTTGCTACGACAAGGAGGACAAGTCACTCCTTTGAAATACCATTTAGACCTATACGGATATTTGCTATCCTCTCATCACTAATTACCCCGGAAAAATGTTGTATGCCCTAAAACAACTGATACCGCGTCTCCTTGTCAAAGTTAAAATAATTCTCTGAATGTAATAATGTATCCTTCCTTACAGTATTACGCCCTATAATTGGCAAGAGTACAAAACGTTGTAAGCAACCAAGATATTACGTTGTCCTAATTGCTTCGTTTAAAGGGAACTCCGCTGCAAAATGTTAGAAATAAGACCTAGCGTGCTTCAAAAAATTAAATTTTTTCATGAGACATATGTTGCAGAAACCTACGTCCATAATAATGGTTAACATTTGGTAGAAAAATCTCCGGATCATATCACGATAAAAGATCTAAGAAACATTACCTATACAGCGCGAGTCTTTCCATCGTTTTGGCAATAGTTCTACAATTATTTATTATGACGGCTTATTTTAACATGTTCAAAGATAATTTACCACACACACGTAAAAGAAATCCCAATGAAAGCTATTCTAAACAAGATATGAAGGTCCAAGGTTTGAAGCGATGCTCTATTCACAATAATGTTATATTGAAGTAATTGCTCTAATCCGGTTCTAAAGAACATTAATACAATTCTAATACAACTCCAACTGATGTTCAGTTTCCGAAAGAAACGATGAAAGTTCTTGTTCCGGGAGATGTGCAGTGTGCACGGTCTCGTTTGATATCAGCTGCTCACTTCTTCACAAGAACCTCAACTTGGTACAGCAAGTTCTTTTGTTAACTGGAATAAGATTATAGAGCTGATCACGAAATGTTAATTTTTGGGAAAGTTATGTATACGTAAACGCCATCCCACTTCACGTGCTTAGGAGAACCTTTTTTTCCGTGATAACGTGATAGCGAACCTTCGAACTTCAGACTCCCGGAATTACAATTACTGCAACGTTATGTGTCTTATATTATTAAGATTTCTATTAATCTATTCTACTGGTTTCTCAATAAGTCATAGCTAAGTACGTATTTTCATGAAACAAATAAAATATTAAATTGTACTTATAAAGTTTCAAATTGCGCCATTTATATAAAACAGTAGAAGATCAATAGATCGCCATAGATTAACTATTGTTGCATCCGGCATTAACGTTTCGCAACGCCACAATGTCAGACGTAAGTTATACAAAGTTAACAACAAACAAAATTAAATTTTACAATCTGCATATTTCAGCAAATAAAGGCTGCTGAAGTAGTTACCTACGGCAGGAAGTTTACATGGATTACTGGATTTTACCACAGCAAAACGTTGAAGAAGCATTTTCTATACAATGAGATGCGCGTCATTTGTCTTACGATTTTCTTCCTATTTCCGGTGTTAATATTGTTGTTTGTGATAGTGGAAAAACCGAACATCAAAATCATCATGGACGAAGCAATTTATTTCACCGGCTCACTCTGGTTTAGCGCTAAGATATCGCTGCACATCTACAATTTGCCAAAGTTATGCATGCTTGAAGAGTTACTGGAAACAGATGTTTTCAATGTGCACACCTATCATCAAAATCACTTTATGTATACAATGAAGTCCACGATAATGTATTTGCTTCGGGGTTACTGGTGCGTGTGCTGTACTGCTGCCGTTGCCTTCGTCCTATGTCCTCTTGTGAGCAAGTACTCCCTAACTACGCCAATTTGGATTCCATTCGCCGGCGAAAACGAACACATTTTCGCATATATTTACGAATCAGTTTTCATGATCCTGGGAAGTTACACCTATCCCACTATTGATTACACTTCCATCGGGCTTATTTTAATGGTTATAACTCAAGTGGAAATATTGAAGGATAACTTAAAACATTCAAGCGATAGAGATATCAACCAGGATCATTTCACGCAAGAAAAAAAGATTCAAGCACGTTTAAGAAGCTGCGTCATCCATCATAATGCGATACTCGAGTAGGTAGAAGGAAAATTTCATTCTCATTAATAAGCTGCACCCACTGAAGGAATTCTATGTAACTTTCAGATTTGCCGTTAAAGTACAAGAGTTGTTGTCTCCATTTTTCTTCTGGCAGGTTTTTTTCAGTGCCATAGAATTGTGTATGATAGCGGTTCAAGTATTTACGGTAAGTTTCATGGATTGTTTTGCGACAGTTTCGTCAAATAAATGGAAGAATTGTTTAAGGCAGTGGACAACAGCCGAATTATCATTATGATGCTTCTTTTCACAAGCATTGTTAGTCAAATATTTATTTTCTGTTGGTCTGGACAACAATTAATAAATCAAGTTAGTAAATCTACTTTGTGTAATAGTCTTCGCGTCAAATGAAAAACTAGATAGCTACCGCATATCTTTTTTCCACCTCGTTAAGGAAGTCTTCAGGTGTGATAATTTTCTCTTATTTTTAGAGCTCTACCATAACCGAAGCTTGCTACATGTCCGAGTGGTACACACGTACCGTTCCTACCAGGAAGATTCTACTCATTCTAATGACGAACACGCAAGCACCCATAACATTGTATGCCGGCGGACTCTTTACAATGTCTTACAACACGTTCGTTAACGTAAGGTTCGCTTAAATTTTCAAGATCCATTGATATGATTGTTTACTTTTTCTTTTAGATAATTCGTAACGCTTACTCATACTACATAGTATTTATGCAGGTTTATCAAGGTTAAAAGAACTTTGTTAAAGAACGTTAAAGATCACTTTGCACCCAATATGGAATACTCTAGAAAATGTTTCCATAAAAACATTTTCAAAGGAAACTAGTTCAGTTTTCAAGCTCTCTCAAATATCACAACTTAGATCGCTCTCGTTACAAAATATGTTCACAAAACAACTATCTATGTCAATCAGTTCGAGTCGCTAATAAATAGAGAGGACAAAAGCGAGTGAAATCATGTCTGTTTTGCAGCGACTAGACAGACTCGTGTTTTGTCGTGGTCTCTCGGCGAAGCCAGTAGACAACACGAACCCTTTTGTTATAAGACGAATAGACACGAGTCTGTCTAGTCGCTGCAAAAAAGGTATGATATCACTCGCTTTTGTCCTATCTACTGATAAAGTTACTTATGTATTTACTTATGTAGTTTCTTGTTAATATTGTAACGTTCCTTTTTTACAATAAAAAAAAATATATTGCAGCCTTGTTGAGTTTAATTCTAAGCTATAAAAAAATTAAATTAAATTAAAAATATCACATTTACGGCAAAGGTTATTGTACGTGGAGCCTCACCTGACAGGAAGGATTGGACGGGCTATACGGCTTACCTCTTCCCAAGTTAGCCCCATGTATAATGACAATGAGTTTAATAATGACGGTGTTTACCACTTAAGAAAGAGATACGTGAATGAAGGGACATGTACGATTACGGCTATTCTTGATGGAAAATAGGAATATCGACAAATGTTACTTATTGTAATCAGTATCTGCTAAGGATAGCAAAATTTATTCCAACGGCATATATAAACTAGCTGACTAAGAACAAGCAAACTGTTCAGTTAAACCAAAGTATCCGTTATGGTCGGGAAGGAGACGTTTTCTTTCTTCGCATTACCACGCTTGACGGCGCATGTGCGAGATCGTATGAATCCAAACTTAAGCACCAACCTCGTGTCATCATGACAAATATAAGATCGTTCTATCGAAAGTTATGATGATCCACAATTTTTGCGAAACCCTCCCACCGTTTTTCACAATTTTTCAGAACAACTAGAGCACATACGGAACGCCGTGCACTTGCTCCATATAATGATTAGAGTTGGTAGTATTTCTCCATATACCATCCTTATCCGATTTAAGCCCATATAATTTTGACTCGATCTCAAAAATGAACCGTTTCAATTTCCAGCTGCCCTCGAGATTATGTAAGCAATAGGAGCGCTCGACAAGAAGCATTAACAGAACAGGAGCTGCTAACGGCATTCTACGACTGCCTCATCAATGGCAACGAGTTGTTGATAATGCTAGCGCTTATATCGAAGAACATTAATAGCTGGTAGTGTTAGTGTTAGTGGTAGTGTAGATGTTCCCGATGTAACGAATTCATGCTAACAAAAATAAATAAATTCTTCTTGGTAAAAATATTGACACGATGGGTGCGATACAATCGACGAGAGACACAAACAGTTCACATGCTATTAACTTTTCTCAACCACCCAGTGAGGTCGAGCAGCATGTTGACAGCGGCTGCTTAAAATAAGAGCTCGCTGAAATCTTTAGTCGGGTTATCTACTTATAGTCAGGCGAAATGCAACAGCTTGACGCTGACGGCTGCAACGCGCCGATGTTACAACTTCCCGCTACCACAATTTATCAGTTTGAATGCTCCCACTCTTGCTTTTGCTTTGGAAATAGTTGTTATGTGACGGCTCATTTGGTACGGTTTCTATAACAACCGTCGGGAGACTGGTCATGGCTTCAATTACTCGCTTTGGACTCTCAACAACTTGATTAATCTCAGAGAGTAAGTTTCGCTGGTACTTTTCCTATTAAAAAGTCGAAGAGTAGACGACCGTTATTGGGAATCGTCATCTTCCCCAAACCTTTTTCTAAAATCAATTTACTCCGGAACCGCTTTGCAAAATACAATTCTTTGCAAAGGTGCAGACACCTATGTTTTCCTAAAACGTTGCACGCTTTTCCAAAAATTCAAAGTGGCAGCTACCGTGGCGTTGGACACCTTCTATTCATAGTTACACATCCTATTTATTTAGTTCTAGTAGGTTTCTCAATAATTTACAGCGGCTATGTACTTATTCTCATGAAAGATATAAAATATATATTGTACCTTTAAAATTACAAATTGCACCATTTATATAAAACAACAAAAGATCAATCGATCGTCCTAGATTGACTGTTGCATTCGTCATTAACGTTACACGACGCGACAATGTCAAACGTAAGTTATACAACGCTAAATGCAAACGGAATTAGGTTTTACAATCTTCATATTTCAGCGAATAAAGGCCGCTGAAATAATTACCCACGGCGGGAAGCTCATGTGGATCCCTGGTTTCTACCATGGTGATAGTGGAAAAATCGAATGTTAACACCGTGTTCACCGAAACAATTTATTTAATCGGTGCAACATGGTGTAACGCTAAAATATCACTTCACATCTACAATTTACCAAAGTTACGCGTGCTTGATTTACTGGAAGCGAACGTCTTCGATATGCACACCCAGCAACAGAATCATTTTATGTATACAACGAAGACCATGACAATGTACGTGCTTCGAGGTTACTACTTTATGTGCTGCTAGGCTGCCATTGTTTTTGTTATCTGTCCTCTTGTTATCTAGTGAGCGACTACCCCGCAACTATATCAATTTGGAATCCATTTTCTGGCGAAATCGAACAATTTCGTATATATTTACGAATCCATCTACATGATCGCGGCATGTTACACCTATCCCACTATTGATTACACACTCATCGGACTTATTCTAACGGCGATAGCTCAAGTGGAGATACTGAAGGATAACCTAAAGTATTCAACCGACAGAGATATCGACGATGGCCATTTCACGTAAGAAAGAAAGATTCAAGCACGTTTACGAAGTTGCGTCATTCATCATAATGCGATACTCGAGTAAGTAGAAAGGAAGATATTTTCCACTGATGAACTGCGCTCAGTAATAATTTGATATAACTTTTAGCTTTATCGCTAAAGTACAAGATATGCTGTCTCTATTTTTCTTTCTGCAAGTTTTCTTCAGTTGCAAAGAATTGTGTATGTTGGCCGTTGAACTCCTCCTGGTAAGTTTTATGGGAGATTTTGCGATGGTTTTGTAAAATAAAGAACTCTTTAAGCTAGCAAACCACAGCCAAACTGTCATTCAGATGCTTCTTTTCCTAGGCGTTGTTGGCCAAATAGCTATTATCTGTTGGTGTGGACGGCAACTTATGGATAAAGTGAGATACTTTGTATAATAGATCTACGACTCCGAAAGTCATCTCCAAGTGTACGTGAGATATTTTTCCTTCTTTCTAGAGCTTCTTTATAAGCGAAGCTTGCTACATGGCTGAATGGTACACGTGCAGCGCTCGTACCAGGAAGCTTCTACTAATTATAATGACGAACTCGCAGACATCGATACAATTCTATGCTGAGAAACTCTTCGCTATATCTTATAACACATTTGTTAACGTAAGATTCGCTTAAATATTAACACCCATTAGTATGACTTTTTATTTTTCTAGATTATCCGTAACGCTTACTCATACTACATAGTATTTAGGCAGTTTTATCACGATTAATAACATAGTTGACGTGATAACAATTTGATGCACCTTAGAACTAGCCTGCGATATTCGCTCTCGAAGATGAAGTTACGTTGACAATGTTTTCGAAGGTTCTCTCTAATTCTCACAAATATCTTGGTCACATTTTTTTAAACTATTCTTTACGTAAATTTCCACGTTATTCTGCTTGAACCAATATTGTACTAATGCAAATTATGTAATATAATAAATGGAAGACATGTGTTTGTGCTTGTTACCTTTTACAAGTCAACAGTCCAATAACCACCGACTAGATAATAGTTAAGAAAAGGTTGAGTTATAAAGATTAAAAGTTCTAAGTTTGTTACATAAATAACATGGACTATTAGCCTCAATTTACGATAGTTGCAGAATTAAGAATTAAAAAAAAACAGCTGATATCATTTAAATAAATCTTTATCACATAGAGACAACTACAACAAAGAATTACAATTGTACCTTGACCTATTCTAGCCATTATGTTAACCATAAAATATAATATTTAAAACATATAAATCGGCTTCGATCGGTAATTTTTATCTTGGCTATTTATGGTATATTCGGAGCGATCTAGCTGAAGATTACGACGCAATCCTTGAAAATTGTGCAACCTCATCTCAAGCTTCTAGCCACTAAAAGCGTTGATCGATGCTTTGGACACGTTTCATATTTAAAAGCGCGTACTTCCCGAATCATTAAAACCATCGGGCCAACCTTCTTTCTTAGCATGATTAAATTTAACGTACGCGTTCTTCAATACATATTTGATATGTCGTCGTGGTCGTGCCTTCGTCAGTGATGCGCGTTATGAAGATCGAGCAAAATCGATTGTTGTTCCAAAACATCGATGATTTATGGGATAGAAGCATACCGTTCCAGATATCACTAAAGTAAATATGATTGTCTTTGTAATTAATGGTTGCGCTGGTTACTGTGCGTTAGCTACAAGAAGGATTGCTAACAGTAATAATATCTTTTATTATCTCGAGTTTACATTACTTATCATTGGATACTTCGCGGTGGCAGCCAAAGGTATAAAATAAGCGCATGGAAATCCGCGTGTTAACAAATAAATTCTAGATCACCCGTTGTTATGAGTAGCCGGGTGAGATTATTACTTTTTTGCAGCGATGTGTCTATCTTCTCATAGCAAAGGGTTCGCATTGCCTACTGGTTTCTTCTTCGAGAGTCGACAAGATACGAGCCTGTCCAGTCGTCGCAAAACAGTAATAATTTCACTTGCCTTTACGAAACGGATTATTTGTCACCCTTTCTACAGCAGCAATGGAGGACACGTTCACAATTCTCGGCAGCTCTGTTGTAACCCAACCCTGTACAACATTGGACTGAATGCTACGCTCACAATTTCCCTCCTACTTTATAAAAAGGTCAAAAAGTAGACGACGTCATCTTCTCAACATTTTCTAAAATCAATTTATTACAAAATCGCTGGTATTACTGGTTCTTCAATAATTTACAGCAGCTACGCATATACTCTCATTGAACTTATACAATATTAAAACGCAATCATAAAATTTTAAATCGCATTTTTTCATATAAAAACACCAGAAGATCAATAGACCGCCATAGATTAAGTGTTACGTCGGACATTAACGGTTCATCGCGTCATTATGTCAAACGTAAGTGATCCAACGCTCAATATGCAAACAAAACTAGACTTAACAAAGTACATATTTCAGCAAATAAGAGCCAATGAAGTGCTGATATACGACAGGAAGTACATATGGTTTGCTGGATTTTACCACAGCAAAACGTTGAAGAAACATTTCCTATACTATACGACTCGCATCTTGATTCTTACGGTTTTCTGTCTATTTCCTATGCTAATATTGCTATCTATGATATTGGATAAGTCGAGCATTAATACCATCTTATACCATGCGATTTTCCTCACCTGTGCACTTTGGTTCGCTACTAAGGTATCACTTCACATCCACAATTTGCCAAAGTTACGCGCGCTTGAAGATTTACTGGAAGCGGACGTTTTCAATATGCACACCCAAGATCAAAACCGTTTCTTGCACAAAACGAGGACCATGATATCGTATGCGCTTCGAATCTATTGGTGTGTGAGCTGTAACGTTGTCATTATCTTCATCCTATGTCCTATAGTGACTAACTACTATCTAAATGTACCAATTTGGATTCCATTCACTAGCGACGAAGAACACATTACCTCATATATTTTCGAATCAATTTATTTAATGCTGGCAACTTATATTTACCCTACTATTGATTGCATACTCATCGGGCTTATGCTAATGGTTGTTGCTCAACTGAAGATACTGAAAGATGGCTTGAAACGCTCAACTGAAAGACACATCAACGACGATTATTTCGCGCAAGAAAAAAAGATTCAAGCACGTTTAAGAAGTTGCGTCATCCATCATAATGCGATACACGTGTAAGTAGAAAAGAAAACATTTTTCAGTAATAATAACGTAAGCTCAACCTGTGACATCCTACATATAACCTTCAGCTTGGTCTCTAAGGTAGAAGAGATAGTGTCTCAACGTTTCTTCTGGCAAGTTTTCTTCAGCAGCGTAGAATTGTGTATTATAGCGCTTCAACTTTACGTGGTGAGTGTTGCGAATGGTTTTTCAAGGTTTTTGTAAAGTAAACGGAAAAATTCTTCAAGGAAGCAGAAGACGCCCAACTTGGTATTATGTTGTTTATTTTTGCATGCGTAGTTGGTCAAGTAGCGATATTTTGTTGGTGTGGACAGCAACTTATAAATCAAGTGAGTAAACGAATATTTTGTAAAGTAAATTTTGTTGATTTATATCTTTCATTCTATTTTTAAGCACAGTTGGATAATACATTTTAAATTAATTTTATCTTTACTTTTTTTTACATATTTAAATATCCATTTTATTTATTTTTTAATTACTTTTTAAATTATTCTTTATTTCTTATCCATTTTCTATCAAATGCCCTCTCCAAAGATGCATGGACGATTCTTGCATTATGTGTCGGTGAACCATCCATTTGATACCAAGCGGCAGCAGATCGAACAACTGTTAATGTAACAATTTCTTCGATAATATTGCGCACTACGTCAATATATTTCGTAATTTAAATTTTCAGGATAAAATGTAGGCGAGGAATGCGATTACTTTTAGTTGCGCAAAGTACGTCGAATTGCCAACCTTCTTGAAATACGCTCTCTATAATTACATTTTGGATGCCTTTAAGTCACCGTTACGTCTACTAAGATATCTCGTCGTCTATTCATATAATCCTTTAGCGACGTGTTCATCTTCCTGATAAGATATGCTGAGACATTCCCGAAAATGCACCTTTCCGAGAGTGCCAGTTTCTTGTTGCTGTAGGATTCGTATAAAAATATCCACCTCTTTCAACAATTTCGTCAACAATTAATCTCTTTCTTTAATTTTTAACCCAAATTGAATATATTCTAAACAATTTTTAATTGGCTATCGAACTATATCTTTAGGTGCTATTCATGTGTCCAAATGTTTTTCTCGAAACAGAGCACACGTTCAATTATGAATTCTTCCAGATTCTCCATAAATTCAAGTAACAATTCCAAATGTGATTTTTTCTTGTAAGTTTAGCACACCATTTTTTTTTTTACATAGTCGGAACAATAAAGCAAGTAGTTGGTCCGAACAGTTTTTTAGTTGACTCAAACATATCGATTTCTCAATCTACTCAAACAATTTTTTCCTTTCTCTTGAAGTTATTCTTCAGATGTAAACGTTCTTCTTTTTTTAGAGTTCTGACATAACCGAAGCTTGCTACATGTCCGAATGGTACACATGTAGCGTAGCTAGCAGGAAGCTTCTACTGATCATAATGACGAACACACAAACTCCAATAATACTGTATGCCGGCAAACTCTTCTCAATATCTTATGATTCATTTGTTAACGTAAGACTAGCTTAAATGTTAAGAGACATTGGTATGACCGTTTAATTTCTTTTTTTTTCTAGATAATTCGTAACGCTTATTCTTACTACGTAGTATTTATGCAAATTTATCAAGCTTAAGGAAAGGAGAGCAGGGGATCATGAAGTTCAGATTTTCGTTAGAATTTATTAAAGATTATGATTCAATTTCTTAACTCTCACAAATATGTTAGTTGTTAGATAACTTTTTTTTGTAAAGTACTATCACATAATAAATCTTCATGTTAATCTATTGTAAGCGATTGGTTTTTCTTTTGTTGACACTTCACTGTTAAACCCACAATCAAAAAGAAAAATCAAAAGCATTAAGCTTGCGAGGATGAAAGAGAATTGCAGAAAACGCAGGATATTACGAAGAATTAAGAATAAATCAGGGACCACAACTGATTGATTAATGCTTTTTCTTTTCTTGACATCTTACCGCTAATCCAAAATCAACAAAACCATGGAAGAAATACTTGAAGTTCAAAAAATCAATCAAAATCATTAAAAATACTATGATTACATAGTTGACAAAAATGAAACAAACAACAGCATACGCTAAATTTTGAGCGTATTAAATTAAATTTTCTGTGTATATTTATACAAATATACACAGAACTACGTCACAAAGTAGATACTTTTATGTATTTTCATACTGTTGAGTATTTGTTTGACCTCTAAATAGTCTTAAACATACAAATAAATTCCTCAAAATACATCCTCGCCCCCAAGATCTTGCAGTAATTAAACTAAGCTTTCGCCCTAATGTGAACTAATGTGGATAACTGCTACTACTGGATAACTAATAACGCACTAATGTGGAGAAATATTGTATATTCCGATGAGTTTCTCAGTAAAAAAATTGTCGCACAAAACGCCGCGTTCTTTAATGTCGTAAGACCTCACAGGTTAGATCGATATAACTCGAAGAAACTAACGTCTATATTCCCTGGCTACACTATAGCTGCAAATAGAGTTAACTTCCCTAAAGGTACATAGAACAAAATTCAACACCGGACAAAGTTAAGACAACCATCACGAGCATAGAAAGAAACCACGAAAGGTCAACCAAATCCGAATTCTAGAACAATTCGTCATTACACCCTCCCATTTCTTAAGTGTGGTGACGACCCAACGGGGTGTATAAGCTTTCGCAGGCTTCTCATGATGTCAAGAGCCTTTTTTATGTGTAAATTGTTTATGTAAAATATGGAGTTGTTACACTCATCCCCTCGCCGTAAAGGGTAAAGAGCGGTTAACAGTAACGCGGACCCACTAAAAAAATTTGTCGATCCCAGCAGGACTCGGACACACAGCGCTTAACTCCGCACAGTCAAGCGAAAGCCTTCTTACTATTGGGCCACCGAGCCGTAAAGAAATAACGCTGAGACTAATAGAAAACTAGTTAACACCGATACTTAGGGCGACTTAAGTGAACACCGACTCTAATTGCCTCAGGAAGACATAATTATCAATTCATTCAGTAAGTGGTAGGTACATATGTATGTATATAATATATACTTTTGTAACACCTCATTCACCTATTTTAATTAAGTATCGCATTATTAGAAAAGTTTAGTTCTTGTGACACTTTCTGAACATTATCCTTATTTTATATATTGAAGCGAAACAAACAACGATCGGAATAAAACGTTACAAACGTGTATTCTAGATTCTTGCGGCAAGTACTACAGATCTAACCTCCTTCTTCTGAAAGTGGTACATAGTGACTTGTTGGCGAGTTCGCAATTACTGCTTTCTCTTGCAGAAAGCGTAGAGCGCCATGTAAGAATACGTACAGAAAGGCAATTGTACTGAGCCGACTGTTAGCGTTTGCTGTTTTACAGAATGACATGATTTAATTACCGGATCCACTTTAAGCGGATTCAATTACAAATGCGGTATTGTAACAATTAGAACGATTTGTTAATTGCTTCAACGGAACACATCAGTATAAGTGTTGCTAGTAATTTGCGTGAAAGTATAGTTAAAAATGAAAATTTATAATAGTGATTAGATATGTGTCAGATTTAGAGTGTAGGGCGTTTGACGCAGTGAACCGCGACACTTTAACTTCAATAAAAATTTCTACTAATTACCTATGTAGCTGTCAATGGAATGATAAAATTAGATAATATTATATCTGATATAACGTTAGCGTTTAGTGGGGTCCTTCAATGGCCACTTCTCTTCACTATATATACTTCGAGTTTCTATAGCACTCCTGGCGATAAGGACCAACTTCACTTTCTACACTCGGATAGTTCACTTGAACCCCATTTAGGTTACAGTGCTTATTTACGTTGTAACTGTACATCACGTAATTTGCTATATTCTTCGTCCGTGGCTTTTCTACTCGTCTTCCACGAGATAAAGGAGATTATTTACCGTTTACTCTACTTTTCAGGCGATATAACGCTAACGTGGGTGACATCATCTTATTCCTAAATAGGAATCGCCTCGCACCAATCACAACGTACACAACATAACATATGGGAAAAAATCAATACTTTTCTTAGTCACATGCTTGTTTAATTGTAACGTATGACAATACTAAGAAAAAATGATAGTTGTTATTGTTAGGTATGTACATAAATAAAATTATTAAGTGGATCTGATAAATTTAATGTTGGATTGATACCAATCTAAACCTTGAACTTTTTTGCACGATACCGCTTATGTATTGTTTAAACAAATATTCGTAGATCTAAATCTAATCACGTAACACTTATAACCAACAATGATATTATTGACCACACGAGAAGGTAAGATAAATACAGTATTTAATACAATAATAATAGCAATAAAATAATTTCGATAAATAACGGCTAAAATCAGTTAGAACTAAAGGCGTCCCGGGTTCAAAACGTGTCGTGGTTAATTGAAAACTCGACGTTTCACCCACAGTTATATGATACTTCTTCAGGGAAGGGAAAGGAGATAGGTGAGATACAGTTGGTATAGGTCCTTCAGTTCGATAGACCCTCTTGAAATATTTGTGTCCTGTTCGACTGGTGGTAACACATTTGTATTAAAACATGTTCTGCTATCTCTAAATCTTCTTGCGATAAACGACAGATTTGATCTTCAGCTTCTCCTGAATTAAATAAGTGATATGTCATGTCATGTGACATGACATGCTCTTTACTAAACGACGGCGCTACTTGTGCTATCTTTGGCAAGCTTGAGATAGATGCTTTCGCCTGTTTCTGTCTTCCAGTACGATGCCCTTTGGTTTTTCTCCCATTTCTTTATATAAATCTCTGCTAGGTTGTTTCTGTAAAGATGGAAAAAAAAATCGAATACCGAGTCGAGATGGACGTTGGTTACAAGGATTTTGTACACATTTTGTCACTCGCCGCAGTGAAATTTTGGCCATCTGAATTTAAACGTGATCGTACCAGCTTGGTTGGAACGGGCAGAAACTGCAACCATTGTTGATAACATCGAGAAAGCGCGTCAAGTGATACCAGACGAGTGTCGAATTAAGATTAAAGACATAGCAGAAGCTGTTAACGATTTGAAAGGAATGGGTATCATACATTCACGAAAGATTTGGGCATGAACGAACTAGCAGAAGTCTAAGCCTTCCACGAAGTCCTGCGGAAACAGTTTAAGCAAAATAAATCAAAGTTTTGTCGTCGATTAATAATTGTAAATGAAACTTGGTTAGACCATCACATCCTTGAAGCCAAAGTCGAAGCAGTGAATTGCAAAGGGTGAATGGACTCAGAAAAAGGCGAAGACTATTCCATCCGCCGCGAAAGTGATAGTGTCATAGAATTATGCTAACCTATCCTCTATCTATCTTGGAAAGGAAAAAAAAAAAGAAATAAACAAGACATGTTATGCATCGTTAATACAGAAACTAAAGGAGAAAATGGCGAAAAAACGGCATTTGAAGAAAAATACAAATCTGACCCCCAGCGACATTCTTCTGTCTCCTAGACCGAAAACTTCGATTGAGAGGCAAAGATTTTCATTGGAGGAGTGAGTTATCAGATTCGCAAACGTCTATTTTACAGAAAAAAATGCCGACTACTATTTGCAAGGATTAAAGATATGGGATCATCGCTGCAAAACGTATATAGACTTATATTAAGAATTAAAAATGAATTTCACAAAAAAAAACAAACTTTCCAAGCTACCCTCATAGTATGTATAGGAAATCACAGCGCACATCATATAGCGTATTAATTAGTTGGCGGCAGCTCTGAACGAGATTATTTAAGGACACACTTAGACCCAGGAAGATGAAACAAATGTTCTTAATTTATCTAGTAAATAACCCAAGCCTAACGGTACATCGAGAACAATATGAATATCGACGCTAATTGGCATCAACGTCATGTCAAGTAGGGCCAGAATTAGTATCGGTGTAATAAACAAATTGAGTTAAATAAATAACTTTGTTCCTTTTTCGAACGAGCTGGTCATAGTTCACGACGGGTACAATAACACCAATAAAGATCGCGGCATGCTGTGACCGATTTTGATTTGCAATATATATAAAAAAGAAACAAGAATAATATAAAAAACAAAATGTTTTTTAAATAGTTTAACGGACAAGAGAAATAGATTTAATTTAAATCTATTTCCCTCCCCCAGAAAACTAGGACGTTCCAGGAAAGCAATTGAAATCGAGACACCTGCTGGAAATACTTGAACAAATCATTACTCTTTCATTTCGTCCTTAAGAGGAAACTAATTAGTATATCAAGATAATGATGGAACATATATAATAAATGTTACGATAAATACAGCGACTTGAATATTTCCACGTTCAAATCAATCATAGATTAGAATAATAACAGATGTGCTGCGTTATAAAATTATTTATGCAAATCGAAAAATAGGCGCACCTGCATCTAATTATAATGAAAAACTGCGTACCAATTATATGTACAGATATGTAGGAAGATTTTTTTAATGGACTTACTATCCAACGTACACGTCTTATCTCCGTCAACGAGCCAATAGAATTTTCAATATTTTTTTCATTTTAAAATATTAAGCAACGAATCTGAATGGATTGCTTTAAAAAATGGAATATGTATAAAGCAGATGAATTTATTTAGGACAAAGAATAATGCAAAAGAAAAGAAAACAAAAATGCGTAAAGATTAACGATGTATTCCATATACAAAGAAAGTATACGAATCTAGGAAAATAACAAGTTAAATAATTAATTCTAACTTGCTGCAAGACGGCGAAAGGCCTCATTCGAAGCACAGATAAATGTGTCAATGTTGACGTCGCATAGATCTAAGATCACATTGAAATTGGTGCGCATTATAAAAATTTAGGATTCCCTTAGCACATTTGTTCTTAACATATTTCTTAGTCGCTTCTAGTTTAGTACCATATAGTACTGATAGCACTGAACCAACGAGCTTTTTACCTTAAGTTAATAACTGATGAAATTGAACAGTATATATAAAGTAAAAATGATTCGAAAAGCGGCAACATTGGCTTAACTCTGGTTATAGAGAAAATGCCTTTATAGTATGGCCGGTAATCTGGTCTACTGCAATAATGTTTATAAACTTTCTGAAGCTTTCGAAATACATCATGATTCCAGTTCTTGGAGATTATTCATAGACTCATCAAAGACCAGCCTAAAAGCAGTTTTGTTACATTAAGGAAACCATTATCCTTCTATTCCGATAGGTCATGCTGTTTCTATGAAAGAAACTTACGAAAATCTGAAAATTTTATTAGAAAAGATAAAGTACAAAGACTATTCCCGCAATATTTGCGCAGATTTTAAAGTAATCGCAATTATTTTGGGTATGCAATCTGATTACACCAAATACTGTTGCTTTTCATGTCTTTGGAACAGTCGTGACAGGGAAAAACATTACCATGAGCAAGAGTGGCCACTACGACAACAATTTATACCAGAAGAAGACAATGTACAACATCAACCTCTAGCAGAAAAAGAAAAGATCATAGTACCACCTCTCCACGTGAAACTTGTGCTCATGAAAAACTTTGTAAAGGCACTGGAAATCGAAGGTGAAAGTTTTAAATACCTTCGTGAAAAGTTTCCAAAATAAACACAAAGGAAACTGAAAGAAAGTATTTTTGGTTGGACATCAGATACGAGAAATAGTAAATGATGAAATCTTTGAAACCAAATTAACAGCGAAGGAAACAACAGGTTGACTTTCCATGGTACAAGTTTTCACGAATTTTTTGGGAAACAAACAAAGCTGACAACTATAAAACTTTAGTAACGGATATGTTACGAGCATTTCACGCTGCTGGCTGTAATATGTCCCTTAAAGTGCACGTTCTACATTCTCACTTGGATTTTTGTCCGGAAAATATGAGCGACGTTAGCGATGAACACGGTGAGCGCTTCCACCAAGACATCATGGGAATGGAAAAACGGTATCAGAAGAAGCGGAATCCTGTTATGTTAGCAGGTTACTGTTGGATGTTAAGAAGAGATACTGTAGATATTGTTTATAAAAGACGGAGCAGTATTACTTCACATTTCTAATTATAATAATTTGAATATGCATTAAATTATGATCTAATCTAAAAAAACCTTTTCATTGAAATATTAAAAAAAATCGAGCTAACTTGACCTTCTACCTTGTTTATATGTTTATATGTTTTCTATTGAAATTAGTATAAATTATTTTATGGCAAAATCAAAAGATAAAATTTGTTGGGCAGTGTAGGTGAGGCCATGGAGGTATAAAAGTTGGTGTTAGCGGTGTTAATGAGTCGTGTGCTATGCCGGAGTGATTCAGTAGGTCCAAAAGAGGTAGAAAATCTAAGTGGCTCTAGCTTTTGAAGAAGTACATAATGATCAATTTCATTGAGGCATTCCATGAAATTGGAAATCCAAGTATATCGCATCTATCTGGCCTTTTCTATCCTAAGCTTCGCACACAAATTGTGTAAAGCAGATAACTGTCCCTGTAGACCGTCAAATTTTAACTGTACATACATTGATGAAATTACAAAATCCGAGCAATTTAGATGCAAACAGAGCCTCGGTAGGAGGTTTGTAGTTAACGGGTTGGGCAGATTGGGATGATTTTGCTCACCTTTCGCATCAAGAACTGTTGATGTGACACATTGAGCAATAAAGCGTAATTTCACAAATTTTTGTTGAATCCGGTGAATTCGCCAAAAAAAATTCTATCGGCATCAAATTCAAATCGATACGAAATAACTAAATTAAAGATGGTTAGAAAGAATCGAAACGTCATGTGAAAATGTAGCTTTGAAAGTGTGCCTTTTTTTAAGATTTTCTTTACGAGGTAAAATAAAGGTGCTAGAGGTAAAGAGATAAAATGAGCTCTTTTTATTTATTCTTTAATACCGAACCTCATTCATCATTTTCGTCGGGGCCACAAATGAAAAATTTAATTAACTTGCCGATTTTAAATCTATCTTCTCTCCTTAATGGTAAACGAGATACCATTGATGGTTGAAACGATTTGGATGTTTAGAAGAATTATGTTTTTCTATAAAAACCAAGGTACTTTTTTTGTTTTTTTCAATTTAATATTACGTCAGTAGACCACTTAGCGTAAGCATAAATAGTCGATTATTAGATACTCGATAATAGAGAAAGAAAAAAGGAAATCACGTAACTGAATACTCTGTCACGTACGCGAAATATGCATATTATACTTCTTTATCGCAGTGTAATTATACAGTAATTGAGACATATTGTACAACATAAGTATTTGGCCTTGCCATTATCATTACAAGGAAGGGACAAAACACGTCGTTTTTGTCACTTCGTATTTTTTGTTTCGTATTCGTCGTTGACAAATACACAAATATACTAACAAACACCATGAAAATATAGAAAACGGAGTTTATGCGTCGAAAATAAGAATAAATTATTTTTAATTGTTACACGTTTATTATACAACCATTCTCTTGCTGTTAATCTACTCATTAAAGTAATAATTTTCGTTTTTCATGATAAATTTCGCATTGAAAAACTGCTGAAGGTCCAAATGAATTGCACATTCTACTTCTCACTAACGTAGATTTTTATTCTATCTCTCTGTCATCAACGGCACGCACGCTGAGCGAGAAACATTAATTATTAAAGGAGAATTACTAATAATTGCGATATTAACATATCGCATAACTTGAGATTAATAAAAGCCACATAAAAGAATGAATTTAAAAAAAAGGCGATTGTGATATTGAAAAGTCCTTTCAGTTCTATCAAGGACGCGGTACGCACTTGTTAATTGTGTTTCACGTAATTAATTAATATATAGCAATTACAGCCTGGTATTCCGTTGTTAGAGGGTGATAAATAATTACGTAGCATTTAATGGTTAGAAGAAAAGTTCGCGTAGACGTGTGCGTATCTATCTAGAATTGAAATTGATCAGTATGAATAAAATATATTGAACGGTATATAATGATATAAAGATTGTTAATATTACACCATATGTTCGTTCTAATTCTTGTATTCAATTCAACTTAGAATGTTTTATTTAAAAGAAAAGTCAATACCGACTGGTGAATAATTGATTGTTAGCTGCATATCGCTAAGTAAATTCTTTTATACAAACAATATTGAATTGGTGTTTGTAAAAGGAACACTTTTATAAATATTCACTTATCGTCCTTTTTAATTTCGCGATGATTTAAACTGTTAGCGCCATCGATAAAGGACATATTCGTCCAATGTCTTAGCGTAATGCGTGCGAATGTGATCTTTACTGCCCGAACAAGCAACTCGAAATTAAAAAGATGCACGCAATTTCATTCTAACGCCGTAGTCAACATTATTCAAACGCTTTCAAACTTACCAACGTCGATCTATTTCAGTTGCAATGATCATTACTAAAATTTCCTATGATTAACGTTTGGGATTAACGATTATCCATCCATAAGACGACAAACTGGAAATTGTTATTAAAAATGATCCGCCTCAGGTAGCTCCGTATTTATATCACGACCTTAACTTTGTTGTTGTTGACCTAAGTAAAAATGAAAATAAAATTCAAGGAGAACGAGTCGTGCGAATCACGTTTTTAAGAATAAGCGAATACGGCCCTTGACCATCGTGATATGGAACGTATCTCATCGGCACGTATGCATGTATTTCCTCACTTTTCCAACTTATTGTAGCGTATATTCAGGTAAATGTGTGTAAATAATTGTAAGTAAATATTTACGCCTGTAAATATGTTTGTCGCATGCAAAAAGTAAGGTAAAAAATATAATTTTCGATTGTCGACACGTACTTATTGAAGTGAATAGATAGTTTCAAACACATCTCAATTTATCAACGATGTTTTGTGTCGAAACATTATAATTATTATTAAGCCTGCAGGGACGAGTACACGTTCCTTGTGCTGGACGAAATTAGTAGAAACTAGATAGACTCATTCTCTAAGAAACCAGTAGGCAACACGAACCCATTTTCATGATACGAATAAATACGAGTCTGCCTCGAGTAATTATAATTAATATGATTGATATTTCAAATTCCGAATACAATTATTAGTTTTTAAGAGGCTCGTCAATTTAAAGTATTAATGTTGTACATAGGTAAGTGAAGTATAACATTAACGCTAATTGAATTGTTTTGTTGCACATATTCAAATAAATTTCGCCAATAACCGCACGAATACTAATACGAAAAACTTAGGTGTCGCACCGCACGATCTTGAAAGCCAGCCAACATCACCATTTCATATATTTTTCATAATTACACGGTCGGGGAGCTTTTTGTGCAATAAATATACAGCTTCCATAGCAGTGTAGCCAACACTGTAATGGCAACAAGTAACGCCATTTTGTTGGAAAAACAAGTTTATCGCGGTCCATATTTTCCAGAAGAAGCCATACGAACTTAATCGACATCTCACAATGTCGTTAAATAGCAATAGTTACCCACCATCAAAAAAATAAGTGTGCAAGCACTTATTTTTTTGATATTTATTTATTTTTTATTTATTTTATTTATAATTTATTATAAAGTGTTGCACAGCAATAACTGTGCAACACTTTATTTATTTCTACCAAACGAGGATACTGTGGTTACTCCACAATCGTTGCATTATTAAGCTTACAGCTTTTTAGATAACCTATACCTACCTTTGCTTCGTCGAATTTGTTCTTAACAGGAAAAAATGTAAATAACTTATAAACTACTGGAGGTAAATGTAGGTAATATTAATTAACTCTTATCGTAGAATGGATGAATCAAATGCGCTGATTAATATACCCGGTGATCCGTTTAAAATAAATGAATTAATGAATCTCTTGTGTCGTCTTACAAAACCGCAAAACTTGAAGCTCGTAATAATTATTAAAAATCTGCTTTTCTCAAGAATTATCGAAGGTAATCTCAACAGAACTTATATGGGATAATGTTTGTATTTAAAATAAGCAAGGTGACATTTATCTCTGGTATAACCGGAAGTAATTCAGAGTTGTCAATATTATTATTTGAAGGGTCAATATCAAAAATCCTCGAAGACAAATTTTCAACATTCAGCTAATAATAATTTTCAATATTTAGCCAACCAATAGTTTAAACGCCACACTCTGTATATTATTTGTCGTTTTTAATTCTTATTCTAGTGAATTTCAACGTTATTATCACTTTTAATTCGATTTTAGGTACTAATATCAACATCTGTTCACATTTTAAGCGCACATAAAAGTTATAAAATTAGTACATAATCACAACGGCCTTGACCGACGGGAGGTCCTCCAAAGAGCACTTATTTTATTTAAAAAAAAAGAATTATCTAATCTTTGAGAATCTAGGCCTACCGATATCTAAAAACATGAAAGTTTAAATTGTGCTTTATTTTTTTTGCTTTTAAACAATGGAAGAACCTTGAGAGTAAGTAAAATGAAATACTTTATGCACTTCATCGAAGGTCATTAACATTTACCAATATTATTTCTTTTTTAAATTATGTTGAAGATGACGTCAAAGTACTTTAGCGCACGTAAATTCTATTTAGTAACAACATTTAAATGTAAATCACTCTCGATCAGTTATACTCTGAATACGAAGCACCTTATTTCACCGATCTAGACGTAAGAATTGAAAAAGCACCGCTTTACCTCGCATGAATTCACAAAAATACTGTGATGGAGCTATATTCATTACTTACCTCATCTCCTGTACCCATGTTTAATCGATCTTCGATGCTTCTTCGGTTCAAATAAAATCGCTGAAGGATTAACCGAAATGTCTTTTTTTGTATATTAAAAATGCACAATCACAATGAATAGCACATTACAATATATTTAAAGCGAAAATGTTCGATATCGTGGGCAAATCTAACGAACCGAAAAATCGACTCAACCATGTAACTAGATCAACGAAAGCCGAATGCATATGTGTTCGCAGTTGTTCCGCGTTATATTATTTTTAATAATATTTCACCGGTCTACAAATGCATGTTTCCCACCACTACAGATTAAATGCATACATATACATTGCACGTTAACTATTCGAAACACTATCACTATCACCAATCACTATGGTACCGTTTTCATCAATCTGGAATCTTGTTTAAAGTGACCGTATCTATAACCTACGTTATTATCAACGCCGTATTGTTTTCTAATACGCCTGATTTATTGCAACGTTTATGGAATTCCTTAGCACAACGGATGAGTACTGCTATGCTTTCTGAAGATGTTAGTGGCTACGGAAAGAATTATTGAAGGAGTGCTTTCTAAAACTCGATCTCCTAATATCTCCGCATAAGTTGTTATAAATAGGTTCCCTATCCAATCTCCAAACGAGTTTCGTATTAAGGCAGTTATCGCTAAGGTGAACAACTTGATTAACATTATTAAAATAATAAATTTAATCTGAATGACTTGATTAAAATTAATATAAACATTTAATCCTAAATTTAATATTTTAGGTGGTGGCTCTGTGTATTAGACTGAGAAACTACGTTAATGTAACAATTTGATTTATCAAAATTGATCCGACGAACGAGTATCATTTTTTAATCATTTTAATAAATGGCTGTTTATTGCTGTTTATGTGACCGCATACTTTCGTATATACGCCGTATATAATAAAGAGATTTATACAGATAAAGAATACATTTATTAATGTCCGACGAAAACTCCCTCGACTTTGCTACGCTTCTGACAAAGTAAGTTAATAAACGGGTATTTGTTATATTGGATAAGCAAGTTTCAATTTGATAAACGTAGTTCGTTGTTGCAATAAACTTGTTGGGCGATATATCGATATATACACTCCGCCAAAAAAGTATCGCATAAACTAAAAAAGGGCATTTATAAACCAAGATATCTTTATACGTTCACAAAAACTTTGCCTCGTGTATGTGAACTATAAAAACACTAACAAAATCATGGAACATAGCTTTTTTACTCTTTTTTTTTTTCTAAAAGAACACATTTAGAAAAATGCATATGTGTAAGGTTTATTCAGTTGTTTATTGAAAGTCTTCCTATACGGACAAATTTTAAAGTGCGAAGTCAGAGTTCTGTACCAACGCTTTTAAAACTAAAATGAGCAATTTAACTTCAGAACAAGTGGCTGCTATAGTTGCTTTAATCGAAGATGGACGATCTCAAGCGTACGTTGCTAATTTGATGAACATCGATCAGTCAAGTGTTTCTAGAGCCGTAGCCGGATATAGGGAAACAGGCAATTACAGTAGAAGACCTGTACCAGGTCGTCCAAGATGTTCTACTCGCCAAGATGACCGCTATTTACTACTACAAGCATTACGTCGAAGACATGTAACTGCGAGACAATTGCAGAACGACTTGGCTAGAGTCAGAAATACTCGTGTGAGTACCCAAACTATTCGGAATAGGTTACGACAGAGTGGATTAAGAGCTAGAGTAGCTGTAACAGCCCCTCGTCTCACTAGGAACCACCGAGTGGCTCGCTTAAGGTTTGCCAGAGAACATGTAAATTGGAACATTAATGACTGGGCCAATATACTCTTCACAGATGAGTCAAGATTTGGTCTTTACACCTCAGATAGGCGTATCTCAGTGTACAGACGGGACGGTGAGCGCTATTCGCAGTGTAATATCAGACCTAGACCTAATTTCGCTGGTGGCTCTATTATGGTTTGGGGAGGCATCTGTTTAACAGGTCATACAGAGTTAGTACCAGTAGACGGAGGTACACTGACTGCCCGCAGGTATATAACGGACATTTTAGAAGAGCATGTAGTACCATATGCGCCAATTATAGGAAACGAATTCATGTTAATGCACGATAATGCACGACCGCATGTTGCAATAATCGTACAGGAATACCTTAACGATGTTGGTATTCCAGTTTTAGATTGGCCTGCGGTAAGTCCGGACATGAACCCAAAATGTTGCCCCAGCGGACCTGCATGGACTAGAAAATGCTCTCCGTGACGAGCGGGAGAATTTGGATCAGGCTTATATACGGAGGTTAATCGAATCTCTGCCAAACCGTATGCGAGCGGTCATAAGAGCCAGAGGTGGCAATACTCAGTATTAAAAGCTACTGTTATGACATTTTTCTTTCCAAAATTTCCAAAATGTGCTTCGAAAACTTGTGGATGTTCATTGTAAACCATTACTTCGGTATTATAGTTGACAATGAAAACTCATGTTCTCGAAGTGTGTGTACTATGTGAAATGCAACATTGGGTAACACTCCAAATGATACGTTGCGGAAAGCTATAAAACAAAAACGGTTCTAGATATACGTTCAATAAGAAACGTATATTAGGACGAACAGCAGTCTATCAAACGCTTCAAAAAACGTAAAAAAGTGCAATATTTCAGGAATTTTCATTTTTGTATCTGAAACATTTACTACATTTGCTGCTGTTGCATTAGTATTTGAGATTGTCATGGATTTTTAAATATTTATAAAACATTTCAAACGACACGTCCACAAATTTTTACAAAACCTTTTTTATTCATTAGAAAGGAATAAGGAAAAAAAGAACGTTGAATATATAGGACTTTTGTTATAAACAATAATATATAGTGTAAGTATGTAAGGAATTAAAGATACTGTTACTATTACTTTGGGGAAATTTTAAAAATTATTTGTATTTTTTAAAAATAATTCTTTCAATATAAAATGCTGCTCTCAACAAAAAAACGTGTTTTTCAATTTCACCAAGTAGTGGCTGTAAAGTAGAAAAGTCTTTTTCATCTGTTCCTGCTGCAAACCTTACTTTAAACTTGAAACAGCTTCATGTTTCTTTGATTTTATTCAAGATGTTCATGGTGTTATTATGGGAAAGTGTTTTGTTGGCCATTTTAAATTTAAAAATTTACACTTAATTCGGTTAATTTACACAGTATTCGAGTGATCTCTTTTTTGAGTAGATAATTAAACAACTGGTAACTTGGAAATAGTAAAAACTGCAAGCTTGCCGACGTAAAAGTTTTGTGCGGTAAAAAAGCTTACAGATACCTTCAGTTTTGAAATGTAATCATCCAGATTAAAGGTTAACACAAGCTTTTGTCCATGATTTTTATTGACAGAAAATTCCACGTGTTCGTTTAATTCGTTTAGCACAAACACTTGTTCGATGGCGCCATTACTGTGTCTGAAGACGATGTACCTCGGCCGTCAAGTTTCGCATGCCGCTGTAGTACTTTTTGATAGCTTTTATATGCCCTAAGATTTTTCGGTAAAAACCAAAGATTTTGTTGCTGAAAATGGCGACAAGAAAAAATTAATTTACAATAACGTATGAGACCCCATATAGGTTTCAATGTATGCTTAAACCGTGAATAACCATCCATATCGAGACGCAAGGCGCTTTGAAAATTTTACGTTCATAAAGGCACAATCTTCCAAGCCCGTTGAGATAACTGTACGGCAGTTGTATACTGCATGATATCGGTCTTTACGAACGATAAAATACAAATTTCACCTTACTTAGCCTCAATGTTCCGATGTACATTTGCCACATTCGTTGCTCAAAATGAAGTCTACGAAAACAATATATAAACAGAATCATGCAGACAGCCGAGTTTTATTTATGCATACAGGCTACAGCGCATTCAATAAAACTACCAATGTATGTGTACATATTATATTCACTTTCATATTTTTACATTATATACTTAGGGATAAAACTCTTACAACAGATTAATTCATATAAAAAGATAAACTTTTTTGCAATTTTGCATTAAATTGTCCTACATCATCTGCCTAGAAACAAGATAAAAAAAAAAATATGTTGGCATGGATAAAATTATAAGCAGATGGTGAATAAGTAAAAAAAATATTTCACATGGTTGCACAGATTCTACAGCTACCAATTAATAAAAATATATGTGTCTATACTTACAGAAATTGATATGACACGTGGAAATAAATTATAAACTATGTTATAAAATCCTTAAGTCTTACGTTCTTCCTTTGTTATATTATAAAAATACTGAAAATTGCGAGAACGACGATCTTTTTAATGGAAACGAATAATATCTCTCATTATTAATTCTTTGGGTTCAATTTGTAACACTATTTGATAATTTAGTCAGTGGCGGTTGGTAATGACGTAAACAACGGATCAACGGCAATACTTCAATTTCTTCGTGTATTTCCGTTACATAGTACAACGTACACGATATCCAACATAGTACACGAGGGAATCGAAGCCTTGACACTGACCTTCACGATATTACTAACTGCTATTGAATTTTAGTGTATATGTCGATTAATAAGTTGTGCTTTTTATAGCATTGCCTATTAGATTCTTAGCACTTTAGTAGTGAAGGGTTAGATATGAGACATATTCAAAAATTATTGAGATATAAATAATGAAATTCCTTTTGTCAGAACCCTCGAGATCTACGAATTCTAACATCAATATGATTTGTCATTTTGCAAATTGATTAAATTTTATCTGTGAAACGTTGAAATTTACCAATGTCTACTAAGAATATTCTGTATATCCAAACTTCATTGTTCATTCATAACATGAGAATTTAGGTTTTCTTCTCTATTCTAAAAGCATTTTATATCTATTTAAGAATGTTCAACTTCGACCTAGAAATATGAAGCAATATTTCTTTAGATCGCGAGTGAAAAAATAGACAGATTACTGGTCGAACTTTTTAAAATTGAAAATGACGCTATTTTCAAAGTAGCCTCACATTCACAAGATTTACAGCCTTGCTTTTGGAATTAACTGTTCACGCGGAATCCCAACATTGTCTCATTTTAAAAGCGTAAAATCATAGTGAAAAGTGATGACTATTGGTAATCAATAAAATTTTGAACTTAGTAATAGTACAATATAGTAATATTTGTAATATTCTATCTAGACGACATAACTTTATATCTAAATAGTATGTTTAAAATGGATAAAATAAGAATGTTTAACCTCGACGAATGTATTCAAGGTAGTTGTTACGGTTCACGATAGTATACTAGAGGCCAGGATAAGGCCGTAGAAGAGCAATGTCTGTGTGGTTTCTTCAGTTTTTTGGGATAGGCACCTGACGTTGGTTGAGAAGGAATGTGCATACAAGCGGATGGACCGTCGACGACCCAATGTCTAGAAAATTAATTATTTCAGATTATTATTTGGTATTTATCCGAATATAGATCCGAAACATTAGAAAAAAAACTTTATGCGAGATCAGAGAAAAAAAGTAACCTTTCGAGGGATACAAAAAAAAGAAAAGATTTGTATTATTCTTTAATTGCACATACAATTGCCTTTCGGATCCCCAGGACCTAGGGTTTATCGTAAAAGCATATTTCGACAAAATGAGTTATAAAAGCCGCCTCTTCAAGAACAATTTTTCCCGGTGTAAAATGGTTAAAATTCTTTTTCAACCTGACATAAACATTATTCTCATAAATAGTTGCCCGCAGTATAAGCCTAGTAAGAGCTACCGTCAATCACACGACAATAAACAATTTTTCGGATCATTTACAAAAAGAATTGAAGAATATTTCTCCGTCCAACATATGTAACTACGATGAAACTAATTTAGGTGAAGAATTAAGTTACTTAGAAAACATATAAAGCACCCAGAGTAAAGGGAAAATGTTCCAGGACAAAAACAGGTGAAAGCATTGATACCGCCTAAAATAGTAAAAATAGTGCTATTGTTCAGCAAAAAGATCTTAAATTACTGGCGGGATTTCCGACAGGTGATGCAGCCCTAAAATATCACCTATTTGATCTAATATAAACTGAAGGTCAAATATATTGTCTGTGCCTAGAAGGTCTGGAGACGGCAGAACACATTCTATGCAAATATAATGCCATTGGTTGCATTGGACAACACTTCAGTACACTATTTCTGACATCTACTAAACTAAGGGACGAAGATTCTGGAGTAATATTAAGGTATATTAAGAGATAGATCTATTAAGGTCGCAGTGACTATGCTTCTGCCCGATATTAGCAAATTAAGATTTGACAGTGGGCTGGAGATCAAAAACAAACTAATCGAGGTTTCTCTTTCAATGTACTACTTTCCAATGACAAAACATGCTTTACTACTCAATAGAAAATCTACCCTGGTTATGTGAAATTAATTATCAACAACCTTGAATAGTCGATGTATGTTGTGAAATTATAAATGACAAATTCGTTGGCTTCTTTTCGTTGAATGTGGAAAAATTCAAAAACTGTCCGGACCAAGATCACTTGCTACCATTGAAATGTTTGAGTTTAAAGAGATTATCTACGCAGGTAAAATAAATATTGAATAGGGATTATAACAGTGGATCAGAATGGGGCCTATAAAGTGGCCTAATGAGTGTCCAAACTAAACAAGTCCTGACTTTTTTTTTGTGGTTAGATGGAAGTGAAAGTGGGTAAGGAAGTACCGACACCAGAATATGGAAGAAAGAATATACGATATACAAAAATTCATATAAATAAATAAGCAACAATTTGAAGATTCGTTAGATTAATTCAGCTTGTTTTATTATTGTATTGTTAAGTTTCAGATAAAATGTTTTTTCGTGAATAATAAAGCTCTAATAAAATTTTCATGTGAAGAACAGTTTTATGTAAATTTTCTTTCGACTAGATAAGTCACCGAATTGTCTCCCAGAAAAATAAACATCCGGAATATATGAATAGACTAACTAATAAGCAAATTGCTAATTATATAGATATAATTTGTTAACTAATTTTTCCTTTTTTGTATCTGACAGCTTAAGCCTTTTTTTGCCGAATACTCTTTTGTTTTTAAATCTCAATAATTTAGAAATATTTCCCAGACTTCCCTTCTTTAACAATCTACACTCTTTGCTGTAAAAGTTCGTCGGGTAGGTTATACAAACCCAGCACCGGGTAGAACGAAGGTTGTTCCGAAAACGGTTCCGGCAATTGTGGAGGAGCTAACACAGCTCCTGGGGGATTTCTCTGAGGCATACCCGTCGGCGGTATGCTCTGTGGTTTTCTCACTGTCACCGAAGTATTGATACCGTGCCTACGTTTCATATGTTTGTTGTAATTCGGCCAGTTCGTGAAATGATGTTGGCACTCCAAACACGAGTACGGTCTTTCCCCGGTATGTTGCCGTCTATGTGTTGTCAGCACGCCTTTAAAGCGGAAACTTTTACCGCAGAATTCGCACGTAAACGGCATAGCGCCTGTATGTATCCGATGGTGTTCTTTTAGGGTACCTCGTTCGCGAAATTCGCGACCGCACACGTCGCATTTGTGCGGCTTTAGGCCCGAATGTACCGAACTGTGTTTACGTAGTCTGATATGCGTTTTGAACGCTTTTCCGCATGTCGAGCAGGAGAAAGGACGCGCGGCAGTGTGCGTCAGCAAATGGTTGTCCAGATTGCCCTTTTGAACGAAGCTTTTGCCGCATTGATCACAGGTATAGTCGCGAACTCCAGCGTGGATCCGTTTGTGCGCCATTAGGTTAGGTTTGGTACCGAATTTCTTCGGACATTGATCGCATTGGTGGCAATTCTTTAGATCGGCCGGTAGATGAGATCTTGCATGAACTAGAAGAGCCGATTGCATTCGGAAACGTTTCCCGCATGTTTGGCAGCAATGTGGTCTTTCATCTCCATGTTGAGATCTGTCAAGATCAAAAATTATGACAGCTTTTGTAAAAAATGTTTGGACTAAATAAAATAAATGTTTGCTATTTACGCACCAAATTTATTTTACGTATGTATTAATTACAGAAATGCAAAGTCCTCTTGAATCATGTTTACATTCTACTTTGTTTGCTTCAGAAATTGCGTATCTTTTACCTACTTTTGAAATTATAGGTTTGTTTCCCAATCTTTCCGATGGCAAATTCCTCGTTTTTTGTTATCATGAAATTGAGAATTGTGTATTGTTGTAATGCAGCTTGTAAGTGATTTGGAACCGAAATTGCAACATATTTTATTTTTCTTATTAATTGAAATAAATAGCCCAAAAAGGTTCGACAAATTTTCCACGGCTTTGCATTTTACAATTTTTTTTCAAGCGAACCATCTAATAAAGTTTCAAATTTATTTAATAAATACTAACCTATGTTTATCCTGAGATTTAATTGTTGGAAACCATTTACTACAGACGTCACAACAGAACCTTAACCCAGGTCTATGAACTCTCGCATGAGCGACAAATATACTATATTTCGCATATACTTTTGGACAGTCTGCGCAAGGATACCGTGGCGGTTGCCCATGTATACTAGCGTAATGTTCTCTCAAGTCATCCACGGAATTCACACCACCTGAACACTCACAACATTGCCATGGATACTCGTTCCAACTATCTATCTGCTCTTTTGGAGTAATACTTCCATCATCATGTTGTTCGGTATCGCTTAATTCAACATTAAAATCATCAGGATCACCGTTTTCACTTACAATTCTATCTCGTTGTTTGCACTTTCGCGGGCTGGTCTTACTTTTTTGCTTTGTTGGGGCATCTTTCCCCTCTTCGGTGGAGATTAATAAAGGATCATTTTCAGTAACTAAAGCATCGTCAATTAAAACCTCTGATAGGAGCTCTTGAGCTTTTTGCACTTGTGTATTAAATTCCCAAGTGTTCTGAACTATTTCCTTACACGAGTAACATATCACAGTCGGTAATCGGTCTTCGGGGTAGATGCTAACCTGAAAAAGATGTTCGATTCGTTCGAGCAGTTCGGGATCTTCCAGTACGGACACTAGATCCGAGTAAGAGGTAGCGCAAAGTCGACACCGTGTCCCCATAACATTCTACTGTTGTAAAACACATGAACTACAGAGTATTTTCTTTATTGCTGTACTCAAAACAAGCATTATTTCTTCATCATTCCTAGAATATGGCGGATGACACACCAAAATACCAAAACAATGGCATGTGCCGGAGCACATTATAGCTATTAATGCTGAAATTGTAGAAAGGCTAGCATAAATTCGGTCTATTAAGGGGTAAACGTAAAAATCAAAGTATCTTATTTTTATTCTCACAGAAATTTGATTAAACTATTTAAAAATTGCCATGTAGTCTACGTAGAACTTGTGACTAAATCACAGTTCCAGTATTTTCGTTTTATGTCTTTACGATGGAATATGCAGTAATTTAGAAATAATGTCTTAAGAAAGTATCTTTATCAGCATAACAGGCTATAATTTGCATTGTGAATTATCTGATAGATAAGGGAGATAAATGAAAAATCAACGGTGATTAAATTTAATCATATATAATCTTCTTATGTAATATTATATTTTATTCTAATTTATACCTTTTCTAATAAATAAATAGCTGTTCACATTCACATATTCTCGCAAAGTTATTTTAGGAATGGGTTTAAATTCATCAACAGATACCTACCTTATCCGCATTGGGGCACGTCAGCCTATTTGAAAGTGGGGAAAAACATAACCCAATTCGACCTGTTTGATACGTCAGCATACCGATCGTTGTCGGCATAGATAAACATTGCCAGTGTATAGTTTTTAAGCGTTATTTATTAGCCAATTTAAAAGGGCTAGCAAGTGTTATCTACGCCATTCTATTAAACAAGAGTAAGAATGCGCCAGGCAAAAGGCAAGACTAAAGAGACGAGCAAAGAGAAACGTCAGAGGAAGAAGGATTTTGAAGACGTCCAGAAGAAAGTCTTCACCGTAGTTTTGCCAACTATAGCCGGGATCGCAATATTCATCGCAGCTTTCATCTACATCAAGACTCGACAGCAGAACTATATTTCTGTCTGACATGATCTATTTGTTAATAAAATGTTTTTAAATTGTTACGGGCTAGTTTTATATTGTGAACCATATGTCATCTTGAAAGGTACGTGTGGAAGTTACTTTTTCTATAATAAACTTTCTAAATAAATTGTTATCATGTTTAATATAAAATAAATAAGAAGTTGTCATTTCCATACAATGAGGAAGCATTGTAATTGTAAGTTTTGTAAGTAATATACATCGAAGTAAATTCCGAATTTCAGATTAAGATTACTTATCTCGTTGTTTCTATGTCATAGTTGAATTTATACGCGATGTCTTATTTGAGCTATAAGAATGAAGAATGTAAAATATTCCCTTAAATATTACCTGTTTCAAATCGATTTCGCATTCTCGGTATTTAAACTTGCTAAATTATCAGCAAAAATATTTAAATAAGAAGCGTTTGTAGCGTCTATAGGTGTATTTATTAATTATAAAGTTATGTTTCTTATGAACATAGCCTACAAGCGCAAGTTTATTAACTTATGGTATGCAGAAACAAGTGGAAATTGAGAACTGACATTAATTCCAAAGTAATGTATATATAATGGCATTAAAGAAATAAAATAAATAGAATTAAAAGTCAGGAAATATAATTTAATATTGTGGCGCCCTCTGTTCGATAATAACTTAAATTGATATAACTAGCGTGATAGTATTATTTTCTAACTACAGATGTCGGGGGCGAATGATTCACGAAATTATTTCAAGCGAAACCGAAACAGTTCTCTGTAATCATTCGTTAACGCATTTGATTTGATCAGTTTTTGCGCAATTTTTGAATTTTGCGTCGACTACTAAATTGCAAAATTTATCTGATTATTAAAGTGATTCAGGCATGCCACGCCCAATTTTAAAATGAACATTAACCACAAGAATCTATTTTATGTTATTTATCCTTATTCAATTGCTTTTGTTTATTTGCAATTTGCAATTATGTTCAAGAAATTTTGAAGTGAGACTGCGTACAATCGAATTCTATTTATCGCTTGATATTTAGATGATCACCGATCTGTTCGGCGACAGTCGGTAATATGATGGTATTATTGAGAGATAAGGCGGCTAGATTAGTGAAATGTAAATTGATCTCAAAGTATGGACTTCTAATACAGAACGGCACATTAGAAAGCGATATGTAGAATGCGACAACGCACGGAGTCCCACCCCAGTTTCGCAAAGGCCACATACACACACCCACCTCAACTATATGTTAGAAATGAAAGAAAGCAACAGAATTGCGGTGAATTAATTTATTAAAATCTAGTTTATTTAAATTAAGACATTTGATTTTTTTTTCATATGTATAAAGAAATAAATAATATACATCTATAATAGAAAATGTATTAATTTCAATTGTAAAAAATACACTTGAGATGTGGTGATAAAATTACAAGACACACACAACAGGCACACTGAGTGTTTCATTTTTGGATCTTTTTTAAATTTTTCTTTTTGTCGTACACATTTGATATACGTTTACTTCAACATTTCTCTTTGTTAGAGTTAAATATTTTTGCCTTACATATTGACGTCGTTTTCGAGATTAATAATGATTATAATTAAGTAGTTAATTAAGGGTCAGAGGGCACTTCACGTTCAGGGTTCTCGACATGTTTTTTTCTTTTGACTTTTTCTCATTTATATCTCGACGAATAAAATAATAATAATAATAGTAATAATAATGATAATAACAGTCTCTTTATGTTTTTTTTTTTGTTTTTTGGATTTGCTTGTCTTCATCTAATTCGAAAATGTCAAATCTATTTACAACTTATTACATTTATACACAATTACACACAACATATCACAGAAAGTCCGAAAAAGCGCTGCCAAACCAAATCAGCAGTATCGGCAGCACATAATTTATTATGGCACAGTTGAAAGACTTGGGTGCAGTTCCATCTGTCGGAACGGAGGTCCTGGGCGGCGCATCTGATTCGTGATGGAACGGTGTCTCTTGTCTTCTGGTGGTTGATTCCGGTAATTCCGGTTCAAATAAGCCGCCCTCTGGATCTACATCACCATCTTCTTGATCTATAAGGCCTCTTTCTCCAGATCCAGAACCGCTAGCTATGTACTCGTCTTCGTCATCGGTTTCGGGGAGATCTACTTCCTGTCCCTGAAAGGCCGTCTGAAGCGTTTGCGAAAGCACCTGCATTACATTTAGTTGCTCTGTGAGGATTTGCGGACTAGGAGGTGGCTCGAATTGCAAATTAGCAGCACTGAAATTGCCTAAAGTTGTTCCATTCCAGCAGGAACCTTCTTGCATTGGACTAGCTGTCATATTGTCTTCGTTACAATACTGGTAAGGTAGCTGCTTCCAAAATAACTTGGTCTCCTTCACTTTCTATATATACAAATAAAAAAGATCAATTAACCATTAGAAAACAAAAGAGAATTTATGATAAGCACCTGTTTTATATCGCGAATGAGCTTCTCCAATGTTGAAACATTTGCCTGGTTCTGAGTTTTCTTATGCTTCTTCTTCTGATTGAAATTCAACACGTGGTAGGTGGCGAGTTCATCTTTAGCCCTTGTCCTTGCTTTCTCTGGTGTGGGGGTTCGTTTTCTCCGTTCAAGGGTCGGTTTGCCGCAATTGAAGAAAATCTTTTCGGATATTACCTCACCATTTTCCTGGAAGTTCATGATGGCTTCGGAGATTTTGATGTTGATAGGTTCGACAACCGCTTCGATGTTGAAGGGACCCAATAGACGATCGGCAATCTTATCGATTGATTCTGAAAATAAGGTAAACGAATAGATTCAATATTAGCGTGATTTATCGTCTTACGCCAATCAATGCGCGCAGTAAATGTTCTTTTCGCGGACAATGCTTTTACAAGCGGGCAGCTCTCACGATCGGACATATTACCGGATATATTATCCGTAACCGATCTTTTGGTTATACAATGATGAGGCGGGTGCAATATCGGATGGGCACGGATAGGGTAATTGTCCTGACAGATAAGGTGACACCAGGAGCAGATACGAAAAACATGTTGAAAGAGTGTAGCTTGTCCGCTAGCAGCGGAATTCCGCCCAAGATCGTATCCTGGGATTTTCCTTTGCATTTATGCAGTCCTCTCGATTTGTTTTAAATGTTAGTTGGCGCGTGAAAGTTTTAGAAGCTGCACGAAACAAAAACATGCCCTCCAAAAAAAAAATTGTTTTTAAGGCAAAAAACATGGAAGTGGTTAATGCTGCTGAGCAAGAACATTTGATTGTGGGCGAAACGTCGAGTTTTCGTTTAACAAAAAAAAAAACGACACGACACGGTCCCAATCCGGAACACATTTAGTTTATTTTAAAAATCAAGTTACGAAATAACACGAGCTCATGAAATTTCCTTAAATTAGATCTCAGAACAGCCTAATTAACGCGATCTATTCCAATTTGCAATTCGTAACAGGAAGACTAGACCTTGCTATTATTAGATATCACTATTACCACCACTACACTGCATTTCGGTTCGGCGGGTCCTTTCACATAGGCTACATCTAGGAAATCAACGTCGCATCTTGGTTCCGCCGCCGACAGTTAACCAACAACAGTTAATCGAGTTAGAGACGAGCTTCGGCGCTTCCGTTTTAAGTCTCTGTTCCGTATAAAGTGATTTAATTAGCCCGCTGCAGACGGAGCACATGATAAGGTTAAAATGAGAATTTTCCGTCCGGGTCTCGATAAAACCGCATACGCTAGACACGAGTAAAAAAGAGAAGGAAGAAGAAGGAAATAGGGTAGTAGGGAGAGGTTGAACTTTGACCAGGAAACAAATACATATTCAATTAACCCTTATTTTCGGCAGGTAATGTTTACATCAGTAAATTCAATTGTTCGGGGCTATGGTGTGGTGGTTTTTAAAGCGAAATTTACGTGTTTTTATTCAACAATAAAGCCAAATCCTTTGTTTCATTAAAATGTTTCCTTATTTCTTATTTAACATTGAAACATCAAAATGTATGTTTAACCATAAAGGTTAACGTGTTGATCTAAAAACCTTCGGACGTTGATTGTTTTTTTGTAGTTAAATGTTAATATATTATTGCCACCAGCTCCTTAATTATTAAAGCAGCTTAGACATCATACAACTTTTTTCCAAAACGGAATAAATCAAAACAAATTTATTTTCAGAAGTTCCTAATTTCGCCTTTTTTTTTCTTTCTTTGTTCTTAGAAAATAGGAGATTATTAGATAACGTTACGAGAAATCGCGTATTACGTTCAATACTCACCGACATAATAATCCCATGAATCCGATATGGTGAGGAAATGTACCAGACAATTCTGTAACGTCTTCGTACAATAGGACGGACACGGACCCGGGCCTCTGGAATTCTTACAAGTTCCGCAATATCGCATTTTGACCAATTCCCTTCCGCACTCCTCGTTCATCTTGATGTCCAACATTTTCTCGGCGGCAGCGGCACCTTTCGTTAGAGTCTTATGTAACGTTCTAGTGGCGACGAACGACCTCGTCAATTGTATGCTCAATTTCTGCGGTACATCTCCGAACGGTTTCAAATCATTCATATGCTTCTGTACGCAAAGCAGATAGTCCTCTTCGTATTGGTATTGAGCGTTGATCACGGTGAATATGCGTTGGTAGAGTATGCTGAAGAACTTCTCCATCGTTTCGGATAGGGCTACCTGGCCGTTGGAGTAGTACTCTTCCAATTCGCCGAAGAGATCGCTGAAAACGTAGGCGTGCTGCAGATAGAGGACGCCGTAGGTTTTCTTGAACATCTCGTGGAAATCCTTCTTGGATTTGGTCATCATGTTGCGAAAGCATTCGTCGAAGCGTTTAGCGCGGGTATCCAGGATGTTTGACGTACGTTCGATTACCTCTTTCAGATAGTTGTCCAGCTCTTGCATGCTGTCGGCGGCTAGTTTGTCCTCCAACGAGTTTGTGCAGCATGAATCCTCTCCGCATATTGAGCCTGCAATGAAAGTTGCGCGTTAGAATTGGTTGTTATAATGTTCGTCTCCCGATCCTCATTCCCAAATATTTCGAAAACGAGCTGACTACAAAATCAATAATAATTTTTAAAAATTAGCGCCATGACTTTCAAGTAAGTATCTTTTCTCGAATATTTCGGGACGGAAATGTGCTCAAAACGGTGTAAATCACAAGCACAAAACAATGGTACTGGTCAAATTTTAAAAAAGCGAAAATACGGGAGTTGCATGATGCTAGCTTCCGTTTTTCAATCTTTTAAAAACCAGAATCTCTTGCAACTTAACTAATGGGAAAATCTGTATTTATTGTATACCTTACAACAATTACATATAATAATAAAAAAAAAAACATTCTTCTGCGCTCACTTAGTCAGAAAGCAGTGCCTCATCACCTTCCAACTAATTCTCTTTTATATTTGCACGATAATCTTACCCTGCAATCGTTCTAATCTTACCGTGTTTGACAAAAATTTATTACCACAAATAAATCTACGCGTAAAAAAGGCAGGTATATCCGCGTAATTTCTGCATATAATAGATAATTAAATTACTAAGGCGTGATAGTGGTATATAAATAACGGTTCATTATGATAATGGAGGGTGGCCGTTTCTACGCCAAAAAATTTTCGTCTACTACAAACAACGTTGCCGAAGTAGATTACAGCAATTAGTGGCGGATTGATAATACTCTGCTTCGGACAGGTAATCTTGTGGCTAAAGCAGCGCAGAACCACACGCAACCGTTATACAAAGCGAGCTATGCGAGCTAGACGTAAGATATCTAATCATGTTATGTTGATTTAATACCAAAAAAGTATTATGTAAAGTAAATTAAACCAAGTGCATTTGTAATTGATACTAACACTAACAATTATTGGTCAAAGTGCTTCGCAAGTCTTTATATAGTAATCAAGAAGATGAAGGTCTATAACTGAAAAGCATCATCAGCCTCATTACATGATACAAAAGTGTATAAGCTATTACAGAAGAAATAAAATCGTTGTAAAAAACGCTGAAACCTTACCTTTATATCGTTATAATCTATTTAAAAGTTGGCGTTTCTTAAAAAATATTTAAGTTAGTTGTGTTACTAATTACGTTTTTCTTTGGTTCTATTTGCCGTTTTTGCATTGATTTAAAAAATGTGTCCTTACACATTTGAGAAATGATGTGTTTGCAGTAAGATACGTTTTTAATGCTAAGACATTAAAGGAAGTGGATAGACATTTGAGAGAAGATGGCCGTCTTAAAAAAGGCAAAAGTCAATGATAAGGTTATCAGAATTCGTCATGAGATTAAAGGAACCGCTTTGCAAAACGGTAAAAAATAGCCTCGGCGTATTAAAACCGAGAGTTGATAACTTCCAAGAAAGCTTACCATTATGGATCACGTGTAGATACCTTCCATTCCAACAAATTTTCAATCTATATCGCCTGTTGTGTCGATACCAATTCATTTTTTCACCGTTAAATCCTAGATGTTCGCTATAGCTATGCATAATGAAAGAACATTGCTTGGTGAATTGCAAAGACGACAAACGATGTTTTCTGATAAATTAGGAAAATCATTTCGAGGTTATTAAGAAATCGATGAAAAGCGAACCGACACCAATATCTACAAGTTCCCTCCGACAGTGCTCCGAGTTGATCTGACTTGCAAGATAGATCAATTTAGATTAAGACAAAAAATTCTAACCTACAATCCATTTTATCTGAATTTCCTGCTGTTCTGTCAAACGAGATGGCGACGCTGGTACCGCTTTGGGAAACCGCACATGTGAATATTCCGACGGGTTTACCATGATTATATAAACAAAACACATCAAAAAAAATGCCTAGAAACAATAACCAAATATGCTAAGATAGCTTAACTTCCTCGTGGTATTGATGGAATAATTCACAGTAAACGCAACGAAAGTGCTACTAGCGTCGCCATCTTGTTGTTAAACAGTTAGAGAAATACTTGAAGGATTGTTTGGGGAACAGTGTCGCTACTTCCTGAGCGACAGCCATGTTTCTTTGGAATTAGAGGTCGTCAAGATATGTCGTATTTGTCGTTTTGAAAGTTGTGGCATTCAACAATGATGTTGTGGCATTATCTGTGACGTTTTATCGACAACTAATGTAGTTTTACAGATTGGTCAATAACTTATTGGAGCACCACAATTTGAAAAAAGTTTTTTTTAAGCATTGGGAAAACTAGTAAGCACTCTTCAAATATCCATTTTTTCTCACAAAGGCTTTTAACGATTGATCACCAAATATGTTTCAAAATCTTGAACTAATCGAGAGGGTCAAGGAACTTCAATATCCAGGTTCTGAAACCAAACCAATCTGCAACTACGTTATCTACGTGCATCGTATTTCCGAGAAAACAAATGATCTAATTTTGAGAATTCAAATTTCCTGTTAATTCTCCGGCAAACGCTCACGCCTCGGTAACTAATCCGACCCCCCACATCTGCTAAGAAATTTATTTTTTTATTTACGTTTTCTCCAAAATATATTTTACGTGAATGGTATTACTAATTCTATCGAATTAACATACGAATTCAACCGAACTCGTCAATCACCGGTGTTTTCTGTTTTTCGTTGCCATGTATATCGTAAATAAACCTATCTAGTTTACAGACTTCGATCGATCCTAAAAGTAAATATAAATAATTCCGCTCCGATTAAACTGTATACGTTGCGCGCTGGAATCACTTTCGGTTACGCGTTAAACTTTCGCATTCCACGGATGCCTCGGTCTGCATTCTCTCCCACGATCGGCGGCGAAAATCACCCGAACCGGTCGGCCACTCTGCCGGCCGCGGTGAAGACCTGTCGGGCTGCGGGAGCTTTCGAGCAAAATCGCCGGTTTGGCGGCTGACTGGCGCGCGTTACCTTAGCGGGAACATGTAAACGCAAACGATCCGGCGAATCTCTCAAGGCTGCAGCTTGATCCTCGGTATTAGGATGATAGAAAGGCGTGAGAGTTCGAAACTTGCGCTAGTTTCTGTTTTGTTTTTATAGTTCACTCAAATTTAAAATAAAATACGGAAGTAGTGCTGACAAACACATACCTGCCCTTTAGAAAGTGATACGAAAGGGGAACTGTCCGCCGAGTAATATTTTTTTTTGATTATTGTTTCTGAGCATTCTCATGCTCAGCCGTCTCATGGTTAAGCAATCTAAGAGCTGCTCAAGGGATGGTTAGAGAAACTGTGTAGGGGGCAGGTATGTGTTTCTCGGTACTACAGGACGCCAAGAAATGTGGGGTAGAGAAAAAATACTCTCGGAACCACCCTGATGACTTCGGGTAGGCAGAAACATGTTTTACGCGTTTCGTGCGTTTGCCGTGGTTTCTTTTGGTTATTGTCTTTAAGCATTTTCTGATGTGTTGTCCAATAAAGCTATATTCTATTCTATCAATAAAAAATAACTGAAGGCGTAAAAATCAGTTTTCTTTTCAAAACGTTTATCTACCTATTAATAAAAATAAAGATAAAAAATCTAAAAGCAACGAGATATATTGACGAATACGTATTTTCTTTTAATAAATCTCAACTACAAATTATTCCATTTAATTCTACGTCACACGTAATCGGATAACATAATTTAATAACGCGTGTAATCAATTTGTTTACACCAAACATCCAATCTTTCTTCGAGTCTCCTGTCAAAGTTGTCAGCTTGTATTTACCGATAACAACAAAATCAAGTTCAATATAGGAAGCACATCGCTAGGGCTGCTTGTATATCCGATAAAAAAAATAAAACCTAAACAAATAATACCTCTCAACTGATATCAATTGTACAGCTGCCGTAAATAGTATAAAAACAAAATTACCAGCGTTATCAAAGCAATAGCACGCACGTACATAAGTCAATTTTACGAGCAAACCTCGGAATAGCTGGAAGCTTATCTGGTTTGGGATTTCTGAAGTATTCGAGATAATAACATGCACGCGTTAGTGTTAATGGGACATTCCTCTTGAATAGAAAAATTATGTGAAAACGGATAATTTGTCGATAATAACGTGAATTTATGAGTGTTCGTTATTCCTAAAAGCAGGGTTAGGAAGTTTAATTTCATGACATTAAAGTTAAATAAGTTCAGATAAGTTCTTCCTGAAGAAATCATGTTAGGCTCTGCTTATATGGTATTGTAACATTCATTTTCTCTGAGATTTCATGGCTTCGGTGACGCGTTATTACGATCAACGTCACCAAATGTAATTCAACATAAATTAATTTTAATCATCTTCTTCATGAAGATTTAATCTTTGGACATACAACTGGGCTTATGTACTTTAACAATCTTGGATAAGAAGACTTCTTAGTCCCAATGATAATTTCATTAGTTGATATCAACAAGGACGCTCACTATGATTCACCACAGATATCTTTATTATAAAGATTTACCTCTTGAATATATTACAAACTTACACATCTAACCATCTTTGATTAAGATTTCCTGGTCTCGAGGACGTTTATTACGGAAGTTTTAGCTTGAAAGAACATCATGTAGGTTAGGTTACTTTTATATCACAAATTACGTTCTCTTCAAAATATTCAAGATATAAATTTGAATACTTCATTCAATCGTTTATTGATTCTGTTAAGTGTTACTTTAACCTTACTTCGTAGCATTAATAACAACAGAGATAGCAATAGTGCTCGCTTAATTTGGATCACCCAGTATAATCGTTAATATGCGATCATAAATAATTTCCTTTCATTTTCCCACCTCTGGATATTTTTTGCGACATCCGACGCTATATACGTAGAAAGAGGCTAGTGACCGGTAGGGAAGATGCGGCAACGTCGCCTTCCATTCGAGCCGATAGAGTCTCATCAAGTGGGGGTTTCCCCCTTTTCGTACGTCTCTACAACTATATCCATCCAATTAATCTTAATCTCCTCTCTGTCGATGTCCATTCAGACATCGCTGGAGAAGAAGTGATATATGGTTTCGCACGTGACGACTTCTAGAATCGTTCCTTCGAGATAAATCAAATGAAAGAATGGATCAATTCGATTGTCTCCTTCGGGCGGTCTCTCGAAGTAATTGCTTCGAGCAGCGACAATTACGGCGGAGATAATAAGAACAACGGACGAGAAAATTATGTATTTGCATGGCATCATCTACGACGTATTCTCCAATGACAGGTTGAAGGATATACGAACGAAATTGACCAATAGACGAATTAAGCGATTTTATTCTGTCTGTATATTGACTGGCGTATATCTTATCGTGCCAATAATTTATCCACGTCGTCGTTAACCCTTGGTGGCCTTTCGTTTGTTTTGTTGTTTCTTTTTTTCCTCTCTTTATGTTGGCTGTATTGAAATGCTGAAGTGAGGCGATTAATTGAATGGAGGTCGTCGACCTTGGAGCTATTTTGTTTTAGGGAAGAGAGGCTGAAAAGTTACTTTGAGATGAAGTAAATTAAATTAATTGGGTTTTCTTTTTTTTTTTAGTTTGACGAGAGATTCTTATAAATTTCGACTAATTCGTCACTAATATTAGCTTTAAGTAACACTTATCGAAGGTTACCGGTACTACACCTTAATGTAGCCGTTACTAAATTCTATATACAGGATGTTCGTAAACTTTATCGAAGTATAGACAATTTTAAATTGAAGAAACACTTATTATATTCTTTCTATTTTTTAGCTTGAAAATATCTATATTTGGAAAGAGTTCATGAATACCCTGTATAAAATGTAGTATCGATAACAATAAGGTGTGGTACGCAGGAATTTCCTCCTCTTTCTTTCCTCGAAAATAAATACTTTCATGACATTTCCGAATAATTAATTTCAATAAGAGCGGTGTAAATGTATTTACATACAATATGTATAATTGATTAAGCTGATAAATAAGTTGATAAGCTGAAAAAAAAAACATTTAGAAGGATCAATTCTGCAATAGATTGATTTCTGGGCTGGGACATTGCGAAATTACCATCTTGAAAATCAGTGTATAACAACATCTAATTAATATTATTTATATACTACATATCACAGTGAAACACTAAATAAAACAAAAAAAAAAAACGAAGCGTTCATTACATTCGTCTATTTCAATTTTTACATCGGGACGCAAATGCTTTTCAAACGTCGATTACGAAACCACAAATCGATCATGAAATACAGAAGGCTTCCGCGGATGAACAGTGCGATTAATTCGAACATGGCTTGGTCCCTCTTTTCCTTCGATCCACTGAATTATTCACCGGCAACCGTCGAAGTCGATCGTTGTTGCGTTTACGAGTCGGCAATACGACTAGAAAAAAGGCTTCTTTCCAATTTCATCGCAGCTGCAACTGGGCAAGATACAAACAACAGAATGTTAAAGGAGAAAAATGTTCTTATTACTTCTTCCGAATGGTTTACATTAATTACGGAAAAAAGAGTGAGATGAGCGAAGTCGTATGTACATATGTGCTTGCGCGGGTATATTGATTAGAAATTAATTAAATAATTTATTTAACAATAAATATTTTTATAAATTATTATGTAAAAAATTACCAAACGCTTATTGATGAGAAATGAATGAAGAGAATTCACGAAATATCAAACAAGAAGGAGAAAAACATGCAACAGCTTCTTCTGTTTCTAGATGTTAAATGCAGAGCAATTTCTATTACCTGAAGAAACCTTTAAAAGCCACGTTTTGGCGAAAGAAATGTTTTGAAAATTTATTCGAACGCATCCAAAATCGATCTAGTTCTTTAATAGTTTATTAAAGGTTCAAATAACTTAAAAAATCATAGTAAACGTTTGGGTTTCATCGTACATTGACTATTGTGGTCGAATTTATCGGATTATCCGATAATATCCTTGAAACGATTTAATTACGTCGTTTCAAGCATTTATAGCGCAGGCGTTTTCCGTTTAACGACATCACGAAATTAAATGCTAATTGATAAATACGTGCGCAACCCTGGATTGTCTTTGTTACATAAAAGAAGTCTCGTGTATAAACATACGCGGCGAGATCTGACCCGATCCGACCGCAACGCATTCTTTCTGTTTGCTTTTTTCGGGTATGTACGCTACGTATTTAATGGATATGCGCCTACTGATTCGTGTCGTTGAATCCGTAATTCGGTTGCTTAACCCTCTCGCTAATTGGAAGTTACGTAAGGCTGCCGCGCATATAAATACAAATTAATATTTGCCTTTATCGGTCCAGTGTTTATTTTTGACGAGCGCGTATTTAGGAAGTTGTGTTCGGATCTACGTGATCGTTGTAATTAAATATGTTGTTTGTTTATTTACTTTCGTTGTAAGGTTGAGGTTATTTAGTTATTATATAGTGGCCGTGGAAAAAATCTGCATCGCAATTCACTTGTTAACTACATCCCAATAAGATTGTTTCACACTTCGCCATTGCTATATTGTCAGGAAAATTAAGCGAAGCGGTTCAGTTAAAAATTAATTTGAGAAGCTACACGACAACTAGCAACTCCATGAGGATGAAGAAAATATCCTGTTGCAAGTAGTGGAACATCGACAATCTTTCCTTTTTTTCTTCCGGCAACCTTTGTTGTTTTTTCGGAACAGTGGATGATAGGCTGATGAAAACCTTATATTTGGCGAGGAATTTCTAGTGATAGATTAACCGGATCCAACGTTTTTCGAAAAAGTTAAATGCTGATTGATCTTTCGAGTTATTTGATGAGTGAAACGGCGGAGGTAACAGATAATAAACTGTTGGAAGAAGGGTCTGAATATTGGCTTTAACAAGATGGAATCTGCTTGGATGTACAGTACGCTTGATGTACGAAGCTATTTAAATCATTTATTTAGGGAGAAATGAATTGGTAGATATTCGTACCCACGGCAAAAGAAAAGGAAGTTTAGTGTATCTAGACACACAGACAGTTTCACTAGCGCCATCTATCACATCGTTCCGTTAAACATTTCAAGCAATCCTCGTATCTACACCGTCTTTTCTTTTTAGTAACCTAGACACGTACGCACGGAGTTTTGCAATAACGACATTTCCACAACGAGCTTAGAGCTTATATACTTATAAAGCGACGCGTACGAAATAATGAACATAAATTCCTAGCGGATAACGTCGTCGAAACGGCAGGAAGTACGAAATCGGCGCAAAAACAACTTTTCTTTTTATTTATATTAGCGATATTGGAGCGTCGCGGAGCGATATTATCATAAATCTCGAACGCGGCGTTGGAAAGGAAAGTCGGAGCAGCAGCTAGTCGGTCGAAATTGCATTCTCCGAGACGAGAATCAAATGAAATATCGATCGCGTTGTCGGCTGCCACTGCATATGGTCTTCGCTTTGTTATTCGCCTGCCGGTTGTTTCTTGGGGAACTGCACCGCGCGCCTTCCTTATTTACTCGACTCATGAATATGTGAATAAATATATCTTATTTGCATGATATATTTGTGTCGTTAGAGACGTATATACGTATATACAGGCTGTCTCGCGATGAACTGCAATTCTCTATATATGATAGTGTATATTGAAAAATTCGGAAAACCTGACGGTATGCTAAAGCCTACATGTATTATTGAACTAAAATATTGTTAATAACATAGAGCTTCCGATTGCACCGGAAGTAGTCGTCAACTTTCGAATTTTTGAATGCCTAATTTAATTTTAAGGTTCGTTTCATTCATACATGCAAGATTATAAATCTTTTAGTGTTGCCTAACTATTTATTCACATGTTTAATTGTCCTTCTTTTATGTCCTTTTCGGCGAGTCCCACATTGGAGTCCCACAGAGCTACAACAATCTACATGAAAAGTTTTTTATTTGCAAATTTTGAAGAAATTAAATATGTTATACATTCAACAGTGGATACACTCAACTAAATACGTTATTTGTTATTTATTATTTATTATTTATTATTTATTATTTATTATTTATTATTTATTATTTATTATTTATTATTTATTATTTATTATTTATTATTTATTATTTATTATTTATTATTTATTATTTATTATTTATTATTTATTATTTATTATTTATTATTTATTATTTATTATTTATTATTTATTATTTATTATTTATTATTTATTATTTATTATTTATTATTTATTATTTATTATTTATTATTTATTATTTATTATTTATTATTTATTATTTATTATTTATTATTTATTATTTATTATTTATTATTTATTATTTATTTATTATTTAAAACCTTGCTTCGTTACTTATCGATCACCTTGTGCAGCAGGAACGATTCTACGATTCCAGAAGATCGGGCTTCTCAGCATATCCTCGAGAAGATCGAGGAGCGACATCCGAGATTCTTATGGTTCCATTTGGCCTCCCAATAGTTGATATCGACGCCATCAGCAAATATGTATTAAACGAACTGCTTCCCCGAGGAAAGATAAGAGACCTCCATATGTGGAATGCCTACACATTCTACTGCTGCCCGATGATAACCGGGGACGGACGGACCAAGGCACGGTCAAAAGATTGATATCGACGGGCGCGCTTTAGTTATCTACGCCGTAAGCAATGACATGACACATTCGATGTTATGTCAGGCCTCGGATATCCATCCATCTAGCCGATAGAACTGGGTACCTGAATAAACAAATTCACATTGACAGGTTAAACATCAACGCACGGCGTGTTATTGAGGCCGCTTTTGGATAATACGCGTATGTTACGTATCTATGCCGTGTTTAGTAGCTCTTATCTTCGTACCCATGCATAACGCGGTTATTTGAACACAATTAGCGCAGTTCCTGGCGGTCGTTTTTTGTTTTATCGGCGGTAGTTACAAAATCACTGCGCTTTTACTTTAAAACGCACCAGTACTATGCAGGATGGTTTCCTTCTTTAATCGTTTACTGCGATTTTAGCGTTTAGAAAGGGAAAGATGAGTCTGTCACTGGACCTTTATTATATTTTGGGGTTGATCATGGTAACAAGGACTGCGGGGTAGTATGGCACACAACACAAAAGATTAGCAAGATTAACAAATAAAGATTAACAACACAAAAATTAATCCGGGACAGTTATTTCGAGGATGCGAGCTTTTTAACGGCTGACCGAATTAAGTACCCTGCCGTCTAAAACTTTTTCCACGTATTATTGTCAAGCTACAAAATGGCTCCCGCGTTCATGAAATTTCTGATTTATATCGCATTGGTTACAATTCTATTTGTTCCTTTTTAAACCGGGGCGAGATTTTATAATTTCTCGTTTCATATTTCAACTGTTGTTTGGTGAATCCTAAAGTCGTCGGGTGCCGTCGGCAAAGCAAATAAGACAGTGAAATTCTATTTATTTGTAAAATAATTATTTATTCAAGGCAATCCTTATAAATAATAAAAGCTTTTTGCAAGGTTTAATTACTTCGGGAATTAGCCCAGACAGAATTAATTTATTAAGAGAGGATACGCAACTCAAATATAAGACCAAATCAAACGACTACGACCGATCGTACAAAAATTAATTAAAACACCCTCTTACACAGGTCCGATGCCGGAGGCGGGCAATTTATTAAAGTGTTTAAGGGTCGGGAAAAGGCGATTAAAATGTATTCCGGGTGTTTTACGCGCTGTTTTACAATATTACCCCTCGATTCGATTATACGAAATGGTATGCGAGGCCATCATCGAATCTTAACGAGTAACCTCAAATAATCATTTTTAATCTGTTCTATTTGTTCTTCAAACATAGGCGAGCTAGAATTTCTAATAGCTGTAGGCTTTCACGACGGGTGCTCGAATTTGTATTAACGATGGTCTTCGATCTGCGAAAACAGACGTTTCGCCAAACGCTTCGGCTAGCATCTTCAAGACGATATTGAATCTTCAATAGTCTGACCAATGCTAACCGGAGCGTTTGAAGAAACATCAATCTCTACAGATTGAAGCCCCTGGCAACATGCGTGATGACACAAAATCAAGCTTGGACGACTTGTCTCGTCCGTCAAAATAAAACGCGCTTTTAACGTTCGATAGTCTAGTTTTAGCATTTCTCCTCCGCAAGAATGGTTTTCCTAGCGCCACACAGCCAGCTAAATCCAGTTGTTTTCAATCAAGTAAAATTCAGAAAACTTGCAACCGCATCGACGATGGGACAAAGAAAATTTTATTTTTTTAAGTTCCTTTTCGCTATTTATAGACCGGTTTATCGTACTTACATCTCGCATTCCGATCAAGTTAATATTCATGTAAGAATCTCATTTGTTAGATTAAATCTTTCTTACGTTGATTTACAAATCCTCGACCAAGTTAAGTGACACAAATAACCGATTAAAGCATCATTTGAATACAATGATTATTGTCTGGCGTTTCTAATGTCTGTTTGGAGAATTGTTTTAGTAGGCGAACGTATCCGAATCGAATTTAAATAATGCATTCGGGTACTGCTGCATATTTAAAACCAATTGCGATTAGGAACGGACCTTGTAATCAATCGAATTTCGAAATAACTAAAATTGAGTTGTATTTCTAACAAGTTCCCGTCGCGGAGTCTCTATGTATTTACGATCGAAACGGTGCATCGAACTGGTTTACCACGTCCATAAGACCCACTTTGTACGAGTCAATTCAGCATGGTAATCACGTCGACATTCCATCCACGTTCCGTGTTTCTATATCCAATTTGGCTCTCGAAAATGATCGCCGACTTCGTCTTGTAAATTATAATAACGAGAGGGAAATCGTATTCTTTTTTTATTATTGCGTGTTGTTCGAATGTCCAAAGTTGATGATGCGTTCGCGTCGAGCGGATTACGTAACTTAGAAATCACGCTGATAATCAGGATCTTCTGTCCTCCATCAGCAAACGAAATCTCCACATCCTCCGTTTAAATATAAGCGCGGTCCACGTTTTTTAAGCTTGAGGCATCAAAAGTAACCAAAGACGGCCGTTACCATTAAGTTAAGCGAAACAAACAGAAGTTGTGCGGTAAATGTCTAAAATTGACCATCGAATATTGATGAGATTTCTCCCCTTGGAAGGAAAGATATTGTTGAAAATCGACGAGTGAACGGACACGATTTATAAAGACTTTGCGTCATCGTAAGATACGGTTAAATCTTGCTCAAAATTGTTTCGCCGGAAGAGAGAATCTTTTGCACGCAATACATGCGAAAGGGGCCCGTTACCGACGTGACATAATATTGATCGGTCGAGGAAGTCGCGTTGAGTGATCGACGAGTAAATGCTAAAGAGACGAGGAAACAAACAGGGACTTCAAAAACTAGTGCTTCGAAGATCCAGGTGTAGCATTTTGATAGCGCAAATCAAAAGGAAACAAAAGGGACAACGTCTCGAACGTAGTCTACAACGCTCAAGAACGCAAGAAAATAGCATCAGTCTTAATGCGACACAACTGCTACAAGAAAGCAAACGCGTGCCTCTGTTAACGGAGTAATTCCATCTTTTCATGGAAAATGCAAGTGGACATTTCTACGAGGTTTTTCCAAAATAAGTTTTTGACTATCAAGCTCCCCAAAAATCGTTTTGTTTATGTTAAAGAGTACGTTATGATCTATTTTACTTCCGCGTGGCTCCAATACTAGCAAGTTTATATTTTTAGTTTAATTCCAAACCATTGCGATTACACCAACTGACCATTAGGTGCGCATACATCTTTTTACCTTCCATTTAAAAGAACTATAAATTATTTTTTTTAGGCTTAATTCTATTAAACCTGCGAGAAATACTGATTTAATCACAGATAAAGTTTCAAAGATTGTATTTTAAGGGAAAAAAAATGAAAATCGTCTCCTAGGGTGGCGCAGGTTTACATATAATTCCCAATATCACAACCTGGCAGAGGATACCATTAATAGTCGTAGAGAAATCTATTTTAGGTAAGGAAACATACGTGTTCGGCGGAACAAAACCTCAAAATAGATCGATTGAAGATGAAAGGCACGAAAACGATAGTATATAACATCGACTTTCCACTTCTTTAGGCTCGTCAGTCACGAAATTTATTGCGTTCTCGACAACACTGCTCGGGATGTACCGCTCGCTACAAACGCATCTGAGCGCTGGAACGCTTTGCAGACGAGGTGGCTTTGATTGTACGGACCAATCGATGTGCGGGACAGCCGTAAAATTATTAATGTGCATCCGATGCGGCGATGCAGAATATTTAATGGCGTTTGGACGCGTAAGTGGCCCCAATCTAAATTGTTTTGATGGGCGCCTAAAAGGAAACTGGTACATACGTACTTACATACGTACTTACAACGTACGAATGCGAATTGAGGATCGCCCGAACGTGAAACGACGCAAATTGCATTACCGCAGAAATGCACAGACACTTTGCGATCGCCAGATGTGAAATTGTATATGTATAAATGGCGAATTAGCGTGAGCCGCTGTTTGATTGCGAATGGAATGGATAAAAATGGAAGACGGAAACGGCAACTCTCAAATTAATTAGATGAAATGTTTGCCATTCAACGGAACTCGTATTACGGAAATTAAACATAAATTTCACTAAGTAGCTTTAAACGATTGGATACACAGCCTGTTCAGTAGAGATATAAGGGAAGTTTGAAAAATTTACGTAACTTTGGAAGGTTACATTTTAAGCGCTTTTAGTTTATGTTAAAGTCTACTTTATAATAAAAGTCTGTGACGGTAATAGCAAGCTTCAAATGAACTATTGTTAATTCAAGCGATGACCAGCAGCTTGTATTAATACAGGGTAACCCAATAAAAGGCGAACATCAAGATATGACAGGTGATTTAGATGCAACAAATTGACATTCGTCGGGCCGATTTGTGTTTCCGGTAGACATTTTAAAGTATTTCATGGCGCATTCTTAAATATAAAAGTTTTGAAACAAACAATATAAAAATATCGGCATATTCCGCCGCACACAAGTTTAATTGATTAATCTGGGACAATTGTTTCGAGCATCCATCGATTTGCATCTTCCTCTACTCGCTTACTAACGATATACTGCCCATTCTGCCTGTCGTCAACTGTATTGACATACGAGCCTTGCACCTGTGCTTCCACCTAACGCAACGCCAATGACAAACTGCATTCAACGTCGTCCTTCTACGACCAATTCCGTCATTCTCGGTTCGTGTATTCTTGATAAGGAAGCTAATAGAGAGTATCGAGCTATATTTGATATCTAATACTTAAAAAAAAGTTGAGATTAATAAAGATGTTTCGTCTAAGTTTGAAATCTTTTAAAAAGTGCAAAGTATACCAATATTCGTAAGGCACCAACATTGCCGCAGGCCACAGTTCATCTCCCACAAGCCATTAATCAGAAAACTGGCGGTTTTCAGATCGTTTGCTTCGTGTTTCTAACAATAGGATTGCATCTGTGTAAACTCAGGACGCTATGTACAATAAACCAATTCTTACGACATTTCCGGTGGAGCACGTTTCCGTCGAGCGCGTGAAAGCGAAAATTCATTCAATCGAATTGGACGTACGCGAAGTGGATGTTGTTCTTGGTTCTAGCGTTCGATCCGAAGTACATCAGAACGCGCATTCTTCGTATATTGTGATGAAAGATGCGCTTCTGCTCTCAGAAGTTGGTATATGTCGTTATTAGGAGTAAATTTTGTAGAAATGTTATTTTTCGCCAGTTATTATTATTAATATGTTACATTTTTAATTGGAACTTGTTGTATGTTTTTCTTTGTTTATGCAGTTATAATAATAATAATAATAATAACAATATTTTGTTGATTGAAATTATACAAAGCGATAATATAATCAATGGTCAAAATATAATTAAGGCAAAAAAATAACAAATGAAAAAGTTAGAAAAGATGCTAGTCTTTATATGTCGCGTATCCGCCTTATTGCATCTACCTGTTTTTTGTTATCGGTTTTATTAATGTGAGAATTCCACGCGAGTCTTTGATCGAACCATACCTCAAGGTCTTCCGTTTCTTTGGTAAATGAAGTCTTCACTCTTCCTTCTGTAATTTACGTTTATTTGGCCATTGACCGTAAGCCTTTCCTTTCGTATTATAGATAACGGAAGCTTTAAACATAGTGATTGCCCTTACTTTAATATTACGTTTCTCCAGAGACGCTATCGTTGTACGTTTCTTCAGAGGGACCTTTACTCAGTGACGAAGTCGCGCAGAGACACTCTTTTACTTGATTTACTACGTTGTTCAACGCCTCTTCAATCAAGAATATAGTCAATGCCATCTTTTTATCATCTATTGACCTAGGTATTAGTTGCTTTAGATCATTTAGCGCCTATTTAGTCTTCTTCTTAGTTGGCGTGAGCTTTACCATATACCGAGATAAAACGTAACAATGGGGTGGTTTAAACCTACCTTCTATACTTAAATACATTTTAGCGGACAGTCTATATTTGATACTAACTCTTATTCCACAAGGTATTTTGTTGCATAATCTACTCCCAGTTGTCGTTAGGTTTCCGCTTAAAGCGGTATACTTATACCGCTTTAAGTACTAGAATGTAGCGGTTAACCTCCTCACACTATAGCTAGCTATACTATATTTTGCTTATAAGCTATACTAGCTTATAGGCAAAATTTTGTTTTATAGGTTTACATATGGAATTTAAAATGGTCATACTGTCCCTGATCTCGAAGTATTTATTATTAATTTCTAAAAAATTAATAATAAATTAATTTCTAAAAATACTCCACCCTGCTGGACTCAATTTCAATAGATTCCCATTCTCCCAATCAACAAGTACAAAACAGGTTTCTACGGGTTTCCTTTTCCGCTTCCGCGTCTGCTGTTTTCGCTTGGCTTATCGCTCGTTCACTGTATTCCTGGAAGTACGGCAAAAGAGAAACCGAAGAAAGGAACCCGCTTACTTTGATATAATTCGCGTGTGTTCGATTAGCTTTGCGTCCATATTTTGAGCGAATTTTTCCTTTTTCGGAGGGGCGAAGCGTCATCAAGAAAGCAAGCACAGTGGCGGTATTAGGATTTTTCCTTCCGTATTTCGAGTTTCCGTCCTAATGAAGCGTTCACATCGAAAGTTTCGAGAGTTCAACGGAATTACAGAACCGGAAGCGATAGAAAATCAATAGTCATCGGCTAAATAAAAATAAGGCGGCGATGGAAGCACATGCTGATGGCGATGGATGTATGTATATAGTGTGTCCCGAGTTTCTGTCAAGTTCGGTTCATTATCAGGAATTCAATAAAAGGTTGGAAGATTATGAGGAAATTTTGCCGTAATGCATGGAATGGTGATAAACTAACTTATGCAAAGCCAATCTTTCTTTAAGTGTGACGAAGATGTATAGCTCAAGTCCGAGGAATACAGGGATACCGTTAAGAGGTTTATCCTTTGTAAAGATCTTCTTTTTTTAATATTATAGACGCCACCTTCTTGATTGAATATCAATTTTCTTTTCTTTGATACGATTTATTAAATTACCGATTTCGAAAGAACAATACTATACCTATTCTTTTCTTGTTGTTAGTAGCTTGTTTTTAACAAAAGCTTAACTGTTTAAGTAAACTAATTCAATTTATTAATATGTAGTGCTATCTTACAAGAGACGACTTAATTAATATTCAATAAGAACCTTTCTCCACAAAAATCCTTCAAATATTTTTTTTGTCAAAGCTCAAACCTAACTGAATCGAATAGAAAAAGAAATAATTAGAAACAAAAGAAAAACAAGAGAACGCAGCGTATTAGAAAGAACGGAAGAAGCGAGAAACAAAGACAGACGTTAAATACACATCCGTGAAAAAAAGAAATAAACTCGGTTTAAATTTAACTGTCGTATAAACAATCATATGTTTGTCAACGCGTCGACTCTGTTTTTCTTGTTTAGAAATAATTCGTTTTTTCCCCCGTACGCCAGCGAGGAGAATACAATAAGTAAACAGCGATAAATTAGACGATATAAACTTGGGAAAGCGGCAGCACCCGTAATTGTTATTGTGTAACGCACTCGCTATGAAGCAGGGAGTCCTAACAAGATGAAATGACGTAATTAATTAAATTCGTGATATGATGAAACTTAGTCTCAGTTTATGTATGGAGGAAATACACGTGCAGAAGCACAATGCGACTTGGGTATCGATCGATTGGTTTCTAATAAACGAAGGCAAAAGGTGACGGCTGCTTTTTTGCTGTTTTAAGCCGGGTGAGGAAGTAATGAATATACTTTTTATTTTATAAATTCTTTTAACCCAAATTAGGCCTAAAATGGAATAAAGGAATTTGTAAGAAAATGTTGGACCTTTTCCAACTTTTTTATAACTTTCAATTCCGTTAACTGGACCAATTATGTATGAAACGAACGAACGTAGAACAGATACATTTCGGGACAATTCGTCCTTCTAAAAGTGTCTTCCGGAAGAACAAAGCGGCATTAAGGTTCCTGATAGAAAATCACCCGTACTTTGCGTTTACCTAAAACGTATGCGCATCATTTTGCCGCGGACCGTGTACCTCGTTCCCAGTAATAAAACTTTCATCCACCACTCCACCAGGACTAACCATTCCGTAAGTTAACTTCGTGTATGTACCTACCTTCCACCGCTCATAATAATAACTTCGCGAAACGTTTGTCGATGAAAATCGATCGGCTCTGCTGCCCTCGAACCGGTACGGCCATTAAATATGGAAGTTAGAAAAAGCACCGAGATCCGCAGCGCCATCGGCAGAGAGGGTACACGCAAAAAGTACGTAGTAGGCGTGAGGAGGATCGGCGGAGGGGAAACGGAAAGGGGTGGCGGTGTGTTTGCGTATGATTCGCGCGCGACTGGAGAAAATCTAGCGGATTATTTCAGCGGCACGTACCTATATTACGCGAAGCGAATCACACCGTATATAACAGTAGCAACACGGGTAAGTGCGGGTTCGTTGTTGGGGAATTATCGATTGTCGACAATCGGAGAAAAAATTCGATTTGAACGCGACACGGAGCCGGATTGCTCCAATAACTAGTAACGGATGGATAACGATGCAATCGACAATGGAGGAACATCAGAATCAAAGGGAAAAGTCGTTTTTTTTAGAAATAAATAAAAGGGGGACTGTTGTTACCTTTTTTCAAAGCTAATTGAAATACTGAACTCAAAATCGTTCAAACAAGCATAGTGATCTCGCTGGTCCTATAATGAAAATCAACATTGGCGGTGAAAGATTCATTTAAATATGTTACAGTTTGGATTTGGATACGCTGAATACTTTGATATTTAGTTTTTGCTCACCAAACATTGTGCTTACACCTTGTTTACAATCTTGTTTAATCTAGTCTTATAGCTGATAATGTCACTACCGTAATAAGAAAAAGGTGGATAATTTGAGGAGTGTAATCTAAAGGTTGATGGCGGATGCACATGCAACCATTTGGAAGTGAAAAGGTTGAAGGTTAGGATTGTTGGTTGGAACGGGTTGAGATAGGTAATACTTATCTCAAAAATTTTATGTACAAGAAGAAAGGATGGAAAGAATGGAAAATATGGACCATATGGAAGGATGCTAGGAAAAGATCTATCTTGATTTGGGGATGGTATAAAAATTAAAGAAGGGAACCAAAGTAGAGCAGAAGAGAAAGATCCCTCAGATGATGATGTGTTACGTAAATCATAGAACTTGATGAAGTATACGGTTCAGGTAATTGCAATGATAATCCAACACACAAGTTTATTTTTAATTATCGTTTAGGATAGTGCAAGGCATCAGGATCATTGCTTGTTTAATCTGTTTCCTCCCGTCTAACATATGAGCTGTCCTTTGCAGCATTGCGAAATAATCTTAATACCCATAAACCTTGGAGAGTTAATATTGCTGATAATACCTGCACTAAATCACAGAAGTGTTTCATAAAATAATTCATAATATGGAATATATTCGAGCAATTACATTTTATTACCCTACGTACGCATACATCCAGCTTTCTAGACGCGTGCAGCGTACACGTTTAATATTTAATTAACTTATTATCGGACTGTCAGGAAAGGTGATTGAATATTTATGAGCAGGTAATGCGAAAGCGAGGATATATGTACAACATTCAACGTTAACGTTTCTAGCAGCTTCTTTATTATCGGATCCTTTTCTCCGAATCGATGCGTGTCGAAGAATGTAAATTTTATACGTATATACTTACTGTTTAGAATGATTAAAATAACATCTCGCATAGCACGCGGTGAACAAAGAAAGTATAATTTGTAATCACGTAGGTGTTCTAGGATAAGATTCTTGGTCGAAATGGAAATATTAAAAATATAATCGCCAATAATGGGGGCTAAATTTGGCGAAAATGGTAGGTGGCGGACGCAATTCGTATCCTAGCTTATGGAATTTGCACACGTATATTGTCTTGCTCTTTTCGAGGTAGTCAACGTGGATTGATGATATGGGACGGGATGGACCGAAAATATTGTATCTAGTTTGGTTGGCCGATAAAGTAAAAGTAAACCTACTATTCAGGCGGTTCTTTGGTCTATGGTGTGTTGTGATGAATCGACGCCAAAAATCATTCCTATTACGCTTCAATATCGTCGAATCTTCCAACACGTACGTATTTGTACGTATCACGATCAATTGTGAGCAAATGCGATGCCTATCTTGTGGAAACCTTCCTTAGTTGCTAAAACGATATGCTCGCGATCATTTAAGATGTCAACGGGCAGATCATCAAATAAGGTCACCATATGGGTGACCCTATTTGAAAGATCTGAATGTTCTTCATCAAAAATGCTCGTAATTTTCCAGTATCATTCACAAACTAACCAGCGTATTTGTTTGGTAACTTGCCAAGATTCTTGTCAAAGGTTGGGAGAAAAAGTTATTTCAAGTCTATTGCCAACACCAGAAAATTATCGAACTCCTCTCATATATTGGAAAACAAGCAGTCAATTTGAAAAGTTGTCTTCAGCTCATCTTTCAAATTCACTACGCGTGCGCTTGCGCTAAAATTTTCTTTTTTTTACACTATTTCTTTTCACTTTTTTATACTTTTTAAGTAGTAGAAGTAACTTGAAAAATGCCCTAAAATTCTAGGATCGGAAAGACCAAACTTGTGCGATACGAACTACGCATTCGCGTACAAATACCGCTAATAACACGCGCAAGTTGTTGTTTTATTTTTTCCGGATTGCGGTCCGCTGACGCAATTCTTTAACTTAATTGAAAATAGATCAAAGAACTAGGTTAGTTGAATCAGCGTTTAGCGGCTATTAAATATTATTCCTATGTATGTGTAGGCATCCATACGAATTTATTAAATATCAAAGGATCGGCCGATGTTAACGTAAAAGCGTATTAAAGGAACGGTTGACGTATTATTTAAATTTGCACGCGCGCATTGTAAACACCTAGAATAGGGAATTGCGCGAGGTTTTGTTCCGAATTGTTTTGGTTAGGAAACGTTTAGAGCTCCTGGACGTTTTTAGATTTCGAAGAATTGCGCAATCATCACTAAAATTGAGGAAATAACAAAAAAGGGGCTGTGTAAAACGTGTGAAAGCATTCACAAAGAGCCCGGCGCGCAAGTTTAGTTTGTTATATAAATATTGGTATCTATCGAAGTCTTTCGAAACTAACAATAAGTAGATACAATGTTATTAACGAAAATTCATAAAAAAAAATAAAGGAATAAAAGACCTGAAAAATACCTCAAAAGGAGTTGATCCAGAGATTTGACCGTTGGGGTTGCATTTTTTAATTGGGTTTAATTGCTGAAAGGCGCCATTAGCGTCAGTGTACGTAGATAAATGACTTCAGAATATCCGTTACTTTCCATTCCAGAATATCAACCGTTCCAAGCAACTAGTTTGGAAGAATTTTGATGGCTCGGTTATTTTTCGGCGGGAAGACCATATTTTCATTTATATTAACTACGTTAGTAGCGGGGATAGCTCATAAATTTTTATAAAAACAATGAAAGGAAAATCGTTTTATTGCTTTTGAAAATATTCATGCGTTCCAAACAATTTTCCAAATATTCTTTCCACTCTGAAGCTGGTATCTTCAAATCATGGTTTTTGAATGTTCATATGGCTTCTTGAAATGAAAAAAAATAGTGTGCACGTATGTTTTCTTTGCAATTTGGGAACAAAAGAAACTCGTTAGGTAATAAACTAGCAATTTTCACAGGAATATTTTCGATAATACTTCGATTACAGCGTTTTGTGAAAATTATTGTTATACATAGCTCCTTTCAACTTCCACGCATTTCCACATCCAACAAATAAACATACCTGAAACTCTCACGAAACGTTGACTTAATTCATCACGTCTTGTATTCGTGCATCCAATACCTCGTGATTATGCGCTAGGTCACCTGAATAAACCTTTTGTTCTAATATCCGACGCAACAAAAAGTCTATCAGTCTAAAATCAGAAGATCTAGTAGCAAAATTAATTGAACCAAATCTTGCCATCCGTCTTTCTCCGAAGTGATTTGTCAACCAACAAATAAAATTCATTTCTCTTCATCGGTCAAAAGTTGTAGAAAGAAAAGCAATTAAAATAACAAAAATTTGCGTAAACAAGTCCTTCCTCGATGCTAACTTGATTTTTAGTTTCAACTTTTTTATATTTGCAAAATTACAAAAATTCAACATAATTTACAAGCGAGGTAACGTTTAAAATTACAACGAATATCATCCATCATTCTAGTTAGTTTAAGTCGAGCTTGAAAGGACAGCCGTGAAAAGAAAAAACAAACAAATAAACCGTCAAAATTTTAGGGATACGCCATCGATAGACGCAGAGGATATGGGGGGTACCGAGAACAAATGATAAAGTATTTATTTGTTCACGTAGCGTGTTTATGAGTGCCATTAATGTTCCCAAAACATGCGCATAGATCGCGCCACCGGCATAAATCATTCAGCGATTCCCTTTTAGGAACGGGAGTGAGTAACGACTAGCGACTGTGGGGACCAAACGGCATGCATGAGGAACGCCGGTGTAAGGTAGGAAAGCCGCGCAGCTCCGCAGAGATGTGAAGCACAAAAAAAAAGGAAGTCATCTCGGGCAAAGCGCGGAGTAAATATTTTTTCATTAAGTTGATGCGCCCTCTATGTTTCGAGGTGTGTTTACACGCGAGTATATGTAACGCTAGAAGAATAACAGCATCGGGAAAAAAAGGGAAAAGAGCTAGGAGGAGAAAAAGATGACGGCTAGGAGATAGGAGATGAAACGTTCTAAGGTTCGTGCGTCGGAGAAGAGATGATTATAAGGAAATGCTTTTACAGTTAGTTTACAGAGAGATACATGAAGTTCTGAAAGAATAAATGAACTGCGGATGAAGAAAATGTAGCGATATAAGGAGAAGGCGCGTCTCATAACGTTCGTATACGTGTGTATGCTGTTTAGGGCTGTTTTATCTTCTGATGCTTTTTTTCTTGATGTTTGTTTTCTCGTTGTATGGAATTTTATTTTAAATTTACAGCAGCGTAAATATATACATACCTAACAAGCTATTTGGGAGGAAAGATATTGCTGGCATTAAAGGAATTTATTTAAGCCTGTTTTATACGGCACTCGATTAGTTTCTTTCCCTCTGCTATAAAGCATCCTATCCTGAAGCTTTGGAAACTACAATTTAAACGGCAAAAGTTATTTATTATACGCAAAGCTATTCAAAATGCTTTCCATTGGCTTCGATACGTTGCTATTTTCGTAAAAATTGATATTTGTTATTGTTAAAGTAGCAGCAGAACAGAAATTAGCGTTTGAAAAAGCAATTTTATGGAGGAATGGAATTTCACGTAAAGGTTATCGTCGGGTGATTTTTTGCAATTGATGAGGCTGAATCAGAAAAGACCATTTACAACTGATTTTCAGAATTTCCTTCTGATCGTGCTTTCGTCAATAATGAATTTCGTCGAGATTGACCAAAATCTGATTGGACAGCCATTTTTATCATTTCAGAAGGTTGTTGTCTTCAAAAACCATGTTTTAGATATCTCACCTTCAAAGCGGAAGAAATATTTTGAAAAACAATGAGACGATTTGTACCAAAAGCTTTTCTTTCCTCTTCATTATTTTTATCCATTTTAGAAGGTAATCCCCCTTATAGTGAAATAAATTGCATAACCTATTTGTGCATGATCCACATGTTTCCAAAGTTTCATAATTTTTTGAATATTAAGGTTATGGTAAGGTTCAACATTACAACTTAGCAACAAAGCTCCTTCACTCAATGAAAAACTATTACGACGCTCATCCTTTTAATTGCAATTTCTCCCGTTATAGAAACGCTTCACCCGACGGATATCCTTTCTGAAGATTGCGCGTTCATCTACGCTTATGCAGGTACGATAATATCTCCCGCGATATGCCACATACGTTTTTTTCACTCTAGGACGTCTTCGCGAACGCATTTTCCTTTTGATGTCGAAAAAAAAAACGCTCTCCACCTGCGACAAAACGCCCTCCAACGCGTTTCACGCCATCTGCTCCTTTTATTTCGCGCGCTTCAGGAGTCCGTATGTAGTTGCATGTCACCTACGCGAAGCGCATTGCTCGCCTACGCTCGCTTCTATAAAAGGTGCGTCGCTGTTTAAACGCCTATCGGACGGATCGGTATTGATGTGTCGCGTTTAGGAATGAAAGCGTGTTTTTGTCGAATTGTTATTCGATTTTAAAGGTCGGTTGGAAGGATTAACGATGTCGCAACGTGAGCTTTAACGCGGCGTTTTGTTGGTCGTTTTGTTGGTAGCGGTAGCGTATGGTATGATGTAATTCTTCGTCTTGATCATCTCGAATCGCCTACTTATTTTCTTTGTGCTAAGTTGTTTCTTTCATCCGCAATTTGTTCTTTTCTTGCGGTGATAACGTTTTGATGTAGGTACTCACTTCGTAAAATAAATGTTTTCGTTAATACTCAGAGTTAAATATGGAGTTTATGTTATGTTATGATTGAGCCGATTTTCAATTAGAAAGAGGCGTTTATCTTCTTTAAAAGATTTATCGAGGTGCATAGCCTTAGAATATTGCTCTGTTTTATTGAAGTTTAATCATTTTCATCTTGATCTTTTGCTCACAATATCTACAATTATCGATCCATCGCTTCCTAATCGCTTTCTTTTAGAGATTGTGTGAAAGGACTTTTTTTATCTTAACGAAGATCTTATTCCGATGCGCCGATGTGGTTGTCGCCTTTTAAACGTCCACTAAACTAAACCAAACTGAACCACATCTTATATTTAACTTTTCCGCGAAACGCAAACATTTCCCCTAATTGTACAAATAACCTATCTGGAAGAATAAACAGGTTAGGTAGAGGTGCAGTGTACGATTACCTACGGCGCGGTCCCGGCCAGAAAACCTTTTTATTTGAAGACCGGGCTGCGACCGCGGTTTACCCAAGCCATTAGCGAAGGAAGTCTCTTGAATGAAGCGAACATGTTGTTTCCAGCGGGCGTACAATTTAGTCCCGGACGCGTAGAACGACATATATTAGCTCAATATATTGAGAAGCCATCATCACGAAGTTAAGTGCTAATCGATAGCGCTCCCACAGTCGCTCCGACTGCCACGGCTCTAGCAACGGCTAGATAGATCATTAACTTTGGGTGTGTTTGCTCCGTTCAGGCGGAGGAATTCTTGTAGGATACGATATCCTTACACGTACAACGTGTTGTATACCGAATTAGAAGGAAGTCGCGTTTGAATGAGGAGCTCTACGTATGTATTTATCTAGTCTGTACAGAAGTGTGTGCCTACATCGCGTTAACAAAGAAATTATTTTGAGGTTTCTATGCCATGTACGTGTGGAATTTCTGAAGTCGTTGTTGAATAGGGATCTTCGTATAGCAATAGCAATAGGTAAGCAATAGCTCTACAGAAGAATTTTTACATTGTTGCCATAATTTTTTTCACGCATTAACGTTTAGAGCGTTGAGGATTTTGAGAATACTTTTCAACCATCCCATGTGGACGGTTTATGCTGTTGAGAAGGATTAAGAACATCTAACATTGGGTTAGATATTTTTTAACGCGCCTCGATCAAAGTCACGATACGTCTTATCAACATAATTACATCGGCACGTATCGCATATGAGTTTCATTTCGGAAAGGGTACAACGTGTGATTAGGTAACAATCGTTTCTTTGATTTGTCATCCAACAAATAACTGCAAGACTTTAATTTCCAAGTGAGCCTTACGCGACCCATGTTAATAATATATTATGAGAAAGAGGATGCCAACGTTAAAAAATAGAAAAGATACGCATCCGACGATGTTACGTTATACGACAATTCTTACGCCACTACCTCTTTCTTTATTTATGCGTTTATTGGCGGGTGATTAATTTTCATTAGGCGCGGTTCATACATCTTTCAGACGCTTCCTTTCCGAGACCAGGAATCATGTTCGGAGAGTCATTCATTCTCGTTTGCTGGCTCGTATTTGCAAACACGATGCACGCGGAGTTGGATTTTTCTATTCACTTCGCGCACAAAGAGGTTAAATGAAAAGGGTGCGTCCGAAGAAGTAACGCGTGAGCGCAGTTTATTATAGTATTTCTAGCGAAACGCTCTGGTAGACAGCGCTCGTAATGTATCGAATTCTATAATGGAACGCCCAATTTGAAATATTGTCTTAATTAATGTTTATTTATTTTACCGCACTCATCATCGCGATAAGTCGCACGTATTTTATCGTTTATATTCGTATTCATAGTCAAACTGAGCAAAGACTCATGTTGCATCAACATCATCTGTGGTCTCGAGCGATTTAGCATCAAGTTAGCAGTAAGCAGCGTCAAGTTAGCAGCGAGTTAGCATCAAGTTGCTGACGAGTCGATTCTACGATTCTCTCTTAATAAGAGCATCTTTACCAAAAAAAGTAATAGGGAGATGTTCTTTATACAGAGTGAGTCTTTGCGACTTTTCAACATTTTCAAAGACCAACAATTAATCGCTATCGCAGATAAATTAAATTAGGTTTTCAAGAGACGCTAAGACAATCCAGGCTTTTTAGTTGCTGATTACTTATTAAACAACAAAAAAAAACTATCAATTCTCGTAAGTGACATAATTTCCTTAAAAAAAAAGAAAGAAAAAAGACAATAAGAAATGAAAGAGAAGGAAGAAACGAAACCGATAAAATGTTGAAAATGTTCGCGGTGACGGCTGTTAATGTCCTAACGCCTGATTAAGCGAAATGAGAATTGACGTACGGAAAACGACTAAAAACAATGATTCTGTTGCAAGAGTAATGTCTAGGTGTATTTAATGCGTTGTATGCGCTCTGGCGCTAGGCCAGCTACTTACGCATAAAATATGTCAATGTCAATGGTAACTATTTTTAATCAAGTCCACTTAGTCTTACACTAATTAAACTCTGTTAATCTTTCGTAAAACTCACGTACGAACGTCTTTCGGCTTATTCGTCATTGTAGCCTCTATATTTATTCGGTTAAACGTAATGGTTTCGGCCGAATTACCCTTATCACATATAAAAGTTATTGGCCCGTTCTTACAATGGTGTTGATTGCGAACTAAATGAAATTGTAAAGAAGTGACTACTTACTTTTGAAATTCTTATTTTATATATTAATTGAACGTTTCGTAACGCGTAGCTTTCTCAGGATGCGTAAAGAGCAGTAATGCACCGATAACAGAATTGATTTCAGAAATAACAAATTTTGTTACAAAAATGGTAAATATGAAGAATGTTACAGTCAATGACAACAAATATAAAATTTAAACGGTATAAAGTAACAAGTTTGAAAAAGGCATGCACATAAAAATAAATAAGGAAGGTTGCCTTGCACGGTATGTAAGAGGACTCGCACCAAAAAGAAATCGTTCTTGCAGCATTCTTAAATATAGAAGACGCCTTCAACGCCCTCAATCAACTAAATGTGATTGAAAAGAAATGTCTTGCAACTAAAAGAAGCGGACTTAGAATAGAAGAGTTCGGAGAACATTATTCTTGATTTCAATTTCAAGCTATAAAACTTTTTATTTAAACTACTAAAAGGAAAGCTTAGCAGTTCTTTGCTTTTACTCATATTAAACCCTCGGAAACGTGAGCATATCGCGAAACAAAGCATATCATAATTAATAATTGTATCTCCTTCCTTTGAAGATGCTCCTTGAAATCTTCGCACTTTCAAAGATATTCAAGAAGTTGCTCGCTACGTCCTTATATGTCAAAGGCGTACGACGAATGCCGTATAGTACACGCGCTTTACGTAGGTGAGAAACTTTCCGCCATCGATATAATAACAGCTAACAACATTACTAAGTCACATCGACTGGTTCCTTTAATATACGATATCCATTTTGAGCGTGTAACGTTGACACTTTTCCCAACCAACAAATTTTAAGTATTTCTATTAGGGAGCGTCGTTAAGGGGGCTTCAGCGGCTTTGTTTCAGTGCGCCGCCTGATCGTTTGACACGATGTGACACATACACACAGTTACAAAGCTGCGCCGTTGTAACAACGACGAAGTTCAAATTTCCCAACCGGTACCTCGCTGTGTATAGTTGAGGTTGGTGAAATCGCGTCTCTCAAGTTAGATAGAATTGTTATACCGATTCTGAGGTGTTTATCGGAGTCTAATTAAACGACGCTTTGTATTTGGGGTGGGCGGTGTTCAGATCGTATCAGTTCTTTAGAGCGGTGATTTTCCAACTGTTTGCTTCGTTGATCTCCGCAGAATAGCAGGATTAGCATAGTAACTATAATGTTGAAATTCGTCAAAATACTCCGGTTATGCATTGCGCATGTATTGATGTTTATCATCGATTTAGAGAATCCGCTGGCGATGGTCGTTTGAAGGTTTGGAATGAACCAAAAGAGGATTAAGCTAAGATGATTAATGATGTCAAGAATCAGAATACGAGAACGTAATACAAATCACTGGAAATAAATGTAATATGTAGTTAATGAAAGACGTGGCGAAATAAATAAAACGATTAATATTAATTTAAAATACACAGATCAAACAATCTTGTATGAGAGAAAGGTGGCGATTGATTTGCGCAGCATTATTTAACAGCAGCTAGCGAAATAATGGACAAAAGATTCGGCGGCAAACAATGTCGGTAGGTATTTGTGATTCATTTTATTTTAGGCTAATTGTAGAGCAAGAAGTGCGGTTTACAATTAATATATTAATACAATCGCGCATACTGTTATAGTCGATTTCTCGGTTTCTTTAAAAACTCAAAGTTGTCTTTAACGAAACAAGCACATTCATACACAAAAATACCTGGTAAGGCTAATACGTTAAAGCTTTTAAAGATATCCTTACGAGAAGCATTTCTTTTTAGACGGAAAACACTTCGTATGCAAGACTGCTGAAGAATAAAGATGCTTGATGCCTCAGTCGAGTTTCCCTAGAACAGGCCGATAACTCATAGCTATGTGCTTTTCAGTATCTGTTTTAACTCTTGAAATTAGACGTCTCGTCTAGTCTTTTCTAGAGTTATTACCCAATATTAGCATCACATAACACGACAGCGTACATTCTATTATCTCTGCCTTGTCGTATCCATAAACTCATTATTTTCAATTAAAATCCCATCTCGCAAAGCGCCGAAAAAACGACGAGTGGCGCGCAAAATTAATTTCACTTTTAAACCGAAACGGCAGCTCGCGCTCGTACGTAAACTTGAAGCTTGTTTACCTCGAGAGCGAAAGGAACATCGTCCCGCGAGCGAGTTTTTAGTAGTTGCGGAAAATTTGCGTTTACATGCTGCAGCGATACTCTTCCTTTAATAATTCACCAACGACGTGCCGCTCCGGGCTAGAAGCGTAATCTCGACTTAAATTCGGAGCGGGATGGGGGAATTCGCGTTATAATTCGGCATTTAACTAATTGCGTTCTCTTCTTCGCCGGACCTTGCCGCGGGCGCAACCGCCTGGCTCTTCGTTAAACGGTCGTATTTTGTTGACGTATCAGAGGATAACTTTTTTCTGAGTGTTGAGAAGGCGATTAAATTGGGTATAGGGTATGTGCGGTTTTGCTCTTGTTGAAAGCATTTCGAGGCTTTTTGGTGGAAGCGCTGGTTTTATAAAAAAAAAGTGATCTGATGTAAATTTTGAATAAATAATTTGTCAACATCTGACAATATCTCCACAATCTCTCGAGGATTTTTAGGTCCTTAAAAGCTAGAGTTTACTTTATTAACCAGCGATGAGAAAATGGGTTTCGTCGCTACTTTCAATCTTGCGAAGTATTGACGTAATAAGTTGTAAAAACAAATGATAGATGCACATCTCGCTTTTGTTAACACTGAAATAAACAACTTCCGCCTGCTTCGGACAATTTGTCAATATTAAAATGCGAATTTATCGTTCCTAACAGCCTTCCAATGTAAACTTTAAACACCATCCATTTCCGTTCTTCATTTTAATTTTCCGTTAAGTACGCCGTCTTCTAGCAACATAGCTGGTACATAGGATCGGTTTTACTCCTTCAACAGTTCTCCAACGATCCGCGAAAGGTATTAGCGTCAATTTCTAAACTGGTTTACGGCACTCCTGCGAAGTTACGAGCGCGAATCGCACTAGTCTATGCGCTTCTAGAAAGAGGATTTACTCGAAGTAATAACTCGGATATGCAAAATTGAGGCATAAATACTGCGGAGGGTTCGTTTGTGTCAACTGTAAATCCGACTAAGGTCGTTAGCAGCATTCTGTCGTATCCTCTATTAGACGTGTATTACTCTAGATAGATGGATAGTTCTTTTTCGTCTTATACTGGCGAAGTGCATAAACAAAACAAAACGAAGAGAAGAAATCTCGCATCTTTAGTATAGCTTCAGCTTATATTGAAATATTATTCTGTTCCTTTCATGGGTTAGTTAATGTATAGTAATTATGCTTTCGACTTCTGAAGTAATGGCAAAGCAATTTCCTACAAGCATTATAGTGTAATGGATTAAAGATTATTCTCTTCATTGTTGAATACTAATCTGCATTTAAAGTAAAAGGAATAAAACGTGTTTTTCTTTTTTAGTCGAGAACTAAACACCCAACGTTCCGTTCTTTTCATAAGATATGGCTATTACAAAGAACTTTTATTTTGATTGTGCTAAAAATGATACCAAGTACTCCGAGGTACAAACTATTTGATTAAAATCGAAACAATTGTGATCCATTGTTCATGCTTTAGTGTTCGGTAGCGCTAATGCAAAAGTTACCAAATGCTTAAAAAAATTAAAATGGATCTTTCATGCAATTCCTAAATCTTTTATAGAGGAATATTTTTTAACACTGAATTGGCTTATAAACGCTCAATGAATCTATTTGGTGAAAGCTTTTAGTTAATTTTATAGCTCCATAGTTTCGGTCTCCACAATCGAGAACCATTGAATGAAGTAGAATGACTCTTTGGCGAATATCTTCCAAATGCTAATACATCACATGACGGCATCACATTTATACTTTAACTTGAAATGTTTCGATTCATGGATAAGTCTCTTAAAGATTTTATTTTTTCGATTATATATTTTTGGTTAATATTACATAGATTATTGTCATTACTTACTCTATTCGGGTTCCAAATACATCGCTTCCAAAAGTTACTAACGATACTCAATGACTACGTACCTGAAACAAAGAGAAATATTATTCCTTACGACGAAATTTATCCGAATTTAATGGTAAAGAAGGATCTTAAAATGGGAAACTTCTACGAATAGAAATTTTAAAGTTTTAAAACAATAGCGTTCTAAGATATACAATTCAACTTATTTTTATTCTTTATCATAACAACTTTTATATTTTCTGAGGAGAATTTTCGATTCATATAACATTTCAAATGTTTCAACCGTTATCCAAGCCTCTTTAGTCGCCTTATCGTGAAGAGGTAACCATTTAATTTAACTCGATTCAATCCAGCAAGACCTTTAGCTTTACTGAACAGGAGAATTTTCGATTCAGCTTCATCATACAACTTTTCAAATGTTTCAGCCGTTATCCAAGTCCCTTCAGTCGCCTCATGGTTAAGAGGTAACCATTTAATTTAACTCGATTGAATCCAACATGATCTTTAGATTTACTGAACAGGAGAATTTTCGATTCAACTTGATCATACAACATTTCAAATGTTTCAGCCGTTATCCAAGTCCCTGCAGTCGCCTCATGGTTAGGAGGTAACCATTTAATTTAACTCGATTCAATCCACCGTACATGTTAATAAAAAAGAACCATTTCGTCATCGTTGAATACTATTTTTTATTATTGTTGCCAGAGTTCTAGCTTCGATTTCTGTGCTAATGGCAGGGACTTTAGTACACCTTTCGAAGGCGTAATCGACGTCCGTCCTATAGCAATTAATTGGCGATAATGCTTCACACATTACCTTACTGTCTATACTGAGACGCTAAATTTGCTCGGCTTAGAGAAAGTTCGAGTTATAGAAGTTTAAATTATGAAAATTCGGCTGTACTTTGTTTACTTTTTATCTTAGATTTTTTTATTTTTTGTTCTTCTAGCGTTTTCTTTATTATTACTTTTATTGTTTATTGAAGATTGTATACAGGTTTAAAATTTTGGCCAGTTGTTTTAGGTTTTACGTTCAAGTGTAATGACGTCACCGGAAAGGTTATTTCGCCAGAAAATGCATTTATTAGCAAACAACCGTACATACAACACAATAAAATTATTTGACAATTTGACATAGTTTTGACATCTCATACGAATGCAACGAAATCCTTCGTTTCAATCTTTATCGATATACTCGCAGTATGGCGAAGAAGTATTATTGGAAGGAAATTATGAAGCACAACGACGAACAGAGCGCTTGGGTGGTTATCCACAACAATGTCTACGATATCACCCCCTATTTGCTTAAGCACCCTGGAGGCAGCGAAATCCTGGTGGAAAATGCCGGCACCGATTGTACCGAAATGTTCGAAACGGTGCAACATAGCAAGAAAGCGAGGAGTACGCTCCAGGAATTCAAAATCGGCGAGGTTATGGACAACGACAGAAGTCCCAAGGGATGAGTTTGTGTTTCGCAAGTGTAGATAAGTGTTTAAGAATTTGCGTGCTGTCTAGGCTATAATAATGCAATGATGTTGGTAAAATTAAGGGTGTTAATGTGGAAATGTACCATGGCGTTTTAATCTTTAATTAAAATTTTAATAATTTGTTAAACTGCCTTGCTATAATAAAATTGTACATTTTAATCCGGCTGCTCATTGCACTGTGGTGAGTGTTTTGAGATCTTGTAGTATCTCTAATATTGCGAAGGGCAAGTTTAACAAATTACCATAACTTCCAATTAAGTGTAGCTTACGTTAACCTTTTAAAGAAGAAGAAGAATTCTCCGTTCAGTTTGCAAACTAATAGAGTCTCTGCCAAGTAGTATTGATAGAGGTTTTGCTTTAAATAATAGTGAGTGAATGATTAAATGTCTTCAAATTAAGCATGTTAACTCTTCTGGAAACGGTTCCGGGCGAATCCTATGCTGCTCTCGTTCATCTATCGGCGATCGAAAATTTATGTGAAGTCCCTCTTGCTCGAACATGCTTGTTTGCAAAGCAGGGATTTCTTCATACGTACCTGTTTCATATAATCCTTTTAGACGTGCTCTATAAGCAAAATGTCCTGTGTGGACATTATTAGTTGCAGAGGTATCATCACCTTCTGAGTCAGAATAGTCAACTAAATGTATTGGTTTATTGGGTTTGCGAGATCTTCTTTGCTTCATAGGCTGCAGTCGTGCCAAAACAAATAACAGGACTACCTTTGTAGCGTATTTTCTTTACCTACAGCTATGTAGAACTTTGAAAATGACATAATTTTGTATTTTTCAGGAATCCTTCCCGTTTACAGCTTGCCATGTGAAATCTGTAAGATGTTCTCCGATCTTCAATAAAATTTTCTAACCAATGTAGCTGCGTACGGCTATAACAGTTATGCTATGTCATTGCAATGGAGCGATTGATGTTTCCAAACGACATTCGTTTATATCTCAATATTACAGGGGATATAAAAAATGCGCATTAAATTTACTCGTCGTAAAAAGCTCCGAACAACGTTTAAAACAAAAATGACGAGTTGTTGCAGCTACGTAGCCAGCTGACCTTTTAAAACTCTGAAAATATCTACATGCATACAGACTAAGGTATCTCCTTTTATAGGTAGCACATATAATTGACGATGTAGTAAAAATGTTATCGCTGTTGTACGAACTTACGAAGATATACGCAACTACATATACATATACTGAGTGTCGTGAATTTTCTGTTAAGGATGATATTTTTATTATTTAAATTTTTATTCGATTGGAAGCAGAGGGTTTACCGTTCTTCAGTTGATTCTACTGAGTGGTTCGTTGCTATCGATTTTGTCTGATGGTTCTGCATCCTCTACATAGACCCCCGCCGTTTCTTCAGCACCTGTGAAGTGGTCCCGACAAATTCCCACCACCACTCTTCTATTTTCTTTTACTTTGGATCAATGACTATATAATACCCTATATTCGAAAAGAATTAAAAAAAAATAGGGATAGCTACATAAAAGATAAAAATATCTTGAGGAAGTAACCTCCGACACAACCTTCTTTAATTACAAATAACGAAGACGTCGTTCGTAATAAAAAATCTAGGACGACCGGTATAGACGACGGCATTCTTCCTCTTTTTATTGGTAGTAGAACATCGTCGAAATACAACGTCATTTTTCTACGTGTGAACGTGGCGCGTCTGCAGCGTAACCGTGCCCCGGCTGGTCTAGTAGGTCCTGTGGCTGCCATGCAGCCGTGCCAATAAAACTTTTTACACGTATAATAACCGAGGCCATTAGGCGACGCGTAACGTCCCATAAAATGTCAATGAAAATAAGCCAGGAGACACGATAGGAACTCGCTACCCCATAAACAGATCGTAAAATATCATATCTGGCGTATCGGGAAGGTATGTCGCTCGTGGTCCTCCAGACGAACTGTTTGATTTCGAATTGGAAACGCTGTTCGGTCGTATCCGTATAAGGTTCCTAGCGGTATAGTGGTAGCTCTAAACGGTACTGTTTATTAGAGACATGGACTTGTACGCGTGTATGCGTGTGTATAAATCTGTCATTGCTGTAGGGTCTTTAATGGTGTTAAATCGACGAAAGGTACGCGTTAAAAATTCATGAGGAGGGGCGTATTTTAAAGCTGAAATAGCGATGATGATGGTGCTTCTGCTGTTAATAATAGAACATCTGGAAATTTCCATAAATATCGTTGTTGTAAGGAAAATGTTGGCCAAATTTAGAGGCAAAACCGCGGCAAGCTTTTCTATGCGGCAAGCTTTTCTATCTTTTCTATTTAATTATTGAAATCGCTCAATCCTCATGGGTGGCGCGATCCTGTTTAGAAATTATAACCTAAAAAAAGATGATAACACGAAGCTAGAGCAAAAGAAAACAAATCTTAAGTAGTAATTTAACAACAAGATATGCAACCAGTTACTGATGGACGTGAAGTGGTTAAACCAGCTTAATAAACAACACGAATGTGATAACAACTCAAGTGCATCAAGACCAGCATTAAGTAAATTGAATAAAAATTTAGACTTGGTTGCTCCACATCCCTAAGGTGAGGGATGTCGAGAGAGAAGGTTCGGTAGTTCGCCACATTTCTGGTCTTGTCGATATTGCATCCATATTGGAACCGCTATTGTTTGTTATCTTTCTAAACGATTTAATCTCAATTTCTGATTTTATACAAATATGGTCGTGTCGGGCAACGATAGACGTGAATTGTTGGATGCTGTTGATGAACTTACTTTGGTTACTATTGGTTTAATGGCAATAAACTTTGATAATGTACTTTACAAATAATACAATTCAATTCAAAAATTCAAGGGAATAAAATTTTTTAACAAACACCGGAGTTCATTCCTATAATACAGGGAATCCCAACTTTGTAGGATTTTGCAAGTTGAACGCCGCAGTGTACCGTCTATCTTATCTACGTATCGGCAACAAGCTATACAATCTTTGTTTAACAACTTGATATTATTGTTGCTGCTGCTTTATCTGTGCTTTAGGTAAACATCTAGGATGTGGACGGAACGCCAGCAGAAGCTACGACAATGCGGCGGTTTTAACCCAAAAAAGTAAGAATATAGATTATGGCTACTAAGCGGCCCAGCTTTACAGTTCTACGTTTCATAATTGTTAATTCCACCAACTTGCTGATCCCTCAACCGATATCTAATTAGAATCACAGGTATACAGCCCCGTTTATCATTCATAACGGCCGTAAACGGCATTATCTCGCATTATATCGAGCCTCAAACAAATACCGGGCGTCGTAAAAGCGTCTACCTTCCATGTCACAGGCAAACGACCCAACCCCAGTGCGTCAATTGATTTTACTGCCACGTAATGACTGTATTGCTGCCACCGTCGCTGCCGTTGCAGACTTTCGGGCACGAACGCGTGCTGTTTACGGGTGACAATCCCTCCGTCCCGCCTACCCTTAAAGTTCCGACGCACTGCCACCCTTCGCACGGCCCCCGCACAACGTCGAACCACCCCGTTGCGACACCGGTCCGTGACACAAAAGAGGGACGATCGGACCCGACTACGCCACGTCGCCGGTAGAAACGAAAAGGTTACCGAACGCGATACGGGAGGATATATTTTAAAGGGGAAAAATTGCCGCTCCTAATCTAGACCGGACACCTCACGTTGGGTGACGTCGGTCACGGATATTGTATTTTTAAAAGAGACGTCAGTAGGTTAGCTCTTTTTTTCTCAAACTAGAAACCAGTACGATGAAGGGATGTGTTGATGATAATAATTATGATAAACACCTGTTGTGGGACGCTTCTGGAATGTGGGCTGTGATTTTAGGGAGCGCTGGGGTATTAATGGAATTTATGAAGTTCATTCATAAAAATGAACTCGCTGTTACCACAGCACAGATATATTGCGTTAATTGAATATGTTCCTGGCATTTTTTGGAAGTTAAGCAGTACGTTATAAACCGTATAACTAAAAAGAAGCTCCTGCATGTCTTGGATCATCGTCTATTTATCATTCTCCTATTAAAAATTGTTGTATTGTGGTGAAAATTTCGAATACGAAAGCTGCACGTTAATTACATTTGCACCAAGTATTCCGGTTACATTGCCCAGTGCCCAATAATCACAGAGCAAAGCTGCTCCCCGATAAATGATAAACGTGGCAAATCATTCTTATGTCTTCGTCATTCCAGCAGCAAAATTCCATCGCCCATTTCGATTCTCTAGCTATTCATCTTCTTTAAATGGTAATTATCGCATCGATAGCTATTAATTAATTTCATTAATTAGCCGGTACCACCGTATTGCGCACATCAAAGGAATCGATTCGAAGATCTCGAATACGTTCGCGGAGTCCGCGAGCCGTGTCGTGAAAACGAACGCGATCGTGGAGGAGAAGGGCGCGCGGGGAAAAATAAACGGTCCAAGAAGGAAAACACAAACTGCAGCATTCCATTTCTTAATTAAATTCCCGTCCGAGTTTATTAAACGCGTTCAATTAAAGAAACGAGAGAAAAACGAGGACGAAACGAGAGCAAACGTAGACAACGTAGATGCAGATGTGCTCGATGCGAAAGCGGGAGCGGGGGACGGGTATCAGGTTACAGTGTGCAGCCAGCGCCTAACAAGCTAACAACATTCCAGGCTGGAATCGCCGTTCCGTTGCGAATTTACGCGTATTGTAAGTGGATGTAATGGCAGCAAGGTTTTGTTACGGAAATGCGTGCTTCTCTGGCAATGTAAATCGTATTTATTTATATTGAGCAGAGAATAGTTGAAAAAAATTTTGACGGTAGGAATTTTTGATTATGTTAACTATGCCCTATTATCCTCTGCTTTATTTTAATTTCTTCTTTATAAAAATGTTATAAACGTGTTTACAAGAACAAATGAATCACAATGAATTGCAATACGTTGCTTTGCAAATTCTGGAACACTTACTACAGGGTGGCGCAGGGGAACGGGAAATTTTGAAATAACGTCATTTCCACGAATAAATTTATAAAACTAGTACATTTATGTTTTTACAATCAAAATGTCCAAAAGTGTCCCTTTACATTTTAAAGATGACATTGGAAAGATTTCCTCCCATTCGGCGTTCACACTCTAACAGCCTGTTATGAAAACTCTGGAATGCGCGGTGTAGCAAATCTTGGGGAATGGCAGTGATTTCTTGTTGAATGTTCTCCTTCAGTTCATGGATTGTCGCAGGTCGTGTACTCCTTGCCTTTAAGATACCCCCACAGGAAGAAGTCGCACATACTAAGATCAGGGGATCTCGCAGGCCATTCAATGTCACCGTTACGTGAAATAATGCATCTTCCAAACAATTGACGAACTGCTGCCATCGAATGTCGAGCAGTGTGTGACGTGACTCCGTCCTGCTGAAACCGCATGTTTTCCATGTTTCCAAGATTAAGCTCGTACAGTCTCGGTGTAAAGAATGTTTGAAGCATTTCAACATGTCGAGCGGATATTACTGTCGCTGCACTACCATCCTCACGTGCAAAAAATAAGGGCCGATAACACCATGACATAATACAGCACACCATATTGCGACCTGGTCGCTATGTAGTGGTCGCTGATGTAACTCATAAGGTTTGTCCTGGGCCCAATAATGAAAATTCTGTTTGTTTACGAAACCGTTCTGGTGGAAATGGGCTTCATCTGATATCCATATGTTACCAACGAAATTCGCGTCCTCGTTAATTTTGGCCAATATCTGCCTACTAAACTCCATACGTGACGCTCGGTCTCGTTCATGTAATTGTTGCACAATCTGCAACTTATAGGGATGGAAATGTAATTCGTGCGGTATTCTTTGTAAGCTTCGTCGCTTAATCCCTAACGTAGATGCATGCTGTCGAACGGAGCGGCGAGGACTTCTCTCGATTGTAGCTCTAACAGCCTCAATGTTCACCTGGAGCTTTCTTTTTCAAGACAGATTCTGTTTCTTCAAAACTACGCATCCGCGTTGTAATCGCATGCGCAGATGGGACACGCCCATGACGTCGAAGCTGGTAATGCTGTCGAAAAATCCTCTGCGCGGTAAGGCTGGACGTTCCGCACCAGTCTAACGATCCATGATTACTAAATGCCAATGCGTTCATAGCAATTTTGCGACGTTACGAACAACTATCGGCTCTACAGTGCTGACAACTGCAACGTTCAAAATTTCCCGTTTCCCTGCGCCACCCTGGATTTCTTTTGATAACAGATTAATTACCATTAATTTACACCGAACAATTTAGAAGAACTACAAGCACCCATTTAGAATAAAATAAATAATAATTAGTGTAGTTATATGCAACTATCGAAGTCGTCCATCCTGCATTAGGTAAGTCATTGTGCCTTTATTGAGCTCAAGAGCACGTTGTACCTTACCACTTGAGATCAGTACTCAGTAATATGAGGCGTGACCAATCGTCGCGGAATATGATTTGCAAAACTCGGAGTTACTCTCCAACAACATCTGGGAATCGAGTGAAGCTAGTGGTCTTTGATTAGGCTGGTGGTAAAGCCTTAAGACTTCTTAGAGCTTAACGTCCGAGTGCCTTGAATCCACGCTACAATAAAAAATTAGTACTTTGGCTATCCCTGTGCATGAAGAGTGAATGAAATCGGCTACACATCCTTAGATATGAGTCCAAGGACCTTCACCCAATCCCAGCAATATCTAGCCCTTTATTGTTACATGCAATACTGAGAACTATGAAGTTCTATATTTTATCTTTCTTTTTATACGATTTATTGCGGATGAATATTCGAAAGCGAAAATAAACGGATTTCAACTGAAAAATTATGAGAAGCTAATAAATTATAATTTCTTAGTTCTTTTTCGAGTATGGCACGCATTATTAACCGAAAAACATCAATTACACAACGCATCTAACCAAAAAAGAGCTAAAAGAACACCTCTACAAACAGCATCTTCCTTATCCCGTTCCTCTTGTCCATTTCCATCCATGGACAGATAAAATAACACGGTAATAATACGCTCTGGTTCTCTATATTTAGAAAAGTCAAGAAACGAGAAAAAAAACAGCGGAATGCGAATGCACGAGACCTCTTCTTCGCGCCTTATTTCTTCGTTTTCTCTCTAACGAACGCATATCATTCGGCTGACAAGGGTGACGAGTTTTTACCTTGGGAAAAAAAAACGATCTAGCGGAAAGTGTACGCTATGTCGTATTGCCGGCGCTCGTTGCGTATTTCAGCGTCGCAAACGGGGGCGACGCATAGGGAACGCCGTTGAGGCATTAATTTCGTAGCCGTAGTGGATGCGACATGCCACTTTTATTGGTCGTAAATTTAATGGAACTTAATTAAGTCGTTCTGGAAAAATAAACGGTGATACATGGATATTGTGAACGCTTCGTCCGGCGTTAATGGGAGTTATGACACGCGATAGGTTGATATCGATAAATTATTACGCGAATACGTAAATCATATAAAAGGTGGCGCTGGCATTCTAATATATTCAATGTATTTATCTATGGCGATGAGTAGGAGATATTCCTTTCATTTCCCACCTTAAAAGAAACGCTAGTGTGAGGATTCCAATTTTATTCATTTTCATTTCGCCACATTTCGAAAAACAAAGAAGAGAATAAACCATCCCGCCTTATACATATATCCCACTTGATTTATGCACGGAATGCATTAACGCGATTTTTCGAACCCCCATCAATTCCCCAACTATTCTCCTATTTCTGACGGATGCTTCTTCTTCTTCTTCTTCCTCTTTTAAATTGTCTCAATGCTAAGGAATTCCAGCTCTGTCATTCCCTGCGCACACAGCGTCTCGGCCGCGACCGCGGCCGCGTGTGAACCGGTCCGAATGGGCTCGTAAAATCTACTTCGCTGTAGGCTGTATCGCATTCCCCGCTCCGCTAGGTCGATTCATAAAGTAAAGGTGGCGATCGTAAATCGGCGGCCGCTGCGGCAGATCGTTGCCGGAGATTGCGCGTCTACCGAGGAATTGTTTGTTGCGGTTTTAAAACGGGCACTAAGTGGGGATTATTTGTTTTCTTATTTTGCAAGCAACATTTCTGAATGCGCGCACAAGCAAGCGACGCTCGTTTGATATTACTCATGTTTCTAGACTTTGCGAGCTGGCAGTGGTAAGCTTGTTTCCAGGTATACATATGTAGATAGGACATTCGTGCGAGTATGAGTGTCTTTTTTTTACGATTTACTTGGATTCGAGAAAGTTAGTAATTCCACATGGGTGTGCGTGAGATTGGCATTGATTAAGTTAACAAAATTTAATCAGCGCCACTGGATTTATCATCAAGTTTTCCAGCAATATTCTTCTCGTCTCTGTTCTGAGATTTCTTTGGAAAAAAAAAATAGCTTGTTTCCTCGGTTTATTTAATCCGGACTTCGTAGATGAGTGCATAGTTTGAGCCCTTTTGTAAAAGTATCTGAAAATTTTTTTAACCAGGGTATATATGTACACTCCGCCAAAAAAGTATCGCATAAACTAAAAAAGGGCATTTATACACCAAGATATCTTTATACGTTCACAAAAAGTTTGCCTCGTGTATGTGAACTATAAAAACACTAACAAAATCATGGAACATAGCTTTTTTTACTTTTTTTTTTCTAAAAGAACACATTTAGAAAAATGCATATGTGTAAGGTTTGTTCAGTTGTTTATTGAAAGTCTTCCTATGCGGACAAATTTTAAAGTGCGAAGTCAGAGTTCTGTACCAACGCTTTTAAAACTAAAATGAGCAATTTAACTTCAGAACAAGTGGCTGCTATAATTACTTTAATCGAAGATGGACGATCTCAAGCCTACGTTGCTAATTTGATGAACATCAATCAGTCAAGTGTTTCTAGAGCCGTAGCCGGATATAGGGAAACAGGCAATTACAGTAGAAGACCTGTACCAGGTCGTCCAAGATGTTCTACTCGCCAAGATGACCGCTATTTACTACTACAAGCATTACGTCGAAGACATGTTACTGCGAAACAATTGCAGAACGACTTGGCTAGAGTCAGAAATACTCGTGTGAGTACTCAAACTATTCGGAATAGGTTACGACAGAGTGGATTAAGAGCTAGAGTAGCTGTAACAGCCCCTCGTCTCACTAGGAACCACCGAGTGGCTCGCTTAAGGTTTGCCAGAGAACATATAAATTGGAACATTAATGACTGGGCCAATATACTCTTCACGGATGAGTCAAGACTTGGTCTTTACACCTCAGATAGGCGTATCTCAGTGTACAGACGAGACGGTGAGCGCTATTCGCAGTGTAATATCCGACCTAGACCTAATTTCGCTGGTGGCTCTGTTTAACAGGTCGTACAGAGTTAGTACCAGTAGACAGAGGTACACTGACCGCCCACAGGTATATAACGGACATTTTAGAAGAACATGTAGTACCATATGCGCCAATTATAGGAAACGAATTCATGTTAATGCACGATAATGCACGACCGCATGTTGCAATAATCGTCCAGGAATACCTTAACGATGTTGGTATTCCAGTTTTAGATTGGCCTGCGGTAAGTCCGGACATGAACCCTATCGAGCACGTGTGGGACCTCCTTCACAGACGGACCTGCATGGACTAGAAAATGCTTTCCGTGACGAGTGGGAGAATTTGGATCAGGCTTATATACGAAGGTTAATCGAATCTCTGCCGAACCGTATGCGAGCGGTCATAAGAGCCAGAGGTGGCTATACTCAGTATTAAAAGCTACTGTTATGACATTTTTCTTTTCAAAATTATAATTTCTCGTTTTAATAAAAATCTCAAGTATGAGTTCTCGTTTTTATTTGGCCTGTATTTTATTTAAACAATCATAGAAATTATATTTTAAAGCGCATTAAAGTATATTTACAACTTTATGCTACAAACAAAGATTATGCGATACTTTTATGATTCAAAACTAAATTATGCGATACTTTTTTGGCGGAGTGTATATATCTCTTCTCTTGTTCTTTTTAGGCACTTATTTCGTTTTGATGTCGTTTCTTGTAACACATTTCGTTTCGCTAACACATGCCCAAAGGAGAAGTTGAGGAAAAATATTCTTCCTTATTCTTAGCCTCAAGGTGTTGTTGAAAAATGTTGGGACTACTTATGATACATGCGTTCAGTATTTATTTGAATAATATGTGCGTGTTGCTATTCCTTTCGTTTATCGAATGCGAAGCAAAACCGGCATTTCTACGTTGCCCTTAACTTCTGTACTTGTAATTAAATGTAATGACTCCGAAGTTCCCCATTGTAAAACAATTATCTCTAAAAGAAATAATGATACCATTTCAATTAATTCTCACAAATTTATTCATACGAAACGTATTTATTTTCGTTCCCAAACTTATTGTTCCTCTAACCAGATTACTTCAAAGGTACTCTACACAGAATAATTAGTATAAAAGCTACAGATCGTTTACGGGGTCGAATTCCTCAGCAATTCCAAACAAACTCCGACAAATAAATTTCAGGCCACCACATACAATACAGCTCTCAAATGAGTTTACGTTAATCCCGCAGCGTAAGTGCGCTTAATACCTTAATTAAATCGTAATCCAGTGATTCTTTCTTTTTTTGTTGTAAAGTTGAGATACCGCTTGTGTAAACTCTAGTCGACGTATGCATTAACCAGGCAGTTGTCCATTAAGCGGAAAGTACAACAAATTACGAACATCAAATACACCGCCTCGGTTAGTAGGTGAGAATATTCTACAATGTGGAATGTAGAATCAAGAGAGGACGAGAGGAGATGTTTGTTTTATATTTTGCAACGTATTTACGGCAACATTTAGAAAAGTAGCAGACAGAGGTTGTAATTACACGTTGCTAAAGTCTCGTGTACACGCTTTAACGGTATGTCAACATCTTTCTGTTTGTCGGAAGATTACCCAGTCACTTTTACGTTTTATTCTGTTTAAAATTCGCGGTTTTTATTAATGTGATAAAAGCGGGACCGTCTGTACAAGACTAAAGTGTTGGGCAACGTGCTACGTTGTAAAACTTGAAACTTCTTATCGTTGTGTGTTTCGTATGACTCGGCTGTGTAATGATGTAAACAAAGACACATTTTTCCATATTATTTACATTTAGGATGACAGGATGGATGTTTGGAATAATGGTAAAAGAAAAGACTGTTGTTACATACATTTCATATGGAAAAAAGTATCGTCGTTTTGTTATTTTGTTAGGGACTGTATTGTTTACCATTAAGATGCAGGGGATTTTTTGCGGCGTCGTCCAAAGGCTTACATATATGTAAACGAGCAGCTCCTGGATAGATGCGCAGCATATTCGGCTGTAAACGCCTGCGTGAGAGAACATTATGCAATGCATGAAAAACGATTGTCAATAGCTACAACGCCGCTAAAAATCGCTTGTATGAAACTAGTCTTAGTCATTAATTTTCTGCTCGCTGAAAAGTTATTAATTTTTTTAAAGAATTTAGGAAGCCTGGCTGATGTTTTCCTTGTTCTACATCCAATCAGGCAAGCATATGCAAATATAATCGGCAAAGAAACCACTCATCTATTTATTTTTACAATGTCAGATACATAATATCAATAGTTTAAGGCGACATCGAGTTTGTATTATTTATTGTTGATTTATTGTTGAAAAAAAAAAAAAAAAAAACGGAGCAAAATAGGACAGGAGTTAGTTCAATGGCAAACTTACAACGAGATCTGCAAAAAGGAAAATAACCACGCCACGCGATGCGACGAGATCCTTAGCGGATTTACTTTAACAGATAATATTTCGTGGCGGCGATTACGTCGGTCGATGTCCAGGTCTCTGTGGCGTATTCGCCTTCGGCTAACGTTTACGTATCGCGTGTATATTATCCTCAAACCGCGCGCACACCATTCTCTCTCTAGCGGCGGAGCCCGAACAATAACATCGCAGCATCGAGATTGGGCAAATAGAGGAGGTCGTCCGCCACGAGATTACCGAACCACCGCACACGGTCGGCGAGTTTGATCTTTCAGTCGTCTTGGTCCGCTATTTATGTTTATATGAGTGTGTGCGCGTCTGTATGTTATGGAAACGTAGTTCTCCACGTTACGTATACAAAACAAACGTAATCTGATGTTCGTTTAGGAATGAGTCAGTAGAAGATTATAGCATTTTACGATTTACACGTGATTTTTGGCAAAAAAGTTGATCGCGCGTTATAACTAAAGACTAGACCGGTGATTAAAATGTTATGGCTATATAAACATATACAACATCGAGATGGTCAATAACCTCTGCTGCATGCGTCTATTCTAGTTTTGAGTTCTTTTTGGTCCGGAATATCTTTGAGTGGTCGTTAATTTCGATGTAATCGAAATTTTACTGATGATTTTGATGTTTCTAAATGCCGTCTTCCGAGAACGAAACTTTTCTATTGTATCTGAAGAGGAACTTTTGCAACTGAAGCATTAAAACATCAAACGACTTCAATGACAAGAACTGCAAAGTAGATCATTAACGAAGTGTATATTTTTTAACATTCTTAGAAATATACCACAAGCATAACAATCTCCAATGGTTGAAATACCTCCATGTATACTTTCACCAAACAAAAAGCAATAATCTTTTTACTAGCCTTACCCATTAGCACACGCTGCGCGTCGTTTAGTTACATGAGCTTGATCTTTACAAATAAGTCCTTTGCAGATATCACATAGCATGCTGACTTTCTGTTGACTAATAAGAACCAAATTTCTTGACTAAGAACCAAATTGACACCTCTCCATACTGCTTTTTGTTCAAAATTCAAATTGTTCAAGAGGAACTAATAGGAGACATTTGTCTGGTTATTTCCACTAACCTTTCGTTTATAGAAGAAAAAGAGAGCAAAATAAGGAAACTTATGCCTTGTCTGTTTATTTCTGTACATGGGACATTCCGCAGCATCAAAGACACGTACAAAGTTTCAGCAGCTCTGAATGGGATACCTTCATAGGTACCATAATGAAATAATTATTTTATTAATCTTTAGTTCTGGATATAGTTACAAGTTTATCATCCACAAGTTTGTATCAGAGCATAGTCACAATCTCCTTCTAAAAACTAAGCCTTTGGAGAACCTCTGAAAGAGATTCTTTTTCACGGCAGCAATGTAGCAGACATAAAAGATCGTACACGACCGAGTTGAATCAAATTTGAATTTTCACTAAATTAATTTTTTTAAGTTAAAAAATTTATGTTATTTCATTTCAATTAAAGAATGGCAAATCAACGAAATTCAGCGTTTATTGTCCTTTCGGTCTTTCTGTACCGAACAAATCGGTACGATTAATTTCATCTTCCTTGCTCCACAAACAATTTTGGATGGGACAAATATTAATTTGTTGATAAATCAGGAGGAAGTTTAAAGAAAAAGAATTTATGAGTATCTAACACGCTGAAATAACGCAAACGAAAGGCAAATAGAAGTTTCAATTAGTCATTTTAATCACTAAGCTTTACTTGTTTTCTACACACCTATTAAAATATACGGAATAACCTGATATAATACATTGCTTTAAAATCAATTGTACCAATCATTAATTAGTGTTCTGCAAACTAGCCATGTTGGATATCCCAAAGGTAAACAGCGCCAACTTGTAATAATTTTCTGGCTGATCCTAAGACACCGTGCTCTAAAGCTAAGAATTACAATGTTCTTCGTTACGAAACGACTATTTCTTGTTCATTTTTTATGCATAGCTGCTTAGAATGTTTCTTTTTTTTAATAAATTCGTTCTTGACATTCTGCTTTTTTCCATTCACGTAGTATATGTAATTCATTTAATATATTTACTACCATATATCATGAATTTACCTGAGACGTCTGTCATAAATAGTCTTCCGAATTTAATCAATTAATTCTGAAATTCCACCATCGAATTCCATCTTTTTTTCCCGCGTTTCATTCATATCGAAGAGCACTCCAACCATCCTCCGTGAGAAACTCACCGCTCGAGAGCCCCGGCAAAGATCGACTGACTTGGGTGGTCAAAACAGAGGGAGATCGGTCCATCATCTCTCGAAATTCTCGTGACACTGCGATAAAAAAAGAGCTCCTTCGACGGGCGCTCTTTCTTCTTCTCACTTTTCCTGCGCTCTCTTCCCCGCTCCACGCTAGATCTCTTCGCTCTCCTCGCTCTAACCCCCTTCCTATTTCTCCTTCGTTTCTCTCTTCTTCCGTTTTCTTACCTGGACGCGATGCCGCGCGTTCTCGGCTAAAAGAATCGGCCGTATGGGTTCGGAACGAGCGACGAACTCGTGGAATGTGCAGAATGTAGACTTGTCGGCCTTTTGATTCGTTTTGGAGCGCCCCGTCGCATTCCGTCGGGGGGTTTTCTCCTCGCTCTGTTACCTTTAATGCTAGTACATCATGAGCGTTTTAAATATTGGATTCGGCGTTGCTATGGGAGCTTCATGATGGATGAATTAAATGTTTCGGACTTGGAAAGTGAGAAAATCGCAGATGCTACAATGTATCTTCAACTAAAGGGAGTATTAACTTAAAATTTGTATTGCATCCGAGAGTACTCGGTAAATTCGTTCCAGTTTCTGTTTGTGGTAATTAATTTCGATAAAATTTTCCCCATTTATTTCCACGATTTTCCAAGTAGTAACTAAGTATCTGGCAGAGCTCTTTACTATCCATTAACAACATTATTTTGATATAACGCAAAGTGCTGGTGTTATCTTCTAATTTAGGATATATTAAATTAAATCGATTAATGGAAACCGAGTCCATTTGAGTCCAAGATATATAACTACTTTTCCAAAATAAATGGAAAACTTAGAGGAAGAAGTTATGAAATTTTATACTTCATGGAAGTTGTTGGGATTGTATCTGGCTTCACTATAATTAAAAATACAGATGCACACTGGACCACGACAGAATGAAAAATTCAAGTTTAGCATGTATATCCACTGGTTAATATGTTAAAAGTTAAAACACCTAAGTTAATCAAGGCAAAGCTTAATAAATATTGTGGTGAGCCTTTGCCTTCTATTAAAATAGTCTGTAACTGGCTTGCTAATTTTCGAAGAAGCTATTTGAGCTCAAGTGCCGTTGAATGTGCTAGATGGCTCATTAGCATGACTAAATCCATTGGAAAAATCCACAATATATTCTAAACATGAAAAATCGGCCAGCAAAAAGACATTTTCATTAATCTATGAGATGATTGTCGAAGCATATTTTGAAAAATTCGGCAAATTGTTTAGTTTGGGCGGTGTACACGTGTATTTCGAGCATCGAAGTTAATCGTAACCTTCGTCGCGATACATTCCAAAAAATACAACGTTGGCAACAACATTAACACCATTACTCATTCCGTTCGAATCCTCTTTTATGCTTTACAGTAAACCTCTCAATTTAGGTTACCCTTAATGTCTTCAATCCAAATCTCCTCCCTCCACACTGGTACTGTCTCACTTTCCAGCAGTAGACGCCGACTTGTCCGGCGTCTTTTGTTCAGTATCCGCATCGATGGTGACGCAATTTGCTGCGTTGGCAAGCTCCGAATTCCCGACCAAAAAATTCCGAATCTCCATTTCGTCGAAGTGAGTACAGCGGCGCCCGTCGACATATTAATCACCTCGACTTCCATGCGGAGGTTTAACCCTGTGTGTAGCGAATACGGCGCTTTGCAAGATTAATTCAAAATCAATGCCAAGCGTCATTTCGGCCGTCTATCGTCTGCTGTTCGCGTGCGATTTAGTTTACGATGAGCGTTTGGAAAGCTTCGCAGAACTCGTGGCGAATCTGGGACGGTTGAAATTATTTAGATCGAACGTGGGACGGGCGATCCAGTTTGAGGACCTAGATTCGCGATAGTTTCGTTTGTTTTTCTTTCTTTAATATCTGCCCTTGATTTTGTACTCATGAAAGTTATGCAGTTAAAATTATTATCGTAAAACTTTGCTCGTATTTTGGAAATTCCTCAGATCAATTCGGGTTTTAAAGTAAGATAAGAATAATAGGAGAAACCATGATTTAGGAGATTATAAGTGGAAGTAAAAAAGGAGTTGGTAAATAAACTTATCTTTAAAAATTAAAAAAAAACTTTAAAAAGGATATTTTCCAATCCTTATATATAAGGATAAGGATTGGAAAATATCCTTTTTAAAGTTTCTTGGCGTGACCACTTATGGAGTTACATGTAGATGTTTCAGCATTAGGGAAAAACACTAATTAAAAATTAGTGTTTCACAAATTAAAAAAAAATATTAAATATACACAGAAATTGATCAAAAATCGGACAGTTACAGAAGGGCATTAAAAATAAAATATTTAAACCAGACCTACTCAATGCCAGGTCTTGGGCTATGATATTGCTGGAAGGAGAAAGGTCAAGGAGATTTGCGAGAAAGATCATAAGCAATACCTTGGCAGAAGAAGAATTAAGCAAGAGAAGTAGAGAAAACTTTGGAATGGAATGGAAGGACATAGTTCGGCGCATAAAGGTGTAGAAATTAAAATAGTTTGGTCTATTTTTTTTGTCTAGTTTGGTCTAAGTCTATTTATTAGCGGTTGTATTATATCAAAACTATTTACGTCATGACGGAATCAGTTGAAATTATCGAAACCTCACAGCTTTTCAATGTAAACGAACTGTGTTTGTAGAAAAAAAATTTTCTCTAGTAAATTGCTTAAAAAAAAGTAACAAAATCGCATTTTTACCTCCCGTATCGTAAATAACTGTTCTATCCTAGAGAATTTCTTTCAAATCAAACAAACAACACAACAAAATACCTTTAAAGAAATTCACCAAGATATACATACGTTGAAATATCAATTCCATCCCTTCCCAGTATATCCCTTACCTTTCCTAGAAGCCAGCTCGACCGAGTCCTTAACCGTTATTGTTGTCGTTGTGAATTGCGTCTGCAACAAGGGTAACATGTGAAACAACCCGTATCCACCCCGTCTAATGACCTGTTTGTTTGCTATATTCTTTCACGGCAGTATAATAGTAATTCCCGACAACATAGTGAACGTGTGGTTTTTAGACGCCTTCTCTATCATTAGAAATAGGAGGCGCTAGGAGAGCTAAATATACCTGTTTCCGTGAGTTTTTAATAAATAGAATGTTAGGATAAAGTAACAATTTCTTTAGTACCGTTAACCTTTTCTCAATTTTGCTGAGATCTTCAAGTTCCACGGGAGGGTTAATTTATAAATCTCACGCTCAGGCTCAGACTTTTAAGTAAAATGATTCCTTAAGCTTATATTTGGAAGTTTAGAAAATAGAAGCGTATGTTTCATCTTAATATGGCAAAGAATTGTTGACTAAGGAATGAAATGCATTGTTTTCGAAGGATTTTCCACATCCCAAAATCTGAGTTTGACACCGGGGAAACTTCCCTTATTAGTTATGGGATCATTTTATTACCAAACCGTGTAAGTTACACAACTAAAATATGCGATGAGCTTCTAAAACTAAAACAAGAAAGAACCGAAGAAGCAAAGAGCGAAAAATGCGAGATACCGATCTGTACGAATATATGGGTCTCCGAAATATCCACACCCGTCGTAAAGTGGCGACTCACGAGGCTACCTGCGCAAATTGTCAGGAATTTATTTATATACGACGGTATCTATATCGTAAAAAGAAGAGACATTCCTCGCAGGTGTATCAAGCGAGGAGTCGTCGTCACCCCCGTTACCCCATCACACAGAATGAGAGAGAGAGAGAGAGAGTTTCGATTTCGAAACGTCGACATCCAATTACCATAGCCGAGGCTTTAATTCCGAACATGAAATTTATACGCAAGAATCATGCAAACAAGCCGTTCCGCGGCGCGGACGTATCTCCGAGAATAAACGAATTTCGTTTCGAAAGAAGAAAAAGAACGGGCGACTGTATCAGAGAAGCAGCGGCAGGTGCTTTGGCAGATGCTCCGCTCCGACGTAGTTTCTCTTTATTTTTGCTTTATTTGTTTTATATTCCGCTTTATCCGACAGAATCGAGAGATTTATAGGATCGAGTAGAGTGGCGAGAGAGAAGTAATAAAGGAAAATGACCGGAAAAATTATATACGGTTTATAGTCCTTTAATACAATTAAAAAAAAGGTAACGACTTGATGAAATTGAAAAATGCATTGCTAGCTACATCTAGAAAATCGACTCTTCCTCAGTTCAAATCGAAAACTTCAGTTCAAACAATTGTACGAGGGTAAAGTCTTAATTTTTCATAAACGACCACTAGATGGGGCTATTGAGATTTACTATTATTTTCATAAAATTTAACACTCGTTATTGTTACAGCAGTGACATGAGAGATCATTACAGAGTGATCATGCAAGAAATCGACAATGACCGTTTAAAAACAGTTGAAGTTTTCATTGGATGATTTTCATTCAACCTTTGATAATGTAGCATCATTACAAGAGGCTGTTTGCGACTGATTTGTAGAATTTTCGTGAAGGTTAACGGAAATGGGCTGTTATTTCAAAAACCATTAATGCTGAGCACAGAATGATTAAATATGATTAACTATGAGATAGAGGCATCTCTAGGCATATCACAGGCTGCAATACATTCGATTTTCCATGAATATTTGGGTATGAAAGAGATCTACTCACTAGGGGTTCCGTATAATTTGACCCAAGTACAAAAAAGGCTCGTATCAATTCAAAATAACATGTGATGAAACTTGGATATATTCCTGCGATCCGAAAACAATCAATTGTTTCGATGAATCGAATCCAATAAAAATTGTTCGTTCATAAAGCACTTCCAAGAAAATGAATGCTTGTTTGTCTCGTTGGATTGGACGTGTCTCAAGCCATGTTTGGAAAATGTCTCATTGCTCGTATCCATCTCATTTATCGCCTAACGGCTTCTTTTGTTTCCTATTTTTCAAGAAAAAAATGCGTGTTGCAAGAAGCTTTCAGAAACTATGAAGATGCCAGCTTCAGAAATAAAAGAAATCGAAGTGCAGAAGTGGTTGACTCCAAAACTGGACATTGTTGATAACCCTTCAAAAGCGAGTTAAGAATCAACTAGTTTCAACATTGTTTGTTGCCAACTTTGTATGCAATAGCTTCAGTAGGAATGAATCGTGAACCGTTCGGTTAAGCCCTTAAAACATTATTTTTCCACGGAAATCGACGGAAAGCAAACAAATCTACCGCTTCAACGTCTGGTAGAATATATGAAAATTGGTACGCTCCAAAGTAACACCCATAAATCACTGCAACCGTCTCTCTACAAACAGAACCAATTCCAAACCGACTCGTTTTAATTTCGTAATGCGTTTTTTACGGTCTCTCCCGAGATGCTTTCGTCCTAGAAAGATATTCCGATTTGTCGCTAAATTTAACAAGCGTTAACTCTTCTCGACAACTCCATCTCCGGATCGGACCGCGGCAATGTAATTAACCGATGCCCCAGTTGTAACTGCCGACGATTAACTTTGCGCGTTAAGTGTACCTAATAAATGGCACGAGATTCCGTCACCGCTCGCCCTCCAATCCGCTTTCGGGAGGCCAGACGAAGCGATTTGTTTTTATTTAAACAAATTAATGTCTTAATTAGATACGTACATTTCGACTGGTAATCGGAATTAATTGCTTGCCGTGCTTATATTCAGATAACTCAGATAAATGCTTGACAGATGCATCACGTCAATTGAGTTTATGCCACGAGCAGTAGAGAGCGTTGTAATTCTCGTAATTTGTTGATTATTGGGCAATGTAAGGGGGGCCGTAATATAAGCTGCCATTAGCTTTTCTCATTAGCATCTATTGACCCAGAAGCGTATTTCGCTTTTAGCGCATGAATAAGTCTGGATTGATGTGCAATAATAATTTGCAATCAAAGAGTCTGACGCCATGCTCGAGAGTGTTTGAATAGAATGTGAAATGAAGACTGCACAATGTTACAGAAGGCGGTATGGCAACAATTCCATTTACATCGCAATGTTGGGTGTGTTTAGCTACTGATCCGAAGCATTTTAAATTGAAAAAGTATGGAAAATAAAGCAAAAAATAAGTTCAAGCAAGAACAAGCCCAAACGCGTTGTAGCATTAATAACTAAGGAAATACACACTTACAAAGACATGCAAAGAACATAGTAAAGTAATTTTAAGATATGTAGTTACTTTGCAAATTTACTTTACAAATTGCAATGAGAAGTTCCAAGCAAATGCAGAGGCTAGAAAATAGGCTGAGGGCACCAATCTATTAAAGGTTATCGAAAGCGTCTATTTATAGTTTTCAATGTGAAGATCGCTTCTAGGCTTTTCAACGATCAAAATAGAACTTTCAGTAAAGCGCGCAATATGTTTTCAAAATTTCTACGAGCTGTAGCTGCTAAACCGTATCAGATAAAAGATGAGGATTGCGTCGATGTAGCTTGTCGAGATCTTCAAGCAAATCCTCATTCAACCGTTCCACGTTTACGGTTGGTGAGCGTTAAGGATACTAAGAAATTAGAAGAAAAATGTCGGAAGGTATCCCTTGTTCCCCGCATTAAATATTGTGCACGAATACTTTTCAATATCGGTGTATATCCAAACGTATAAGACGAAATTCCAATAATCATTAACTACACACATCAATCCTAATTTCCGCCCTGTCGAACAAACGAAGATCGTATCGTGTTTGTCTCGAAAGTTAAAGTTCGTTATCGGTGACGTGATAATAATCGTTTCTACAATTTCCTCCCGCCCCGTCAAGCGAAAAATGGACGCACTCACCGGCGGCTAAAATAAACACGAGATAGTAAAAGCAAATAAATACATCTATCCAAGGTACGACGGCGAAATATATAAATAAACTTGATTTTGAACGCGCCATCCTTTGGATAAATTTATTAATTTACTTTCTTTGCAACTTGAGCGAAATAATATTTACGCACGTACGAGTACGTCGCTCATACACGGATGTAATTTGAACCCATACGAGGGTATGATGTAGAGAGCTAATGAAACGCCGAATTCCAATGGAGGACGAAGGCCAGGTCAAAGCGAGCATGTAGAGGAGGAACTGGTTTTAATAATCAATGATTTTGTTTTCAGTTCGTTTCGATATTAACATCTGCTGGTATGTGAGATACGCGTACATAACTACAATTGAATGATCCAGGAAAAGCGTTGTTAACATAATCAATACTATAATGTTTTTATTGGTTGTGACCAATAATAGCTTTGATATCTTGTTCTTTGTTAAGGTTATGCATATTATATCATCTAGATTATCGCCGTTGCAGATTATAATACTTTATTGGCAAGTCTACAAAAAAAGCTCCGAATTTGGAGTTTCAGATGTCTTTCCATCAGAAATAATAAATCAAAGAAACGGAAAACGGAGAAGCAATTGGGCAAAAGGATTCAAATTTTGTGATACATTCTTGCATTTCAACAATCAGAAACATCAGATTGAGTTAATTTGGGGTAGTAAATACCCGTCCTGTGTGGGCGGAGAAGAAGATGGATTTCTTATTTTGTTACCACGCTTTATATTCAACAAACTCTATTTTTTTTTTTTTTTTTACAAATGTTAAGTCTTTCAACATTCAATTTCAATGCCTTCAAAAGGACGAGAATTATCGAAGAATGTCAAATATTACCGATTTTGGTATACCTTGCTAAAGATCAATATTTACAAAGCCGATACAGCTTGTATTCGATATTCTCACAGATAACTTAAAAAATAGAAGATATCCCCGCGATGGTACATCCTAAAATATTCAGATAAACCTTCTAGATGAGCGCATTCCTTCCAACATAATTACTTGTGAGAACCATAAAGCCCGAGTATCACCTTATATTACAGCGAAGCATAGGCCCGTGAAAACCGATACCTTCGACGTTTACTTTCCTTTTTCTTCGTCCGTTCTCCTTTTCGTCGCTATCATACCTCTTATAATTCTAGGTTCTTCCGTACGGCTCCAAGCACGATAGCGGAACACGTCATCCAGTTACGTGTCTGAACGTGTTGCACGTTGGAATTCGGGAGGCTCTCACTACGCCATGTAGTTACCCGAGTAGCAGAGCTTTTCGAGTACAACCCGGCCAACACCTTACTACCTATAACACTGGCGTAAAGAACAGGTAAATCTCGGCCGCAGGTAATTTGTATTCGCCGCGTAAGGAGTTGCTTGTTCTTGACACCGAAGGGTACAAAAGAAATTCGACGATGCGGGAATAACAATATGAAATGGTCGTTGACAGACGCGCCATCATCGGTGCGTCTAAATCTTTAAGATCTTTCATTGAATGAAGTACGTGAGTAGCTCTACGGTATGCTGTAGCGGTATGTTATGCTCTATCAGAAGTATGTATATATACAAGAGAACACCGATAAGATTGCCTTATTTTCGAAAATCTTAGACGCCCTGTACATGTAAACCTATTTATTTTCAGATTGGATGGCTATTTTTATGAAACAAAATCGAATACAGAGATTTTATCCATTTTGATAAGTGCGCTAATGTAAAAACATGTCAGGTAACACTTCTTATTGCTTTACACCCTGGAGGAGTTGATTTACGATACAACTAACATCGCCGAACAAATCTACAAAGTTCAAGGAAAATAAATGATCAACTCGTCTTTGTACGAGCGAATACGAGAATTCGTAAGTAACAAGTTTAAACAACGCTCACGATAACTTATCTCGAGCCTATCCCATCCACATCCGAGCGGCAGAGACAATCGTACGAAATTCGCCCTTTAGCGGAAAGTTGTGACAGCGGTGATGAATACATTCGTTCGGAGACAAAAGCCGAGCGAAACCTACGGCCCTCATAGACGGCGCTAGTGTCGCATGTGGGACCTTCGTCGCCCGACTGCTCAAATTGCCGGGGTAGGGCAATATTTTATGTATTTCGAAATGGCACTTCCGTCTGGCTTTCGTCTCTTCGCCCTTTTTTCTTCGGCAAAGCATTCACTGCTTGTCACCGTTACGTTGTTTGGAGTTATTCAAAGTGGGACCGAGTGGGTACGAGGATTAGCTATAAAGTTCGTGGGCTTGGCTTCGCACTTTCATTGATTTTTGCACATTTTTGTAGATCTAAATGGAACCACGTACAGAAACGGGAACATACAGAAATACTAATATTAACATATGGACGTTTTTTTTTTTGCGCTATCGCTCAGCACGGAGGACCTGAGACTACTGGCAGAATTTCTGATAGGTTATTTAACTCCAAACCAATATTTCAGCAGCTCATTCTTTGCGTCTGTTGAGATCACAATGATCAGTGGCATCCGTGCCATTGGAGGCCTGTAAATAGTGATAATAATAATACCGAGAAAGCTGGCAAATCACATGAAGAAGGATGTTCGAGGATGTTTGAAGATTGCTCCGTAAAATTCGGAGAAAGCTTTCTTAGTTGAAAATCTAACTCTACAAAAGAATCTGTCTAGTTAGCAGCACAACACGCCGACTTAAAATTTGATCGCCCCATCTATGTATCATTGTACAAACTCTCCAGCCAATTCTCGTATATACATGGTTGGCATGATTCGAAGCAGTTTAGATCAAAATCATTCCGTAGGTGTTACTACTATTATTTGAACAAGTGGAAACCCATTTTATTCTTTGGCAATCGCGATCATTTACATACGTAGGTACATACATATTATACATATACTGAAGTAGGTGTATTATATATATTATTCTCATTCCGTTTTGTTATTGTGATCGAAATCGAGTTCAACAGCCTCTCTTTTGAACTTGCTTCAGTCGATGTTTATAGCATCGAAAAAATAAAGAGGCTAATGTTTTGTTATACTTATGTCCTAGGCGGCGTTATAACGCGACGGCGAAGATTTCTTATCATCGTAAATGCGGTGGAATGAGGTCGCCGCTTTTTTGCCGCGATCGGTTGTTATGGGAACATTCAATATTGCGTTTCGCGTTTGATTGCAACTTAACGATAATGACGTGTAATTAAATTTACATTAAGTGCGGAGTGTTTTTTCATCGCATTTATGTTAGATATAAAAAGGCTGATATGATTAATGACGGATGATTGATCGGACGAATATGAATATTATGACTTAATCGTAGATACTAACGAAATGAATGATATAATAGCACATTCCTCCATTATTAAATAGATGTGTCCCCGATAACGATTATAATAGATTGTCTCAGAGTCTTGGAATTAATAATAAAAAAAAAATGTAGATATTCGGACATACAACGCTGGTAAATGTGTTCGATTGAACAAGTAAAGCGTCGGCATAGAAAGTATTTTTTTCTATTTTGCATATTTTTCCGCGCGCAAATGATCGTTGTAACACGCAACATTTTATTATTTAATGTATCCCTAAATATCCATGATGCATCTCTTTCAACCCTTCAATGACACGGTGGTTTCAAAGTAACACGAGCGAACGGGCGAAAGCTGCCAGGCTCATATTTGGCTACATCTATAGATGATACGAAGTTTCGGTCAATTTAATATGTTACCAATACTTATTGTCCTTCTGATTGAACACAGATGTCACTTTGATTAAGTAAAAATTAAATTGCGAAAGCTTAGTGACTTAAAATCCAATCTTTTGGTTTTCTTCGTGCCTCGCCTGATGTTGTACAGCCGTACTCTTATTCAACTAAAATTTAGAACAATTGTTTCGGGAATGTCTATATTCGCATTGTTAAAGTAGGACCGAATAATATGAGAAAATGTTTTTAATCTAACATACCTTCTTTTATCCTTTCTCTGAAAGTATCTACTTTAATCGCTCAGATACCTTAAAACATCCGAAATGGTTTCTTGGTCATCTACACGGACAGATTTACATTCTTTCTCATATAAATGAGTTCGCAACGGTTTAATTCTCGAAGTTATGTTCTTAATTAATTTGAGGTTTTCTAATTTAATATCATGTCGGGCTTTCCGTAGAAATAATTGACCTAAATGTTCTTTGAAGCGCCTATTTCGTATGTTCGCAGCAAATGGCGAACTCCTAAACTGAATGTACATCAAGTACCTATCAATTTTTTTTTACAAGAAATTCGTTTTTTCCGCAGAGCCAAAGGCAAAAAGGGTGGCAAAAACGAGGGATATGCGTTAACTTTGTATTCGCTGCCGCGTACGTTTTTTTCTTTCAGTTTCATAACAACTTGACCCTAAAATATCAAAGTTTACGGATATAGGGTGCGTATATCTTATTAGGTTTCCAATACGAAAACTGTTTACCTTTCTGTCACGAATGAGAATCGATTTTCCTTCTTTGTTACGCACATATAGAATAACTCGCGTGTAAAATTCATGGTTCGCGCGTCCTCTGCGCTTTTTCTTCCTCTTTTTTTCTGAAGAACGTGCCGTGTACGTTTCCATTTGCGAAAATTGAGATTGAAACAGGCAAAATATTTTTATACGGATGTAAAATATATTAAACAAATTCGTACCTGTTTCTCGAAGAACACGCTTTTCGCGTGTGGTAGCTTCCTTTATAAGGAGCAGCATTTGAAATTCGTTTCGAGCGAAGAAAATGAGATTCTGAATTTGTTGTTTTCTTGTATAACAAATTCCCGTCTTATTTTCGTTAGCATCATCTCCAAAATTTGTAACATACGAAGGATCGCTTTTATGTTCTCAATTTCAATTTAATTTTTCATTTTATTGTTTTCCGCCACATATGCCTTGAGAACGTGCTTGATAATCTACAATAGCATTAATTCTAATATAATATCCCGTTAACTATCGTCGTGTCGTCGTAATATATCAAGGTTATAAAAATAAGACATGATATATGTGTAATATTCCACCTAGTTTCACCGTCCTTTTTTTGGCTGCATTGTTTGGCTGCATCCTGACATTGTACATTTGTAGTTATCATTTTGGATTTTTTAACCAAATATTTTATTGTGTTCTGTTGCTTCACGATAATGCACCAGTTCACTTCAAAAGTTGCCGTTGTTGAATTTAGCTTCATAATTCTGACCATGTACATCTTCTCATATCTGACTTCCTCTAACTATTTTTTGTATCTAAATCTCAAAAAAAAAAAAAAAACATTAAGAGGAACAAAATTTACGGGTAATAACGAAAGGTATTTTGTAAACAAACCAAAACAGCTTTTTATGATAGATTAGAGAAGTTATTGAAACACTTTTATCCATTTCGAAAAACAAATTTGTATTTCTGTTCTAATTTTATTTTTTATGCCTGGACTAGAATATAAAAGCGACCCTTCGTAGGGTAAGTATATAACAACAACAATGATGATGTAAATGTTAGGTAAATATGTTTGTAATTAAACGTATTTAAACTATGGGCAATTACCCAAGGTGTTTATTAAGAAATCTATTCTACTGACACCAATTTACACCTTGTTTTTTGCTTTTGGGTTCAAGGAAAACACAATATAACTGTTACATTAATAAAGACATCGCTGTCTTTATTTAGCCTTAAAGTGAGATTAATCTTCGTAAGTGTTGTCCGTTTAACAGTATGTAAAGGCTCTGATTCGGTCAAAGCGTTGTTTCAATTGAATGTTAAACGATTCGAGTTAAGTAATTTAGTGTGGCTTCTAACTGCTATTCCAAGGGTTTCCTCGAGCGAAGATGAAAGGTAGCCTGAAAAGTTTCAAGCCTCGGCGTGATGATGTTGCTACTCGTCAAAAATATTCTGAAGTAGATGGCTTGCACTAGCATTTGCCATAGTGAAGTTTTTGGCAGTTGAAGTTAAACGTGGTCGTATCAACTTGGTCGATGATGAATATTCAAAAACTGCAATCACTACCGACAACACGGAAAAAACCTCACTAAACGGAGTTAAGGGTACGGACATTTTCGACGAATATATGTTTATCATATGTTGACTGAAGATTTGGGCACGAAAAAGCTAAGTGCGCGTGGAGTGCCGAGCTTGCTCACTCACGTCCAAAAACGCACGCCAATGAACATTTCCAAGGTTCTCTTGAAGCAATTTAAACGGAATAAGTCGCATTTTTGCATCAGCTAACAACTGTAGATGAAATTCCGATACATCGTGGACTGCGAAGGACACCGAAAAAGGCGAAGCCGGTTCGATGAGATAATCATGAATTTGTTACGGGAATCGCGATAACGCGGGGAAGAAAAGAACTAAGATTAAAGTGGTCGTTGGGAGTTCTCACACATCCTGTTCGCCAGACCTGATCTCCAATAACCATCACTGCGCTCCAAATTTCGTTGGAAGTACGGAGATATTTATCGAATAAAGAGATCATCATATTCATAAATACCATTTTGCAGAACAAGATGCCAACTACTACTTGAATGGTGTAATTAATAGGAGCATCCTCGAGATAAATGTGTAGACTTACATTGAGACTATATTGAGAAATGACAATTGACTTTGAGGAAAAGATACTTGTTTATGTGTTAGGCTGAAAGTTTTCGGGACTACCTTCGTATAATTCCAGAAAATAACGGATTTATTTGCCATAGCCAACCGAAAAAAGTACACAGTAAATGTTATTTTTCTCCTGTTTAAACTTTGCACCTGCTATAGTTCATAGTTAATACCTTCCCCAAGCACTGACCAAGTACAATGTAAGCGTGATAATAAAACTTACGAGATTTTCAGTTAACTACGTGTAAATTTGACTTAACACCTTTAAATTCCCAACGATATGCGTTCCAATCAATCTAAGAGCCCAGAAATATTTACGAAGAGCGCATCGTCTCGACCGATGACGGCCGTTTCATTCCACGTACATTTTCGGAGAGGAATCATATATTTGTCCATCCAATTAGACCCGTAATGTGTCGCCTCCATAAAGTCAGATTCCTGTAGACTGTAATAACAACGTTCGAAGAGGAGTCTGCTAGCAGCGCGACGTTCTCGAACGCTTGACGACCACCGGAGTAGTTGCTACGTCGTATTTAACAGAAACGCTGGAAATACTACGGAAGGGCGTAAAAAAGCCATATCGGCGGTAATTTGTCTCTCGGATGGCTTCGAGGCTAAGTGAATGCAATCTTTCCGGACAATTTGTGAAGGATTTGGAGTGTGAAAAGCGATAGCTTTGTTCCTTGATGGAGATCCATCGTTGATCGTTGTCTATGAAGTGGGGAGTTAATTGTTTCTTGTAATTGAGATTCCGAGAATAGAATGAAAAATAAATACTCTCGTCTTACATAAGCAGGTTGATAACTTTTAAATTAAAAGTAGCTATAATAAATACTCATTAAGTTCCTTGTAAGACAAGACTATTTACAAGAAAAATATCAACGATAGATTGTCAATTACTAATGGTGTTGGTTAACATTGATTTTAGATCTCCCGTATCAATGCTGCCAGCTTCATTATCGATAATTTAAGGTAATTCGAAGTCGTTATTTCGTACCGGCGGATGCGTAGGTTGGTATTATTGCCCGGTAAAACACAGGCGTTCAATTCAAATTGATTGTAAACGCTTAGCGACTTCCCGATGCTAGATATTAGGTTACAATGTTGTATAATTCGATACCTAATGATGTTGCACTGCTCGATAATTTGCTGTTTGGAATGTTATCTTTTGTAGATGCGTAATGATTATCTTGTTATTTTAACATGCCGCTTTGGAGAGAGTTTGGACCAACGAAACGTATACTTAAAATTAATCAAGATGGATCAGAAGAAGATGCAGTTCGTCTAAAATATTAAATTAAAATTTAAAAAAATAAATAATAAAAATAAAAACAAATCAAAAATATCAGAAACACCATCGGTTAAGATGCTGTTTATAAAAAGCTGGATTCAGACCAAGTTGTAGCCAATGTACGGTGCAGCTCCATCATGCTTAAATTTTCAATCAATATATGATAAACTCGTTCCGGTGAAATGCTCACTGCTTCTCTCTAACATAACTTGACGTCGTCTCGCACTATTACACTGAACATTTTCGATGTTATCTATAGTGATTATAGAATTTGGCCCTCCCAAAAGCTCATCGACAACCAAGTTGGTACAATCATATTTAAATCTTGAACCATTGAAGAAACCAGATACGTTACACCAAAATGGTCGGAAGGAGGGCTCGTTTGATTTCTTAATAAAAGAAATAGTTGGTACAAACGGAACATCCTTAAAAAATGTTCCGTTTTTACTTTCAAATATACTCAAATCTTTGATAAAAATTCCAGCTTAAAAGCTTCGACCATAGCGTAAGCTTACAAACAAACGAAGGAAGAACATCTTGTTTGTTTGTTCATTCCAATTAAAGGAATCCCGCGTCGTATTAAACAACATTGCGTATCGCGTTCCATATTATTACTAATCCGATTTGATGTCGAAAGGACACCTTGACGTTCGAATAATTCCAAAATATTTGCATCATATTTTTAAGTTCACGGCCTTATTGCAACACCCTTAAACGCTTGATACACTCTTCTATTCGGATCCTTCCGGAAAAAATCTAAAAAATCCGCCCGATCTAGAACGTTTCCGACGTGTGCCCGCATTATTGCGGGGCTAAGTGGGCGCATTTGACATAGTCGCGGAGACCCGTTCTCATATTAAAAAAAATCCGACTGGGTACCCTCGTCCGCAATTCGGACAGTTTAATGCGGCGAGGTGTCACCCCTTTATATCGGACGGAGGCTCGTTCGCCGTTAGGGGTTGAAATTTCAACGTTCGAACGTTGCTGAACTGAAAGGGGCCCTTGCAATACGGCTCGTAGCGCGTGTGCCTGTCAGACACCCTTAACACTATATAGCAGCGACGAGGTAGGGGAGGCGGGTTATTGGGGTTATATACGCCTAGCCGTAAAATTAATAAAACTGCCGTAAAATACATTATGCGATATATAACATTGCATGCATTGGACGATACGGAGTGAAGCGTTAAGTTTATGTTCTGTTTATAAACTAGTAAACACGGTCGTTATTTTCATAGGATGTCTTGATTTGAGCAGCGTTTTAGATCCGGATATAGATGCTATAATCCGTAATCGATGCGTGCGCGTTAGGGAGATGGTAATAAACTGTACCTAGAAGCGATGCCGTTCTGTAGGTGGATTGTTTTGGTTATTGGTGAGTTAAAATAGTGTCAAGAGCGGTTGTTTGTACAACGTGTTTGCAAACATATTGGATTATATCGCGATACGAGGTTATATTTAGGCAGTACTATACAGGATGAGTCAATGCCGTTAGCAAAGCTTATTTATTCTCCAAGCAAAAAATATCACTTAATAACTTTGTTACTCGTTCTTCGAGCATCTTACCGAAAGCTTTCAATTAGCCGAGATAATCAAATTTATCTTCAAAGAAAGATTCCCATACCAAGATAAGCACTTCAATTAGCTTCTAAAAAAGAACCAAAACGTTGATATCGATTTCTAACCCCCAACGTCGAACAGAGAAATCGTCTTCACGCCTTTTATATTCCAGCTTGCGAAATGATTGACATTCCACAGATAACATTCGGGACGATTCGAATGCGTTTTGTTCGAAAGAATACTGTTCTTTTGTCGCATCATTGTGTTCGTCGCTTTATATTCTTCGGTTGTTCAGGGCGAAAGACGTGAAAAGGATCGGAAACCTCGAAAACGCAGTGGCACGTCGAACCGAACCGTTTCGACGTTGGAAAAACTAATCGATGATCGTACGATTACACAACACATCCTTTGTTAGGGTGAGAATGCGAAGGCGGCGGCGACAGAAGCGACTAGCTCGGATACGGGGACGGAAAGCAAGGAGAGCCTTTCTCCCGCTTTCAAGGTTACCCTTACATCTCTATGAAAAACCTGCGTATGTACGTGTGTGGGTCGGCCGTCTTTCACACGATTGAAAAACTAGGAGAGAAGACAAGAGGATGGACGCTGTAAAATATGTGGGGATTCTGTCGGTAGCATTCTGGTGTAACGTGCTGCCGCTATAGCTTCCATCTAATGCCCACACGTAAATATAGTGATCGCCAAAAGTTTTAGCATGTTAATACTGAGATTCCAGAACGGTTTTGGACGGCGCAAGTGAAAAATAAAGCTTATCGGCGTTCAACGTTCAGAGAGAAAGATATTGAGAATAACCACTATAAATACTTCCAGTACCAAAGTTCTAAAAGTTCTCTTAACATCCTAAGCAATTAATGTTAATGAAGATAATTAGCCAAAATTTCAAATGTTTCTCTTCGCAAGACTACGTGCTTTTCCCAGGGGTTCTCCCATATCTTTAATCCGTCTAAACAGTAGCTTTTGTTCTGGAAAATACCGGTTTACGTATGTAATGACCTCCTCATTCTATGGAAATGTCTGTTATCCGGTCGACTTTTTGGGTCTAGGTAACAGAGAGACAAAATTGTTTGGGGACCGGATCTGGTAAATAGAGTAGGTAAATGAACAACCTTTTTCTTCAATTGCGGCCGCTTCTTCTATAATTCCTATCATTAACTTGTTAAGAAATAATGCGTAATATGTCTACCTTAAAATAATTCAAGCTAGAGAAATGGGAAGGAGGAGACCAAGGTAAACATGGTGAGAAGAAGTAACAAACTAGACATAAAGCGGACAGGTGTACCCCGATTCGCAAGGTATAGAAGGCAGTGGAAGGACACATCGACGAACTGCTTGCTGGAATTGTTTTGCATCCATTTCACATTTTGTTCATTATTGGCATAATTTTGATCTTTAATTATTCCTTTCATTTTATAAAATCAGGGTGAAGGTCTGGAAATGCTCCCGAAAAGTAATATTTTTCTATTGCATATGAGAATTTTACCTTTCGTGATGCTAGAACTTCACCTTGTAGATGCACCAAAACATGTAAGGTGGATTTTTTCATTCTTGTTGTTGCTTGTTAAATCAGAAGCATTCCTTTACTTATTCTCTGGGACTGAAAGAAACTATTCAAATAACATGGTCTAGCTTAAAATTAAGGAAAGTAACTGTTTTTCCTCTTCCTTACTAATTTTGTCAACATTCAATAATATCGGATCTTTATTGTTTGACGATAGCTAATAACGTTTATACTTTCCCGCCACTAAAAATTGATGTTGCTACAACAATGTGTAAGATTTAAATTTCCTTAAGACCTTCTTTAGAGTAGCTCTGAGAAAATAGTATTTGGCAACAATGAACCTACTTCAAAACATTAAATATTCCAAATTTCATAGAACTATAGACTTTGTACCCTCATCATCTTGTACCAAAATCACCATTAACAAGCCAGTATAAGCGTAGGGCACTGTACTCGGCTACTTCTTTAAGGGTACAACATAATATCGTAGCGTCTGTAGCGAAGAAATTCCTCCTCTTCCGAAATTGCTGAACGGCTCTTCCGTTCACCTAGGGACGATTACTGATGCATTTATATTCTAGTCGTCGCCCCCACGGATTTTACCCTTGTATTGTGCGCGTACGCGCTGGAGACCACCGTCGGCAATAGCTCGTGCTTCACCCCTAACAAAACAGCCACTCGAACGACACCTCCTCTATCGAGAGAGAATAGGGCATGTAGAGGGTATCGAACGTGTGTCGGCTGATAGATTACGAGACGCGGAATATACCGTTGGGTGATATTATTTCTTCTTTTAACGTTGTTAGGAAGGGTATAAAATGAAAATGTGTAAATTTGGGTAGCTCAATCTAGAGAACCAACATTAATGAGCGAATCGTAAAATATATACTTTCGCTAACGACCTTGACAACGTATTAAAAAAATTAATTTGAGAAACTTATTTTAAAACCAAATAAATTATCCTCGATGTGGAAAAAATTAAGATATGAGAAATAAGGTCTTGCAAAACGGAGAAGGAAGATGTGTTATATTGTTCCCTTGGAATTATCATTGATTGTATTATTTACTTACTAAGAGTTTCCGAGGATAGAGAGAGCTTTCAACTATATAAGCGGCTCCAGAGTCAAAAAGGGTTTAAGAATTTGTTCGACGGCCAGAGTCATTTGGGTAATAACCGCTAAATCGAAAAGGCAAAATCTGCAGACCACAGGTAGAATGGATTTAACTAGCTGATATAAACCTTCCGCGGAGCTGAGGACAAGCTCCGGGAAAATAGGTCGAGAATGCGTCATTCTGATAGATGTTGCCGAAGCATTTGCGGTAAAACGACATTTGTCGCGGCACTAAGGCGAAAATTTTGAAATATGGCATTCTTAACATTGCCATAAAAGTCAACGTTCTGCGTGTCTTCGAAGCAATCGTCAAGCTTATTTCACGTGTCCGTAGTAAGAGCGCCTACACAAATACATCATTTAGGTATATTAGTTAGTTAGTATTAATTCATCGATATTCATGTTACAAAATTATTTACACCAAATCACGCGTCCTCTTCATGATAGACATATAAATAATTAACAACAGTACTCAAAGAGGGACATATTTTCACAATTGGTAACCTCCAAATAAGTTACCTGGACTCTAAAATAGATTCCGTGAAAGGACCAATCTCTCGATACCGTATCTAGTTACGGCTACGTCTAATTTCGTCCTGTTTACTTTCTGTTTGATTTCCGCCCAGAATAACCGTACCTTTACCTGCTAAATAGAAGATAATCCGCATTAGCAGAGTCATAAATAGCAAATGAGGTGTACAAAAGCGATTAGTGGGCTGGCAAGATGAATACAATGGTACCTGTTGGTGACGACAGCACTTCGGGCAATATTTGTGTATATGGTTCAAAGAAAAAAAAAGGTATACTTGTCGATGTGTATTAATAAACACTTAGCGTTTTTGGTATATATGTATGTATGTACATGGATAAATGTATCTATTTATTAATGTTAATTCCGGCGTAGAATCATATGTTAAAAATTGCGGTTGATTTTTTTTTCAAAACCGTGTTTTTTCAAAAAAAAAAAACGGTTTTTGTTGATTCAAAAAAAAATTTACACAATACGTGTTTTTATTAAATAGGTAGCTCAAACAAAAAAACGTAACAGAATTGTTACAATATATGGCAGAAGACGTTATCTCTAATTATTCTTCAAGATCGTTGATCATTTCCGAATTATTGAGATCGTGTAGATCAAAATTCTAATTTCAGCTCTGTAAGTAGATTTTCACAAGAAAAAAAAAAAACGAAAACATTACATCCGCATTGTTCGAAAACATTCACGACCTATTAATATCTTCATTTCCTGTATTTTCGACATAGCTACAAATCTCCATCAACTCTAACAACTCCAGCCGTTCAATTCGGTTCCCTGTTTGCTTCTCGTTATACGATGTGGTGCATCCTCCATTTTTTCCGTTTCTTTTTTTTCCCCCAATATTTACACGATTTCACCATATTCGGCCCATAAATCCTCATTCTCCCGTATCCTGGCCAAATTAAATAATCGTCGGCAGTGTAATCTCACGAAATTTATTTTCGAAAATCGTCCGTATATCGAATCAGAGTCTCTAAACTCCCGGCGGAATTCCGCGCCGTCCGTCTACAGACGGTGTGCTGAAAAGTATCGAAATAAATCGATGTGGGGATTTGTGGACGGAGTCCGATAAATTGGGGAAACTACGATCGGCCTCCGGAAAATGTTTGTGAGGATGTTGCTAAAACTTATTTTAGTAATTGATTGTTTCCAAAACGATCTATTTGTTAAGAAATGTCCTTCGGTCACAAATTTTTACGATTCTCTTGATAGAAATCAATGCTTGATATTCCCGTGTCTTCCTAAAATCTCCCTAGATCCCTTCGAAGCTATCTTTTTAAATGTAGAATTCGTTATAATTTTAAAAGTAAAGTACGTCTAAATGCAAACTATGATCAAGTTCAAAATAAAAGTTCCTTCCTTGCATCTATAATTTTTACGATGAATCAATCAATCTTACTACCTTTTAAAGTCAATAATGGATATAGTTCGTTCCATTTACGTATTACCTTGAGAACATTTTATTATTTAAAATGCACGATATCCTCTTCAGCAGCTAAAAAGCAGACGAATACTTGTATGTATAAAGGTCTCCCGTCAAGGAATAATTCAAGAAGCTTTTCCCCTTAACGTACAGTTGATTCGTAAATATAGGTACGACGTATGTATTTAGAAAGGAAAAGAACGTAAGAGGAACGTAACAGATAAAAAAGAAAGTACAAGCTTACTGCGACGAGATGCTTTCCGAATGCATTAAATCACTATTAGTCATCTTGAGGGGATGACGAGGAACACCGTTACGTAGAAGCGAAGCTCGTACAGATTGTTTGTACTCGTGAAGGGATCGGAATCGGCCTTACGAAAACGGTTTCAGAGTGGATGATTGATTTGATAATGCAAGAGTGTTGTTACTAGAGATGATAAAGGCGGATGGAATTATTACTTTTTTGCACCGACTAGACAGACTCGTGTTTTGTCGACTCTCGAGGACACCAGCAAGTAACACGAATTCATTCTCATGAGGCGAATAGACGCGAGTCTCTTATTCTGTCTGGATTCGGAATCTTCATATAAAAATAGCACTCTTCTAATTCTTCCAAGCTTTTTAATTCTAAAGCTATCGAACGAACAGAAACATATATTAATTTGCTATTACAGCTCGGGAGAATCCAGCGTCAAAACCGTGCCCCAAGAAGAGCTAACTAAACTAAAAGATCACGCTACTTATTTATTATTTATCACTAAAGTTCTTCATTTCGCGTACGCTTCACGAAATCAGCAGAGACAAGACGGACTCGTGTTTTATCGACCTTCGAGATAACCAGTAGGCAACACGAATCCATACTCACGAGACGAATAAGCACGAGTCTGCTCAGTTTCTGCTAATTTCGAGGAGCGCACGCAAGTGAACACGTATCTATAAATTTTCGCAATTTATGTGGGCTTGCTTCTCATTGTGTCCCGCCCAGTATTATTCTTATTACTTTTCTCTATATTATCCATAGATCTCTTTATTCCTTTTTATCTATAGCTGTTCCTAAGCCGTATACGATGACTGGTCCCACAAGGGTCTCGTACGTTTCAATTTTACTTCTTCTGTTAGTCTTTTTGCTTATCAACGGCTTTCTATGTCTTGCAGAAGTAGACGAAATATTAACATCGACTGACACAAGCGCCTATTAAACAACAATTCAGCGTCCAATATGGCTGAAATTTTATGTTTCAACGCAAGTACCACAATATTTCTGACTAGCGACACCATTTTCATGTTGAGGCTTCAAACTTTTCAGAATGCTTTCGTTCCAGACCCATTTCAGAAAAAGTTTGATACTTCCAGATTCCACGTTGCTGATATATTGCACTGTTGCGGTTACGTTAATATCTTTTCGAAAATTGTAACCATTTAATGATAATTCGCCTTCCACTCAAAATGTTGCGGTGTAACGTTTAATACCTTTTTTATGAGCACGACAAGCTCCAAATATGTCGCACGAAACACGACGCGCTTATTTTTGAAACGTAATTGTTGTTTAACAGAAATTAACCGATAATTATCAACGTATATTGCTTAGAAACACATATCTTGTAAAATGTTATCTTTACTAATTCATCACTTTGTAGGAACATATTTGACATAATTACTTTCAATAATAAATTAAAGATATTGCCATATCCTGTTTTCATAAGTAAAGATCGTTATCGACCTCTAAATATTTACACTCATTGGAATAGGGATCAATGCCGGTAGCTCGTGATATTATTGGATTACATACCGATAAAATTTCTGCCTAAGCGGCTCCATTCAAACATTCACTTTCGATTTCTTTACTTTAATTAAATAAATCATCTTTCAGATACGATTTCTAAAAGCGTATTCTATTAACTGCTCTCCGATAATTACATCATTCCGAAGGCAGATGTTTAATGAATTTTTATGCTACGCTCCACTTCCACTCTTCAAAGCGCGAGGACTTGTTAAAAATTTCATTATAAACACGTCGGAAAAAGGGGGAACCGAGGGAAACGGGCAAAAGGTAACTGTAAAACGGAGAAGGGAAACGGCTTCGAGCCGGAGATGTAGGAGAAGCAAGCTGTAAAGGAAATGATATTGGTTTCAGGTTTCAGTGTCGCAGACCGGTTGAAAATTAATTTTCATACGCTGAGCGGAGGAGTAGAAGAGGTCGATTTTGTAATAAAATAGTTGAAGATCCCCGTAATTCTGGAGCTTTATTTCAAGGTTCTTAAGGTGTTTAGACGGCAAAGTGGGATCTCAGATACTTCTTGTTGAAGGTCATTCTAATTATAGCGTGGTGAATTGATATGACTAACTTTGGTGTAATTGAAGGAGATTTCGACGGGATTTTAGGATTAATTTGATGAAATGAATGAGTTCTTATGTTTACCAGGACAGGTTGACTTATTCCCAAGTCAACCTGTTAAGATTAAACAGGCATTAGCGAATCTTTGAATCTCAAATTAGTTTAACAGAGATCTACGTTGCTCTCTATTAATCCATATAACACCTTTAAACTTGACTTCACCACATTTCTTCACTGAAAATTATCCGAATATCAGAGTGTTGCAGTCTTTGCATTAGATCATACGTTATAACAATCTTAAACAACATCACAAGCTGGGGGCTCGATTTTTTGATTGCGCCGAGGTATCAAAGTATCTCTTTTTATAAATATTGACCTTTCTAAATTGTTTTTACTCTTTGCATAAAGACCAATATTAATTGATTAGTTTATAACATATAAGAACATGCTCTTCCTCAAAGTTTACATTTTTATTAATTCTTTGGCGATATTTCAACTTTACTAATACCTACTTCAAAGCTCAGCTTCCAATAATTTCCTTCGTACAGCAAACAACATGATATACCCATAAAAGAACAGTTAACAATAACAGAAGAATCGGAACAGTTGATTAGTTTCTTTCTTCTGCCCTCCTCTCTCTCTTTCTGACGCACTTCTCTCGCCGATACTCACCTCCACCGAACGCCGACGTAAAATAAGAAAGAAGAAACCGCAAAGTTTTTCCCGATCAATCCGACGCGTATAACAATTCCTTCCGCTGTCACAGCACAACTCCCCCTTTCCGCCGCAAAGCTAGCTCGTCGGCGGGGCGTTTGTTTGCCTAACCGAATGAAAATTTAGTCGTTTTCTGCGATGTCGGTTGGAGCGCGCTCGAGGAGCCTTTTTTCAGCCTTTCAATCGTCCCGCGCCGGGGTTGTTATCGTCACGAAACGATCTCGGTAAAACGGTAAATGTCATGTCGGAATGACTTTTATTCCGAGCGATTTTAATATCGTTACGATCTCGGCGGAAAATCCAAGAAAATGCCGAAGACAATCGCGTGACGCGATTACCGGTAAGGGAAGATGGGATTGGCGAAATGGAAAGATGGAAAGGGCTGAAGTACGGTAGTGGGAAGGAGATAAGATATATGTATATACATTTTTAATTTTGTTTTATAAATAGTTCACACTACGCAAGATGTTTGTTGGAATAATGAAAATCGAGAATAAATTTATGATGCTTTTCAAAGCGGTATCCTTATTGCAAAGTTGTGTTGTGTTAAGAAATATGTTTCTGTATACGGCAGAGTAAACCATTTAAATCCGTTGAGGATGCCACGTAGAAATGTTCCTCACTTCCGAAACAACACCGAGCGGTTGATTCATATATAAAAAAAAAATGGAAATTTGTTAGATTTAATTAACCATACAAAAGTGACTCATATGACTGATAACAGCGAACGGCATTACCGAGAAGGTGTTGAATATTGTCACTTCAACCGCAATAAACGTCTAAAAATAATTTAAAAATAACGATAACTACGCGTCACAACAAGGTATTAAATACCATATTTATTAATAACTAACTTTAGCAGAAAATTCAGATAGGTGTTGAAGAATGAAACTTCGCATCTTTTCAAATTGTTCGATATCCAGAGCAAAACCTGGAAACAACGTCGACATCTGGATGTGAGTTCATATTTTATGAAATTTCTAAGAAAAATTAAAGAGTGGACAGAAACCTACTTGAAAAATTACGTTGTCGGCTTCATGCATAAAGGCATATCGTCGAGCCAAGAAGACTAGAATTTGTCAAATAAATAATTATTAGAATTATTAAACAGACAACGATTTGTTAATAACAGCAAAACGGTGCATTCTATTATTCAAAGGGGAATTGTGATTACTAAAAGTTGAGATGTCACTCTCAAGATGGATATTTGTAAATAGCTTGAATCAGTCTTCTTCATTCACGTTTCCACCGATTGTTTTTCTAATGTACACTCCGCCAAAAAAGTATCGCATAATTTAGTTTTGAATCATAAAATGTAGCATAAAGTTGTAAATATACTTTAATGCGCTCTAAGATATAATTTCTATGATTGTTTAAATAAAATACAGGCCAAATAAAAACAAGAACTCATACTTGAGATTTTTATTAAAACAAGAAATTATAATTTTGGAAAGAAAAATGTCATAACAGTAGCTTTTAATACTGAGTATTGCCACCTCTGGCTCTTATGACCGCTCGCATACGGTTTGGCAGAGATTCGATTAACCTCCGTATTGTATAAGCCTGATCCAAATTCTCCCACTCGTCACGGAGAGCATTTTCTAGTCCATGCAGGTCCGCTGGGGCAACATTTTGGGTTCATGTCCGGACTTACCGCAGGCCAATCTAAAACTGGAATACCAACATCGTTAAGGTATTCCTGGACGATTATTGCAACATGCGGTCGTGCATTATCGCGCATTAACATGAATTCGTTTCCTATAATTGGCGCATATGGTACTACATGTTCTTCTAAAATGTCCGTTATATACCTGCGGGCAGTCAGTGTACCTCTGTCTACTGGTACTAACTCTGTACGACCTGTTAAACAGAGCCACCAGCGAAATTAGGTCTAGGTCTGATATTACACTGCGAATAGCGCTCACCGTCTCGTCTGTACACTGAGATACGCCTATCTGAGGTGTAAAGACCAAATCTTGACTCATCTGTGAAGAGTATATTGGCCCAGTCATTAATGTTCCAATTTACATGTTCTCTGGCAAACCTTAAGCGAGCCACTCGGTGGTTCCTAGTGAGACGAGGGCCTGTTTCCACTCTGTCGTAACCTATTCCAAATAGTTTGAGTACTCACACGAGTATTTCTGACTCTAGCCAAGTCGTTCTGCAATTGTCTCGCAGTTACATGTCTTCGACGTAATGCTTGTAGTAGTAAATAGCGGTCATCTTGGCGAGTAGAACATCTTGGACAACCTGGTACAGGTCTTCTACTGTAATTGCCTGTTTCCCTATATCTGGCTACGGCTCTAGAAACACTTGACCGATTGATGTTCATCAAATTAGCAACGTACGCTTGAGATCGTCCATCTTCGATTAAAGCAACTATAGCAGCCACTTGTTCTGAAGTTAAATTGCTCATTTTAGTTTTAAAAGCGTTGGTACAGAACTCTGACTTCGCACTTTAAAATTTGTCCGTATAGGAAGACTTTCAATAAACAACTGAACAAACCTTACACATATGCATTTTTCTAAATGTGTTCTTTTAGAAAAAAAAAAATAAAAAAGCTATGTTCCATGATTTTGTTAGTGTTTTTATAGTTCACATACACGAGGCAAACTTTCTGTGAACGTATAAAAATATCTTGGTTTATAAATGCTCTTTTCTAGTTTATGCGATACTTTTTTGGCGGAGTGTATTTTAAGCATACTTTCGGGTGTACACAATTTAATGATAAATCTGTTAAGTACATTCTAAAATATGCAGAAGTTTGACAATACGTTAAAGCCTTTTACAAATCATGGCTTTAGTCGAGCTTATCAAAGCGAATATATTTTATTTTATCATTACTAATTAACTAAATTTATAAATTATAACCAAAGAGATTGAGAACATACTTTATTGGAAACATGAAAGATTCTTTTGGTTACCGAAGGTCGATATATGTAAGATAAATAGTTATCACGAATAAGACAGATCATTAGAAACATTAAAAGAAATACATTTCAATATAGATCCTTGAAGAACATTTTTGTAGGTGATACGTACACGAGAAGAAGTTTGGTTAATGATAATTTTCAATCAAAAACGCTATAAGCGGCATCTAAACCAATTAATTAATTAATTGATTGATTATATAACATTTATACGTTATTCCTTCTGTTAAATAGACCTGTCTATATTAATAGGATTCTTCCCAAGTTATTAATCACCCCGTAGGTTTAATTAACACGCTGATTATCCTACAGGACCTTTCAAAAGGGACATAAGGTTTGTTGAATTTTATGATCTAATTTTAGACTAAAGTGGACATCTTCACAAATATAGAAACATATATATCCCCGCCCAGTTGCCCATATTTATGCTATCCGCAACTTTGCAATATTCGTCAATAGTTTTACAGCAAAACAAAATGAATTATCATTAACGGGAACTGCATCGACAATATGCTTCCAAAATTAACTGAGTGGGAGAAATGTCGCTATAGGGAAGGAGCAAATTTGAACTTCCCATGGTTAATTGAAAAAAAAAATGAAATTCCTGCACCAAACACCGCTATTTGGTTAGTCCAATTGTCCCCATTTAGTAAAGAAAATTTCCCCCATTTTTGTAAGCATTAGAGCAATTTTTGCAAGCATTCCTGAAACAAGATAGTGCGATAGTTTTACACCCGAACACATAACCAGCTTTCAATTATTTAAGGTTAATTTTACATGTCAACAGCAGTATATGGTCGTTAAGAGTTAACCAAAGATGATGATGGAAGAAACAGAAATATTCAGGATAAAAAAAAAGAAATCAGAATATGAGCTTTCAATATGAAGTTCGTGCGATTTAGTGAATATTGCTATAATACGTCCAAAGTTCATGACAAATATTTTATAATAGTCTCAACTAATACGCGGAATTTCGCGCCGGTCGCAAGTAACCAAGTCCCGCACAGAACCCATCGGCGGTACTTAGCTCTCTTTCCCCTATCGCAACATCTGATGGATGGCTTGTCGCTTCGCCGAAGATAAGGGGACCGCCTGCTTAATAATTACGATCGGGTAACACGCAAACCACCACTTACCTTTCGCGATCTGTTCACCGACCAACTTCGTGTATCCAAAGGCTTGGAATTGTTCCGCCACGGTCGTACAGCTCGCCGGCGGGATACTTGCCGAAGAGCTCGAGATGGAAGAAGACGAAGAAGAAGATGTAGAAGCGGACGAGGACGATGGTGAAGAAGCGGCGCCAGTTTTCAACATTAGCAGCAGCAGAAGCGCGAATCCAAACGGTGGGATCCAAGCCATCGCGATTTTAAATCGCTTCTCCTACGTGGATTCGTCTCTTTCCTTCTTTTCCAACAATCAACCCTTTTCGTTCGATTTCGCGAAATACGACGCACCACTAGTCTCGTAATCGTGGATGTGATGGTGATCACCACCCGGCGACGGCTACATCTACACTTAATGGAGATCGGTAATCGTATGATCGAAGTAAGTGGCGACGATCGACATCGTATGCATCTCACGGTGATCGTCTCTGCGATGGCACGCACGCGTTTCTTGCCTAGCGTTGTTGTTGTTGCTGCTCGATGCGACGCGCTCGTTGAATGTGCTCTAAACAGCGCATCTCATTCCGGCGGACTGCAGATGTGACGCGCTCGGTTCGCCGGATTCGAGTGCCGGAGAATATGAACGATTCGGACGCGCATGCCCATTGCTCACTAGACGATCTACCTGAGCGGTCTACCTATCGCCGGTGTACAATCATGAGCGCAGCTCTTTCGTGAATTCTGCGCGAGAATTTTGTAACATGCATTATTTATTTCTGATGTGAGCCGTATTTATAAGAAGAATTTTATTTTTAAATCTCGGAAAAAATATTTTTCACAACAACTTAGCAACAAATGATATCGAAATATTAAACAACAGAGTAACGCACGCAGTTTGATTCTTAGAGAACATGTACAGGCAGCTTTTGGAGAATTTGGAGAGAAAAATATAATGAAAAAATGCGCGAATTTAGGAAGCGGCTAAGTTCAGCCAAAAAATTGTATTAATAGTTTAGTGTGAAATTTATTTATTCGTGATAAGAAGATATGATTTCATCAAAGTACACCGATCATTCCGCATGGAAAGAGCGAACTTTATTAATAAGTCTTGAACAATTCTTTTGGGTAATTTAATAGCTTTTCTGAGCTGTGTAGTACAGAACGAAGAGAAGCAAATGGTTAATGTACAATTTTACCTCTAAACTTCTGGTGTTTCTGCAAAGATAATTTTGAATAAGATACAATTTCACAATTATAAGGTCTATAAAAGAAATAATTCTATTATTTACTTGCACTTCGGTAATTTTTAGTCACGATTGTACAAGCCAAGCATCGGTTTGGTTAGCGAGCGTGTGTCTACGAAACTATACCGACGTGATGTCGCGTTTACTGCTGCGGCGGCGGTCAGCACCGATCACGAAAGGAACCCGTTTCGTGCCCGGCTTTTCATTCAGCGAAAACGATTTAATAATAACAATGATGATGTTGATGTACGTATACATATACGCATATTCATACATTAACACACCACGCGCACAATGATACTGACAAACTCAACAGACGGTACGAATACCAACGCTTCGCATAACCTGAGGTAGATGTAACAAAGATAATTTGTTGAAGTTTTCCTTTTAAATATTTTATCGGCAAATATTAAAGACGAAAGGATTTTTAAGATTGCGTCAATTTTACTGTCTTATTTCGGTGATGATTTCAGAACGTTTGATGAGATGTAATTGGCGATGATTTCAATTAATTACCAGTAAGGCTTGCAAAACCCGCGACGATAGGCGTGTTGAAAGGCGAATGATATCTTGCGCTGTACAAATAAAATAATTTAAATATTTAACAATCACGTAGAAAATATCAGTCTGTCGATATCATTTCGGTTCGTTCATCGTTACCGTGATTTAGTGATATGAGCGAAGAACTAATTTATTACGTGGTGAACAATGTTCGAAGGCTTATTTAAGAATATCTAGAACGAATCTCATGTGAGCTGTTGTCATGACTCATGTCAATAGCGAAACAGATAAATGGAAAAGTCATCGTCAAAAATCGAAGTTCAACGCACTTGTCACGGCGTTTCTCCAGCTTCGCGATTCTTTCGCGGAAATGAGTTCTTTCGATCCTCTTGAAATACGAGTTTACTTCCTGCATGACCCCTTCATTGGGCTCAAATCAAATATTCGTTCTGCCAGGAAAACTTTTAGTTTTTGAATAGATGGTAGCCCAGAGAAGGTCGATCAGACCTTTTTCCAATCCGTTCTCGGGTGTTGTCGGCTGTAATCGATCCAAAAGTGATTCATAGCGTCCTCTGGATTTGGTATTTCCCTTTTTGGAGGTTGTCAAGTAGAAAAATTCCATTTGGATGTCGTTCATGAAATTTTAAACGTTCAATCATTCATCTAAAATGTCTTTTTCATTAATATAAAATAACAATATTCAAATGTTAAAGAATTGGGCAAAACGGGCAATGTCTTTTGCTAGAATAAAATAAAAATAAGTGGAAAGGAGGTAAAACGCCTATCATGTTTGAATACTTGGAACTATTCAAATAGAAGATGAAAAATGGAAGTATGTGTAAACAACAAAATAATAAAGGTAACAAGAATAATTGTGGAGGTATCGTTGTATAAGACATGAAACAACTGACTATAGATACGAAAGAATAGAAGAAGTGGCTGAAGACACCAGCAGTGTTGAGAAGGAAGGATGCATAGTGGAATGGAAGCATAGAAAAGATATATAAGATAGATATGCAACATCTTTAACTTTTAACAGAAATTGATTACAAGTTACTATGTCTGATGAACCAAGAAGAAAGAGAAATTAATCAATTTAAAAACCGACGAAAAATATAACCACCATTTTAATTTGTAATTAGAAGTAAACCGGATATCAGCTACAAAAGAAGGCAGCATTAACAAAATTGCAAACAAATCAGATTAAATTGAAATAATGCGAAAAAGGCTCTTATACTCCTGAACGGATTGAATTTTGACTTTTTATATACCGCAAATGGAATTTTCCGCAAATTCCTTTGATGTACGAGTCGAATTAATCCGTAACATATGTACTTGCCGTTTTGAATGGTTGAATACATCCGTGTTGAACGAAATTCGGGACATTTCTGGTCTATTCAACAAAATTAATTCTCCAGCTCCATCTGTGCTATTATACGCTGCACTAATTTTTGTATTTCCTTCCGAGTGATAATTGTTTTGAGAATTGCGAGAAAGAGGAAGATAGATACACGTGAAATGAAGATGAAGAGAAAGAAGGGACGATATATGGTCACTTTTCAAATTTCCAAAGGTGCATAATGAATTTTCCGCGCGTATATAAATTGAAAAAACAAAGGAATACCGGGATAATCAATACACAAACATTTTATTTACATATCCGCATATTTTAACGTGGTAGAGAAGACCAATGCGCGTCCGGCAAGTATTATTTTAATTATTTTTCTGACGCGTGCGTTCGTCGGATTTAAAAACGCGCGACGAACGTTTTGCCAATAGATTTTTTTCAATATACCACTACGTACGTACACACGTACATACATAGCTTTCGAATTGTTTTTCGCTTGTTCAAGCGGCGTTGATTAAATTTTTAATCGGTCGTAAAATAAATGATTTTTATCCGAAATAGAATTTAATAAAGCCTTCCGCGCACGCTATTGTTAATGGTTCGAGTTATATTACACGGCGATAGGTTCTAAAATGTTTGGTTACGGGCGATTTACATAATTTTAATCGGATCGTATTATTTATTTTTTTTAAGTTGGTAAGGTAAATAAAACAAACGTAAAATACTGCAATGCGGATAGGTACTGATAATTATAAAAGCGATCTCTCGTCTTTTTGATGCCGTAGATTAGATAACTCGGCCAAAATACCTGGCCAAGTGCAGGTTAAAAAAAAAAATTTGAATACAATTCGCATCGAATTTTAACGGGTGTCTAAACATCAGATGTTTTTTACGTACCAAGTAAACCAAGTATTAATAAGATCGCGACATTCTTCAGGCTTCTTTCTTTTAGCGGTTAAATGATCTTCCACATCAGTTCTACCCGAGCTAAAATCTAATATTTACAGATTCAGTACCGTGAAGCACAGAGAACAATATAATAAATTCGAAACTTACATCCACGTAACCGTTTATCTTTTTGTAAATTTTCATGCAAGGAGCGTTGTATGAACGTCCTATCTTCGCCTCCTTTTTTCGTTATTTATTCTAGCTTAGTTGAGGTTATGGTCTACCTATTTGTTTCGTTCTAACTCTTTCTCCCAAAACAAGAACATTACAGGCGCTTTTCAAAATTACACTAATTCTGTCCATTTTGAAATTCTTAATAAATGTGTTCGCCAGTTGACGAATCTCCAGCCCCAGCGGCGGTCTATGCTGAGAATCTATGGCGACACAAATTAAACGGTGACTGAATTGGACGACTCTATATAATATTTGATGCAATTTAATTTCGGACTAAAGTCGTCGATCAACTTTTCATTTGTTGTCATAATGAACATTGTTTCGAGAAGCGTTACCTATAAAATTGATATAAAGTTCATCTAAGTCTCTTCAAAATAGATGGTGCTGCTTGCAAAGTATATTTTATAATTTTCTTGTATGAACTCTAGGCAACCTAAATAACAGATACGACGACAGAGAGGTTGAGCAAAAAGTTATAGATACATTACAAAAAGGAAGAAATAAAATACGATTTGTCGCCAATCAATGTTAACGGAATGCGATAAACGAAATGATATTTGGGAAATTCAAGTGAATCCCTGGGAAAATTACATCCTGAAAATGTGTGTAGTTTTAAAAGCAACCAATTGGTTGAACTGCAAGGAGGAAATGTTATGTCTGTCAAAAGGATCGCAAAGATCGACTAAAGTTTACTGATCACCATTTAAATAAGGATAAATATTAAATGCTTTTAGAAATTAGCAAGTAAAAACCAAAACCTTGTTTAGCACTGTAAAATACGGTGGCTTTGGGGCGAATTACTTTTTATGGACAGAGCACAGTGGGCTATGAAGTGGGCTGTAAAACATAATTTTAACCACCAGAAAAATTAAAATCATTAAACAAATCAAAAACATCTCTGATTTTTGAAAATTACTAAAATTCCCAAAATTACCAAAAATTCCTGCCCAATCGCCGGATATTAACCCAATTGGGCACTTTGGTAAGAATCAGCCAAGAGAATAAATAGAACAACTTCTTCGAAAATGGAATTGATGGAGGATATTTGAAGACAGAGGGCGCTCAGTACCGAAACCTGCATTAATTTAATCGAAGTTTATCAATTCTAGGGAGATATTCATAGTGACTAAGTTTATGCATTTATACGTCCAGTGATTAGAATCCTTTTTGCCACAACAAAATTAGTTCAGTTACGATACAAATTGCTGCTCCGTTCTTTCACGCAGCACAAGTATTTATCATTCTAGCTTTGTATTGCCTCAATTATTGCGAACAAGTTGGTAGGATTGATACCGACAAACTCAACAAACGGTACGAATACCAGTGCTCGACTGATTTCCGAAAGATTGCAAACATTAAGGTAAATACGTGCATATTTTAACAATATTTCTATCGCTCCGAGTCACTGTGTGTTATTTGAATTGCCTACATATACAATCATTTTACATCTTGTTAATCATCTTACACAAATAATCTAAGTTAAAAAAAAAAAACTATTCAACAGTAATAGCAAGGACTGTGGCGTAGTATGGTAAACAACACATAAGTATCGGTAACTTCCGCAGCACACAAGTTAAATTTATCCTCATCATTCGAGAGGACAAAAACGAGCGAAATCACACCTTTTTTGCGGCGATTAGACAGACTCATGTCTATTCGTCTCATAAGAAAGAGTTCGTATTGCCTACTGATTTCCCCAAAAATCGACAAAACATGAGTCTGTCCTAGTCGCTGCAAAACAGGTATGAATTCGCTCGCTTTTGTCCTCTCTACTCATCATCATTCGGTCACTGGTTGATGCTGAGCGTCATTCGTGTCCTCGAAATGGCCGTCCCGAACTAATTATTATACACTCCGCCAAAAAAGTATCGCATAAACTGAAAAAGGGCATTTATAAACCAAGATATTTTTACACGTTCACAAAAAGTTTGCCTCGTGTATGTGAACTATAAAAACACTAACAAAATTATGGAACATAGCTTTTTTACTTTTTTTTTTCTAAAAGAACACATTTAGAAAAATGCGTATGTGTAAGGTTTGTTCAGTTGTTTATCGAAAGTCTTCCTATACGGACAAATTTTAAAGTGCGAAGTCAGAGTTCTGTACCAACGCTTTTAAAACTAAAATGAGCAATTTAACTTCAGAACAAGTGGCTGCTATAGTTGCTTTAATCGAAGATGGACGATCTCAAGCATACGTTGCTAATTTGATGAACATCAATCAGTCAAGTGTTTCTAGAGCCAAACTATTCGGAATAGGGTACGACAGAGTGGATTAAGAGCTAGAGTAGCTGTAACAGCCCATCGTCTCACTAGGAACCACCGAGTGGCTCGCTTAAGGTTTGTCAGAGAACATGTAAATTGGAACATTAATGACTGGGCCAATATACTCTTCACAGATGAGTCAAGATTTGGTCTTCACACCTCAGATAGGCGTATCTCAGTGTACAGACGAGACGGTGAGCGCTGTTCGCAGTGTAATATCAGACCTAGACCTAATTTCGCTGGTGGCTCTATTATGGTTTGGGGAGGCATCTGTTTAACAGGTCGTACGGAGTTAGTACCAGTAGACAGAGGTACACTGACTGCCCACAGGTATATAACGGACATTTTAGAAGAACATGTAGTACCATATGCGCCAATTATAGGAAACGAATTCATGTTAATGCACGATAATGCACGACCGCATGTTGCAATAATCGTCCAGGAATACCTTAACGATGTTGGTATTCCAGTTTTAGATTGGCCTGCGGTAAGTCCGGACACGAACCCAAAATGTTGCCCCAGCGGACCTGCATGGACTAGAAAATGCTCTCCGTGACGAGTGGGAGAATTTGGATCAGGCTTATATACGGAGGTTAATCGAATCTCTGCCGAACCGTATGCGAGCGGTCATAAGAGCCAGAGGTGGCAATACTCAGTATTAAAAGCTACTGTTATGACATTTTTCTTTCCAAAATTATAATTTCTTGTTTTAATAAAAATCTCAAGTATGAGTTCTTGTTTTTATTTGGCCTGTATTTTATTTAAACAATCATAGAAATTATATCTTAGAGCTCATTAAAGTATATTTACAACTTTATGCTACGAACAAAGATTATGCGATACTTTTATGATTCAAAACTAAATTATGCGATACTTTTTTGACGGAGTGTACATTACTATATAATAAATTAGACTTGGTGTGGTGAGGAGGTTTCCGAAATTTATGTGATGTTTATCTATTCAAGATAATTCAGCGAAATAATAAAGAAAAACATAACCAAACCATTAATAATTTATTATCTTTCAATAAATACTACATAAGCAAGCCATATTAAAGTAATACATAGTCACTCTAATAATACCATCGATCAAGTACAAATTAAATTTTAAAAGTAATCATTAGTTAAAACAATTTGTAACCGATCAATTCCACAAAATCGTCCGACCTCCCAAATACCCAGCACCTTAATTTCAATAATTGACCTGATAACCTGATGATGTACCTGTCGTGCCCTGACCATACTTCAATTGGGAATCAAATTTTGCCTTGTTTTGGCTATAGATCTGTTCCAAATCCGAATTCCCTTGTTTATTCACAATAATGCCCACTGGATAGTCGAAATTGTAGAAGAACCCGCGCGGTGGCCCCTTTTCTTCTTCGGTCGGTTGATATTCCCATTCTCTTGGCGGCGGCGTTGGATTTGGTTGATAGTTCTGGGTGTTCTCTGAATACTGGCCGCTGTAATCCACGTTGTTGATGTTAGGTTGCTGGTATTGGTCTTTGTATTGAGCACCGTTGTATGGATATCTGAAAATATGTGATTGTATAAGAAAAAAAATGTGTAATTTCGATTTATCCGAACGACATTATCTACTCACGGTACTGGTCTAGAATTTCTTTCAGCTTCTTCATGCCATCTTCTCAAATGCGCGTCTTTAGCCGCTTTTACCTCCGGCGCATCGTCAATTTGTTTTGGCAGGATCTTGGGTACATTGTCAATTTGATGGAAGCCACTTCCATTATCCCAATATTCAACTTTAATCTCCTGGCCTCCTCCGTTGATGTACTTGTAAGCACCTGTCAGATCACCACCAGCTTTCTTCTTTTCCGTTTTGGCTATATCCGGAACAGAATAACCATACAGGTATCCACCTATTCCGTCTTGGCCGTGGTATTGGTTAGCCAAGTAGATGTCTTCTAGGACGTGTTGGCGTTGATTTCCGATGTATCGTAAGCCTGGGACGTTGGATTCGATTTTTGGGGCGTATTTGAGCGATTGGTCTTTGTTCTCGATGATTTGTTGAGCCTGTTCTGGTGGAAGGTCTAAGAGGCGAAGATTTTCCGCAGTTGCCGCTAGTACCAGACTTGATATAAGCTAGAAATGGAAATAGAGTTTTGCAAAATACGAATTTTTTAGATAAATTGTAGTTCTCGTTTTATTTAAGTAATGTAAATATTTTATTTGGAATATATGTTAAATCTGTATTGCAAACTTGAGCAGTGCTGCTGCTACGGTTACTTCTGCATTTTCTTAAAAGTTAATATAACATCCAAATATTGAAGAGCTCATTCTGATGTTGTACGTGTTCTTGCTATATGATTTACATCGATAATTATTGTTTAAACATAAACTTGCGAATGACTAATACAAATACTATTATCTCACGCACACGTTGCGTAATATTTGATTTTTATATAACACCACGAAACCACATGAAAACATAACGTATTATTTGATATTGTCACGTGTAAAAATTAAATAATATGATTGATTTCTTTTCAATTCTATTATTCGAATAAAATTAAACAATTTCTTTGGGAAGCCAGACACCGCCGGAGACGGTTCCTCCAATCTTCATAGCGGTGCTGGAACTCGGTTACTGGAAAGCCTTCAGTTGTTCAGCTGTTTGAATATTTTCGAGTGTCCAAAGATGTCGTCCTTTGAAGTGATTTTTCAATTTCGGGAAGAGAAAAAAAGTTAGTAGGACTAAAGTCAGACAAATAAGGAGTTTGAGGAACTAAAGGAATCTTTTTATTGGCCGAAAATTCGTTTATATGCAACATTCAGTTGTTCTTGATGTTTGATCTCACATGCATGACTCCTTTTCGAAATTGCCCTAGAGACCTAATCTTTTCACGGGCGATTTCCTGATTACCAAAAAAACAAAATCAGCATGCTTTTGATTTTCGACCTGTTCATTCTTGCTTCTTTGCGTTTCGAAGAGGTTGGAGTATGTGATCATTGTACAGACTCTCGATTATTTACGTTTCAGACATTTGGTCCTGCGAAAAGCTTTTCGAGCGGATCTCCTTCATCTCCAATTCATTGTTCAAAAATCCGATGGATGGTAGTGCGAGCTTTTCCCTGATCATTCTGACTGTTCGAATTCATGGGTTCTTGGAAATGCAGGCCTGCTGAAATTTTGCACCGCGCCCAAGTCTGAAGCACAGCGTTGTTCGAAATTGATATCGTCCATTTTTAAACCGCACCGAAAGAAACTGTCTCATCGTCTAAAAAAATCGTTACTGATAACTAAATGGTTCTAGCGAGTCCAAGCTCGTAGTGAAAGCGACATGTTCGCCTGGCGTTCTTCCAAGTTCGACGTCAAATTGAACGCATTTAGTAGCAATGTTGGCTTTAGTGTACTGGAAGGCTCCCAAAATTGTTCAATGTATACTCTGTCATATATCAAGCGATGCAGCTTCCCGGTAAGGCATTCTGTATATGTGTACATGTAAAATTTATAACCTTGATTATCAAAATAGGTGAGAATGTTACGTATTATTTTCTTCAATTTAATCCTTATTGTTACGTGTCGCACAAACGACATGTTACAAACTTCAAAGCGTCTTTATTACTCATCAGGATATTGCCAAAGGCATTTATTAATATTATGATCAATGTCGTATTTTGCATACTATACGCTACAACCTCCAATGTGGGTTGACCAGGAATTCAAGTGATGATACAATGCACACGGAGGATTAGGTGATTAGGTCATGGCCTCTTAAAAGAATTTTAAAGAATACAATAGGTATGCCGCTTAAACGGAATAATCAAGATTTCTATGTAAAACTCGTATTATATACGACATGTATTACGGGTTTTCCAAGTTATCTTCTTGCCTACTAGGTTAGGTTATTTATGAAAAAAGACATATAAAAACATCAAATAACAAGACAATTTTATGATACCTTCGCCAATAAACGCACATGAAAAACATTCTTATGCAATAAATAAACAATAGCGGAGCTAGATCATTAGCGTCGCAGCTCTTTCCTACCAAACAATTCTAAACACAAAACATCAACAGAACTAATTTTAATAAATTCTGACCTATGGCGTTTTACTAAATTCACTTCCAATAGCAGTTCAGCATAATTTGTTAGAAGATTATGCTAATACTATGCTAATCTAGGAATCCGAGCTTATGTCACTGTGTATCTCTTTCGGTTGGTTATTTTTAGGTAATGCCGCGAAACAATATGCATAAGTACATACGACGTGTGATAGCTTTCCCGCTTAAATCTCGTGTAATTTTTTCTACTCGCAAAAAAAGAACCCGTCACGAAACGTTCGGCGTTCTAGCGCCGAAAACGAAGATCGCGGAAGAATTAAATTAATAAATTCATGTTTTTTTTCTTTTTTTTCTAAGGATGTTGTCGATCGACGCAGGTGACTACGAGATGAGAAAAAATCATGTGTTACTACTTATTTCAACTGCTGCTTCTTAATTTTGACATTTAGATCATCCCAAGACTTTGTATCTTTGTATGCAAAATAAAATAACGAGGTTTTCGTTGTAGGTAGGTATTTTAGGTGTTTTATTTAACCAGAGGCACGATAAAGATTTTTTTTTTTAGCAATGAACGTTGATTTTACGATAAGAAAAGCATTAAAACTGAATAATTTATTAAAAGCTGTACCCAAATTAGAGAAGATAAACGTAATTATTACTGCACGAAAGGAAGCTATGTCATCCTGAATTAACATAATGAAATCTTATTTAATTATTGTTATCATTATTCTCATATTTAACAAATCTTCTATATATCTTTCTGATAATACTTTGTCCAAAATATTATTGATTCACCTGACTGATGCTGTTAGTGCTTCACGGTAAAAAAAGATAACTTTTAAGGTATTTATGAGAACCTAATCCTTCATTCCAAAGAACACTTTCAATTATGTAAAAAAAAAATCTAAATATTCTCGTATTTACATTTTACATTTAACGTAACTTAACATTTACTTTAAACTTTTTAATGTATCCCTTTTGGAACGATTTCCGTTATACAGGGTGTTGAAAAATTCGCGATCACGGACTATGGGATAACGTTAAGCATCAAAAATTGAAACGGATTTCTTACTTATAGCAGTGACCATTTTATAGCATTTGGTCAAAACGTCTTCTGACAGTAGTTAAACAGGCGATGATCTATTTGCAGGTCCCTGTGCTAAACGGAGACTAAAATATTGAAGAAATGGCAATTAGCGGTTCCAGAAGCAGTAGTCTTGCGCATTCCGCATGAATACATCAATATAGCAAAGGCTAGTGTAAAGTGTGAATTCCGCTAATGCAACTTGTAAAAGTTGACAGTCAAGATGAGTGAGATCCAGTATGATCCTTAATCAAGTAAAGAATTTGTCTATCTAAGCGCACCTAAATTGCAATCATTAAGGACGGTGGTAAGAATATATCCATTTGTTGAGCGCTACTTATTGAAAAAAAATCGAAATATTTTTACACCAGATGGTTATTAAATCGTACGTGAAGGAACTATATCGAAATCAACATTTTATTATGTTTATTGAAGCTCATGTCTGTCAATTAGATATTCTCAAGAATGTGGAGTTGGAAAGCCAATGGACTAGAAGATAACAAAGGCTTCCAGAAACACACACACTGAAGACCACAACGTACTCATCTGCAAAACTTAGGAAGATTTGGAGGAATATTAATTGCATTTTTCAATTTCAACCATTATTAACATTGACCCAAAAAAAAAATATAAATTAAGGAAAAAGTAACCCCGTTAACTTACCCACAACGTTATCATCTTGACTTGTTTAGACAAACACAATCTCTCCGTAATTACAAGATCTATTTCAATTATCTATTGCGCTAGCCCAGATCTACGTATGTACGTATAATAGGTAAATAGCCCCAATCTAATCACTTTCACGTTTCTTCCACTATCGAAAATCACTCTCCTTTGCCCGACGGTAACTTCTTACTTATATACCACATCCGCGTTGAAGGGTCTCCCACCTCGTACGCCGCAAATACTCGCTTTTTCATTGTCATTTGAAGATGATCCGTTTCCACCATACTACGCGATCTTATTGACCATCGCCGCCGTATTGAAAAGCCGTTAGTGGCGCATCAGTTGATGTAACGAGATTACTCATCTTGGCGAGCGAGGTGCGAAGCTGTACGTTAAGAGGAAAAAAAAAATAGAACGAATTAAATGAAAAGTTGGGTCCGGCGATGATAACTTTGGCGGATGTGAATTAATGAGGAAGCTTCTTCGAATTTCGCGGTTATTTCATCGGCTTCTTGCGGTGGATTATCACGAAAATGTGATGGTAATAATGATTAGAAGCTTGCGTAAAGATTACTTCATTGATGCATGAATATTCCGATTAGTAATGATGAGTTAGAATAGAATTATAAATATGGATCTTGTAATAGTTTATATTCGTCATGAAGGACTTGTTTACGTTAGAGAAAGAATAATCATTCGAGGTATTTCGCCTTCTTATCTTACTGCATTTATGTTAATAATGAGGAGAGGAGAATAGAAATGTTCTTGCCAATAGCTTAACTAAACTACATTAAAGTTAATAGGATATTTAAAAGAAGACTTTTGAGTACGAGGATGATCTCAAAAGCTCCAAACTTTACCATGAAAACGACGTCACTCATAAAAAATATTTTATTAATGTAATTGTGCATGTATTGCTTATAATTTTGAATGTAAATTGCTCAGTTATTGTTTAATAATCGTTTATATTAGTCGTTTTTAACGTTCAAACTCGAATATCAAGTTGCCAGCAAATTTTCGTATTAAAACTGATATTTTTCACTGTAAAATTTTGTACAAAATAAACGTGGTCGGAACAGTCTGATTGATAATGAACGTTCAGGACGCTATCGATAATACCGAAAAAGTTCTCCAAATGTCGCTAGACGTTCGTTGAATTAAAATTGAAGTAACAACAGAGGTTTTATGGAATATTGACTGAAGATTAAGATATGAAAAAGGTCACCGCGCGTTAGGTGCTGTATTAGCTCACGCGGGACCAAAACGCATTCAAATAAACATCTCCAAAAACCGATAAGCGTGAACAGACGACTATGCCAATAGTGACGTGTCCTCGTATGATTTGACCAACTTTTTACTGGGGCGCATTTGAAGATCCTTGAATAACAACTAGTATGATACATGACTTTATAACTACTACTTTAGAAGTCAGTTAGTTAATGATAAGGCCCAAGTCATAAAGAGATCGAAATATACAGAAAGGCTAGCAAGCCCTTCACGAGATCAGAAATTCTTGAAGCAAAGCTTTGTCATGGCCTGAGGTCCGTGATGAATAACTTGATCATGAACAACGAAACAATTTAAGCACATTCGAAGTACGCTGAACTTCAAAAACCCGGAAATATACTCCCTGAAAAACGTAGCTATATGCCTATAAACATATCGTACTGTCCTTCGCACGGCATATTCAATGCTTCGAAACATAAACGTTTAACTTGTAAAATATGCATAGAACATACTGTATAAATACAAACATTATCTTCTTTGCTTCGTTTGCTAGCCGAACCATCTACATAACTCCGACTATTTGCGTTGGTTGTTTCTCGAAGTGCTAGTGCCATTAAGTGATAAAATAAAGACGGCAACGAGCTCTTACCATCTCTGAAATTTACGCGTTCCAACGTATGCATCACTAAATAAGCATGGTTATACGGATAATAAACGCCTCTGTTTTGCAAACCGACGTTATTGCTTCTGCTCTTTTTCCTTTTTTAATTTTCAACTTAATACAAACAAATTCTCCACAAGCACGTGAACCATACATAGGCCGTTTTGCGGAAACGTTAATATAAATACGTCTCATTCTTATTTACATATTACACTTAAAATTAATGTTATATCTGGTCGTTGAAAGACGTACATGCGGGAAAAACCAGTGAATAGGCGGTGGGAGTAGGATGCAAGACAACGGTATCCATGATGGGTGGCTGCGGTGGTGGTACAGATATCGATAGCGATATCCAGTCAATGGCCATTAATTCAAGCCACTTCCATCTATCTTAGGTGGATTATATCGTTTGCGAAGTTGGTCATCCTTCTAGAAGATGAACGATTTAGATTAATCCAATAGTATATTCTCTTCGGCTGGATATATACACTCATGGACACTTCGTTGAAAACACTTTTTTTCTTTGAAGCTTTACGAACGGCGAAAATAAGAGATCTTCTTGTTTTATATAGCAAATAAGCTTGTTTTTCCCATCTAATACGATTACGCGCGCATGGCACGCGCAATAACCTTTAATTATGAAGATACGTAACAAAGTAATTTTACACAGGTCTTACTGGAGTATCAGAAATCCTCAAGAACTTAGAATAAGCTCGGAACAATGTACACTAGGAGGCGTTTGCTAACGCTAACTTTACTACAAATGTTCACAAAAAAATGTCTCGCAGCGTATGCTCACATGCAGTTACAGATAGAAGATTCCTCGACTCCGGATCTGAAGAAAAGGTCAAGGGTGTTAAGTAAATTTTGTCGTGTTTATTTACAAATATCACTGCAGCATCTCGTTTAGTTATTTTATATAAACATACAAATTAATGCTTATTGCTTTTAGATATTATCGGAAAAATTTGCAGTCATTTATTTAAAGTAATTAACTTTTATTATATAAAAAAAAAACTTGATTTCTTCAGATCTTCAACGTTCCTTTAAATAAGTAGGCTGTTATGTGTTCATGTTATTCTCTAAAGTAGCTTTGTTACTTATTCTTATACTTTGCGTATCTATAAGATCCATATAAGAAGATCCAAAAGAAAATAAAGAAGAAGCTTACTAATTATAAGAACCAGTCCATATGACACAAACACAATTTCTAATATCGGACATGGTGTCATAATTATCAATTTTTATTTATTATAAAGATCGGCAATCAGAAGGATGTCTATTTAGCCATTGGCGTAAAATAACCACTTATAAACAGGATCCAAATCAATAACATAACACGTATTACGTCAGAATTCGTTAAAAAAAAAACTCTACAAATCGATAAAAATATTAATCGTCACCATCTAGATTCTTAAGCGGAAGTACGTCTTTACCTCTATCGGTGATATTTCAACACTATTTTATTGCGATACAAAAATCTTGTTAATCCTTAGTTCCGGATAGGTAATAGATACATTCTATATAAACGCGTTCCTCCTTCCGCGCGTATTAATTTTAATATGGATATCACAAGCGTCAGTATCAATCGAAGCTGAATTCGCCTTTCTATTACACTCCGTTTGTCGTAAATTAAGTTCTGAATGGCCCGATGCAAGTAATAATCGTTCGGATTAAAACGAAACTATCTCGAGATTTAGGAAGTTAACTTCCGACGGTATTTCCTATACAGATTCTTTAGGAAATGGTCGAATATAAAGCACGTGCGTATGTTTACCAGTCTGAACGCTTAGTAGTTTGGTGAATGTCGCTTATTTATCTTACTTTTAGGTTTGTTTTCGTTGCACAAGCGTGTTTTTAATTTTGCATGGTTTTAAACGGTACAAGGTGGCAATAGTAGATTTTTCTTTGGAACGTCATCATCGTCACTATCTAAACGCCTAATTGCTATCGCTAAATAGAAGTTTCTTTAACTTCGTTTATATTCTTTATTCATTTTTTCCTCGTCTCTTTTCAGTCCAGCTTTTTGTCCTCCAAGTACGGACCAATCTCATCATTCGCGGTCCCATTGGTATCCCGTGGTTCATTCGTATCACGATTTTCCACACTTTCTTGGCCGCTCTTGTGCTGGATATCTAGCAAATATTACTAAACCGTCTCAGAGCACTTTGATTTATTTTTTAGACTTAATCCTGCAATTCTTAATATTTTCATTGCACTCGCTTGGATTCTTCTTCTTTGCGTTCTTCATTTCTTCTTTGTTTTCTTTCTTTCATTTACACGTTTCTGAGTCGCAGCGTATTATAGATCTTTATCTTAATCTTCGTTTTTAGTTTTTTTTTTCATTAAATACTTGTTTAATTAAAGGTAGCATTAGCTCTGCTAAGTTAAACTGTTTAACTTGCTCAAGTTCTGTTTTCTGCAACTTCTTTATGGTCTCTAATCTTTTCGCTATCATTTCCGTCTTAATTTGATTTATTTCTAACCACCTTTTGTCTAACTCCTCACACCGTACATACAACTTATACTGTAGATCTGTAGATAAACCTTCTTTTTTCTACTGTCGCCTGCAAAAGCTAAATGGTTTTTGGAAAAATTGAATTAAAATGAATTTAGCTTTTCATCGTTAAATTATGATTTCCTTAGAAATTTTGACGTAATTAAATCTTGTCCTGCGTCAAGGTCTTGCGCTACAGGACCTTGATGTCGGGAACTTTCACTTTTTAAGAAATGAACGAAAATATATGGTGCCAACTATCGAGTAAATAAGCAAGTGTTTTATACTTCAAAAAGTGTTGTATTGATCCTCAATATCTTGTGTTACTAATGGGAGATAAGTCTATAAAATTATTCTTTAGCCATACATATATCAAATTCTTTGCAAGTTCCTCTCGAAGATGAACCTAACAATCACGAAGGAACAAAAGAATTATAAAGGAAAAATAAACATTTCCATTTCTTATAATCATTCTTCGTTAATCAGCAATTGCATCACGCTCCTGGGGGTAATACCCGACAGCCGAAATGTTCTTCGCTCAGCTTGCATTTCAATAAAATTTCACTATTCACCCATCAGCTGCCATCCGACAAAAACGATGCTAAAAATAGCTACCAACAATAGGAGATAATTAAAGTTTTTTCTTAGGTTTGTTTATTTATGCATACGCAAGTGCGATTCAGAAGAGGCGCTCGTGATATTGGAATGAAACGGACACCTGAACGTCTTCAAAATCGGAGCCGGTTTTATTCATTATGATCATCCGTTGCGTTGATGGAATAACATTGAAAAAGCGTAAATTTCGGCGTATCTCTTTATTTCCTTTTTCAATTTCAAGTTTCATTGTGTTTAGGAATGTGAAAAGTTCAACAAAACCTTGAGACGAATTGGGAACACTAGCGACATCTAACGAAATTTTATTTATTAAACAGTGGATACTCGCGAGAGGTGAATTAGAGGAAAAGACGCGAAAAACTAGATCATTGTAATAAAACTTGGATTCCCTGCCTTGGTAAAAGTAAAATCGTAACTTTCTTCGATGACGAGCAGAATTCATGACACAATCGATTATGTTTTAGAGAAAATATTTTCTGGTGTTTTTTTAATCTTCTAAATTAAATATTAATGGATAATGAACCTATTCCATGCAGGGTTATGGCATTTTAATCTTAAAAAAAATGAGCGTAGATATTCGATTATACAAGGACAAATTAAAATATTGTATAAGCGATAGCGGATGTTAACTTTTTTTTGTTCTAAATGGAACGTCTATTATTCTATCACAAATTTTAATTCTTCTTGAAAATCTGAAACAGTATTTTATACAATTTTGCAAAAAAAATCGACTTTTTCTAAAAAGGATGTTTATTGCAAACTACTTTATTATGAAAAGATCTCTGCTATATGGATACAAATAGCTCTCTATGCAGAGACTCTTGGCAACATCTTGTGGTCACTTATCATAGCGATCCCAGTTTTTAAAATGTGTATTTCTGTAGATTCGAAAAGTATCGATGAAAGATGGGACTCAAGATATTAAATTACTGTTGTTTTTTTTTTTAGCTGTAAGCCAACTATCGTGTTATTTACAATTTTGGAATGAAAGAATCATGCTTTCCAACATACCTTTCATGGACATAGGTAAGTAATGGGTTCTTCCTTCGTTAGCAAAATAATCACTGGGATATAAGCATTTTTAAACAAGGCACATAATAAATCAAGATCCGTTCGAAAATTATTTTGACTAAATAAGGCAGCCTACTGGACGCAAAAAAATTTGGAACATATTTTAGAACTTTACCAGTAAGAAATTTCATTTCTTATCACACATTAGCCAACGATTAACGGATTGTCTGCATTTCTTTACGAAATTCACGAAGCAAATTTGTGCCATTGTCGATAACGATGAGGATCACTTACTAGAACCCAAGAAAAATGATTGGTGATTGCAACAATCGTGCTGCCTACATGTTAGCCACTGCTGTGGAAAGTTCCAGCCCTAGATTAACAGAATTGACAAAGAGACCTGAACAGTTCCAAGAAGTTCTCTTTTCAAAATATATATGCTATGTTTGGAAATTTTGCCGCTAATTTGGCGCGAAGAAATATATTTAAAAAGTTGAAAAAAATTAACATAGCCTCATATTTGCATATGTCGAGCACCTGTTTGATTAAATAGTTATTCTTTTCTTATTAAGTAATATGAACGCATACATTTCCGCCTAATCGAACTTTTCTCGATCTTAACTACCGTCGACTTCTTATTTTTCAATGTAATACTGCCGCTACCGCTACGGATTATATTTTCTATTAAGCTCGCATTCTTTATATGTGATGAATAATGACTAACTTTACCAACATGACTTCCGTTTCGTCCCGTGTGTTGTGCTGTCATCTATCTTCGTTCCAATAATTGTTTCGCGTTTTCAACACAATTAGTTCCTAACTCCATGGCCAAACTTCTAAATGCACAATGTGATTGTTTGAGCTGATGTAGGAATTATAGCCGTGTTAATGATATAATTGCGCTACCTAAACAAAGAGGACGCGCTTAAATAATACATACAGGAATTAATCCAAAGATTTTTTTTAATAAACTTTCTATAAAGTAATTGTTCTGATGTTTAAATTAAAGTAAATAAAAAAGAATTTTAGCAATTTCTAAATGTACATACCTTAGCTTTCTTATTTAAAAAATATCAAACAATCTTTCTTAAATTTATATAGATGAGATAAGTGGAGATAAAATATGCTACTCGAGATTTGAATATAATTTACCGTTTGCGCTGCCATCTACGGGGTAAATGCCAAACTAAAGTTATTATTCCAATGGCAGGTTTCTGTAGGTTCTCATCCTTTGTGCAGCTAATTTTATTTTTTAAATTATTTCCAATAGTTAAACTTTTTAATACGCTATTCTTACGTTAATATTTATTTTTTAAGCTACGTATATTCACTCTCTTTGAATATACGTAGCTTAAAAAATAAACTTTTTCAGAAAAATCACTAATTCTGTGCGAACTAAGCCAGAGAACCTGAAATAAAGTAGTTTCCGCTTAAAAGGGAATACCAGTAACTGACCGATAGATGGCGCTGTAGATTTTTTTGAGACGAGAGCGCTTTAGTTTCCAAACAAGCTACTGACAACAAGAGCGCTAAGGTTGTATCTGTAGGAGTCTGCGAACTCAAATATTGGTATTTCTAGATTTCTGCATTATCATGTGGAGATTAGTCAGTGGCTTCTTTTACACTCATTTGGTATTACACAGAGGGCGTACGTTTAGGGATCATTGCGTTTCTTAACTGCAATAAAGTTTTTTTTTTTTATGTACTAATTTGTATTGTACGCCTTAGATGGAAGCACAAGATTGAAGTGAATACTACGTGAATGGGCGATAGTTTTCAGTTGAATTTTACCTGCTTTTAAAGCATTTTGAGCAGTTTAAATTTTTCAATCTGTTGAAATTGATGGCTGTGTGCTGCGTAATATATCAATGAACTAAACCGGAATCTCAAAAACTTATTGAAAAGGAAGCCACGCAAAGGTAAACATACATATATATATAAAAATGTAAATAATCATCTCCCATTCAATTCTTATCTAATATATGAGAGCATATATTTCATTCATAAAATACTGAATAGATATCAAGACAATAGTTGAAATCCCACTTACCTTTGTTCTTTCTACTCTTTCTTTCTTTTCTGTCAGAAAAAAATTGAGTGTGAGTCACGCTTATCTAAAAGACGATGTGTAAGATATGCAAGTCATACTTTTGATTGATTATTTAAATAAGGAAAAGATATCCACGGAAGAGCACTTTATTGATTTATCGGATCGAATCGACGCTAAATTAAAGAAAACAAAACACCCCCTAGCCAAGAAAAATAATTCTACATGAACGGCATAACTAGTCCTGTTACGATACGTATTTAGTACCATATCGACCATGTCCACGACTTTTTTCTTTTGCGAAACCTAAAAAGGCAGCTTGACGAAAGGGAAATCCGTCAAATCAAGAGATCATGGCCGAAACAGATACTGGACGCCAGATATTTGCCGACTAGCATTAAGTAACACCTGGATCTTCGTAGTCGACGTCTCCTCGCTACTAAAGACGACATCTTACCAAATCGATCCAAGCGTAATGCTGTTGCAGATTCGTTTCATTAGTTGCGAGACGAACGCAATTGATAGCAAGTCCTTCGCTTCCCTTCATCTATTTCCTCCAGTTTACCCCAGTCGATCGGCCGATTAGATTCATTACGGCGTTATTTTTTGCCTACCAATACGAATACATCCGTTTGGTTTAGTAAGCATGGGTAAGCAGTTAGTAATTGGTAAGGTAAGTCGTTGGAGCCCAACGCAAGGTTGGAGGGAAGAGATATGCGATTCGTAATTTCGATTTTGACTCTGAAGGGACGGACGATGCGGGCAATTAAAATTTACATAATTATTCCATCGCTAACCGCGATTTTAATCGTGGTAATCTTCTAAGGGACGGCGCTTGTAATATACACGAATATCATGCATGCTCCTATTAGATACGGATCTTTTTTCCGGGATACCCAGGAAGGATTTGCCTACTTATACGGAAAATTATTTTGAATTGGTTCGTTGTGCATGAATTGATGGTATCATGTATGATCCAGTTTCAACAAGTGATAATTCCTAATTTTTTCTTTGAATTTCTAGGGTGCGGTAATCACGATCACGTGGGACGGAAAAATCCCTTGTATTCTATGATATTCTGAAGAAAAGTGAAAAGATAATTTCACTTGGGTAGTTACAAAGGTGTCTATGTAGTTGTCCAAATAGCAATTTATTTAATATGTGTATAAAGATTACGTTCCAAGCAAATATTTATCGTCATAATTCAAGCGGGTACACCTTACAGCACACGTACGGTGTTTGCTTTGAGAACGATGAGAAATATCTCAAATTCCAATTTGGTAAACATTAAGTTTTTTTTTTTTTTATTGCATCTAATTCAAGGCATCAATACATTACAATGAGTTAAATCTCCATTATCTATAATAAAAAAAAAAATTAAACCGCTTTTAAAATCTCCACGCCGCTGATGCTTCAGTAACACACGCAGCGTACCATCGCGGTAATAAATGAAGAGTAAGCATTTTTCTTTATTTAACAACAAAAAATTGTTTTTTTTTTACATTGAGATAAATGGATAATAAGAATGGCGGTCAAGAAAAAAGAGATGAATTTTGAAAAAGAAATTTAACTTGAAATCAAATTTTGATCAGTTCTTATCATCCTTTTCATCCAACTTAATTTTTAGACGGACCTGTTGTATATCATAGATCGTTTAGTTATTCTTCCGATGTTATAGAATTATCTTTATTCTTTAAAACGTTATATCTTGAATAATAAAGATAGGCAATAATGCATAAATGCAGCTTTTGACGTAAACGTTTGTGTGTATTGTGTAACCGTATTGTGTAACCACAATATAACGGTAAGGATAAAAACTCGAAATTGGTTGTATCGGTAGCTAATACAGCTAAATGATGGTATTGATGGAATGCCTCATGGAAAAACGAACATGTTTCTACCTGTGGCTCTCGGCATCTGTGACCAACCCACGCCGTTTGTCTCTGGGTTTGTTCGCTACCATCCACGATATATGCAGGAATCATGCCACAGCTTTGCTAAAATTGCCGATGCTTGCTTACAAATATTTTTTTTGTCAAAAATAAAAAGGCACTTATTCAGAAATTTATTTATTCTGGCAACAGTGGAGCTTTTCTAACCGTCGAAGGGTTAGTCACCCGCACCATTGACTGAAAAGGTGGCTGAGGTTCTCCCAAACACGGGTTGTGCGATTTCGCTGGATGTCTATGCCTATTAATTTGTCATTAAGAATCTTCGCTATTAGCAGAGAGTCCTTACTTTCTATATCACAGATGGTCAATTACAAGAGCCCAAGGATACTCTATTGTCAAGATGAATAGTATTACTAGTATTAGAGAGACTATAAGCTTTTGCAAATTGATTAGCAAATACATTCACTAACTTATATTTGCCTTGATCGTCATTGGATTCTGGTCGATTTACTTCTCAATGTAACCGCATTCACATTGTAACTTCTCTGGTCTGCCTTCTACATTCTAACATGGTCTTCTCGCTCTGTTCGCAACCAATTATATCAACAGCCAAAACGTTAATAAAATTCAAATTTATAAAATAAAGGGAAAGGCGATGAAAAACATTCTCTTTCGTTTGTGTTCTGGCGTAAGGAACGTGACGTAAAGGTGACCTAACAGATTAATATCCTCCGGTCTCCGAGGTTGGGAGGAGTGGATGTTTTTCGCGATTTCTCACCGGCACACACGGCGTCAGTATCGCCAAACTTTAACGCGCCGCAGACAGAGACAAAGCAAATGCAGACAGCGGTCACGGCCACCGCAGGGCTATTTCGTTTCTCTGTTTTTTTTGTTTTGTTTTCGTTTTTGAAGGCGCATTACACGAGATGCAAGCTGTTGTTATTGTATGTGTAGGTGAGAACGGTAAACAAAGAAAGTTCAACGGATTCGTTGAACAAGAGAGGATGACGTCGCCAATCGAAAAATTGCGTCGAATCGTTTAATTGACATGCGCGAAGTTTATGAATTCATGGAAGATTTAGGAAAAAATTTAAAAGACAAAAAATCGATTTATCATTAACTTTATTTATAGTATCCGTGAATGTAACTAAAATGTTAAGTCGTAAATATGTTAAACAAATATACAGGGTGGCTCGGAAGCAATGGGCCAAACTTCAGGAGGGCATTGTACACGTGAAAATAATGTAAAAAGACTCATACGTTCTTAACTTATTTTCATTTGTTTTCAAGTTATAGCGTAAACCTATTAAAATTAATCTAACTTTGTTAATAGACTAGATACTTAGGGATAAATGGGCACTGTTTTTGAATTGATCGCAACAATCTATGATCTTCTAGCCCTATAAAACTCGAGGCAAACGTCCTAAAGCGTGCACACAGCTCTGGAGGTCATCTAAAATGGTGGTATCGCAAGACGGTGCACGAGAACAACCTTCTCCGCGTGCTCGATCCCTCAAAACACTTAATCATTAATCATGCAGACCGTTGTCCGAATCGTCACCCCATATTAATTATTCTCGTGCACACCGGGTTTGCTTCCCTTCGAGAAATGACCAACAGCCGCCTACCACCGCCGAGGAGCCCGCGGGTAACGACTAGCAGCTACAAGGCCAGTCGCCCCGCCGAAGGCAGCAAAAACGCGGGTCCGGTTGTGCCGGTGGCGGTCAGCGTCATTTATTTCGAAGAAAGGGGCGGGCAGGACTCTCGTCCGCGTAGATGATCGTCGTCACTTCGTTTTTTATTCGCGCCGTTCATCCTTTTAAAGTGTAAATTCCCGACGGTGACCGTATATTTTTTCCTGCAGTTACTGCTCTGCGCGATATTTCCTACCGTGGACGACACGGTAATTTATTAAAACGCTTCCTCTTTTAAATTTAATTGCTCGCCGCTTTTAAAAACTCCACGCCGCTGATGCTTCAGTAACACACGCAGCGTACCATCGCGGTAATAAATGAAGAATACAAACATTTTTCTTTAGTTAAACAACAAAAAGTGTTTTCTACATTGAGATAAATGGATAATAAGAATGGCGGTCAAGACAAAAAGAAATGAATTTTGAAAAAGAAATTTAACTTAAAATCAAATTTTTATCAATTCTTGTCGTCCTTTTCATCCAACTTAATTTTCAGATCATAGATTGTTTAGTTATTCTTCCGATGTTATAGAATTATCTTTATTCTTTACAACGTTATATCTTGAATAATAAAGATAGGCTTGTATATATTTAGCATCATATTAAAACAACTTCTAGCAATTTAAAGCTCGACAGATACATACTTTTTTTTCGATTAACTTTAATTAAATGTTAACTGAGAAACAGCTCGTTAAAAATGACGAAAGAAAATTAGAAAAAGGGAAGCTTAACAATCAAGGTGGAATTTCTTACTTAGAAGTACGTAATTTAAAAGTGTTCTTCAAGTTAGCATCTCAACTTTAATTGATGTTGGAGTTCAAAAGCAAAAGTTTATCCGAATAAATAAACAATCAACAACATAAGTCGCTAACGAGATGTATACAAGGTGTTTGACAAAATGATTTTGTGCTACAAATAAAGGTTTGACGCACGTATTCTCAAGCGTCCGGCGTATGCGTTGGAAAATACTTTTGACAATTTCAGCCATGTTGGACGCCCAGTTATCCTTTTGTGAAAATTTTGAAAAAATCGAAAATCGAGCCGTAATTAAATTATTACAATTGATAGGCAATATGTCTATGCAAATTAAAGCCTAGATGAACGATCATTCGCCACGATAAAGCCTTTTGTTACTGAATTTAAATGCGGTCATACTAACTTGGTAGACGATGTACGTTCGGGATTATCAAAAAGCTGCGACCATTACCGATACCATTAAAAGAGTTCACTGCAGTGTTAGATGATCGTCGAATTACGGCTAGAAAGATACCAAAGACCATCTCTGAGCATCTCGAAAGAACGTGTTTGTAATATAATAACTGAAGATATAGATATGAAAAAACTAACTACGCCGGGTTGCCCACTTCAAAAGCCCAGTTGAAGTATTTTAACTGAAGTTTTGGCGTCGATTAATAGCTGTAAACGTCAGACAAATAAGTGGAATTTGAAGAAAGAATGAACTCTGAATAGGGGAGGTACTGTTCTATCAGCCAGAAAAGTGGTGGCCGCGACAGCCATGGACGCCAATGGAGCCAATTATAGGGATATACTATGATCATTACTTGTCAAGCTGAAGCCAAAAACTGGGGAAAAACGACCAAATCTGAAGAAAAATTTCATGAATTCGGAATTCGAATATAAAAGAGTTTTGAGCTTTTCAGTAGCATGTTCGTTAAAACTAAGGATTACTCAGTGTGTTCAATGTTCAAAATTCAAATATATAATACAACTACGGATTAAGGAGAGGAGACTATCATTGGGAAAAGTGAATAAACTTATGTTGAAAAATACAACTGAATTTTACAAAGAAAACGTTTCTGTTAGGTTGGCATCTTTCACGCTACCTTTTCTGACGCAACCGGACCATTAGCTGCAGCGTGATTTTCTTAATTGAACAACCTTTATATTATACAACATTCATATTCTCTCAAGTAAGAGATATCTAATTTAAAAATTGAAATAGGAAATTACCACTCGGACACTTCCCATAGACCTACCGGGGAGAATAATGTAGAATATTTCACTCACGGTCAATAAGATAGGAAAACTTTTAACTAAATAAGTCGTATGCATTGTACGCATATGTATGAATATTCGTGAGAAGAACCCGATAGGCCCGTCCCCTGAATTTAAACATTTGCATCAAGAATACCATTCGCACCGGAGAAATGTATAGGAAGAGGAAGAGAACACGTAGGTATACAATAACCGAATTATAAATAAAAATGATTCAATTTCCTAGAGGAAAAGTGGGAAGGGTTGACCACACCACTTTAGTGACCGGTTCGGCCCGCCGAACAACAATCGGTCGCAATTGTCTCCTTCTCCATCCGAACCCTACTACTCACGACGGAGGTCCTTCGCCTTTATCGGACGCGGGGTCTTCGCGTAGATCGCGTTTGACCCTAATCAAGCGCCGGACACTTCCGATTGTACTTTACTCTCGATTTTTTTTTCGTGTAAGAGAATTTGTTACGCGACAATAACTTCTCTAGCCGCGAGAAATGGGCACGGAGCGGTTGTACAATTGATTCTATTTCTCTATTCTTCCTTCTGCGCCGTTCTACTTCAAAAAAGGAAGAGGAAATGAAGGAATGTTATGTGTGGGAAACGGAAACTCCGTTCCATTGAAATTTTAATTTAAGGAATTTAAGGATCCTTTTTTAACGTATAATATGGTGCTGTAGGTATATAGTACATAATTGCCAGAAAATATGTCGTACAACAATTGAAAGATATTGACGAGTGCAACATTATATTTTAACATTATCTGAATATTTTGAGATGTTTTATTGTTAATAAAGATTCAAAGTAATTTTCGCATATTTAGCTTAGTTTAATCTCAAATTTTAGCTTGACTTTAAGTACTACATGCTTTGTTTTATACATTTTTTTTTAGTTAGTTAAGTTAGAGCAAGTCTAGTGATAGCAAGGAGTGTGCGCAATTAAGATATTGGCACACTTCACAGCACACAAGACTGAAAATATTTGTCCTTGTTCTTGCATGACTTTTTTCCTTGAAGTTAAATACCATAACTGAAGTTTCCTTATAGAAGAACAAACGAAAAGCGATCTTCATTTTTGCTGTTGCCTTTACGGCCAGGTGAATGGGACATTATATTGTGTTTTCTGGTGGTTCAGATAATATTTTCCATAATTCTTCATTTAATTACTTTGAAACGAGAAGACAAGGGTCATTTCAATGAAATAATTACCAAACTTCTAAATGGTAATCATCGCGATAAACGAGTACGCATAACGCAGTATGCAATGCAAATACTTTAGCATTATACAATGGGAACCATAGAATGTAAAGGAAGAAAGTTTCCAAAATATTTTATTTTGCAATATTTTTTAATTATTGAAAAAAGTTTGCATTATTTTTCTAAAGCTGTTAAAACAAAACTAATCGTCGATCACGATGAATTTCTGCAAAACAGTTCTAAATAGTCTTTTTTGATGGTGCGCAGCGATTCGAGACATTCTTGTTGCTCTGCCGGTCCCTTACTAGAATCATACAAAAATAGAGAACTAACGTTATTGAAGTTCAAAGTATTACAAGAATTAAATATTCAACAAATTGTCCCAATAAGAGCCGCGAAGAGTCATGCTAACAGAAAAATATATTTCATTTAAATGAATTAATTCTTGTAAGTATCTAAAGAACGTTATGACACGATTTACGAAAAAGAAGGGAGGAATGAAACATTGGGAAGTCCCTCCTTCCCAAATTGAAAAATTATTTCAACGTAATTTATTATAATTTATTAAACGCCTCGGGGTTGGCCGGGGTTAACAGGCGCGTAGGTAGGACAATCATTCGACCGCGAACACAAAAAATGCATTTACAAGAAACGGTTTCTACTTCATTATTCAAACGGACGACTCGAAAGTGTCGTATTTTTTCCTCGAGATTTCCGAGACCGACGTCAGGAAAACCTGTCCTACATGCATAAGTAAAGGAATTAAAAAATCATTTTCGGAACGCGCGCACAACGTCCGAAACGAGAATTACTCCATATACCGCCCCTTATTAAAACGGACCTCGTCCATTACAATAATAACATGCTCATTTTAATTTATATTTCTATAGGAAACGGTCCCCTACTTTTAAGCGCAGGCAAGCACGGTCAGTTAGACTTGTAATTGTACAAATTTATCTTGACCCATTCAAACGGCAATTTAAAACGTATATAACACTTTTTAGCGAGCTACAAATCATGTTAGGCTGTCCGTCAGTTTCCTCGAAAAAAAATAGGGGCGAAAATTTCGAAGGACCACCCTTTTCGACCACATCGTTGCAGGTACTCACCTATGACCTACCTCACGTTCGATTCGGTCACCCTTTTCTTCCGATCAAAGTGCAACAACCAAACGGAGCATATAGTAGAGTGACCCTCTCTCCTAAAAAAGAAAAAAGAAAACAACAACTACAACGAAGAAAGGAAAAGAGATCCTCATTGTTATTTATTTCCTTGTATCTTCTTCCTTTTGCCCGATTCGGTTGTTTCGATTCTTTTTTGTTTTCATTGAGACGGGCTTTCAGGTCCCGAAAGATATGTGTGGATGCGTGTAGGGTCCGTTATTACTTACAACCACTTGAAATTCGTTATGGCTTAAGGATATAGAATATTTTCTATGGGATGGCATTAAAGTTGTCTCTGACGGTATTTTCTTTTGTTGTACTTCGTGTGTAATACGGATACCGTTGCTAAGAGGGTCGAAACAAGCAATTATCCGTTATTTCAAGTATGTAACTGTAACTAGAGTCGATTTATGCAATCATTAAATTATGTTTTACCGTTGATTTTACAAATTGTACTTTTCCTATGAAATCAATCGAAAGATGAAGAGGAATAACGATGTATCTCCTTAACTTACTATCAGAAGATCATTTGTTAAAACATGAAAAGTTGCTAATGAAGATCAGTTGTTCGATGTTTATATATCACCAATTTAATTAAACACGTCATCGTTTCCTTTATTTTTATTCGGAATTTATTTTCATGGAAGACGTATTTAAAAATACATATTTTTGTATTCGTAATAACTAGAGATGATATTCATACAAGCGTTAGAAACATGTATGATGATGATTAGAGATGACAAAGGCAGGTAGAATTATTCCTTTTTTCCAGCCACTAGATAGAATGGATTCGTGTTGCTTACTGGTGTCCCCCGAGAGTCGACAAAGCACGAATCTGTCTAGTCTCTGCAAAAAAAGTAATAAGTTCATAAGCCTTTTTCCTCTCTAGTTATAACATTATGAATTGCAAAGATCCCAACCCGATCGGTGAACGTCACGTGGAAACCTACTGTTGCAAGCAAAGCAGTGTGATCTATGTGGATAATGAAACAGTGCCCTTGTAAATAATATCGTTTTTGGACTAGTTCGGCATGTATTACTCATTTTACTGAGCAAAAAATAAATGTTTCATTGAATCTTGGATGATAGAACATTAGCGAATCGGCAAGTACTGACTTACGATATGAATGTTCATACTTGTTTATGTGTTATCTATTATTACCGTTACACGTGTATTTTCTATCTCTACCATTCGTTTATCGATTATTTGTTGTCAGTTTGTCAACGGTTTGAAGTTTGATAAGGAAAATTCCTACAATTGATTGTATTTATAATTGTTTTGCTTATATTTTAAAGATCGAGTTATTATTTATAATTGAGCTAGAAAAAAAATCCTGCGATCTTAATCCTTCTATATGAATAGAGCATTTAAAATTGAGTATTTTGATGTTCTTCAACTAAGAATTTACAGTAACGAGAGAATATCGCGAGCTAAAAATATCTAAACATATAAATGGAAACTCGCAAAACACAAACGACGTACGAAGCAAACCAACCAACAAAACTAAAAAAGAAAAAAAGAAACGCACGAAACACGTATAATAAAACCGATATTCATACAGTCGAAATTGTACGAAACGCGGTGTCAAAGAGAAAGACCGCGGGTGTAATCGCGTCTCCCAGAGACGAAGAGGTGGGGAAGGGCGAAGCGAGAGAAAAAAAATGGAATGCGGCGGAATGAGCGCGGGCCTGCACAAGTATGAACGCGCGAAGAAGGCCAAGGCCAACGCGATGCACTGTCAAGGTTGATTCTGGGGATGGCGTCTCGAATAACGACGCCGTTAAAATATGCAGTTGGACCGCTTCGCTTTTCGAATATCGAAAACGATCGCGTTGGGAAATTTACATTTTGAACGTTTCAATTTTTTTTCGATAGACAAGTACTTTATGTCATTGGAAACAATTGTCTTCCTCTTTCTTTATCTATATTTTTGAGAAGATCTCAAAGCCGGTAGAGACTTGAACCTAACATTTACCGTCCGGCGAACAGGCGTATTTACCAGTAGGTCATAGGATCTTGCTAGGATCGTATCACTTTTATAAATATTAACAAGCGGTTCGATTTTAGCAAGATTCTGAGAGTGTAAATAAGGATTTAGGTTAGGATGTGATAATAAATAATCTGAAAGCTGTATATAACTTTTATTGATTCGCCATTCGAAAGACGTCGGCCATACTATAAAGGCGTTTTCTCTGTAACCAGAGCTAAGCCAATGTTGCCGCTTTTCGAATCATTTTGACTTTATATAGGCTACTCAATTTCATCAGTTACTAACTTAGCGTAAAAACCTTGTTGGTCAGTGTTATCGGCCCATTATTTTGCGATGAAAGAAAAATTGTGTAACAACTTATTGCAACTTCTTCAATGCAATAAATAAATATTCCTCTTGGTTCTTTTGATTTAACTATTTAAGATTATGTTACTTTTCCAAATCTAGAAAATACAATTTATAAAAATACACCGAAGTAATTCAAGGTAACTTACTTAACGACATGAAACGATCTCTTAAAGAATTTAGGAAACCGCGTCGTTATTGGGCAGCAAACTAAGCAACCGCGGTCACACTTCGTACGGCAGTGATGCATCCTGCAACAGGCCAGAGGAAGCTCCACGAAATTGAGAGCGAACCGTCGGCATTCTTATGCAATAATGACGCGCTTTCAACTCGGAAACCCAAATTCTTTAAACGGAAGCAACGAAATCTACAAAGGAACATGAAACGATGTGTAAAGATTTGTATTGAAACTGGCGGAGACCACTTTGAGCATTTACTAATTGTTCTTCTATACTTGTACAAGAAAATATATTTTTTGTTCTGTTAGCTTTATTATCACTTTACTATTACATATTCATTATCTCAATAGGCACACATCTCTAATATTAATTAATTAATTAATTAACTAATTAATTAAATTAATTAATTCAGGATTTGCCCGTCAGAATTAAAAAGCAAACACAATTTTATCATTAACGACATTATTTTTTGATAATACTTTGTTGATTTGATTTAATTTTGGGATTTCATTAAGTGATGGGCTCACTCACCTCAGTCACTTTGCAGTAGAACTTTATATAATTAACGACTTGTTTCTCAACGTGTATAAATGAAGATATACTAATAAGTAAAGAGTCCAAACGATGTGCCCGAGCATTGGCGTTGCGTGGAGAGTTTACCAGAATAACAGTGCGCTTATTTAAAAATAAATATATTGAATCACTTTACAAAACGTTAAGAAAAAACATAAATAACTTACCTAACATGTTTACATTGTTGCAGAAATATGCTACTGGTCGAGCACATCTTTGGACTCTTGGTACATACCTTATTAGTAATAGGGTATGTACCTAATTAATATAAATTTATTGTTTTTTAGATATTTCGTAACAAATATGTTAGTATCTTACCTTATTTGCGCCGCGTAAGAAACGAAAATGCTACTAGCAATTATTTGATAACATTCAATTTTAGACATCATAAATAAAGATTAATATAAGATTTAAGATATTTGTAGTCCTTAAAAAGATACAGATTAGTTAGGTTGAAAGATGTAAACATTTAACAATGTAAATTTTTAGTAATAGTTTGTTGATAATTGTGTTATTAACCCCCAAACCTAGTTCTTTTTTAATTTTTATATTTTCAATTCACATATTAACTGTATTTTTTTTTTCATTAGCGTCACACACGATACGAGCTTAATGGATCAGAGCAAACAATTTTTTAGATATTCTCCGCGTTTACATGAAACAAATAAAGTAGTACACTATTCAAACAAACACTTTTCATTTCATTCTATCATTACGATCGACACACTGACATAGATTTCAAGGGTAAAATAAAGAATAGAAAGAAGAAAGAAAGTATATTTAGACCCTACGTTTCGCATCACTACAAGCGAAAAGGAACATTCTTCGATGCACTTACACAGTGTACCATGATTCGATTCCTATTCGTTGGGTGAACGCAATTGTTACATTATTTTTCTATCTCTTCTGCACGTTAACAACAATCTATAGTATGCGTACAAGGTGGTGCGTCTCTTTTGTCCGCGAAGAATGATGGATGCTTCGCATCGACACCCTGAGAATCTCTCGGTTCATATAGCTTACGTACTGTATACGATGGGAGAGAACAACCATTCCTCATACCTTCGTCCCCTCAATAACCTGACTCCCTCTTCGCTATTGCGGACTATCGCAATCTCTCACCTCATTGTGCTCGCCTGATCTATATTTTATGTCGCATAATAGCGATCTATCAGATCGGATTGTCAGTTGGTGCCGTCGGGAGGACAGGCGCGCTGTTCGATAATAATTGTAACTGACTGACTGAGTGACTGACTGTCTTCGTGTAGTTCTCCCGACGTCGTAAGTGTAGCTTCCCCGGGGTTGCTCCGTCCGCCTTTATTTTTCGCTGATTGCTCGTCTACGACAAGGCCATTGAAAATTTATAGGTTTCCCGTTCTTTTAACCGAGGGTCATTTTTTTTCTTTAGTTATCGATATCGCTATATTACCCTTATTGTTGGATTAGGTATTATAAATTGGGCGGGACCTTTTCTACTACGAAGTATAGAGATTTGTTTAAAGTTCTAAAGTTGCGCAGCTTTATATTTCGTTAAGAGAAATATTATATTCCGCAACGGTGCCGGCCCAACGTTGTTTGGTATATGACTAGTTACGTTTAAAATTACTGTCTTTAATTATTTAATGAGGCAATAAATAAGATGCATCCATTATCTCACAACAAATAGAACGCACACAAGATAACATGAGATAAAAATTTATACTTTATTTAGCCACGTTCTTCTTTTGTCTTTTCATGTAAACGAAAGTGTATTTCTTCGAAAGTTGACTTGGTCTATATTGGTTTCAGTAAGGCTTTTGGTTCGATAGTTTATCAGATTTTGCTCTCTATCCTTAGATATGCCGCGGGGTTCAAATATGAGCCCTTTACTATTTTAAACATATGACCGTAAATACATATGACCTTTTGTGTGGTTTGATCTGCAATTTTTTGCATTTATTACAATCCATTGTTGTCCTGCATTTTAACGGTGCCCAGAAAAATTATAAATTCGATAACAAAAGAGAGAGAGAGAGCTGCGCCTATTTTGGAACAAATACGACCGAAAAGCTTAAGTCGTTAAGTTCAATCCACATTTTCATGTTTTCCCACTAAAAACCATCTCCTCTATACAAACGTATTTATACGCTCAGGTATACCACCATAAAACGTACAAAATATCAACTTATATTATTCATATATTATCCTTACATTTCCCGACGTGTACAAATTACTCGGACGCGCTCCCTAAGCGGTCAACGTTTTATGACAGTTTAATATGGACACTTCTTGACTTCCTGCTTTTCCCGCTTTGGAAAAAAAAAACAAGGTACGAATAGGTGGAACGGGCAACGCCGCACGCATGTTCGGGATTAAGCGGCACATCAACGGGGGCAGTAGCGGACGCCTTTAATATGGGAAACGCGGCCGCACCAACAATACACTCGTCGTACAGCACCACACGGCAAAAGAGCACGGGTCCGAGCGAGTTTTGATAAATGACCTCTGGTCAACGGATTATGAGAAGGACGTGTCATGACAATTTAATAAACATATTTATATGAACGTGTATGTTATACTATGTATATGCCTAGATATAACGTGAAGTAGGTCCATTTTTGCTCGATTAAAGTTTCAGCGTTGGAGGAGGTTGTACCGGGTGATGCAACGGTTTGACAAAATCCTTTTATTTTTATGAAGGTAAAATTAAAACTTGGCGTATAACAATTACCGCTCTGTGTATTATATCACTACGTCTACATTACGTCTTTATAGCGAGGTTGTTAGGACTTCTAGGAATCTCCAATTTTTTAGTATTATTCTTGGCCTTTTTCGCTTTAACGCCAATTCCAAAATTCAAATTATCATTCTTTAAGAATTGTCATTATAAATAATATAAATGCAATAGTGTACACCTTTTGTTTGTTATTACCTCTTTTAAGGCTAACATCCGACTATCTGTAGGTTTCTGAAAATTAATGCAAATTCCATCCCGGATTGGTCAGTACAAGAAGCCTAGTAGTACACATTTCAACCGCAACAACTCTTCTATCCGGTATTACCAGTTCCATCCATTGTCTTCCTCACAATAAGTAGGATTAAGCATGGAAGTGATTAATTCTCTGCTTAATTACGAACAACAAAAGTGTTTCGCGTAATGTATATATAAGGTCTCTCACGAGGCATTTATCTAACGGATTATACATTTTTTTTTTTGCCTCGGATTCTCCTAATACTGTCTCCCTTGCCTTTGTCTTTCTCGTCCTCGTTCTCCCCTTTCTACTCAGATGTTGGCTCATTTTTCCCGTCTCCTTATTGGTCGGATGTTATACGGAGTATTCTGGCTAATTGTCTATCGTCTTTGAAGGGGCACATCGTCGTTTGCCGACGCTCGGGATATTATGTTTGCGTGTCCTTTCGTAAACGGGAAAAGAGCCGGCCCGTCATCGTGTAGTCGTATATATGGTGAGAAGGCTTCTAATTTCCGATGTCTTTTGCCGGGATATTGTTCTATCTTGCCGAAGGGGGAATCTTTTCATTTGTATGTATTATATGCGTATGAGCAGGTGATAGATGGTTTTGATTTATTGGTAATTGCTCTTCCTTGTTGGTTAAGATATTTTTACGAAAACGCGATTATACTTATTCACAACTTTTGCTTATTTTTTTGTTGTTTGTGTTATACATTTCTTATTTACTCAAGTTGTTTACTTGATCTTTGGGGTCTTCTAAGATTTTTTCGAGATTCCAAATATTAGCTCGAGCAGTTTTCTCAGAAGACTCAGAGACAAAGATTAAGACTTCTAAGACTGCCTCGTTACCTTCAATAAGAATAATAATTGAATACCAATTTTGCCAAAGTAGTTTGCACCCCCTACGAAAACATATAAACAATCGCACGAAACTCCGTACGACCACCCCTTGAATTCGTCACGATTACACCGTTCCAAAACAGAATACGCACAATACGCATCACCCAATCATCAGAACGACGAGCTTTACGGCCTGTACAAGGTTTTTGATTTTAAAACGGTTTAATATTTCATCGCGGACCTGTCGCTCTGGCAGGTGAGTATTAAATAATTTTCAGTGTATCGGCTGTTGACGCGTCACCCTCCGCCACCACCGCACTCAAAACAACAGCACGACGTCGGCCAAAGGGTACGACCTCTTCGGTGCGGTGCGGAAAAGGCGAAACCCCCGCAATCCGACCGTACTGACGTCGCGTCGCCTCATTGTTTCCCCCCTCGGTGCCGGGGAGGTCTCCGTGGCGTGCGTGCGACGAGGGCTTCTTCATTATTAAAGGGGGGAAAGTTCCGAAATGTCACAGCTTTTTGGTCTTATCAATAATTAAAGCATCGGAAAAGGCAAGGGTAGGCATAGGTTTTGTCGGCCGAGCTTTGGAGCGATGAGGACTTGAGCGGAAGCTAGGAAAACTGAAGGGCGAAGGTGATGGCGGGAACGTTTCGTGTATTCAACGTGCAGGGCGGGCTGATTCCGTAATGACGTACAGTGTTTCCCACGTTGCTCATTTATTAAAAATTGTTGCAGTTAACATCTGCATCTAGTTCTAAAAACTTGAATTGCAATTAGTTTTAGCCTTGAAAATTACTCCAAAATTATTAAAAATAAGCATTTAAGTGTGTGATATGATCTTGCGCTGATTTTCAACGTACAATACATTGTTTCAGTAGAATAAGGAAGTATATCAACATTCATAATTTTGTGCGGGCTCTGTATAATTATGTAAATCATCTTTGTATGCACTATTTGATGATAAAAAAAGCGGTTGGAACTGATTTTTGAAAGTCGGCCAAATACGTCGTTCCGTGCTTATTGTAACATCCTGTATTATAAATAGGTATGCCAGCCGAAAGGACTACTTAAACGGTGCAAGTCCGCCATTGAAACTTTTTTTCTCCTCCTTTCGCCGTTTAAAACTTAGTTTGGACTAAAGAGGAACGCTTTTTAGAGCCTTACTGTAAATCTTTGTGGAACAAGAGCTCTCATAATTTGGAATCTATATTTATATATTTTTAATATTAATAGAAAAATGAATGCTTCCTCTATCTTCATTGGTTTTCGCCTAACTCGGAGAAATTAAAAATTCCCACAGAAAAATCGAGGGCAATTTCGACCCTCTAAATAAACAACCCAATAGAAATCCAATATGGCAATCGCTTCAGCGATTAATCTAAATAAATCACATTCTCTATTCCATATCCAAATCGATAAGAAAACACAATGCATTGGATTTGCCTTCAACGATATGGATATGTAACTGATTTTCCTTGCCTATATCCTTCTACCATACCCCAACAATCTAGCATTACTTGCGCCAAATAAATCTTTTGCAAATGCGAGAAGGGTGAATCAGATCCTCCTGGTAATCATAATCTAACCCCTTCTTCGACGTTGCAGTACGCTACACCACTAATACGCGTGCTATTGTTAAGGAAATTGGTAGAGAAGATTCCGTTGGTGTTATACCGTCTATCTATCTCTTTTTACTATCCAAAGCAAATTTAGCGTATCTTTAGTGTTGTAACGAATTTTCGGTGCCCTATCTAGGTACGTATGTATGTATGCTACGTAGAAACGGCCTGGATAGACGTTTTAGAATTTGTAACGATTATTTCGCAGGTACCGCAACGTAAAAGAAGCCTTTTTCCGTTATCAGCAACCTGATATTTATGATGTTCAATTCAAATATGCATTTAATTGACGTGCTTGAGAATATCTGGTTAATACAGGTATACAAATAAATTATTGATACGGTTGTCAGATACTAGATACAGCAGTAAATCGAAATTGATCTATTTTTGATAATTTATCATTATAGGCGCACATACACTTTGTAGAATTTATTAGTAGATTTATAAACGAGACAGGTGATTAGAAAATATATTTTTCTTTTATACTGCCTAGTCGTTAAAGAAAAATTAGAATTTTTTTGAAGAAATATGAAGGATCCTACAGGGCAATGTAGATAAACAAAAAAAAATAAATAAAAACGACTGTTTTCTAAATGTTTCGGACTAACTATAATAAATCAAACAATTTGGCAAATTTAATATTTATATTATTTATTTATTATTTATATTATTTTAATTGATATTTTCTACAAATTACCTAATATAAAACTCGATCGACAGGCGAATCATTTGGCTAAATTTGTTTGGGTTACTAATCCCTGAAGAACGATATAAGAATTATTAATAAATCAGTCTTCAATTTGAGTCAGTACCGAATTGTTCGTAGAGACTATGCCAGTAGATACGTACGCGCTCTTACAAGTAAGCTGCCATCATGGGAACACAGCTAATAACTAAACGTTAACGTTATATAATTTTGTAAGCTACCATCCATGGCAAAGGTTAGAACGCCTAGCGGCTTATATAGCCATCCTAAAATTACAAATTCGAAACGAGAAGCAAAATGTAATCGAAGAAATTAATTAATGTGACGAATATAATTCATTTTTGTTAAAGAGGTATAATACAAAGAAGAAAAAAATGAAAAAAAGACAATTTTTCTTTTAGAACACCTCTGTACAAAATGTATTCCAAAAGAATCGTTTTTCGACCGATTATAAAAAATCTTAAAGATAACTTGATTAATTTTCTAAGAAAAAAAATGTATTATTCGAATTGTCTTTGACTTTTGGGCCGTTGTATATCTAAGTAATTGCGACGGACACCGCTAACGATGAAGTAGTGAGATCGCACGATTCGAATTTGGACAAGCTAATTTAAACGCTAGTATCTACCGTCATTTCGCTGAAATGATTGCTCACTCGCAGAGATTTAGGCAACCGTGTATGTACAGTATAAATAATGATATGCGTGTATAAAACAGCCGATGGCCGGTTTATCTTAAATATTACACCCGGAGAACCGGGTACATGAAGCCGAACGAGGACGAAGGAGGCATGCTAGACCACGGGGGATAGGGATGTCGAAAATGTTAAGGGTAGTTTAGTTATTATTTCAGCACTTCGGAATTAATTAAAAGCAAACTTAATATCGGCTTTAATATTCGCTTCTTGTTCAGAGTTTGGAGGAAGAATTTTTCGGTTAAAACGTGAATATAGCCAATCATTAAATTAACATGCGGAACAAATTCGTTACATCTTGGTAGCTATATGCCGTATTTTAAAAATTGAACTATGCCATCGTTTGGGTCGTAATCGCCGAGTTCTGTGGCTCTTCCCAATTTCGAAATATTTACGGCTGCACACTTTACGCTGGTAACCAGAAAGTATTACTACGACAACGTTTTGTGCCCACTTTGTGCTTTTCCCGTTTTAGAGATGTTCGCAATTGAAATTTATTCGCAGCCGCACTTCAAGGTCTCGTACTGAGACGTGGCGAGGACTGTTGAGACTTTCCACCAAACGCAACTAGTTATTCGTTGCAATTAACAAGACAGCGGTCTAATGTTGCGGTAAAATTGTCACTGAAATCTTAAAAAAGATATTCCACCTTTTCGTTTTCATTCAAAGCGACCCGAACTCCCTCTCGCCAAATACATGTTAAATGTAATGGAGGGTCGTAGTTCGCGCCGGCCACCGGTCAGAGCGCCATTCAATTCGTAAAAAAGACTCGCTGCTGATGGAACGAGCGCAAAGGTTAAGGGTTGTCGGACATCGGAGAAGTCATATTCAGAGAGGCATTCATCGCTCTGGCTCTACCGAGGTGAATACGAAAAAGAGAATAATGGGCGAGTCACGTGCCGACGAGATCATTGCGGTAAATTATGAGGGTTCAATTTGCCACGTATTTACATCTTCTCGCAGGATCTACGAGCAGGCGATGTAATTCTTTCCGTCTCTTATTCGAAAATTTGAAAAGAAATTTTTCTGGAAATCTTTAGACGAGACAAGCGATTCCATAGGCTCGTATTACTTCCGGTCGTATCGGAACTCGTAACCGATTTTGATATTTTTAATGGGATGGCATACTGTTTCTTTATTATTTTTTTTTTTGGGATTCCGGTTGTATTAATCCCGTTTGTACTTATTTCTATAGCGGAGACAATGGAAACTTTCCAGAAATAACTCAAAAGTTAGTTTATCACATACAAGGCGTTCAAAATTTAGTAACCAATTTGTGAATATTCAAGGAAATCCTACCTTTCCTACCTTTTCCTACCTTTCAGTATTATAAATAATCAATTCTTACAATTAAGATTTTACGAGCCATGAAGAAATAGATCTAAAGCGGTTATAAAATTATAAATAATGTATTTGAATATGCAAACCCTTATAAAAACATCCGAAAGAGCCAAACTTTTATGATTTGGCCTAAATTTTATGATATGCATATATAATATGTATGACATAAAGTACATAAAACGGAAATCAAAATTCTTTTTTTTTACACTTCTTTTGTCACTTCCAAACTTCCTTATAACCAATACTGAATCTTATCTGATCTGAGTCTTATCAGATAACAATACATGTACCTCTCCTGGGAGCCAGTTTAGTATCAATCACGGTGATGTGTACTTCACGCATGCTGATCCTTTGGATTGCTTGTTGCACGATATTAGCGGCCAGTAGAAAATGTAAGTTGATATTACTATTTTTTAACATATTTCCGTAGACTTTATGGGGACACGTCATTGCTAGCATAGCCGTTCCGATATCGATTTTTATATCGATCGAATTATTATCGAATTCAGTTCATACAATAAATTAAACATTTTAGCATTTTACGTGCTTAAAGATACTTGCTAAGATGACTTTTATTTAACCATGTTTTTTTCTTTAGAATGTTGTGAATAGGTGCTCACAGATTCTTAACGATCAAACTACTGCATGGCAGTATTAAAAATAACGTATTTGCCAACTACGTGTTGATGATCCTATGCGTTCGATGATGTGTCTCAAATTACTGAAAAAAAAATACACAAATTTTTCATCTAATAGAAGTAGCACATACGTAGTTACGCGTTAACGTTATCTAGCTTTTTTTATATTGATATATTAACAGCAATATGACTATATTTTCATTCAATAATTTGAAAAGGATGACTGTAAGCATAAAAACGTCCTATGAAAAATTATTCTACGATTTTAACACTCCAAGGTGTTTTATTTAATTTAATTATTGTCCTTTTAGATACTATATGCACCACTGATCGATATGCATTTGCGTGTCAAGAACTCAACAAATCGGGCAAAATAAAATGCATCGTAATGGAAGACGAGGCAAGTTGCGTTGCAAAGGTCAGTCAAGGTGACGCCCAACTTACTTCAATATCCCCAGAAGCGGCCTTTGCAGCTACCTCTAAAAGCTCGCTAGTAACACTGGCAACGTTTAAAAGCCCGACAGGTAAGTGTATCTTGCTACTAAATATTACTTTCCTGAAAGTTAGTGTTGTATAATTTCTAACTGTTTTAGAATCTAACTCGAATTCGTATCAAATATCAATCTACTCCAACAGAAATATCACCAACGGTTTAAAGGATCTGGCCAATTTCAGTTACTGCCATCCTGGCCTTGATTCACCGGACGTAAATCCTTTGATCTTTACTAACTTCGAAACCCAGGTGTTAATAACTAATGAGATAAACATATGTACCGACCCGAAAATGCCAATGATGGAAGAACATCTCAAAGCAATACACGATTATTTTGGGCCATCGTGTATATCCGGTCGATGGACTACAAACACGGAGTTAGATATTGAATTGAGTGAGTAGCGCTTTCCTGAAATAAGAAAAAAGGAAAATCGCAATATATTTTCATTACAATGCAAAAACGGAATAACATATTCCGTCCGGAATAACATCTTTCTATATTTATTAAATATTTGCTAGTAATTACATGTACATACAGAGAGTAGAAACGGAAGATAAGGTTCAAATGATAAACATTCAACAATTCTCTGAATTAACTTTAAAACATACATCTAGTTGTTTTCGTGTTCGTGAAAATTGTCGATAGGATACTAAAATGGATATAGAAAAAATGGAAAAAATGGATATATAAATAAAATGTTGCAACTAAAACAATTAGCCTTTGTAGAATTGATTTATAAAAAAAAAAGTAAGTTAGCGATAAGCAGCAGCGATAATGTGGCGACGCGAATTCGAGTTCATTATTATTCATTCATTATTATGTTTGCACCTCTCAAAAAAAATAGTTTGTAGGTAAGAAATCGGAGTCTACAATTGTTTTTATATATCATATATAATATTTTTTATATATTCTCATCTTTATATGTATATAAAAAATATATACAATATATATTTTTTATATATTGTATATATTTTTTATATATACATATATAATCCCAAGTATTCGGAAAATTTGATATCGTTATGATCGAGTTTGTAGTACCCGACGAATTTAGCTTACAATATACTTTCCGGACACACTTGTGAACTACCACTTATCATCAGCCTGACTACTTGTTAGATTGCGCAAACACAAAATGATAATTGTATTATTCGTTGGGCCTATTTATCAAACGAACATTTTCAAATAGAAGATACTCTTCATTTTTATGAAAAGTATCTTCTGTTTACAGAAAGCGGAATCTAGTTATCTCGTTTTGGAACGCTAATCTTCAACATTCATTATCGTACACCAAACCTTGCCAAATTCAAACGCCACAAACGACATTTTTTGAATAGCATGTATCTGTCGTATATCTCTAACATTGTAGTGCAATGACAAAACGATAAAAGCCAGGTATTTTAAATTGTCTAGTTACCACAACATCAATAAGCAAAACGTACCGGGATTGATATTTACTCAAAATTTTGAGCCCAAGAAAGCTGCTTAGTAGAAGGCGTTTAGAAATTATTCCAAATGGTTTCTAGCGTTAATGTCATGATAACAATAAAGAAACTTACACTGACAGTCTAAGTTGACTGTTGATTAAAAATGTCAGCTCTAATCAAGAAAGAGATAATAGGTATAATTTGTGCATCAGACAAAAAGTGAAAGAAATGTTGTATTAGCCACATGTTTGTAAATTGTCTGGTTACCACAACATCAATAAGCAAAACGTACCGGGATTGATATTTACTCAAAATTTTGAGCCCAAGAAAGCTGCTTAGTAGAAGGCGTTTGGAAATTATCCAAATGGTTTCTAGCATTAATGTCATGATAACAATAAAGAAACTTACACTGACAGTCTAAGTTGACTGTTGATTAAAAATGTCAGCTCTAATCAAGAAAGAGATAATAGGTATAATTTGTGCATCAGACAAAAAGTGAAAGAAATGTTGTATTAGCCACGTGTTTGTAAATTGTCTGGTTACCACAACATCAATAAGCAAAACGTACCGGGATTGATATTTACTCAAAATTTTGAGCCCAAGAAAGCTGCTTAGTAGAAGGCGTTTAGAAATTATTCCAAATGGTTTCTAGCGTTAATGTCATGATAACAATAAAGAAACTTACACTGACAGTCTAAGTTGACTGTTGATTAAAAATGTCAGCTCTAATCAAGAAAGAGATAATAGGTATAATTTGTGCATCAGACAAAAAGTGAAAGAAATGTTGTATTTTATGTAGCAGGATGCATACACTGTACTATGAGGTCCACAACAGAAAATATTTGTCCAAGTTCTGAAGTTCTGAAGCAATTGCAAACATTCGTTCTACCGAGAAAAAGGAATGAATAGTAATGCATCTTTGTAATGAAAAAGAGCAATATTTGTGTAAGTTCATAAGAGCTAAAAGAAAGTAAATATGAATTAATTGTAAATTCCTCCATTTTACACTTACCCTTGGTTTATAGAACACATTTTAACGTGTAATTAAGTTAATCTCATATTAACCAGAAATTCGTTTATTTGCTTGTAAATTTCTAGGTTCAATGTGAAATGGGAAAAACGCAGGTCGCCATTCAAAAGAAATTTACGTTCCTATGAGTCGAATTTGATAACGTATGATACTGAATACTAAGCAGCCTGATTACACTGACCAACAAGGTTTTTACGCTAAGTTAGTAACTGATCAAATTGAACAGCATATATAAAGTCAAAATGATTCGAAAAGCGGCAACATTGGCTTGGCTCTGGCAACAGAGAAAATCTCTTTGTGGTATGGCCGGTAATCTGGTCTACTGCAATAATGTTTATAAACTTTCTGAAGCTTTTGGAATACATCATGATCCCAGTTCTTGGAGAGATTATTCATAGACCCATCAAAGACCAGCCTAAAAACAGTTTTGTTGCATAATGGAAACCATTATCCTTCTATTCCGATAGGCCGTGCTGTTTCTGTGAAAGAAACTTACGAAAATCTGCAAATTTTATTAGAAAAGATAAAGTACGAAGACTATTCCTGAAATATTTGCGCAGATTTTAAAGAAATTGCAATTATTTTGGGTGTGTAATCTGGTTATACCAAATACTGTTGCTTTTTATGTCTTCGGGACAATCGTGACAGGGAAAAACATTACCATAAGCAAGAGTGGCCACTACGACAATAGTTTATACCAGGAAAAGACAACGTGCAACGTCAGTCTCTAGTAAAAAAAGAAAAGATCATAATACCACCTCTCCAGGTGAAACTTGGGCTCATGAAAAACTTTGTAAAGGCACTGGATCTCGAAGATGAAGGTTTTAAACGTTTTTAAATAAACTTCGTGCCAAGTTTCCAAAATTAACACAAGGGAAACTGAAAGAATGTATTTTTGTTGGACCTCAGATACGAGAAATAGTAAATGATGAAATCTTTGAAATCAAATTAACAGCGAAGGAAAAAACAACTTGGTTTTTCACGAGTTTCTTGGGAAACAAAAAAGCTGACGACTATAAAACTTTTGTAATGGATATGTTACAAGCATTTCCCAGTGCTGGCTGTAATATGTCCCATATAGTGCACATTCTACATTATCACTTAGATTTTTGTCGGGAAAATGTGGGCGACGTTAGCGATGAACATGGTGAGCGCTTTCACCAAGACAATCATGGCAATGGAAAAACGGTATTAGGGGAAATGGAATGCTGCTATGTTAGCAGGTTACTGTTGGATGTTAAGAAGAGATGCTGTAGATATTGTTTATAACAGACGGAGCAGTATTACTTCACATTTCTAATTATAATCATTCGAAATATACATTAAATTATGATCTAGTCTAAAAAACCTTCTCATTGAAATATGAGAAAAGTCGAGCTGACTTGACCTTCTATCTTTTATTAAAATAACTGTTTATTTAACTGTTTCTATTGAAATTAGTATAAATTATTTTATGGCAAAATCTAAAGTTGAAATTTGTTGGCCAGTGTTATTTTTAAAGCGTTTTACAATTTCTCTGCAAAGCTAAGCATGCAAACATTTACGCTGAAATATATCTACACAAGCTGTCAATTTAATTAACCTCTCAATATTTTCAGAACAAAAATATCCGAAACTTACACAGTTATGTACGACTACGTCCTACAAAAATAACACAGAAACGGGACTTATGCAAGCTCTAAAGTGCGCCATGAACAGCAAAACATCTGCAATAGCGCTTACCACCATATCTACAATCGAAGACCTGCAACAAATAGAAGACTTTTCTCCAAACACCATATGCAGAAACGGAACTATATCCAATACCGAATTGTGTGCGTGGGCAAGTGTTCCACACAAGATCGTTATAGGAAACAGGTGTGTACTAATGTGTGAAAGTCTCCTAACTGATCAATATAATCCATTTGGTAGAAATACTATAGGTGACCTGTCTGTCGAATTGGAAGATTGGTTTCCAAAGTTTGCAAGTCGAAAACTGCTGTCAGAGAGAATTAATTTTAGCGATGAAGAAACGGAATACTTGAGAGAAATGTTGTTTCCGAATCCAAGTGACACAAATTATAAGATTATATTACCAACTGCGAAAGTACCAAGTTTGAACCAAACTCTTGCGGGTAAAAAACTTAAGCAAAATTAAGTATCGTTTGAGTTCCTAAATTTATTCCTAAATTCAAAGAATTTTTCAACAACAGTCCTTTTCCTTAGCTTACAGTGACAACCTTATGGTAAACCAATCGAAACAGTGCGAAAGCGAAATAAAATGGTGTACTATCTCCAGTAATGAACAACAAAAATGCGAAGCATGGAGCAACGCGAGTTTATCATCCATCCAACCAACTCTAGAATGCGTACAAAAGCCCAGTAAAATAGACTGTATCGAGGCTATAAAAACCGGAGAGGCAGATGTCGTAACGATTGACGCTGACCTTGGTTATTTCGCAATAATGTAAGTTGTACAGAAACACAATTTTCTGAACAGGAACCTATAACTGCTATTTCCTTAGGAACGATCTGGAAATGATTGCCTTTGTAGAAAGTAACGAGCAGTTAGCAATACGCACTGCGCTTGTGGTCCAGTCGAATATCAGAAGCTTTCAAAGCTTGAAAAATAAAAGAGGTTGCTTTGCGACCTACTGCGATGCAGGTAGGTTTTGTACTCGATAATTTATTTTAATAAACCTGTTTATGAATTCGAATGCGTATTTTTTAGCATGCATGTCTTTCATCAGTGTTAGCCGTGGTATCCTGTTTGATAATGAAACCTCCCCACGATTACTAAATAAAATATTAGGAGGCTCGTGTGTCCCGGAAGCAGGGTTTCCAAAAAAAGAAAACAAAGTGTCCAGTACAACAGAAGGTAACATAATCAGTAGCTATTACAATACATTTTTGCATTGTTGGAAAGCTCGCAGCCATTAAGTTAACTGTTATGCTTATCGAAACACAAGATCAAACAAATATTTAAAAAACACCGGCTGTAAGTATAAATGTACCATCTCTAAATTGTTGGGGTATATCATTAAAATATAAACGTATTTCTAGAGGTCAACGTGAACGATTGTTTATCACAACATATAAAATAATAACTTAAGCTTCCTTGGCTAGAGCTAGTTAAAACGTATCAGAGTGTTTAATTTACGCGAATCCCTTCGCCTCTCGCTTATCAGAGTGCTGGATTTACACGAGGTTCCTCTCCTTATCGTCTTTCAATTAAAGTAAGTGCTCAAAATAACGACCTTAAATTTGAATGCTTTATTGTGTCAATATGGCCTCTTGAAGTTCAGTACAAACATTTCTGATTCGCTCAATCATCGTTGGTTCTTATTTGCAAAAGCAGGCGAAGTAACCACCAGCCAATTTACTGGGCCAGCTGTACTTATCCAGCGTAGTACTACTGCCGCCACCAAATAGTGTGCTGGAAAATTATCACGTTGAAACCACCGCGTTCTGACGCAGCTCTAAGCTCAGTCAAGTCCTCAAGTAGTGTTGGCGGTTCGTTTTTCAAAATGTTTCCGTACGTTTGGCCGTTCATGTTGCCTTTAATAGTTCCACATCACACGTTGACGATCCAAGGACGCTGATGTTCAACTCGACGAAACCAGTGCGATACTTTCTTTTTTTGTAAACGTTCTGCATATAAATTAATAAAAAAGCACTTGTCAATGTTCTTCGCGAAGTTCTTGTTCGAACATCCTCAGAAGAAAACGTTATAGATACCTAGCTTAAAATGTTATAGTTATGTTATAGTTTTCAAAATATAGCACGTTTTAAATAAGTAAAGATCTAAGTTTAATCAAACGCCAAAGCAATCTGCTTTTTTAGATGGCTGCACTACAGATAAATACTACGGCAATCAAGGGGCGCTCAATTGTTTAAAAGAAGCCGGCGATTTCGCCGTTATTACAAAAACAGGTAAGAATAGGTGGCCTTTCATTAACTTGAATTTATGTTAAACCAACATTTCCAGACGGTTTACTTTTACCAGAAAATGCAAGGATTTTATGCAAGAATGGAAGTTTAGCTGGAGACAGTTTGGAAGTGGACGACCACTGCTTTCTAAGCGTTATTATCCCACAAACAATCGTCGCTAGGCGAGGAGATTCGAAAAATCGCGATATCCAGGAGATGGTCAAGGATTCGGAACGAAGATTCGTTGATAATCTGAATGCACCTTTTAAGCTTTTCGCAGCATTCAACGGCGTTCCGGATCTTTTGTTTAAGGTTAGCGATGAACTGGTAGTTATTGTAAATGTTTAATCTGATCTTTCTATAGAGTTCTGCGCTTGGTGTGGAATTAAATAATTCTAGAAACCACTTGGTTAAGAACTACCAGCGATTATATGAATATGTTGAAGGCGATAGAAACAAGAGCTCTCCCTTAAAGATACCACCTTTCATATTAATCTCGTTTATACTGGTAATAAAATATTATATGCAATATTAGATGTATTGCAGGTAATTAATTATATGTAAACATCAGTTTTTACGGATACAATGTGTGTTGTTTCATACTCTACTCTACGTTTTGGTGTTTCTGTCGTGTCATCTTCAGGTATTGATTACTCCCTCGTGAGACTCATCTGACAACGCAATTACATATATTTACTAGTATTGAATCTTATTTTGTTTAGTTACTTTCAGTGTATAACATGAAGTGTATATAATACAAAAGTGTTTATTTGAAAACCTCCCATCCTAAATTTCTGGAAAATTTCTAAAAAATTTCCTGAAACACGTAAGAATCCTACTATCGATGAGGATATTTGAGAAATAATGTTAATAACAAGAATGTTGTGGCGACGGCAAATTTTCGCAAAATTAAAGTTTTCTTCTTATAACCGAACGCAGCAGCTTCTCATAATCCTATAGCTCGAAGGTGACCAAATTGATCAAAGCCGGACCTGGATTGGCGAGTAAGTTAAAGAAAAAATAAACAGGCCCGGTAACATGTGTTTATACGACATCATAAAAAACTATTTTATGGCGCTTGCCCCTCGTGGATCGGGACAGGCGGACATTAATCAGAGAGGTCAGTTGCGGTACCCTCTTCTGCCCCCAAGTCCCTTACTCGCAACATGCTTCCCCTGAACTTCGCCGCCTCGTGAATTTTGACGTGTTGGTCGTAGGTAGGCAGGGCACCACGAGTTTTTCCTTATTGACGACTCTGTCTCCTTTAAATGTCCGGGATGGATTTACTGCTCATAGTAAAAGAAAATAAGGAAAAGCTGCACGGTATCAAACGCTTAACCTCCAGAAATAAGTAGTACGAAGTAGTAAGGACGGTAGAGGTCGTCCAGGATGTACGAGGAATTTTAAATTTTGAAGGAATATTTTATAAGATGGGGTCTAATTTCGATTAACGTCACGCTAGTATCAATTTTTGATTAAATTATTTGCCAACAGTTGTAGTCGTCTTTGATGTGCAATAGACTTTAGATATTAAATGTCAAGCAAATATACCGTACAGCATGATGAAAAAAACAGCCCAATTAATCTAACCACAGGTCTACTGGTATTCATACCGATTCCTGCAATTATCTTATTGCGCTTTCAAGAAAAGAACTGATTTTTCAAACAAACTATAAGCAAAATAACATTCCAATACCTTTGTCAAATAAACGTAATTAAACCCGGCGAAACTTCCACAATAGAGCAAAACACCATCTAAAACGCTGCCTACGTCGCTTTAGATTCGATTGGACGCGTCTGAAAAATTTTCCGGTCCGTTCTCCGTCGAATAGGAGACCCGCGTTGGTTGGCATCACCGAAGCTCGCCAACATCACCGGGCCAATTTCCAAGAGGACCAATCACCGTACGTCGTTCGAAATCGCCTCGAAGCCCGCAAAAGCGTTACACGAACATCGCGCCAACGTTATTAATGAAGGATAAGTTCTGGATTGTTTAAAGTACGGCCGGGCAAATACCCGTCCAAATCCCGATCAATTAAAATCCAATCAGAAAGGTGGAAATGCGTGCTAATCCTTTCACGCGTACCAACCTATCTCCGTATAGTGCGGTATACATCTACGGCCATCTCTTACGTACACTCGCATTGGAAAGTAAATTTACTTCGATAACTGGGTTGAAAATAATAAGATTTTGAAAACAAATTTAGTTACTCGCAAACGTTTACACTCCGAGTAAAAAATGATTAATTAAGCTATATTTAGTTGGATGGCCGACATTTAACGATAATCATCAATGTTTGCAAGCCTTTGGGGATAGTTAAAAATAATAAGAAACTTGGAGGTTGGACCAAGAAGAGTGGAGTTAGAAATAAACCAAAAGAGAAGCAAATACGTGGCAATGATAAGAACATATAAGATATGAAAATGATCACCTTCATAATGGTAGAAAACACGAAGTTGGTAGTTTTGTGTCCTTCATAGATACAATAGGAAAAAGAGAAAAGGAAGATATCGTTGAAATCCAGAATAGCTAAAGCGAACCAAAAATGCGGAAGTTTGGGGGCGCTTATGAAATCCAAATTCGTATCTAGAGCAATAAAATTCAAAATTTATCAGATAGCTATAAAACCCACAGCAACATATGTCTGTGAGGGATGGGTGCTCAAGAAGACAGACGAAGAAATGATGAACCTGGGAGAGAAAGGTGTAAGAGCAATATATGGACGAACAAATAGAGAGCTGCAGGTGCTCTAAAAAGAGACAAGTTAAACGATTTTAATTAAAAAATTAGAGAACAATATGGTTGAAGTATGCGAAGAGCACGAGCGGAAAGCGGATGTAAACGCTGATTGAAAGAAAGAGAAAGAAAACTAACATTGAACGCACATTCTTCAGCGATAAAGTTAAGCAGTTCACATTCTTCTACATAATCGCAAATTAAAATACACTCCGCCAAAAACGTATCGCATAATTTAGCTTTGAATCATAAAAGTATCGCATAATCTTTGTTTGTAGCATAAAGTTGTAAATATACTTTAATGCGCTCTAAGATATAATTTCTATGATTGTTTAAATAAAATACAGGCCAAATAAAAACAAGAACTCATACTTGAGATTTTTATTAAAACAAGAAATTATAATTTTGGAAAGAAAAATGTCATAACAGTAGCTTTTAATACTGAGTATTGCCACCTCTGGCTCTTATGACCGCTCGCATACGGTTTGGCAGAGATTCGATTAACCTCCGTATATAAGCCTGATCCAAATTCTCCCACTCGTCACGGAGAGCATTTTCTAGTCCATGCAGGTCCGCTGGGGCAACATTTTGGGTTCATATCCGGACTTACCGCAGGCCAATCTAAAACTGGAATACCAACATCGTTAAGGTATTCCTGGACGATTATCGCAACATGCGGTCGTGCATTATCGTGCATTAACATGAATTCGTTTCCTATAATTGGCGCATATGGTACTACATGTTCTTCTACAATGTCCGTTATATACCTGTGGGCAGTCAGTGTACCTCCGTCTACTGGTACTAACTCTGTACGACCTGTTAAACAGAGCCACCAGCGAAATTAGGTCTAGGTCTGATATTACTGCACATAGCGCTCACCGTCTCGTCTGTACACTGAGATCCGCCTATCTGAGGTGTAAAGACCAAATCTTGACTCATCTGTGAAGAGTATATTGGCCCAGTCATTAATGTTCCAATTTACATGTTCTCTGGCAAACCTTAAGCGAGCCACTCGGTGGTTCCTAGTGAGACGAGGGGCTGTTACAGCTACTCTAGCTCTTAATCCACTCTGTCGTAACCTGTTCCGAATAGTTTGAGTACTCACACGAGTATTTCTGACTCTAGCCAAGTCGTTCTGCAATTGTCTCGCAGTTACATGACTTCGACGTAATGCTTGTAGTAGTAAATAGCGGTCATCTTGGCGAGTAGAACATCTTGGACGACCTGGTACAGGTCTTCTACTGTAATTGCCTGTCTCCCTATATCTGACTACGGCTCTAGAAACACTTGACTGATTGATGTTCATCAATTTAGCAACGTATGCTTGAGATCGTCCATCTTCGATTAAAGCAACTATAGCAGCCACTTGTTCTGAAGTTAAATTGCTCATTTTAGTTTTAAAAGCGTTGGTACAGAACTCTGACTTCGCACTTTAAAATTTGTCCGTATAGGAAGACTTTCAATAAACAACCGAACAAACCTTACACATATGCATTTTCCTAAATGTGTTCTTTTAGAAAAAAAAAAGTAAAAAAGCTATATTCCATGATTTTGTTAGTGTTTTTATAGTTCACATACACGAGGCAAACTTTTTGTGAACGTATAAAAATATCTTGGTTTATAAATGCCCTTTTTTTAGTTTATGCGATACTTTTTTGGCGGAGTGTACTTTTGTTTGCTTGAGATCAATGTTTATTAAGTTAATTGCTCATAACACCACTACTTGCCATTCAATAAGCATCGCATCTATCAAACAAACTACTATTTAGGCTTAGAAGCATCATTTAACAAACTTTTGCGTACCGCTGTAACTCGCTTTTGTTCCATATCGGGTTTGATCGCCGCGCGAGCGTCTTGTTTCGGGGCGCGACGCAATGCCGAGCTAGAGTGATGTGAGTCAGCGTGCTGTTGACCCGAGGTCACCTTCCGATAGAAATCCAATTAACCCACTCCAGCACACGGGAGATGAACACAGAGGCCGCTCTACGTCCCGTGTTTAAGAGGAACCGTACGGGGTGGCGATTTTAACTACGTACCGTGTTCATTGTCTTGTGCGAACGATTTTCCATAGATTTAGGCAGGCAGTAGGAGAATTTGTGAATTTCACCGAAATTGAGTATTTCGGGAGAAATTTAACAGCGAAATGTAAGGAATGAGGATGAAATAATGAAATAAGGTAAGTATTTGGGAACTTAAATTTTATATTTACTTCTGTTCCCATAAGTAAATGGCCATTGAAATACGCACTGAAATTTTTAATTTTTAATTTAAACAGTACGAAACTGAAAGAAAAAGAATCTTCCATTCCAATAAAACATTAATTTTTACCTTACAATGTATTACTTTCAGGTATGAAAGAAATTATTATTTTTTGTTTCAACGACATGATAGCTCGATTTCTTTGATTTAGAGGAACCTTCTGTCTGTGAAGATTGGGATTCATAACAAACGAAATTCCACAGCTTTAAACAAATTTAAACTTACCTTCTATCTCGAATAATAAGCGAGATTTCGACGGTGAGGGTGGAAAGTTTTCACCCTCGTTTCTTCTTAATAGCTTACTCATTTAATGACTTTACATCTTAATTTTCATGAAATATGAAAAATGAAACAGCGCCAGTTACAAATCGGCAGCCACTTCCGATGATTTACTTTTAATTGGTATCTATTATTGTAACACATTGGCTACCAATTGCCTCAATATAATGGTAATACCCCTGCGGAGCGCCAATAATACAACGAAGATCGAACCGTTCATCTATTGCATATAGTCGGCTGTATTCCGATATTCTAGCCGATTCCGAACCTTCGCCTTCCTGCAAATATGTAAATAAATTCGCGAAATAGCGCGCCGGAGAAGCGAGCCGTTGCCGAAACGACACAATAAATCTCGCATCTCTCGGCCAGCGCGGAGTTCGTTAGCGCGAATTGTCCTCGTCTAACACGACCGCCGGTCCCCCCGAAACACGAACCGCCCTTCCGCTCCAGCGGCGCGCCGTGGGAAGGGGCGAGGGAAACCGGAGCGCACTCACACAGACACACTTTCATAATTAATTTACGACTGCGGAGGATTTGCATGCGCGGCGACTTAACCTACTCGGACAACACAGAAATTAAATTCCGCCGTTGTATTAGAGTAGTTCTCGTAATGGGCATTTGCTTAACAAATAAAAGCCGGCCGGAGAACGGGCGCGCCATCTAGCGACGCTGTATAACGTATGTACTATCGGGGAGTTATTAAATGACTTCTTGAACTAGAATAAAAGTAAGAGATATATTAATTTTGGGGTTTTTAAACGAGTTTAGCTAAGAAAGAATTAAATCTTGGCAGACTTGCTCCGTTTCCGTTTCGGCGGAGTCTCACGTTTAGGGGGCCGAATACTACTCTTAAAATGTTGAAAATTTTCGGATTTTTGTAATATGCGCCATTATTACTAATAGAAAAGGTAAAATTAAATATCTCTAAATGAGCTTTCTATAGGTTTATCGAACTTGCTCACTTGATTTTTTTTCCTCCACTCCTACCGCTGTCTCTCTCCACTTCCGTTGTGGTGTGGCGGCAGAATAAACGCATAAGCGATTTATCGCTTTATTACAGCGAATATCTCAGAAAATTTGACATTCGCCAACCATAACTTTGATCGTTAACGTTGCCTTGAAAATTCTTCAGCTATGTATATACATGGCCTAGAAATTTCAGTTCTTAATAGGTACTTGACTGTGAAAAGCACGGCAACTTTCTAACTATGTGTTGATAGTTACTTTTATTTTTATTAGTTATTAAATAATGAAATAAATGTAAATTTCCACAATTAAAGAATTTGTTTATTTTTCCTAAACATAGCGAGTCGTTTAATGATCTCTCGACAGTACAACCGCGACGACCAGGGGCGGCCCCCGGGAACTTGCTTCTTCGCCTCCAAATCGTGCCAAAGTGACCACATCTTGACCCAACGGGAACACGAAGGAGGGGACTCGTTTAATTGGGACAAAATAGAACGCCTAGAATCGGATCTTCTCCGGGGTGGGTGTCTTCGCGTTCACCTACTTCCTTCCGATGCAATGCATCGTTCTCGTCGGAGTGTAAATACAAGAAGCATCGATGCGAAATAACAGGTGCAGCGGTTACATTACCATATCGCCGATGATGGTATGGGTACGTATGGGCTTGTTGTACGTACCGTAGTAGTAGTGTACAGTTGTGGGTACCATTGCCGCTTGCCTGTATGTACTTACTTGTAGTTAATTTATGCATCGGTCGCTGCAGACACTTCATTATCTGGCGAGGAGTTCCGAATACCGTGCTCTAGATAGTGGCTGTATCTAAAATTGGTCCTCTGCCCTGGTCTCCAATGCAGATTTGTGTATATGCATGTACACACAATCGCAAAAGTCTACAAACTTAAAATCAGGTGCGTCTACGTGTTAAAAGTAATATGATTGCTTATCGTATAACTTTATTATGCTGCTATCCTGTGGATGCGCACATATTCATGGCATTTCTTAACAGGACAACGACAAAACTAAGGAATTGCTAATTTGTGAGTTCTTTCAAAGTCCTTAATAAATTCTTGGCCGATGTATATGCTGAGTTGTCCTTTCAGTTTTGCATTAAAATGAGCTAGCTATCATTGAAGCGTGGCTTGTCCAAATTAATTTCATTATTTACTGAACTTAAAGTTTTTGTTACTGAACTTTCGGGAGTTCTCATCGACATCGAAGACGGTAGTCATTCAAAAAAAAAAAGGAAACGAAAAAGGATAGTAACTATTTTTTTTTTGAAGGAGAGAAGAATCTTATAAGATAAACGTTGATGTTATACTAAAGCTACTGTCTCCTTGATTCAACAGGACTACTCACTATTGTTTTTGATATTGGTCGAAGCACTTTTGGATAGTATTTTTTTTTTTAATTTTTTACGCTCAGTATGTGTTTGATAAGATGCTAACAACTACATTTCGCCACTTTATAACTTTTGTAATTAAGCGTATATGTGATTAGGTACTAGTCGTAATGCATGGAAGTGCATGGAACTGTATGTATGGTAATGAATGTACTTTTGCGTTCATCTCCCGGCATGCCCTAAACCCCCCGCTTAATACTCGGTCGTTCCTCTTGTAACATGTAAATCAAGACGCTGTTGCATTTTGATGCAATCTACTGCGCTCTTGATGGATTAAAGCCGGCCAACGCGATTCGAATTTAGATGTTAGATGCGACGCTTTGAATTAATTCCTTTAGAATTGCGGGGACAAAATTGCCTTATAACACGACCTCCCCTTAATTTTCTTATATACGTTACGTGCATGAAGTTTGTAAATCTTTTAAATGATACGCAGAAGGTGTGATTGTTATTATAATTTCCAAAAAAATACCTTTCTAATATTAACGAGTTAATACGTAATGACGTCCAACGTTTAGGCAATTTAAAATTTTAAAAAACCTTTAATTGAGCGAAACAACAAGCAACGTGGGTCTAAAGATGGCGAGAAATGAAACATTACGGTACTTTACAAATGCTATTTCTCTATTCCTTGACAAATACGAGCGATTATATGCTTGTTACCCAATTCTAAAATTAATTCCGGCCTTTAGGTAATCCCTTTTAAGATTCTCTAACGATTTTACGCTATCTCTACAATCTAAAAGCTCCAAAAGTATATCATTACCATCACTTAACTGAACATATCTCAATTACGCGTATTAAAAGCTTTTAAAATTATTCTTAACGGGCGATACGATCTAATTTATGTATCGTTAGGAAATCGCACCGGAGGCCTTCGTGAAAATCAAGTTCGTCGCTCCGAAAAAATCTATTTCGAGAAACGTTAAACGTGGAGAGGACACTTTTCGGTTCCCCCGAAAAACGGACGCGCTAGTTGACCGAAAATCTAATCTTTTTATGTGTCATTAAATACATGACCTAAATCAAACCGTGGACATTTCCGATTGAGTTACTTTTCACGAAACAAAAAAAGCAACCAAAAAAAAAAAGGAAACAAGGCGATACCGGAATAAATAAGAAGTTATATGGGTGAGCACCTCAGGTATAGCCAAAAGGATTGTGTAACTGTATATAGTGTAGGTTTGTAAGCATAAATTTAAAATTTTATTGTGGCGAATGTATGAGGCAATGGTCGAAAAGACGTTAGAAGGAAACTTATACTTCTTTAATAGCCCCTTGAATATGTTGCGTTTGTTAAAAAGTATCGCGTGTAATATGCATATGGACGTTAAATTGTTACTTATACTTGCACGAGGTCAGTTTTAGAATAAATTTATAGACCTGGGGCTAGTTGTTTCCCGACTGGATAGAGGAACAGATGAACAAACTGTGTAACGTTATAAATTAGAAATAACAATCAGCACCGTTGGTTTGTGTACCATCCTACCGTTATTTCTTCATTTTGTTTACTGCTTTTGTACTTTATAACGGGCAACATTTTGGAAGACAGTTCGTTGAATAAGAAACATGGTTTATTAGGCTAAAACATACCATAAAGCACTTTTAGATTATGCATTTTGATACAACCATAATAAATAGCAACAGCAATTTAACCTTTAATTCAGATTTCATAAAACATATAACATCAGTGTAATGAACGATTTGTAAGAACGATTATTGAACCAACAAGTTGTAATAATACAAAGCGTATTGAATATATATTTGGAGATAGCCATAATTTAAAATGTTTGATTTGATGGTCATCGCGCGGGCAATCTTTCTATTAACTAACATGGAGGAATGGGAAATATTTTGTAGGTTAGGATTAGTTAGGATTAATTATGATCCGATTGTCAACTGTTCTTAAAATGAAGACAAATCCAATTTTTTTAATAAATGGACTTCATAGGACTTTAGAGGAAAATTGGCAAAGGACATCAGTAAGTATAGCTAATTAAAGAACATCTTCAAAAATACCAGCACCATATTCAATATGCTTGTTTGCTCTTTTATCGAGGTTATGGATTGCAATTTTTGCGTTTTCGTTCACGTTATCGTAACAAAATGCACGGAAGTGACGTTGACCTAAACGTAAGCGTTCACGTTCATGTCAACCGTCTTAAACCTTTGTAAAGACACTTTTCTCATCTTTTGCAATCTCCATCATCTTTAGCGTCAAAGACTTTCAGAACAGATAACCACCACCATACCACGTACTGTCATTCAGTTACCTACCGTACCCCTTTACCCCGCTTTCTCCTTCCCATACACACGCACACACACACACACAACGCTTCCCTTCCAGAATCCGTTAGCATTAGGTTATATCCAATATTCCACTTTGGCCAGCGTAACGCTCCGAGCATGCAAATGAAGTTAGTGTCGCCTGGAAATCGGCGTAGGACCGGAGGGACGCGGCGAAAGGGCGACAACGGGAGGAAACAAGGCGAAGGACCTCCGCTCCGTTCCGTAGAAAGGGAGAGAACCGACGCGTTCCTCTCAAGCACACACGTCGACCCGCACATGTCCCTACGCTACGTACCGATACATGTACGCTATTGATTAAAGACGGCCGTGGTCCAGCGGGTAATTACTCCCTTATCTTTAATGCCTGCTTGCTTTCGCCATGCGAGCTTCTCGTGCGGCTCGATGGTGGTCGTGATGGAGGAGGTGGCGGGTGAGGTACTGCGTACGTGTGGGAAAAGGGGGTGGTACGGCGCTGGTAGTGGATGCTGGTCGTTGTCGCTGATAGATGGTAAGTTGTTCCGTTAGTACAGGTCATGATGGTCGAATAGGTTGAGGAAGAAGTAACTAATAGAAGAAATTGAGGTTGATGTCATTGTAGAAAAAAGATTAAATACTAGCAGCGCTACAAGAACCGTAATGATCAAAAGAACTAAGTAGAAGTTCTGCTCAATCAGGCCTCTACTAGGCAACCCACAAACGCCTTAAAATTGGAACGTCGTATACGCAATTCTGTTCAAAAGCGGTATAGTCCTCTCTATTTCGAACATTTCCCTTTTTCTTTTTAGATAAATTTGTTTTGGCGCATTAAGGCAACTTTGGCAATTGTTTAAAAACGTTCTTAATCGAGCTTTCCAAAGGTTAACTTGAAGAGTTCATACGAGAGGTTTTTAGTAGCTGTTGGATATTTTTTACTGTCTTTGGTAACGTTTTGTAAAACAAGTTGTTCACAGATTGTTCAAATTATTCGAGCGAGAAAATACAAATTGTTCTTAAAGAAACAAAAATATCTTGAAAGCATAAATTGTTTTCGCAAGCCGCCTAGGATAGCTTATAGCTCCTCGTATACAAAATTATATCCCATTCTTCATAATACCGACCATTAATTCCAACAATCATTTGACGATTGTTTTTATAGAAAGACGGTGTTCAAACAATTCAAAAATGTCAGAGTGGATAACATCGCCCCAGCAGAGAATTTTGCTTTAATGTCCAATACTTCGACATACAATGATGTACAAATTTTTTAATTGCCGATTTCATGAAATCCTACAAATAATTATTTCTGATGTGTACTCCGCATTAGTATTTATTGGCTTTTGTCGATGAAATGTGAAAATCCATGATTTTCTTGAGTATTTCGACGTAATTAAATTCTTGAGAAATTTCATCCCGGTTAACTAACCCGTTCGTTTTAAGTTATATAAAAATAGGAAAAAAGTTTTGGCGGATGCGCCATTGAAATGCTAGAATACAATATAAATTTCGTTGATCTCTTATTTAATCTGTTCTTTGAAATGAATGAATTCGTTTATAACATTATGTCTAATCACTTTATTAATCAAACTAACCGCATTCCAACGAGTTTAAGCATTCCATTGCCTCTGAGGCAATTTCGTTTCCTGAATCCTCCTTCGCGTAATCCAATTTCACCGCTTTATTTTTACACGCCACGCACGCTTTTCACTTTCCTCTATTTATATCGCTAAACTTTCGCTGAAGTAATTAGCAACTAATTAAAAAAAAAAAAAAAGAGAGCAGAGGAGGCTGCTGCCGTGCCGAATACGATCGGTCCAAGGCGTATGGCGAGCCGCGTATCTAAACAGCGCCACCTTGCGGAAGAAAAAGATCTTCATTTCGATGCGAGCAGGCAATGTGTTTCTCATTTGGCTAATGTTAGAGGACACCAGTAGCTGTTTAATTAAGAAACTCCCGAACGTCGTAAACTTGGCCTTCTGTCGTCTCTCCTGCGCTAGCAGACTTGCTTCGTCCCAGCATCGTCAGCCGATGTCCTTTCATGTTACGTATTATATGTTGGTAACTAGTGGAAAAGAGAAAAATCAAGCGGAGAATGAAACGAAAGATATTTATTTAGCAACCGTTTCTGTTAATATTGGCTTTCACAGTTAGATATGTGTGTGTCTACGTTTGTTCCGTCCTCTTTTTTTGTTTTTGTTTTTGGAATGTTTGCTATCGTGTGCTAATCGAATTGGATTAGATCAAGTGAAAAGGATATTGATATTCATGCAAGTGCACGATGGTTTCCCTGAAAAACAATTTATGTTTATTTTTGGCTAATTTATATAATTTTCAGCACCTGAAATTGGAGGGAAAAGATCGTCAACACCGTCAACATTTTCCAGTCTATATAAACAATCTCGTAGCAATACTACCAAACAATCTGTACTGAAAAGTGGCAAGAACCAGATTGCTGTTTTGCTGCCCTTTACTTAATTAATATAAGGCTGTAAAAGTTTTAAAGCGCACTAAGATTTTCATTGAAAATCAACGTTAGTAATAGCGAGCGAACGACAAAGAGGACCGATATAAGGTAGGAGGACTGGCCGAAACAGCTAAACTCATTAGAGTGATGCAAATCTGAGCTATCCATTATCCCGTTCCGCTATATCCACGACAGTGTGTACGCGCCTTTGTGTGTGTATACGGATATGTACGGGAGAGCCGCTATCTTGGGCAAGGGCCAGCGGGAGCCGCCCCACGATGAAGACCACTGCCGCCGCCACCGCCACGGCGCTCGCTGAAGAATAGTCAGAATTTGCATCCCCCTATCTCCACGGTCTAATATATGACCGTGCCTTATCTGCTGTGTCCACCCTACCGGCCACTGTGGCAAGTGCTAAAGTTTAATTTATGTTGCCGGCACTACATTGTCACGTCTTACAGATGACCCGCCCGCAAAGTACCGACGGAGGTGGCCGTGGCGGTTTTCCACCGCTCCTCATACCCTATCTTCCGATTCCCTCGCGCACCACGAAAACTGCCTCTTTGGTTGAACGGTTTCGGGGGCCGGTGAGGGTTTAGAGGAGGGATGCGGTAGGACTGGGAGAACTAGGCTGTCGTGAATGCGGATTTACGCGATTTTTTCATGACCTCTGCGGCGCATTTGCTTACCAACGATGACGATTAACAGTGGACGCTTAGGCTCGAAGACTTGTAGTCGTAGGGTTGAACGTTGTGGATTGGATTACGCGAAGTATATGTTGCGGATTTTTTAAATATAAAAGTTAAAATGTTCTATTTTGTCTCGTCTTTAAAAGATCGATTTTGCATCCTTCAAAGGATGTAAAAATATAAAATCTGCAATCAATCAAATAAATAAGTAGTATTATATATTTATAAAAACGTTGGATTTGCATTGAAAAAATGAAAATTTCATGTCAAAATGGCCAGTGACTAGTCAAATAGAAAGACACTTTTATGCGTGTAAGAATCTCAACGCACTAGATAGATGTATACGTTTATGAAGACTAAAGCGCGTAACATCCTAACCGTTGATAATATTCAGCTTTTCCCTTCCCCCTTCCACTAACCTATACAATACACGCACACATGATCCTTTATACTCGCTTTGTGTCTATACAATCTCGACGATCCTTTGCCGGTGTTCATATGGACGAGCCGGTTACAACATATAAGACGAGGTTCCATCAAAACTTCAAGAATATCCAGTTCTCCGGACACAGAGGAAAGATATCGTTCGCAGGACCGACGACGGCTCGGGATAGACAGGCGTACGAACGACGTTGATTTCTAGGGGATAATGAGGGAAGATGTCGACACGATCCGGAGGATACACGGAATAGGGTAAGGTACTTCAATGTGCGGACATCGAGTAAACGAATATCCTCGACTTCTTTGTCGCTGTATATGATTCCGCTTTTATCTCGTACGAGGCGAGAGATATACAGGTCGTTTCAAAGATGCTGGTATTAAGAAAGGTATAGTGTGTATAGTTGATCTTTGTAGATCGGATTAGTTCTTTTTTAGTAGCTTGTGTTAACGTTAATCTATTAGGCTCTTTACGAGGTGATTCTAATTAATTCAGAAATGTAATTGCGATTTAACCGATTTGCAAAAACCAATAGCAACGAAGAATGGAAAGCTTTACCGACTATTCATAGTTATTAGGTCTGCAGACATATAGAGCTGTATTGGAAAATTTCGAAAACGATTATTAAGATTATATCTTATGCAACGATGCTGGCCCATGTTGGTCACTGAATTACAACGTGATCAATTGCAAATTAAATGAAATTGTATTAAAATTACTACTTACTTTGAAATGCTTATTTTCCAGAATTAACAAGACTCTTTTAATAAATTAGCTAATCAGCTTCAGAGGTCGCGTGGTTCTCGAGTAAAATGAAACCTTCGAGAGAAGAACAGAGGGAACATTTTCTTGATTAAAGTATTCAAGTTTACAACAAAAAGAATATATGATTCAACAGACTGAGAACAACAGTTAAAATAAACGTTGACGTACAAATAAACAAAAGAAAATATAATATGATGAAATATGGTGACGGATGCTGCGGTCTTTTGGCGGAAATTGAACGGCGTTTTCTCGTTATCTTGATGGTGATCAAGCGGAGTGGAAAGACCTGGCTCGCGGCTCTGATGATGGTCATCACTTTCACTTTGAGAACTCATATAAATTCATTGAAATCACTGTTGGACTGTTAACGTTCTAACTTCATGAGGGCATTTAGCCGATGCTTGGACAGCGGTAACTTGACCAGTAGCATAATCTCCGTTAATTTCTCACGCCTTTCTTAAACAAGATGCAAGATCAATCGCAACGAAAGAAATAACATCTGCAAGAAACATATAACATATACATATTACGAGAATATGTACTTAACCTGCAGAGTGAACTAAAATAAACACATCCAATCAAACAAATAATTGAAACAATGAAAATAAATGAATTAAAACAATGTTTTAACGTGGGCGTTCCATTAGCGAAATTTATAGAAGACGATATCTAGGTTAGCTTTCAATGGAAGACTCTGCAAATAAACGCGTGAACGTGCATTTCTCTGTCCAACATCTCTTGCTGCTGCGTATATCCAACACGTAAACTCAAGAAACTGCTTTCAATTACTTCTAATTTTATTCGAACATTTTCCTAATCCTCCTGCTTCAAATGTCGCGTGCGTATTCTTACGACTTTGTTAGTTAACGCATAACTTTCAACCATATTTCCTTGTAACAAACGTACTTTTTTCCGATCGCTAACGCGGAGAATCCATCTCGTTATGTGCGCTAAGGTGGTTAAGACCTCGCAAAGAGGGAAAAGCGTTAGAAAGTAGAGGAGTATGGGGTAGGAGAAAAGGAGGTGGAAAACTCGGGGGGAGGAGAGAGGGGTGTGTGTCAGCACACACGTACTATATATGCCTCGTGCACACACATGTACGCACTAACTTATACCAGCACCCACACGCACACACACATACACGCACGCACTTACACACGGACGGCTTTTACACGGCCTCAGATCAATACCTCAGGGCAGCAGCGCTGGACCCAGGTCCACCATCGCCAGAGCCTACTTTACATTTCCCCCCTTCGCCGCGCTTACCGTTCCTGCTGGCTACAGCAAGCACACAGCTCTCCTGCTCTACTACTTTGGTCTTCTCTAACGTCTGCAGGATTGGATTAAGGGACGATGATGTAGCATCGTGAGATACGAGAGCTACAGAAATGATAGCGATTATTCTTTCGATTTCGATGGTGATTGGAAAATGTGAGGGAAACTAATTAAATCGAAAATAGTTTTGGCACCCATTTCGACACCGTAAATGTCGATTTATCATAACGAGCTCACTTTTTTTTTATTAATTCGTCTACTAATAACCTTTTCTTTCGGTGCGGTTTCCTCAATGGACTGCTAACTTTAGTTTTCTTTTGGAAGGTATCAACTATCTTATAGCATCTTTTTTAATCTAAATTTGGCCATCGTTTCAACAAGAGGCAAAATCGAATACTTAAAAAAGTTAACAAAAATAGTATAATTATATTGTACGATAAAGAACCGTGTAGGTTAGGATATAAAACAAAACAACGGATCAATAAATCTATCGGAGATACAAGAAATAATTGTTCTTGGATATTGTTTGACTGTTTTTATTTAGTTTCGTCCAAAAGATTTCTTTGCTCTTACGAAGGAAGTAAACAAGGATGATAGAAGATTTGTAAATAATTAATAATCACTTTTTCGTTTCCTCCTTTTCTATATAAATAACATACAACCAGTAAAGTTTATGCGGATAGATCAAGCATAATCTTCTAACTTAATCGCGTATTCAAACATATGTAGCAACATTGAAACAATAATTGTCTTTACATTTCCCGGCGACTTTCGCCAAGTACAGAGGGCATCGATGTTCACGTTCGGCGTTGTTCAAATTTGAAATAAATTAAATCATCAAAAATCTTAATCTGAAAATTGCAAGTCCGGAATTTGCTCTCGCTACCTCGACATGGACAGCCGATCATGCTAGGTATTGTGGCACCAACTCAGAATTGGCAAACCTCCGGTTAGCTTCTGCGTGGATAAATTTTAAGATAACGTTACGAATACTTCGAAATATTTTCTACAGCTTGTAACCAGATCAAAGTGGAAATGTTCAATTTTTCCTTGATTTTCTTTTATAATATCAACAATCAAATTGTTCGTTTTTCAAAAGATTTATAGATTTTCGCGTGTGTTTGAATCAATTCCCAAAACGCTTTGTCACTCTGAAGGTATCTTCTCTGATATCTTCAAAACATATTTCAACCGTTTCTTGAGATGAAAAAAGTCGCTGGACCCGCGTGCCCTCCATCAAGGCAAGCTTTTTAATTTTAATTCTTACTTATAAGTTACTACTACGATAACTACTTTATTCTTACAGTGTAGAGCTTTTACTTCGTTTAGATTTGTAAATTATCTCTTCCCTTCTGATTTTACTCGCCCAGAAGAAAATTTATCCTCGACCATATCCTCTGCGTAATATGCAAATTCGTCCTTTCGGAATCGTAAATTTGACGCGTGTACGGTCCTGGTATAGTTAATCTAGTCCTGCCGTATATACGGAGACGTCCACCCTGAAGCGCACGTGTTGTACAAGGTCTCCCATACCAGCGGGCCTCCCTCGAACTCGTTAGGGGTCGGGCGGACCGGGCGACCGGCCAGCCCTTTCCTCCAAAATTCTCTCGCGTGCGTTCTCTTTCGACTTCCTCTCGCGTCGCCGCCGCGCCTTCCTGCTGCGCCCCGCGTTTCGCCGCTCCTCCTGCGAGAAAACAGTCCTTAAACTCGGACATTCTACCGAGCGACAATTTATTACTTATACATACTCCACTGTTGGTCGGCACTGCTGCACATCTACGCCAGATATAGGCGCAAATATTCCGTGTGCGGCGAAACGAAGGTAGGCATAGCGTAATTTAAATGAAGAAAGGTGATACAGATTTGGTTCGGTCGAATTGACTCGCGATCCGTGTAGCCTCCCAAATCGAAAATGAAATAATATACGAGGCGTTGCATTTAAAAAAGAGCCACTTGTATTTTTTGGAACACGTGTACACTATGGAAATAATTTCCGAATGTATCTCTAATAGCCCCTATCCACTCCAAAAATATATTTTTACCAAAATCAAGTAATCTATTCGTAATACTTCGCGTTGAATATCGTATCGTATTGTTGGCATTATGAACACATAAGGCATAAAAGATTCATAAAACCACGTCGTCGAAAATATCTTATCAAGACTGTGAACGGCTACGGTGTGCGGATTTTCCGTCTTCTCATCCGCGCCTAGCTGCCACCGTTTTGGCGCTGGTTTTCCGCAACCCCTTACTACGTCCCGGTGACTAATTACTTTAAATTAACGGCCCGATGCTGCTCAGCGAGAGAGAAGGGTGTCGACTGTGGAAATTCCGTCGATCCCGTCGGAGGTTGAGGTAAAATGCTTTGATGTTTTTCTTAGTTTTCGAAGAGTATTTCATGCTGTAGATGGAAATAGTCGAAGAGGTTATTAATTTAGACAAAGCGATTGCCCTAATTCTATCCGAGCCATCTTCCTAAAATAATCCGTATGCGTATTCAGCAGTATTATCGGGCAAAAAACATAAATTTATTAAGGTCCGAAAAATATGCAAAGTATGGTGGGGCTGGCAAAAAAAGTCTGGAAGGACAAGCATTTCCCCCCAAAATACTTTCGTCCGCTCTCGTTCAACTCGACGTTCGTTTAATGCAATTTAAAACTCGATATGCATACTAAGATTCTCCGCAACGTTTTCCTCGCATTTTTCATATCTTTTACCCCTTGTATACCGAAAGCAATCCGTTTATATATGTACAGGGCGAACCATATTAATTACATTATTTGCAATAGAAAGACATGTTTACTCATGTTAATCATTAAATTAAACTATTATCTAATTTTTATATGACTCGTCATTTATATAAATTAGCTTCAAAGCTAGTCCTATTCTCTAATCTCCCCTCTTATAGTTTTATTTGTAAAAGAGATCGATTTGTTGATGACGTACCATCAACTTGTTTGGAACTTCACAACTTCTTGCATTAAACTAAATGAATCAAATATCTGCCCGTTTGCACTAAATCTTCTTCTTCGGAAATGAGTTCATTTACTTCAATATAAATTATCTCCCACCCAGGAAGTTGTGGAAAATATTTAGTCCTTTCATATTAAATTGGAATTAATCGGTCCACAAGTTGCTTCTTTAAAAAAACGTCTCCTTAACATAAGACTGAGATTATCCTATTCACAGGATAAGTCAAACCACCTACTCTTATAAGCGCGTCGGTTTGTTTTAACTCGGAGATCAAATACGGCAGTGAACGTCATACTTTGCTTAGCCGCTTCTTAACTTACTTCATGTTGGCTGCGATCCAGTTTCTATCCATCAAGGACGAAGGCGTGAGACATGGTGAAATGCAAATGGAGCGGACAACATTTCACATTTTTTTCTCTTCAACAAATCGGAAATATTTTTAAAGCATCAAAAGACCAAGAATTAAAAATCAACGAAGGAGTTAAAGGAGCTCTGGCTCCTTTAACTTTGAAAGAATCGGCAAAATATAATCGTATTGGGTGCTCGTAAACCTTGCTAAAAGATATACTCATCCTGCGCAGTAAGAGAATGTCTTACAGAGCTTACGGAAAGACAAAAGCTTCTAAATAATTGCCCGTTGTTTATTTGCTGATATTTTCCGAATTGTTGTAGTATTTTGCAACCACCTTTCCAACAAGATACTCTACTTTCCCTTTCCTTTATCTTTATTGTCCTTTTAAATCTACTGCTAATAGTTTCCACCCATCGGATTCCTCAAGAACAGAGCTAGCCGGACCGTCGGAAGCTTCGTATCTTCCCTCTACATTCTCACTAATCACCGGCCATCAATACCAGCGCCCGCCGCTACCTCCAACTCTTTTCCGACCGCCGGTTCCGATCTCCTCACATTAGAGGATCGTTTGTTGCTTGTTCTCATCAGCCGTAGAATCGCCATCCGCCCGGCACTTCCATCAGCGTTATACTCTCTACTTCATTTATATTCGTTATATACGTGTTATAGATCTGAGCTCGGGATCCGAGGGAAAAGCGGGAGCCGCAATTAAAGCGGGCGGGAGGCGAGGAGTTGGTTTTCGATTTAATTATTCCCTTTCATTGTTATCGACCAGGAGTCGTTTATTAAATCTGAACGTCGTCGCAGGAAGGGTATGCGCCGAGGTAACGGCCTAGGCCATAAAGCAAATGCGATGAAAGTGATTGTCCTGTTTGAGGCGATGCGATAGTGCGGTGGTGGCGTTAGGGGAGCCGTTGCCTCGCGTGTACCGTGATACCGTTTTAATGTGTATATTAAGCACTATAAAGCCATAAAGGCGGACCTCTTCGTATGCACGGCGATAAAGATATGCATTCGTAAATCTAATAGATGTATCCATTTATCTCAAAAGGAGGAATTTAATTATGTGTAGTACGGAAGAATTTCAACGAATGGTTGTGGATGGAACGTAAGAAAGGAAGACCGAACAACATATTACGAATGATTGTAAGAAGAATTAACTGTCGAAACTAAGTCATCAAAATACTTTTTGAGTGCCTCAGCTTGTAATTTATAGCTTGGAGATAGAAAAAAATAAATTCGAATTTACACCAAATAGTTACGCCGAAAATCTACGTTCCGCTGCGTTTTTTCCGGTATAACCGGAAGTGTTACATAATCAAAAATACTTAGCTCAATAGCTCATATCTAATGCATCGGCTACTTTTCTAACAACTTGTCAAAACTTATCCCAAACACCAACCCTCGTCCCCCGAGGTCCAATTCCCATCATCTTTCACAACTTTCGCCTTCACCGCTTACCGTGTTACCTACATCATCATCGCATCACGGACATCCCGGGGTCGGACCGGAAACTTTGGAAAATCTTAATTTAACTACTGCGTTTTACCAATATCAGTTTACTTACACCCAACCCAAGAAGATGCCGATCGACAGTCGAACGGACTTCGCCTCGTTCACTCAAGGAGCACGCGAGATGCCGGGCGTACTAACTTCCTTCAAGTCCGTCGATCTCTGCTTCTCGCTCATCACTCGATACGCACTATCTCCATAGTTACGTAAGGAGAACTTCTTCGCCGTTCCCTTTTATGTTGGTTTCGCTTAGTTCTGCTTCCACCGTCAAATGGCGTTGGCGCTGCCCGTCATTCCGATTGAAATCTGATGGACAACGCTGGGCGGTGTTGGTTTCGCGTAATCGGAGTAATTTACGGCATGCCGTCTTTCCGGTTTATCGTATTTAGACGAGGATAGCGAAACGCATTGGAAGGAGAACGATGTAGAATTTTCTACACTGCGTCTTGTCGAATTTGCTCTCGAGGTACTCTGTGGAACTTCGTTTTCAGACCAGGAAGACTGCATTACGTTGACTGTGTTCGGTACGTGTTTCCCCACGAGCAATGCGTGTAATTGATGGCGAGCATTTTCACGTTTCGTCGTTTATTGCTGGCTGTCCTCCTATTGCTGCTATGGCGATGACCGGATTGGGAGTGTCTAATGGAAATTATCTTTCCATTTCTTTTTATGACGTGTAATTTTTTTTTTTCGTTATGGACGTAAGCCGTTATTTTCTACTGAAAATATTCCAAGAATTTCCATTTTGGCAAATTCCCTGACTGGAATGGATGGCAAAGTAATCTGTTTGATGCGTGGCACGAGATTTCGATGAGCTAAGCATGCTTACCTCCGCCAAAAACATTTTAGAAGGGTGTTGGCACTAAGAAAGCAGTCCATATTAAATACTGAAACAAAGAAGTATGCTTAAAAAATTAATTTCTTTGATTTAAAGCATCTTTTTTATCAGAGTAGTTTCGTCTTATCAGCGACCTCTGAATTTAATCTGATCTCTAATAACATCTTCAAAAATATAACTCTTTAGATAAGTATTTTTCCTGGTTATCTTTAAAGATAAAATGCTGCAGGTACCAACGGTCACCATAATGTATAAAAACGAATGGCTTTACATAAATTAATCCGCTAATTTATCTACAAAATGTTCCCGATATCTCATCGCGACCGAAATCCGCAAACACAACACAACCTCCCCGGCGATAGCATGAGCAGAATAAATCTCACAAATCATAAATACACATGACGAAGTGATTACAAGAATCTCTCGGATGGCACCGATGCCATGCAGGTTAGCCAAGGCAACCTTCCGACGTCCATTTACGTTGCTATTTGCACAGCCAAGATAAATACGAGCGTAAAAAGGAAAAGTGTTTGCTTCCCGCATCTTTCCAACCAACACCCTACATATACATACCAAAGTCGTATGTACGTGAATACCTACATACGTATTTGAGCTTCAAATGTGAGCTCGTGCACATGTACCTCGACAAGAACGAAGGAAATGGTCGTGTAAGCAAGACTGGAAATCTGTGTGCGTACGACGACAAAAACGGACGAGTTTCCGTCATTCAGTAAGCGCATGGACACGTCTAATCGGCAAAAAGCATTCGGACAAGGACCCGAGCTTTATCGGCACTAATCCCGAAGAAGCTGTTAATCATTTTTATTATTCGAGGATCTCCGGTGAAGTTAGGTGGGTAGCGGAAAGCGGGCGACATCTAGTTTGCTTTTTCTGATGTGTTGTTGTTCGAGCTTTAGGCTAGATTGCGGTAGGAAAAGAAAACACGCGTTTGTTAAGCAGGGTTGTTCTCGCTTGCAAATTGGTAACTCAAATATTTTGGACCTAAATAGTATTATAATAGTAATACGAAAGAAGCGCTTTTTCGCGACGCAACGTCGCGTATTATTTCAAAAGACGCCAATTTGGCGAATAATACGTTTAAACTAATGACGTCAAAATTGAGTTTGTTGAACCATTTTTGTACCGGTGCGTTAGATCGCTTCGAAGTGGCTTCATCGCTCGATTCATGTCGCTCTTTTTTGGTTTTTCCCCAATATATGAATCACCATTTTTAATACTTAGTAATGTCTTGCTCATTTTATTTTTTTATTAGAGTAAGCATAGCATTGAGATTCTTTTTTTTTAATTTCGTCTTGTATTGTTTAGTTTAATTCTTCTTTTTAGTGTATTTAAATTTATTCTTTTTAAATTCATCTCTACCAACCACACCGTTAGAAGTATTTGAGCAGTGACTGATGTGATTTGTGTTTATCCAGGTTTTGATTAATCTAAATTTAATTTTTCGCGCTGTTTCAAGTAAGATTCTCATGCGAAGCTTTGCGTACGTTTTCCAGACAATTCTATGCTTAAATATGTAACGAACGAAATGCAATGAAAAGGAATAATGAAAACTACATTTTTTTTTCCTAAAGATATTTATTTTTAGAAAAAAAAAAAGTGTTTCCGCCCGGGATCGAACCGGGGACCTTGTGCGTGTGAAGCACACGTGATAACCACTACACTACGGAAACTATATATAAATGTTTTCTCATAAGATATAAGTATATAAACACAATATCTTAAATATCAATTTTATACAGAAAAAAATAACAATTAAAACACTTTCTTTCCTTATAAGCAACATAGGGGATATATATTAAATTTAATACGCCGATAAAACGATTTCAATTTAATTCAGCTATAACGTCCATCAACTTGATTTCATTTCAACCGGACTGAGATCGTGTGTATCGATTCGGATCTGATTGCGTTGAGCGGGCTCCTAGAGACGCAAAGAAAGGGCGAAATTAGCCACCATGCACTGACAAAGGGCCTGGCATTTTTGGCATTTCTATACGGGAGGGGGCCAAAGAAGACGAATCCCGTTGAGAGGACAGTAAAAGCGAATCGCTTTTACCATCGTCGAGTTGATTTGATCGTATATTCCAGTCAGTCTTGCCGTAGCTTTGCCTTTCGGAACCGAATGGAACCTTAAAAAGTCAGCCGTGTGTGTTCACCGTTCGCGAACACGCGACAATATACAGGATATGATGAAAAAGTTGGACTGAAGATGGTTGTGAAAAGAAAAATATTTCAATTGAGAAGTCTCATTTAACTTTATCAAAGCTTCGGAAAATATTTGCTTAATGTTGTTTGAAATGTATGTGCCGTTGAACAATAAATATTATTATTAATATATAAAGATGATGCTGAAGTCGATGCTAAATTAATAATAAATTCTTTGAGTTTATCTTGTACCTCGATCGATTCTACATATCATCTTCAACTAAAATCGATGAAACTAAAACCACTACGCTAAATATATTATACCATTATCAACATGTTTAACGTAATTCTGCCAACTCTCTGCAGAAACATTGTCGGATAAGCCGAGGCATCTCTTGAATTTTAAACTTTGTATTACTGTTGTTATCTGTACTGTTGTAATCTTCCCCTTTAAGGTGCAGTGGTATAGGGACAACGATATAAACCAATTGAGCAGCACGTTCATCAAGGACATATTTATCATATTTGTTCTGTTGTTGTGACATAATTTCAAGTATATCACGTTTCAATACTCACTCCTTCTTCAATGTAAATATTTTTTTTATGTAATTCTGTTCTTTTTCCCAGCTTGTGATAAGTATTTTTTCTAACTTACGCACTGCGACGGGACGAAAAGACCGATTAGGCATCATGTAACTAAAAAAACAATCTTCATATACTTCCGCACAAACTTCATCGTGGGCGTCGAGAATAAAACATTTTTGGTTGCCAGCATGAATTAATGCGTAACGTTGGCTACAACCTTTTGATGCTTTTCGACCGATACTCAAATCTTAAACAAACGTTTATATAGATGTACTTACTGTGCGGCTAGGTCATGCTTTTTTAACAAAGTATCCAGCTTTGACCCATGATTCATCAATAAAAACAATTTTTCTCCCTTCGCTGCGATATTTTTTTAATTGCACGTAAATAATCACGGCGTCATCTTCTAATATCATCACCATCCATCAACATTACTTTCTTCTCAATTGTCTCAAACGTAGAACTAATGTCTACTACTTCTCGAAAAATTGGATAAATCTTCATTGCTGTTTACTGCAGCTAATATCATAGGCGTCGTGGGTGAAGAAGCTGTGAACTTTACGTTTTACAAATGTTTGAGTGTGTTCCTCATATAATTGCAGACGAGAATTCTTGCGTATAGATTTCGCATTTTCTTGAGTTTTAACTTTAGCCAATGGATGATTTTCTTTTTCTTTGCGAATAGAATAACCCATTCTGTTTACTTACACTAAACAACACTCCTGGTGATGGTGATAATTTTGAGAAAAACTGATTTATTTAAACTAAGTACGTAATATAAGACAAAAGAAAAATTGGGAAAAACTCATCGAAGCTGATAAATGGCAGGATACTGAATGATATCGATATTACCCATTACTGACGGTCACAACAGTGCCCATCATAAAAAAAGATAAACACATGCAGATAGATATAAAATAAAAAAGTATATAAGAGGTAATACTCCCTTTAAAAGGTGTCTGCAAAAAAGGAATAATTCCACCTGCCTTGGTCGTATCTATGTACTTATCATTTAAATATATAGAGCTCACACACAGTTATAGTTAGTTATTTTTGTATCAAACCGCGTATACGTAAACGTGTGTGCAGTGAGTGTTGCAAAACATTGTACCCTCGCATATCGACGGAGGTGAGTTAGAAAAACAGACAAAAAAACGGCCGATTCGAGGCTTCGTTAGTGGGAACGTTTGAATTTGCGTTGATTTGGGTGAACGCACCCGTTTGAAGCAACGCACACGCGTGACCAACTTACCGCATTTGAATGAAACGTGAACGGTTTTTTTCTTCCTTTCTTTTGCCTTTTTTTCGTACTTTTTTGTGTTTCTCTTTTCGTCAATGAAATTTCACATTATTTATAATATTGCATAAACCTTTAAATCACAACTTTAGAAGCGAAGAAAATTTTTCTTGTTTTGATTATACTTTGATACTTTGTTTTCCAACGTTTTTCTATCTTTTGTATTCCATTTAAAATATAAGATTTCTTGATCCGTAGAGAATAAGTGTTTGTTTTTGGAATAATTTCGCCGTTTGAGCCGAATCTTTTCCTCTGAGCCATTTTTTCAACAACAAAGAAACGATTTATCTTCATTAAATAGTTAATCTTTACTTTCAGATCATTGGTCAGCGAGGAGAATATTTCTTGAATACAGCAACGGATGCCCAAGCTTCTTTTAAAGAATTTGTGTGTACTCTTAAATTGAATGTTGATATTGCGTACACCTATTCTAAATTTAATTTTGTTGGAAAGGTTTGTTGGTTGGTGGGTAGTTTTGTGTTGGCTTCACTTCACCCTGAATATTTTAATTATTCTTATGGATTAATTAATTAAACCGGAAAAACTTAATTAAAGCTTTATATCAAAGATCAAGTTACACTAGTACTAATTTGCTCAATTTATTAAGTTTATTTTATATCTACATTTGCAAATAAACTGAAGTCGAACGCTTGCTTGCGCGATATCTTCACAGAAATACGAAAAATACGAAGGACTAACATCTCACAGGAACATCGTTGATTGCTGCTTATCCGCAAAATGTCGGTATATCACGCTCGAAGTATCGAAACCGTCCATATCCACCGGCTATGCATGCGTCAAGTTCCTCTCTTTTCAAATGATACAATATATCCATTATCAACCCCTTGTCGTTCCACGGACCGTGGGTGGCGAGTTTAGCGAAAGCTTCCAGGGAGGAATCGGGGGGACCCCGGATGGGCGTATTGCGAATCTTGGACGCTTGAGGGTGGTGGAAGAAACGGGCGCCGTAATGGGATGGAGGGCTCGCAAATGTTCGCCCTGGGCATCTTACACGTTTCACATACTAAACAGTCTCCTGCGGCCCGCCCGCTTGCCCTTCGCCGCAGGGCTCGCATACCGGCCTAGGGACGCCATCTAGCGGCCGATAAGGATGACGACAACGCGACGACGTCACAGCATCTCGAAGCGCACAAAGGTTATATATCTTCGACATTTGTAATATTGACGGTGGGGAATTAATCACGGGGTAGCACTTTCGGACGAATCATTTGTGTGTGCCGTACTCTATACGCAGTTTCCTTCCTACGAGGATTGAACGATCGCCTTGAGAAGGTGCGGGAATGGAAATGGTCGCTAGAATGGATGAGGAGGTGGGTAGCAGCAGTTTTGAAATCTAAGGTGTTTGCATTGATATGGAAAAATGCGTTCTTTTAACGGGAATAAATTGATTCGTTCCAGGTTTGATATCTATCTAATATGGCGCATTTTCTGATCCTGGTAAAATAATTAACATTCTTCCTTAGTTACGATTAATAAATACATTTTCTATTGTGCATCATCACAATAGAATGATGATAATTTCCTGAAAGAAATCGTATTTTTCAGTTAAAATACAAAAGATGTGGGAATAACTGTATCGAAATACTTTTTTTTGCCAAGTCCAAGCATTTACCTAGAACTCCTTCTGTTACGTACATATTCCATTTTAAAAATAACATGAAGAATTAACAGCTAAATTTATTAATATTATACTTCCCGAAATGAACAAGATTACAACAATCAGGAACTGAAAGACTCATTTCCTCTTTCCTTTTAGAGCTTCGAATATTCCGCCAGACAAGTTGACGCGAGTGTGCGGGAAACAATTACGCCACAAAACGGTAATACGTTAAAGACAGAAAAGGAAAAGAAAAGCAAACAACTGAGAAATCAAGTCGACCATCGCAACCGTCTTAATAAAGAGCAAGATAACCGACGAGAATAAGAGAAGGAGTAGTAGGAAGTGCGTTCGTTCCTCGTTAACTCTATCACATACGACCCGACGATATAAATAAACTGCCTCCTTTGCTCGCGAGACTATATTAATTCCTTTCTATATCCCAACCTTTCTTACGGCTTCTTTTTTACCTAAGTTGCTACCAAAACAAAGTGAGATAGATATTTATAGGAGTAAGTTTCTTGTTAATGCACGCTAAAAGCGACAAGTTCTGCGAAAAAAAAACAAATAAAAACATTCGGATTTCGAGGGTATCTATACCTTTTTGTAGCATAAGAAGTGTACAAATTCTTGCCGATGGCAGGGTTGAAGCAATTGAATAAAAATTGTTAAAAAAAAAACTTTATCTTTGTTCATTGATTTTTACTGTATAACCATTTTCACTTAAAATTAAAATTAAAAATTGGAAATTTTAAAATATTTGTTTGTTCTTAAGAAATCCAAATACAAACAAAGAAATGTAATATTGCAATGGTAAAACGTCTGAGTCCAATCCCCCTAACCAACCCTAAGAATTGTTTTTGGTTAATATGCGTATGTAATCTACACCTGAAGCTATTGATAACAAAACTGAAATGTTCTCTAACGGACCTAGTAAAGAGTTCTCGTAAAAGTATTTTCATCGATCAATATTCTCGAAAAAAATACAGATCAAAATACACATCCAGACATTCACAGGCTGAGGTCTTTGTTGATTCCATCGACATAAAATATGAGGATTCCCATAGTGCCAATAATAAAGTTTGTGGTGACTTAAGGCACTTTGCTGCTTGAAATGAAAACATTATGAAAAAAAGTCGGAATTGCTGTGAATTTGGTGTAATGTAGGTCATCTCCAAAACGCCTATTTCTTGATGACAATCGTGCTGGTGGAAGGATTATTCTCAATATCCTGCTATAACCTTTCCTCCTAAGTTTTCGAGACCAACCGGCATGCAAAGAACGTCTTGGAGCGAGGAGAATATTTATTAAGCTTACATTTGGAAAATTCAGCTCTATTAGATTTGTCCCGTATTAAATAAGCATTTCTCAAAAAGAATGGGAAAAAGTGCAATGGTCGCTAAGATAAACAAATCCAGTTGTGTATATTTCTTAAATGGGCCTCAAAGATTGGTTGACGCATTTGTCGAAAACAGATTATTGTTAGCCGCAGATCTCCCATATCCGTTGGCAGATATCGGAGGCGAAATCGGACGCCTATAGTACGCGAAGTCTGACGCTTCCGTTTCCAAAATGCAAGAATTCGCTTATCCTACTTGTATTACGAAACTTACGACACCAATACGTCCTTAACACAGATACACACATCTCACCCATGCTGCCTTCCTTACATAGGCACGCGGCCGACACGACGGTATACGAAGCCGTTTTCGTAACCGCGTTCTCCTTTTCTTAATGGTCTCCAAGGCACAACGCCGAATAACACAGATTCTTATCCCTGACCTTACGCATGGAGTTTTTCGTTGGGTGACGCGAGGCGCGGAGAGGGACCGCGTATAGGAACGAGAGAAAAAGGAGAAGAGATACGCCGCGCACGGCAAGATCGCGGTCTCCTCCGCTCGCTTAATATCTTTGCCGCCGCCGCCACCGTCGCTTCTACGCGCTAAGTGCGTTAGAATAAGATAAAAGAAGACGCCCGACGATTACCAGATCTCGTGTGTCTCGGGTCCGATGAGAGGAGAAATCCCGAAAGATTCACGGGTAGGGACTGTGTCTGCTGCTGTTGCGGCGGAACACTCCGCTTCATTAAGAACTCTTAATACTACGTCGGTGGAACGGGATCCCCGACACCCTTGAAGGTGTGAGGATTTATGAGCGTGTTTTCTTTTTGTTTCTGCGGATACAATTGTGGAAATGGTCTGAATTATTTTATTCTAATTTTTCCGGATGTGGTTTTGATCAATCGGGGCGTCATCTTCAGATTTAAAATTGCGCTAGTTATCATTCTTATTATTCAGCTTGGTACTGAATTATTACGCCTTGTGATTATTGTTAATGTAAATCATTTATTTCATTAATTCTTAAGGAAGACTGATATTTCCAATATTTATTTTGCGTACTTCTTTGGATATGCCTGACATGGAGAATAAGTAGATTTTTAGATAATACTGACCAACAAGGTTTTTACGCTAAGTTAGTAACTGATGAAATTGAACAGCATTATATCAAGTAAAAATGATTCGAAAAGCGGCAACATTGGCTTAGCTCCGGTTACAGAGAAAATGCCCTTTATAGTATGGCCGGTAATCTGGTCTACCGCAATAACGTTCATAAACTGTCTGAAGTTTTTGGAATACATCGTGATCCCAATTCTTGGAGATCATTCGTAGACTCATCAAAGACCAGCCTAAAAGCAGTTTTGTTGCATAATGGAAACCATTATCCTTCTATTCCGATAGGTCATGCTGTTTCTATGAAAGAAACTTACGAAAATCTGAAAATTTTATTAGAAAAGATAAAGTACAAAGACCATCCCTAGAATATTTGTGCAGATTTTAAAGTAATTGCAATTATTTTGGGTATGCAATCTGGTAAGATTAGATAGAGTGGCCACTACGACAACAGTTTATACCAGAAAAAGACAATGTACAACATCAGCTTCTAGTAGAAAAAGAAAAGATCATAATACCACCTCTCCACGTGAAACTTAGGCTCATGAAAAGCTTTGTAAAGGCACTGGATCTCGAAGGTGAAGGTTTTAAATACCTTCGTGAAAAGTTTCCAAAATTAACGCAAGGGAAACTGAAAGAAGGTATTTTTGTTGTTTTCACGAATTTCTTGGGAAACAAGAATGCTGACAATTACAAAACTTTAATGATGGATACGTTACAAGCATTTCACGCTGTTGGCTGTAATATGTCCCTTGAAGTGCATGTTCTACATTCGCACTTGGATTTTCGCCCAGAAACTATGAGCGACGTTAGCGATGAACACGGTGAGCGCTTCCACCAAGACATATATGGGAGTGGGATGTATGTGGGACGTATATGTGGGAGTGGGAAAAACGGTGTCGGAGGAAATGGAATCCTGTTATATTGGCAGATTACTGTTGGATGTTAAGAAGAGATGCTGTAGATATTGTTTATAAAAGACGGAGCAGTATTACTTCACATTTTTAATTATAATAATTTGAAATATACATTAAATTATGATGTAATCTAAAAAAACCTTTTCGTTGAAATATATAAAAAAAAAATTGAGCTAACTTGACCGTCTAGCTTTTGTTAAAATAAATGTTTATATGTTTTCTATTGAAATTAGTATAGGCAAAATCAAAAAAAAAAATCAAAATGAAAAAAAAGCTTGTAACCAAATTGGTTAAAAGAACAATTATCAATGTCTAAACAGAGCACCTTTGCTTTCTGTATAATAAAGAAATCATGGGTCAGCATGCGAATCTTGCAGAATGTGAATGTGTCACAATGGATGTTTTTATTTTTATATTAAATGTAACTTTTTATATATTAATTCCTCCTTCCTTGATTTTAGACGAAATTTATGTATCTTTTGAAAAAAAAAATGCATGCTTTTAGATAAAAAATAAAAGCCAAAATCAAGAACTTTTTTTTAATTATCACATGCCTCTCAATAGTTATTCTGCCCGCAAGTGCATTAAGTTATTTTATTTGCATGCAGAAACTTGCATCGAACCACACATATTTCAGTTACATCCTTGTACGATAAGCCACACCAATCACATTACATGTCGCGATAATAGCGAATGAAATCAATACCGGTCAACCTCTTAGTATTTGCAGCTAAAATGTTCATTGTTATTAATCACACCATTTGTATTACGAATATCTCTAGCAAAATAGATATTTGCTAGAAATACATTTAAGTATTTAAGGCTTCATTGCAATCACGTGAATATATAATAGCGTTAATACCAATATTTGAAGATTTAATTTATTGCGATAGATATTACTATGTTTAATTAGCTCTTTGTGTTATCTACAACTTAACAGTAACCTTTTAATTAGCTTCCATAAGTATAAGCATTGTAAATAATTCAAATTTTGTAAAATTATTTAGTACACTTAATACGAGAATAATAATTACGAGAATAAAAGCTAGCTAAAAAGTTGAGCTATGATTAATGTTTCTTGTACTTATCGTAATACTGTTTCCTAGTATTACTGTTTAATACTGTGTCCCAAAATTTATCTGACTTGAAATGTCAAAACAAAGAAGAGCAATCCGACTACTTTATTAACATTTTTCTATGTATATGATAAGTATAAGTCACACACATAAAAGTGATAATATATTAATTAGGGAAGTAGCCATAAATGTCATTGTTGTTGACAGTAGATTAGATTGGATGAGTACTCGAGATGTCTTCTGACCTCTCCTACTGCAACCTTTCCAGATCTATTATGGTTCCTCTCTCATTAGAACAGTCTCGTGAATGGTTCCTCCGTTTCTGAAAGACGGCTCCTGCCATTGCCATACATTCGCACAGCACTTGGACGGCAGTTTCTTCTTCTACCTTCTTGAGCATACAATATCCTGTTAGCAGGTCCGCTATTGTTCTAACGAACTTCCTATCTCTGCTTAGTAGGTCCGCTGTAAATGTATGCCTGTATCTAATTAGAAATTGCTTGGGTTGTCTCTGACTTAGAATGATCAGTCTTGAGGTTTCATATCTTTCCATGGTTTAGTACTTGGTTTTATTCTTTTAATTCGTCTGTTCTTCATTCCTTCGGCGTCTTTCGTGTCCTGGCACCCAAACCTGGGTCGGCTTCACAATCTTTTATCTTCAGCAGAATTTCTGGAAGAATATAAAAAAGAGACGTGGAGGTTTTTGTTTTTATTTATACAAAATTTTCTCTCTCGCGTTAATCTTCATTATCCGTTGTTTCATACATGGTGGATACTTCATCTGGAATTAAAAAAATATTAAAATGTTCATCACTACTTATAGAAACAATGTTAGTTGTTGATAGATCATACTTAAGCAATGTTCAACAACCCCTTTCTATTAAAGAAAGAAACAAAAAAAAGTTACTAAAGATTCGCGACTTTTCTCACATCTTCCTTACATGTGTGAAGTATCTGCACACGGATATATATTTCCCGCAATGATACAATAAGGAATATCGACAATAACAAACAATAATCTTATTTACAACCTTCTATATGAAGGGTGAATACGTTACAACAATCCATTACGTAACGGAAACCAATAATTGCCATTCATAATCACTCCTCACGCTCAAACGATCAACGTCAAAATCAATCGCGTGCGATAATCATGTTTTCCTCCATGGACCCTTCCTCGACATCATCGTAATAATCGGTTCCCCGTCGTCCTCGTTACTATTGTTTTCCTTTCCGGCATATCCAACGCGACGGAGATCCTCGCTCAACATCTTGGCTATTTCGAAGGACATCTGGATCTCTGTTTCGCCTCCGTGCTACCGTGTCACGTTCGACTACCTCACCGCCGTCCTTTTGGTTCTCCTCATCCTTCCGTTCAAAAACCTCCGATGAATGTCAGTTTTCCCTCGTCTCGGCGACGCCCGCCCCGCGATGCGGATCCCAATGTTTCCTTCCGGAAACTTTCGACTTTGCCGAATTTCATTCAGTCATACTATCTGCCACGCTCGTTCTCGCCATTATCACCTTTCAGATAATAGGAAGCGATCCCCTTTCAACTCCTCATCGTTGTCCCTTAGTCTCTTCTTTTAGGTTGGTTTTCTTTTCGCACATCTTCAAGAAATGCTTAAGATACTAAAAATAGCGGTCGTTGAAAATAGTATATAGCTTAATAACTAGTATATAGCTTAATAGTTTAACAAAGAGGAATCGAACGAATCATTTGATTATAAAATTCGTAGATTTTGGTTAATCCGATTCTTAAAGTTAAACGATTAATGTATTTTTTATTTTCATCAGTAAATCAGTGCCATGACGTTTTTTTTCGTATTTTAAAAATTATGTAAATACAAATCATTTAAATCAACACAACATTGCCAACTTTTATCAGGTACGCAGCTATATTGGTAACAATGAGCCAAATGTGATCATTGTACCAACTTACTTTATACACTGTCTACGACAACTTTCGCTATAGCTTTTGTATTTACAGTATATAAATTATAGAAGTTACTACCTAAAGCTTCTGTATCTCAAAAAATGTGTGTTAACTGTAAACTTTTCTGTTTATAGAAAAACATTACTTTATCGTAACCCAATAGCCAGAACAGTTTCTGAAAAACTTTCTGCAGCTTCTTATTTCGTTTCGAAAGCAGGTTATCACTTCAACCACTATATTTGTAAAATCAGAAATACTTGCAAAGCGGCATAAGAAACGTCACAACAAATAATACAATCAGTATGCTAGGACGAATAAACGATATTTTAACATGTTTGTACAACATAGGAAAGAATGAATTATGTACATACATCTTAACAGGGATAATTAACAGCTATTTTAAATAGAAGCAAAGTAAAATTAATGTAATACCAAACATTAAATAAAATAGTTTTAAACCGTGCAGCGGCGAGGACGTACATATCTTAATATTCCTGTTTACTTTCTATAATCCCCAGTAATTAAATTTTATAATTTCGCGTTTAATACCATTTAAACTTCACATGACGACAATAATGTACAAAGTAATTCCAGGAATTATACAAATAAAGCTAGTATTACTGAAGATATCTGCAAATAGAGTAATAACAGTGGCAATTTTACCTGGAAGTGACCCGCATATTTAATCTTTTATATTTCTTTCTGTACATTTCGTTTATGCTTTTCCAAATTTACTATTACTCATGCAACGTGGTACGTTCAGATCAAAGAAACCAGAAATTCCCTAAAAAATTGTTTAACTTTTCGTAGTTTGCACAATACGATACGCACTAACAATTTCTTGAAGTTACGTAATGTAAGAGAGATCCTCCAATACTGCGAATAAAATTTAAATTGAAATCTCTTTTTAATTCAATTGTAATATGTAAAAGGCTATGAAAACTTTGATTAATTTAAATAACTAATTGCCGGAACACCGATGACGTCATAATATTTATTTACTTGTTTGTGTTTGGGAAACGTTATGCTAAGAAAATACCTGGAACTTGGCATTTTGCAGATCATGACAAGTAAAATTTATAACCGTATTCAGACCCTTGGCGTCTAAGCAAATATACAAAAAGACAAATGAAAGTCATGGTAACAAGCTACAAGCTGCAATGAAAATTATTTACTTAAAAATAATAAATGCACTAACGAAAATTTATAAATATCCATCGCGATTCCTTCTAAATATAACAATTATTTATTGAACATGTTCAATTACTTTATTGAAGATATTGAAGTTAATAAAAAAAAATAGACATGTTCACGCTAAGTAATTTTACAAATTATTCAACGATAATATTTAAATTAGTCAACTATCCTTCTCCAAAAAATGAATTTTACATTTACTTTCTGTATTGTACATAAGTTAATTGTAAACCGTACAATGGGATAAATTCTTGTAACAATTTCAAATATTTTAAATAACCTTGAGCAATACTTCACCTCAGCAGCTAATTATTTTAAGCGAAAATTTCAAACGGATCTCTTCGCCGAACGAATACTATCTCCCTAACAATATCCTAACTAATCCAAAAACGTTTCCAGAATCGCCTTAGTGGATTTGTTCTTGCAACAATACCACGAACCGGTGGATGTACTTTGGGAAACTTCCTAATTGCTGGCAACAGTCGCTTTACAGCACCTCACTAATCCTCTCCGCTTAAAGTAATCTGGACGATGGTAGTTATAATGCTTAATAATACGAAGATCTGTCGGTTATCTTTCTCTTTCTCATAATATTGTCTGTTCGAACAAAACAATTTCTGCGAGCGTCGGGAGAGACAATTGACGGTTTTTAGACGATAAATGGAAAAGGACGACGTTTTTGGTGCGAATATGGAAAGTGTATGATTTATGTTTATTTTATTTGAAATTATTTGTTCGATGGGCAATTGATCGTTCGCGAAAGCTATTCTTTCAATTTAATGCGGTGTCAGACTTCCCATTTAACCTTCAGATCATTATGAAAAATGCAAGAACTTCAAATGGAATTCTTTATTTAACTAATTAAATCTAACACGTTTAATACAATTCTAATTTTAATTACTTATCTAAACGGTTGTCCTGTATTTTTACATTTAAATTTTCGTTAATAAATGTTCCAGACATATAACGAGCGCAAGCTTTACTTAATGCAAAAGTAAGCCATGCAACTTTTAAGTAAGATGTGTTCTAGATGGTTGTTACATAGAACTGCGCAGAGTACAGCCGTGAACTGTCTAAAACTCAATAAAAAAAGACCTGCAATCATGCAACATTAAAAGAAGCAGTTGATAATTACTTTATTTATTTCTAATGCTACTGCTGTTCTTGTATGTTAGTATATTTTTAAACCTTGCGGACATCTACGAACTTCAGTATTCTGTTTCTTACGTTCTAATGATAATAATAATAAAATAATAAAAAAAAAACAGATTTTAAAACGATAAATTATTTGATCGCAGACAGAAGATGACGCGACGATTCGACGTTAATATTTCACGAAATGTCAACCGGTGTACGATAGTTATAAAATCGCCGTATAGGTAATAAATTTTCGTTCGAAAAGATGGGGTTTTATGCCTTGCTTTCTTGAACGCGAACACTGGCGGAAAAAAAAAAGCAGCCGACGATAATTTAGATGGCGATACGATAGGACTTGGCCGCTTTTGATGTCCTGCCGAAAGAACATTAATGCGATTTGAAGAAAAAAATTAAGGGAAAAAGCAAGAAAATCTATCAACCAATGTCGTTTACTTGTTTTACTTGATCGGCGTTGTTCAAATTAAGAAATTAACGTTAATGCTATACATATTTTTTATCAAAATTAAGTTAATAAGCGATAGCTGATTATATCAATGAACATGCAGTGTATACAATGAATGGAAAGATTTATTGATATAAGAAATACATTTATTAGTGTCTAATGAAAAACTCTCGAAAATTTGAATCGCTTCTGACAAAGCAAGTTAATAAGCCGGTATTTATTATATTCATAAACAGGTTTCAATATCTTTCAGGTGTTGTGGCGTAATTAATATTTTACTTTACGTATACTCGTCGTCGTGAAAGCCTACATTCAACAATTAGGTTTCAATTTCAATTCAATCAATGAACACGATTATCTAATTGGCTTTTTCAGTAAGATAAAAAGAATAAGTAACTCTCAAAAAATGCAATACATGTGTAAGGTTAAGATGAAAAAATGTTTTAACGAATTTATCTCTGTTTGCGTATTATTTATAGCTCTCTCAGTTGACATTTCTACGAAAGCATAGGCGCATATAAGCATACAGAGAGGAAAAACTAAAACCACTTTGTATTATTTATTATTTTATCTTATAATTATTGAGGTAAGGCACAACTTTCGGCAGGAACTCGTTTATTTTGTATTGGCGGTGTTAATAGGATCGTCTTAGGTTAGATAAAATAGGTTTCGTTTGAAAAGCATCTATTTTAGAAATAGAAAAAAATTATTTCTCCAAGAAGACGAACAGAAATAACGAAAACAAAAAAATAGTAGAAAAATAATACATTTCATGAGCAACTCTTCTTAAAGAAAAACCCGTAAATTTTGGGCTCTCAGAAAGGCACCATAAAATAATTTAAGCAACTAAGTACCTTCCACCGTCTTGATTAATACGTCACACTTCGCTTTCAGAATTTCTTTTTCGTTTTGTATATTATTCGTAACTAATTAGTTACGTCACGAGGCCGAATTCATTCTCAACATGACTATACATTATTAATGGCGACATTCATCTACCTCAGCAACCCTGATCTATATCTGGGAAACAATTAAAATTCTTCCTTCATTAAATCATTAAGCATCCAGCAAAATTCCCACTCCGTTATGTAAAAGCTCGCCTAATACGATACACCACGAGAGCGATAGAGACAGTGCACGAAAAAGGAACAAACGGCCCTCGAATAATAAAGAAACGCACGATTTTTGAAAAATCGCGTTTTCATCTAAATGGGTCCCTTCCTCTTCGCTAGCAAGATCGGCAGAAGCAGATAGAGGAGACGTCGCAATACCGACCGCTATATAGATAGACTTCTACAACTATACGCATCGGCTCGTCTTTCTTTCTTCTCATCTAGCGATGCTCTCTCGTTGTTCGGCGTATTTCTTCTTTCATTTACGGCCCGTCGGATTCGTGGATTTCTTTTGTTGTGCTGGAGCCGTTATTGACACCGTTCACTCCTCGCTCTCCGCCAACCCTCACACTCGACATCGTTCCCCATGTTCTCCGAAGATGGCGAAGTCCTCGGGGGCTGTTTAGCGAAATCTATCCGCTATGGTTCGCTCTTCGCTTCAGGAAACGAACGCATTTAGGGAGCAATAAACGGTATAAGCGTAATATAATTGCTGTAAAACGTCATTTTATGATTGTAAGTGTTTCTACAATAAATTCTTCGACGAAAGTTTCGTCGAATTTTATGGGGATTAGAAGTTCCGATAACCGTAAGTAAACAGGCAAATAAGTCGTGCTTACAGTCTTAAAAGGTATGAAGTGAGTAATTTGAGAAAAGTAAACAGGGTCTGCTTAAATATAATTTGTACATAATTAAATAGTAAGCTTGTTTACATTCGAGTACAACACACGAAATTTTTTTAAAAGCTATCTCTACGATAGTTCTTCGAAATGTAATAATATATAGGGTGTTTCATTTAAAATAAAAAAGTTGACAGCTAGTTCCGGTATAACCGGAAGTATCAGATTATTAAGCAAATAGTACATGTCGGTTTTAGTGTATTGCAAAGCATTCAGAATTTTCCCATGTTATAGCCTTTCCTACATTGATCGAGGCAATTCCCGATGAGGCGGCCTGTCTAAATCAGCCCTGCCAATTTCGTGAAGCACAAGGAAAGTGGCTAGCTTTACAAGTAACTATTAAGGATGTTGGAGACGTTAAAGTAAAGCTATGCTTGTATGTTTCAAATCTATGTTTAAAGAATACAAATGCGATTAAAGAGGTTTCTATGGACAAATATTTGATCTCTTTTTATTAGAAACGAGGTCTTTCTTTCGAAAGCGACGCGTGCGATCCAAGACTTCTTACGCAATTCACTGGCACTTCGAAAATGCGAAAGTCAAGCTGATTCAGAACATTCCCCTTCGAGAGCTCGTTGTATCAAAAGCAATAAGTTGCATTTGAGCTGAATTTAGAAATAATTGATGACGATATGTACAATATACAAAGAAAAAAAGATATTCCTAAAACTTAAATTGAAGGAAGAAGGTATTAAAGCATCTACGTAGATCAAAATCCTCCAACTCATCTAACTCAGGCAAAGGGACCGTTATAATGGAGTGACAGCGATTAAAGGCAATAATCTCTTAATGCTAAAGGTAATTGTGCAGACGCATTTTCAAATTTATCCCGATTGATTTTAACTCATTCGTTGTGCACTGCGAATACACGCAAATGAGACAAATCGTTGAACTCTGCTAATTACACGTGTTACACATACATAAAAGGAACAATTTCGCTCTTCATTTTTAACGCAGACGCTAATAAAAAAAACGCAATCGTCTTTAACACGGAGAAGAATTATCACCTACTCTCTCCGCCGACGACGATGTAACCGGTCGCGAAATTTACGAAACACATTAACCTTCATTTAGACGATGCAATTACCGACATACATCTCGCCCGGAGAGTACGATCAACCCAGATGCGACTCGCCGGCTTGTTGGGCCGGTTCGTTCGCGAAATAATTACCGGCCGGCCGAAACTAATTTCAATCAAAATAAGGATGACGCAAGCGAAACGAGCACGGTGCACACACAATGCCGCGCGGAGGAACGCGTCGTTGTATGTATTGTATGTGTTGGCATTGCTGCACCAATAACGGGCAGACATGCAAAGAACCACCGAATGAACCTCTAAAGCCAGCGGCTATAGTTGCGCGTTAGCAAGGGCAAAAGTCCGTTTACCTTTTCGCTGGATTTCTTCTCTTATTCTTTCGCGATGATGCCGATGTATTTACTGACACAGTGTTCTCGTTCGGTAATTAAGTGGATACCGTCTTAAGAGGACTATATGGAGTGTGAACGTCGAGTGGTAAATAAAAGAAAATGAAAATTAATTTAGTTGTCTTATTTATAACGCTAGCTGCTATGTTTAAATATACAATGAACTCTTTTAAAATCGTTCCAAGTACAGTAATCATTACTAACTGCAAATACATGTAAATAGTAAGCTTTATTTTATATAAAAAATACATTCCGTTATATTGAAAGTCTTTGAGATAAGCTATAATGTTAGAAATCTCTTCGATTCTTCTTCTTCGAAGACTAGAAAAACTGCCCCATTAGCGTCTGATATTCTCCTTTTTTTTACGAGCTCATCCTATCTGACTTGATCATTGAGGATGTTTTAAAGCAGTTTTAGTTATTTCTTTGTCCCATGGCAAATCAACAGATATTGATAAACTTTGAATGAAAAAGGTTATTCAAGTACACAGTTAAACGACGGCTGGCAGAAGAAAATTTTCACGATCCCGTGGCCACTGTTACGCCGGAGTAATTGAGTGAAAAGTCTGCAGTGGGCCCAAGAGCATCAGAACTGGAGGATAAGAACAGTGGAGAAATGTCTTATGGATCGACAAATCAATGTTTAAAAAGTTCAGTCATAGCAAGTGGATGTTTGTGAGATGATCAGCTAATGAGTTTCCCCAGCGCATTGCACCAACAGTAAAGCACGGTATAGCTTGGCGTTACTTTCCCGACCCCTCGAGCAGCGAATCGATCTCATGGCCAGCGCAGAGTCTTGATGTCAATGCCACTAAGTTACTGTGGGATGAGACCAGTCCCAAGAGAGTCCCAATTGTTAGTCCTACTTCCAAGGAACTACTCCGAATTATTCTCCAACAAGAATGGGACAACATCCTAAGCAACATACTGAGAAATTTAATCCGAAGGATGCGTCTTCTACATAAGCTTAACGAAGATGATTTGGACATGCGAATGCAAATTATAATAATTATCCGCATTTTTATCTTATCTTAATGTATTTGTAAGAAGCTATAATTGCCGCAATCGAGCGAGCGAAAATCTACATTAGATGATCAAATATTATACACAGTACCCCCAAAAACTTAATAATTTAATCGAAATCATTCAACGTATTGTACAACGTATTTAAGAGTATTTTTCAAGAGCAACTAAAGTGCTTCGACGCACAGAAATAAACATACACATTTGCGGACGAAACGAATTAAAAATAATCACGGCAGAAATCGGCGGGTATAAAACGAGACAGAAACATGTGTATAAATCGCATTCCCGCTCGCTCATTCACTCTCATTTTCACACGTCGCACGTACCGAACGCAAATGTACTATCACTCTCGTCGGGATATATGTATAGCATTGACATTGAACTTGTACTCTTGTTTTTTTTTTATTCGTTCCGTTTTCTCTTCGACCGCGAGCGTTGTCGCTGTCGCCTTTTGCACTAGCAAAATCGAATTAAAAGCGCGACCGCCGCTCGAAGGCATCGCAGAACAGCTAGAAGGTACTTCCTACGGTACGACAAGTGCAACAGGCATCGCGAAAATTAGATTATTTTTACGCTATAATTAACGTAGGACCTATGTATATGATGCTGTATAGAATTAATGTAGAGAATGCAGGAATTAGCAGATTCTAATCTAAATGATTTGGAAGAAGAGATTTCGGCGACTAATTGGTGTTGCTACTGGGTATTGAGACCGACTATTGACTTAAATAAAATGTAATCACTAGCTTTGAAGCCGTTGTAAACGAAGATGCAGCTTTTCTTACGGAATTTCTAAAATTCAGACATTAATTCTTCGAAAATAGTTAAACATTTAATAAAACATCCAATACAACCAATTAACCGACGAACTGTTCATAGTGAAACAAATTTCAGCAGGATCTATGAACGAAATATTCCGACAAACGTGCTCTTAATAGGCAAAGAACAATCTGAAGGTATCATCAAAATTAGTAAAACTGACAAGATAACACTGATGAAATACCAGCACTGCTGCGAAGTTCAATGGAAGATTCTTAAAACATATAAAGAACTGCGCCAAGGGCATCCGGCGTCAACAATCTTGTTTAACTTGGCGCTGGAGCAGATAACGAGGAAGAGGATCAACAGAGAAAGGTTGCTGTTTAACAAAATCCGCCAATGCTTCGCATATGCTTACGACGTCGTACTGCTTGCAAAAAGCAGACAAGATTTGGAAAAGATCACAAAAGAAGTGGTTAGAACTGACTTCCTTTCTACAAGTACAAACACAAACGCGAGTTTGAAGAAATAAAAATAAGCAACAAGCGCGAAGAAAATAAGGAAATAGAATGAGGCTCGACAAAGTACTAAAATCGGCAGGAGTACCAAGAAAAATAAGAATATGTAAAAGAATGATACGGCCAACTCTAATCAATGTGTATAAGACCTGGATCCTTATTCAGTGAAATTAGACATTAGAGAGAAGTTGGCCGGGGAGAGACACAAATCCAGAATTGCACGAAATATTCGGAGACAAACCTATTTGGCAACTTGTGAAAGTAAGAAGATTGCAATGCTTGGGACTCCTCGCAAGGTTGGAGATTATTAAATAAATAAAATAAATTTTCTCGTGAAGTTCCACGTGAATATGTCCACAGCAAAACATCAAAAACAAAAAATGTTAAATTCACTTCGCGATGGTACAGACTACTAAATTCTTTCTAAATGCTCGAAACCTGTCGCGTAGAGTGAAGAAGTTAAAGTAATTAAGAAGATAATTTAAAACCTTAACGTGCCGGAATGTCAATTGAAATACTGCATAATCCGCCCTGTACACTTTAACGCGACTCTCAGACAAATTTTCGGGAGGTGGCCATATATGCGCGACTCGACCTTGAGATCCCGTCGAAGCTGTACGACACGCGGTTCCTGCCCCGTTCATCTCTTCGCGTTGCATCGCGAGATCTCAGCACCGCGTCTGACTATCCCGGCTGCATCTCGTTCGCGTTATGTGGACCAGAACGAACGGAGACAGTCGGTCATTCAGTCGGTTCGAGCCGGAGGCAGGTCGCTGCGCCGCTCGAAATAAAAATACGCCGATACTGTTGTTGTTGCGGCAGTTCGGCGCGACGATAGGTTCATCGGAGTTTATTGGATCGTCGAAAAACGCGAACGAAATCTCACCTTGAAAATGCATCTAGTCGCCATTGCCCGAGGGCGATCGACTCGCGCTAACCGAAAAAGATACATAACTACTTCTGAATTGATGTTCTTGTTCTCTCGTCTGTTGTACGGGCTGTTTCTTTTTACATTTTTTTTTTAACCAATCGTTATCTTCATTAATTAAGTATAAGATTCTCTATGAACTTTTCGAATTGATCGTGAAGCAACTGAAGGAGCATTAGGAAAATGAATAATATGAAAATTGATTGTCGTCTAACTAAAAAGGATCGTGCAAGCTACAGTGAGATAAAGGCATCGTAACGCACATCAATTTTGCATGAACATTGAAATATGAAAATGATCTTCTCCCGATGGATTTATATGGACAAATTCGGACATAATTTGAGCAAAGCACAAAGAAATACTGAGAGCATTTGGTGAAAGCACAAGCTCAAAAGATTCAAAACTTACTAAGTGCTTACGTATTCACGGAAGAACCGAATTCATCAAAAGTTGTTCGTTCTTTGTACTTCCAAAAAGAATATTGTTTGCTTCGTTGGTTGCGCTGGATATGCAAACATTGCTTTGGAGGGGCAAAGAGCAGATAATGGTCACAATTAGTTCGGAGGAAGTAATCGCCAACGTCTCACGTAATAATGCTAACTCTCACCCAGCATATCGAACAATTGATTATTTCAAGAAAAAAATATCGAAATAATGCCTCAATTACATCTTTCGTTTCCGAATGTCGCACAAAAGATGTATGGACACCGATTTATGTCACCTCAAGAAGCTGGTGAAACCTTGAAAGAAAACCATATTTTTGAGGTACCATATACCGCTAAATTATACTTTATACTAAGTTTAACATTATCTTCGCCGAACAAGTAATGTTTCTGTCCAATTCTGTATATTACAACAAATGCAATTGTTAATATCAGCAGATAGTGTTAAGTTAGGATACAACAAAGCGAATAACTGGCCTGATTTACACTAATTTCGCACTGCCCCCCTTAAAGATGAAATCATCGTATATATTATTACTCTTATATATTTTTTTGTGCTTTATTATTTAATAGTACTCCTTCTCCAGCACGTTTCCTAAATAACTGTTTCGAAGTGTGCAACATATATGTGTGATACGTAGCTATCGACTTCTTCACACAGAAAGAAGCGATAATCATGTTTGGTCAGGATCGGGAAGTATACTACATGATAGTGATAGGTGTGAAATAGCGATAAAGAACTGAATAATCTATGTAGATTGAGCAATTTTATCCAATTAACGGACAAAAATATATCTTAGAATATCAAAGAATTTAAGAGAAATTTTAATTATTACTTAGAAACAAACATATCTCTATAATTAAGTAATCTATAATAAGAATTCAACGAAACCTATTGAAACTTTATAAATATTTACAGCTTATATAATTCTGAGTATTTTTATTGCCAATATTTCTTGGAGTGCTGCTCCCTATTATTTATGCCTCGTTGCATTGTTACTTCCGTTATCATATCCCTGAAGAGGGAATTGCGAGATCCTATGAAAGTATGGCGTACAGATCAATTTTAATTCAAATCTCACATTTGACATAACCTTGCATCGACCGGTGATGAGTAAGCGATATCAGTATCGTTACCGCTGTTAGAAATTTCATTAATTTTCGTCAAGTTCTATTTAAAATAATTTATTTATTATTTATATAAGTCGGATTGATGCAAATTGCTATATTTAAATAATAATTTATAAAATACGATAATAAACGGCGAATCAATGGTGTCCCCGTACATTTATCCAACTGATGAATCACAGTTAGAATCGGTACAAATGATTAATTAAATCTATAAACCAATCTAAGAATATTAGGATTAATACGGTTATAAATGTTAAGCGATAAGAATGGAATTAAATATTTAAATGGATTTCCAGCTGTTATGTAAATAAAATTTAAATTATTATAGATTAGATAGTAGATATCCTTAAGACAAATAAAGTTTATTTCTGAACATTTTGTATGTAACTGGGTATTAGATTTTTGTAAACTTTCTTATTTTTCTGGTAAATCTGTCATTACTTTAAGCTACAATATGCTTAGTTTAAACCGAAGAAATAATAAACGCAATAAAAAAAGTAATAGTGGCCAACGTATTAGATTTTGCAATATATCTCTGTAATGTTTAAAGCATTCTATGATGAAAATAATGGACCATTAATTTAAAAAGGGAGTTCGTCCTGTTTTTAAATTGATCAATGTATTTATTATATTATAAAAGAAGTACATCATTTTCTCTTCAATTATACATAATAAAAGAATGTAAATTTTCAATCCAGAAGTAAGAACTAACATTATTAGAATACTACAACTAGTGTAGTTCATTTTTACTTTAGAAGAAACTAAAAATGAATTTCACCAATTGAGTTCAATACTTGTTCGCCCTGTGCTGATATCCAGTCATTTCTGTATTGATTCATGAATTCTGCATTGAATAATGGACGCAAACCCAGATTTCAATTAATATCAGAAGAATTTTGCATATTTTACATGGAACGTCTTAATCAGGATTTCTCGGAGCAGATGTCTGGATGGCATGTTAGATATTAAACCAGTATACAGCAATAGCATACTTATTATAAGGACATTTAAAAATGTTCATTCTTCTCTATGCCTCAGTTTTACAATACTTTCTTTGTACGTATAAGCCCGTTTATGTAATTTCGGCTATGGGGTATCCTCTTTCTTTGTCTAAAGTCAGGCCAATCTTTTGATGTCTACCTCTGTAAATTTTGTAACGTGACCCTGATGAAGGTCTAAAATAAAGCACGAATACTGAAGAAATTTAAGAGTTTGCCAATTTTTTAAACTCTGGTCATCAGCCCGACATTATATACCATGTGTTTGTTCCTAACGACCGGCACACTCCCTAATTTTTCATCTTTTGCTTCCATCCACCTGCATTAATTCTTTACAATATGTTTGGGTTAGACCAGTTTGTTAATTACCCCAAAAAAGAAATAAGAACGAAACAACTAGAGTTGAACGGTAAGCGATGCTATTTGTTAAGAGAATGCAGATTTATCTTTGAAATAGTAAACTTTCGAACTCAAATTCCTTATTTATTGCTTTCTTAAACGTACGAAAAACCTATCGCTCTATGTGCCATTAGCATAGGAATAACAATCTTATCTATAATAATCTTTAAAAAATTCCGTTCACATTTAATTTCCTTATCTTAAAGTTTTGCATTCGATTCAACAATGTAAACATTATGAACAATACATTTCGAGTTCTTCGTCATAGTTCCTCCAATTTTCGTTAATCTAAGAATCATATTCATACGATTCATCCATCATAATTAATTCGTTTCTAATACTAAATGTTTTTTTCCCTGCTCCAATCCACCTTCCTCGCCTTCGTAAGGAAGCCTGTGAAAATATGGGTACGTACCGTTTTTCTGCTCAAACATTACGTGACGAGTTTGCGAGAAGTGAACGCGTCCATATACACACAGCAAAATTTAATTAAAATAACTAATGCGGCCGAACGCGCCTGTGGCTTTCCGAATATCTCGTGCGTACGGTGCGGAAGAAACGGTAGAGGCGATGGTTGAGCGTCGGATAGCTCTGGCTGGAGGGCTCGCTACGACACTTGGAAATATAATAAAATTCCGCAGTAGGTGAACACGCCCGGTGGAAGCAATGAAACTGAAACCGAGTCACCGTCGGCCCCGGTTCGAGATAATACATAGTAGGCGAAAGGTATAGGGTTACATTGGTTGCTGTTGAGAACGTAGAAGATGATGGGAAAAATGATTTTCTCGAATCAGATTTCGTAAATTTTTAGCTATTACGGAGCTATTGGCCGAGTAGTGAGTAATTTTGTAAGAAATGGAAGTTTCAGATGAAAAGCTTCGTCGAAAATTGTTTGACAGAGGTACATCTTTCGAAACGTAATACGTAGATTAAATTTTATTAAAGTAAGCCAAAGAAAGGAGAACTGAGTTAATTTGAATTTAAATGGTTAAAAAAAAAGAAGACAGAAAAATCTTTCCAAAATTTCAATTTTCAATATTAGTGAAGAGGACATTAATAAACACAAATTCGGTATGACGGGGTTCATTTAAAAATATACATACAGGAAGCACAGCATAAATCATTTATTTTGTTCCTTCTTAACGTCCTGATTCGTCCTTTTTATCAAAAAATTATATTTGCTGTAAAAAACACTTCTATTGAAATCGTTCCAATCCAGATTCCTCTTAGCTACTTTCTTTTAGGAAGAGCTAAACTAAAATATTTACGAACAGATACTTTTGATCTTATCGAACAAAATATTTGATCTTCTATGTCAAGGCTTTCTTCGCCACTACCCTCCATTCTTTCCTTTTTCTTTAATTCGAACAACATTTTTTTTAATATCCATCTCATATATTTTTATAAATTTCAAATAAATGAAGTGCTTGCGAAGCGCATATTGCTAATAAAGCCGCAAATACCTTTCTGAGAAAGATCGTATTAATTTTCCATTAGCTCTTTCCATGTGTTTCTGGAAACAAGTATTACATTTATAATGAACGCTTGTTAAATGTAAGAAGGATAATTAGGATATTAACGACTTATTCCGACAAATGTAGCTCATCATTAAAATAATGATAACATTATGAGAAATCGGTCTTATACTAATTCCTAAATTGCTCTAATTTTAGAATTAGTACCTCTCGAGAATTCATCAAAGGGAAAGCCGATAAAGATCAAGAATAAAAAGATAAAAAAGAAAATTAGACGATATTGTACACGTTTACAAAAAGCAAATATGGAACAGCCTGTATTTTATGGAAAATTTACGCTTTACGCTCATCTGATGAATAATTTATATTCTTAATCCCTAGTCATTACTACAACATTTATTTTACTTAATTGAAATTTTATGGTTGTGAACCTTTGATCTTCAAAATTACAATGGATTAAGATTATTTATATTGGACCGCATTTACTTAAGAAATTGAAACACACCGGATGCAGGTAATAAATGCAATATTCTTCGTTTAACATCATTTGTACTTTAACTATCTTAAGTAAATAAGATTAGCATGAAATGAATTCATTAATACAACTATGTCGTTTGGAAGACCAAATATATTGAAATATTACAAGTTTCAATCTTTAGACACTATTTACGTGTATTCTTTTTTTGGTTTTTTTATTTTTTATTTGGTTTTTATTTGTTTTCTAGTTATAGTATGTGTCATTTTCTAACAAAATAACGCATGAACCCTAAAGTATATGTTATGTAAATCACAATAAAATGATTGAAATGATTTAGGCCTCGAAAGCATTAATTCGACGGGTACGTCATATATTGAACGCGAACGTACTAACTCGAAAAAAAAAATGAAAATTTGGACCATTTACGAGAACGCTAGTTAACATTTGTTAGTTACGCTATAATTTGAAAACAAATGAAAATCGGACAGAAGAACGTTTTGCATTATTTAACGTTTACAATACACTTCTGGAGTTTGATCGGTTCTTCCCGACTCTTCTCGTTTGTTTTAATTCTTATTTTTAACTACAATTATTAATATTCCTTTCTTCAATAGTTTATAAATTAAGTCATTTTAATTAATAGCAACAATATTTCTATTTTAATATTTTCTTAAGTTAAAATTAAATGATTTATTTTGAAGAAACGTGTTTCTGTTTTAATTTCTTTTTTTATTTTCTAACCACAATGGTTATTTTAAGAAAATTATCTTCTACGTTTCTCCAATCTTAAAGTTCGCGAAGTGTAACGTAGCGATTACGTGATATTGGTCTGATTATCAAATTGAACATTGATAAATTACAACTTCTTATACAACATTTAAACTTGTACAGACTTTGTTTATTAGCCTATATCTTGCGCTACTCGTTTTCTTTTTTCGTGAGATGTAATTTTAAGCACCGTGAAAAGAGACAGAAAAATCTACCTTTTTGAAGATAACGTCATACAATGGAGTGTTACGAATAATGAAATAGGTATGGATAGTGCGACTATCAAACAAATCGAAGCGATTGCTAAAACAATAAAATAATGACCAATCTCTTGGGTTGTCGGTACGGTGACTATCGATATTCCCGACAGTTCAATACTGTATGCAAATGCAGTATACAAATACTGCACAACACTTACTTAAACTAAAAGTATTTGTTTAAATAGACACTAATTTTCGTAAGACATTCGGGTTTCTTGCAAAATGCAAGAAAACATTTCTATCAGTATAGAAAGTCTATTTGTTTGAAATTATTTTTATTTTTTCAAGGCTAAACTAATAAGTACAAAGGACAAAAGCGAATAAAATCATAGCGACTAGACAGAGTCGTGTTTTGTCGATTCTCGAGGAAACCAGTAAGCAACATGAACCCTTTCTTGTGAGACGAATAGACACGAGTCTGTCTAGTCGCTGCAAAAAAGGTGTGACTTTGCTGGCTTTTATCCTATGTACTAATAGGATCAAGTGTCATATCCCGTTTGAGGACAATATAGAAGATGTTGCGTTTAAAATCAAATTGCGGAAGAATCGTAAAATTTAAAAGAATTAATCGATATCGTCTGAGTACTTTGCCAAAAATAAAAGCCTATGCATTGCGATTATTATTTAGAAATATATTTACCTTTAAATACCTACGTTTGAACGTTGAGATTGTTTACATCTTTAAGTGCAGATGTTAAGTAAACAACATTTAAAATTAAAATTGTTTATTTGCATGTTGTGTCAATAAGCAAATTATCATTCGCATGCAGTAATTAAAATTCTATGTTTAGCACGGTAACCACTGCGACTTATGGTACTCCAAAATTTCCATGCAGTACGTCTCCATGAAAGTGAAAAACATTTTGACAGATAAAGGTTGTTATTTGTTTTACTTACGAAAGAAATTTTAGATTTCAGTCAGGAAATAAAAATAGATGAGATGGAGATCGATTAATTGAAGAGTTATCAAAGTTAATTTTCAAAGACAACATCTTAAATTTGGATCCTCCAATATTAAAATTATACATTTTGACGAACGAAAACATGTGGATTTGCTAAATATTTTTTATAATAATAAGTACAGACGTAAAATATAGTCGTGTTAAATCATTTCATCTCTTTTATCTTCACCTTCAGTACAGCCCATAGATCATGAAAAAACAAACGCCATCTACGCTATCTTTTGTTTTATACATAATGAATTCTATGAAAAAAAAAAAGATTATTATTAGCACCAATAGTAATTTTGTAAAGAGCGAAGCCCCGTTTGTCTGACCCATCAATCCAACAGCGAGACTGTCGAAATCGCAAACATGAAATTTGGACAGTAGATTCTTTTTATAGGCGCGTGATCATTTTTGGAAATGTTGCGCTTACGGGTGTAAAATGAGGAAAGTCCGTTTGGAAGCCTTGTAATTGTTGTTACTTGAGGTTCTGGTTAGAAGCAAAGAAATACTATCAGAACCTACTCATTGTAAAATTGTCCACCCCAAATTTACCCTCTTAAGGATTGGTTATCCAAAAATGTTGCAAAAGAATTATTTATTGTATCAGAAAATTCTCTGTACAATGAATTAGAAAACGCCTGCCTTTCATAGATCACAACTTAAAATATCCGCCTTATTCATTTTATCCTTTTTATAACCTTTAAAATCAATAGACTTGAAGGCAGATACGACGAGGTGATTTCATATTCGTCCTTTTCTTTTTTTTTAACAAATTTACAATATCACATAGCTTTTTAATATAGCATCATCTAGATGGCAAAAGTAACGTTTCTTGTCTTTCGTGATATAATTTTAATAATAAACCCAATGCCCATTAAGTTATTTTTGAAGTTAAGTTATAATACAATAATATGCCGGACACCATTACATTTATTTTACTCAGTTCTTTCCTTTCGTAACAACGAAATCATTTAAAAAATGCTGCTATTAGCGCCCTAACAGTAGTTACTTGACATCTTCAAAAATACTAATGTATGCTAAACGCCTTGATATATTTTTTCTCTATTACTCGGATCACTTTAGATAAACGCAAATCCGATAATCTTAAACCGGTGTCCAACGTATTACTTTTAAGTTAACAATGTAGACATGCTTTTGCTCTCTTTTACTAAATTAAATTTAATTTAATTTAATTATAAATATTCATAATATTTTTAATTAATTAAATTTTTTTGGACGTGATCTTTTCCTTTTTATACCTACTTATTTTATAATTGGAAAAAATACCTATTTCGTTTGATTCTATAATGAAATAAATTGGCGAACATAAACCATAAAAAAAGGGCCTCCAACAAGATTAATTTAATCGCTTTCTAGCAATTTATTACAAACTTACAACAAAAAACTTGCAGGTATTTCTACAAAAGAATATTTTAAGCGATATAATAAATATACGCGGTACACCCCCTCGTATCTTATCGCGTACAATATATTACGTTATATTCTTCATGTATTCCTCTATCCTTATGCGTGTATAAATTTCTTAAACTCATGATACATACGTGTTAGTGCGGTGTTCAAAAATGCAGCATCCTCCTCGCCTTCCTCCCCCCCGTGCAACCCCCTCGACGTACCCCTCCGGCCCCGCTCCGTTCCTCCGGCCAAACGGAGACGAAGAGAGCGCCTTCCAGGTTTTCGCACCCCCCCGTACCCTCAGAACACCACCCGGTTCCCGTAACACGCACACATAACGCCGGCCGTACCAGTAGAAGTGCAAGGCACAGCATTGAGGGGAGGAAGAAGGATAGAGTGAGAGAGAGAGAGGGGAGCTGCCACCCCTCGTGCACATTAAGCGGCCACATGCTATTGGTCGAAGCTCGGACAGGCGGACTTGGTCCGTCGTACCGCGAAAACAAGCACCTCGGCGTGGACTGCCGAAATTTCGAAGGACCAGTCGCTTGTTAGCCGGTGACAGGGAATTTTGTGTACGCACACTGCCCCCCCTTCGAACGATTTCCAATAATCGTCGAAAATTTGCTGTTATTTTGCATGAGTTTGGACGAATTTAAATTCGATATTTGTGCATCGCTATTATAAGACTGCTTATTTTAATTTTTCTTTTTAAGACGATCAACAAGAGTATTAAGTGGTTATTTCTCGGCGCGCGTTGTACTAAGCAACAACAAACATAAAAACGAAATACGCGAATTATTTCACGAACTTTTACAAAGTGAATACGTTTTGTTTGTGTTTTGCGTGCCGTACAAAAAGAAGACGAAGATAGAACATAAAACTCCGACGATATATATTGAAAGAGAAAACGGCGCGGTACATCGTGTCGTAGAAGAAGAAGAAACGAAGAAAAGGAGAACAACAAACCGGCGAAAACCACGACCAAAACAAGCCGAGGCCGTGTTGGAAGTCTGTGTGTAAGAAGAAGTGTTTTCGAGTCGAGAGTGAGTCAGGTTTAGTGTGCAGTTCACCTCCGACCAGTGCACTCATCACGAACATTCGCCGCGTTGTTTTAACTCTACCGGACTTTGCGCGTAATAATGGGATAAGCATTTGAGACGCTACATGCCACGTGCTTCTTTCTTTCCTCGATTGTTTTCTTTCGTTTAAGAAATCGCAACTTTTACTTTGCTCCTACGGTTTTTTTTTTTTGTGATATTATGTTTCTGTTAACTTCGTTTAATATTCTTCTACTACAAACATTTATAAAAGACATTCTTGCAACGATCGTGAAGAAAATGACAGTCGAAAAGATGTTATGACGTTAAAATAGTGTCGGTTGTATTATTTTCCTTTAGTTCCCCTTTCATAAAACAACTTTTATTTTTTTTGAGTGCGTATATAAGGACAAATAACTTTAACGTAAAAAAGACTTGATTCAGAAAGCGGACAATTTCTTTAAGAAATAGTGTTTTAAACGTGCGATGGCAAGTAATAACGTTCAACAGCAACAAGCACAACAGCAGCATTATCAGACGGTACAACAAGGCGGACAACTTCATCAACAGCAACAGCAACAAGGTAACTCCTCGGCGCATCATTGCAAAGAATGCGGATTGTATTTGAATTCGGCCGAATCGTTAGAGGTCCATTTGCGCTATCACAAAGAAAACCTTCTGAACAAATGGGCGACACAAGCGGCCACCTCCGCACCGCACGCCCCCGAAGAGACGAACAATAACACCAAGCCGCAGCATCAGATCAAACGTGAGTTTATTCCAAATACTATTTCCGCGGCGGCGGACAGCTCAGACTCGAATAATATGAAAAAGAGTCCCGAATATGCGAATCGGTCTACTCCCGAGACCAACAGCGCGAATAACAACAATAACGCGGGATTCGGCCATCCTCCGACACCGCAAAGTTACCATAGCGCATCATCACCCTATCAGAACCCCGAAAATTCATCTTTCTCGCCCGGCTTTCAAAACTTCCAAATCAAGCAGGAGCGGTCTTCGCCAACACAACATTTCCAACAGAATTTCTATTCGGAAAGTTTCTTTAACATGGATAATTCGCAAAATTCCAATATGGGTTACAATCAGGAGTATGCTGTGCATAAAATGGGTTCGCAAAATTCCGCTTTTCGCTATCACCCTTATCAGCAACAACATTATGATCGCAGCGCTCAAGCACAGGTCACTTCTTCGAGTCCGGCGTATCCTCCACAACCGACGCCTTCACCGAGTCCCAAGCAATGCGATAAATGTGGTTGCGTCTGCGAGTCCGCAGCTCAATTAATTGAACATCTCAGCGTGGCGCATCCCCCAACTCCAGCACCGCACGCCATGGGCGCATATCAAAATTTTATGTTCGGAAATGCGGAAATCAAAGTGGAAGACGATGCGCAAAGTGAGATCTTAGACTTGGATTCGCATAAGGTGCATCAGGTTTATTCGGAGGAAGAGAAACGTCAGCAACAAAACGGCGAACTCGCCCACAATCCGCATTCGGTATCAGCGATGCTGAATCAATGGCCACATCCGTCGCAACAACATAGCCAACAAAATTCGCCGCAGCAAAAGATGTACCTTCAAGATCAAAGAATGTACAGCATGCCCGAGCAGAAAATGTATCCGAACGGAATGCAGGAAAAAATGTTCCAAGATAAGCTATTTTCCCCGCATCCTGTACCGGGTGATTTCATGCAGAATGGCGTGACGACCACCTCGCAAGAAAATGCCATGAATCAAGCGCCTCAAACTTATAGACCATTCGAGATGGCGCCACAAGCTACGCCGCCGGTAATTTCAAGCACGCAAGTACCTGTAGGACCACCGCAGACGGCACCACCGCCGTCAACGAAAAGTGCAAATTGGAAGTCGAACGAAGCGAGAAGACCGAAAACCTACAATTGTACGGCTTGTAATAAATGGTTTACAAGTTCGGGCCATTTGAAGAGGCATTACAATACGACCTTGCACAAAAATGCGGTCAAATCGAGCGGACAACCAGATCCGGCGTCGCTACCCATTAGCGCCCACCATCATCCAGCTAGAGACCAAAATAATCGTGAAGATCAATCCTCGAATAGTCCGAACGATGATCCGAAGGAGGATCCCTTAGCACTGAGTTTCGAACGACCACCTTCAATACCAGGACTGCTTCAACAACCACCTAACGGTCCGTACGATCGGCAGCCAGCGCCGAACATCCATCATCCGTCAATGGGACACGCTGGACTTACAAACATGCCAGGGAGTCCCCCAAACGGGGAGGCAGGCCCCTCAGCTACCGCCAACATGGATTCGAGGGGCCTGCTATCGCTCAACACTACCCATCACCACACCAACAGCAACAGTCCGCATGGTTTTATCCCGCCGCCCATGATGCCAATGGAGAACAATCAGTTTCAGATGTACCCAAACGGGGCTGCCCCCCACGTTACGCAGGTTATTACCAACAACCTCAGTACTACTGGTGAGGAGTTGATCCAACAGCAGCAACACCAGTACGGCACCGCGACGAATCGAATGGTCACGATGAGCGAAGCTCAACCGTTACCTAGTTTCGCACAATTCCAGGCGCACAGGTACGGTCTCGTCTTGAGCTATAACGGTGCTAACGTTAACGTGGGGGGCGCGGGACCGGTGACGGCCCCATACTCCTACTACAGTGACCCGTACGACACGCCAGAATCTAGAGCGTTGATATTCCGACAAGAAGATGATTACAAGCTAACGGTATTGACGGTACCAGATCCATCTATGGAGGGTGATCCATATTCACCGCCGAACAACAATAACCATTTAGATCTCTCCGCGACGGATGGTGAACTGAAGATGGAACTCAAGTACGAAACGCCCGCATCTCCCGAGAAGGCTCACACCAAACGTGATTTCGAAGACAATAGCAGTCCTCAAATCTCATCCACGGTCAACGTGAAACAGACCAGTCTACACAAATGTTTCGATTGCGATAAGGTCTTCAACAAATCCTGCTATCTAACCCAGCACAACAAGACCTTCCATAGCGGCGATAAACCTTTCAAATGCTCGAGATGTGGCAAACGTTTCTCGTGCGAAAACCAATACCAGGAGCACCACAGTAAGCACGCCGGGGAGAAGCCGCACAAATGCGACCTGTGTCCGAAACAATTCAACCACAAGACGGATCTGAGAAGGCACATGTGCTTGCACACCGGCCAAAAACCGTACGCCTGTGATACTTGCGGAAAGGGATTCATCAGGAAGGATCATATGCTGAAGCATTGCGACACCCACATCAGACGACCACATTCCAAACTGTCCAGCGTCCGTTAGGTGAAATGCAACAAAGGTATTAGTCATTTTCTTATTGATTCCTAATAAAAAAAAAAATTAAAAGATTCCATGTATTTCTAGTGATAGTAGGTTGCGTCTTTTGAGTTCTTCGTTGAACAAACATTTAGATTACAGGAAATGCATTGAATTTTAATTCTATTAAACAAAAACAATCGAAATTTAATTTTTTATTTGTATTATATTATATTTAATTTTGTAAATATTATTTCATTTCAATACGGTCTTCGTTACAACTTTCATATAATATTCACATTGAAAATAATATAAAAATAAAATGAATATGTATCTTTTTAAAGCACCACTATTATTCAATTTCATTAAAAAATTGTCGAGGCTAAATTACTTTAAATTTTCAAAATAAATGGAAAGTATTAATTTCTAATATCTTTCTAATTTACTTTATTTTAAATGCTGTTAATATAACGAATAGCCTCTATATACTGGAATGTTTAATTACTTAAAATTGTGAGTTGCACATAATAATAATTTTTAGTAATTTAACTGAAGTATACAGAACCAAGAACATACAGGGTGGTGCTCTAAAAACGAAAATAAAAAAAATCGTAAAATTCCTTGCTCAATAGTAATAAAATAATACACGAAGGAACTTATTTACTTAAGATGTTTTGTAATTCTCACAAATTATTATTGTATTGTACAATGTAAAACATAAAACACACTCCACTATAGCATAATTGTAATTAACGAAAAAAAGCAAAAAATAATTGAAATAAAATATAAAATAAAAGACAGAACAGCAATACCTCAGTAATCTCAGTTATACTCATAGATTTATAAATAATAAACTATATATATTATAATATTATATATTAATATTTATAACAGATTATATTAATACTATAATAATAAATAATAAAAGAAAATATCAATTGATGTACAAATAAAGAAATTAACTTTTAGAGATGAAATTAAGAAACGGGATACAAGATGGGGAGAACTCTGTATTATATTTAAATTAATTCTAATTCTCTAAGTGAAATAAAGTAATAAATAAAGAAATAATTTATGAATTCGTGAGAATGGGTCTGTTGTGTGGGTAAAGATTCTACTTGAAATATAAAGTAATAATCCGCAATAATTTACAAGAATTAAACTATTTTAAATTAAAGGAAACCACGACACTTTTTGATATTTCGAACAAAAATCGAAAAATAACTAGTGACATATGAAAGATGCTGGAAAATATTTTTTTTTTGTACATATATATATATATATTCGCATCTTTGTTTACTACTTACCCTATTATACTATCTACTAGTTAATATTGATAAATTTGATAGGTTATATACATATATATATAAATATATTTTCAAATGACAAAACTACCTCAGTTGACGAGAAAATAACGGAAATAAATGAAACGATTTTTTTGTTTAAAGAAATAATAATGAATTTATGTGCCAATGCCAATATCTTCTTTTTTGGTAGAAACAGTATTTACCAAAAAGGAGATCGTTACGATCCTTATTGTATGATATAGTATCATTGTGGTATTTAATTTAAATGTGCCAAATTTTCTATGTTTGTATATTCGGTAAAAAAGCGGATCAGCCTGTATATAAGCTCGAAAAAAAATTGAAAAAAATTTAAATTGTAATGTACAAGCAATAATTTTTGTCACTTTGTATTATGGTGTATATGGTATAATCGTAGTATGTATATAATCGGCTTTATATACAGCATGTCCCGTTTTTTAGCCACCTATTTAAATTCCTATTGTAAGTATCTGTGCCGAGATACTTCTGTTATAATAATTATTATTATTACTAATATTATTAGTGCAATTGTATTAAAAATAAGGAAAAAAATGGATGATATTAATTCACCATTGTTTTGTTACTATTATTATTATTATTATTAATTATTACCGCTATATTATTAAATTAGTTAGAGACAAATGAAACGTAACCATTAAGACAAATGGAAATACCCGGAAACAGTTACCATGATACTTTAAATTACTTTTTAGTTAAATCTCTTCATATTTCCTACTGTTTGATTGTTGCCATTTTTTCTTTTTTTTTTTACTAATGTGTCATGTCGAAATTTAACTTGAAAAGAAATGCATTGCATAAAGGAAAAAAAAACAAAACGGAGAAAACCCAAAACAATATTTCGATTTCGTGAGATTTGAATGGACGTCTTTCGAATGAATGCGGTAATTTTTAATAGAAAGGTTGTTGTTATTATAATTTAGATCTTCCTATGCGTTACTTGTACATCTTTCAATTAAATAAATAAATAAAAAAGAAAAAAACACACAGACACGAAAAAACTATCAACTAAAAAATGTTGGTGAAAGAACTCACAAATAAAATATTAGTACATGTACCAACATTTGAAATTCATTTAAAGAAATTGTGCATCCCTTTTATCGACATAATTGCTGTGTATTATTTGTTAAGACTGACTGTATATGTAGAATTATTATCACTACTATGTTTCTTCCATTCTATTTACATATAGAATTGATGATAATTATTATTCGAAATTATTATCTCGTTCGATTTGTATTATTACTATTACTGTATATTTGTTTGTTTGTTTTTTTTATTGATACTCTTGTTCCTCCCGATCTGTCGTTGAAGACCCTTCGTTCGTTTCTACTATTGACATTGCTCGAAATTGTAGGATGATATCTTGGTTTCGAACTGTATTTCCTCGATTATCTCTATTAATATACCTTTTTGTTAGTTTCCTAGTTTTAATATGAGATAAAAATATGAGATATGTTAATTATGAATGAATAAATATTGATTATTAAATGTAAAATATCGTCTTTTATTTTCCCTTTTAAATTCGATACAATACATTGTTTTCGTGCCGATTGGCGTATAAATAAGTAAGCGAACATAAAACATAAACTGAACGAGGTAAGTATAGATTTTATTTATTTATATAAAAATGACGTAAGCGAGCTAATGAGATTAATAAATAAATTTAAAGGCAAATCCTAAGAAGCATGAAGTCATTTAAAACTATTTTCTTTATTAAATTGTCGTCTTCAACAGGCTTATGGGGAAAATTTATAATTATTGAAATCAGGTTATTAAAATCGGGGAATCAAAATTTAAATCTTGCAAAAAAATAAATAAAATCTTTTTTTATTTATTTTTTATCTTAGATTCTTTTTATTTTCGAGAAAACTCGATACAGCCACTTCTCATTAGGAATTAAAAAAACAAACGTTGTTATTGAAATATTTGTTATGGATTCTTGTCCAAGTAATATTTATTTCAAAAGAATCAAATCAGGAATTACCAGAACTTACTTCGAATAAGTTTCAGCTTAAAATGTTCTCTTTAAATCGCTCAGAAAAGCAATTATCTTCCATCCACGTTCTACTTGGACACGCCGTATAGTTGTTATTGTTGTGTTATTAGATGAAGTGTCGGGTTGCAGAAAATACGTCGGGGTTGTAAGCGTTACTATGATCCATTAGCCGACTTCACTAAAATTTAACCGAATTGAAGTGTTTCATCCTCATCGATAGAAATTTTTTACGTGTTAAACATCGTATTTTTATCTGCAAAGAAAGCATACTCTCGCTTTTATTTGATTATTCCTCTCATTACTGAAGAGGATAAAATCGAGCGAAATCATACCTGTTTTGCAGCGTCTAGACAGACTCGTGTTTTTCGACTCTCGAGGAAACCAGTAGTCAACGTGAACCCTTTCTTATGAGACGAATAGACACGAGTCTGCCTAGTCGCTGCAAAAAAGGTATGATTTCACCCGCTTTTGTCCTCTCTACTCGTTATTTGTGAAGAATTAGAAATACTTTGTTTGCCAACAGCGCCATTATATACTATATAATAAATGATAGTTGAAAAATGTTCTACAATGTTTGTTTTTAAATTTCCCTTTTTAAGAACAAGGACACGTCCATCTAACCTTTCCCTTGACGAAGTTTATATATACATGCAAGCATTTTAGACAAAGGTGAACAAAAGAACCGGGGGATATTAGAAGTTTGACCTATTTTACGGAGGATCTCCAAAAATAATATCGATGACGTAGGAGTTAAAATATTGTCGTATCCAGGAAAAGGGATTTTCGAATGGGTCGTCGGCGCGTATAAAGGTACATACACTTTTACGTCTTCCCTATTTAGGTCATCGTTAAACCTTTAAATCTTTTTGGGAACGTTAGAGTTACCGTGTGTGCCGTTCATGTAGGGAGAAATTATTAAAAAGAACCGAGTACAATGAAAACGTATATACAGTGTATCTTGAGAAACATGGGAAAATATATGAAAATAAGGAGTTTATACGATGTGTCATCACATCCATCGTATGTGGCAACAAAAATAATGATAGCCTTTAGCCACAACCGAGGAGACTACCAGTTTTAAAGGTTTTAAGATCTCCCACGCAGATTACCTCTGCACCATACGCTCCCGTTTAACATCTTTACGTTGATGAAACTACATCGTCACTGAATTCAATTATGCGTTCTCTTTTTGTTAAGTTTTTACCAATCTAAATAACAGCAATATGGTTTAAGACAAGACGATCGATGTATCGATCTAAAAATTAGTTTCATACGTTGTGTACTGCCCACCTCAAAGGCTCCCTTATGTTGCATTATAAAAAAGTCATTTTATAATTTATATTTTATAATAAGAAATAATTTTTGTAACTGGAAGCATTTTTTAAATCAACTCATCAGCCTCCTTGATATCATTAGTAAGATCGCAAACGAGGTTTTTGATTTAAGAAAAGTTTTGAAGAAAGTTCTGACATCAACGGTTTCATTGAAAAGGTGTTGATAATACATTGCAAATAAAACGATATTTCTTGAGATATTTAACTTTGCTTAAAAATGTAGCCCAAAATTTTTGGAAGAGTACCTATCTTACATTTCTAAGCTAGATAGTTCAAGTTGTGTTTATTCTTACTGAAAGCAGTAAATTCGATTATAAAATATAAATGAGCTCTAAAAATTATACATGATGGGCGAACGTATACTTTTAATTAGGACTACCATCAAAGTTGAATAACTTCCTTGTATTAAACAGAACATCCTGTATTCATTATCTTAATTAGACTTTAATTGTACCCATTTGTTTGTGCCATGCTTACATCTACATCAGCTTAGCCGTCCCTTTCATACTAATTGAAAAAGAGACATAACTCCAAATAGCAAATCCTTCATTCAACGAATACCGGACTTAAATATAAAAAAAAAAACTAATATTTTAACCCGTAATCAAAATGATTCAATCCATAAACCAACACCGTGTGCGACATAGCATTCTCGATCTTGTTTCCACGTTTCGTCAAATATATTCTTAACACAATCGAAAATTCTCCAAAAACTTTTTGTTGATCATTAAATCCATAAAAAGCGCGTACACCTCCATTACAAAACGAATCTAAAAATAAAAATCGAGAAAACAATTAACCCCGACGCTTGTACATATCGGCGATTATTAAAAAATTAATCGCTTCTCGACACGATGCATTTTCATTGTTCCCATCGTTCGCGGCTACGATGCGGGCGAGATGGGATTCGGAGGGGTCAGAGGGCGTCGAGGTAGATCGCGCGCCACCTGTTCCAGCTCATTACTTCACTTCCGGTGATAAATCAGTCCACCTTTTCGATACGGACGGGGGGGAGCCGACGATGCGAAAGCTGGCAGTCAGTACCGATCAAATTCCTCGTCATATGCGATGAGAAGGTGTATAGTAGGTACCGAGCATGTAAAGGCTAGCGGATTGGGAAGGTCGATTCTTGAGGGAAGGCGAGGATCGAAAGAGATGCATGGGAATTTTCAGTAAGAGTAAGGTGAAATTTTGCGAATGGGAGAAGTTAACCATATACAAGGTGATGCAAAACTAAATGGTATGGAATAGTAGCAGAGAGCTCTTATTACTATGACTATTTTCGAAATGTTCAATGTTATTCTATTTGCAGAATTGGTCATAAAAAATCTAATCGAAAAGAGACCTGTTTCCTTTTAAATTAATCCTGCTCACAACCATATCTGATTTAAGATAGGAACAAATTCGTTTAAAATCATCGAGAGCAAAGATGCAAACAAGTAACAATGAGAGGATTTCACACGTTGACACTCACCTATCGGATTGAAACTTGGCAGATTTTTATGGTCCATCGAGCGTTGTAAAACGCCGCTTTCCCGGAACCTTACTTTTAGGGGGTGAAAGCTACCTCTGAAATTTCAACGACTTTCGGATTTTGCAATTTACACCGTTACTACAAATAAAACAAGTAAAAGTACATATCTCTGAATACACGTGAAATTTTATGCCACCTCTAAAATTTGATCTGAAAATGTTTGCACGAATGCTTTCCACAGATGACAGCCATATACGTCCAGCAGTTGCATTGTACCGGACATTTTTTGCTTTTCTGCATTTAGATTGTGCGGAAGCTAGCGATCGTGTCACTTATTGGCTCGATCTCCAATATTCAACCATATAGTCGCGATCTGTATCGCCATTTTTCAGACCACCTATTTCATCTTCATATCCTTCCTCAACGTTGGCTAAATCGGAATATGGAGCTGCCTCAATTTCATCTGCAATCTCAGCAGAATGTGGACTAAACATGAAAGTTACAGTTTAATTTATTCGCCGGTAGTTGCCAACAACAGCATCTAAACAACCAAAATCCGTAAATCTCCCTCCTTCAGCACCAGGTACTACGGGATCTCGTTAAATAAGATACATAAAGACAAAACGTAAAACATAGAAAAAAGCATTCCGGTCTTTACTACTCCCAACAAATAAATCAATATACAAATATTAGTATTAACCCACTGTGCGTAACGCTCTTCGGCCCTGGTTCCTCTCCCTTCATTTTTCTTTTTTATTTCATCCTATTCCGAACTCCTCTTCATCCTATAGATATACCAACTCCTCAAATGAATGTTTACATTTCTCACAACCCCAACTAGAAAATCTCATATTGCTTCCCAACAACGAACATGACTGTGAGGATAGAAAAAAATCAATTCGGTTATATTTTTTCGGCTTAAAAAACCGAAAAATTCGATAAACCCCTTTTTACCCTCGCGAAATCCTAAAAAATGTCTGCGAAAAGAATCGTATTCCGTCGAAAAACGCAATCCCGCATTCAATAGGGACACCCCTTCCGTTGAAACTTCGTTAAACGCGGATATGGAAGGGAAAAAATGAGGCATTAGAGGATATATGCGCTATGAGAACGTACAGGAAACTCTTCCTCGTTTCGTTAGGTAAGGTGTCGAATCAGGAAATACGCCGTTGAAAAAAAGATAGCTGCGGTAGTGATTCCGGTAAATGGGGTGTAGAGAAGCACATGCACCGCCAAGGGTTGATCGTGGGAATGCTTGAAGGATAAGGTAAGGGGTTGCAGCATCTTTGTGCAACGCTGACAGCTGCTAGGAAGTTAGATGCATCGTCGTATTATTACAAATCTTCTATTCGACTATGGAAGAAGAGGCGCATGCTAATACGTCATCGTATTGATGATAAATATTACAACTATTACGCCGGCTTGTTCTTTCCGGAATTCCGATTACTTCCTAATTAAATTTTAATACAGTTACATCAATTTCAGTTATTTCTATTATGTCAATTATTGTGACATGAATTATTATTATTATTTATTATCCCTACGACATAATCTTTGAACATATGTGCGCGTCTATACTGAGTGTCCCATATCCGATGGAATTGCATTACATTTAAAATATACTCGAAAAAATTTAAAATATCCCGAACCCGTAAAAAAAATGAAAACTGTCATTGGTTGTTTCTATGACAAATATTTTCGCAAGTATACGAGATACGAAGACAAATTTGGCATGAAAGTCACACTATTCTCTTCAGCAATGCGGTCTTTTCTTGTTTCTTGCTATACAATTTAGCTGGTATTTCTACCAAGTCTTCTCTTTGATTGTCTCCAAAATTTTCGAGAATTTTGTCTCGTCCGTCCATAAAACGTGTTTTTAACATTCGATAGTCTAGTTTTAGCATTGATTGTATTAACCTACTCTTTTCCTTTGACTCTCTTCCTTAAGAAAGATTTTTCTAGTGTGATTAGCTGGCATTGATTAAAAACAATTGATTAACATCAATTGTTTTTAATTAATGAGGAACGGTGACTATTGATATTGTTTGTTTGTGTGTCGTGATATCGAGTGCTGTTAAACATCTCCTTCAATACGTAGCGTGCGTATCGCAGCATCTTCTTCATTTGATAATTACGGCATTTTTCGACATTACAAAACCTTTTAAAACAGACCGAATATAAAATTTATTGTTGTTATGTGCCTGATCCATTGAATAATTTTAATAGCTATTTGAATGATTACGATTTAAAACAAATAAATCACCTAAATCGTAATCGTTCCTACTTAGCAATACCTAATGTGTATATTAAAACCAATTAACTGCCTCATTAAATGTAGCTTTACAACTGGCAATAAAACTAGGTCACTATTAATTATTAAACTACGAAATGCGCTGTTATGTTATAAATAAGATTTAAGAACAGGCATTTTGTGGAAACGTGAGCCGATTGTTTACGACTACATCTTAATTACAATTTTGTTTATGATTATGAGTCACTTGTCTTCATGCACACTTACTTAATGTGGATAGAAATTATTTGCTCAATTAACATAAAAAGAAGCCCAGAAACCAATGGTACGAAGGTATAAGCAAAGCGCAATTTTGCTGTAATTTTAAGACGCAATCAATGGAATAAGTTTAATATTTAATATTATTTTTAAGGATACGCACTGTCTTTCATATACATGATGTCTCACCGGGAGCTGCATAAGTCGATATAACTTTATTATTTCTACTTTACTATCAACTTTATTTTATTATTTTAAATGAAGCGCCCTTTATGTCGCTATTTCTATCCATATTTGAAATATCCAGCCTTTTTTAAATTGTTTCGGTACATGCGAACATTTACTGCTGTAAGAGTGTTTAACTTGGAAAATTGAAAATTTGCAGAGCTGTTGACCGTACAGGGTAGTACTAGAGTCCGAGTAAGTTGTTCGAAAATATTAAACGATCCTTCGACATTCAGCGACCGTGGTTGCAATCGGAGAGGTTGTTTGCAAATATTTCGACAAATTGATCTGATTGGGATATTATCCTTATCCACTCATCCATTATTATTACTATTTATTAAACCGAAATAACCATTTTTCTCAAGTACACCATATATTATGTTAAAATATAAATTAAATAAAATGGTTGATAAAACGTCCAATAACATTTTCTTTGAATCAAATATCAGATATTGCCCCAATAGTGTTTAGTACAAGAAAACAAGCAATCAAGCATTAAAAAGCACTATTAATAGTTTATAGATATGTCTTTTTTTTTATCGACGGTATACTTAAACAATATGCCTTTTAATACCACCTAAATTTAATTCGTTGAGGCAATATTTCCTTTCCCCAAACAAAAAAATCATTTCGTTGACGAAACAACAAGAACCATTCCGTAACGAGAAAACCATTAGCAAAGCAACGCACGATCGACAATAAAAGAGAATTATTTGAACAAGTTGTTTATCCATCAGTATTCGTTTTATCCGATCTATTGCACTTATTTTACTCGTCGTCTTCTTCCATCGCTGATCTTCCACGATTTACGGAAGAGAGATGGAGGATCCAGACAATGCACGGAATGGTGTGGAATTACCTCCGCATTATGCCGGAGACAGTACAGACTCACCAGGTGGGTTCTCTATGGCTCGCATGTTTGTACGAGTATTAGTGTGCTGGAATGAAAGGCGAAGTACGAGACGACGATGCGAACGACGAAGAGCAATAGATATTTCGTTCCCATGGTCTTTCTGCCCTCGCATTCATCGTTGTTATGTATGTATGTAGTATATGCTCAAATGATGATGATGATCGTCTGGTAAGCATATACACTCATCGGAATGACATAGTTTAATGCGTAGTACGAGATTTAATATAAGATGTTTGGTAGGTAAACGTTTGCAAGAGCATGGTACGGATATTCTTACACGTTTTTCTTGGAGCAAATTTTTAATTTATAAGAAAAAAAAATAATAAATTTAATGAAAGAAATTATTTAGATAAAATACGTTCAAGTACAAAAAACTTGATCCGTTTGAATTCCTCTTCGTAAAGAAGAGATACAATCGTTGGGTTAGTGATAAATTTAAAAGGAATTAGTAACATTCGAAAACGCATCTTTTGCAGAAAGTTTATCTGGAAATAATGAAAAAAAGCTCCAATAACCAAATTTTAGAGTACTTATTGCAACTAATCCCGAGTATTTCCATCTTAACTTCTTCTGACAGCGTGCACACGTCTTGGCGTAAAGTTAATTAATTACTTTTGAACAATATTTTGGTTTAGTTGCTTCGATTCTGCCGCATTAGGTTCACCCAAGTCGATTTGCCATCTCAACTGAAGTCTGATGCCCATTTCTCAAATGTAAACAAACCACAAATCGATCAGCTCGTTGAGATATTGATTTGGCACGAGTCAGCATGTGAGGTAGGTTCCGATGAATAAAGATTGAGAAGGGAAAATTTGGACCATGGGCGAAAGAAGACCGTACCGGTTCGGCCAACAGATCTCCTTCCCGCAGCTCTCTTTTAGGAGTTAGCACCACTATTCTTTCACAATACTTAGCTTCAAAAATAAACCCAAGGAACACTGAATGTCTTTCTGTTTATCGACAACAATTTTTTTAACAAAAACATCGTTCCTTATTTATTGGAGAGATGCGAAACAGAAAGTCAACAGACAGAAATTATAAAGATAAGAAGAAATAAAGATGAAACAAGTAATGGATAGATTTGTTTGCACTTAAATGTATTTATTAGAGTCATTTAGGATTTGATTGAATGAGAAATTAACGTCTTACTAACATGAATAAAACTATAGTTTATGATATATTACATATCACAAATTTAGAAAATTTGATATTTTAGTTAGCTAAAAACGGAAATTACGAAGTAAGCTGAATTAAACTTTTACAACCGACTGCAAACACTAAAACTCGATCGATACTTTTGCCGGAGCACGAGATTCCCTATCCATATAACCGAAATATTATTACCGATGGCTGTTAGACTTCACGTCGTAAAACAATAAAATTCATATTTCCTGTGAGCGTTAAACGAAACGATTTCTGGAGGAAATATTGGCGAGGAGCAATTGTCACAGTATTATCACTGTCACCCTCCAATAAAACTAGAGACCCCGACGCGCAAGCAAGGGATCAAAGGTACCGCGTCATGCCAAACCGCAAGACCTAGACGCCAGAGCAAATGGCTACAAATAATACAATTATCCCCAATATTCGAATTATTGCCTTGCCTTATTTACTTTCCTTAGCGTTGGTCGATGGTGTCTTTACTATTTACGGTTCTTGGAAAATTGCTTTTACTACTTTAAAAATGTAAGACAATATATGATGGTAGTGATTGTAAAATAAGCAAATAATTAAATAATTTAATTCGATATAAGTTTAGACAAAATAACAAAAACGATAAAAACAACAATAATAATAATAATGACAAATATTTATTGATACATAGATACATTCATTCTCTACGGTTAACGATAGAAATCCGCCTATTTGCGGAATTTATTAAATATTTTGTATGCCAAGAAGCCCGTTTTCGTGTTCGTCTTAAATTTTTCATTATTCTTTATTGTGAACCGTTGTCAAGTTTTCATTGAAGAAGTAGACAAAAACATGCATTGAAGAATTTCAAAATGAATGAATCTTAATTTTATTTATTTAAGAAATACCTTCAAAATTGATCCGAAGAATCAATTTTGCGTACAAATGAATGTAAGCTATTAAGCAAACCATCGAGGTAATTTTAGAATGTTGGCAAGCCCTTCTACTTTTATTATGGATCCTCCCGGAGACCTCTTTAGAAGATTACGCACGATAAATTTAAACCAACCCTGTCAATATTCATCAAAACAGATCTATCATTGCGGTAAACGTTTTCTTCCCAATGAATCCCCATGATTATTTACCAAAGAGAAACAGTATCATCAACGCTAGATTTCTTGATGCCTAGCTATTAGTCTATACAATAAACAACATCTCGCCCTCTTTCTTTACGCAGAAATCCTACAAAACTCAATAATAAAAAGTATCCCGTATTAACCCCACATGTTCCGCTTTCTCGTTTCACCAAACGTGACGCGACCCATATACCCTTCCTTCTTCAATATCACCCGCAGGACGAGAGACAGGACGAAAAAATTGCAACAACAACAATAACAACTGTGTCGACAACCTCCGACAAAAAAAGCTCCGGGTATCGGTCGTGCACCCCCGTGATGCAACCTGTTGCTGCTGCTGTTGGTGGCGGCGTGGCCCGGTTTCGGGGTTGCGCCAGGGCGAAAAAAAAAGCCGGTGACGAGATAGTAAGGTTTTTCTTTCGCTCCGTTCTGCCTCGCCTAGAGCTCGCCACACCGCAACCCCATCTACCGTCACAGCGCTCTCATATATGGTCGCGCATTACGCGAAGGGAGGGAATTTTTTCCCGTCGCGAAAAGTCCGTACGATGTGCGATGTGCGTATTTATGGAAGAGATATATAGTGTGCGGCAAAACTATAGAATAAATTCATAAAATTTGAAGCGATTTGTTTTGAGCAAAGAAATGCTCGGACTGGTCAATTTTATTTCGTTTCCGCCATTTTTGGTTTTCGAGCAATGACGTCATCGACAATTTGTTTACGTGACAATTTTTGATTTTCTTTTTTATTTTGATCGATCGTCTAAATGTAGCTTTCAATTTTTATATCTCACATAACAACATTTTTAAACTAAAACCATTGTATTAACAAGAAAAAGCAAAAATAAATAAGAAAGCTGCTATTCAGGAAGTGAAATGATTGCTTTCTTTAAATTTTTGAAATGATATCCAGCTCTTCATAAATTTCTCCACTAACAAAGAGCCTAGCAAAAAGTAAATAAAACTTGACAGACCAAGACAAGAGATGGCCTTTCTGTTATTGATAAATGTAGGTTTTCCATTGTTTAAACGACTCTTGTACGAAAATCTTGTTAAGTGATTTTTATGATAACATATTCTGCTCCATAAGCCCCCGCTATCTCCATACCAATTTGCGGAATTCCATATCTACACATGTTCTTTCTTACTCTTTGTGAAACAATAAAAAGAAAACCAAAAAAAAAGAAGAAATCATAAAGTTCGATATCCAAATGTACTACTCTAGAACAACAATGCACGCATTAACTAGGACAATAATGGAGAGGAATAAGCGAACGCCGAACTTCGAGATGCCGACACAATAAGCGAGAGGAGGATCGTAAACAAATGGAACACAATAGACCGTGCTGCACGTCTTATGGATGTGTGTTAGTCGCGACCGTCATGCGAAGAGAGGACACACAAATCAGAAAGCATTATATCCTCCGTACCGGCGAACGAAGAGAACCTCACGGAATACACGGAGCAACCCAAGAGTGAAGAAGACGAAACGATAAGCGTACCTCTTGGCTTCGCATCGGCGAAAAGAAGAGAAGCGCATTGTGTCAACACCGATGGGTGTCCAGGTGCACCAGCGCCACAGTTGGCCGTGCATTTATTGTTAATAGTTCGACCGTGCACACTACACCTCGAGGAATGCACGTGAAATGTAAAGAAAAAGAAAAAAAAGCAAAAAGAAGAAAAATTCTGCTAGTGATTAATATGGACTAGTATTTTTAGCTTTACGGGGGTAGACGTTGTCTTCTTTGACACAACTCCTCTTGAACGATACAAATCAATTTTTCAAATGCAAGTGTGACAAATAAACGAAGACAACCCCTTTTTACGAATTCTTTATTATAGGTATCCTTTTAACGAATTGTCCCAAAACACATACTTATTCAAACCCCTCATTAAATACGAAGAAAACCTCCCAATAACTTAATTTAACCTTCTTCTCCATTCAACACGATACGCGCTCAAGTTCTCCCCTAGAGTCAACGTTTAATACTCGTTATTTACACGAAATTACATTATAACGTTCACTTAATAAGGTATTACGGCGTCATGCAAAGGTCAGTCCGACGACATCCAGCCAACTATGTATATGAAACCGAAAAGAACATTCACCGATGGGTGAAAAAAAAACAATCGAAAGCCGCACGCAGTCACGGCACACTTGCACGCGCTCAACTGGGCGATGGGAAGGGCAGCCAACACACACGGAAAAAAAGCACACACAAAATCAGGCGCATTATCATATTTCAGAAAAGGGGTTAAAAGGATGACCAGTGGCCACTATGCGTGTTAGGGTAGGTTGTTACCGTGTTATGTGTATTACGGGGTGGACGACAGAGTGGTCAGTTTTGGGGTAGGTCAAGGGTCAGGTGCTTCGGTTTTTAGCAGGTCTCAGGGCGGCACATTGCCCTTTCTTGTATATGTATCTCTAGTTATGTACACCTGCTAACCATTTCCGTTTATCATAAAAAGGATATTGTTAATGAAGTTTTCTTTTTTTTTGGAGTTGGATGAAAAATAAATAAACAGATGTTTAGCAAATTAGAAAATCTTCCTTTTAGGAACATATCTCAAAAATATGTTTGTGTTCAGTATAATAATTAATCAAATATCAAAGATATCAGTGCACTATGGCTAAAGTCATTTTATTTTGTACAATACTAGAAAAAAAAACGATTTTTTTTCGAAATACCCTGTATCTAAACACGAAGAAAATTAATAAGCTAAAATACACGTTTCCCGAAAACGGCTTAGGTTACAACATTAGCCAGGTCCATCTTCTCACATAATGCGGACGAGATGACAGGTAAGGATTACGATTTGACCCCCTTAAAACGGGGTTCGAGATCGGGACCCGTCCTGTAATACACACGTAAGTTGGATTTCGTAACCATTTGGAGTGGAGATCTGATGGTGGACTTAAAATACGTATATGATTGATATTTAATTCTATTCTAAGCGCATCAGAGGACATTATTACAATATTTCTCGGGAGGATTTCGGACGTTCGGCTACGTTCTTCCTGTATAGCAGCTTATTTAGCGTCGAAAATATATTTTTAATGTTACCCTTAGCTTGCCGGTTTAACTTTAGTAAGTATAGCATTAGATAAATGTGTTTAAGTCGAAATGTTGGTTTTCTAGGAAAAAGATTAAATCAAAGACATTTTTCTTTGTATCTACACCTGTTCCTAGTTTATGGAAAAAGAAATTCGTATCAGCTGTTTTCTTTTACTACTAAAGCAGCGATATATCAATTAAGACGAAATTATAGATTGTGATTAGCACCTGCTATATATGCGTTCTTCTAACTCCTTATATCCATTGAATACATTCTTTTCCATGTTGACGTAACGGATTTTTGCCATAAAATTGATGAAATTACTGGAAGATATTACCAAAGATATTTTTAATAACGCTACGCGATGTTTGTTGGGCCTGAAGAGGCTACATAATACGAGTGATATTCGTACAGCAGTAAAAATAAAATTATGTTCAACACTGTTTTTTCATCGTTATACCGGTCATGACCAACTTTGGTGTTTCTAATGAAAAGACTAGTTTTTTTAGATTCCATACAACAAAACATTCTTTTTTTTTCATGGAAAAATCGCAAGTAAAAAAGGAGAAAAAATGTTAGTAATAAATGCTATGTTAAGGGTGTTTAACTAGTTTAAGGAAATCTTGCCTTTCGATAGTAAAAAAATAAGAAATCAAAAGAATAATGTCGAAAGCAAACGGTGCATCGATAAGAATTGTTCAACGAATTGTGCACGAAGGAAAAACATCTACTGAAACCATTGTTTATGAGTCTACCAAAACGATCACGTAGATGTATTCAACTTGAAATTTATGAAAAAATCTTATTTTGGCATTTTATATACAATTTCCACACGCTGAAGATGGTCGCGTAACATCGAGGGCGTTACAAGAAAAGTTGCATTCTGAAATGTAATGGGATGGGAAAAGAACTTCTTTATATCGTATTGTTGATGACTTAAATTTCCGCTTTCGATGAAACAACAAATAATCATGTGTAACAAGAGTTCCTCTGATAACAACATGCCTCCATTTTCCACCAACATTTCAAGTTTATCAACTTGCACGTGATATTCCGTTGATCGTTGGCAGAGGAAGATATTGATTTGGAAATACACTTCCGTTTCAGCCGACCGCTTTATTCCAATGATAACTTGGCACTTATCCAAACCTCTCAAAACGAACCAATTCTTCCTCTCGATAAACCTAATTTTTTTATTGTAAAATTTTATTAGTAATTATACAAATCTAATAACAATCGATAAAGGAAACTACAACGGAAACAAAGAATAACGAAGAAAAAAAAACGTTACTCCGCGCATTCGCCGCGTAAATTAACACCAAAGCAAACACGTACTCATTGTAACCTTTTACGTACCGACCGCGAAACAACGGGGAATAAATATCGAGTCAAGTGGGCGTCGCATCGACTGTCAAACTCTATTAAGTCGTCCGTATAAATATATACCCCTTTTAAACTGGCGAGAGCACCCCACAGGAATTGCCACAAATCACCGCGCGCGATCAGCTTAAAAGTGTACGTGGAAGTACGAAAGTGTGTAATTTGATTTAAGCTCAAAGGGAAAATAATAATCGACCGAAGGTCGTGGTGTAAAGGTTAAAGCCTTTTGATACGATTTCGAACTATGGCTAAATTGGCGGGTTTTTTGTTACTGTAATTACGAATTTGGTTTTCGCTCAAAGAGGAACGAAACGAAAATGGAGGGCAATACTTTGCGTTAGACGTAAAGGTTATTGTATATTTTTAACGTTTGTTTCCTCTGTTCGTTTCAATTTCTGTAATATTAGTTTGCATTGCAACTGAAGTTCCTTGTTTACGTCAAATAGGATTCTGCACCAATCCTGCAGCATAATAATCTTATTTTCTTTTATCTTATTACAACCAACACCAAAAAGCATCCACTTTTAACAAATGTTTCACTCCGCCAATAATAGAGAAAAGCTCAAGATGAAATTGTTTTCAATGTAAAGAATCAAACGCATCACCTCGAAGACGCCATTCCATCTTATTCCGCTTTAATAGATCGTAATTTATAACGAAAAAAGAGAGATATATAGGCTGCCCTTTTTCGCCGTCATAAACCAAATGTTTCCCGAAATATCAGAAGGTATTGTGTGTGCATCAAATCGTAAATAACATCATTCTCTACCATCACCGAAAGTTCAGCGAGCTTCGAAATTCGAAGGGATGATGATTCCTCTCTCTCTGTCCGCATACATATAACCCTTTTTCCCACGGTTTTGATCCGGCAACTGCGATGATGCATCTTGTGCGGTAACACACGGCGCGGCGTTAAAAAGGACGGATAGATAGATGTGTTGTATGTGTGTATGTGCGTGTAGAGAGAAAATCTGCCACGTTGAGAGCGTATTGCAAGTCACGCCCGAAGGCAGATGTTCACTTGTTTCTTCGTTCGACAAACAATTGCACTGCGATGCCATCCGGCTGTCTTTTCTTTTTCTCTTCTTTTTTGTTTCATTTCGGCCGAAATTGTGTACTACGTTTGAAAACCTCTGTCGTTTTCTTTTTGTTTTAACGACCGGAAGTTTTCGCAAATTTACAAACAGAACGTATATCTTCTTGGACGTGGTTGCATTTGAAAGAAAAAGCTTTTGGTACTTAGGTTTTATATCAAGTCAACATTAAATCTCAAACACTCCGTATACTACCGTTTATTTCTTAACTTTTGTCTTTTTTTTTCGTTTTTTTTGTTTCTTTTTTTTTATTTGTTCTTAACCGATGAATACAGGAGCTGTACAAACGATAGGAGAAAGGTCAAATCATTTTAAATTGGTGACTAACGGTTATTGGGATGTTTAAGCAAAACTAAAGAAAAATCACCACTTTTTATACTAATCGTCGTATCATTTTGAATCGCCAACCGATACAGTCAACACAATACATTGAATAAACGCTTCGATACATTCACGTAGGGATTTATTCGATTTTCTGTGGAGCGCAAGTGAACGCGAAGAACAAAAGAAAATCCACAAAAGAGAGAAACTGCATATTCCGCAATATTTCAGAATTTGACAGGCACAATAGTTTCCTCAAAATGCAGCCTAGGGACGTCAAGCTGTGCTAGTCCGCTCGACCAACGCGGCACTGATTATACTCGCAACGCATCACAAAAGATCCGTCTCGAGCATACGAGCGGGCGACTACGCTGTCCAGGGTAAGTTGAAGCATCTCACGTGACGTTGGAACGGTGTTACCAACCCCCTGCAGGGGGATAACGACTTGTAACTAATCAGATGGGCTTAAATTCTGCGTCGCCGTGTATTTGCGGATCGTCGACTCGATATTTTTCGTTATTTCCGTATGCTGAACGATGTCGAAATCGCTTTGAAGTGGTTGGAAGTGAAAATTAAGCTGCACGACAGGGATGCTTGATTATGAATAGCTTTTGCGGTGTATGCGGATGATACTGAGCGTGCGCTATGGAAAGTTAAATTTGGTACTGTAGAGAATGAAAAACACTCAATTAGAATGGAACAATGGGTTCCCGTTTGAGTTTTCACGATCCAAACAAGAGATTAAAGTTTGAGAACCGCACGATAATCCGGAAAATTAAATTTATTTTCTTTTTTTTTATAAATGTAATCTTTCTCAAATAACCTTAGAAGTGTTCTTAGTATTTAATAACCGTATAGTTGTGTAAAAATTCCACGTCATCCACTATCGTCATGAATATCTGGAACCGATGAAATACGCAGACCATCAGGAGATGGGATAAAAGACCGCAGAACAGAAATGTAAGCGACGAATGTTTAGTAAATAACTGTTGTTAACAAGCTTACTACTTATGCTGTAGGACAAGAAGCATCTGCTACAGCGACAACAAAAGTTAACTAAGGAAAAAGTTATATTTTGCTTGGCATACATCGTTTCCATCTTGAAAAATTAAACTAACTGCAAGTTAAAATTTTATTACCGGACAAAATATTATACGATGGGAACCGTCGAGTAATATCGCCATAATCGCGAGAGATGAGAGCATCCAGAAAAAATAAAAAGGAAATGTAATTCAATCTGGAACAAGTGTAGCAGGGCTATTGCGCTTGTCTTTCTTTGAAATGTGCCAAGTGAACACACTTCCTGTGCGACATAAAGAAAAACTCCCTTTCCTGTCGCAGGTTCTGTAAAGTGGTGGTTCTTTTTTTTTTCGCTTCGTATGTGTAGTGCTTATTGTTCGGAATAACATGCGGATTACTGGGTACAGACGTTATGGTGTGTACTATTATTAGGAGCAAATAAATGAAAATGTATTTGTTAAAAAGAAAGTTTCGAAAGGAAGTCTTGGTGAGATATTGTACTGAATTTGTGTATATTTCTTAGCATTGGAGAGCATCCACGATTTACCAATTATTTCGAGAATTATTGCTGCAGGTCATGAATTTCAAATTCGTACTAACTATCGCATTTAAATTTAGTAGCTTAATCAAGGAGTAGCGTTGGTCAGGGTTTGTTTTGTATAAAAGAACACATTTAGAAAAATGCATATGTTCATGTTTCAGTTGACCTAATAATCCTTTTATAATCACATCCTCTGGGGATTATGAAAATTTTATATGATTTCCTCGTATTCAATACTTGTATGTCTAATATCACGTTGCATTAGATATGTTGGAAGGGATAATGTTGGCACAATTGGGTATTTTAGACCGCGAGAATAGGATAGAAGATAGAATGAGAACTTAACTCATGAAGCAAAATGCAATCACTGGAAAACAATTGGAACATTAACAAAATATAGAAGAAAAGCAGGATTTTAAGAAGAGTTTTAAAGCAAACGCAACACGCTTGCTGAGACCATTTTTGTAAAAATCATTGAAAATAAATACGAAATTAGATTAGATTATCCGAGGTGGTGCTATTGCAAATTTTCCAGATCTATTGCGGTTCCTCATTTATTAGATTAATTATACACTCCGCCAAAAAAGTATCGCATAAACTAAAAAAGGGCATTTATAAACCAAGATATTTTTATACGTTCACAAAAAGTTTGCCTCGTGTATGTGAACTATAAAAACACTAACAAAATCATGGAACATAGCTTTTTTACATTTTTTTTCTAAAAGAACACATTTAGAAAAATGCATATGTGTAAGGTTTGTTCAGTTGTTTATTGAAAGTCTTCCTATACGGACAAATTTTAAAGTGCGAAGTCAGAGTTCTGTACCAACGCTTTTAAACCTAAAATGAGCAATTTAACTTCAGAACAAGTGGTCGCTATAGTTGCTTTAATCGAAGATAGACGATCTCAAGCATACGTTGCTAATTTGATGAACATCAATCAGTCAAGTGTTTCTAGAGCCGTAGCCAGATATAGGGAAACAGGCAATTACAGTAGAAGACCTGTACCAGGTCGTCCAAGATGTTCTACTCGCCAAGATGACCGCTATTTACTACTACAAGCATTATGTCGAAGACATGTAACTGCGAGACAATTGCAGAACGACTTGGCTAGAGTCAGAAATACTCGTGTGAGTACTCAAACTATTCGGAATGGGTTACGACGGAGTGGATTAAGAGCTAGAGTATCTGTAACAACCCCTCGTCTCACTAGGAACCACCGAGTGGCTCGCTTAAGGTTTGCCAGAGAACATGTAAATCGGAACATTAATGACTGGGCCAATATACTCTTCACAGATGAGTCAAGATTTGGTCTTTACACCTCAGATAGGCGTATCTCAGTGTACAGACGAGACGGTAGACCTAATTTCGCTGGTGGCTCTATTATGGTTTGGGGAGGCATCTGTTTAACAGGTCGTACAGAGTTAGTACCAGTAGACAGAGGTACACTGACTGCCCACAGGCTTGTAACGGACATTTTAGAAGAACATGTAGTACCATATGCGCCAATTATAGGAAACGAATTCATGTTAATGCACGATAATGCACGACCGCATGTTGCAATAATCGTCCAGGAATACCTTAACGATGTTGGTATTCCAGTTTTAGATTGGCCTGCGGTAAGTCCGGACATGAACCCTATCGAGCAGGTGTGGGACCTCCTTCACAGACGGGTACGAACCCAAAATGTTGCCCCAGCGGACCTGCATGGACTAGAAAATGCTCTCCGTGACGAGTGGGAGAATTTGGATCAGGCTTATATACGGAGGTTAATCGAATCTCTGCCGAACCGTATGCGAGCGGTCATAAGAGCCAGAGGTGGCAATACTCAGTATTAAAAGCTACTGTTATGACATTTTTCTTTCCAAAATTATAATTTCTTGTTTTAATAAAAATCTCAAGTATGAGTTCTTGTTTTTATTTGGCCTGTATTTTATTTAAACAATCATAGAAATTATATCTTAGAGCGCATTAAAGTATATTTACAACTTTATGCTACAAACAAAGATTATGCGATACTTTTATGATTCAAAACTAAATTATGCGATACTTTTTTGGCGGAGTGTATATATATATGATCGATATAAATATATACAAATACACACTATAATACACTGACTAACAAGGTTTTTACCCCAAGTTAATAGTATATAAGCGTATATATATATATATATATATATATAAGTAATAAAGTAGATATTGTTGTTACTGTAGAAACGGAGCAGTATTACTTCACATTTCTAATTATAATAATTTGAAGTATGCATTAAATTTTGATCTCATCAAAAAAACCTTTTCATTGAAATATAAAAAGAAATCGAGCTAACTTGACCTTCTACCTTTTATTAAAATGAATGTTTATATGTGTTCTATTGAAATTAGTATAAACTATTTTATAGCAAAATCAAAAGTTGAAATTTGTTGGCCAGTGTTATAAAAGGATTCATTTAGTTTGTCTGCAATATACCTCTCAAGAGCCGCTCCGAAACCATCATCGTCCAGACATTTTGTTCATTTTAGTGCTCTTTTGAGATTTGAAAACAAAAAAAATATTAATTGTCAAACACGTTATTAAGGCAATGTGATAAAAAAACAATATAATGAAAAATTATATAATTGAATAAATTGAAAACTCCCTAGTCCGGAAATATTTTTATATGTTTTGTTTGGACTCGTATTAGCTCAGCAGGATTGAGCTCACGATTATTCAGTGTCGATCTCACCGTTATTCCTTGCCATTTCATCAGTAACATAGTAAATGTATCTATCTTCATCGGTACGTATCGGAAAAAGAGATCACCCATAAAAAAAATAGAGTTAAATAATATTAATATACTCCCATATTTTTAAGCTGTCCGAACGCAGGCAACCAAACTCCGAATAAATTTCGTCTCATTTGTGAAAACGCCGTCGCCATGTTCGTCGTTGTGAATTCGCTGCAGCCAACCAGAAATAATATAAATGATGGATCTCAACAATAGTCCCTAAATGGTTTCTTGGAAACTAGCCGGGCTGGCACATTCTATACGTTGTTACACGCGCTTTTGAAATATGAACTGAAAGGCGTTGCGAATTTTTTTTTTTTTTGGGGTTTATCTCTGCCCGTCGAGGCCAATTTTCGCAAATTATGATAGTGTGTTGTATATTCAATTCGAAAAATTAAAAATAACGTAAGAGAATATGATTTACCCCTTGCAGATAATTAAGATGTAGCATGTTAATTAAATTAAATATTTATTTATTTCAATATATCGATGTAGATAATGGTATATGAGTAACCATGAAACTCTAAATATCACTAAATAATTAATCATGATAATTAAAGGCTGCTTAATGGATGTAACTATATTGTAACGTTAGATGGCAGTGCATACTATTGTTTAAAAATATTAAAACAAGTAAATCAAGCCGGGCATTTAAATTCTTTTGATACTCATCAACAATATACAGAGGATATTTTCTTTATTTTTTTTTGTGTTTTTTTTTTTAGATTAACCGTTACGTTGTGCTGTTATACATAATAAACACGTCTTTGAATAACGTACCATCTAAATACCTTCCATGATAATTATTTTATTCAATTTCTCCTTCCAACAAAGACGAATCTCAGCGGAACACCCGTTCACCAAACCGCAGAACCCTCTCCGACGCGTCCAAAGCAAACAAACAAAAATCCCTAGCCGTGCCACGGCGACACGTACAAATTTTTAGCAACTAACATCTTGAAATCCTTTCAACGAGCAGCGTACGCTCTATAAGTACGGTAGAGAGGATTTGTAACATGTGTCAACGCGGCTAACCAAATTATATAGGATAAACGAGGGAAACGAATATAAGCGATTTTTAATATAGGCACATCTTTGAGATTATAAACGCGTAATAGGCAGATGCAGGATGCAGTTGATTTGATGAGATCTATGCTTTGATTACGTCCTAAAGAAAAATGATTAATTTTTTGTTTTTATTTGGGAAATTTTGCCGTTATCGGCAGAACACAAAACGTATTATTCGATTCTATTTCCATCTTTACGAGCAAATTAGTATTCGAGCCCGAAAACTTGCCAAAGCATTACTGTCATACGCGTAGCGTGTCGATAACGTTTTCCGCCGTAAAAATTTTACCTTTTTTTCTCCGTGTACAAACGATCCATTTATTTTCCGCTCTTTTTTTTTTCTCATCATTTAATCACCGCCGCGTCGCCAACATTACCCTACACCTCACCATCACCCCCGCGCAGCCCTCAAACGAGCACCACCACCGACCATTGGAGAACCGCCACGATAACGTTTTTAATTAGATTTCTCTATCGAAGAGCGAGCCCTTTGTACGAGGATCAACAGGTAAAAATGCTTTTTTTTTCATGGGCTTGTAACGGTACATTAGTCCTGTTCTTTATTATTCAACCCTTCACCTTGTCTTTTAAACCATTTTATCTGGCCCCGATCAGAATCGCATCTGTCCTATATATGTATATATTTTTGTTGCGTGCGTGCGTAGGGAATGGGTTTCTACGCGTTTTTTCGCTCTTTGTTTCCGTCTTATTTTCGGTTTATTGTTTTCCCCATTGTTCGTCCTTTTTTTGTTCAATCTTCAGTCTTAAATTTGGACGTAGGTAGATAATTACTTGGCGAAGATTTATTTTCAACGCAAGTAACTGTAGACATTTCCTTGGAAGGAGAGGAAAATAGTTTGTACACCCCGAAAAATAGTTTAGTTAAATTTCTTAAAATTTATTAGTTCGACGATCAAATGCAGGGTGACTATTTGTTAAGAAATACGTCAATTGCTTTTCAAATTTGAATGTCCCCTCTACTAGAAACAAAGGTGGTGCTATTGTTTACTGTCTTTTCTTTTTTTATTATATGTTAAAAAAAGCTGTTATTTACGACAATTCCCTACCTGTCAGATGAGGTTTGCTTATTGTATTTGTGATAATAATTTTTTTATTTTATCAAGTCCTCGCGCAAGTAAAAAAATGGAATCGATTAGAAAGCATTTTCAAGTCACTATTTTTTATGATATTAAAAGCGTTTTAAGCACTTAGAAGTGCAAAAATAGTTCAAATTCAACGTTTAATCAAGATACACCTTTTTTGGCTACAATTTACCGATAATATAAGATTTTGAACGCAAATGAAGAAGTTCTATTTAGCGTCAAAAAGGAGCAGGACGTCTTCGTACATACGGCCGTCGCTAAAAAAAAATAATGTTGCTGCTAAGGCAATTATCACAAACATTGGAGAAAAGTTATCGGTCAAAATACGAGACCTTCGTCCAAAGATCCCGATTGAATTCCAAAAGATGGTTAGCTGGCGGCATTTAAGCACCCCAATTTCCACTATTTTAGCAAGAAAAAGAAAATGGATAAAATAATAAAAACAAATCAGAGGTCAAAAACCAGAATCTTTAAAGGAGCTGCTTCCATCAATGGGAGTTCGACTTGGGCAACTCTGTTAGCTTGGATGTTGATTACTTTGATAGTAACTAGTCTTATGCTATTTTTGTTTTTATAACTTTTAGATAAACATAAATTTCTCTAAAGAGAAAAAAATTAAATTAAATAATAACATGACTGTACGGACTGCAGAACAACAATATGTGATGAAAGCAGGGAAACATTGGAACTAATACACAAATTCAGATGTCTAGGATCAACATTGTCAAGACAAGAAAGAATAGACGAAGAATTAAAAAAAAGAGTAACGGCTGGAAGAAAATTATTTAACACCAGTAAGAAATTGTTATGTAAGAAGAAATACATGAAAAAAAGAAGAAACACAATTCAAGAGATGTTACAGAAGCCTGAGAAACTAAAGAAAGTAAAAGGATAGCAAGTGGTCAACCAAGAAGAACGTGGTTAGAAGAAGCAAGGTCATCAGCGGATCAGAGGAAAGTCAAATTGAAAGAGATGTAACAATATATACAAGATAGAAAGCTATTATAAGACCAGTTCCAGTGCCAATGCCGTACACCCTGTAGAAGGGTAGAAGGGCTTGTGGATTACGTAAATAAAAATGCCAAGTCAATATTCAAATTTGAATCTCTTTTGACTTTTTGTCAATTATTTCTCTTTCGAAAGAAACAAAATCTTTCTTATATCCTTTTTTATTTCAAAACCACAAATTGTTGAAAAAAAACAATAAATAAATAATCATTTCGTGGAAAAATACGTAAAAAAAAAGAATCAAAGCAAGAAAAAGAGAAGACACCACCAAATCTAATCATTAGACAAAGACAAATATCACGCACAGATCAGATCGAAATCGACTTTTTTCGAAAGTACAGTACACAGTTGTAAATGTCCAAATTCGAAAGCTGGTTTTGTACATGGAGTTACGCTGGCTGTGTGCGCACAACAGTTGTTTGTTTGAAGAAGAAGGAAAAGATGAACGACGACGTTGATGATGAAGAAAAAGGGATGATAATACGGTACGGAGGCACCTCCGCATCCCCGCAACTCACCCCTGTCGACGCACCCCCTCCCGCCCCGCTGTCTTTGTGACGTCACTCGCGGCTCTAGCACCACGTGATGAACCATTCTTTCCTCATCGTCGGTGAGGCGATGTTATTATATTAAAGGTGCATTTGATGCTCGCTGTTTAGACTTTCGTTGTTGTTGCATCTAAGCGCTGCGTGCGTACGAGTATTTTTGGCCGTGTTTTTTTTTTTCGGACCGAACGAGCGCCCAGTATTGAAAAGAGATGGCGGATATTCGATGGAAAAATTGGCGGGACGCGTCGGGAGGTGAGGGGGGATGCACGAGAGGGCGAAAAGAAGGAGGAGGAAGAGGAGCAGGGCGACCTGTTGCTCTATAAAATTATGCGGGGAATGAAACCAGAGTCTATCTTACCGAAATTAATAGGTGGTGGATTTTTTCCTCGTCTTCTTTTTCGACGTCAAGCGAATATACTTGTTATTATGAAGGTTTTATATCTTCTCTTGTAGATTTAGATCTTACCAGCTTTAATTATTACAACGTAACAAATTAATTTCTGAGTATCAGGTGGTTCCAGTTTTTTTCAATTCAATTGATGTTACGAAAAATCTATTTTGTTATTCTTTTTCTTGACCTTGGTATAATTATTTAAGTATTAATAATAAACGAACCACCAACAACCACTAGATGGATAAGCATATTTCGCTGAATCTCAACTCATCAGTACATATGCATATGTGGAAGGTGGTACTTGTAGTATTCGAAAATAGAACTAACGTATTTGGATAAGAGAAAATGTTGAAATTAATTGCTACGTCGACTTCTACACCACTGAGACAGTTAACAATGTCCCACGATCTGCGAAGGTAACAAATTTCGACAAGTGGCTAACAATAATAATAATAATAATAATGATCCTTTTGTTGATGGCTGGTTCATTATTATTAATTACTAGAGAGGACAAAGACGGATGAAATTATTACTTTTTTGCAGAAATTAGATAAACTCGCGTTTTATCGACTCTGACCAATAGCCAACGCGAATCCATTCTCATGAGGCGCTCTCTTCTTCTCCTGTCGCTGCAAAAATTGAATAATTCCACCTGTCTCTGTCATCTCTATTAATTACCCTTAATGTGTTAGCAACTAGTCGAAGCCTGCTACCTTCGCAGGTCGTGGAGCACTACACCTCAGCTCTCTAGAAGTCGATGTAGCAATTAATTTCGACATTTTCAGTGATTGGAGTATCTTTTATTAGATACTCTTATCCAAACATGTTATTTAAGTATTCCCGGTTGTATTTCTTAAAGGTTTTGTATTTAGGTTTCGGGTACTTTTGAAAGGGAAAAATTACTGAACAAGCCGTTACACACAAGAAACAAGCCGATCTCGGAAGTTATATAGCTGACCGGTTGTTTTAATTATTTGCCATTATAAGGCCCGAAATTGCTAATAATGGCGTACCTCTTTTGCTATCGCAAATGACCTATATCAGAACAATACGTTCCATAAAGCAATAGCCGCGTTATACTGCTTCGGGATGCAAGAAATTCCGTTCTAAAAACCTGCACATTTCAGATATTATGTTTTAAATTATTCCAGCCAAACACACGAACTGCTTCCGTTATCATAACAAAAACCTAAAGTTTACACAGATGACGCGACATTAAATCAAATACGTATAGAAAAACGTAAGGAATACAGTATCGACATTTATACGGTGGCGAAATAATAGAACTATAAAAACGACAGGACCTCCTCCCGGTACCTTGTATACCGAAAGCCAGCAATACCAACAATCTCCCAACAATAACAACAGAGCGCAAAAGGAAAAAATAATAAAATAGAATTTCGGACATAAAACTTCACGGACGAATTTTATTTTAACATCACAACGCGCATCACGGTAACCCGGCGAGGGCGAGTGAGAGGGCGGACGCAAGGGGGCAACTCGGTAGCGTGAAAAATTCCAAAAATTCTCCCGTCTCTCTCGCACGCATCGTCCTCGGACCGACTCGCCCTGTTCCACATCTCGTTTTCTAACGTCGGGCTGCTTCTGCATCAACCCCGTGCACAAGAAACATCTTGCACTTCAAGGTCGTTTATTGAGGGTTGAAACTACTAACCGTATAGAAAAAATTCGACTCTTTTTCTTCGTTTCGTTAAATAGCATGTATAGTTTCTGTTCTTCTCTCGTATACAGGGTACTGAGCTTAAGTTTAAAATTTAGATCTTTTTATTTGAAATTGATTATTTTATTCGAAAGTTAACTCAAAGAGATCTTTATTTTTTCTACCAAACATCACAGAAAGAAGTTATGCCTTTTCTGTCGTGAAGCATGTTTAGAAAATCTAACATTCCGCCTCATCTAATCACTATTAATATACTGGTAATTTCAATTATTGTTTCCCAACGACCTCGATAACTATAGCCTGAAGATGTCCTTTTAGTCGAAATCGGTATCCAATACTTCAAATAAAACTTTTCCCGGTATTACTTACGTCCCGTGTGCTTTAAAACATATTAAAGCCTTTGAAAATTAACATATTAAATTGATCGTTAAAATTAAAAAGAAAACGATGACAAAAACATTTTATTTTGGTAATAATCCAACCAAAGAGACAAAATAAGCTATTCAAAAAATATAATCGTTCAAAATTCACAGTTATTCTTCCCTTTCTCTTAATTTTCATTTAAGGTAGTTTACAGACCGAATGATTGTTGATTGTCCTTTACATCTACTAATTTTATTAAAAAAATTTTTTTTGCTGTGGGTGCGTCTCTAAAGTAATTTTCTTTCAAATCATTTTCAATCCAAGATAAAGAATGATTCCTATGAACACATGGCAAAAGCAACACGTTAAGCTTTTTACCTGCGATCTTAATATCTAAACATCAATATTGAAAAGTATCGATGTTTGAACGGAAGATTTTTTAAAACTTACATTATATACTTCAGAGTTGCACCTTGTACATCGGGATGCGGTTCGAAGGAAAGTCATCTGTGTTGTGAATCCAGAAAGCGGGCCATATGATTAGCGCGTAGCGTTTCCGAAACTTTCATGACCTATTTGGATACCAATCGACTTCTCTTAAAACCTTGCGAGGTTGCAACACAGCAGCTTCTTTTGTTCAAACATTACAGCATTGTACTGAAGTATAATTACTGCAAAATTGATTAGATTTTTTGGTGTATCGATTACCCAAATAATCAATTAACTACGTTAACTTAAAGATGTCTTGAAATGGCTTGATGGATATGGAAGTTCTTCAAAATATTACATTCCTTTATATTATATTATATATATTATTATATTCCTTTTACCGTTTATCTCAAATTTTCTACAGTGATGGTCAGCAGATAATTTTGATACATTATTAGCTTTTAGAAGCAGCTTTTGTGATTATAAATAAACGTGATGGTTCTTCCCAAAATATTTCGCTTCTAAAAACTTACCTATATTCTCCAGCGAATACCTGCAGTTTATTTCCGTCACAGGAAAATCAATAAGGAACTCGATGTCTTCGTAAAACCGACACCAACACAGTTTTTTTCATTGTAAATTTAAGAACAAAGTAAAATGATATATGTACGAGGATACGCTAAAAGGTTTCAAGCCTCAATTGGAGTAGAAGTTGTCGTTGCAAATATTGCTGTAATATAATTACGCATATGTTCAAAGATACTTTTGAAAATTTCAGCCATGTTGTACGCTCAATGGTTGTTTAACAGTCATTTATATTGTTTCTGTAAAAATGGAAAAAGGTAAAAATTAAATTCTTGCAGTACTTAAACAGGAATTAAAGTTGAGATGGACGCTGTTGAATGGTGGCTTGCTCAGTGACGAATGTTGAAGACATCGGAAAACTTCGGTGAATGGTGTTAGATGGCCGTCAAATTAAGGTTAGAGAGATAGCAAAAGTTGTTGGTCATCTTAAAAGTGTTTGTCATATCAGTGTCGCACTTGCCCACTCAGAACCAGAAAAGCAAATAGAGACTTCCTGAGTCCTCCTCAAGCCGGTTATGTGAAAGGGATTTGATAAAACTTGGATGCTTCATTAAACTCCCGGAGCAACCGAGTGGGATAAAGGATAAAGGAGCTAAGAAAGCAGCCCCATCGGCCGGAAAAGTGATAGCAACTGTATTTTGGAATGGTCATGGACAAAGCTGAGTAATAAATAAATAAATTAATTAATTCGTTTCAAATAAAAAGAAAATCGAATCCAAACATTTGTGTTGCACTCGAATGTTAATAAAAGTAACTTATCGTGATTTCATCGCTAGAAACAATAAATTTTGCTACTTTAATACTTTAGGCATATACGGATCCATGCAATTCTCGACGAAACACTCTATGTATTGAGAAATTATTTGGTTTTAAATTATATAATACTTATTCAAAATAAAAAAACATCGTTCTATTTTCTTATCGCTGTACGCTCAATTTTGCTATTGACTGTACATACACAACTCGCTAAACTTTTGGAGCATCCCGTATTTACCTCCGTGTACCTTTATGCTTCTCCGATTTCATCGTAAGCACGGTGTGACGTTGCTTAATGAAAAACAAACGAAAATCACCAGCGGTAGTGAGCCGCCGAAGTGGTAGCGCAACATCAGCAAAGCGTAAGCTGGGCATCGGTAGCCGCATCACCATCAACCTTGTTCGGTACATAGCCATAGCGCGGGGAACGAAAGAGCGCAGAAGAAAGCAGCGCCAGACTCCAAGTGATTGAGTCAATAATTGCTTTGAAAATATCACGGGTCTCGTAAAACCGCCGTAAACGCCGCGCGTATCGTATATTAACTTGGATGTTGTTACTACTACACGCTAACGTATGGAGACGTAGGCAAGTACTAAATATAAACGGTATACGGAATCAACCTTTTAACTACACGTATCCTAACGCGGATGTTGTCAGTAGTAGGCAATATATATTGTTGTACACTTACTACGCGTTATGTAGGCAATAAACTCCCCGGTTGATTTTATTTTTTATACGCGCTTCCGGATAAATCTCTTACGCGGACGTATTGCGAAAAATAAAGGAAGTATTTTGTTTAAGACGTTGGGCTTGTTGATCTAACTTCGGGGTCAGAATATGGAGCCTGTCCAGTGAATGCTAATTCCTTCGTTGAGCAATTTAGAGACAAATCCTCCAGAACGTAAAATTCCGATATGTTCTAAATAGATGAACAATTAAGCCTCTATTTATTTTGGGCCTACATTAACAATTGACCTACTAAGACAGGAAGTCCGTTAGAACAATAGTAGGTTTACTAACAGGATACCGTGTGCTCAAAAGGCACACGAGTAATTTGGGCCTAACAGAGGAAACAGCATGTAGACCTTCCAGATGGAAGAAGAGACCGGTGTGCGAATGTATAGAACTTGCAGGACTTCAACTCTCGGAAATGGGCTCGGAATACCCAAAAGCCGAAACCTATATAGAGGAATCACTCACAATACTGTTGAATCTAGCAAAGAAAGCAAAGCTAATGTAATTGATCTAATAAATGAGGAACCGCAACAGATCTGGAAAATGTGCAATAGCACCACCTCGGATAATCTAATCTAATCTGGTATTTATTTTCAATGATTTTTACAAAAATGGTCTCAGCAAGCGTGTTGCGTTTGCTTTAAAACGCTTCTTAAAATCCTGCTTTTCTTCTATATTTCGGTAATGTTCCAATTGCTTTCCACTGGTTGCCTTTTGCTTCGTGAGTTAAGTTCTTGCTTATTCTCATCAGAATGCTTTGATTGCTTTCAGCAACTTCAAATGAATGTAATACTTTTTTCGTTCCTCGCCTATTCTCGCGGTCTAAAATACTCAATTGTGCCAACATTATCCCTTCCAAAATATCTAATGCAACGTGATATTAGACATACAAGTATTGAATACGAGGAAATCATATAAAATGTTCATAATCCCCAGAGGATGTAATTATAAAAGGATTATTAGGTCAACTGAAATTAGTTGCAATTATCTGAACATTTTTCGCCTATTTAACCTAGCAAATTATCTAAATTCTGTTAACACGAATTGCGCCATTAAAACTAGTATTTCTAATTAGCAAACGTCTTAAAGCTTATTATATTTTCTAGAACATGCTGTAAACGGGTACGCCAAAAATGATCCAAAAAACTTAAAATGGAGGAAAAAGAAATGCATTGTATACATCTTTAACCTATCGCACCTTATCAATAACCTTGGAATACATCCATATATACACCTTTATCTTAACATAATTAAAGTAAACATGACATTCTTCTGCTTATTTTGATTTGGGGGAGGAGTAGAAGGAGGGTGTTAAACAAACACCGTCGTACAATGCGTCGAGAACGGACCGGAAATCCAGGAAACTTATCTGTACGAGTGGAGCGCTTTTTTAATCTGTTCTTCGATTGAGAGCTGCCAGCTCACCTTGTTGCGTTCGGGAACGAAGCCCCCGGTCGCCTCTTCGAATATCGATCGCTTCTGATGCTCTACGCCATTATCGAGTAATACGTATGTTGTTATCGGAATTCGATGACTCATCTTCTTACTTCCCAAATGGCTTCAAGTTAAAGATATCCTCCGACGAGCGTCTACATGTATAGGATGCTGTGTACACGATGCAATGAACTTTGTACAATTCTGATCCTTAATAATAAAATAATAACGGTTTCCAAATTTAACATCGAAATTTATTTGTCTATCTACAGTTTAAAGTAACACAAAAGGATTTGGTTTGCAAGTGTTGAACTGACGATATGAAGATGGTACTATTGTCTGTCATTCGAAGCTATGCATTTCGAATGAACGGTAAAGGTATTACATTTCACGCAAGAGATCAGGACTCGGATTTTATTCAGTAAATCTTTTTAAATTGGATCTAAGGGTACCTACTTTAAAAGAACGACGGATAGGTACCGAAAAATGTGATATCTTTCTAGAAGTATCCTATTTCACGATATAGATTCAAATCAACAAAATTATTCGTAGATTTTCATCGCCACTGTCTTGTTTTGATATCAATCAAGGACAAACAATAATAATATTTTATAAGTTATAGAAATCAGTTCGATATGGTAATAATAATTATTACGTTACGTACTTTTGAAATTGAGATTGTTTTTGTTTTTAATTGTTAGTTAAATAGTCAAAATTGGGCGGGCGAAGCAGAGTTGGTTAGCCCTTCACGGTAACCTTCAAACCTGTCAACATCAAAATTTCGACGTACAGGATTACATAGCACCGAATACATTTTCGCTGTGCATATTAAAATCTTGAAGGACATCTTTTTTTAATTTTATTTAGAAATTATAAACTTTGGTTAGACGTTTAAAAAACAACGAAAGATTAAAATAAAAAGATTTACGACATTAGCGTCATATCCTTTCTTAACATTTTACATTATCGAGAATAAGAGTCCATCTAGTGGTAGAAACCCCCATTCGTATTAGAAAATTTCTTCTTTTAGCAAGATATCTTTGGACGGTAGAAATAAGGCCATTAAGATACCGCTAATTGTCCTAATCTCAGTAATCAGCAGGTTAAACAGTATAAGGAACCACCAATAAAATAAATAATTTGGAACATCTTTAAAACATTAAATCGTCCGAATTTCCAAAGGGGGGTACTCCGAAATCTTTCTCATCGTTCTCTTAATTTTCCTATATCTCCCAACTAACAGTTTATTTATTGATTTCGATATGCTGGATCCGGTAAAAATTATCCCAATTTTCCACGTCTTACGGTAAGCAAACTGTAAGTTTTAGAATGATGGGAAACTTTGATCCCTATTTTTACCCTTTTTTCAAACAAGCTCGATTCTTCTTTCCTTGATCTAAGTTCCTTGAGAACTCAAGCTATCTGAATTCTTCGAATGATTGAAAATTACAAATAAATATCAAGCTGCTTGTAATATACAACATCGAGTAATTTCGAATCCTTCTTAATTGGTAAATTATGAAATTATTAAAAAAAACGTTGAGAACTATTCGGCAGAGCAATCGTTTGAAATTTACTTATCGAAAGTTATCGAATACTACAAGCATTTCAACAATCTCAGTAGAAACGATGGTTACATCTTCAGTCTTGCGTCTTCTAACCCGCCTTGTACGTGACCTTATAAAAATCCAACCCCGAGGGACCACTATAATTCTTCTCGCAGCAACAGTACAGCCAACATACAACAATCCAGAAGAAATTCCATGCTTTCAGTTGTTACGTCTGTTTCTTCTTAAACCTAAGAACTTGCAGCAAAGGGAGTGAAGATTACTAATTTCTCACTTCTTATTCTTCCCATTTAAGAGATTAAAACTTATAGAACATGTTGTAAACCTGAAAATTACCAAAAAAAAAAATCTAAAGTGGAAAAATCATCAAGATGAAATAAAGTTTTTATCGAGCTATTTATTTCTTACGAGGCAGCTATAAAAAAAATGCACTGTATAATCCTAAAATGTACTTCTTAGGGCAACGACATTTAGCATGATTCTTTCAAATGCCCAACAATATATCGATTTTCAACGTCAAGTTTAATAGAGAAATTCGAATCATTTATAAATATAACAACACGTAATAATCCACAAAAAAATGTAATGGCAAATCTCCTCGAGTTCACTTAACGAACGTAGATTACCGGTCTGTGTATGCGAAGCATGTGTGCGTGAGTACGTAATTAGATCGACTGTTTTCGGCGAACTATGTATCACTGACCGCGTAACCTTCTTCGCCCGCAATGTCCGGCGACCCCGTGCATGTGCGCAGCCGAAGAACTTGCCCGGAGATGCGGTCGCGGCGTTAAACCCGTTACTGTTTTTAATTCTTATTTTCCATCGACTTCGAGCGATCCTCTCCCGATCCAACGTAACGAGTTGTTCTTTTACGCCGACCGCTTGCATATACGTACGTACGTACGCGAAAACCTACTTGAGTTCTACGAGTCGTACAATACCTTTATGTGCAACCGGTGAAAGGAAACGCTCGGATACCGCCGATAAGGTACTTACAATTAGTCTAGTCGAAAATGTGAACGAACTCCAAGATGCATCTCTCGTTGCATCCTATAATTTTAAGCGGCTAATCATGCTAAAATAATAGGTCTCGGTCGGTAGAACAGAGACCGAAGCGCGTGTTAAATTTGTTTCTACGAAAAGATTTTTATTTATTCATTAGGTGTGTTTTTGTAGTATTATACGGAGTGTCTTCGATAAAACAGTGAGATCCCAAAGAGTCCACGCTATTAACTCATAAACAACAGAAGTTCGCATCTTAAGGCAACAAACTGATTATTTGCATTTTCTTTAAACTTTGAAAAGGTGCCAAATTTCTTTCCGTGAAGTTGATTTTGGCAAAACCTCGAACAAATAATTCTTAAAAAATATATATCGTATACCCCTCTTCCATTATTTTACTGGCTATATTACAAAAAAAAATATTTAAAACATATTTAAAATTATCCTTTTAAATATGTAAGCGCGTCACCAACTTCTTCAGGACCAACCACGCATTACTATCTTCTTCTCCTTTTAACTGCAAAGCGGTTACAGCAGTTCGCATAATATCTCTGTTTTCCCACATTGAATATAATCTCCATCGCGGAATGCCAGCTCTGGCTAACATATCTGCAATTACCCAGGTGATTCATGCCCGTGATTACTCATACGGCCGTTAGTTCTTTCACCTGTGTTACAAAGCCGGTGTAAGTTGAATTTGCGCAATATCGAAGAAGTATTATTAATAAAGAAATCGATTGCTTCTGTTTTGAGATATATTGCACGTTATTGAACTACATTTTCAATTGGTTACATGGTCATCATATCGCAAGGTTTCAAAAATTACCATGTTTCAAAAATTTATTAATTAATTATTATTATTATTATTATTAATCCTGAGAGTAGGAAGTTGAAATTTTGTCTTCACATTGTATTGGTAGCTGTAAGATGGTGCTACTAGACTCCCTACTAGTCTCCCTACCGGTAGCGCCATCTTACAGTTACCAATACAACGTGGAAACGCGATTTCAACTTCTTGCTTTCAGGCTTAAAATTTTCGCAAATTTTTAAGTGAGAGATCTTTAAAACATCAATTTTTGATTTTTTTATCGTAGAACACTTATTCCTAATGGCGGCCGATTGTTTTAGCCTCATAACGTCACCATCAATTAATGATAGCTCGACGTATGAAAGCTTCTAAGCGAGTTTATTAGAAAAAGTTTAAAAAAATTATCTTAAATTATCGACGTGAAGTTACTTAGGTAGAAATCGTGGAATAGTTGCTAATATTAATAACAATTATTGTTTGTATGTTTACTACATAAGCTTTTTTTCCAACAATTAAAAAAGTACAGCATCATGGTAATAAAAACTCCTTGAGATCAAGCACCTTAAGCATTATTGACTTTAACACATCAACCCGTTCGTCTTTTTTCCACTCCTTGAACTACCAACGATAAAAACATTTAAAAATAACCACGTCAAAGCAAGTTTCTTATTACTATTTAATAAAAACCACTTAAGGTTTCATTTAGCGAGCCTTCCACGGAGATTAATCACTTCGAAAACATTTACTTATTCCCACACACATGCAACAACGACGAAAACAAAATAAAACGAAGCCTGCAAGCGAAATTCGCGAGCTGGAGCGCTCCATCCGCTTTAAACGTTAAACGTATGCAAAATATCCGAATAAAAACAATAAAATCTGGAAAAAAACGAAAGCAAAACAAAAGGACTGCATCTCGCGAACGTTACGTAGGTACCGATGCATACAAAGAGCTATTCGTTTCTTCTTAGAATCTGCCTTATTAAAATAATAATTAATGTTACCGAAACCGAATTCACGTCAAGCACGCCGCGCTGCACTGTCAAAATTCCTCGCTTGTTTTTCGATTTCTTTTTTCTCTCCGCGCTAGCCGCTTTTGTTTCGCGTTTCGTTTGTTTCGCTCGCCGCTCGATTTTCTTTTTGTTTCGCTTTTGTTTTTCGCTATCGGCTAGTTAATTTGAATTTTGAAATGACGCCGTATAGCGGAATTTTCTTTGTTTTGGACGGGATGAATGGAGTTGAGAAAGATTGCTGTGTGGCGCGAAAGATGCTGGGATGACGTTTTGAGAAGTCGTTTACGAAGAAGATATTTCGAAAGGAATATATTTTAAAAAATTGAAGAATCAATTTATGTAAACAGGTCCTCCTCGAAACAGAAATTAAGATTTACTTCAGAACATTCTTTATTAATAAATCTCTATTTAAATAGGTATATGTGTCTCTTCAAAATACACGCAATGTAATTAATAGAGATGACAAAGGCAGACAGAATTATTCCTTTTTTGCGGCGACTAGATGACTCGTATCTATTTCGCTTCGTGAGAATTGATTCGTGTTGCCTACTGGTACCCCCGAGAGTCGACAAAACACGAGTCTGTCTAGTCTCTGCGAAAAAGTAATAATTCCATCCGCCTTTGTCCTCTCTAGTAATCAAATTTATGTCATATTGTAATGCCGAGTGCGCTCCAAGATCCTCTGAAAAAAAAAATGAGAAACACAAAATGATCTAATGGATCCATAGAAATAAAATAAAAACGGCATCACATATGAGTAGGGCAAGTCATTATTAGTTGAATCAACCCAACAACTGAAAACATTAGTTCATTTTAAAAGAAATGAGCTAATCCTTTCCATCCATACAGGATCCAAATCCTGTAAAAACATAAAAAGTAGACCTCTCGAAATTATTAGCGACCCACCAGTTTGAGAATCACTGTTGTTACGTATTACATAAATAAAATGTTACATTCGCACACAGTGCCAATGATAAAAAAAATCTGGATGATAGGAAAAGACACATTTTGAAGTTTTCCAAGTTTACCTTTCTAGTCTTCTGAAACCAACCAATTTGAGGAAATTCATTCATCTTTATCTATGCTAACGGTTTGGAGCATGTTCGAACCAAACACGTGTGCAGAAAAAACTATCCGACTTTCTTGAGTCATGTTCATCATCAAATGAGCAGAAGCATTGGAAAGTGATGTTCGAAGATATTATACAACTGAATTTGCCTGGAGAAAAGGAATATCCAAAAGGGAGCGAATACGCATTGCGCTTAGCTAAGGAGATTCAATGGAAACATTAACGCCAGAAGCTGAAGAAGCAGGCGGTCTTAGACGAGAGTGAACACAGTGACCAAGAAGAAGAATTAACCCAAATAAGGGCGGGTTGCATGAGTTTAATTTTCCATTAGCGACATTTAATGATTCGAAACGAAGTCTAAATCTGGTTGCAGAGTTTTAGAAATACTCGAAAAACAAGGACAAAAACCCAATGAACTAATAGAATACTACTGACTGACTGACTGAAGACTGACGATAACTGTCTAAAACTGATTGATAACAGTTTTTGAACAGTCTAGATTCTTCTTCTTCTTCTTATTTGTTTGCAGCAAATAGGAGTCCCTGTTGAGTTTTGTGCCTTCTTAAATTGAAAAAAATGCCAGTACTTGACCAATTTTACCTTATATGCGAGGGATACAGACAGATACTGATTTTGTCATACAGCTAACTGTATTTTCCAAGGATAAAGACCGAACCAAATATTCCATTGTAGTTTTAGCCTTTTAAAGTTAATACCTCAATTTTTTCAATGTTTTTTTTTTTTTTTTTAAGAATATAAATGGTATTTTACAAAAGCACAAGAAAATACATTTAAGTCCCATTTCTCACGCTCAAGTAATTCTTTTAAGAAGGTATATCTTTTATACGTACTCTCTATATCTGCGCATATAGGTTCACATCTTTAAATCTAAATGTGAATTAACCGTATACGTACTTCTATATCTAAAACACAATTATGCGGATATAATTTTGACTTCTTTCTCTATTCTTCTCTATATTCGAAACGGACATGCCGTGGTTTTTTTGCGGTCCGCACATTATCCCAGCTATTACTTAATAGAGGGGACACGCAGGCAAACGCCATTCACGAGCTTCAAAGGAGGATTAAACAAATGTTATGTTTGGATGTTACACGGAAAACCGTAACATGAGGCCCACTACGATATCTTCTCTGTTCTTTTTTTTCGCCAGTTCTTTCCGTCCTTTCTCTATGGGACGGCGCGCGGTGATATCGACATCCTTCCGTAGTTTCGGGTAAGCGAAGGAATCCCCCGATTCAGAAAAAAAAAAAGAAAAAAACTGCATCCTTGCATGAATTTCGTCCAGCGCCGTTCGTGTCGTCGGACATTTGCATAATGGCTGGATGGTGGTGCTGGTAAGAGATGGGAAAAGTCTAGGGGTCGCGATCCTTATCCAATGCGATCATGTCGTCCCGGTGACTTTTCTATACGCCAAAGTGGTTTGAGAAATTGGACAGATGTTGCAGGTTATTAATATATTACACGCTCTCCTTTCTTCGGGCGATTCCTCGTCTCTCTGTCTCCTTTGAAAAGCGGCTTTTTTTTGCCATTTTCGGGGTTCGTTCTAAGGTGAAAGGATCGTGAATTTATGGCGATGCGATCGTATATTAGAATAGAATGTAACGGATACTTTCGGCGACAATAAGGCATTGAAATCGCTGAAATGCGTGTTACGATTTATGTTATTGAGGAAAAATTATTTGTTGTAAATAGATTCTTATCGCTACGATTTTTTTCAGGCGAAATTGTCTCGAAAGAAAAATAGCCACGTAGATATTTAAATTTACAATGTAGCAAAAAGTACATGGCTGGAAATACTTACGGCGTATACGAAGTGGATTCTTACGTGTATTTATGCACGAAGAAAAAGAAGTTGATTCAAGCAAGTTTAACATTGTTATTTTTATTCAACAAATTGTATTTGTTTGTTTGTCGTAAGTATTACACTTGTTAAATAATAATGAAAATTAAAATTATACAGGGTGAACGTAAATATATATTTGATTTGGTCTATCATTAAAGTTAAATAACCTTCTTATATTAAATGGAACACCTGTATCCAATAGCATATTTGAGTAACAGTCGTAGAACCATGTAACCATTAAACGAGAATCTTGCACGATTCTCATAAAAGAAACATAACGACAACACCTACCAAGAATGGTATAAAAGCACCCCCTTTTCAATTATTCAGCTGCATCTCTTTTACTACTTCCAAACGGGATTTCTTTTATTTTCGTTAAATTAAACCAGCATTAAGATTAAAGGAAAGAAAATCAATTTCAATCCTTCTCACATCCATCCATGCAGTCTCCTTCCAATTGCAAGACAATGTCCAGCAATCTGTAAAAATTTGATATTCGAAAGGGAATTCTATCCGCCGTGGCATTTCTAGCATCTCATATTCCGCATTGCTTTCTGACTGGTTTGTTTGCGCGGATGGGACGAAACAACGACACAACGTTAAAACGACCGATCGACCGAGCACGCCCGACGGAAAGCGATAGTGTTTTCTACATAGACCTCGCTTCGTTCGTTCACTCGCGATGTAGCGAAAGTCACGCGCTCTGACGTCGCCGCCGTGAAACACTTTTGATTTCGTCGCATTTATGAAGCACCACCGACGCGCAAGAAACTTTGTTATTATCAGAGGCGTCTTTTTTTCTTTCTTTTTTTTTATTTGCTAATTTTTGCAAATTGACATTGATCATTACGTTGATCAGGTTTAGTAGTCTATGCAATAAATTAGGAGTTAAATGTTGGCAAAGTCTTTTCATTATTTGTTCAATGTGCGTCCGTCCGGTTGCGCGACGTTCTGCAGTCTTAATCGCATCTTCTGGCCTACGTCAAAATTAGTAAAACTAAAGATAGAAACTAGATACAAAGATAGAAAATAGAAACAACAAAGAAGCAGAGATTGATCGAATTTTCAACTGATTCTTTACCGAAATGTCCACTTACGTTACTAGGTTTTCTTTTTTTTTAATATAATTTAACCTTTAATCCATATCGACCATGGACACGCATGCAAATGAGCGAAAGCGTATCATACTTGCGGTCAAGAACAACATATTCTCGCGTTACAGTCGTTGATTTATTTCGGCGTTTTCGCGGGATTAAAGATCGCCGTAATGTCTCTTTGTTACGTTCCATGTACGCGGATACCAACATACGGTTTGCAAGCCGGCATTAAAAGTGGATGCCACCTGTACACGACAGAAACCACAGGAATGGCTGGCAATTCCGCCCGATGGTCTCGATCGTTTCAAGGTTGTTTCGCGCTATCATCACAGGCGGGTGTCTTTTTTCTCGACGAAGATATTGATTTGTGACAGCACAAAGGAGATCCTATAAATATAGTTGTGCGTCATAGGACGGATCTTCCTTTCTCGTTATATCTCGGCAAAACAAAGCAAGCGGGTGTCTCAAGCGCGAGCAAGCGCGGTTTTGTAGAAGAAGTTGGATATATGAATTTATATACGAGGGGTCGCAGCGTGTGTCCCTAATATTTCAGCCGATAGATTATCCGCTAATTTTTGTCTGTTTGCAATTGTTTTTTTTTTATTGAACCCTTGTATACGTGCAATACAAAAAATGTCCCATTAATTGCTAAAACACATTGCTAGTAAGCGTTGGGTACAATATTTAACAAATGGCCCCTAAGACTTTGCTATTTCTTCCTTTTTTGACGATATCCTCGACAACTCTTCCTTATAATGATTTGTATAACAAGTTTAATGCGATCGATCATTGTTTTCTGGTGTGTAAGTTGCATTATTGGAGACTGAGTGCTGTTTTGATCAGATTAATACATTCTTATTTGGATACGCCAAGTTTCTATCTTGAGGTCATTACTTTTTTATTTTTATGTTTATCAGGTGTTCGCCGAACAATCTAAATCGTGTTGACAAACAATTACCTACATTACAGATTACGATAACCTTCAATTAAATATTGATTTGTTGCTCGAATGTTGCAAGATTAGAAACTTTGACCGGAATATCTCCAAACGTAAGATCCTTTACCGCATCGATTTTACTGCCTGTCGCGTTGCTCGTGTTTTAGGAATTCAAGCATCATATTTGATGATTTCCTATCGTTCGATAATGACATCCATGCTATAGTTACATCCGCTAACAAGATGTTTGACTTTATTTGTTGTTACAGAAGTATTTTGCAAATCTGCTCACATTGAGAATTTCTTTCAATGGTTTTGTGAGGTCCTAACTGGAATATGGAATATTAACATGGAACTCTTGCTATTCACGTATATCATGAAAATTGAAGCAATCCAGCAAGACTTTTCTTGGTTTCAGGAATTTCATGTTTATTCGTACCGAAATTTCTGATCCTTGTATGCTTTTGAAGATCTTTAGTGTAACCTCCACGACTACGAGAAATGAATATTTAAGATTTTGTTTAAGATTTACACATCGTCATTTATTGATTATTGTTACGTACAAGTTTTGATATAGCCATGCTTGCTGCTCGTAGTTGTACCATCTATTCTACAGTTTTCAGAACGAATCTATTGCTTAAGACGCCAGTTATATTCATTAGTGCAATTTATAACACCTTTTATTATTATTTATCCTATAAACATATTGCTTAGAGTAAATTCTATTAAGTTGTATCGACTTTCTTGTATTTCATACGACACGTCCGTAAAGAACCTTTTCGAGATTGGAGATAGGTCCTGCAAAACTCGGCATCTCCGCGTATTTGTGAATGCGGTTCTGATTCAGGGCGAGATCATTAATTTCGGCTGACTTAGCAGCATCTTAGCGGAGGATTTCTTGCGACCGCGAAAAGCTACTACACAACAACAGGTTGCAGGAACCCGCAAACATCGCACGTCCAATAATATTGATGGCGATATTCCCTTTCTGTATCCGTTCGAAATTACTTTATTAATGACGTGACGGGGTAACGGTGGAAAAGGAGAAAGAATGAAGAGGAATGGAAAATGTATTAGGTTAACTCGTGGTTTTCTTTTCTAAAAAGAGGATAAAGCTGTTTCCTTTGCTATATGTATTTGTTTCTTCGAGGTTAAATTAAATTTATAGGTCAACCAATCCACGTATTAGTATTATTATTACGTTTTCAGTTAAAATCTTCAATAATGCTTAAAAATTGAAGAGATTTAAACTACTATCTCTAGGCTTATTAGCAATTCGGGGTATTATTAGAAAGTATGCAGTCAAAGCTACGAGGAGAGTTCGATAATTACCTGCACTCGATAAGAGATGGCGTTATTAGGATTAAGAAAACTATTTTTCGTAAGTGTAACCTTTCACAAGAGTCCGGTTAATCTTCCAAACGGATACGTTAGTTATCGATCTGGCATGGTTCACATGCTGAGTTACCGTGATCAACTACTTCCCGCTCAGTTAGTTTCGCCTCTGGCGTGGGTTACACGTTGAGTTACCGTGCTAACTGGTGCCTATCGTTCTCCTGAAGAAGCCCCATACGACTGCGGGCGAAACGTCGAGTTTATTATTATTTTTACGACATGACACGGTTCGAACCCGGAAAACGTCTAGTTTCAACCGACTCCGACCGTGGAAGCCTACGTTTTTATTTCAAACAGTAATTTACAAAAACAAAAAAACGAATTGTGAAATAAACGTGGAACTCATTGAAGTGAACTCTGCAACTTCGTAATTGGCCATAAAATATTGGACAGCTGAATTTAAATGCGGCCCTATGAACATTTTTGAAGAACGTCCAAGTTCACCAAGTGTCTAAATGTTGCTTGCAACTTTTAGGCAAAGAAAGTAAATTTATTGTCGTTACTGTCGACCTTGTGGTAGTCTATAGTTGACTGTTAACAGTCGATTGATTTCGACCATCAACTTAATTAGGGGCAGATACAATAAATATTTAAAGATTCCTCTCTCCTCTAAGAGTTTAGCATTCCACCGCCAACGAAAGCTTGTTTGTTGCGGCACGACAACTCCATAACCACGGAAGTTTTTAAACCTTTTCTTATTTATTTATTTTTTTTTTATTTAAACTTAGAACATCTTAATGTTTACAATTGATTCATATGAAATAGATATCCACTTTTCAGCGTTTCTATCACTCTAAGTACGCTGGATTCGTTCAATTAACCTTAATGTTATTAAATCGATGCCAATTCCATTACCTTTTATTAGACATCTCAAAAACACTTTTTCTCGTTCCAGAAACACCTTTTTCAAGCTCAATATGAGCCGACGACAGACAAAGCTTGCTACAATCGTTTAGATACCAACGCCCGATCCTCTTGGAATCAAACAGAAGATTTTCATCTACCTCCGGATTTAATTACTTTCGATTATAACCGTTGAGGAATACGAAAAGGACCCGGCCGCAACATACTTAGGAATTAATTTATAACGGACAGGTAGATAATTATTTTCGTCTGGATTAAAACAGGTTATAAATTCTTACATATTCATATATATATCTAGCAGGCGCCGATGCGAGAAAACGAACAAAAGGATCCGAGTCCGAAAAGAGGACCTACTATCGTTTAGGGGCAACGAAACCAGAGCAACCAGAGCGACGGACTTAAACCCTGTCCGCCGGAGAACGATCTCGAAGAGATCTTGTCCGCCTCCCGCTCCGTAATTAATGCACATGAACGCATATATGTATTTATTATATCATCACTTTGCGTGAAACAGAGGGGGAAGGGGGGTCGGTTTTTTAGGAGTTTCGCGGAATAGAATCCGTAAACGGTATTTCCGGATGTGGCTGGCGAAACGGAGGATCTGATTTCCGTTTGTGAATGCCACAGACATACCGGCATACCCGAAGAACACACAGAAACAGGCCCAACCTAACGCGCACACATACAGTCCAGCCATTCAAGGACGTTCCCAGGACTACCATCTTTTGTTTGAGGCTTAGTCATGTAGTACATACCTACATGTACGACGAAAGGTCACTAATTCGTTTACGTAAGTGTCAATGTCATGTGTGTGATCGTATACAGTGCGATAAAATAATAGAGGATCGTTAGTAAATGATGTAAAGTAGCTGAATGAAGTGATGCATTGGATTTTTCTTTATTCTGCAATAATTTTCTAAATGACATATATTGAACCATAGTGAAGCTTCAAATTTCAAGTAGTAATAATAATAATAATAATAATACCAACAAAATATTACAATAAGAAAAACAAAAATAAAAGTGAAGTTATTAATAAATATTGGCTCTTTTTAATTTGTGCCAAATTTCTTCAATATTCATTTTTTTGCGAAAATTTCAGTTTACCTCAGAAATTCTCCAGAATGCATCGCTTCAACGGCCATCCGGTATAGCCTACGAAGGTCGAGCAATTTCCAGGAAGTTTACTGCGCTGAAACGGTTTCCCCGGAACGAAGGGGGGCATAATTTGAAATATTTACGCATTAACGCTATAAATTACGACCGAACCATTAGTCAAAGTACTTCTCCTAATTATGAAAAGGCGTCTCTTTGGACCGTACAGGTCCGTTTAACACCTTCTAATCACGGCAGACCGGAAGCGGCGCGCGCGCGTCTACCTCTCGGGGCCCATCCATCGGACGTCGGGTCCAAGCCCCGGGCCCCGAATTGGACAATTGGGCGGCCAAATTGCGCGCTGAGCCCTTTGCGATATTTACACCGATTAGGACAGCCAAATACCGGCATCCACTATCCAACATCAGAGTCGGTAACCGGAGGAAAACGTGTCGTTACAGAAGGAGCCGGTATATAGAGGTCGTGAGGGAGGTGGAAAGTCCTACGACGCCGGTCATAAATTCACATTTAATTTTCGAGAGGGACACACGCGATAGGGACCTTAAATTATTTAACTTCGTTGTCGGACAACGAAACGCTGCGACCTAATATCGTTGCAACTTTTCAGAAGTGTTAATTGCTTGATGGAGCTTCGCTGTCAGCCGCCCGCTAACGTCCAGGGCTTCAGGGCGCCCGACCGCTCGGTGACGGTATTTTTCGTATGGAAACTTTTCTCTCTAGAAATTTAACGGTTTAAATTTTAACGAAATAAATTTAGGAAACACTTTATTTAGGCGTTCGGATCGGTCCCTTGTTGTTTTGGGTAACATTCTAATGCGGAAAAGTAAGGCTGTATGGTTTGGGAGACATTAGATGGAGCTACAGTCAGTCTTCATTTAACTTTTGCTATGAAATTGAATGCGTAGCACACTTCATACTTCTATGGCCCATTGCAAAAATCCAATGAATTGATAGGTCACCCTCCTTGCTCTCCCCCTTCCTCTTTTTGCCAAGCTTGGCCCCAGCGCCTTTTTTTTCTGTTTTATCGATTCAAAGTTTTGCTCAGAGGACAGAGATTTTCATTGAATAAGGAGGCAAATTTTTTCTGAACTGGATACCAACTACCGTTAAGCAGAAAAAAGCAGATAAGACAGTATGTTCAGTGAAACAGTAAGAACATTCGAATAACATTCATAGCAAATCCAAAAAGACATTACTTAAATTTCCTCTAAATTGCTAGTGACGATTAAAATAAGTGAAATCCAAAGAAAAAATGTAAAATATAAAAATATTCGCCAGCGGTTGGGATACATAAACGTAACATAGGCAAAAAATCGAAATCACGACGAGATTATCTCGATTACCATCGATAATCAGAATCAATCGATCCTCTTATGTGAAAACTTCCACCGTTCGTTCCGCTTCTTCCATATCTCTCGGAGTCTCGTTGCCGATTTTCCGCATACCTCGGGATTGTTTGTTCTCGGTTCTACCGAGACGATCTTCCGGTTCCCCTGCAATTGTCCCTTTCTCCGGGACGTGGGATGTGGAAGAGGATCGACTTGATGAACTCGTCGATATAGCTTAAGGGAAAAGTTGTGTCAAGTGGAAAAATGAGCTGAATTCATGCACTTTGAGAGAGGTCGGGGTCGGAAAGACTCGTCGGGGACGCGTGTCTCGTCATTCGTCCTTGTCTTGTTACGGGATCGACACAATTTCCTTTTTCTTTTAGAGGTGAGGGACTTCGTATAAATCCTTAAGCGTTGCGTGTTTTCGACATTACTATCGTTTTTTTAATTTCGAAGAATTATCTTGCTTGCTTCCGTATTGCCCATTATTGCCCATCTCCTTTAAAGGGTCTACCCTGTTCAACAAGAAACCCACGCAAAAGATCGATACTTTACACTAAATAATCACTAGAACGAAAAACAATTGCTCCATACCCAAATCACCTTAAAAATTGTTGCATATAACAATGTACAGACTTGATCAATCCAAGTCAGCTATGAACAGCCAAAACAGAAAACTCATTTCGCCAACATTTTCATGAAAGATGTTCGTCGACAGGCGCGATGTAGTACGTTTCTCGACCAACTCACGCGATTTTATCGCGGGCCGGCGCTAGGGGGCGCCAGCGTCGCGGAACTCCGGGAAGGAACGATCCGGGGACCCGCATAATGATGGAGATAAGCACCGACAGCGGCGATAGTAAATAAAAAAAAGGTCGGTGTACGGCTCCGAAATAAGCCATGCTGTACCAATCGACTGTATGGGCCGTGCGAAAGAGATAAAAATGAGGATGGAGGCACCGCGTGGTGTGTATGAGGCATCGGAGAGGAGGAAGAAAGAAAGAACGAAGGTAAACGGCGGTGTCATGCGGGAAGCGCGCTACTCGAGCTCTGAATGAATCGCGGCTCGCCGTGAATGAGAGCGTTGTTGGAGAAACGGAAGCTGTGGGTGTCGCGGTCGTTAATACGAGGGGAATTTAGAGAAATGTTGATCCAAATGCCGTAAAAATGATATTGATTAATTATGAGTTTTTATTAAAAAAATAATATTTTAATCAAATCTGTACATTAGGTATTACTAACTAATTACACTTACGGGCTATTTTTTCATTCATCAGTCAGTATATAATTGACGTCTTTGTAAGAAACAAGATGTCGTTAATATACGGCGAGAAATTTAGTCATGACAAATTTTCAAAACTAATAAGTCATTCGAAAAATGTAATCGCGTCAAGAAAATTCTTTCCTGGAGATTCCAACAACAATGTTAGAACCACCAAAGACAGCAGTCGCTCAAGAAAGAAATGCTGCGATTGATTAAGGACAATATTCGCAAGAATGGAGCATTCTTAAGCATTTCAGAGACCTCAATCCAAAAGGACAGTTAATTTTCCATTGGATAACACAAGGTTTATCTGAAGAAAAAGGGTGTTGAAAAACTTTGAGCTGGTTCGACAAAGAAGACTCAAAAAATATTTATTATCTCGTGAGTAATGACGAATCATGAATTTATTCAATAATAATATTCATTGCTAACAAGAATAAAGATCGAATCTTTTAAACTTTTCATCATCAGAGAATAGCCAATCTGCTGCATTCTATTCCGTTTTTCCCAAAAAAGAATTCTTAATTTCTGGGTACAACCACTAATTAGCAATACTTTTCGAACAGCTCTCGTATACATTAACCCAAACAACTCGGTTCGTATGTGTGTTTACAAACGACGTCGGCGGCGGCGTTAGACGGTATTACTAAAATTCTGCGTAACGCGACTGCTTCCTATTTATTTATCTCGCTGAAGAAGAAAAACCACGACCTTACTCAACGGGACGTCTTGGTTGTCGTGGATTCTTAGATCTTCGGCCTTGCTTCTTTTCGGAGAACCTCTATTTATCACGGCGCTCCCCCTTTTTTTTGAACTGCACGTGAACCTAGAATCGCATTAGTTTCTCGCCGGATTTATGCAGCATCATCGTTTGTAAGCAACTATGATAATAATTCTAATCATAAATGCTAATAAACGAAGCTGTCTTCATTTAGAAGATCTTTTTTATTTACAGCTTTAGACTATTAATTTTGGATATTTTACCGGATTTTTAACACATATTCTTCGTGAATTAAAATTATCTATTCACGAAACTGGAGACATTGAGAACTATGGGTAGAACTTCATTACGCACGCGCAAGCCATCGCAGCAGAATTGTCGTATGTTGGAGAACAATCTCTAGATTTGATCGGTAGTTCTGATCTACTTAGATTCCCAAAATTGAACGTTGTCGCCTGGTGTTAATGGCAAGATGAGAAGAAGATGCTTCTATTACTTTTGTACAAAATTTAATTTCTTGGGTTCAACTAGATATCTGGGAAATGTCATTGGGTTAGTTAAAAAGCGCATACTGCAAAATATTAATTGTTTAGTGAAAATTTAAAGCTTAAAACTCTCAAATGAAAATGTAAAGCTCAACAGATTTAGTCAAGAAAACGCAAAATGTACACCACATCCGATATTTCATCACAAATATTCTGCTGTACGCATCACATAGACACTGTCCTCGCTTTTATTCCTCCGATACAAAGCAATGTACGTTAACCTACCGTATCTCGTTCGACAATAACAAAACATAAATGATAAACGCGTTTATTTTTATGTTTATCGATTTGTTATTTTTTTTTTTCGCCCCACGATAAGCACTCTTGAACTAAGCACGGAGCCGAGCTTTTCACCCGCGATTAGCGTGGTCGGTTTATGTGCGATGCCGTACGTGTAAATTGAGGTAATTAAAAGGCTTTCGAAACGTTTCGAGATTCGTTTTTTTACGGTTTTACAGATAACAACTCGCCATTCGAAGTGTTACGAATATAATGACGTCTGTTGGGAGAGGGATCGTATTAATTTGATGTTGATAAAATAGGAAAATACTTACCTATAATTCATTCACTTCTTATTTGTTTTTTTTTTTTTTTCTGGGACATTTCGTTGCACGGGATGTCAACTTGTTCAAGCAAATGCCTACAAAGACGTTTTTACAATTAGATGGATTTGTTTAAGTAAATTCCTTTTTACCTACTTTCTTACCTTTTCGTCTTCTTTTACACATACCACTATCGATTCATATAAAGTACAGAGCGTCCAAGATGAGCAACTCCATTGAAGGAACTTAAGTTTTATGTACGCTCACACATTTCTGCACTTCATGTGAACACGCTTTAAATTACTCCTTTTCTTAATATTTCATCACAAAAACAAACAAAAACAACTTTTTTTCTGTGTGCTTATTAGTAAATGATGCCGGGTAATTGTTTTTCCTTGCCATTTCTTTGATTTTAATTATTTTTGTGTAGATTTTCGTCTTCAGAGAAAACATAACACCGATCAACTAAATTTTTTACGATCCCTTTTTATGCTTTATATTTTAGTCTTATCACACCAGTATGTAACAAGAGACAAAAAGAAGATAAGGAGGTACGAAAACAGCAAAAAAATAGAGTTGTATTAAATAAATCCTGTATCCAGCTAATTGTAAAAATGTCTTCGTAGACATTTGTGTGCTATGTGCTGCAAGTAGTGTGCCAAGGAAAGATTCGAGGAAGTTATAAGCAAAGATTCTGATTTCAGCAGATTAATACAGATTGGTGAGGATGCACCATATCCATTAACTATCTTTAAAGATTATCTTAATTATGCGTGCCTTGTATTCGTAATCCAACGATCAATATTCAATCAATATCAATATTCTCAAAACATAAGAAAGTAACATTTATAAAGTTACAATCACATTTATAACTCTTTTCGATATATAGTTACGTTAAAGTCTAATGAATAATATTTATACATATGTACATAAAGCTCCTGGGGTACAGACAAAAGTAGCCCAACATTGAACCGACACTAGATTACCTGTACTTGTACACTAACTTACTTAATCTTAAAGTACACTAACTACTTGTACACACTACTTAACTTTATGCCTAACATTTGATCCTTTACAGAGTTTGAGCACCTTCTTCGTAATTACTTTGAATCTAATACAAGCATTAATAAAATTTCATTCAAGATATGACTTCGACTCTGCATAATGTCGACATTGTTTGATTTGGATAATAGTTGGCGCTTTTTTTTTAACATCGCGTTTATAAGCATTACGTGAATTCGTCTAAATCACTAGTTTAAGTAATTTTCTTTTCTTTTTTTTTCATAAATAAAACCACAAAATATTCGAAAACGTTTATTAAACATCAAAATCTAACGTTACAAAAATCTATATTCAACATGAAATACATACACTGACTCTAGTTAAAAGCGTAACAAATGGAGGTTAGTTCACACATGTCTCCAAAATATATAGCTTGAAATAGTTCCAAAGTTAGTTACGATACAAATTCTTAAGTAAATACCAAGGGAAACAATAAAATGGTCGCTAGTATTACAACTCGTAACTAGATTGAAAAACTTTAATGTGGAAATATTATTCTTTTGTAGGTTCGGTATAAGTAGTAATAATAAAAATATAGAAGGTGACAAAATTGTTGAATGTGTTGTTGCACATAATGATACGTTCAATATAATAATACGTATTTCTTCTAACAGCTTATAGCTACGAGATCTTGTACCTTTATAATAATGTACTGTAGGTCATACGAGAAGAGTTAGATAAATACCTGGCCTTGGCAAGAAAACAACATTTCTATGAGCAAAATTCATATTATTTTCCATTCCAACCTTCTCCTATTTTTTTGTATTTCATCTAAACATATGATTTCTTCCCCCTGAACCTTGTAAAATAGACGTTTATTTCTGTACGTGTGTATGTGTGCATTGTCTTGAAGTATCTTCTTCTCCAAATACCAACGCTTTACTTTTAGCGCATTGCTCAAACGATCCAATAAGTTGACGTAAGTCACTCCGCTAATTGTCTTGCTATCTTCAGGGTAATTAACATTCCAAAACACTGCCCATTATCTTGTTTGCCAATTCTTTTTAACTTCTTCTGTTCTTCTTCTGTTCTTCTTCTGTTCTTCTTCTGTTCTTCTTCTGTTCTTCTTCTGTTCTTCTTCTGTTCTTCTTCTGTTCTTCTTCTGTTCTTCTTCTGTTCTTCTTCTGTTCTTCTTCTGTTCTTCTTCTGTTCTTCTTCTGTTCTTTGGTCTCTGGTTAGTTTTTTTTCTTTTAACATCGCCAAACATTCCTTTTGAAGTAGAGACATATGAGTGTCCATTGTGTATCCGTATCCGGTATCCGTTTTGTGAAAGTAATATGTTATGCATCCCGTCAATTAAAATGATCACATGCTCACCAACCTCACGCACTTTCAACCTCCGATCGTTCATTACGACATTGCGAACCTAAACGTTCTTCGTCAAAAATGCTCGAACGGCCGCGTCTGAAAACTTTACAGGGCTTACATATTACGCCATCTCTTGCCGAAACCAGATAATTTTGAAACTGGCGTCGTAGGTTAAAATACTGGCCTGATGTATTCCACCTGTTATGACTGACTTTTTAACACGTCATCTCCAGGGACTCCTAAGATTGCAATTTTGTGAATAGGAACTTTTTAAAATAGCTTGCTTGTTCTTGAGGTTCGATTGGAAGTATAGTTTAAAATTATAATTTAACACAGCGTCTTATCATATATATACAATAATATTTAACGCACTTGAAATAACTTTGAAAGCTTTATTTAACTTAATTGTTGTTACTGTTAATATCATCACTTCTATCTTTTAAGATTAATCTCCTACACATAAAATTCACCTCGTTGGAACTGAGCTCCTTCGAAGCTGACATCTTCCTGTGTAAATTTTCCTTAATTTCCTTATTTTTAAGTATCTTCATCCCACAGCCTTTGCTACAATCTGAGATATTGCTACTGCCCGTCCTATGTGTTTCAGGTAGTTCCTCTTCCATTGAGAGATTCGAAGTCACGTCCACCCGGATAATTTGAAGCGTTTGAGGTGTCGGTGGCTTAGATAAAGAGAATTTGATCGTCTTCGTTCTTGTTCTAACATTGTCTTTGTCTTTTTCCTTTTCTTTATCTGTTTCTTGCTTCTTTTCTTTCTTTTCTTCATTTTCGCCATCCTTCTTTTCTTTCTTCTTCAAATGCTTACGTTTCTTTTCAACTTTTTTACCGGTGTTATCATCAGGCGTTGGTTTGTCTCCTACTTCCTCCTGAATACCATCCGCAGTTTCCCTTGTCGAAGCGATCAATTGTTGGATATCCGGGTCGATGTCATTTTCATCGTCTTCAAAGTTAACGCTGGATTTTATTTCCTCTATTAATTCTTCAGTTTCCCTCGATAATTGATCAGTAAGTACGGATATCGACAATCCTTCTTCATTATCGAAGTCATTCTCGTTTATTTTTGGAATTATATCAATTGATTTTATCCTTGGGGTCTTTTTCAGCCATTGCTTCGGAGGTGGGTCGTTTAATCGCGATAAGCTTTCAGGAAATTTGATCTCTTTTATCGTAAGAAACTGTGGATTGTTGCAGGAATAATGACGCTTTTTAGGCTTGTCCCAACGAAATGTATAGCTGTAAGAAAATTTTCTATTGTAAAAATTAATGTGCTTATTAACATATACATATTTTATATCAACAGATACGATACGAAAATTGTCTGCCGGCACGTCACCGATAATTTAGGTCAATAGGTTATTCACCACCTTCAAAATCGATACCTTACATTCAGCTTTTTTCAGGAGGAATATTTTTTTTTTAAGAAATTCGCAAGAATATCAACGCGTTTACGCGATAAGTAAGACTGTTACTGGATTTCAGGGAAGATGGGGTGTTGAGTAAATGTAGAGTACACTGAAGTGGAACATAAACGTAAAGTTATAGCTCGCGTGTAATGTTTTCGCCGTAATTTCGCTCGCCAACTTCCAAACTCATCACAATTTTCCATTAAAACTTTCGCAACATATGTGGTATATACGATAGGTGCTTAAAAAGACAATTTCCCTTCAATTGCGAGGATAAAAATAGTTTCATTGTGGTGCTTTTGTAACAGTTTCAGATAAAGTAATATTCTGTTATATTCTTGTGATTTCTTGATTAAAATTATTATGGATGTATTCATAGCAATTGTTGTTGCTCCATTTTTTTTTTGCCAACCAGGCTTAATTTAATATTATTCTTCATTTCCTTTTGACTAGTTATCTAATTATTTAGACCACACCAGACTATGCCAAGAATATCAGAAAACTAGGAACAGAAGAACGAACATTAACCAAAGAAAGCGATTAAAGAAACAAACAATCTTAAATAATTAAATAATATATGTGAAAGAAACGTGCCCATAACAGTAATCTATATGATTAGGCTCTGAATTTACCAAGAAATATTTAGCTTATTTTTCTTCTTTATAATTTCGAAAATTTCCTAATTCATCAAACACTAAACGTATAAACCATATTGGACACGATCATTAACCAGCGCCCTCTTCGCCCCCAAAACAATCACCCTCTCTCCCTTCGAACTTCGTAGATACCTGTGATAGTAATCACTTTTCATAAACAGCTTCTCCTCGAGCATTGTCGACCTGTTCCTTTTCGGCGTCTTCTCCTGTCGAAATTCGCGCCTGTCGGTTAGCTTGATAGAAGAACAAAGCATCTTTTGGAACCTGCAGACAACAACGGACAACCTTGAACTACAACACTGCACAAGCCGTCGTCGTCGACGACGATGTAGAAATAATAAAAATAAAGCGAAGAAACAGCTGCAAAAAGAGAAGAGAAAAAAAAAACAGAGAATCATTCGTAAATAACAAGCGAAAACTTTCGAAAGGTGCAATAATTTTCCCGTCTCACCTAAAAATTTTTATCGAGGCGTTGCGTTATTTCGTTTGTGTGACCGGCTTGGCCTCATCATCATCATTAAAATACGATTCGCGATCGTTGCACTCGCCATCGACCACGCTACGGTTGAAATTATCGTCTCTCCTGCGCGAAACTGCAATTAGTATGGGATGTATAGGTGGTAAGAGGAAACGACAGTTCGTTCCAACATCCAATTGTTCTTTGATTAGCGCATCTCCAATTGGCGGGTTTTAATTATCAAACGGACATGTTCTAATGGAGCAATTTAAAAGTTCTGCAGTATCTGTGCAATAGTAAACAGCTAAAAGCGCATGCTGGAATTTAGGGAGGAGTACACATAAAGTTAATTAGTACTTAACACCTTAATCTATTATATATATATTATATCGGTGGATTTGTATGCATCAATTTTGTGTAGCGTACATCTACGTGCCTTAGGTGGTAAATTATTGTTGTTTATGTTATTTCTATTGCCAATGCTTTGAACCCAAATGAATACCAAAAGCTTAAAAACCTTAAAAGTAGATGACATGGATGATCCTAAATTGAAGAAATTTTGTAAACATTGAAAAGGTTTTATAATCTTAGTTACCTCGCGTCGATTTCGACTGTTAAACATTTGCTTCGAATAATAAGTCGAACGAGTAAACGAGAAGGTTGAAGTTTGCACCAGATTGCTGGATTTAATGGAAACGAATAAAGCGCGAAAATAAATTACAGATATTACTACATTCGGCAATAACTCATGGCATCGGACATTTAATTTGAATTAAATCGTAGCTTTGCATCTTATGTTTGATTTTTCCGTTTTATTTGAGAGAATTGTCGATGCTTTTATCGCATCCTCGGAAGATTGGCCTTCCAAGAAGTCGGACTTTTCGAAGTTAATGTCATATCAAAGTCAAGTTATCACGACAAATAACAACAAAGAAAACAAAACAACTTGATTTCAAATAATTCTACCGAACGAAATCGAAAAAATGTTTATTTTCGTCGCTTAGAAGCTCCAAATTTCAATTGTTTCGCGGAGATGTAATAATAATATAAATAATGTAAATTGCAATAATTGCAGTCAATGTTTAAAGACTGTATTGTTTTGTACTTGACTTCTTCGACTTTCATAAGAATAAAAAAAAAAATACCGCCAAGTTAATTTTATAATTAACAACACGTGCATTGAATTTGAATCGAAAAACGCTAACTTTCAAGCGTTCATCAATGTACATCTGCGTTGCCTTAAAGTCTAGACTAAGCATTGTCGGATTTATTGTTTTCTGTGTAGATGATTTATTACCATGTCCTAGGCCTCTTAACCTTTTCCCTCCCGATCTTAATTTTCGTCGGGAAAAAAGTAATTTAGGTAGAAAGAAATTAAGCTTACCGACTTTAAATTTATTTCTCTACATCTAATGTTTTCACGGTGATTTATTACGAAACAGAAGAATATTGATACGTTTGATAAGTAACAATATAATGAAAATATATCGCCAACCTTAAGAAGATTAATCCACATAGCTACCTAATTTTATGTATTCTTTTGAACAGAATTTATTCCCATTTCATATATGATTCGTCACGCATCCTACCTCTTTTACCCTTTCCCATTTCGAAAATACGAAAATATAAAATATCGCCACGGTAATCCTTTATTTGTCCTCCGACACAAAACAGCTCATATAAACTTACAATTTCACAAACAAGATTACAATAAGTTCTCTCCAGGCCCCGCTCGCAAACCCCATACAACGACCTCCAAATGGTTCCATCCATCAAATCGAGGAACGGCGCGAAAGTTCTTTTGTCAAACAACACCTCGCTGCGTTTGCGAGGGGGTGGAATGCCTTTTCTTTTCCTTTCTCACGCGTAAGCCAAAATCGCCGTTTGTTATACGCTCGCACAGATGAACATCGTGCACACCTTGCAATTGTTGAGAGGTACATGTGTTACTTTGTAAGTGGTAACATGTTTTTGTAGCGTTTTTGTATATTGTTCGAATGCGTACTTTTGCCGAATTTTTTGTATAAAGTAGAAATAAAATGAAGGTGGGTATTATAGTTTCTATATGTTCTAAGCTAACTTAATCTTCAAATGATAACTGATCTTGGATGTAATTAACGAAAAATCTAACTAAAAGACTTCCGGAGAATCCACATTATCTGGCTTTACTTGTTCGATTTCTCTGTTGATACTGCTGTTTTTCCATCTGCTCTAAAAGACGCCCTTATTCGAATGTGAAGGAGCGTTACAATATTAACAACTACCGGTATTAACGATTGAAAAAAAGACTTTTCTTGTAAAAGAAATCATTTATTCTAAAGAAATTAATAATACGCGTGGCTCGGTCACCATTGCTCTTTTCGGTGGTTCAGAGGGAGTTTGCGCAGATCAAATTTATAACGAAACTTAAATACAACAATCGAGCAATTAGTCTACTGCCTCCTCCATTTACTTAAAATTTTTGGATCAATAATAAACAGAAAACTTTTGTATTTTTAGCATTTTCAGTTTTTTTTTTTTTTTAATCAGCATGGTTTTCAAAATAATCATTGACACCGGATTTGATATAAATTTAGTGTGAACCTATCAAAATTAATGTGCTTAAAAGCAGACATATGTCAATTTAAAGCATCTTAAACGCAATAACTTAGTTTCTTGCTGTTACACATCCTTGTCGATAATAATTCCGTTCCTTGATGGTTTCGTCCATATCATGCCAAACTAACAATAAGAAAAAAAGCAATATTAAACGATTTATTGCAAAAAAAAAAAAATACAGCAGTAGTACTAAGTGCATCGAACAGTGTTTTACAACGTTACCAGGACTCACCTTATATATTATCTTGTCCCAAGTTCTAACTAATTAGAAAAAAAAATGAACTTATTAAAAAAGATAATCACGAAAATTGCATCACGATGCAATAAATATGAAAAACAGCAACTGGCATATTTTCCATCATCATGTAACTCCGTATCTTCGTATTTACAACGACCACCCGCCACCGTCCTATCGTCGAACTTTTACTGGTTTTATCGGTGTTTATTAGCGAACTAAGCCGGCGGTGTAATCCGCGATTTTCCGGCGGTAAAACGGTGGCGGTGTATCCGCGAGGCGTACGGCGCCTGCCTATTTCTGGCACGCAAGCCATCGCGAACGTGCGGGCCTTACACCAGCCAAACCGACCGGCCAGCTGCGCTCGCAACCCGCGATTATTATTAATGACGCATGCCTCCGTCTCGTTCATTCATTCATCAATTTATTAACGTATTATATCGGGAATATTTCAAAGGAGAGATGGTATACAATCCCCTTACGATACTTGAGCTTTTCATTCTTCGTGAATGTCGTAGGTTAATTAGATTATGAAAATTAATTGTTTGTTTTTAGTAAGTGCGAAGAACCACTTGCTGTACAGTAAGTTCTTACATTTACTGGGAAACTATTTGAACAGCTCGATATAATCGATTTTAACCGAAAATTATGCTCCTCCCATTTGCTTAGATTCCTTATAGGTCGTACCATTGCTTTCTTACTTTAACTTACGTGCTTCTTCTTGTATTTTCTATACATAAAAGTCTACGTCGTGGCTTGATATATTCTTCTGTCTTTAACTTACTTCTCCGCGGCGAAAAGGTGCTTATCACGGCAGCTTTATCAACACGCGACGAAATCTTGACAAACATCGCGTTACGTCAACGTTTTGTTTATTTCGAAACGATTTATTACTCTTGTCTAGTTCGCAGTGCCCCGCAAAAAAATTGAAAACCTTGAATAGGAAATTCATAGAGTCGAAGCGGATATAGATTTCAGATAAACGTGTGCATAAAAATTCCGAAAACTTCCATTCAAACTTGAAGAAACAAATCAATTATATATTCACCTGAAATATGCATGCAAACGAACGAAACACTGACGGCGTAATCGATATCCATTTTTAGGGCGGCGGAAACTGGTTGTGTAATACGATAAAGATCCAACGATAACAGTTCGGGGGCAATAGCTCCTTTATGACGTATTAATTTGCCGTTTAAAAGTATTTAGTCGTTCGCAAGACGCAGTTGATGTTTAATCTAACCATTAACGGTGGAAAATGTTCATACATAATTTTGCCCGACGATATGGCGCACTATTATGACACGCCAGCGAAGAATAATTACTAACATACAGACGTTGTCAGTTCCCATAGATTGTACGTGATTAAGTTTAGCGTGCTGAAAACTTAGATTTGCGTGGCAATTTTGCCTTTCACGCAATGGTACAGGGTTCGCTTGTAACTAACCGACTGCAATTATTAGCCTTTTAACAGCCAATTTGCCATTTGAATGCGGAAATCCGCAATATTATTTTAACGATGCCGATTAATAGTCGAATAAATAAGCAAGTGAAGTAAGAGAATGAAATATGCGAACAACGACAACAGGGTTGCATAATCTACAAATACACGGGGCAGATAAAAGAAGAAAAGATGGACAAAGGATAAAAGATAACAGGGAATCTCACTAGCGAGCAAATAACAAATATAGAATTTAATATATTAAAAAGGGACGAAGATGCGATGTACGTGACTCCGCAGACGTGAAGAAATATAAAGTATGTAACATAGGACATTGGAATAATTACATCAAAGAAGAATGTTGTGAAGCGTGGATCTATTTGATTAAAGGAATTTTTAAATAATGTAAATTGAAGCAATTATTTTTAAATAAAATAGATGAATTCAAAATTTTGTCTTCTGTAAATTTTTTTGGGATAGAATTTCGATTAATTAAGCTTCTAGCGGAATGCGCCCAACAATAATACATTGCAAGATAAAAATACATACAATGTATTGCGCTCAACATTATCATCATATAAACATGAACATTATTCATCTTCATGGATGCAACAAGCATTACACATTTGAAAGGGCATTTCCTGGACATTTTCTTGCTAGGTTGGCAACTTCTTTAAAATTCGATGTTCTCCGGACCCCGGCTACATTTTTTTAACTTCGAAGCTCGGAAGACCAGGATTTTCCTAGAATAACAAAGCCATCATCCGTAAACATCTATTGTCCCAAAACATAACGCGAACTACTATGACTCCTAATAAAGAGTCAAGAAGCCATTAAGAAGATACTAATCGCAGACACTAACAGATTTTAAGTCAATGTTATAAGCTCCAAATTGTTGGTATATCTAATTTTCATCAAGCCTAACAAATAGTCCCCATCTTCGCAACAAACCGATGACCCGTTTGACAATCACCCGACAACATCTAAGAAACTATAAAAAGTTGCTTCTAACTACTGTCTCTTTATCGTCCTCTAAGCTTACGCATTTCCTTTCTAAGCGGGGCGCGTCGCGATCCGGATTAATAAACTAGGTTAAGCTGAGTGATCATTTCCCGTCATATCGAACGAGAACCTTACAAGGATCATTATCGCCGGGCAGCGGCGGGAACCCGTCGCACGCGCTGGATCTCGTGACGGATTGACTTTTCAAAAGTTATCGCGATGCATGCCTGCCGCCAACCGGAAATTAGACGCACGCGAACCGGCAAAACGGAATAATATATATATATATACCTATAAGCTATCGGATTTATGACAAGCGGCTTCAACAAGACCGAAAAGCGGCGCTGCACCAGATACTTTTCCAGAAAACTTCACTCGTTCGTCGTAAACTTTAAGAACATTGGTCTAGAGGTATTAAAAATTGTGATTATGTAATAAATATATATATATATATATATATATATAGCAGAAAAAAAGCGATTAATATAGTTTTATATAATATACGAAATAAAAAGTCTGTGAGTTGCGTGATCATATCGGTTAACGGTTAATTAATGAAACCGTCAAAAAGTTGGCATAAAACCGAAAGATTTACGGCGACTAGACGCCATAAATTGCGGATAGTTAAGTTTCTGACGTAAATAATCGCTGAATTATATCGCACGGCGTGTATAGGTGACCCTTTTTTGCAAACGTACTTGTAAGTAAAACCTCTTTTGTAATGTACAATGCCCAGTGAAGATAAAAAGGACAGATATTCTTTTTTATTAACCTTTCTAAAAAAATGTATTGTTTAGTATCGATCTTGCAATTTCGTGTTAAATCCCTTGAATTTGCAGGAACTTAAATTTAAAAGATATTCTGCAATAAGGTACTTTACCATCTCAGATATTCTTCGTTTAACATCATATCGAAAATAAAAAAATATTTATTTGTAATTACATAAGCTTATACATCCTTATTGGTGAGTACTTGCTTTTTTGTGTTACAGACAGTGGCGTAGCTAGAAAATTTGGCTCTTACCAGCAAAAATTCGAAAAAAAATCGTTTCTTCGCAAGAGCAGTCTTATAAGAATTTAAGAAGATTTATTTCATGATCAAATTATGTTTTTAGTTCAATACAAGCTTTATTTTTCAGAGAATCTTGCAATTTCCTTTACATTTCGTAGTGATCCCTTACTTTTAGGTAGGTAGAGCGTATGAATTTCATTAAACTTCTGATGTCGGCACAGAAGAAATCAACGTCAAAGTCTTGAAGCCACGCGAGAAATAATTTGCGGCAGTGACTTACTACGTTGTGTATTTTTTTTTTTGATTTAGTGAATAAAAGTTTCCTCACATACTTTTTTGCAACACCCTCGTAAGTTATCATATACAACGTGGCTCTAATTCGACGTGTAAACAGCAGATAAACGCGTAAGAGGAACACAACCTAGGTTCTCCTTGAAAAAAAAAAACGTAAATAGAAGTATAAAGAAGTATTAACAAACAGCACAGTATGTGATTTTTATGTAATAGTTTGGATGATGCCCCGTACAATTCCATTTAAAAATTGAGCTGCCGCAAAAACCTCGTGTAAATAATTCTCGTTCCCTCGTTTAATTCTTTCATAGGATTCGGTTTGTTCACCTGTTGTTTCATCTGGTCGTAGTCTTCCTGTCTCGGGTGTGTCGGCGGCGGTGGTGGCGGTGGCGTTGTCGGTGGCTGCCAACGCTACATAAACTTGTGTAAAAGTTCCGTACCGCCTATGCGAAAATGATTTATGAAGGCAACTCGAAAGAGAGGTAAGCGAAGGAAGGAGGAGAAGCGGCAATAGAGGGCGAAGCGAGCGATTCGGAAGTTCCTCAAGTTAAAGGAGGAGATATTAGTAAGGGTAGGTCAGGGAATCCCGAACGCAATGGGAAAACATGAAAACTTTTAGAAATGAGATATGTCAGGATATGGTCTGGTTTGTTGGACGGCAGGCATCGAGTGCGAGCCCGTAGACTTAGAAAAGGACGCGGAGGGGACGAAGGAAAATGGGGTAAAGGGTGTCGTCGACCCTCCAAACACGACTTTCACTTCCAAGATGGGATAATGTCTCGGGGTCGACGCTGCGAAGGAACGGAGACGACAAATACGGCCACTTTCCGTGTTACACGTGATTTTTCCGCTCTCGGTCGAGAAAACCCCGAACGAAGACCTAATCATAACCGATTGAGTCCGTCTTGACCCACTTGCAATTAGTTAACCTGTCTAGAAGAGTTTCCGAGAAAATTGGAAGATGTTTCATTTAGATAAGCTTTTACGAACGCCTGTGTTTGGTAGAATTTGAGTACCATTTCCTTCCCATTTATTGAAAGGAAATTAATGTGTTGCTCATTGATTATCGTGATTCTTCAATTATTTTCTTTGAATCCGTAAAAATTTCATGCAAATGAATAGCTTAATAGCTCACCTGAGGTCTTCGTGCATCTGATATAGAAGACGGTTCTCTTTAAGACAAACATGGTTCCTCCAATAAACAATTATTTATTTAAAAAATAATTCAACGTAAAAGTCGTTAAAGGACAATCATCCAATAGGCCAATTTCTTCTGGTGTTCATTAAATGAACCAAACAAAGAACTAGCGAGAACAGGTCCGATATCTGGACTATCTAATATTGCAGAAAGTTAGCGAGCTATACGAGCGAAGATGAGAAAACCAGTGGTGCTCTAATGAGATTGATTGATGGAGGAGGGCTTCGGGCTCCAGTTATCTCCATGTCATGCGGAAAATGAAGTCGGACGACAGACCACTCCTAAAGATCGAGATTAAACAAGTTAAAGATGTGCCAGACGAATAAGAACGGAACCTGACCAACGAAAAATAAAAGACATTAACACCATAGAACGTGAACAAGAACAGTGAGAATAAAGCGACCAAGGCGAGAGCGAAAACGTGCAATCTGCCCCGGGGAACGAAGGAAAGTCAGAAAAGACCACCGGGGCGCCTGTCCCAAAACGATATTTGTATCGACGCTAATAAGAGCAAATATAGTGTTTTTATACCACACCGCGGTATAGAAATTAGAAACCTGCATTACCGACCGATAACATTTCAAATAGCCGTTGACCTCTCTCATCTTCGCCGCTTAATTTTTAATCCCGACTAGATTGGAGCAAGGCGTTCAAATAGATTTATAAGTCAGAACAGTATTCCCATCGGTAATTACGCGGTACGTTGCGAAACGTTCTCGTTTCCTCCATCAGACAGCCCGGCAAACAGGCGAACAGTCAGGTCGGACGAATCGAGGCGCTAAACAGCTGGAACAATTTATATTTGATTAATTAAGTACGCTTAAATTGCTGTATATTTTGTCTCGTCCCGCCGGGCTGTTGGCTGGCTCCGTGCTATCTAGGCCACCGCAACCACAATGCACTTGTTAATTTCCCACACGTTTTCCACATCTCTTCCGCTCACCTGTACCGTGCTTGAATACGTAACAGTCAGTGGCGGTTACCGATTTTTTTTTTTGCTGAACACACGCGCGTATTATACGGACAATATGTAATATTTGCGCTTTTAGGAAATGAACAAATAAACAAAATAGGAGAATCCAGCGTATTCTACAAACAAGCACCGGCTGCTCTACTCATATCGAATTCATGCCTTCCTACAATAAATGCTTCGGCTTTACCTGACGACGAATAATAAAAAATTTGCCGACTGCGGAGGTAGTCAGAGAAGTTCCCATAGCTCAACAGAGAAACAAGTGTTTTTTATCAAATTCAGTCATATTTCTCAACATACCTTCCTAAGTTTGTACACTTTTCCCAGCGATGTTCTCATTTCGTTAATCCGTCGTAGTAATAATTGGCAATTCGTTCTAGACAATGGGCGTTTAACGAAGAGGTTAGACGAAAATCTTTGTTTTCTGATCGAAACTTTGAGCCTAGGAAACAGTACAAAGTCATCAATTAAAAATCAAGCGTAGGCAAAATTGAATGGAAGAAGAGCAAAAAGCAGAAGTTAAAGAGGATGTTACATCTAAAGTTTGATCAAAAATAATTTCTTAATTCCATCTGTCCATAATTTTATTTGAATTTCTTTCTTGATCTCCAGATTTGAATGTGCTTAATTAAATAGCTCTACCGTTTTAAATAAAAAAATGCTGTCGTCAAAAAAAAAAGGAAGTAAGATGCCAACACTTCGTTTTACTCTCAAAAAACACGATCCGCCTGACAGATCCCATTTACACATCACCCACAACCAAAAACGTCCGCACGTTCTCTCCACAGCAGCCCGTTTTCCTCTCCATCCCGTTCGCATTGTCGCGAGCGCTACAGCCGCCGAAAAAAAGACTAATAGGATGTTGACACACCGCGCGACATCATCAATATATATCTATATATACCCGCATCCGGATAGGTTGTGTATTACAGGGACGGTACGACGCGCCGTCGGGTCAAACAAAAACATATCAAAAACAAAACAATAACATCGGTATCAATCAAACCCGACTTCGATATCCTCATCCTTCGATGCTGCATAACCTATATACGCAGCGTGACGGGACTCGTTCCCTCGCCATCCTTATATCCTGAGGATATCGACGCGGGATCCGGCAGGATTCCTGCAGTGTTTCAGGTGGCAGGAGCGCATGAACCGTTGGAGCGCTTCGGAAGGGAAAAGGTCAATCGCGGGAAAAGGGAAAGTTCATATTCTGAGATTTCTTTTCTCGGCGAGTATGTGTATATGTTATTCGAAACGATGGAAAATGAGCGGATTGGTAGTTGTTGTAAAAGTAACGCTGTTGTATCCTTTAATTAAACAACTTATCTTTACGCTCGATTAGAGTAAAATATGCTGCAGTTGAATAAAGGATCTCCCAAAATTTCCGTTTAAAACGAATCCAAGTTTTTAACAATCTGTTAGGTTAAACTTAGGTTGTCGTATATTCTTTCAGAACTTACATAAACCTAATATTTCCTTTAAGTTTTTCGGCAAAATAATTGAGTCCTCCAATGGTCAATTCCGGGAATTAAAACTACTTTTAACTTAGTGCTCTGCCGTTGTTCATTTTTAAACGTTTTTCTAATTTGTTAAATATTCTGCAAAATATGTGTAAGTGACGTCTATCGTGACTAATGAGATATTCTCCTTTTCGGATATAATTCGGACCATTGAATATTATTATTACATTATCAATGTAGAACGAAATAAATTTTAGTTAAGTAAGAAAATAACCACAAGGGAATCTTTGAGCTGGCTTCAAACACGTATTTGCATAGAAAATCAGCACGAACGGATTCCGTTAATTTCCACCGAAATAACCACAAAATCCAAAATAATTACATCGCCAAGGGAAATGACAACGAACAGAAAGGGAGATTACGCAGGACGCGAAAAGAAAACAGCGCTGAGGTTAGAAGAAAGACCCTTTTAAGTATATATACGAATATAGGTATATAATATACGCCTATGTAATATAAAGAAATATCGAGAAATGATGGACGCTAGCGTTTATTCGACTGACTTATGCAAGACCAATCTTTGTGCGGATATTTTCGCATAGTAAGCAGGGCTAAGGTGATGGTGGCGGATTGGAGCGGCGCGGAAAGGAAAGGGGTGCAAGCGGGGGACAAAACCAGGAAAGGAGGACGAAAAGGGGATCCTACGAGGGGCGAGGGGTGAAGCCGGAGCAGCGAGAGGGTTATACGGAAAGAGATGGTGTGCGGTGTATATAGAAGAGCACGGGAACATGGTCCGGGCAGGAATATCTAATCCGGTGATGTAGCGGCAGTGTCAAGTCCAAGTATAAGCCACCGCTGGACGCCTAGTAGAGGTATTGATCTTTGAGAAGCGAAAGTTTACAGCGCCGCCCGCACCCCTCGTACGCTCGACGGCCACCCTCCACCTCCTCCTCCTCGCGCGCACAGCGCAACCACCCCCTTGTGAAGTTTAGAAGCCTACACGGCCGCTGGTCATTCTGGCCAGGGAAGGCTCGTCACTTCGTTTGCATATTCTTTCGCCTCGGTCGCGCTGCAAGATCCTACAGCGTACTTACCGATCGGGATGGATTTTCAATCGGGAAAAGATCTTATTTTCGATAAGAAGGAGTAATTACAAATAATCTTTTTTTCTTTAATGATTAATGCACAGAAAAACATTCTAAGCTTGAGGTTACTCAAACAGAATGAAAGATGTCGTAACATATTTCCGTTGAAATCAACACGAAGTGAAATAATGAAGCATCTGCTAAAAGCTAAAATGTAAAGGATTATATAAAGATAGAGAAGATAAAGATTCTCACATCCTCTGAGCTAGTTCTCGCCTAAAGAGTAGAATTTGAAATGTACACCGATTTAATTTTTTCCTTTACAGTTGGTATCGAAACATTTGACAAATTCATCGCGGTATCATATTACCCACAGCAACGCATAAAAACGGATGATATACCAATTCGATGCTCCTCATGACAACAAAATCTGCATCTGCATAGCTATCAGCAAAAGATTTGTACTTAAATTGATCCAAAAGCTTAAAATAAGGGGCCACCAAAAACAACGTATTTTTCTGAAGGAGATTTTAGAGAACGGAGAAGCTAAGAAACTCATTTTGAAACGATACAATTGTCACATTTGGACTAGTGAATTTACATGTCATTGTAGAAAAGCCAATGCACCCTTCTGACCTTCTTTTTAATGAAACCGACGAGTTCGGATTGTTTCAACAATTTCAAGTTTCAATCCTTTAGTATTCATTTGTCTAATTGGTTCATCAAGACACACTTCATACTTCACACTTCATTGTGAAGTCTATAACAAATACGCTTCTAAAAATCACTTTATAAGTTATAAAGTATAAAATGCGCGCAATCACTTTCTTCTACAATATTTTTGCTTATCTTCGAGCTAATTTTTGCCTAAATATCAACAAATATGTTTCAAATTCGATATATTTCAAGTTATTTTGTCATTGAAGCACAGAAATCTATAAAATGGAAACTAAATAAGTGTTCTTACAGCTTCTTGAATAAATTGTCGTTGCTATAACAACTCCTTCAACGAAAAGAGATAAGTTAGTCTTTAAAAAGGGTGTAGAAAAAAGTTGATTTAAAACTCATACAACGAAGGACGCCTAAACTTTTACAGCTTTTGCGTGTCCCAATGATAGAAAAAATACGCAACTAGTCCCGTTGTTTCTGACAATATTCGTCAAATATTCGCTAAAATTTATACTCTTTCGCTAACGTTTAAACAAGTTCTCGAAATATTTTTTTGACTTTGAAGTCTTCAAAACTTAGCCTTTGAAGACTTCAACAACTTCTTGAGGCGGTAAAATTCGCTGTTCGCATTTTTTATCTGACGTTGAAGAATAGAGAGAAATTTCTAACCGATGAACCACGTGAATACGAGCAATGAAACATTTTACTTCGACGTTTTTCTTCTTCAATTAATCAATTGTTCGACGCACTATGTGTGATAGTGAGACGTTACCGATTTTCTTCCTGATCGTTGTGCATCCATTCAGCATTGATTATTCCTCTGAAACGACATCATCAGTACAACAAAAGAAACGAATAGTGATCTAGAAAGTACATCATGGATGGACAACTTCGATTGATTCAGTTCATCTGGAAGCACTACATTACTGCTCAGTTTTCAATTTGTACAAGAATATGCAAATTTCGCCATCTCTTACGATGTTGTGTATGGATTTTGATGTCCCTCTATCCAACACTTTTAAGTATTTCCTTAAATCGATTGGTACGAGCTTTTTTGTGCTTAAATCACTTATCCCCAGGCTTATGGCCGAAATCATTGGGAACAGAAGAGAGGAAGGACGCAAAATCGTGAGCAATAAAATCTTCAATTATATCAAGTATACCATCAATGTTTTTTTTGAAACAATAACCGATTTTTGCCGATCTTTGCGTAGTTAATCAGTGTCGGGAGTACGCCCTCTCGATCAAACTGTGCTTCTGCTTTCTGAACGTATTTCATCTAACGAAAACCCTCGCATGAAATTTCCATTTTTTTTCACTGCTTTTATGAGCGCCAAGTATTCTTCCGATTTTCGTGCTGTTACTGCTTTTGTGAGAATCGTTTCTTTTTGTAAACATCATTTCAACGTAGGATGAAGCAAACAACTCAAACACAACTGTTGGTTTTAAAAATAAAATTAATTAAACCGGATCTAGAGATGATCCAGTGGAATTAAAAACAAACTCAATCTATTCGGGGGATATGTTTAAAAATAAGAAAGTGTTAGCAAGTATCCCAAAAAATTAACGGATTCCCGTTAGTCGCTCTTCTATATTTAATTTAATAGTTATCGTTGACCGAAAATCTAAAAAGGTATTTCTAATCGCAGGCTCTCAGTTATATTTATATTACATAAGAGTGCATTAAGATGTAGGTTAACGTTGGATTTCTAGAATTAGAGAATAACTTCCTAGATCTGGAGCTTCCCACGAATTCTGACCGCCGCGACTCCGATTCTAAAATTCAAGAGGCACGCCTCTGTGTCCTGCACACGCACACACGTGCACGCACAGGCCGAGAGCAGCAGTAGAAGAGAGAGAAGTACGGCGGTGGCGGTGGTGGCGGCGGAACAGCGGAGAAAGTCCTGTGTGCGTCCGGACGCGGAGAGTGAAAGTCCTGCGGGAAGTGTAAAGTGCGCGCGGGGCGGTCAGGGGGGAACGGGGAACGGCTCTATCGATCCTTCTAGCCACCCTCTTACTACCGAACCGGCCGCCCTCCGCCACAGCCTCCCCCCCCTCCTTCCCGTCGCCGGCCTCCGTCCTCCGCCTCTTAGGCTACCCCGCGGACACTCGGCCACTTGCTTAGGTATTCATATGCCATGGAGAAACTACTCTCTACCTCCACCTATCCTTGTCCGCCGCCTCCTCATCCTCTTCTCACGGCGTGTGCGTGTGTGTGTATGTCCTCTCTTTGCTCGACGAGGCGGTAGTGTGCGTGTTTTCCAATTTGCATGTGTGCGTGTGTCCTCTCTTATGCTCGCTGCTTCTCTCTCTTATGTCCCTCTACCTCCTTCGTCTCCCTTTTCGGTTTCCCCTTTCGCCCTACTTCGCCTATCTTCTCTTTCTGCTGTGTCCTTGTCCTTCTTCTTACATGTATACACGTTGCGTATGTGTACTACTTGTACGGCGTAAGTGGAATTCAATGTCCAGTTATGAAAAATCTAAAGTCTAACGTACTAGTCTATAAATCAAAATACCTACTGGACACCGAAACAATTAACTCAATGCTTTAGTTAATGGAAAACAAACACTTAGCTTTTGTAATTTTTAACTGGGGGGAAAATACATCTTTCTCGATAGGAAATGAATTAGCCGCCGTATTTATCAGTTAGAAGTAGCTATATTAAAGTCTTATTAAATAAGGAATGATTTCGAACAAATCAAATAGTTAGAAAACAGTTATGAAGAAGGACGGGCTGGACCTTTGTCGCTGATGTTTCAAATGTTTTTTAATCTTCCTTCCTACATTGAACGGAAAAGCCGCATAATTACAATAAAAAAGTAGGTTAATGTAACATTTTCTTTTTCAAAATTGGTCCAAGAAACTGGTTTATCATTTTAATAACTAGTGTTTATTATATCGATGAACACGCATTTATTGATATTAATAAAGGTGTAATGAAAAATGTCTAAATTTTATTTCGCTTCTCACAAAGTAGGTTAATAAGCGAGTATTTATAAACAGGTTTGAAATTTGATAAACGTAATTTATAATTGTAATAAGTTTATTAGTTTAACGAACACGATTTATTGAAATCATTTGATTCCGTATACTACTAAATGATCATGGTTTCTTCAACAATGATCACAATTCTTTTAATACTAGGAAACTGGAAAAGCACGTTCCAATTTACATAAGTATGACTCTTGCTATCTTCGCTGCTGGCTTTGAAGAAAGTATCCGTGGGAATGTCCAGGGCTAGCTTGAAAATAATTTCTGTATGTGGCTCATTGTATCAGTGGATATTGTTATTTTTTGTAATCATAGTTTCCATTAATTTCTACAAATTTCGTCATTCAATACTTCAAAAGAATTTTTTCTATTATGCGACGTGCAGCAACATTTCGGATGTTTTCTAAATAATAAGTGCTATCTCACTACCAAAGAGGACAAAGGCGGATAGAATTATTCCTTTTTTTGCAAAGACTAGACAGAGTCGTATTTTGTCGACTCTCATTCTCATGAGGGCGCTGTGCGCTCCATGACTTACGTCAATCAGTCATCCAGTATCATTCTTTTTAAGAAAGCAAAAGTCTTTCTTAATGCGAATCTTCCTGGGGTCATGAGCAATGTTCTTAATTTTTTAGAGTCTTCCGGTTGGACTCTCCCTCGGTTGGTGATCTGTAAAAGACAGAAGTGGCGTTAGTATATGCGGTAGACTAGACTAGACGATACTAGAGCCTGTTAAGCTGCTCGTAAGCGGTCTTATGCCGCCGTCTTCCGGTCCACCTCGGCGTGATCGCCCTTTGCAGGGCGGGACTGTCGCTCTTCTTGGTCTTCTCGAAGAAGGACTTGTTGAGTCTGGCCAGGTATTCTTCCAGCTTCTCGGTATTGGCGAGAAGGCAGAGGGTATTTATCCTGGTGCCCCGGGGGGCCCTCAGGACCATCCTCAAGCAGCGGTTCTGGACCCTGGAGAGGGTAAGGACGTGGGAGAGGGCGGCCGTACACCAGCAAGGGCTGGCGTACGTAAGGATAGGGCGGATGTAGGATTTGTACAGTAGGATACCGGTCTTGGGGTTGAGTCGGGAATTCTCATAAGGCGAATAGACACGAGTCTATATAGTCGCTGCAAAAAAGGAATAATTCCACCTGCCTGTGATATCACTACTCATTACACGGTCTCAACAGCATTTTCCCCGCATAAAATGTATTTTTCTTTATTTGTGTGTGTGTGTTTTTTTTTTTTGTTAGTGTATTTTTTAGTGTTTCATTTTAATTTATGAAGGTACCCATCGACAAAAAGTTGCGCAATTTTGGTAATCTATCTTATGAAGATCTTGGTGTAAAACGCATGGTAAGGATGATATTCATGACGTTTTAAACTATTCCAAAGACAGGTCTTGGACAACCCGGAATCATGAGCTATTTCTCTTGTACTATCATGGGCATTATTAGCCACTACAGCTAATAAGTCCTTCTTTTCCGGTTGAACGCTTCCATCGGTTGTTTGAAAGTATTGTAAAATGAAACGAATGAGCGAATCCTATCTGGAAAACGCTCCTTTGTGAAGCATAGCAATTTCCTCTTGTACAGTTAAATGCTCCATTCCAAAATAAGCAGTATTAACTACTTAACGGATACAGGTCTTTTAATTTTGCAAATAATATTCGTGAAGTGAGTAAGAAAGTTGTTTCTTCAACTATTATCCTGCTTTTGTACGTTTATTTGTGAGTTATTGTAATTACAAAAACATGAACGAAAGAAAACAAAGCGCCATCTATCACGAATCGTTGAAAATGTTTCAGACAAATCCTACATATTTCTGCCATAGAATCTGCAATAAAATATGGAGGTCTCTTTCTTAGATTTCAAAGATACCCGCCGCCCTACATACAAGTAGGAAGAGAGAAACGCTAATTTTAGCGGTAATGTCTTCCTTCCGCGAAATTTTAGTTCCTTCTTTTTCGCGAAGTGCTTACTTTTCGAGATATTTAAAGTTATCTATCTAGGCATCTCTCCATCGAAGATACATTGCTATAGATAAAATTATGCCTATAGCTTCCATGTTTTTCTTTGACAATTCTTCCATATCTCTTCACAAATCGTTGTCATTGAAACTCCTTAAAGATAGACTACGAAGGAGATACAGAACAACATTCACTTCTAAGTGTAAGGCAGCGTTATATAACGTTACGAAATGAAGCGATCATCCCGAAAGTTATAGCTCTACGTACTATGATCGTATATAACGGCTAAAGCTCCAGTGTTGGCCGTTCTTGCTAAGCCACCTCGTCAGCGACCGGTGGTCCCGGTGGCGGAAGCGACGTCAGAGGCGGCGGCGAGAGAGATTTCCTACGAAAAGTGAAATTAAATCGATAAATTCTAGATGTTATGACCGTCGTCGTGCACTAGGTTTAAAGCCGCCCAGCGCGCCCGCTTTAACGAGCGCCTTGCGAGTATACGGGCCCCTCAACGGCGTCGTCGAACGTTCGCCGTAATGCCGCACTATAGTAGCGGGCGGCGGCGTTCGTTTCCTCTTAGAGCTCCATGTGTATAAGGAGACGCCAATGACGATACTAAAACGCGCCTTAAAGTCCGTACGCCACGCGCCTGTATATTGCGATGCATTAATTTTATTGGAATTTCTTAAATGGCTCTATACGACGACGGCAACGACAGGATGAGGCGCTATCTTTGATAATACACGCTTTGTATTATCAAAGTAATAAGAATTAAGTGAAAATGTGCGCATTGTATTACAAACAACAAAGGACTAAGTAATTATTCTTGAAGAATCCTTGTAGTTTCTGTTGTAAAAATAGAGGACATAGTTAAATAACTTTTAACTCCTTATCTCCTGAAAAATTTCGCACCTACTCAGTGGCGGTGATGACTTTTTGTCGAGAAAATAGGGCTTTTAGCACGATCTGAAACGCTCTTACACTGGCTGAAGCGAGCTGAACTAAGGCAGTATCTTTTAACATTGAATTAGAGCGACATACAAAGAAATAGAAACGCTTTTTTAAAATTAAATTTCAAATAAAAAAATTAAATTAAATAAACAAGAACCTAATATAAATCATTTCATGACAGAGGAGCGCGTGCTGTCTAGCGACATTTTATTAAAATTAACGAAGATAAAGAGCTACTTAGAGCAATGTGTACACGTAACAAAGATATCTGAGAAAAGGATGCGAACAAAAAACACATTTCCATCGATTATCCTCAAAATAGCCTAGAGACATCACCTTTCTAAGTAGCATAAACTTTTCCAGCCGTCCCCACCTCCTGATTCACACCGCACCTTCTTCTTCCCAATTAATTTTTAACCGTTACGTCGGGATTTGGCTAACAGAGATCCAAGTGTCGCTTCTAGCAGCGAAGTGACAGGCACGTCACCTCTCTGGGAAGAGAACGACCCAACGAGCGGGATGATTCGCAGTAGGCCAAACATCCTTTTTCTCCCCCTATTCCGATTTCGCTTAGCGCGCGTAAAAAACAAACGACGAAGCGTAAATAAATAAACGCCACGCGCGGGGCGACCCCAACATGACGCGACGTAACGAAGCCGGGTCTGATCGGCGCGGAAGCCGGGAACGCCGCGATCCGCTAATGGAGCGGAATTTTTTCCGGGAATCAGTTCGGCGTTGCGACGGGACAAGGGTACAGGACGGACCGTAAGGAAAGGCGGGAGGTGGGGTTAATGGGGGGAGCATTCCGGAGTAATTATCCGGATTGCGGTTCGTTCGCGTGAAGACCGTCAGCTAGCGTTATTATTCATGATCGATGTGGGCAGAGGATGAGACGATGGGGCCGGCGAATTGATAATTATCGTTTATTATTGTCATCGTTTGATTGGCGATCAAAATGTATTCATCCCGTATAGACCTTCCAGTATATTCATTATTTCATTTTTTTTTTAGGTTTGCGTTACTGAAAATCTTTCGGTGGTGCGTGAAGTGTTCCAACAGAAACTTTTTAAATTATCAGTTGTCCGTGGAGTATTTGCATGGACTTGATCCTTAAAGAAATCTAAAGGGGAAGTATCTAGTGGTGTTAAATCGCGAGATCTTAAGAGCCAGGCGACGTCATCATTTCGGGAAATTATACAGCCAGGAGACTTTTCAATGCAATAAATTTAGAATTTCTCTGGCAGTATGGCAAATAGCGCCATCTTATTGAATGGAAATGTTATCGAGGTCCACGTCTTCCGGAAGAGGTCACAAAAGATAATATCGTTCACCGTTAACAATTATTGCTTCCCTCATTTCCATTTTTAGAAAGAAGTCCAAGCGTCTAAAACTTATCCACAGTGTTCAAAGCATAAATAAAAAACACACAGAACGTGACTATAACAACATACTTTTTAATTTTTCTAATCTGAGCGGCAAAAATCGAAAGACGAACGCGTTTAATTGTATCAAACATCATTAATTTGTCTAATAGCCATCTGTTACACTGGAGTTATATTTAGACATTTCCCCCCACATCGCGAATAGCGTCCGAAAATGTGGAGCATAATGAACGACGCCGAAAGTGACATTGGACAAAATACATAAAACAATAAGTGAGATTGATTATTTCCGTTTTATGTGTTAGGGGAGCCTATCCATTCTAGTACGTCGCGCTCTATATTCACGAAATCGAAATAATTACGTTATCACTCTGTTGTGAAACGGAACTAATAAATTGCAATAAAAACAATCGAAATAATTACAAGTTCTGAGGCTTGATGCCGATCGATAAAGATTATGCGTGCGTGTATATAGTTACTCTTTAATTCTGAAGCTATGCAATTAAAGCAACATCAATTCTGGATAAAAAAGACCTACGACAATCCATTCAAAGTTGCTGAACTTTCGAAAGGTTTAGCGACTTTTTATGGCGATACTGTCCATTGTTTCGATATTTTGCTTCTGTAATACCTCACCATCGCCCTTCCGGTGAATTTTATAATTTCCTCTCAACGCTTGCAGCCTGGCCAATTTACCGGATAGTTCATCATAACCTAAAAGAAGAAGTTTTCTAAACGAAGCATTTTGAGAAATGCTTCGTTTAGAAGAAGAATCTTGAAACGATAACAAAAGCGTTACACGCTATAGACAATCATTTATCGGTTGTTCGTCAGTGCATTGAGATTTCACGTAATTCCTCGATTATTGGACAATTTCTTTTCCAGCCCAACAAATTTACTATCAACTTCCGGTATAACCGGAATGATTATTAATAAAAATATTGTACTAAGATCAATGAAAATGTAACCCCGCGTATAAGCCTGTACATCGAGAAATTAATGTCAATAGTTGCTTTTCCAAATTATATTCCGAATTTAACACCATCTAATATACACCTAACATACGCATGCATAAGTAGGTATACGCGATGAACATCTGCAATACGCCGCAAATAAGGGTTTAATATATGCAACGAGCACTTAAACGGGACGATATGGCGGTGCCGAGCGGCGAGGGAACAGGCGGGACGATAGGACACAACAAACTTAATCACTTAGCCCAAAAGTTTGCCCCAAACTTGATGTTTCTAGGCCGCCGGAGTTATTTCAGTGTCACGAGTTCGTGACGGCCTCCGTACCGCGTTGTTACTTATGAAGTGAATGATGGGCGAATAAGTGAGAGGAGGCGATAGAGACGGAGAGCTACTAAAACGGTATATCAAAATTTAGGGCGGCATCAATGTTTAAGTAACGAAAAAGATATTCTAGAGGAAAGAATTCATCGGGAATCCTCGTAAAACAAGGAAAACGAGGGGAGCTTTTAGCACGCGATTTTATAAAACTAACAATTTTTACGACGTCGCCCACACGACTATTACTTGATAGGAACAGTTGTCCGCTCTCTTATTTCTATTTGCTTAATTAATAATGCGTTTTGCATCTTTGTCGGTAGGCTGTAATCAGCTTAAACGTTCGATGATGTGTCGCGGATTACAATTGCCGTTTGGCTTTCCTCTCCGACTACCAGCGCGAACATCTCCAGTACGTACGTACGTGGAGCAAGTACTGAGAAACGAATAGTCGAGTCGGAGGGCTACTTCTGAGTAGTGAGACGACGACCGACGGTAATGTAGTCAGTATAGGAGTAGAGAGAGTAGTAGTCCTGGATGCTGGGGTATTGATTGAGCTCGGGCGATGTCCATTCCGGCAACCGCGCGTCTAAATTATGCGTGAGCTGAGTGTATGCCGGCGAGCTAGCGAGCTAGCGGCCTAGCGAGCGTCAATCCGAAAAGGGGGTGGCGGATGGATGGTGTACGTGCGTGCACGTGTGTGCGTGTGCAAAGTAGAAAGAGAGGACGCCGCCATGTCTTGAGCCTGAGGGACTTTGATGTTCGTTCGATCCTCCCCTGTCCACCTCCCGGGCCCCTGTTTCGCTCCGTCTCCTCTTTCCTTGTCCGCCGCCCGTTTTGCCACCCATCCGCTTCTCCAGTGGCCGCCCGTCACCCACTCCATGCATGATTGAGAGCGCGTATTGAAATTGAATTCTCGCAGCACCAGAAGCAGCAGCATCACCACCGGCCCACCAGCACTAACTTCGACTGTAACGACTAGTAAGTAAAGCCGATGGTTTACTTGTTAGTCGTCAATACATAACGTGAAAGGACAGCGGGATGATGGATAATAAATAATGTGATTAAGCTCGATTTTTTGTGTTTATGAGTAGAATTTTAATCCTTTCGCGCCCTTTTGGACATCACGTCTTGTTAAGCTGTGTTTAAATAATTGCTAGAAATGTTATAATCTCCTTTGTGGTTTCTAAACAACAATCTCCGCGTATAATTTTTATCTAATGTCCTAATTACTACTACCAGCAGCTGATTAAGTATAGTATTGATTAGTGCCCTCTTCTACTAACGGTGGTAATGCAATTAAGATGACAGCAATAGCGGAAAATACACAGGAATTGTACACACAGGAATACTACTAAGACACAAACGGTGGTCTACAAAATGTTAAGCATTCTATTGATCGAATCATGTTTGTCTTTGACTGGTGGTGTTGGTTATAGAGGTTCCTCGCCACTCCTGAAAGATAATCATGTACGAAGTGATCTCTCAGCTTTTTAAGCTCCAGTTTCCAGGAATAGTCTTCGTACTTTATCTTTTCTAATAAAATTTTCGGATTTTCGTAAGTTTCTTTCATAGAAACAGCATGACCTATCGGAATAGAAGGATAATGGTTTCCATTAAGCAAAAAAACTGCTTTTAGGCTGGTCTTTGATGAGTCTACGAATAATCTCCAAGAACTGCGATGATGATGTACTTGAAAAGCTTCAGAAAGTTTATGAACATTATTGCAGTAGACTAGATTACCAGCCATACTATAAAGGCATTTTCCCTGTAACCAGAGCTAAGCCAATGTTGCCGCTTTTCGAATCATTTTTACTGTATTTATGCTGTTCAATTTCGTCAGTTACTAACTTAGGGCAAAATCCTTGTTCGTCAGTGTAATTATAAGCTTTTCCGTGAGCATAAACGTAACTGAAGTACATATTAATAAAAAATACAAATATTTGTTGTTGAATAGGTTCCCTGCGCCTCGTTCTTCTCAGCGTTTTCTTCGTGAAGTGTTTAAAAACCTTTTTTTTATGTGGCTCTAGGTTCCATGATGAAACGGATGCGTTGTCAAGATTACAAACCAGCGAATGATATCCATAGGCTCTATTTTCCACAAAGAAATTAGCTATCTTGCAAAACGATGTGCGACGAAATAGACATTGCCTTGAAAAATTGAGATTATTCTGTAGATTAAGCCAAGGCAGTAATCTTTGTCAGACCAATAATAAGAGGTACGTGCCTTAAATTCCTTTGCACTTAAAAGGTTAGATGAAACCGTCAATTGACAGTAAAGCTTTCTAATTACAGTTGTCAAAATGCACATCATTTTGACAAACCGCTCCAAATCACTCCGAGCTTGATCACGATAAAGATCTGTTAAGCCTATATCGGGTAATGACAACCGAAGATGTCATCTATCCGCAACATCAACCCCCCAAATGCACAATGAACCGTCAAAAACGCTCCTGCAACTGTCTCCAATTGCGAGAACCTCCAGAAGGTTGCTTCTACAAGAACAAAGAGGTAGCATGCGTGTTAAAATTCTCGTATGAAATAGCGGACTTTCTGGCGGGCACCGAAGTAGCAACAAACCCAACAGTAAATCTCTATCGTATATTAATATTTCTTCGATGTACTTGACCGTATACTAGTTTATATTTTCCTTATAGGAGTATGTGAAGAAACGCAGGTGCGATTGCAAAAAGCAAACAGACAAAGCATTGGAAAGAGGTAAGAGGTGCTACGAAAAATGGAAAGAGAAGGTCAGTGAGTGCTACCAGAAACATCCGATGGAGACGATGCGCTGCGCTCCCAGTGTTAAGGACTTTAGGAGATGTGTCGAAGATATAAAGGAATGTATAAAAAAATATCAGTAATTAAAAACGTGCAGCAAGGTACAGCAGGTTAAATTGAATAGTACTGTATTATTAGTTTAGTTATTAAATATAACTTCGAAAATCTTCGGTCTCACATTGTTGAAAATAAAGCTATGCGTTTAGCCTTTACCAATGTTAATAACGTGTATAAGGCTGTAATCCAACATTTAGGCATTTTAATATACACTCCGCCAAAAAAGTATCGCATAATTTAGTTTTGAATCATAAAAGTATCCCATAATCTTTGTTTGTAGCATAAAGTTGTAAATATACTTTAATGCGCTCTAAGATATAATTTCTATGATTGTTTAAATAAAATACAGGCCAAATAAAAACAAGAACTCATACTTGAGATTTTTATTAAAACAAGAAATTATAATTTTGGAAAGAAAAATGTCATAACAGTAGCTTTTAATACTGAGTATTGCCACCTCCGGCTCTTATGACCGCTCGCATACGGTTTGGCAGAGATTCGATTAACCTCCGTATATAAGCCTGATCCAAATTCTCCCACTCGTCACGGAGAGCATTTTCTAGTCCATGCAGGTCCGCTGGGGCAACATTTTGGGTTCATGTCCGGACTTACCGCAGGCTAATCTAAAACTGGAATACCAACATCGTTAAGGTATTCCTGGACGATTTTTGCAACATGCGGTCGTGCATTATCGTGCATTAACATGAATTCGTTTCCTATAATTGGCGCATATGGTACTACATGTTCTTCTAAAATGTCCGTTATGTTATATACCTGTGGGCGGTCAGTGTACCTCTGTCTACTGGTACTAACTCTGTACGACCTGTTAAACAGATGCCTCCCAAACCATAATAGAGCCACCGGCGAAATTAGGTCTAGGTCTGATATTACACTGCGAATAGCGCTCACCGTCTCGTCTGTACACTGAGATACGCCTATCTGAGGTGTAAAGACCAAATCTTGACTCATCTGTGAAGAGTATATTGGCCCAGTCATTAATGTTCCAATTTACATGTTCTCTGGCAAACCTTAAGCGAGCCACTCGGTGGTTCCTAGTGAGACGAGGGGCTGTTACAGCTATCTCTAGCTCTTAATCCACTCTGTCGTAACCTATTCCGAATAGTTTGAGTACTCACACGAGTATTTCTGACTCTAGCCAAGTCGTTCTGCAATTGTCTCGCAGTTACATGTCTTCGACGTAATGCTTGTAGTAGTAAATAGCGGTCATCTTGGCGAGTAGAACATCTTGGACGACCTGGTACAGGTCTTCTACTGTAATTGCCTGTTTCCCTATATCTGGCTACGGCTCTAGAAACACTTGACTGATTGATGTTCATCAAATTAGCAACGTATGCTTGAGATCGTCCATCTTCGATTAAAGCGACTATAGCAGCCACTTGTTCTGAAGTTAAATTGCTCATTTTAGTTTTAAAAGCGTCGGTACGGAACTCTGACTTCGCACTTTAAAATTTGTCCGTATAGGAAGACTTTCAATAAACAACTGAACAAACCTTACACATATGCATTTTTCTAAATGTGTTCTTTTAGAAAAAAAAAAGTAAAAAAGCTATGTTCCATGATTTTGTTAGTGTTTTTATAGTTTACATACACAAGGCAAACTTTTTGTGAACGTATAAAAATATCTTAGTTTATAAATGCCCTTTTTTAATTTATGCGATACTTTTTTGGCGGAGTGTAGGTCTTTCTGTAATTAGATATGAATTTCGTCGAGATGTTCAATCTGATTTAACTTATCGCACAACACCAAGTAAAATTAATTAAATCAACAGGATCCTTTCTAAGGTAATCTAAAGGAAATCAGTGATCATTACACGCGTATCTTCCAACAGATACCGACAATTATCGATAATTACCGCACCAATGAAATTATAGTCTGGATAATTGAAATTCCTTGTGTTCTTTTAGAAAAAAAAAAAAGGAAAAAAGCTATGTTCCATGATTTTGTTAGTGTTTTTATAGTTCACATACACGAGGCAAACTTTTTGTGAACATATAAAAATATCTTGGTTTATAAATGCCCTTTTTTCGTTTATGCGATACTTTTTTGGCGGAGTGTAGAAGCACTGTTTGAGCAACTCTTAAAAGTAGCTAAATAAATACGCATTCGAATGTTTCTAGGGAGGTAAAATTCGATTACATCCCGCAGGTAAGTAACTCGTAAATCGCACTTACATCCGCTCAACCGAGGCCGTAATGATTGACTTATATTTTCGAATTTCCCTACCGATAAAACCAAATGTTACTGTTACAGGCATGGCAATAATATTTTTAAAATTACTACCTTTAAGTTTGACTTAAGTTTATTCTTGACTTGGAGCGGCTTTGACAAATTACAATAATTGACATTTGACATGACCGACAGAAAAACGTCAATCGTCAAACGAAGTTACCAACTAAATGGCAACACTAAAAATAACAGATTTTCCGCATTTCCGAAGCAGCAGTCCACGTATAAACCTTTAAAATCTCCCTTCCTTTTCCCTTTCCCAATATGAAAATCCCCAAAAACAAAATCACATCCTTGCAAGTTTATATTCCGTGTACCACTCTAGGCCAGCTCGGAGACTCTCAGAATCGGTAATGCTCCCAAGATATTTACTTTCTCACCTTTCAATAATTTAGCGGATTATTTCTGAAAATATATACAGTCTATTCTCCACGCACGGACGTCACGCTTTTCCATTATTCAGGAAGCCTGGACGGCAGACGTGCATTTACCGTTGAAAAAGTAATGAGCCAGTCAATCAAACGCCTCATTTGTAATCAACGATTCCGCCCTCCAAAAGAAAAAAAAAAAAAAAAACACTTTTACGTCCATCTCTCGATGTACCGGAAATAAACGTATGAGAATGTCATGCGGTGGAACGTTGTCAAGAGAGAAACGCGAGATGAAAGTTGATCATGAAGTAGTTCTGGGGAATACAAAAGCTGATTGTAACTGAATTTGGTTTGATTCTAACTAAATTTCGGACTGAAATAATGCTTATATTACAAAATCGTTAAAAAAAGGGTAAATTTAAATATAGAAAAGGGAGCTTAAAATAATTCAAGTCTCTTGTTCAATCTATCAGCCAACATAAGTTACGGTAGATTACCACCACTCATGATTTCACAGTATCAATCTATCTGTGATGAGTAGAGACGACAAAGGCAGATGGAATTATTCCTTTCTTGCAGCGACTAGATAGACTCGCGTCTATTCGCCTCATGAGAATGGATTCGTGTTGCCTATTGGTGTCCCTGAGAGTCGACGAAACACGAGTCTGTTTAGTCTTCGAAAAAAAATAATAATTTCATCCGTCTTTATCCTCTCTAGTGACGAGCGATCCATTTTAAGCGTAAGAAAAGATGTTTGCCCAATGAATCAAAATTTTGACAAAGAAACGTGCACAAGTCTATTTCAATGATTTTTAAAGAATTGTTAAGCGTAAATTGTTACATTATTAACCGTTTTTCTTATTCTTCTTCTTCTTCTTTTTTAGTGTAAAAAAAAAATAAATAAAATGCAAATTTCATCACCATCTATCGATTAGATTCTACAATTCTTAATTTATTTTTTTTTGCCTAGCTTCAACTTCCTCTAGATATACACGCGCACAAGTTGAATAGAACCGACCTCTTAAGAGACTCTTTATTAAGCCAAACACGGAAACAATCTGCCGCGGACGACCGATCGTTCCGGCAGAGGGCGCTTCACCCCACATCTCACCTCGTAACCTCCGGCGCTTCGAAAGCGAAAAATATATCTTCGAGGGATGATATTTTTCTTTAAGTCGCGCGCCGAAGAGAAAGTGAGAGCTGTGACGCGGCCGTTCGGCCGGTCCCGCAGGAAAAACAGGATCGGAGCATCGAAGAGGATGGGAGAAACGAGGACGGAGAAGGTGATGGTGGCGAAGAAGCAGACGATTTTTATCTCGACGCTCGTTTCGCGAGTAGAGAAAGTCCGCCGACAACGAGCTGCGTGCACGTGTGTATGTGCGCACCCGCTAGAGAGCAGCACCAGCAACACGGATAGGATTCGCAGGAACAATGAGAACGGGAAGGCAAAAGAGAGATCGAATATCTGGGTCAAAGTTAGTGAACTCGTTATAAAGGATAATGGAGACCGTTCAACGGAAGGTTATTGGCAATGAACCCATTCGCGTTAATATTGCTTATTTTACATTATTTATCGATTTATTGCCGTCCGTCGGCTGTTACTATTTTTCTGATTTCGGCTCTCGCATTCATGCTTTGCATGGTCTATCTGAGATCAATGAACGTCGTGAATTGCAGTAGGTAGCTGCTAAGTTTGCATACTCGATTTTTGTTTATTTGAAGATTGACAGCTGAAAATATTTAAAGCGAACATATCATGTATGCTATGAAGTGGATTGAGATTAAAGTTTCCTTTCACGAAAATTATTGCAAAAGAATAAAAAAACTAGTAATAAAGTGATCTAGACCAAAAAACATGATCGATGTGCGGAGGAGCCGAAAAGTTAGCCGATCTGAACAAAAGTTGAAAGGCCAATTTGAAGTATGACCATCCTTGCTTTGATAGCTTTCGTTGTCAAGACAGGGTCAACGGCGTGTAAAAAATAACAATAATTCTTTATGACCTCTGTAAAGCGACTATCCCCATATCAAAGAATTCAACCGCCTTTGATGTTTCAATGGCACGGATTGGGTAACCGTTGGCTACTTCCATGAGCACGAAATTTCAATAAGTCACTTCGTTTTCATTGTAAATGTTACCAGCTAATTCAACTAAATTCAGAATAACAACAGCCTGACAGAAAACCAAACAAAAAGATAGCGAATATTAAGCATGTACACACAATTTGAGCTTTAGTGAAAGGAGTAAGTATCACTTCTATTCTTTATACGTACGCCGATATCAATTCGCGATACGGCCACGCCATCAACGTGAAACGGGTATATGAGACTGACGCTAGAGGACTCGCGTGTAGTTTTACTTTTAATCCACTTTCGAATTTAGTACCTCGGGTACTTCGGTAATTTTGTCCTGGACGGATATAATAAGGAAGTCGAAGGAAAGCCGTCCGTCAAGTCCGTCGCAGCAGTGTCCCTCCAACCGTCGTCCCCGTTCTCTCTCTTCGACCGAACGTACGTATATATGTATATATATATATATATATATCTACCGGGGGAAGCCTCCCACAGTATAAGCCGTCGTCTCCCGGGTGTTATACATTATATCTGGGCGACCATCATATATGTTGGTCCATGGAGGCGGCGGATGCCTTGGCGGCAACGGCAGCGACAGCGACGCGGTTCACTTTGCAGTATATTGCCGTAACAGCTTAAGCACGTGACCCTTTAGGACTCATATCAACAGAATGAACGGCCTACGCACGCACGCACACACACGTCGACTGCGAAGTCCGGGAGAGAGTTCGCAGGATGTTGTATAGTTACCTTTATGTACTTTACATAACATAACCTCCATCTACTATGTATGATAGTATACGTAGGTACGTAGCGTGGATAGTCGTTGTATGTGTATGTATATGAAGGGGATATTCTTTATATGAGCGACGGTGTAGGCCACCGTAAGCGACCGACGTTCGTCGCGAAATTTTACGGCCTCTCCTACCTAATATACATCGTACGCTGGATGGCTCCGATGTTGTATAACAATTACGTGACATCGCATCTCCGGGCATATTATACGTAAAGGCAAAGGTAAGGGCGGACGAACGGGAACGATCAAGCATTTGCATGAAGTACTTTTTCATTTCCGGCATTCTACGTAATAATTCTATTCGAATTTAGCATCTCTGAACAATTCTGATGCGGAATGATAAATTTTAAGACATTTATGGTAAGACGACTATGGCTAGTTGCATTAAATGTCGTTAAACACATTGTTGAGTGAAGACGCGTTAACTTAACGGAGAAAGAAGAACACCATTTATTTTTTCACTTTAATATGACCAGAAATGACGTTTGGACAACATTAACTGGACAAACGAAGATGGAATTTACAAGAAGAAGGCTGCCAAACATGCACAATGCTCGTTATTGAAGAAATTCAAGTTCGCGCGTATTTAGAACGGAAAAATTCATCGTTTTTCACCGAGTTTTCACAGCACACTACAAATGTAAAAGTTTCGTATGCTGATTTCAATATTCGTTGTAGCAACGATCATTGTTTGTAACCAACATTTTTTTTTTGATCGGAGTTGCAAGTTTAAAAGCAAAAACTCAACTTTTAAAATCACAATTACCGCCGCCCCCTTTTAATAGCACTTCAACTATAGCCACCATCAAGTCCCCGCAAAAATTTTCTCCCTTCGCCGAAAACGCTGGGAAAATTGTTTCCAACAGACCGAGCGCAAGATACGTCGTACATTTCCGTTTCCGGAACGGCGGTCTGGTTCGCATGCATGCTTTTTAAACGTATATATACGCGACCTTCGCCTTTTTAATAATGCGTAATACATATAAGAGCGTGTGCGGCGGTCTAATTTGAATGTGACGGCGAGACTACGGGAAGGGTTATGAAGAGGTAGCCGCACAGTAAAGATTTCGAGCGGACGGCCTGACGTAAAGGAAAGGACCGGAAAGGCAGCTAGGACTTTAATATGAGGCGCGTGCTTCGGCCTCTCTTCGCATTCCTTCGAACCATACCGGGCGTCCGGACTTACTAATAATATGCGCGAGTATACCTACCGTATAGGTGTCGGTCGCTGCGAAATGTATTCGGCTCTAATTTTCCGGTTACTAAATAAGGACACGTCGTGAATTTTTTTTTTTTTGAGTTAACTTTAAAATTCTATTAACACAGGTTTCTTTCATTCAAAGCAATGTACTCTACCTCAAAGAAATGATACTTTTATCGTTGAATAGAGTCAAGCAAATACAGTGTAAGCCCTCACGATAGTTCCAGCTTCCTTTATCCGATCAAACAAAGCAGACAAAGTAATTTGTAAACTCTTAATCAAAAAATTCAAAACACGTTTTATTTTTAGACCGACGTGAAAAGAACAGCCAAATATAACAGCCAGTTCTTCCGTAATACAGTAGCAAATTGGAAGAAAAAAAAAAAACGATTAGCTCAACGACTTGTAGCTAGTGATAACAAACAAATTACGTTCGCAGAACATTAACTAAACCTTTTATACCGCCATCAATATCAAGCAATCAACGTTCTCAATCTTGTTTTGTAGTCTACTGGTGCCGCGGATTTTTCAGAAGAACTCTCGTACTCCTCTCACACTTCGATAATCGGACCATATTTTCGCGTTTCTTCTCTATTTACAAAACCAGAAACCGTAAGCTGTAAAATTGCTCTCGCACTTCCTTTGGTCGCATATACTTTTTAATATCGCCCGGTCGAATTCGCCCTCTCGCTTTCTCACCTCTTTCGGTATAAGTACGCGTCTCAATATATTCGACCGCGTCGTATCTCAAAGGGGCTCCGAAAACGAGGAAAAAAAATTGCAAAAAATTGGGGGAAGAAGAACGGGTAGATAATGTGATATAGAAGAGCTTGATAAAAGGCCGCAGAAGATGAAAATTTGATGTCTGGATCTCTAATCTGTTCTAAGGAGTTTTATTGATGTGTTCAAGGTTTAATGGTAGAATGTCTTATTGTTGAATCTTCAGATGAAGCACAAAGATAATCTTCATGGAAACTATATATTGTCTAATCATTTATATTAATGTAATTTAAGTGATGAACGTTCGAAAAGTAGATTTTACAAAAACTACTTATTCTTGGAGTTGGCCATATATTCGCTTGGACGCATTCAATCAGCAACACTGCGTCACTGCTACGATAAATAGGCCCATATCGACTATCAAACTACATCGTTTGGCTTGCCTATCTAAAAATCTTGACTCATCCTCCGTTCCATAAAACAAATTCTGACGAACTTTCAGCCCGGATTAAACAGCAGCGGAAAAGCAGCGAAACATCTGGTCTCAACCGGAGTGTTCGTCGCAAATTGAAAGCTTCAGTGGAAACTACGCTTCGGACCTTTGCCAATATTATAAATAAAGTATTGTATTTATATAGTTGATATATTGCTAGATAGTCTGGAAACATGACTACCGCGAACCCTTGTAGAAGCGCCCTCTTATTTGTAATTTTAACCAGGCTAAGAAATAAAATGTCGATCCATTGCTGAAGCATCGGTTTGAATTCAAAACAGGTTTATTTACTGATCTTTAACTGCTTCGCTTTCTGAGGCAACGCATGATTGCCCACCGCAAAGGATCTGGCTCAAGCTGGAAAAGACCCCAATCAACAACTATAAGGGAACTGTTTCCTCCCTTATAGACGTTAAAACTTAGCCCGTAAAGAAGGCAGCCAGTTTGATCTTGAAAAACAACGAAGCGTACTACAACGTAATTAGCGAAATCTAACTCATTCCTGTACGCGTCCAAACAAAGTAGAATCGAAGAAATCCTTGGTCCAGAAAATTTTCCATCATCATCATAGCGCTGACGTCGCATAATCGTATAAGAGGAATGGAAGGGAAAGTGCGTAAACTGTCTTTTGTAACGGTCGCTGTTGACGTCGTCACGTTACGTTTCGACCCCGAAATCGCATATCTCGAAGTCACGAACCGGAAGAACTCTTTACCGCGCCGTTACCGGGAGCGCTATCCACCGGATAAAGCCGACTTTCGGACTTTTGCGTATTCTGTTCTCTTCTACGTTCCTACTCTGAACTTATGTACGTATATGGACGGTGGTAAGCGTGTGTGCGTGCGTGAAATTCCCATTCGCGTTCCGGGTGGTCCCGCATGTACGCTAAACGCTGCGTAGGGGCTACTAGATTGAATTTTCTTATTTTATTTTTACACACTGCCGCCCCTTGAACGCCCCACCGCCGCACTTTTACGCGAACACCTTAGATAACGTGGACGGTATCATCTACGAACCTTGGTTTCGAGTTGTGGAAAGTGAAAGTTTCGAAAGGAAGTAATTATTTTAGCAGAAATTTGAAGTCATAGCGATTACTTGGTTAACATATTGTTCCATATTTAATGTCCAACATCGTACTGTATACTATAATAAACATATTAAAAATTGTTGACTCCCACATAATTATTTGTAACTGGACACACCATCAGTAAAGTTTCAAGACAACAATTTCTTTTTCCAAATCTTAAGCTTTTTCTTTAACTCTGGAAAAATGATAAACTATTGCTGAAAACTTTAGCCCGAAGGACAAAGACTTTCATCGAATGGGAAGACCATCACATCCGTAAACGCCTATTTTGCAGAACAAGATTTCATCTAATTTGGAAGGGCTAAAGAGATGAGAGCATCGCTAGGAAAAATTACAAACTTATAAGTACAAGTACGGGTTCTACAGCTTTATTTTTATTTGTTATGTTTGTAAATGTATATGGATATTATTATTATTTAAAAATACTTGTTTCTATGTTAGACATACAACTCATATACTCATACTCATTATGATACTTTACTCATACTCAAGGGCTCATATACAGCCCTCTTCGTCCAAAAATTAGTTAAACGATTAATGTGGATTTGGCTACGGCACTTTTCACAAAAAAAAAAGTACAAAAACAAAAACTTGAGAACCTTAGAAGCAAAAAAAAGCACCCATAGTTGTCAGCTATCAAAAAATAATTTGAATTAATAAGATAACTGCTCTATAAAACATGGTAATACTCAACCTATACGTACCGTTCAGATTAATCCATAAAATCCTTCTTTATTAGGAAATTTTCTGCTCCCGCTCATTTCCGCCCAGCCGTTCCGCAGACCATCAAATTTTAATTTAATTGTATATTTATCGTGATATACTAATACATCTTACCTACGTGTAGAACTTCACCATCAGCGAGGAATATCGTATCTCCGTTAGGTATCAGTTTAGCTGCCTTACTGCGTGACGCCGTCCCATCGGTCCTGTTAACCCAATAGCAATCCAAGACGCGCGCGGGCACGGTACTAAAACACGGTCATAAAAACACACAAACCAATTTAGCCGGGTGGTAGTACAGTCTGTTGCCGAAGCACGCCACCGCCGCTGCCTCTCCGTTATGTCCAAGAGCGAGAGAAGAGAACGTCAACCCCGGCGACCCCCCGTTTACGCGTAAAAGGGGGATCCCCCCTCGCATCACCTGCTGCGCGGCCCCCTCGCAGATTGGCCGATTTAATTTCGGCAAGTCGAGAGGGCTCGTCAATCTTATGGCGGTGGCCTCCTCTTTCTGCCGCCTGCTTCGAACAGTTTCTTTTAGTTTCTGTATCACGAAAACAAACGCCCATCGCTAGCTTGTGTGAATTATGTTTACGGAATCCGAGAAAACTGATATGAAGTAATTAAGTACTGCGAAATCACTCAATTAAACGAAGACTTGACAAGCTTTAACTTTTTTTTTATAAAATAAACACCTGCTTCCAAGCATCGCGTTTTCGTGGTATTTTATTCGTTCAACATTATTCTCAAATGTTTATCTGCGGCTTTTCCCTCACAGCACTTATCAATGAAATGATTTGTTAGCAACACTCTAAGGAACAAATCAGTTTCACTCACTCAAAATATAAATATCTCTTGGAGTCTTTCAGTATATAATATTCAGTACAACATCACTAACAATATATACATCCCTTCAAATAGAACAAAATGATGAAGGTTTTAATATTTTAAATATCGAAATATCGAAAATTCAAATAAATGATACGATACTAATTCTTCACAATACATCTTAATTGACAAACTATGTAGCTTGATCAAACCATTTTAACGACGTCACTGGCAGTATAATTTCAAGTACCGGATAGGATTCATTCGATCTCGTCCTTTCTCTACCCTATTTATCTCCACATCCCTACTTATTTGAACACGGTCACCGTGTTAGTCACATTTTCAGAACGAGGATGAAAAAAAAAAGGGAGGTCTCATTAAGCCAATATAGGAAAAGGCGGAGAAAGAATGGAACGGAGGATAAGCGAATTTTCCTCAGGTACTGAAAAACCTTTTAAGCATATGGAGTCGTCCTCTAAATGCCACATTTACGGGGCAGTGTTACACTGTAGCGCTACTTTCGATAGATACGTTTTCTTTTCACAAATACAAGTATATTAGATTAAAGTAAACAAGAAAAAAAATAGAAGGGAACCTTCCTTATGTCTCGAAGCTACGTAAGCTCGAAGGAACTTCCTTAATTGAGTGAGTGTTTGCAAGCGTCGACTGTCTTCCGTTTCGAAACGAATTGAACCAGTTGGTAATTAATCAAAATAGATGGGAACGCGCAGTCACTATTTTATTATAAAGGAAAAGAAATTTAAAGCATACAATACAGATATAAAAAAAATAAAGAGAATGCCTAATATAAGGATATGGTAATAACAAAGTCTTTTTTCTTTTCAAGTTAAACTTTGGCTAAACGAACATAAAAAAATTCTTGATATATTTAGAGATACTCTCTTACTCTGGACTTCAAAAAGACAATAAGCTAGAAATAATATTCAATTCTAATAAGACAGATAATATGTGTAACATAAATTTGATAACAAACTAGAAAAAGTAAACTAAATATAATAAATTACTTTATTTATTTAAATTTATCATAGAAAACTTCTTATAGGCAAAAATTCTAATCTAATAGACGTTAGCCTAATACTTGATAGATGTCGCCACATAACAAATTTCAATTTAAAATTTATAAAGCCCAGAACTAATAACCGTTTTAAATTCAACCCTTTAAAAGTTATGTCTCTCAATGTGCGGAATCCAAACAGAAAACTACGTGTTGATATTGCCACAATGAGCAGCTAGTTAACAAAACATTGAACTAATACTAGATAGATGTCGCCACATATTATATTTAAGTTTAAAATTTATTTAACCTCTATAAGAATTATCTGATTTAACATTTGTTTCTTGAGATAGTGATGGTTTCTAAGAAATCGTGAGATTTCTTAGTTAACATAAGATCCGGCATCGCTGTAGGAACATGCTGTCACAGGTTACTTCATATTAGCGACATCTATTTTAGAACGGTGAAAATCTCAACCCAGAGAAAATATCTTCTATTAAACTTATATTCTTACAAATTGTTTCTTAAATAAATGTTATCCTCAACATTTTAAGTAAATATCTGCAAAAATACTTTTTAAGATAGAAATATAGACATTTTTATTACAAAGCCTTTTACTTGCTATCTGTCAAATCGCCAACAAAATAGAAATCTTTATTTTATTGAGGTTACCAATTCTAATTTTTTGAAATAACTTCAAAGAAAATGTTATTTTAATTTCATATAATCATAAATTCGTAATGAAATGAAATTTTATTATCATTTCATATTGTCTTGCGTTTAAAAGCGTCTACTACCCACTTTACAAGGTTTTGTTTGAATGACCAAATTTAAACAACCATATTTTTTTAAATTACATCCCTTCTATGTACTACTTTGTGTTTTACCCTGTTATTTTTGCCAATGTTTTATTATATTTGAATTAGCACAAGTAAAAAATGTCGTGTGCTATACCAGGATGCTCTAACAGTAGAAGATTTAAACCGGATGGAATTTCCTTCCACACGTAAGTATGAAATAAGTCACCATGTGCAAATGAGTCGTTAACATTAATGAGCACTAGATTTCCTTGAGGGGAATTATTAAAGCAATGGCTCAATATATTGGGAAAAGATCCACAAATGTGGACTTGGTCGAAGAACAAGTTGATATGCTCTAAGCATTTTCAAAATGAGGACTTTATAATTAAAGGTGACCGAAGATCCTTGAAGATTAATAGTATACCCAATCTAATAAATGTAAAAAATCCGGTGGATGAAAATAAGCTTCCTATCAATAATAGCATGACTCCGTCATCTTCGGAGATTGAAGTTGATTTAAGATTATGTGTTAAACAAGAAAACGACGAAGAGATTAACTCGGAAGTATCAGCAGGAATAAAACTAAGGTATATATGTCTCTATATATTGGGTATTAACGGTTAAATAAGGTAAGGCTAGACAAACGTGCACACTTAACTTCAACTATGAAATTATATTGAATTTATTTATATACAGGATGGCGCAATATTGAAGAAAAGCTTTCTAATAGAAACTGTAGACACTTGTAAACATAACATTTTAAATACATCAAATATCTAGATCATTACTTGCTAGCAATGATCTACATCTTTTCACAAAACCTGGAAAATTGCCAATTAGTGCTTTTATTGCGTGTTTAGCAGCTTCTTCTCAGCAGTGTTTTTAAACAGTGGCCGCGTTCTTTGAAGATTAATTTTCCTTTAAATCCTGCTATTCTGACCACCCAAGTCCACGATATACCCATTTCGAATAACTCTACCCTTCAGTGACGGACAATTCAACGGCTAGACCACTCTCCTCACTTTCTGCACATGATTTCACATCTACTTACTAAAGTTCGCTACTTTTCGTGTACTTCACGAAATTAACAGAGGCTAGAGAGACTCACGTTTGAGTTGCCTACTGGTTTCCAAGAGAGAACATGAATCTGTCTAGTGTTTGCTAATTTCGTGAAGCGCTTGAAAAGTGGAGAACTTTACTTTTTATACATCCCTCCAATATATTCAATTAGGTAAGGGCACCAACATCTTCATTACTTGGTTTTATAGTGCTGCAGTCGCTGTGCCTGCAGTAAATGAAAACAGAGCTCGGGCACTGCTTGTGGACTAACGATTTGGTCTCCACACCTAACGGACTATTCCTACAAGTAAGGGCAATTGATTTCTCGCTCTAAGAAATTCTATCAAAGCCTTTATATGACATCCTCAAGTGATCTGTTGGTCGAGAATGGCACCAACATATTTGAACAGAGGGACGTGTAGCAAAGACATATGTTACATGCTTTTATTTGACCTTAACCCTGTTAACAGTTTTGTATTTGTAGTGAAACAAGAGATCTTGTCACAGAAATAAGAAATTCTATGAGTACTGTTTCTAAGAGACGAAAAATTGAATTTATTGAGCAGATTCATAGTTATAGGTAAGGAAAATATTACGGGTAAGTGCTATAAATATACAGCAATTTATAATTTGTAGCAAATCGCAAACAATAGAAAAGCGAAATATTGAAAGAAAAATGCGAAATATTGAATTAAAAAACCTACGAAAGAGGATTCTGAGGAAATTTTATCTAGCAAAGAAGAAATTTACATTTTTAAAGCAAGAAATTGCCTCATTGAGCACAGCACTTGTTGATATAAACAGTGAAATGATTACTTACAGAAAAATTGCAAAACAGAAAAGCGAATTGTGTAATGAAAATATTGTTCACATTTCAAGTTAAGGAAGTTTGAAGGCTCCTTTTGATTTAATTACAGAATAAGTTATGAAAGGGAATACAAGTAAGTCGAAGCAAGACAAAAATAGCAATGGGTGGCACGTAAGAGATAAGGATAAAGTTGGAAAGAGAAATATTACAAATAAAATTGCATTTGAGAAAACGAATGTATTCATTCTACAAGTAGGATTAACAGATAAATAAGGAAGAATAGAAGTCAGCGCAGTACAATAAACAAATGCCTATGAACGATGAATCAACTCATGGAATCGAAAGATTTGTCAGGAAGCACACAAATAAGACTGCGTGAATATTAAGACCGACGGTATCGCACGACTACAAAGCAATATTAAATCTTTCTTGAAAATGTTTTCTTTTGGACGTGTGAATAAGGTTATCATTGTTCATTTTTCGTACGTGTCCCGCGATTAATGGCCGTTGCGTGTAATGTATAGTCAATTATGCCTGTTAATAGACGAAGTTTCCTTAATATTGGAGAGTACATATAGACAGAAGAAAACGACTAATATTTATTTTTTGTGAACATATATATTTTATATATAATAATATACACCTTGTAACAATTATTATATTAGCACTTTGTAAGTATTCATAAATGTAATAATAATCTTTACATATAATATACAAAATAATGTATTTTATTTTCACTTGATTTTTATATATTTTTATCTCCATAATATAGATTATATAAAAAATAAAACCGTTACAATATAAAGAGGGGACGTTCTTTTTCCTCCATTTCTTCATTTATCAAGGAGCGGCGATGAAAGGACTACGGGATACGAAAAGCGTGATGACGCCATCTTACTTGCTTCTTATAGTTTAGAAATATTCGCACTTATATTTAATAAAACTTACAAAAAGAAAGAAAGATTGTATGAGTGATTTGTTTGTTTTTTTGTTTTTTTTTGTAATATTATCATGTCTTGTTCCTTTAATAGTAATTATTATATATAGTGGTCGCTTTCATAGAAAACAGGAAGTACAAAATTATAGAATCAATATTTTTTCAATTATGCATGTTCTTTGTGGAAGGGAGGCATTTAATTCCAATAAAAATGGAATAGATTAAAATAATGGACCGTATTTGTTTCCTACTAAGCAAAGTCAAGTTATATCATCTCGACTCTCATATTAATTAAATACGGAAATAGAATACAAATAAAGTCCAGATAATTTGGGAACACATAATAAACCATTGGGTAACAACAATGACAATTGTTATAATCCTGGGACATGTTAAGGATAATTAATTAACAATAATTAGTACGATAATCTATTTAGGAATAGGCAAACCGTGATCACCATGATAACAAAAAGAAACATTTATATTTCATTAATTTCTTTGTTAATAGAATATTAACAGATCGACGGGTAATAAATATCTAAAATATTGCATTTTTTTTGCCTTTTCTCTGTATATGTAATTAAAAACAACTTACACTCTACTGCTTGCATATTCTTACGCAAAACATGCGATCTATGTAAAAAAAAAAAAATAGTAATAAATAATATATTGCTAAATTAGGCTTAAAATGCTATTCGTTAAAAAGGGGTTTGGAACTTAGTATTTCTGCGAAGTATCTTGTGTGTCGTGTGTAATCGATATGATTGTTGAACAATAAATAATTAGCTAAAGTTAAAAAACAAACACGATATTGTACGATTGTAGCGGATTTATGGATGACGTAATAATATGGCGACAAACGAAACAATTTTACAGCATGATAGACTCACCGATGTGGAAACTAGGTAATTGTTACTAGATTTTGGTGAGAAAATGGCCGACAATAACATTAATAACAAATGAAAATAATTAGCACCTCATCAAATTACAATGTTGCGATTTCGTCTATGTACAAAGAACTTGCATCAAATACGTCATATAGAATGAATTTATGGCACAATATCCTCATTATTATTTAAGTCGTACAAAATTACTTTCCTACTGTAGATTAAAGCAATTGTACACATACAATACAATGTGAGCTTTAGACTACTTTAAGCTGAAACTATGACGATTTAATCCGCGCTCCGTACTTGAACCAATCGTAAGTCTAGATAAGATGAAAAAGCACCCAACGAAAACGAATACTTAAGGGAACATTTGTATATTAGAATTTTTAATTAGAAATTTGGTATTATGTCGTTTCAAATGTCCTGCAAATATTAGCGGCGACGCCCTCTACTAAATAAGTGTTAGAAAATTTTAATTTCTCGTTTCACCTCAATAACAAATTCCTTTCCGACACTACAATTTTTTTTTATATAAAAAGAATCTGGAAGCTATGTAATAAAAAATAAATAAAGAAAGGAAACTTTGTCACATCTCGAATAATAATGTTATCAATACTTATTGTCTTTCACAATAAGTGTTGACAACGTCAGGTTTACTTTGAATTAAAATTAACACAAATAAGAATAAGGAAATAATTGGGAACGTCTCGCGAAACCATCAGCAAATCGAGTTGAGATATGGTAAGAGTTTGGAATTAAACCGCCATATTTTACCTTAGGAAATATGTAGAGATATCCCCAATAACCTAACAGTTACCTTCAGTTAAAAAAACAAAATATAATTTCCTTAGTAACTGTAGTATTTAAATTTTTCCAATTCAATCTAAATGACGTACTTCATACATAAATAACAATTGACTTAAAATTTCGACATTATCTTCTTGTACCTTATATAACCTTGCAGATCATAACAAATTATCCAAATCTTTTTTATCTGTTCGCACGGTATTTATGAGATACAAAGCGCACAAATACACATTAGATGCATATAACTCAACACCGTACGTATTATACTATAAGTTATAAAAGCTGCCAGTTCTACAATGCGTTCAGCAAGTTCGCCCATTCTCGTTTAAAAATTTTTTTGATGATTATGTTGGCAATATACCGAACAACGAACACCACACAACGAAAACGATACGATCGAAATGATGGATAATGCAAGGGCAATACGGATCATGATCGAGTTTTTTTTTTGGGAGCGTTTGGGCTTGTTTCAATAAACAATGTGATGACCTCCACCAATGAAGATGAACTGATGTACTTATACTGGAAAAGATAAAAACAATGGATTAGTGAATATGTTACTTAAGACATTCTCCTCTAATACGAAAATTGAATTGTTAATACAACGTATCTATCTGCATCGAAAGATAATATAAAGCTACAACGATAACACTAACTGCTTCTGTTCTACACTAATTTAAAGATAAAAATGTAATTGTGATGCGTGAAAACTATCTTTAATACAATACAGGGATAATATGTGCGATATTTGTGCGGGAAAGTACCACGGTACATTAAGAGTAGCTTAGTAGATAAAACATTGGTTAGTTGATTTTAAACACGTTAACTAACTCTAAATGTAATACTTAATTTAAATTGTTATTTATACGTAACATACACTCGGCTAACATTAAAAACTGTAACACATACATGTATAAAAGAATATATACCATAACTACACTAACATACAGAAAAAATCATACGACCAGCTATGTATATACAAACAATGTTTCTTCATTTTTATATTTTAATGAATGTGATGGGTACTGAACTCTTGCAAATTTTCTTATTTTTAATGTTTCAACGAAAGATCATTTATACATAATAACGTTTACTTATTTACATAAAATCCGTGCGGAAAGGATTTAAATTACTTTTTCAATCGGAATTTCCGTATAATCTATCATTGTTAAATTTAGCACCTTTTTAACGAGTTCAGAGCTACCACCACTGGCTCGAAAACTGGCATACTTCATAAGCAGTATTGCCAGCACATATTGTTTACAACGGCATCTTTTTAGTACGCTTACAAAAAATATTCTGCTGTCCTATTGAAATGCGAAATTCTTTTATTTATTTCATGAATTTTTACAATAAACAGTGCATATTATAATGTTACCAATAGACTGAATTTACAATTGCCAATTTTCCTAAATTCAAATATATTTATGGAATTTTCGAAATGTTTGATTCTATTGCACGTAGATGTGAATTAAAAAATAGTATAATATACAGATATTTCACGAAACTCATTTTAACGATGTTACTAGAAACGCTAGTTATAGCGTCCGGTCTAAAATATTCTCATCTATTTCCATTCACAATTATAAAAACTTCTAAATAATTAGTTTCTTGAAATACCCTGTATATATTTCTAACACACTACATAAAGGCAAGCGAAATACCAGAATTTCGAATTTTTTAAATACACGGATAATGTAAGTTCTGCAAATTCTTGCAATTTTAGCAAAAAAAAAAAAAAATTCTTATTTGATCAAATCTCATTAGATTTATTCTAATGGTCTTATTGGCCAAAATTATAATTATATGTACATCGAAAGGGTAAATGTTAGATCCTACAACAAAACGCAAACTGTATTGATTTTACGTCTGTGCCCTTGGTGCATAACTGTTTTTGCATAGAACGACTTCATTAAAACTCGCATACATATACACATATATACGTCATGGTAACTTGTTTTTTCGAGCACGATTTTCGGCAGCTAAATCTCCCACTTTTCTGCATATTGCAGGAAAAAATAAAAACGTATTCGATCCGTATATCAATAATTTTCTATATTACATACGCTAGATTTTTAAAAACAAAACAAAAAGAACTAAACTTAATTATTAAAAATAGCCTTTTCTGTATTTTTGCATACTTTCTTGAAGCCAAAGGAAATCATAGCATACTCATACAATCTGTTATACATTCTTTTTTTTAACTATGTACAAATAAAAAAGTAGTAACCAAACAACATACAAGGTCTCTCTTGCTCTCGACAAGTAACCCGAATTAATTAAAAGTGTTACCTTGATCAAAACAACTAGGATTGATGATGTTCATTAATTCGTTTTCACTCATCGTAGCTAGAGATTGAGGTATCATCCTGTCCTCGTTCTTCTTATCCTGTGGAGTTTGATAATCCTTCTCCTTGCTTGTCATCACCGCGGTCACATTACTGTTCGTCGTCGTGGAATATTGAGAGATAAAACTGTTCTCAGATTGAATCTGTATCAATGGTTGAGCAGCTAATATATTGGTATTGGTCTGCGTGGTCAAGATATTCGTCAATTTCTTCTGGGTTTCCAGCAAATCGACGGTGGCGTTGAAGATAATCGCTTTCTCGGGTTCTGTAACGCCCATCGTAGTAAGAGGATTCGTAATCGGTAACGGTCGTTGCATCCCCGTCAACTGCTCGGGCGGAAGATGAGGTTGCTGCGGATTCGGCGAAAGATGAGGCGACGTTTGAGTTGTTACCGGAGGTAGTAGATTCATGTTGTTCGATGCGGTGTGCTGCGACGGCAACAAAGGACCTTCGACGGATTGCGTCGGATGACAAAGCGTATTTAGATTTCCCGGCAATAGATTTTCCTGCGTCATAGCTGCAGAATTTCGGCACATCAACGTTGGCGAGATCTGCGAGTTCAAGATAATCTCGGGCGAAATGTTCGGCGAAGCGGCTGCCGCGGTTTGCGGTAGGGTAGGCGACGTTAGATTGGTATTGATCACCGGCGGAACGATTAGTGGATTTTGAGCGTTAAGCATCACGTCTTGGCTGGTCAACATCATATTTGAGTTGCTCGTTGATCTCGTCAATTTACTCGACGATTGGTGCATATGTGTATCGGCAGCACAGTTGATGAGCGCGTCTAATTTCTCAGCAGTAATAGTAGTCGGTAAAACGCTACTCTCCATAGTTGTCGCGATCGTGGTTGTTATAGTTTGTTCGTTCAATTGTTCCCCGATTGCTGCGGCTTCGCTTTTAGCGACAATACTTAAGACATCCGCTTGATGTGCGTTGGGTAGAGGCCTATCGCTTACCGCGGTGCAAGGGATGTGCGTCTGCACTGGCATTACGTGCGACATCTTTTGTGCGCAGAAACTCTGCTCGCTCTTCAATAATTGATTAATCTTCATTTCGTTTTTCATTGCCAAATCGCGTACGGTATCTAATATGCCGCGATTCGAGATCATCTTGTTGGACTCCAAATTTGTCAGAAAGCTCTCGACGCTATGTCCGGATTGCGCGGGAAGCGGCAAATTGGACGCCTCCGTCACCCCGAAACTTTGCAAAGTCGCCATAGACGGCGCCGTTGTGTTCACCAAATCCGCGACAGTAGCCATCGGCAATTTCATGCGTAAATCCATGACTTTTAGATCCTCTGTCGCCGCGTTAGAAACGTCATTGTGCACGGTGCCTAGCAAACCTTGCGAGAATACCCTGTTTCCGTTAGAAACGTTGGTGAGATGATGAACTGTTGTACTGCAAGTGGATTCGTCATTTAACGACATGTTGGAGTTAGACACGTTGACATCTAAGGAACTTTCGCAGATCGGCACTGGTCTACTGAGCGAATTGCGACGGACCATCATCTCGACGCTATTCTCGTTCACCAAGCTCAGGTTGGAGTTCTCATTGATGCTCGAATTCTGGCGTACGATATCCATCGAGTTCTCGTTGATCATCGACATGTTCGAGTCGCCCGGATGCACGTCGAGACTGCTCTCGGAAATATGACGGTAGCGACCCGAACGCAACTCACTAGGATCCAGCACGGAATTCTGACTGTTTTCGTCCATCAACTCTTGCTTCATGATGCGTAATGGCGGCGAATTGGCGTCAGATGAGGACATCGCGATATTCGTGGAGGAACGTCTTTGCGATAAAGGCACGAGACTCGTCCCGGGCGGCGGCATCATCCCGACGTCCTGTTCCTGTTTGCTCATAGGCCACATCATACCGTTTAGAAACGAGGTATTATTCGTCGATTGGGATGAAATAGATGGTTGCGGATCCACACGCACTGTAAAATACATAAAATACTCGTTAGAGATCGACTTTCCTTCGGTCATTAGCGCTTAATTACAATTGCTGCCGTCAAACCACTGTAAGAGAAAAGGGTGGACTGCCACTCAAGCCAATTTGATTGTTTTCAATTTTAATATTCCATGAGGTATTGAGATTCAAAAGAAAATCAAAAAGGAAAAGGACAAAAATATAGAAATCCATTTAATCCATTTCATTCAGTATCGACAAAGAACCAAAGTTTGATTGGCTTGATAGACATGACCCACAACGTTAACGCCCCATACGCGCAAGTACCAATCAGAACGCTTCCGTGCCATCCACTCGATTCATCTTGCGCACATCTAAGTTGTGGCCCTAACGTAAAGGATTATTAGGATTCATGATATAAGATGATATTTCAAATACTTCAGGCTAAATATTTCTTTTTCATTTATTAATAACAAAAAAAAAACAATCGAAAACTTATTCCACATAAGTAAGTTTTAATTTTTTTTCTTTCCAAAATAAATTCAAAGAATACAATCGGATAAATGTGTGTACAGTTTGTATAACGCAGAATAAGAAACCTCTCTACCACCAAAAATAAAAGGACTAATAGATAAAAAAAATACAATAACAAATACGTCATAACAGAATCGGATATTAGGGAGTCATTCTTTTCTGTATGCCGTTGCTATCAAAATATACTTTTGGTAACTTAGCAATAATTGCGTTAGTTATATTGAGAATTAGTGCAATAGCCAATTTGATTGCCGATGATTCTCAAAAATAAATTATTTTCAAAAAAATCCTTAGTTGTTTTGCTCTATTTTGTTTCAGTGCAGAGTTTATAAAAGAATTAAAAGCCAATTTAATAAAATGATCGATATTTAAGACAACCAAGTTTCTTTAGATTAAAAATAATTTATCTATTGTAGTTATTAACCGATTAATTAACACCTGAAAAAAATTTCCAATTGCAATGACAAGTTTGAAGCAGTAGCAGACATAGTTTAGTACAAAAGTGCTTTAATAATTCGTTGATGTTTTATACAAAAAAAAAAGAGGAAAATAATAATGTAAAATAGAATAAAAGCAGCGTACATGACCGTACAAAACAATTAAAACTGCTAAAATACGTACACTAAACAAAATGTTTTAAAATCTCGTAAAAAAGAATTGTTATGATTAAAACATGGATGTTGATAATACAGTGAGTCCACTTAATGCGTAAAAATGCGATAATTCCCTTCTTTAACAATTTAAAGAGGTTTTCAAACAAAAAATTTCGGAAGCAACCGCTGCATAAAGTAAAATTATATAGGAGTATACAAATATTTAGTTTCGGCGGCGCACGATACAAATTTAGATTTTTACCACCCTGTATATTATACGATTTTTAGATGCCTCTCTTCAATTCATATCAACTCTCATCAATATTCCTTGCACCTATTTACCCTTAGTTTTTGAAATAATTGACATGCGTTAAAATTTCTTTTAATGAAATATCGCTGTTTCTTTAACGCCTGATATCTTAAACGCCTTGCACGCTAGGGTGGTAGTTCAAATGTTATTCAATTGAGTATTTCTTGGAGTTTCAGGCAATAGATCAAAACATTTTTTTACACCAACTGAAGTCTACAATATGGTTTTCGAAATCGTTGCAATGTTCGCTATTTCAATTTCTTTAAATGGAACAGCCTTTTTTTTAACATTTCGTATCCCTAAAATGTTTCTTTAAAAAAGTAAATATATAACTGTGTAAATAAAGGTTTGCGCTTGAAAACGAATTAGTATCACTAAAAGTACTTTCACATATGCATAAAACATCAACATCTAGTTGCTGATATATACAAAAATTCTATTACGTTTACTATAACAATTTGACCACCAAGAAGAATTACATAAATGACTCCCTAAACAAAAATAAACTTGTGCAAAAAATTCCACCACCATGTACATTCGTTCGATAAAAAAAAAAAAATAAGACAAAAAAATAGTAAATTTCGAGTGAGAATTAGAAAACCAAAACTTTGTAGGAATATTCTATCTGTTGTAATAGCCTGAAATAGTTTTAGAACGGATATGCAGTAGCAACACAGCGTTAGGCGAACATTAATTTATAAGTGATGCTCGTGAAATGTGCGTCTTAACTCCTACATATATAGTGAGACGGGTGAATTCTCGAGGCTGTCGACAGGTGAGAAAACTATGTAATGGACGGTGGCGATTAAACGAAAGAAAAAGGTCGTGCAAAGATGCAGAGCAAGTTTAGTTTAACATAATAAATATGGAATTAAAAAAAATATATAAGGGCTGGATGAAGAAATTTGGTCCAATATCTCGCAATTCCCTTAATGATTAGTATGCTAATAGGTTGATGCTATTAACGCATCTTCAGACAAAAAGAAATCGTTGTTTTTCTCGATTTCTTTCTGCCTGAAGATGTGTTAGTAACACGAAACCGGTAACAAATTTTAATTAATAAAGGAATCGTGAGGTATCAGATATATTTTCTTCGTTCAACCTTCGCAAATCTCCTCGTACAAAGTCAACACGGAGAAAATAATTAAAAACAAACAAAAAAAATTACAAGTTAGGAAATTCCCTAAACCGGCTCTGTATAATCGTGTAGGTCCAGAAGCGCCATCTATGGGAGAAAAATGAACGCAACAGTCTCTAAGCAGCACTCTTGAATACGTGAAAATAGTCATGCAGGTGCCAATAAATAATCTAAAATTAATAAGATATCCATAAATCTCTTCATTTCGTATGCATATTCATTATTTTAATTGTTCTAAAAATTTGGTCGTTTGTTTTGACTATTTTCATATTACAAAAAAAAATTCATCCTTGAATAAAGTAACTCCTTTCACATTTATGAGAGTGAACATAATGGTGTGGTGCGTGACATTTACAGGTAAACTTAATTTAAAACGATAAAATTGATTTCTTTCGGGTTGTTTTTTCGTAATACCGAATAATACGTAGAATATTGAAAAAAGCAAATTTGCAATAAGATAAAACAGTGAAATTTGTACAGGACAACCATGAATAACTTTCGGAACTTATCCACAATCAACAGAATAACAAAGACAAAGAAATCGTCATCGGGAAATTAAACGGAATTGTATGATTTGGATAACTGCTTCTTCAAAATTATAAATGATTGTCCATACGGGCGTCACTGTATTTTTTTCCAAACGACAGAAAATCACCTTATAAACTTGTCAGTATGAGATATCCTTCTTAACATAGTAATCTTGTTGCCATGTGACAATATGTGTTGCAGATGTGTATAAAAATGACGAATTCATGCCAAGCCTGTTCACTCAGTGTTGCCAGATTAGAAAATGAGAAATTCATGAATTTGTTTCCAAAGAAATCTTGAAATATGGTAAAAAAATTTTTATTTTTCGGTAAAATGGATGTATTAGTTATTGTATCGAATTATGTAGCATAAAATTACTTCAAGGATGTTATTAATTTAAATAATCATCTGCTTACGATACTCCATGTTAATAAAAACTACTTAAATATCGTGAATGGGTACAAAAACACGAAGATTCAACATGAAGATGGCGCTATTATTCAAAAATAATCTAGTAATTTAATTATGCATGCCTTGAAAAATACTTTTGAAAATTTCAGCACTGTTACACCCTCAGTTGTTGTTGAACAATCGTTTGTGTCAGTCGGTGTTAATGTTCAAGCCATCATTAAATTCCTGTAATGCGTCTACCCAAATTAAAGCCAAGATTAACGCTGTTTACAGGGCTTTGTATCATTATTTACTACAGTGAAATTTTGGGTAGCGTGGTCGTACCTTGATTGACGATGAACTATCAATCAATCGACGATTACAACCGCTACTGATAACATAGGAAAAGTACACCGAATGATGCTAGTCGACCGCCGAATTGAAGTAACATTTGTTATATATTGACTGAAAACTTAGGCATGAAAAAGCTAACTGCACACTGGATGCCGCGCTTGCTTGTCCAAGACCAAAAACGCATTCGAATGAACATCTCCAAAGCTCTGTTCAAGCAGTTTAAGCAAGTTATGTTGGCATTCTGGGGACGATTAACAACTGTAGATGCAACCTTAATACACCAGAGCACTCTTAAAGCCAAACCACAGTCCAAAACAGTGGATGGCTTCTAGTAAAACTCAAGAATGTTTCATCTTTCGTGAAAATGAAAGCGACTGTTTTTAGGGATAGTGTGTATAAATGTGTTAATCGACTAGCTTGAAAAAAGAACAACAATAACTAGAGCATACTACGCATTATTACTGAAGACCGCGACCATCGCAGTTCAAACCTACCGCCTACACATATCAATTGACAATACAATTGACCCATCCAATTTACCAGACCCAACCTGAGCGACTTATTCCTAGGCTCAAAATTTTGCTCGGAGGACAGAGATTTCCACCGAATGAGAAAATCGTATTCGTTTGTTTTGAAGAACAATACATCAATTACTACAAAAGAAAATTGCTTCTGTATTAGGCTAGAAAACGTTCAAACTACCCTCGCAACAAACGCTTTACCACACTAGCACATGACACCAAACAAAACTAATATCAACAGCGGTATTCTTGGAAATTAAGCAAAGATTGGGTACTAGATCTATAAAAAAAAAATACTATTTTTGGGGTTCAACGTGAAATAATTTTTGAAGATTCGGACATCAAATCCATAAAAAACATGAATATTTGTGTTTCTTTCAAAATTTATAATGTCCAACAGGTTAAATCGTATTTCCGCGATAACTAAAAGCAAAATATAAGCGATTAAGAAAAGATTACAAGGTGATTTATCTGTTTGAAGACGTCATCATAAAAATGCTGCCGTTCTCTTCATCTAAATTATATAATAATAAAGTATGCACAGCGACAATCGTAGAGAGGGTTCTTAGCTAAAAAAAAAAATAAATAAAAATCAAGGATCGACGATTTGTATGGATCGTTTATGGTAAAAGGATAAAGATAACCTAACTGCATTCACAAACGCAATCGTCCATCCTTCACACACGCCTTGCGCAAACGCTGTCGGTCTTTAGCTCAAGGTCAATGTCGTCGTCGGTATCCCTGTAAGAGAAAGAAAACTCTCCGATTGACCACGGCCTATCAAAAAAGAGAAAACATCTGGAAGAGACGGTGCTTTAGCATTTGCATTAAAAAGTGTTTTTGTCTAAAAAAAATCGAGAATTTCTTTCTGGAGAGTAAGAGAATCTATCCGCAGCATTCTTTGTATAATCATTATGTAACTAAACTATCTCCTATCGCATCTGTATATATTACCATTACTCAATATCATTAAACACGTAACACAGCACATAATAATGTGTAAACTAGTTAAATAAAGAAAATCATATTATACTAAGGTATAATATTTATATAAGATAAAAAAAGGAAGGTGAAAAAATGTGTTGCTCATCATGAAACAGTAACAATAAAAAATAAAAAAAAACAACAAAACGGATGAGTATCAAAAAAATACGCACATACAACATAGATGACGAGTCAAGTTAAAGCTTTTGTTTTGAAGAGAAAAACTTATAAATCTAATTAGGTAGATATGTGTATAATATGAATAAATATATAAAAATAAATAGCAATTATGTAGTCATGAATTAAAAATGTGGACGCTTGTGTTTTGTTGTGTTAAGCTAAGTAGTGTGTAATTAGGAGGTAGTAGATGTATGGTTTGTTGTTTCAGATCCTTTTTTTTTTTCTATATGCGGAAGGGGTTAAAATGTTAAATTAACGGCTACAATTCAGTTCCGGCTATATCTCGTATTTAATTTATTATCGCAAAGCTTCAAAAAGATTCCAAGGCGCTTTCAATATTTGTTACTTGGGCGTGTTGAACTATAATTATAACACAGCTTTTTATTTGAAGGTAATTTTATATAATAATTGTTTACAGGATTCACCGTTATGGATTTTTAAACAGGAATAATAGTTTAATTTCGTATCGTTTAAAGCGTATTCGTACAAAATTGTCATTAAGATCATTGAAACCGTTACTAAAACATTTCACGAGATTATCTCACGCCCATTTTTTATTTTTCTTCCGGCAATTTTCAATTCCAAGATCGAAAAAGAACGTTTACGTAATGCAATAACACTTTAAGATTACTCAACAATAATCTTGTTACATGAGAGCAAGTTATAAATTATCACATTCTTTGAAATAAATTAAACAAAAAAGTACCTCAATCTCATCTACGTTTCTTGTTTATATGTGTTAAGGTTAAATTAGATATCAGCAGTAGAAGTAAAGATAAATGTGTGTGTATGTGTGTACTTCTGGGTGTAATATGTAGGTGTATGTGTATGTGATGTGTGTCGACGTGTAAATTGTAAATGTTTAAAATATGAAGTGTGTTTGTTTTTTTTTAAGTACCCGTGATGCAAGAGAACCTGAATGACGCGGACTTCGCCGAAGGTTAGGCCCCGCAGGCTGAGAGAAGACGTCGGCACGCTGCACCTCTGCGTATACAGAGCCTGTATGCTGTATGAGACAAAGTGGAAAGCAAACGCAATTGAGAAAGTTCATATACTTTGTATCTCATACATTTTAAAATTAAAAACAAAAAAAAAATAAAAAAATAGGAGGCGGTCGCCGAAAAAGTTTTTTTTCGAGACTGCCTTGAAATTTGTAAAATTTTTTGATCAACTGCACTAATTTGCTTGTTCTTCCATATTATGATCATCAACTACAGCAAGTATATAATTCTGTCTCATAACAAATGAATTGTAGGAAAGAGTCGATCTTAGAAACAAAATGAGGTTGTTTAATCTAGCATTCACTAAATAACTCTATTCTTAGAAAAAAATTGATAATTAAAACAATGCTTTTGAAGAGTTATTCAAGTATAGAAAACTGTGAATTAGAAAGAATTAAGAAAACGGCAATAGATCCCTCGGTCAAGTTCCTAATACAACAAAATAAAACTAAACGAGATACAATGACATGATTACATAGTGCGATAGAAGTATTCCAGATTAAAAACTAGTTTCAAAATGAAAATAAATAATTCAACTCTGTAATCACTTGATGTCAAATAGAAAATGTACTAACAATCATAAATATTTAGTATACAGGAGGATGATAATAAACCTTACGCATTTTAGTGAGTGATAGTGAAGATGATTCTTATTTTCATCAATGAGTTAAGTGCTGGATCCGAAGGATTTGAACATTTAGAAGAGATAATGAAGGCATTTACGTGCAATAGCACATAAGTACAGGGCGTAAAATTAAAAGACAAATGGATAATGAATTAAGTAAATTGTGCTTGACATACATTACCACAACCTTTCGTGTAGATATGGCTTATGTGCCTCAGTTGCCTGTAACAACGGACTGTAATGGAACTTTACATTCCTGGAGACGTAAAATTAACAATGAGTGTCCTAGCGATACATAGAAAAAATTGATAACATGAATATCTTTGACAATTACGTAAATGTATAAGCCCAAATTTCAAGTGTTTTCGTAAAAATTATGAGTTTTTCAATATTTTAAGTTAGTAGTAGGAAGAAAATTGTACACCACTCGGGATGTAAGTTCTTTGATGGTCTCGGATGTATTGCTGATCTGTTTTTTCCAGCGATTACAGATGTGTGATTTTTAAAAACGTGTGAATAATACCAATGTTGTCAAACCTACGTTTCGTTCAGATGGTTTCTCAGAATGTAAGATGTATGATGAGTAATTCAATGTTAAAACATCAAAACGTATACGCAACATTTCAACGACTACCTTAGCCCTGTTATAAAGGCGAGATGTTGTAGATACTACAAACATAGATATTTTATTTATTTACAGTATGACAATTACGACTATACTTATCGATCGAGCAGTAGAGAATTTATTGTAATGTTAAATAAACATCTTTGCAAAAAAAAAACAGGTACAAAACTGTCTCCTTGACATTTAATTTGATACTTTGGAGATAATAAATATGAAAACAGTAATAAATAAAAATATGTGAAATATGAAGCCTCGCTCATATCTAGTCACTAACTATAGCTTTAAACATCTGGAATATGTTATATTCAGTAGATATAACCAATCAATTAATGATTTGAATTCCACTTAAAAAAACAAAATTATATAACTTGCCTTAATACACAGCAATTATTAGATGCTTTTTAAAAAAGAAAACTAAGATCAAAAAATTTTACAAGTACATAATCATCAAAGATCAAAATGTAGCTTTGGTTTTGTATATTATATATATATATATTAATATAACAAAATTTTCATATCAATCAAAATTTTCATTTACTATGAAAAAAATAAAAAACTGATAAATACAATCAATTACTTTTACAATAACAACAACAAAAAACAGAAACTTTTTACAACATATACAAGACTTGGAAATATATATGTATTGTTTTCTTTTTTTTTGGTCTTAAATAGTACATTGCATATTTTCGTTGAACAAAAATAAAAAATATACAAAATACAATAACAAATTTGTACTTCAATGATGTCACACTGAAGGCACCTATAGAGAAACACAAGAAAAAAATACAAAATCAAACTGTTTTTTTCTCATATGCCAAAGCTATATATGGTATCGAGAAATTCCATTTTACTGATAAAAATCAAAATCAAATCTATTTAACCATGATCTTGTTTGAAAAAAAAAAAAAAAGTTGACAAAAATTGCAAAAAATTATATGAAATCGTTGTGAAAAAATATTAAAAATGGAATTTCCAACAGAAATAAAACGGGGCAAATGATATGCTACGGTATCATCTATGCATTCCGGACATTCGACATTCATGCGTTCTAGTTCCTCATTCACCTTGCCTTTCACGCTAATTTCCATACACTCAACCGGCAATTCACGCTTTTAGCATACATTTGCCGCCAAAAGTTATTAAAGTGTTCGGTCGTGTAGTTGTTAAAAAAACGTTTCTGGATTGAATACTTACATTTTCGTTGAGGTTCGGGTTATAATTTTATATTATTCTAGCTACTTATTTTTGGCAAATAAAATTAAAGCAATCGTACGATTAAATAATTTAAGTAATCGAAAAAAAGGGGGGGAAGCAATAATAAACGTTTTTTTAACAATTCACGTAATGAAGAAATGTCACTTTTAAACTTTGAACTTTGTCAAAAACAATTTTTGATTGAAAAGTATCCAAATTCTGCATTAGAATCAATTGTAATAACAAATAAAAAAACACTTTGTATATAAAGTAACACTTCCTCTATTCACATTCATTTCATTAGTAATTCATGCGACTGCATGCAAAGCAGGATGGTGAAGTTAACTTAATATGAAGTTATTACTTTATATTCCATTCATATAACACACAGCCAAATTAATTTTTTTTTATTCGCTATTATAATTTTGATAATCATGAAACTTAGAAGCAAACAAAGATCTTAATGTGTATAAAATAATAACGTAAAATTAGCTTCACGTTTAAAGAAGTTGAAATAGAATCAACGCTAGCTTACCACTGGGGACTGCCCCGTTAACGGGCGTATATACAAACTGCTGAGCTTCGCTTGCTTTTCCGCTGGAGACCACGTATAACCTTACCGTAACTGGCTCAGTTATATTGGGCTGCACATAAGGAGGAATTACACAAACAAAATGTGTCTGAAATGAATAATACAGAAACATCATCTTATGCATTTGCAAGACATTATATTTTAAACATTTTACAAGTAACTCTTTAATAAGTCATAGCAATTAGTGAAAATATAACAGGTTTGTGCGGACTCGCAGTACTGAGTAACTCTAGAATTAATTATTAATTGCGAATACGTTGATCGAATCGTTCAGTTTTGGAATTCTAAGGACTGTTCGAATGCTACATAATTCGTATTCCAATCTTTAATACATCGTCTTTCAAGATTAATAGGTGCCTAGTAAAATAATTCTTCTAGCTTTATGGTGGTGAACAAGTTTTTTTGTTTAATATGCTCCAGTAACTTAATAACGGTTTAAAATGACGCTTATGATCGATTAGGCAAAGTGATCCTATTAAGTCACAGTATTTAGGTCTAGTGTAAATGTGAGACCGAACAAAATCAACCACTCTCGAAGTGAATCAGATATATAGACAGAGATAAAACAACTTAATTTGTAACATATTCTACAAATAACTGGTATTCTTATTGCGAAAGAGGCAACCATAAATAAATCTCTCGTTTGAAATAATGTATAAACATTAAACATTTAATATAGGTCAATAGAAAGTAGCTAAGACGTCAACTCGAATCTAAATACAATCTACCGTCTGTCATATATTACTGATAAGCCAGATTAAATAATTTAGATGTTAACGATAGTTAATGTATGGCAGTATATTTATGGAATTTATACGCGAAAAATATATCTAAAACGCATTACTTATCCGGCATAAAAATCATTACTTTTTTTATTAATTCGAATAATATATTGTTTATTGACCTTCATGTTCAAAGAATAAAGCCGCTCCAATAAAATTACCTGTTTATTTCACCAAAGCAAAAAATAAGTAACATTCTGTATTTTATGCTATATAAATTACTCTAAATTACTGTATTCATAATCAAGATTAACGTATTTTTATCGCTCACCTGTTGCAAATACTCTTTATCTGGAACTACGGCTGTGTCCCAGCGTACATGGTCATCTTCCATATGTTGAAAGTGAACGGTAGTATCTTTGAGGAAATTTTTGCCAAGTACGAACAGTTCCAAGCCACCGGTTGCGGGGCACGATGTCAACGACTTTTTGCAAATTTCCGGTACACCGGGTGGTTGAGCTGTAATTGAGAAATACCAAAATTTAAGCAAAAATCGAATCGAAACCTAAGAAGAAAACTTACTGCAAACTATGGGATGAGAGCACACTTGCAGCGTCTCTTGTGTGCCATCGTCATGAACGATGGTGGTCCTAAACACCATCCTACACCTAGTCGATTTCTTTTTGCTTCTGCTACCCTGCTGGTCAGGGAACCTGTGTTCCACGTCGACATTACGCTCTTTGAGGATGCCGACGCAGTCACACGTGGCGGTCATATCCTTCGCGGGATCCATGAGTAATTCTATGACTATGGTACCGTCGACCTTACGTTCCGTGCAGGGTGTCGAATTCTTACCACTCACTCGGCAGGCTTGATAGAACATGTGGGGCGTTACCTTACCCATATCCGTGCCAATGAAAACCTAGAAGACAATTTAGGCTGTTTAGAATGATACCCCCCATCCCAAATGCAGCGTTTACATGTTACCTTTCGAGAAATATTTTTAGTTGCCAAAACAAAATTTATTTTCTTTTAATTTTGATAACATTTACCAGAAAATTTTAAATTCTATTCAATAGTGAGTCAATAGTGTTTATCTACCAGCAGGACATAATATTTCTACCTTTAAAGATGTTTTAGTTCAAATTGCCAGATGTTTAGGTACTTTTAAAGGCGACATACTGTACATGTCTTATAGAAAGTCAAAACATTGCATAATTAAACTAAAAATATATCCAAAAATAATCCAAAAAAATTAAATTAATTCTGGATTCATAAATCCGCATTTCCAAAAGCGGTTTCAAAATACTACGCAGCGAAATATGTAAAGCTTTGTACTATTTACATAACCAACCCAAACAATTTCGTTCGAGTTTATTGACTTTGGATTGTGACGTAAATCGCAAGCTATTTTCACTAAACTTCGACGATTTCAAGGTAAATACGAGATGGAACGTATGGTGGTGTGGTAAAACCAGTTAATGGTCATCCGTTTACGTCTTTTCGATCATTTGTCTGTATTAATTCAAAATAATCGTTACAGCAAAACCTAATCATGATATGTAGATATTTTCAAACAACAAAAAGCTTTGAGCAACAAAACGTAAGGGCAAATTTCTTACCTGTAGAGTGACGGGTTTATTGTATCCGCTTAATTTGACCATGGGAAACCCATTGCCGCTTCTATCTTTGACAGCTCCACGGCTGCCTTCTGTTTGGTATCTTGCTCTGTGCTGTTGTTCTGGTTGACAGATTATGCTTAGTGTAATGTCGCCTGTTAGAAATAAAACATTTTTTTCATTCCAAATTTATTTTTTCCCCTCCCAAAAATTTAAAGAATTACCATATTTTGATGTGCTAGACAATTGCGTTGTGAGAGTAATAGGAGATGTCGATGAGTTTCGATCAACCAATGGTAAACACCTCGGCATAGCTCGGGCCGTTGAAGTGCTTTCCCCGTTGCTGATGCTGAGTGATGGGGCTGTACTTGAAGGGCCGGTCCTGATTAATCTGGAAACAATGTCGAAATAATTTCAATAACAATTTTCCGACGAGAAACAACTTGTTAAGTAAAAAACTTACGCCGTGGTATTCTCTTTGCAACGGCTAATGTTCTCGGGAAATCCGTAATTTTCATTAGCTTCTTCGTTTTCTAACTTGACGTCAATCCTAGGTCTTTTTGCTTCGGCCCTTTCGTCCGGCCAATGCAATCTTTCGGATAGACCCATTATATGAGGGTCCATGTGGTGATCGAATCTGGATTTCAGAGAATAATGACTGGAAATTAATTTCAATAACCAGCACCAGGAATGGTAATGTACATACATTAAAATAATAACAGTAACAAAAAGCGGAAAAGAGGACTAATTGATAACGGATTTCGATATAATTAATTAGATAAAGAAAAAAATAAACTGTAGGAACACAGCTTTCAATGTTAAGTCCTCCAAGTGACAGTGTACTTTATTTTTTCTTTACAAATGGGTAAACCAACATTATTAAATCCCACGCATATTTCATATTTATTTCGTCGAGACATTCAAACTCGTTTCAAAATATTTTAAAACTAAAGTGAAATTATTCATCCATCTGGTCCGTTTTATGGTTATCCCATAAACTATTTTTCGACGTCGTAACGTTTTCTTAATGATAGTACTTTACGTTGGCGTTTGGCATATTTCCACCAATATTATTTACGGAGTCCAACCTTTCGTTAAGCAGTTAACTGTCCTTTTCAAGGTAGCATTGGGCAATACCGATCATTGATTCAGAAAAAGAAATGACTTCAGCAACTAGTAACCGTTTTAGAACTGCTAGAGATGCCAAGAAAATTTGACTGAAAATTTGTTGTAAAAATATACAATTTTGCAAGATTTCGTAGCTGTGAGTTCCAAAATTTCTGGGTTGACATTGCACCACGTTTGCCTTAGATACGTTTGGGCAGCACATCTCGCTAATCTGTTTCTATCTAGAGCTCGCAAACTAGGTCTTACACAAATCCTCATAAATTCTCTATTTTGTAACTGTCTTCTAGCAATTAATTGATTTTGGGTTATTAAGACAACATGAAATACTTGAGACTGCCATTTACGCTTAACAATTCTGACATATTCAGCAATGAAGAGCCTCGTGCGAAATTGTCTTGCTGTGTTTTCTTCTCTTGGAGCGGTGAATCCTCACCAAGCTTAATATGTGTAAAAGAGCAATAAAGGATGCGATTGTCGAATGTCTAAAATGATCAACTAAACGATATTCTGTAACGAATATTACTGAGAAGATTAAAACTACAAATTTTCCTGTTTTATTAAAGTAGGTTACGTCTCTTGTAATATTACATTAAACTTTATAGGCGATGCCTAGAAGTTTATTACTGGTTTCGGTTTCTAAACAGAAATTTTTAGTAACATGGATATTTTTAAAAGACCTTTGTAAAAGAGGTAACTCTGAAATTTGACTAGTTACTTTCTTTGACAACCTTCATGTGCAAGTGGTATTCAAAGATTCCCGAAATATTCTGTAGGACCAATTTTAGGAATAGAAAAAACTGTGTTCCGAAAAGGGCTTAATTTTCTGAACTTACCCTAAACCACTATCATTCGAGTTATCGCAAGGATCCAAGCTAGGTCTCGCCGTGCTCCTAATCTTACCGGGGAAGTTACGGGCCATGGCGAGCCGCTTTCCGCTAGGAGGACGACCTGGCCTGCGCGCCTGTGTCCTAGGCACCATTGTGGGCGCAGTGCACATAGTCATTTTCATACTATCACCTGAAAAATTAAAAAGAAACAACATAGAATATCGACTCGATCGAGAAAAAAAAAACATGTTTGTTTTTAATCTTGTCCAGCCGAGAAGAAGCACAAGTTCAAGTAGATTTAATGAGGGAATTAAAGACCTGAGCAGAAATAACCGGTTTGAAGTGGATGGTACATCCGATGCGTCCAATACATCTCGCATTTTACAGATGAAAGGTTTCGATGTATACAAAATGTTTTATATATAACAATCGGAAACCCTTCAGATATGTTAGCAATTTCTGGAAAACACAAAGAAATTCAGCGGGTTTATTTATTTTCTAGTAACTTTCTACTCAGGGAAGAATTATTTCGCAAATGCACTGAATGATTTACAAATCAATGCTGAATTTACGTAGTCTTCAAAATATACGGTCATTTTTATTAAGTTATCTAATTTGAATTTCTAGTATGGAAGGCAAAGAATTGATTTTTGCATTCAATGAGGTCTATCTCAATGCATAAAGTAAACAAAACAATCAAAACAAATGACGTCAAATACTACCTTAAATGAATCTTTATTAGCCAAAACACGATTATTCCGATTAAAAAATTATTAGTACGATGTATTTTTAATATTGTAAAACACTTAATAATAAACGAATTTTTGGAATATCGCTCGTTATCAATTTCAATGGTCCAAACAACAAATGAATTCAGAATCAGTATGAATTCGATTATGGCAACCTACAATCGCTGCAAGTAGTAGCTTACTTCACAGAAGTTTTATAGAAAGTGTATCTTTACTCGACCGTAGTAAGTTGGAGTTAGCAAAGATTTGAAAGCAGACTTCCAAAATTTATCTAAATGATAAAGTCTGGTTTAGAAAAATTACGTTAAGAATTCCTAATCCATAAATGGCAAATTAACCAACATTTCAAAATCATAAGACATATTTCAAGATTTTTCGGGTAATCCTTTTTCAATAATGATTTAGAATTTTCTGCTAGAAATAAATGTTGAAGACGACGGTAGAAGATGGAAAAGAATAATGGAGATTACAACCGATCACAAAACAGGTATACCATAATCTCACCTTTATTTTGTGGGTTGTTTGCAATTTACAAACTATGTATTTTAAATTAAATGATTTCTAAAATGTTTTCATAGATGGACTATGTTAGTTAATAACCAAAATATTGCTTTCTTCAGCGTCTGCGCCAAAAAAGTCTAAAGACTAGAACGGTTAGAATAGATCTAGCAGGACGAAGAGTGAAGAATAGTGTACATCATTTTAGTTAGATCCCAATAATTTTTACACATTAGGCGCAAACGCCATTTTATACACAAGTATAGAAGGAAAAGTAGAAAAAGGACACCTAATTTAAACATTTTCATATTTTTAATGGATATGAATGCTTTTTCAAATTGTCAAAATACCCTGTCCAATCTAAAAAACACACAAAAAAGGAATAATATACTATCTATCGAGGCACGCACATACTACATGCCCAAGCCACTAAATACTAGACGTATCGTATGGATGCATGTAACCCAGTAAATATAAGGAACGATTAGATTAATTACCGACAGAACGCTAACAAAGCTCAATTGAAACTTCATTAATTCCCAATAACGATCGGAGACATCGACGTACGCTATGGCGTAACGATAAACTGCTAAACCTACGTATTGAGCGATAAATTCTTCAACGTACAAATGCAAATATACAAGAGTATTTTAATAGCAACGTAAAATTCCCTAAGAAGTTGTTTGTGGTGTACGTCGTCGCGTAAATATTTATGCAAACTATTGAATTGGACATTGAATTTGAAGGTCGCCATGTTTTATGCATGTAGATCACGCTCCGCGGTCAAGTTTTTAAATAAAGCAAATAATAAAATGGGTACAAAAATTATGTTGTTTTCGAGCCAAAAAAAAAAATTAAAATTCAAACAATTGTCACGGGAACTTTTTCCATTAGGTCATATGGAAATGGAGAATTGACCAGATTTTGCGTAAGCGGCGATATGTTTTGTCTTCAAGCAACCTTTGTTTTACTTGACTTGTACTAAAAATTGATTTGAAATATTTCCACCCGATGCATTGTTTTAACTGAATGCGGTTGTTTTGAAGGGCATTATTTTAAATAACCTTTTTTTATACAAAACTGGCATAATTCCTCAGCATTTGACAAAGCTTTGCATCAAGCAGTACTTTAATGTATCGATCTGTAAGAATGAGACGGAACTTCGAAGTACTCAAAAAAAAAAATGTTGCTATTATATGAATCAAATTCAGGTGTCAATCAACGCTGAATTCTATGTAATTGATGTAATACGAATTTCTCGGACTTGAATGCAAATAGAGTCCAAATGATTCGCTTTCACAATAGGCGCAAAAATTGTACTAATATGAGAGGGGGCTGACGGTATCCCTCAAATACTGCGTAATACTGACAATTGTTAATTCCTAGGTTTAATTTTAGATAAATATTTAAATTGGAAACACCATTGTAGTGCTCCAAATTATATCAAATTTGCTATTTATTTAGGAATTTAAAACATGTGATATCTTCAAATTAATTCATTTCAATTTATTATGCTTTGGTAATTTCTAGATACACGTATGAATATATTTGTTTGGCGATTTGTCTAGTGGTGCTAATCTAGTTTTTATTGGTCGCGAGGGTAGTTATTGGGGTATCGACATTCAATTATTGTCAAAGTTTGTTTTTTCTACTTTAAATAATCAATCGTCGTGATGAAGGATGATGCCACATTGTCGATGGTCTTTCCTCTCTTGTATACATACAGCATTAACTGTTCTTCAATTCTCTGTTTTCCTGTGAATACTCAATAGTTCATTTTTGCTTAGTTCCCTGCTCGTGCAAATATATCCAAGTTCCATCACCATGTTGTGTATGAATTTTGAAGTTTCTCTGTCGAATTTTTTAAGCATTTCCTTGCAACAAGGTTTTTTTTGAATAAAATTAGACGAAATCCATCGGCAACGAATCTACTCCGATATAGCTAAGGATGCCCCTGTCTTACGGTAAGTTAAGAGACCGATCCTCTTCTCCAATTATGTTATGTTATTTGAATTACGAAATTCATCACTGATGGAAACACCGCCACGACGAAATTCTGCAAATCAGTTGTAAGTAATCTTTTCTGAAACTGCTTCATTACCAACATTGAACGAAGTAATTTGAAGTATTATTGTTGTGAAATTCATGAAATTTCCATTTGTTTTCAAAATTTCTTTTTTATGTTGTTACTGCTCAAATTTTATTTAAATTCCGATAGTGCCATTTGTTGGCCGTTGGGGAAAAAATGGAACGCCATTCTCCTTATTTATCTAAATTTAAAACATTTGCTGTAAATCTATTTATTCGTCTATCTAACCATAAGGACGTTCGAAAATGCTTGAACAATATCGAACGACAGCTCAGATAACCTGATCTCGACAAATTTCAAACATTTGACTATGAGAAATGTCGTCAACGAGAAATGTTTGCTTGTTGTGTAATATTTAGTTTCCTCATAAAGATATCACTACTAGGCGCGATTGTAAAGTCTACTGTTTTAGTCCTTCTACAAACTATTTGATCCAAGCCCACCCAACGAATCTATCTTATATTTAGTTAAAATTTTGCAAAAAAAAAAACATTGTACACATTTTTGCCTTATCTTCACAATATTTGTGTTTTCTCAAGATTTTCAAAAATTATTTATTGCTAAACGTATCAGATAAACAGAAAAATAGAAATAGGCAAAAAAAACAAACAATTATGTCTACGCGAGAAAAACAACAAAGAAGGGAAGCGCGTACGATTTGAAGATCCACGGTTTACGTTCCAGAACGCGTCAAGTAATAGCTAGTCGAAAATAGCGTGGACTTTAAACCGTTCGCATCTCAGATTGTGGAGGTCGCATAACTCAAACCGGCAATTTGACTGAATTGAAATTGTTCCGAGATACAGTGGATGTCAAAAGTTTGCAACGAAAGCTTACTTTCTGGGAAGCATATACATAAGCAGACAAATTAAATTTACATTAAAATTAAAAGTTCACTTGCCTAAAAACATATAGGAGGCTTTCGGCTGTTAATAAATAGATGCACAATTTCAAATGGCAACTGAGACAAATGTCAAAGGTGCACTTCCATAATTAAAGTTAAAGTAATAAAAGATTACTGTTTGAAGGCGTTTAAGAAAGGTTCTAGAACTTCTCTCCAGATTCTGAAAAAATACATAAAAGCCGCTTATGGTTACGTTTATTTCTCGCAACAATCATGATGATATTTAAAAACCTTGATTTATTGATGATATTTGACGTATATTTCTGTTTCATCAATTTAAAAATCATTAATAAACATATTCTCATTGCGAGGCCAATTCCATTACATGATATTGTAGAATCTATTGTGATTTGTTTCCAATCGCGTAACCACCTGTAACTTTCACATTTCCATAAGTTTATCGATCAATCGCCGGCGTTCTTTCCTCGGCACAAACATGACCTACGTCAAAGACAGCCTAGTGTCTGCGCGCTGTTAGTGCCAGATACTATAGCCGGATAAACATGCAATCAATGCGGTGGTGGCAGCGGCATGTATTTATATCTGACAAACCAGAAAAAACAATCCCTATAATGCGCGCGACGCATAACCCGTAAGTGAAGCGAATCTATTAATAAAAATCTGTTTAAGTCAAGTCGCGTATTTACCGTATGCATGTGTGTAGTATATCTATATATATCTCGCCGTGTATATCTAATATCTTATGTAGATTTCTCGGACCCAGTCACGCTTTTGACTCGTGCGCTCTTGCGTAGTATTTTTTTTTTATTTTTCGGCAACCAATCCGCTCTTTCTCTCTCTCCAACAGGCTAGCGCTTACTCACTCCTTGTATAGTAACATTCTAAATGTAAATAATCGTTATTTGATGATAATTTGATGTTTCAATATGGATGAGATTGGTATGCGTGGTAAAAACGTATTTTTCAACAATGATGTTTTACGAACGCCTTGACAATTGCATGCATGCTTTGTTTCGGTCTTTAAGAAACAGTTGTAAACGAAAATAGCAATACTTGTTGCTTACTCACGCGTTGAATCAAGTTCATAGTCCTAGTGAACATGTGAAACCCGGCAAACCATCCGAAATCTTTTATTTATTATAATCTTAACCCAGGATCAATTGCGATATGGTGGAATCAACCGTAGATTTTAACAATTTGGGATAACTATGTAAATGCAAATAATTATAGCTAAGTTGAGCTTTTAAGAATGCTTCGGATATTGCTGTTTCTTTTACGTTTGTTTAGAGACAGACCAAAGAGCAATACGAGCCGCATCAACTACTAAGAAAATCATCATTTCATTCATTAACAAGGAGAGTTGGGAAAACGGGCCAAAGTCCACGAGTCTATTATACACGTGTGAGTAATGTACAAAGCGTCATTGTTGTTATTCGATTTGCATTTGTTTTCAAGTTATAGCGTAATTACAAATAAACAAATCAGCATGGTAATAAAATGATCTGCCGGTTGAAGGTGCTGCATACTCTTTACGTCCATATGCAAGCCTTATTCTTGGAGTGTACTCCTTATAAAATAACCAAATAAGCATCAATTCTTCAGAAGCTTATCGTTAGGTCTTCTTTTACTGTAGTATTTCCATTATAGAAGGTTGCCGCAGTTCGTGTACTGTACTTTATGAATGTCCAACTCTCTATCGGATTCATCAATTTGTAGATTAACACGCCCATCTATATGTAACTAGGTTACATCTGGTCGGTAAGCTTCACTTTTAACTAACTAGTACGTTTAGTGTGCTGTAATTGCTATTCATGGCACAAGTCAAAAAATAAATTAATGGTAGGTCTTGTGTACAGCTCATTACAACATTTTTTTTAATCATTTTACTCCCGGACGTACGTCTCTGACAATCTTGAGATCATGCTCAGCGTGTCAAGCTACATTGATAATACTGGACAACAAAGCATTATCGTCCCTCATTGTTAATTTTGTTTTCGAGAATATTTTGAATATCTTGTGAGTGCTTCGGGAAAGCAGTTTTTGTAAGTGACTGAAAATATCTTTCAAATTAAATAATCCTGTATCTTATTAGAACTCTATTAGAAGGAAATAAACAAGTTAAGGAAACATTAGCGCGATTTTTAGTCTAGTTTATCAATGTTTATTAGCTACTATTTTTTGCTTATTCATACGAAACGGTATGACCTCTTAGTCCCAACGTGCAGTACAACTTTGAACTTAGCGATAGCCTCAAAGCTTCTTAAATATACATTCGTATGTTATTAATTCAAACAAAACAAAACATTCCTTTGTTATAAATACATTTATTTGCACACTTATGGGTAGAGTTTACGTAAATCTATACATTCCATACAGGGTCCGTCTAAAAATTATTGTAAAATTTTTACGGAGAGTAAAATTATATAAAACAATTTTTCTCAATGCTAATTAACACTAAACAACGTGGATTTCTATAGCTTCTCAGATATCTCTACCATAATAAAATCTAGTGGCCGGTTTCCAGCATGTGCTCGGACAATGCAGAATCAAATATTCGCGGCACTCTACTGCAACGAGCGCCTTTCGCTAATAGACGGCTTTGTTTCCCCGATATCTACACTATCACAAGAACAAGAGATCCGCTAAACACCCTGGATACGTACGAGGGAGGTTTTGTCTTCGACAGTCGTTAATAAACCGGAGATTTTTGCATTAGGCTGTAAATGAATATTTTATGGTTTTCCTCTGTTTATCTCATAAGAAATCGAATTAACCTGAATTTTTCGATTTAACCAACTTCGTACGACGAATAGGAACGAAGATTGCCAACGTGGGCCTATTAATTTGGATCAGCCTGTATGAATAGTCTAGTTAAACAAGTATAAGGTTGTAAATTAATTGCACAACCAACCTGTATATTAAGATTACGTATACAACAATATTTAAATTAGATATTAGCGTCGATTACGAAATTAAACATAAACATTATTAAATTACTAATTATAAGTTAAACAAATATAAATAAGCCTACTGCGATATAAAGTGCTAATAATATTATTAGTATTACTCAACCAGAATTTGCACGTATGAACGTTCTTCAATAAGTATGAGGGCGAATAATACAATAGCTCTGAATTGTCAACTAACACTTGTACCATTTGTAAAGAGAGCATATTTTTGAAATTCTTACCGACCATTTTATCGGAACATGGCTGCGATAAATAATACAATTAGAGAAAAAAAGGTGGCAACTATCGATGAAACCTACATAAAAATGTTATTAAATATTAATTAAAAAACCATTCAAGTGGAACCGATAACGTAAAATTACATTTCAAATTAACAAGGGCTCGATGTCTAATTGACGTAAATGGTAGTAGAAGTAGGTACAATGAACTTGAAAAAGAAAAGCCATATGCATCAAGCGTGGAGTGTTTCAAGATTAACGTGGATAATTTTCGTGATTCGCATGATTTATTGCTGCTGGTTATCTAATCATTAAATTATTCGAGAGGAATGCAGTGCAACAATTTAAGAATACGTATTACAAATTTGCTACACCTGAAAATGGCAGCAATTAATCCTCTGAGGTAATTTATTTTAAACGTTGAATGCGCCCCCTATGCTGTTTTTAAACCAGCAACAATGTTTTTAAACGTAAATATTATTTTCCTAATATTACTCGATAACAGTATGGGGATGAGCTACAGGCCACACAGTCTCTACCAGTACTTGAAGAACGAACTTGTTTAGGATATTCCTCGAGACGTGGAGAATGTTCAACCACATCTCTTGCGAGAGACCTATCATCTTCAGCATCGGATTCACTGGCATGTGGCAGGTCGTCGACTTTGGTGATGTTATTGCATGTCTAAGGCAGGTAGTGAAACACGCAATACGACCCATAAGAACTCCACATTTTGTGCAGACTTTGCGGCAAATACAATGATAGACATTCTTTCGACATGTGTGACGAGAGCGAAGAAAAAAAATCGATATTTCGATGATGAGAATGAAGAAAGCAACAACAAGCAATAATACAACATCCCCATGACACGACGAGGAACGAAGTTTTAAGGAAAACGAAAAATTGATACACTTTCTTCAAAATATGGAGAGAGCTGTCAGCTAGGATTTTAACTACCATGATCTTTTTGGCAGTGAGTTGTTTGGTCTGTGAACATTCACAGAAGTAGATTTCTCGAATATATTGAACTCACATAGAAAGATACTAAACAGCATCAAATTCAAAAAGCACTTTCTCATTTGTCAGCCTATTACGTCAATGACAATAAATAATGAGCTATCTTAAGTTGATCACTGAATCATGTTGTACAAAACAATTTATACGACATTCCTAGAAGTCTATTCATGAAACAATCGTAAAAAGCATTAGCGTCACACCAAGTGATAACGTTCTTACTACTTGTCTCCTAATGTCCAATGCAATCTTGGAGATCTTATCTAAAGGCGCACAAAAAATGGGATTTACATTATCATGTTTGGTCCTCAAAAATAATTTGACCTTGGTAGATTGTTATCACTGATAAAATTCGAATTACTCCGCTAAGATAAGAATAGTAGAACATGTTGTATACGAATTGTTAATTAAAATATTAGATAAGGTAGAAACGTTTTCTCCAAAATTCTACGTTCCAGTACATTAAATTGGCTCGTATTAAAAGAAGATAAAATATTCATTCACGTAATTAGTACATTAGCGATGATTTTATTTACATCTAAATTGTATTTGCCACATAATTAGCAAGATTATCTCTTCTACGAATGGTCAAAATCTACGCCGATAGTTTTATTTAACTGATGCCTGAGCAGTTTGATTAGTCGTGGCTAATCAGGAACTTCAATTTTCAAAACATTAGCACCATTTCCAAACAATTATTATACGCGAAGAGGATGTTAGAATTAGCATAGCAGGTGATTTTTTTACAACAAAAATACAAATTATCTCATCATGAAGTAGTGGCTGATACGGGACGCCAGAGAGATCGAAAGGTGCCTGCAACATCCCACGATATTGCAAGATTCGGTTCCTATATGAAGAAGATTCATGAATGCACATTCCTGCATAAAACGTGTGAAACTATTTACTATTTAAGGACTCCATATCGCTAGAAAGATATTCGTGAATATTGCAACTATGAGCTGACAACCACGATAGCCAGGTACAAGCCTTGTCAGATGGACTAAAACGATCGAACGAAGACGCCACGTACCTAATTCTATGAATCTTGAGGAATTTGACCAAGTATTAAGCAATAATATCTTCTTGAACCATCTTCTTTTGCGTAACCACGATACTCATATCAGGAACTTAAATCAAATTTCAATACAAAGGAAAGTAAATTAGAGAATATGAATGATATAGATGAGTGCCAAGAATAGTAGTCTCAATTGAATGAGAATATGAATTTACCAAAGATATAATAATTAATGTGTATAAAGAGAAACTTAACATAGAAACCACAACTTCCGATATAGTTTGCTTTAACCGTCTACCATATAACGAAGGTCCGTATAAACCAATTATTGTGAAATTTTGCAGATCAGTTTACCTTTATGGTGCAAATCTTTTACAAAACGACTTGATAAATAGAAGATTCTAGGATTAAGGAGCCAATTTATTTTTTTTTCTTGAGATATTAGGAAACTTTCTAAGCCTGAATTTGTTGCGTAGAAAGTTGATACATGTCGCCGCATATTCACATAATGTGAACAAAATTAATGAACATTTTATTGACTCGATTCCTACGGCTGGTGAAATATCAACAATAGTTGATAGTTCCGTTGTCTGTCTTCTAACATAATATAATACAACTTCTCAAATGTCAGTTTTCTTGAAAATTTTAAAGACCTCCAGTCAATTAGTATCTGGTTAGGCCAAAAATTATGGAACAGGTGATATTTATGCAAATATCTAATTGTCAACAATTGATTCCACAAACGCAATCTGGATTTAGACGTAGGTCTGGGTGCAAGACTGCTCTTCTGGATGTAACGCATAACATTTCAACGCCTGTTAATGATGAATATCACAGAATTGCATTTTGCGAAAGCATTTAACACCGTTCAACATATTTCACATTATTATCTCTTTCTGTTATTTTTTCTGATTTTCTAATTTGTCAGACCCTAATTGAAATCATTATAGTATCACCTATCATATAAAAGTTCGAACAAATAAAAGATATTAATGAGAAGTTTTACTTCCAAGGGTTTATAATAGAAACGGATTTTATAACTGAGGGTAATCTCTTTTGGATTTTACCATTTAAAACATTCTGCCAGCCTCTTTAGGAACTCCTCTAGATTGATTCTGATGTTTTTCGCCATATTTACAGCAGAGACAGCAGTCCCTCCAAGTTTCGGTTAACCCATATCCAACATAAGGCGTAAAGGGTAAAGGGTACCAAAAGTATGCACACCGCGTTTAGGATATTACGCTACCCTCTCTATCGGACACATCGAGCGGCAGTGCTCAATTGGTTGCATACACTTTCAACTGAGCGATCACTCATTCAAGTAGCTGCACCTCCAGGCGTGCTGGACTGCAGCATTTGGGTAGCGTTCCGAATGCTGCTGGCCTATATCCAACCTGCCTGTAGATCTACGTTTCTTTACGGCCTTATGTTACTTTACGGCCAAGGTGGACCCTTTACCAAAGTCAATTTGCTGATTCTTCTTATTATTATTATCACCCTTTTAAATCTAGAGCCTGTTTCGCATTCCTTCATTATCTTCTATTTGGTTCTTTCTGTCTACACTCTCTTTCAATGTATAATTGTTGGTAAGGTTCGTTAAATCTTCATCGTTGTTGAAAATTTGACTTCTGGGGGCTTGGGTAATGAACTAATAGGCTTTAGTAATGAACAACTTTGATAATACAACCATTCTTCTTTAAAACTTGTGTGAACAAAATGGTTCTAGAAGCACCTGTTTATACATAAAGTATTTCTGGGGACAAATGTTTCATCAGTTTTGACCATTATAATTAAACAATGTAATCACTTACCACCCTCATAGAACCAGATACAACATACATACTTTACTCTAATTCTAAGTTAAATTCTAATAACCTTTAAACAGATTTCACTTGATTGTAGATCACCCGGTGTATTATATTGATTTTTTAAAATTATAAACAAATTATTAATAAATGACATGCACAATCTAATTAGCAAAGCGATAAATGAGTAATCAGAAGATATTGAGAAATGTAAATTATAATGATTGATTTTTCAATTGATCAAGTGAATTATGCTGAAAAATATTTACAATTTTATCAAATATTTTGTAACTGCAAAAAAAACATTTAAAACATACATGCCAAACTCTTATCGATTGATAAAACAATACACAGAAGCCAATATAACCAAGCCATGATAGTTGTCTTATGTATCTAGAGTACAAATTCAAATCTCCCGCGCATTTTTGAAACCGCCATTTTGTAATTCAAACAAATAAACTTTTTTACAGCTTTTGTAACAGATAACGGGATTTTAGATCTACAGGAACTTCGCCGCTACAAAAAAAATATATATGTATATATATAAATCAGATCATATTCTCGGTCACTTTCTCTTGAAAATCATGTAATTATAATTCTAAAATCTTCAACGCTTGTTGATAATCTGTGAGAAAGAAAAACAAGCAAATAAACAAATGAAATTGAGTTAAACAGATTTCTTTGGCACGTTCTTGAAACGCAACAACCTGTTACTTCAGAGAAAGTAAGCGGAGTAGAAATGAGAGCGTAAAACTTTATGCTGAGACGCGTACAATTTTTATTTTTAATGGAATAAAGAAAGAGAAGTTTCTTACCTAATATCACAGTGTTTGGGACTTTTCTTTGTGCTCTTAGTTAAGGTATTTCGAGTAAAATTATATCACAGTCACTATAATACGAATCACAATTTATAGACTAGAAGCAGAGTACTTTTCTTTATTTAATGAATATATTTTTGAACACAGATTGATTAGTTAAGAGACAAAATATGCTCGCGATGATGATATGGGAATAACAATATTATTATTACAGTCTATTGAGTTCTACTCAACGCTGGGGAAAAAGAAATCTCAAGCTGAATGTTTAGGACCCAACAGACAGAAAGCTGTCTTTTGTTGAGTCTACGCCGCGTGGCAACTCTTCCACATCTTTGCCAATGTTAGCTGAGACGGTTTGAGAAGTCGAAAACTGATCGTCCGCTCAACATGTGAACAGGCAAACTGGTGAGCTTCACCGTGAGTTCGGCCAACTATAGCAGTGTCCTAGACCGTTACGAGATTGCGCGACAGATCCGCCAATGCCGGCGCTTCGTCCACATCCTTTCGAACGAGCGATTTCCCAAAAAATATAAAAACCAACGCCCCCTAGTGGGGCTGCGCGGTGTTAAAAGATTTTTGGGAATCGTGGAGATTTCGTTTTTAGAGACAGAATGTATTTGAATAACCAATGGTAGTATTGAAAGCTAGATGAAACCCTACTGATATTTTTTTCTTCACTTATTCTTTTGATTTTTGTTGACGAAGCAATATGAAGAATGCACATAGCCAAAACATATTTTATGGCATTAATCGATTGTTTTCTTAAATTGTAACAGTCCTTAACATTTTACACAATTCAAGTAGTTTGAAATGTATGTCTAGTCTCAAGAATATTTTCCTTGCCAAATTTTTCGGGACAAAACGTTGTAAGGTACAGTTGGCTAGATGTCTACCAAATGACATCTTTCATTTTAAAAATAAATTAAGAATAAATGTAACAAAATTATTCGGAGAAGCTCACTCAAATCTTAATACCTCATCAGCTCATTTTTACTTCGTTTGAAAAAGCTCAGTAAATGACATTTTAATTATTTTGTTTCTTTTGTTTTAGAGATGTGTTAATTTACATTTAAGAAAACAAAATCATTAAAATTGTATTAATAACTAAAAAAGAAAACGTGATATATACACAAAGCGTAGTGTTTTAACCGTTAGTTAATTGATTACTGGGAATTATTACTAGCTGAATGGTGAAAATATGTCTTCGTAGATTTCTGAAACTGATCCTTAAATAAAAATATTGGCAACTCTGAGTTACTAGTTCCGGTTATACCGGAAACAAATGCTTATATATTTTTTTTTATTTTCTGATGAAGCACTGATTATTCTATATAAGTTTTATAAAAATTTACCTATATTCGACTTTTAACTTTTTGAAAAAAATAGATTTTTAGTAAATTTTTAAATTTCTATTGACAACGATATGGAAAGCTAATACTTGAGAAAAAATTGCCAAGTAATAATACAAACCGACACACAAGATTATTGACTTATATTAATTTATAAGACGCAATAGCTCACTTATTTCAAACGGAACACAATGTATATTATCTGAGCATACGAATTGTCTTATTATTATCTCTAAGAGTTAATTGGTACTCCCTATATCTATCTCTATTAAAAGTAATAAAAAAACAGCAACAACGAATCATTATTAAACCGATTTTTTATTTTTATAAACAGATTTTTTTTTATTTTTATAGAATGAAGAAAAACTGTTTAACTACAAACATATGTCGCAACTGAATATAACAAAATTGAAAAGTGGAAAGTATAAGTTTCTCGAAAGAAAAGAGAAAATAATAAGGTCTTATTGAGAGAACGGCATGAATTGATCTCATTTACTGCAACAACAAATTACCAATAAATCCAATGTTTTAGTGGGCGAACATCTAGTATAATCTATAATTATCTTCCATATTTTGGCATATATCATTATCATTATGCAGAGTGAATCGTGTGTACAAACTCGAAAGGTTTTTATTCCTGCTATGGGGTCTGAATATGAATTTAAAAAGATGACTTTTAACACCAATCAAACGCAATATTTCCATTTCATTGGCAATCCAGGGCCATTTAAGCACGCATTAGATTTCCTTATGCTTAATTTATGTACCACAAATAACACCTGCGTAAAACGTATTTCCAGAAAAATAATGATTTTTGTAAATGTATACCTCTCCTAACAAAAAGAAAAAAAAAACAATTTGTTCACCATAAAATCAGAAAAAACAATCGGCAATTATCTTTCATTATGACAATGCCAGCTTTACGCAATATTATGAAGGTCCCCGAAAGTAAAAAAAAATACGTTTGTAGGAATTTTTAACATCTCAAGAATCTATTGAGGCCTTCAACAAGAAGGCTCTGATCAAGAAAAAAAAAACATTTTGAAAAGGCTGACAAACTTGGAATCTTCTAATCACTGGAAGATAACTCATCCTGTATTACTTAAAAGTCAAATTTCATGCATTAATAAATAAAAAGCGGCGAAATCGTAAAAATTGTAGTACAATATTTATTACAACAGTATTTTTTATTTTCCCCCATTCACATAAAGACTTAACTTAAGCAACCAATCCAAACAGACTATAAAATTCGAAACGTCCAGATTTAAACACCAAACACTGTATAAAATATCAAACTACGAAAAGAAAAAAAAAAAGAAACAGAAACCCAAAAATACGCAGCATTTTATGACGAAATTCGTGGACGACGGCTGTTAGTGCTAATAAATTCTAAGTTGTAATATAATTCTTTTTACGAGACGATGTGTAAACTAGCGATTGCATGAATCATTATTCGAATCCATTAAAGCATATACAATAATAAGGAGATTAAGAAACGTCTTCGTTAGTTAACCAATCGAATTTAGAACCGCCAAAATTTTATAGACGCTAAAATAATTTTAGAAAAAGGTTAAATCGACACTTTTTCTTTTTTTTTACAGCAACGTTAAAATTATTGGAACTCGAAATGAGTCATGAATATAAAGACATGAAGGTCCACTACTTTAATCTTTCAGTTTAATCTTCCGTTATAAAAAAAAGAAAATGGTAAAATGGTGTATATATTTTAAGTACGATTGAGGACCGTTAAGATGGTGCTTTACGGTATATCTGAAAGACGCCAGTGCTTCGGCGTTATTGTTGTATTGTTATTACAACATAAAAGAAAGAGAAAACGCAATAATGTCGTGAACGGAGGTCGTCGGATAATAGCGATATAATTTTAAAAATAAATAAACAAATGTGTTGACAAAGTTATGACATGACGAAGGATGGCCGCAAAATTCGAAATCAGACGTTTTGAAAAGATCGCAAGCTGTTTGAAACCTTTATAATATGCGAAGAATATGATAAAGATGGGTCAATTGTATTACACTGGAGCTAGTTTGTAGCTATTTGTAGCATAGAAATAGGTTTTAGCGCAATGGCAAAAATCTACGTAATATAAAACAAATATTGCACAATGAATAATGTTGATAAATTCCATATTTCGAAAATCGCGATTAAAAGTCAAAATAATACTTTAACTAACTAAAACGAAAAAGCTTTTCTATTCTAGAATAGAAGTAATTTTTACTAGGCGTAATTCATCACATTTCCTTCTACTGAAGAAGCCCTATATGGTTGTAGACGAAACGTTGATTTTTAACAAAAAAAACACGTGACACGGTCCAAACCCGGAACACGTTTAGTTTTAAGCACTATTTCGTCAGAAACTGAAGTTATTCATGTGTTACTTGGTGATATCAATATTTAATCATTGCTATATTTGTGGTCGTTGTCTGACAAAACTTGATAATAATAGAGTGCAGAAGTCATGTTTGCAGTTTTTGATGGGGATAATTTCTTATAATCTACAGCGATAGCTCTATACAACGGAGAATAAAGCTTTACATGCGTCCTGTCTTTATTTCAAATTAAAAGTCTTTCTGAAAGGGTTACTTATAGGACTGATACACATGGCATTAACATTTGTCGTAGGAAGCTGCTTTACTCTTACTATTCTTATATCTTATATCAATCTTCAATCTTACATTTAACATTCTTTTAGGTTTATACAAAGAACACAAAAATATCAACAGCAAACTTATTGTCAATTTTGCGTCGAATAAGAATCAAAGAGAAACACCAAATTTTTTCTTCAATCAAAGGCTTCTTTGTGATAAAAAAAAAATAAGTAAAGGATGCAAAAAAAAAGACTACAACCTCTAAAAAGTACTTACTTGGTAATGCTACACAAAGATGCATCCCACTTTACGGATAGCAAAATAAACTGGCTGATTCACAACAATCTTTCTGGCGCAATAGGTTTAGAATCTGCGACACCGAATAAAATCTACTAACGCCAGCCTAATCTCATTCCCACGTTTTATACATTTTCGCTAATCCCTTGTTTAACTTCTAATAGATTTATGGGTGTGAATAAGATGACAAAATAGGAAAATAGCAGAAACCTTGATAATAGTAAATAGTCTATTTTAGAAAATATTATTATGCACCAGCAAAGCATAAGCATGCAATTAGAATCTCCAACTGCAGTTAGAATTCAGCAATATAGGCAATGGTGATTATTATATTGATCATAAATCTATGAAAAGGATTATCCTTTAGTACTAATTCCTTAAGACAGTATTTAGGCAAATTTATAGCCAATAGGAAAGAATAGGTTTAAAATTTGTACAAAAAATATTCTCTTATATTAAATTTTTATGCAGAATTGATCCGAATCTATCGAGAACCAGATCAAACTGCCACGGCAAGGTTTTTGTAATGGCAAGTGGCGAAAATTCTCTTACACACCCTCCAAAGGCGCGTCCTTTTCGGCAAACAAACGTAATAATGAATCGAATGCTCCTTCATTTCTCAATAAATGTGTTTGCAAAGGCACGGCGATAACACCGAAGCCAAGAAAACGATCTTTGAACGGTCTATTTACTGATCGGTTCATTGCCTCCGAACATCATCTACATACTCTATTTGTGCATGCATGTGCGGAGAGGCAGACCGATGGAACACTGAACAAAACGACAAGTCTATTATGTTTGCATTGTCTAACTATTTGATTTATTTAAACGCGCTATTAAGTAGCGCTAACCTGTTGTATGTCTGATGGTAATAATTGATGTTCGCAGGGTTGCATTTTTCATGTAGATTAACGATCGATTCGGTGGTTTAAAGAAATACTTGTACAAGCTAAGTTACTCTTATTTTTCTTCATTCCGTGAGTGTTACATATGTTATTTTGTAGTCTAACACCTGTCGCATCCTAGGATGTACGTATGGTATTAAGGAACATCCAACCTTCATTTTCCTTTTTTTTTAGTCTACTGTTGTCTGTTCTTTCAAATTTACCCCGTTTTGAGTTATTTTTGTGGTTTTATCCCATATTATTATTGTCAGCATAGGCATGGCATGGCATACATGTATGTATGTACTTATCGATCAAGGCACTGCGACACTCCCATAACATTCTATATCTAGCAATATCTAGAAACTCAGATATTCAAGAAAACCCAAGTTTTTGGGAGAAGTTTTCTAAATATTTTATATAACTTCTTCCTGTCGCTTAATTTTCTTCATCTAAATTGGGTGCTTCTTCTTTCGAACAGAATGTTATCCTAGCTTCAGTCTATAGCTGACGGAGAATTAGAAATACATCAATAGCTTTCAAAACTCTCAAAAGATTTGATCTAATATTTCTAACAATTCAGTCGTATTTCAAAACCTGCAAAAACCTATTGTGTTTCAATAATGAAATTTGCATTCCAAAGTTATCAGTTGTCAAAGCATTACAATACCTTAAGCAGGATATTAGAGAGCGACAAAGAACTAGATGTTGAGCAACAAACTCTGTAGCTGTTTTGAAATTTTATCGGATATTTTGACATTGTTAGCACGTCAATATTACCTCCCCCATAAATCTTATTTTCCAATTATTCCAAATATTATTGATGTCGGTTTGCGTCTGTCAACTTCTAACTTGAATATTTAAAGGTCGTACACATACGACATCAACCTAACAATAAACTTCATTTAACGCCTAGTATTTCGCATTCTTCGCTACGTGTTTTTTTTATAATAGGTGATTAAATTTTATTGACATATCTTTTTTACGAGCATCCCGTTTCAATTGATGAGTTAGAGAAGCTTAACAAGATTTTTTCGGCTATTGGAAGTTGCCTTGCGAATAAAATTTCAAAATCGAAAACATCGTAAAAATTGAACAGTCGAACGGACTTATTTTTAAAGCAATCATAGCATCAAAACACTATTATCTAAAGCTAAAAGCGGCACAATCCTATAGAAATTTGAAACGACCCTGGAGTATGATCAAGAATTAGGAATGTGATCATATAAAATGATTGGATCCACTCTAACATTGACGACTATATTTGGACGTCTAAATGTTAATGTAAAACGTCATTTATGAGTCCTATGAATCATCGACTTCATATTAGTATCTGTATGAGAATATTAGCAATCTTTTGATGATTTTTTGGTGACTGAAGAAAAATGACGAAATGTCGGAGGAAGCAAATTCTTCACAAGATAGCATTTAGCATTCCATGATGTACATCTGTATATTTTAATAAACTAATAATAGCTAATAAAGACAATATTGGATTAATCGTCTATAAATAACAAATGTTATAAACACTCAAAATAGATTCAGAACCATACTTCAAAAAGCAATTGAACTTTGTCAGAGGAAAGATGATTAATATTAAGGGATTCGAATATTTTTTTATTGCTGTTAATGGCTTGTTGCTATAGTGAGATACATATTGTTGCAAGCGACACCGCAACATATTTCGTAATAATCATATAAACAAATAAAAACAGTTGATGTTGATCATAACTCAATGAATTCGTCCTTCGCCCAGTTTAAGAGTCCTAGATACGATTTCACTCACTAGGTCGATGGTAGGCTACGAGATGTGTGTCATAAGTACAATATGTTCTAATTTGCAGATGATACAGAAACACAAAGTCAGGAATAATTAGGCATCATAGTTACTTTTGCTGCAGTTGCACTGACTTACTATATTCAGCAGACAGACGTCTCCATTGTGGCATGTCTTTTAAAGAAAGGAAAACATGTTTATTGATTGTCAACAGAACTATGTAGTGTTGTTATATGCAAGTAAGTAAATATGTACTCCAGGTTTACAAACAAAAAAAATCAATTTCGATACACATTTCAAATTAACGATATTCGAAATTCTTACAATCCAAAATTTTTTTTCTTAAAAAAGAGTTATGGCAGATTACAAGTTTTTTTCTTTTTTTCTTAAAAAAAAACTTGTAATATGCCATGTGAGTTCGCGATCTAACGTATACAGATTTAACATTTGCGAGTAGCGCCAACTGCTCAATGTCGACGATACTACCGTGTTTGCTGACTTAGATAGTACCCGGAAATACTCAATTTGCGTAACCGTGATAAAGCCAGAAAAGTTAAAGCTAGAGTTTTTAAAACCGAAAACGGGATCACGTTAATCCCACGATAACAAACCATACGTCCCAGGAATCGCTCTCATTCCTATCAAGACTTTTTTAAGATACCGAAAATATTTGTAATTGAAGTGTTACTATCATGTAAGGTTAACAAGTTAAAAAAAGAGAAAAACGTTCAAAAAAACAACGTCAATAATATGTTGAAGAAAATAAACATTTTTGAAGCAACTGGAAAGCGCTTAGATAATTAGGAAATAATTATATCTGATTCTAAAAGAGCTTTTTCTGTTAATCACAAAAATTCGGTCATCTTTAAATGACGGTGCCATGTTTTTTAGAAAATTATTACAAAAATTATGTTTTCATTTCTAATTATATTTTATTTAAATTAATATGAATTTATTTTTATTTTGTTAAGAATGATGAATTTTTTCTATTATTTGTTTACTGAAGAAACTACTTCACCTACAGTAATTAATCACTAAACGTGCACCAATGGAATTAATTTCTACTTATTAAGGAATTACGAGAAATCTGGGAACCACAAAAATGGAACTCGTTTCTTTCCGGAAGCCCGGAATTTGAATTTTACGGAAAATGAAAACCCCCGGTTAGAAGAACAGATGTCGATGGTTTTTCTAGACTCCTCCCAATATCACACCATAACAACTTCGCGCATTCGATAGTATATATACAAACAGAAATTATTTGTATATATATTTTTCTTTAAATTCGACGTTCCAGTCTATATTTGACGGCCATCTCGTTAAGAATCAAAATAAGATCGTGTTACGAAATAGAAACTAACAAAATTTATGTACAAAAACAATAAAGGTTTCATTGGATTATTTGCAGCAATATGTCGTCAATAGTCAACAATCATTTTTTTCTTTCTTTATTTTACACCTTGTTTACAACTTTTAATTGATGTGGTCGCCGGAAATTTACTCGAATAATCGTGACAAATCAAGTTCAATTAATTGAGAAAAGTAATCAAAGGAAATCAGTTGATTTGATTACGCAATATCTCCAATTATATAATTTACCACTTTATCATCATGAAAACATCGGAAAAAATCAACACAATCTCACAGTCAATCATGTAAAAAAAAAAGAATTAGATACAAGTAGATCCGTTTCGTCTTTTAAAATACAGTCGTACCTCGGATAAAGCCACGTATGTCACCTCATGGTTTTCGTAAAAAAATGCGCAGCCTCACAACAATAATTGATAATAAACAAGACCACTTACGACGTTGTACGAGGAAGCCGGTCCCCAAAGTATTACTTTAAATTAGCCGCTAAATATACTGAACGTATACACCGATATCCAAACACTTCTGGACGAACTATCCAAAACAATGAAGATCGGATTAATATGGCTTCTGTTCAAAAATTTTGTGTATTTATGTACACATGACGCTTCAGGTCAAAATAATATTTGTGGAGAAAACAAACTTAATAGTTATTTACACGCACTAACATAACTGTAATATAACGCGCTTAACACAGGCTACATACATATGTAACTACGTTTTTAATTATTAATGTTGTTGGTTAGCGGACTCGTGGTATGTGATTATTTGTACGAAATTCTAATAATATTGCCTACAATAAAAGAGGTATTGATCGAGGGATTTCGGACAATATTAGCCTGCTTTCGTTTAATAATTAGCAAGCATGTTCAAATCTTATTAGTAAGTTAGCAGATGCCTATTATACCTTGAAGCTTTTAAAACGTAACGCAACATGATCAATGTATATAGTGTCGTCAGAAAGAAATATGTTATATGAGATATTATACAATACAATTTAATCTAAAATCTATTCGAAATCACATTACTTTATTTTATAATTGCAATTGTTATTCTCTTCTCTCTTATATTATTATAATTGTCGCTATAAAAAAAAATCAAGAATTCATTTTTCGAATATTGCTACCCGAAAGTATCATTGCTACTCTTAATGAATCACCTAGTTGTAGTGCACGAAAGAAAAACAATTAAAAAAAAATTGGGCAATAATAGAGAATACCAAATTAAGCAATTCAAGTCCAAGAACTATAAGAACTATCTCTAAGAATTGTGATTTTAAAAGAACTTTGATATACAATGGAGTACGTGTTTTAAGCTACAGTTGTCCAACAAAAAATACCTATTTTGTTTCCTTAAACCGATTAAACTTTTTAAAGAGTTCTTTGTTTTTGTGCACCATAAACACGATTACAAACTGCAAGATTCGACGTCGTTAAACTGCTGAATTAAATTAAATCTAAAATAACAATTGAAATATATTTTGAATATATTCAAAAACAAATATAAATTTACCTATTCAAAAGAATAGTTAATTATTATCAAATAAACGTAAAAATTATAAAATGAAGATAGCGACTTTATAACAAAATGTCAGATTTTGGGAAATACGTCGATTTCTAAAGGATAAACACTCAGATGCTGATAATGAAATTCACAAATGTTGTTACAATTTCTTCTTAAATTCATAGCTGTGCGATAGAAAAAAAAATAACGAATTACAATGTTACAAACTTTTTCAAACAAAATATAAAGCCAAAATCTTATAACAAAGAGCAAAAGCAAGAAAAGCTGAAGAAAAACATTAAATCCGCAAAGTATTGAAAAAATAAGAAAAATTGTAAAATAATTTATGATAAAAGCACCCACCTTATAAAAAAATTGTAAGTTTTACCGTCGACATTCCTTTAAAAAATAAAAAAATAAACTTATTTACTTCACTTTTAAAACGCTGTAGCACTTCTCGTTTCGTAACTGCAAGAGGTTACTTTCCTATACTAATTAGTTGTCGTTTAGGAACAAGTGTGCATAACATTAACGATTTGGATTTTTCGATGACGTTGTTTAAGAAAATAACAAAAAGCGAACAACCAGTTGTCGAGAACGTAGTCTTTAGCATATAGATAGATCGCTAATGGTTGAATCAGATCGACTTTTTTATTTAAGTAAATGAATTTTGTTTGTAAATAACTATAAATATTAATTCTTAAAAAAAAATACAGTGCTCATACGTCTATCATGTACAATACAACACTTCTTTGATGCAAACTACAGCCTACTTCTACTTCACATATTTACACATTTGTCAAGCCATATAATTTTCTTAAACAAAATTGATCTTGTGTCTGTTTTATTTAAGATACACGCAATTAATCAACTTGCTAAAATTAATGCAAACGCTAAAGTATCGGTACACCGCACATCACAATTTACACAATTCTCATTCGATGACCGGAATGAGGACCTGACGCATTCTCTAAATGGCCCTTTTTTAACAAAAAAAAATCAAAAGGAAAGTTGGGACCAGAGCCCATTAGTACTGCTCCGCTTCGCAAAGTAATAAAAAAAAACACAACCTCAATTTCAGATGTTGAAAGTGAATACACACACTTTTGAATAATTAAAAAATTAAACGCCAGAAACACTCTGCATATAATTTAATACTTAGTAATATTTTTCATTTGAATTCTACGAAAAACACTAATTCTTTTGTTTAAACTTTTCGATTTACTTTCAAATTCTTGCAAGATGCATCATCCCAAATCTTGCTCATAAAAATAAATATTTAGCAAACATTGCATACATTATACAGATGCTTATAAAATTATCAGAAAAATTAAAATTTTATGTAGATGTAAAGAAAACAATAATCTTTAGATTTTTTGAGCTTTTGATTCGATCAGTGAATGGATGCTCCGTCATAACAAAGACAATAAAAGCGAAATACATTTATAACTTTTTTGGAACATATTTTGAAATATTACGACCCTGCATGGAAAGCAAACAAAGACGAAAAACACAACAGCAATAATTGAAACTTACACTCTTCCCTAATCCAAATGGAATCGCTCAAAAATCATTTATCAGATAAAATCGAAAAGTACCAAGCTTTGTACTATTCCACGGCAAAACCTCAACTGATCTTGAATATGGGATCGCCGGCCAATGAAGATCGCACTCTTTGCTATTCAAAAAAAGACTTCGTTCGACTACATCAATTTAATTCCCAGCCTTCCAATGCTTTTAAAACAATTACAAATAATTAGTGAAGGCGCACGTATGGCCAATAGAAAGAAAAGAAGAAGGCATTAAGCCGCAAGCACGCAACTCGACATTTTGGAAATAAATCTCAATTGCCTTACCAGCAACACAACCTAAATGAGCTTAATCTATCAAGGTGGAAAAGGAAATTAACGCGAATGGTGTAATTCTCCGGTTTTTTTTTTTATTTTTCTTTTCTCATGGTTAATGTTAAATTAGTTGGGTGCACAAAGAAACGCTTTTTTCATGTATTACCTTAATGATACGTTTGTGGATTAAATCATTTGACTCTAATAAATATTTATATTCACGATGTTTGGGTACTAACATATATAAATTGATTGGATTCAGCAGTAAAGGTTTTCTATAGTCTATAGGAAAGTTGCATTTGTATAGTTGTATAGAAAAGTAGGAAAAGTATCTATCAAATTTTGAAACACCATAGCAATGTAATACTTCCACTAACAGCCACCATAAACAAGAAGTCTGTGGTTATAGAAGTACTTTTATTCTAATCTAATAAATATCCTTCTATTAGATTCTGGATATTTTGGTTTGCTTATAATACGATGTTTCAATAACTAATTTGGAAAAACAACGCCTCTGCACCATAAACTCGGCAAAACTTCCGCAGAAATACATGGGACCAGGAATAACGTTTTGGGTTAAACACAAACCTACTAACTGATTTAAATGTTTCGAAAATAGCTGAACATCAGTTAGCGACGATGAACGTCTCCGATGACCATTAATTGATATTATACTTCCGGTATATAATAATATCACTACTATTCGATATGCAAGATTGTGAGATTACTACACACGCCTTATACTTATATATAAGTATAAGGCGTGTGAAGAATAGCAGCAAAATTTATGCAAATTGAAAGAGGCCGTACGGTTCACAAAAATACGACAGCAATTTGATTTGGGATATCGCACTAAACATAGTCGATGAAAGATATATAGGAGACCATCTCAAGTGGACAGTGGTGCTACGAAAGAAACAGTACGTTACAGTCCCAAATCAAATGTGCGCCAATTGTAAGCAAGAGTTGCAGAAGAGGGCAAAGACCACAACTAAAAAAAATGGGTTTCGTTAAAAAAAGTTTTGAATGGATACACTTGATTTGACAAATACACAGAATTGAGGTTTTTCAAGAACACAAGTGATGAGACGTGGATTCTTTTTGCATAGTCCGCACAAAAATGTGGATTATATCCCCTGTGATTCGGCAAAACCGATTCAGACAAAAGGTCGTTTGGTAGAATTTTAGAGCAGTTTTGTACTTCGAATTAATTCCTGAGGGGGGCGGCAGATGCAAAACCGTACTGTAAGAATTTGCTAATTTGATGCGCCCTCTTAATACTACACCAATCAACAGAAACAGAATGTCGATGCACTACGACAATTTGCAACATTATTCATTATCGGCACAGATCTCGTCTGGTGAAAGCTGTTGCAGTTTTTCAGTCTCCCATACAGTCTAGATATTCTTCCATTTGATAATGGCTTGTTTCGCCTCGCGGTACACTTATTGCGTGGACGCAACTTTGACAATTTTGCTGCTTCTAAAGCAGTAAAGTAGTATCGATACCAAATTAAAGTATTATCCGAAAAATTAACTTTTGTAGTATAGACGTATAGAACAACCTGGTTCAGTGGCGACTAAATCTCGATTCTCTCGTGTATTTCCATTACACATCGTTACATACTAATAAAAAAAGTTTCCAATTTTCGTAGTTATTCTGCGTTCCATATGTTCTATATTCTATAATTAACTACCACATTTCTTGGGCGTAAAACAGTTCACTATTTGTCCGGATATAAGCATTCTAATTGTTGCCGGTAGTGTCAGTCTACATTTGCTCAATTTATGTCTGAACAATTATAAAAGTAAAAAGATAAGGAGGCACCAGATGAAACACAATCATCGTCCGTGAATTTGTAGAAACACCTTTAGCGTGTTGTTACGACATTTTAATCAGTGTTAAACGCGAAAGCAACTAATTCAATGGTTGAAACAAATACCATAATGTAATCCGGAAGGCATTTCTACAATAAGCAACAGCAGCGGAAGCCTATGCTCGACCATTCAGCAAGATACTACACAGAAATCGTTTCTTACCATAATACGGTTCGTATTCGAAAATTTCATGGGTGAAATTCTCAAAATCCCCAAAGAGCACCATATTATCTTCTTTCCAAAAAAAAAAAAATCCGGCGAAAAAGGAGGGAAAATCGGTCCCTCGGTACGAAAAGTAAACTGATTGGAATTCTATTCTCTATATCTCCCGTTTAGAGATAACGATCGTAAACAATTAATTTAAGAGGTCACATTTATCTCATATTTACCATTGTTCGAACTATTTACCACTAACATTCCGACAGAGAGACGACAATCGGTAATTTAAATAAACGGATAAACTGTGGAAAGTAACCGATATCGATTTACAAAAAAAAAAGAATAGAAAAAAATCTAAATGCACTTTTTTCTTCGCTACGCTACCTCGCTACCTGCTACCAAATACGATTAAGCGGGCTGTGAAAAGCGCATCGAACATCGCCGTCAACTATAACTAAACGAGCGAGAATAACTCTGATCAGATTGAATTGTTTTGAATGACTGATATCAGAGCGTCTCCAAATGGCATATACGGCTGAGATGAGAGATGAAAAAGAATAGAAGATGGGTTTGCGTCTGTGTATATGTCCGTGTGTGTTAACGACTCGTCCTGAGATGATCAGCGAGCGAATGTAAGGAGTTTGTTTATAGTTGCTACTGGGCAGGGAGGATGATACTGCCGCTCGCTAGCCATTTACATAAAAACGAAGGTGGTGCTTGGAGACGAGTTTACGGAGTGCATTGTATCTAATTTCTACGACCATAAACCAAACAGGTTATTGAGTAATATTTAAAATGGCAGACTATTTATGTTAATTATGCATAGGTTGAGAATCAAATTAAATAAATAAAGAAGTTAAAGAAGGACAGAGAACATGAAGAAGAATAATAGATGTAATGTAAAAAAAGCAAATATGAAAAGCCTACAGGAGAGATTGTATAACGCAAAATATGCAAAAAAAAGTCCTAATAAGAGGCACTTCGAACCACCTCTGCCGAAACGACTTCAAGCAAAACTTTCAAAAAACCCAAGCTTCGGTTGATTTACTGCTTTTTTTAAGTTAATTAATGGAGATTATGTACGTAGCATACATCAAAGTTTTCAAATATAACCAAAGAAAGGAATTAAAGGAATCTAAATCAAGCGATCGCTGGAAAAAAGGATTTAATAAAGAAATTGTGATTTAGATGCTGAAAACAAGAAAATACTTCAATTTCGATATATCAACCAATTGATTATTTAACATTTCTTTCTTCATTAACATCTTATATAAAACCTATTCAAATGTGTCATTATTAATTATATCATTTAAATTCTTTAACTGAAATAAATAAATACAAAAACTATATAATCCTCGTTTATTGAAATAGATCATTCGCAAAATATGCATATCACGGTATGGAAAGACTAATTAATAATGATCATCGTAACCAAAGATAAAGAAACATGTTATTTAATACGTTACAATATTGTTTTAATTTTTTCAACAAATAAGTTAATCGACAGAACAAAAATTCATACAAAAAAAATGTTTATATTTTGAGTACAATACATGCAATATAATACAATACAGACAGGAGGCAAGCGAGCGTATATTCAGTAGATTCATCTGCAACAATTTTTTTACGAGTTTATTGCGCGCAACTAAATGCAATAAACACCTTTTAAACGAGTTTGACTCAAATGTAATTTAACCACTGTTCTATTGCCTGCTTATTCTACAAAGAACTTGAAATTTTTGTTGCTACGGTAGAATGGCAACTTGGATTATCCATAACAATCATTGATAATCTTTTTGCATGAATAGTAATTTTTCTTCAGAACAATGTAGTTCCTTCTGTAGCAGTTGTTACAACTGATGTACAACTGTACCATCTTACTTTAGTTTTTAAGTTGTTTTAAATTCTTTATGTACATTTGACACTGTGTGCAGACTAATACCAAGAGCCTATTAGTATTTAAAAATATTAAATAATAAATATATAGTCAAATAGTCATTTTCCGCTATAATATGTATAACTATAACTACAATTTGTAGCTTACAACGTTTACAAAAAGCTTTAGGCCTAGAAGTTCTGACGAGAACTGACGAAATTAACAAATGGGCAAGATAATAGGTAAAAACTGACCAACAACACAGAATGCGAGGTACGATGAATTAGATTGTCATTATTGTCAATATCGTTGCAACATCGCGTTCTGTATCCACAGATGTCTCAACGTTCTCAAATAAATATCTCCAGACATAAATCATATATTTTGTATTTACATATCTTATTCTCATGATTATGTTTTGTAATGACATGATGTTTGAGCAGCTATTATTTCAGATCGGAATTTGTTTAAATTTCACCATGTTTAATTCAAATGTATCCTTTGAGAAATTTACACTTCGTATTGGTAATGAAACGTCGCATACGGCGCGTGTGTTCATTCGGGATAAAGTCACGGCTTAACTTTTTTTCGTTTTGCAGTACCACCAATGTACCATATATCTAATTATTTTGTAAATCGTTGTAGGGCATTTCATAAAGAGAGGGTCCTCTTGTCTCAATTCGATCTTAACGGTCCATGCCGCTTTCAGAGACTCCAAAAAATATAAAATCTTCAAAACAATATACACGAAGGTTTAGCAAACTGCAAATATAAAAGATGTATTTGATACATTACTTAGTTATAAAAATATTCCATTTCCTAATTTCAAAATGGGGAATGCACTTCATGATGTGTTTTTTTTACGACTTCTTCTTACACTCACAAGAGAAAAATTTTATTTAAATACTCCTCAAAACGCACATTCAAATGCACGCCAAAAATGCAAAACGCTCTACCATGAAAGCAGTTCTCAAAGAACACCTGATGCGGTTCTACCTGGAATTATTTATAATTAAATCATAAAAACTAAAAGATATCTCGACCATTTATCTGGCAATTTACTTTCTATTATTGGGTCAACGACCCAAACAGTTATCTTCGACAAACATGTGAAGTTACGTAACTTAACGGCATCTGTGTATATGTACTATACAACTCTTGACTGCCGAGTAGCATGCTTTTTTTTTGTTTCGGTGTGTGTATTTATTTATAACTGTGTCAATTGATCGCATAGGCTAAATTGTATACCAACACATTGTTTAGTAATAGCTAAGCAAATCTACACAGCTTTCTGTTGGAAAATAATACCTATATATAAAAAAATCAATATTGTGAACAATTTTAACCACTAGGTCCTAAAATTTGGTACAAAAAAATATCTATAGGTAAATCGAAGATCCGAATATCCTTTGTAACTTACAAGGCAGATGGTCATGTTTTGGAAAAGCCTTACACTTGAATTAACTGTAGAAGCTACGCTAAAAGGAACAACGAAAAATATTGACATCTTCAAATCGGGAAGTATTCAAGAAGCTAACGCTACCTGGCAAATTCTCTCATTCATTCTTCACGCGTTTATTGATTGTGAAGAATTGTGATATATATCGAGAAATGTTTCTCCAAGTTCTGGTTACTGCATAAATTGCAAATCGAGACGGAAGCGTGTAACTGGCGCAGGTGTCAACCTGAGGAAATAAACAACTAAAATTCGGTACCTCCTTTCACTTTACAAAAAAAGCGTTGAAGATGTCTTTGCTGGATTGAAGACAAACAAAACAAACAAAATTATCTGCTAATATGAAATGTACCATGTAGGTGATGTTCGTTGGGAGAAAAATAAAGAACTTGATGCCTCGAAAGACTATCTCTGGGTAAACGTTAAAAATGACTTCGCAGATAATAACTGACTTCAATGAAACGAACATATAAGCGCATTTTAGATAATAACAGCCACGTGTATGTAAAATATGTTAATATCTATTATTTTTTGTGTCGTATGATATCCAGGACACCCATTCCACCATAACTTCAACTCTAACAAATGAAGGATATAAAACTTACAAAACAAGTTAAGTGTTGGTTTCATGCATATTGCAAATATGAGAATAATTAACTTTGTAGCGTTTTTCCGAAAATTTGGGCCGGTAATAGTAAGAAAAATTACTGTACGCCACTGTCACCACATAAATGTTCAGTGGTCTCGGCTGCATTGCAGACCAAAACTGCACTTACGTCCCTTAAAACATAAATAACTACTTTTAATGGCAATGACGGAAAAAATCATATACTATAGGATGTTGAATGAAAATCTACGTTATAATATCAAACAATCATAAACATAAAATCGCTTAAGGAACCACCGTCCCTCAGAACAAAAACCGACCATTAACCAGCTACATATCGTATTTCCTGTTTTCGTATTAAATTGTGAACGTAACGCCGACCACATGCGCGGCCCGCATTACTAGCTGTAATAATAGTAGGATATAGTAATAGTAGTGTTGGTCTCGCGCGTCCTTGAAGGTCGTTCCGACCTGGGATAATCGAACAGTGTACCGCTCAACGGAAGGAACGGGCGCTCTAGGCAAGTTTGGATTTGGGTGAGAGGCTGCGAAGCGACAAGTGTTGCTACGGTGAGTAACTGGAGCGACCTTCGTCTGCCCATATCGAGCATGAATTAGCTGCGTTGTTGAAAAATGGAAAATATGTGCAACGTTTATATTTCGCGTCGCGTATATAGCGATGCATAACGGTTTAGAACCGTAAAACACATAATGGTCCAATAAAATGATTTGCGTGCGAAGTTAATGAGGCGCGAAGGTGCATACCAATGGTTGACATGTTTAGAGTTAACCATTTTGGAATAACGAGTCCTGAATTGAGAAAAGTACATACACCGACAATTCTGATTACACGCATATGTTAGCACCGAACGGTAGGCTGTGATCAGATGCTTCGATGAGCGGTCATTCTGCTTGTTAGCGGGTGTACTTACTAAGATAGAAAGCTTGAGAGAAGATTTCTAAATTCTCACCCTCATATTTGGGGACCTGGTAGCAATGTAATTCACATCTATGTGGTTTAAAAAAAAAATGAGAACTAAATTTAAGCAGCGTTAATTTTTTTTATAATTGTTATAATATACTGTTGTATATTATATCATCGTGTCTGCACCGATCACAGATGTATGAAAGGCAGGCAACATCTTTTATAATAACACGTAATGTTTCTAATAATCTGTTTCGATTATATAATGGTGTGATTGCATCTTGGCAACCAAAACTAAACAAATTCATATAAAAAAGGTCTTTTGTTCCACATATAAATGTTCTATATTTATACCAACTCTATCTTTAGACTGAATACAAATTCAACAAACAACATAATAATCTCTCTTAACTTATTTGTTCTCTTTTTGTGCTACAACTGCAAACGGACTGACACTAGCTGATAATCTAGCAAATGTATGCGTACTGTACACAAGATAATCTTCTCAGCACATGATAGTTCATATTTTGTACGGAAAAAATGACCAAAGGTCATTTTGGTATGTTGAACCCATTGTATCCGATGCGGCACTGGACGTATAGCACCATACATACACACATATAATGTATGTATGTATAGTAGGGCTTCTTCCCGTGTCACTGACTGCAATCTAAATCAGTACAAGCATATAGAGACCGTGCATATATGTCAAAAAGAAAAAAATAAAATGAACAGAACGCCGCCAATTCTTTCAATTAAATGCAATATATGGGTTCAATTATCGATAGCGAATTGTTTAAGTTCGTTGTAGGATGGAAGATGAAACAGCAGATGTTCACTATTGATCGAAAAATGTTGAATTATTTAAGATATTGCTGGAAATTCAACTTGCCTTCGAAATTTTTAATGGATCTAACTGAAATCAATTTTTATAATATATATCTTGATACCAAGCAGTCACAAATTTCTCTTACAATTCGTGAGAGTTTTTCAAGGACTGTAATTATTATATACCGCGTTACATTACGGTAGATCTCAAACCACAAAGGGATCGAAGTCAATTAAGCTGATGAAAGAAGCAGCTAACATGTCTTTTTTTTATCTTAACCCTTTTTGTGGTCTAACGAAGACCTTATCGAACATTAAAGCAACAAGCTTAAGCTTCAGATATGGATTCCCAATAATATTTTTATTTATTATACAAGCGCAATTTTCATTTATTAAGACTTAGTGCAAATGTAACTGAGAATAAGTGCTAAAGATTTTGAAAATTGATAATAAACCTTTAGCAAATTATGTTAAAAAATAAAGATTTAATATACAAGGTCTCCTTTGTGATGCAAATCATAAGAATTCAATCAATTTTGAATACTGCTTCTGGAAATACTAGCTGTTTCTATTATCGTTTAATTATGTGCAAAAACTTCTAACCAATTCGTCACGCAGTCTTCGAAAATTTATGACATTTTCGCACAAAATAAGAGACTTTGAGTCAATGTTATATGTTTTTGTTGGATCCATATCTATGTGGCAAATATTTTACGGTATTTCACACATCTTTTCTTTGATAATATTTTTAAACCATTCTTCGAAATCAACGTGTTAATCACTTAACCACATTCCTGGATAATTTATAAATCTCGTCCCACGAAAGATATATTTAAGTTTACCCATGAATTATTGAATATTAACGAGTTACACAATCTACGAACGAATAAAAATCGTGACTTTCGAAGAAGAAGATATTAAAGTAACCACATTCTTCTCCCGCAAAATTTGGCGTGTGTCTTTTATTAATCCCATATATCATTCATTAACAGTTTGATACATAAAACATTCTAATTAGCATAGTAGGCGATATTCATAGTGTTCATTTTGCCGGAGACAGTTATACACAAACACATTCACCTGAATCTGTAAATTGTTAACATGCCGACATGCTAATGAGCTAAAACTCTCGAGTTAGCTTCTCTGAAATTGTTTGTCTCAGATTTAGTAATTAGTAGCGAAAATATTGACATACTAGAGGGCATACGTGCGATGCTAATTAAATTTAAAAGAAGGTACATATATGTAATCCATCAATGCAGTGTGCACTTGATTTGGGTATTCTCAGTTGTCTTGGAAGATATATAGTGCGCGTTCTGAACGTTTTGCAATACCATTACTGTGACAAAATTACTTTCCACAAAGGCCTCAAAAATAAAAATTATGAATGAATATTGTGTGTATGTAACTTGAATTAAAGTTTCAATTCTCTGGAGATGTTTCTGTTTTCTGTATTATGCAAATCTGTCGCCACCAATTCTTCTTCAGCAGCTGCGTCCTCGTAGCTCTCAGTACCCAGTGAACTTGAAGAATCTACGCATTTTGAAATTATTATCTCCTTCAGAACAGTAGCAAGTTAACAAAGGATTGTTTAACTACCGTTACACGCCTCTTTTTTATTGTATTTTCTTTTAGGCAGTAAATTAATTAAATATTGTAGTACATATTAAGTCGATATCTTCGCACAATGATAATGGTAATATATTATGCTCGAACATACAATGCAATTTGTTTAGTGTCACAGTTTCGGAGCACATAATCGCATTGTAAACGTCGTATTAAGGGCCGCAAGCGGTCCAAGCAATCTTTATGAACAACTCTATAACGCGGCATTCATTGTTATCGCGACAAAAACACGCTTGACCTATTCAGACAGTTAATATCAATTTGATGTAGTTTAGTACGATAAAGTTTTAAGTAGACTACATATACGCATAGTGTACGTCAATCCTTTAACAGGTTTAGACTGAAAATAGAATTATTGTCCTTTTTTGCTGAATACATATCAATACAAGATATTAAGTAGGCAATAGTCATCAAATTTGTTATGTCGACTACACTTGAAATAATCACAAGCTATGAAAACTTCAATTTTGCAAAAGCAACGTTATACCCTTTTGTTTTTCGAGTGGACAGTATTAAATACAAATACCTCTTAATTTTTTGTTCATTGAAACGACCTTCATGCTACGCACTTCGCGGCAATTTTTCACTCGAATTCATTAAATCACTTACTCGTATCCTTCAAGTTTACTTGCTGGCTCCTTCTCATACCATCGACGAATTGCCAAATCTTAAATTGCAAATCACGGCACGAGGCCTACAAGGCCGTTACGATTCAAAGGTCGGCAGATCCAAATTTTGTACGTCCATCTTACGATACGACCAAACGCGCTACAATTAACGTTGATTTAGGCCTGGACCCACTCGAATAGGGTCGCAAACACTTGTAGTCATAATTCCCGGTCTATCCTTGTAAATTCTTGTTGAAACATGCTATCGCGATTCTGGAATTAATGCAAATCGAATTATGGTGTTTGACGCAAGAAAGGCTTTACGTTAATCATATTTTCATTCGTTCGCATGACAAACAGGCTTTTAATTCTCCGTCCAATGTAACAGATGAACGTTGTCCTCATTGGATGAAAATGTATGCGCATCGGAATTAGATTTAAACGTATTCTGGAGAAGATATAAAAGAAGCTATGAAGTGGAAAACGATTTTAGCATCGTTAGATAAGGGATAGAGTTTTCAACGGTTTTAACGCGTAAATTTAAGAAGAAATGTTTCGATATTGTTTTCATTCTTTTGCGCGTTGTATCTTTTCTCAAGATAATTACCGGCTACAATAAAACAAAACAATCTATTGGTGAATTGGGAAAAGGTTACAGTCCTACCAGGATCAAGTAGCAGCCTTCTCTAGTGGATCCGGTAAAATCTGGAGTTACCATTCAGATGATGGCTTTGATGAGAAATAATTAATTGCGCTTTACCCTTTACAGCGAGAATAAGCTAGTCACTTTATATACACCATTCGCACTTTTAAAAGGTTGCTGAGGTTACAATAAACTATAAAACTTATACGAGGTGGGACAGAAAAGAAATGAAATTGCACCAGCACCGGTTATGAGCACCGCATTCAATGACCATGGGTAATGCTACATTATTGAACATTCAGAATCAACATATCAACGTACAATTAGAATGTTAGCAAAAGATAACGTTAACCATTTAACTTAAGAAAGCTGATACGAGTATCTCAAAAGCGGTCATCTTAAATTTTGATTCGATCCCATCCATGTAACAATTCCAAAATCATTTGGTGTTGTTACTATATTAAATTCAAACTACGTACTGAAATAAAATGAAACATTAAACTAACCAATCGCAGTGCATCGGTTAATTTCGATATGATTCAAACGATAGAGATTCTGCAGAATCATGGCAATTTGTTAGATAATGAGTACATTGGTATCAGATGGTTATAATAAATTACTAGTCCTCGCTTATGGTTATCACCAATAGATTCTTATCATTATAATCAAAAATGTTGTCCACTAACGTAAGTTTTCTTTATGAAACGGAGACATAAGCAAGAAAAAATAAACAACTGTTAGAGTTTATAAATTAGAAAACTAGTAAGTTAACTGATTTTTCTTTAAATAACTAGTTTGTTACACCCAAAAATACGCAAAAGATGCTCTAAATAGCGTTTTCAAAGTATATAAAACCTAGATAGTTTTCTTTTCCTCCCAGTTTTGAAAAATAAACAAAGAAACAACGAAAAACATCAGCATAGCATTTTCACTCTTCTTAAGAGTACCTTAGAAGAGCCGGAAAAAGAATGTTTATGACTACAGAAGACAAAGGCAGGTGCAATTATTCCTTTTTTGCAGCGACTAAATAGACGTGTATTCGCCTCATGAGAATGGATTCGCGTGTTCCCGAGAGTCGACAAAACACGAGTCTGTCTAATCTTTGCAAAAAAAGTAATAATTCCATCCGCCTTTGCCCTCCTCCCTATTTATGACTATCTCCCAAACAATTCAATATCTGCTTGCAAATTTAAAACGCGCAATTCGCTGTTCAATAAATCAAATCTTATTTGCACATCGAGTGCAAACACAGTTTATGAGCTTATGTACTATTACAAAGACCATGCGCCAATTCATTCATACAAGAGGAGTATATACTTGCAAATGGATTAACCAAGTTAAACATTTCGTTGTTACGTGTGATAATCGGTAAGACGCACAAGAAGCAAGCCAGCATAATCTTTTACAATGGCACCGTTTTAAAAATATGTTAGACAAGCACTAGATTAGATATCGTATCAGATCGCCTCACCTCTTTGTTATTGCCATCGAAAGCTTACATAAGATTTTTTTAATTATTGTTTGGACCGCCTGACGATGCCATAAATGTCGTTGTTTGTTTGGACGAGCTTTACTAATTACATATTTTAAAATCAATTAACAATAGTCAATATTAGCTGTCTTATTTTAAAGGTATGTAGACTTTATTACGCATATGGATTGCTATTAAGAGCAAATGAATATCGCGTTGGTCGCAATCGTAGAGGTGTTTTCGAAAAATTTCAACAAATTGTTTGATAAGGGTGCAATTAATTAGTAAAAATCTTAATATTGCACGTAAGCAAACTAATCATCAAGAAGCTTCAATTATAACGATTATTTAGATATTTCATAAATGGAAACTAAATAAAACAAAGGTAAAAGAACTCATCGTATCTACAAATCTGATTCTACGACATTGTTTACGTTAAGAAAGAACGAGATGTCTATTTTATTATTTTCAATTAGAATTTGTTTACTGTTTCATATAAAGCGACCTTCAACGGAATCAATTTTACAAGCTTTTCCTTATTAAATTAACCACTACAGAATACATTTTCAAATTTTTCCATTTGCAGACATGCAGTTGCCCGTGGAAGATTTCAAGTTCAATTTTAAACTTATACAACTACACCAGAGCCTGTCTGTCGCTGGTATATCATGAAAGCCTGATAAATTAATTCATTTCAATACTGAGCGCATTCATATCGATATTAGTTGGCGTTTGAGAATTGCACATCTAAAAACCTATACATGCATACATGATAGGATCTGTAAGTAGTTATTACTACTTTTTCAGTGTCATATTTCATTAACGGATACCTATCAATAGTATACAAGAACAAAATTAGCGCGTACGTAATTGCAGAATTTGAAAGAGTAATTTTCGTTAATAATCTTTTGTACAAGAGCTTTTTTTAATCTGAATTATGATTGAAGTGTAATAAGGTAATATTTGGAAATACAAGTCTTCAAGGGGTGTTGGATGATCTCATCTAATATGCTTGTGAACAAATTTCTCTTATTTACAGGGGCAGTGCGCTAGGCCTGTTACTCTATAAACAATACTCTCAACTACGCCAACTCGCAATATAATAAGTTATAAGGTTGCTAACCATTATCAAGGAGGCATTGATTAGTGTTAGAATATCCAAATATGTTATCAACTATTCATCGATCTAAGGGAAATTTAGTATCAATTACTTCTCCTTCGCCTTAGTCACACAGAACATCCGTGTCAGCGTCTTGTCGAACACACTCAAATAATTTAATTTGTTCAATATACTCTCGCAAATTAAACCTATTAAGTTTTCTAGTGATAGCCATATAGGATTACGCTTCAGAGATAAACGCAGACAAATCGCTCATGTGCTGCAATTGTATTTTAATAGCGACTACCTACGTGACGAAACCACAAATTTCCAGTTCGTTATAGTCCTTATATAAATCGACTGATACTTAAGTGAACCACTTCGTCTAGCAAGCTGTGTAGTTTACTTGGAAACATAATTATTCTTCTATGTAAGCAACCTCTTTTTTAAGAATTTTTAACAGAATCTTATAAAAGCTCTACATTCTACTTCATTGATTTGAATAATGAACAATCCGCGTCGTTGCAAATTGACAATAAATAAAATTAATAATTTCGCAATTATATTTTCTATCAATATTCGGAATTCATGAACGTTACTCCAACGAGTTCTAGCTTCGCAAAAACTTCCTTTTGCGCAGTAGATTTTACGTTTTAATTTTAACACAACCTTACGTGTTTGATAAAGTAATAAAATTTATAGTACACCAGTACAAAATGAATGAAATAAAGTTGTTACAACTCGGTAACAGTAATAAACTTTATTTCTAAATTCAAAGGTTGATAATAAACGCAGATAATTTACAACTTGTTCCTCAATTTTCCTTTCTTTTTTTGCGTGTTGTTATGATTTACAGAAGTCGAAAAACAAATTTATATATTCTTTTTTATAGATATATACAGCATGTCATAGGTTACTCCTTTTTTTTTTAATTCATTGTAAAAATTCATTGTAAAGTCCTGATTTTAAGATCACTATAAAATACAATCTTAAATTTACTTATTTAAACATAAACAATTAGAAAAGGAATTATCCTTTCAAGAAGTCTCATGATTCTATGGTGTAATTAGCAAAACTAGATGACATCCTGTATACATACATACATACATACTTTGGATCCAAATTACAGTCAAAAAGTTAAAAAGGTTATCGTAATTACACAAAGAAGGCGAGATATCTTACGTACGAGTATAATGCCAGTACAATTTGTGTACGTAAACAAATTTCTTAAGACATATGTCTAATTTTTAACAAGTACTGAATGTTGTTAGAATAAATTAATGATCGCGGTTTGTGGGCGAGATAAAGGATTCATATTATCGTGAAATGTTTGCAGAATGCGATTGATTTGAATAATTTTAATGAATTACATTACCAGACGAAATGACACCACACACACATTTTTGATACAGGATTCACGAATTTCTTGCACCGAATTTAAAGCATTAAAAATAACGGAGAATCTGTGAGAAGATTTCATTTAAGCGGCATACATCACATTCCAGAATTTTACTCCAAAACACATATATCTTTGGAAATCTATCTTTACAAATTTGAAATCACATTGTTTAAGGTGAAAAAATAAAAGTTGCATTGTTCATGTAGTAGCTAAATAATGTAATGAATCTAATGAAAAAAACTACGCTTAGGTTGGAAGTTGATGGGTGAAAATTATTCTTACAAGGCGTTCATTGTTAGAAGCGCGTTCATCACTAAAGTTCGCAACTTTCCGTGCGCTTTACAGCCGTTTATATGGGAGTAGTCGTTCGAGTATGTGATTCGTAATATATACGCAAATTTACACTTCCTATGTGGACTTACCAATGTGTTTTTGACCTACACATTAAAGATGCATTGCAGACTAAACATCATATTTTTGCACCATCGTGTCATTCGTTACTAACAACCATTCCCATTCCGACGCGTGTAAAGCGCAGGCAAGCTGACGAACTTTACTCGCCGCTTCTCATTGTCTGTATTAGTAGAAATACTTCCAAAATCGCAAAAAAAAACTATTAATATTATAATTCGCGCGAAAATTAGTAGAAAGAGATTACATTATCCATCCAAAAGCGATCTCGACTTGAGGACTTGTGGAGCGAAAAAGTTTGAGAACTGCTGATCTAGAGAACATAATTCCGCTCTCGCGAGTTTAAGCCATTCAAGTACAGCTAAGCATATTAACGCTCATCCATATACATTACATTAGAAAATCGCTCCTAAAACGTGTTTGTATGCAGATTAGGATTCCGAATTAAACCGGTGAGACTATCATCCGAAAAGCATCATAACAGAGATAACAGAAATATAATTAGCAATCCATACGAATAGTATACGATGAATCGACTCCCCAAATTTCGTTTGGGTTTGGGCGATAACATAAGGCGTTATCTCCGCATTCTACGAGACAAATTTCTTATCACATCTCAAAATAATATCAATCGTAGAATTTTATGTTTAATGATTATGCAATTGAAAACATTTGCGTTCATTGAGCATTTTGCAATGTATTTTTGTCGTATTTTAAAATAATTCACTTACCAGATGCTTTGGTTGTCGTGGGCTGCCCTGCGTTATTGTTCTTGTCATTATCTTTACTATTATCGTTATTATTACTATTGCTGCCGCTGGTACTGCTATTAGATGATGCTTGTGACTTCTTGTTACCTGTAAATTAATGGAAAAAAGTTATAATCATTATAATTGGATAATAATAGATAACTCGTGGTCAAATTCTACTCATAACGAATATATTTGTTTTCTTCTCAAATGCATGGTGATTCACACTGTTACATAACTAAATTATTAACAAATTTAATGGAAGAAATTCTAGAAGGAAGAGTGTCCCGAGAAAAGACTTATATGATAACATATTGCATTAGAAAAGCGACAATTACATTATCAATTACTGTGCGTAGGATGCTTATTTAGTTTCCAAAAAATTGAAGAAATATCACTTGACCCGTGACAAGCAATGTTGGACATTTTTTTAAAACACTAAAAAAGCTCATTTTCTTCTATTACCCCTAGTACCTCCATTTAGCTTTGTAGGGAAAAGTTAAAAACACTAAAGGCCAATTTCGTTCTTCTATCTAATGGTGTAACCGAGATTTTTATATGACGTTTGGATCTCTCTGGCTATCAACTTTGATATTCCTTATTGGCGGCATATTGGATTTTAAGAAATCATCTCGTAGGACCAATTTCTTAGATAACAATATTCGAATAAATCAGTTGATTTACAGTATTTATGGCAATAAGACGACGCCATGCATCAGCTCACAACGGCAATTGCGAGAAATTACTTAATTCTAGAGAATTTCCAAACCGTTGAATTGGACGAATACAATCATACGAAATTGTTTGGGATTTAAAAAGGATTTTAAAATTAATAGCTGCTATTCGATGTAACAACTCATTCTTAATACTAACATTATTCCAAAACTAGTGGACCAACGACATGTATACGCCCAGATGGTTAAGCAGAAAATATCGCGGCCATTCGTCAGAATGTAATCAACAGTCGATATGCTGTATTTCAGCTAAAACCCCGCGTGTCTTTCATAAGAACAAAGAGAAACCCAAACGTGTTACTGTTTGCTACGAATTTTGAGTTGGACACATCACTGCTCCGTTTTTCTTCAAAGAACAGTAAATGTCAAATGATAAGATTCAAGATAAACCGTTTTTTTGTATCTCACGTAAAATAAAAGCATTATCTCAGAAAACATTCCCTGATCGAGTAATCTTCCGTTTGGACCATCAGAATTGCCCACACAGATTGCACAATTTCATAGCAAAGGCAATGAAACATTTATTAGAGAATGCATCTACTTTATGCTTGCATGAAGCTAACTAATAGTCAAATTATGACTGTTCGGTACAACAGCAAAAAAAAAGAGAATTGAAACAGAAAGGAACACATAGCAAAAAAATAATTGTTATTCTCAGTCTAATACAACGCCAACATATACAAATCTATAGCCCCAATAAAAAAAGAAACACGTTTTAAATTATAATTCAACGTAAGAACAGCCTACTATGTCTGCTACTATCTTGCGGCTAGAGCGCCGAATGCAGCGATAGATAGTACGACGACGGCGAAGAAATTCGACCACTCGGCAATTAAGCCTCGTGACCGGACGGCACGCTTCGAATCTGGTTCTGCAGCACGCGGATACGCTTACAATTAGAAAGATATAAAAAAAAAGGAACTTGATCATAATACGTAAAGGTATCTAATACATTATTCATGAGCAATGTTTATTATGCATAAGATTTTCATGAAAAAAAAAGAGAAGCGATGACGCTCATCGTCATGTGATTTAACTTTTAAAGTAATAATAACCTTTTTTTATAATTTTTTTTGTGATATAGAATGGAAACTAAATTACTATTAGTGTCAACAAGCCAATGGTCTTGGAAAGCGAATGTACAATGGATCATTAAAGTATTTGCACACATGATAAATGCGCACTTCTGCAAAATGAACTTCTAAAAATTTTTTGTGGGAGAATCCGACATCATCAACTAAATAATACAGACCAATATCTATTGACTTTACCAAAGAGGGAGGTTGCGCTAAGAAATTGGCTGTATTATTAAGCTTTGTCTAAGAACTAAATAGAATCATTCATATGGTTTTCAAACTAATTGCAGTATTACTACGTGTTCAATGGGCTTGAGTTGTCGCATCTTTTCTAAAAATACCTGAGAACTATCATACGCTAAGTTAACCTCCACATTCGCAATAGTTTGAGTTCTTTTTTTTTTGAGTTTACCACCATCGGACTTCTAACTTGCCGCATCAGTCTCACGGAGTTTATCCAGGCATATGGAAAACGAAATTCATCCGTTCAGACCATTTTTTGCATTTGTCCGAACATACCAGTTTTTGCGCTTATGTATATGTTTATTTCTGCTTGTTCTATCGAAATATTATACGATTACTTTAGTGAATCGCTGTACGTACATATCCATGTATGTATCAATTTGCAAATGCCACCTGATTTTAAATTCAAATAACTCCTAAACATACATTTTTAAAGCGTAAAACGTACACAGGAACCGCTGACTAATATAGCATCCATTTCGCGGGCACTTGTATCTTTTATTGTTTTGTTTATGTCTTAGATAACGCTGGTGTGATTCATAAATGCGAAATTTGAATTAAATAGATTTAATTAGGTTCAAAAACAACATTTAAAATTAATTTTTAGAATCGGTAGCGTATTAACAATTTAAAACCGAGTTTTATAGCATATCTTTTTATGATCACTTCAACCTTAGAAATTAAATGTTGGGGGAATGCTAAACAATTGTTAAAATGCTAAATATACATTTTTTTATCTAGAGCTAAGATTTGTTAGTAACTTTAACATTGAAAAGAATCTGAAATATCTTTCTTCAACAAGCTCTGCACGATAGTATGGCAAATACTAAACGAATAGGTAAACTCCGCGTCTCGTATATTAAAATATAACCAAAAAATGTACTTTTGCCATGAATGATTCCATCGATAATGAGCAGCTGCATTAACAGCATTCTTTGGTTATTATTTTTAAGCATTTTTATGTGCTTTTTTGCGATTAATGAAATAACATCTAGAATTTACGGCGGTTTCTTTAACGCGAAAAAAATAGCTTTCTTTCTTGAACGCGCAGTATACATCGCATTTCAACGCTAAGGAAAATCACTTTGAATCAATAACGTTATCCCAATCGTCGCTTCTGATGTTACGAATTACAACTGCCACTCATCTTGATTGTTAATAAATCAAAGTCAACTTGGCAATACTACTACGTCTTTTTGTTTTCTAATGAGCGGGCTATTTTCAAATGACCTGTGTAAACATAGACCCCATTATCTAACCAATTAAATTGCATATTTTACTTCTGTAATCGCTAAATGATGAAAAATCAATGTTATATTTGTTTTTGGAATTCACTGGAATTAATCAACTTGATCCACGCCTCAATTTTCGTATTGATTTAATCAAATCAACGTGGTATTAATTATGAATTCATTGGATAAATGATTATCTTCAAGGTAACTTTTGCAATGTGGCTACGTTTCTTTGATACTGATTTATAAAAGGCGAAATCATCTATAATTTACCTATTGATTTTGTTTGATCAAAAATACATTTTTAGAAGAAATCAAGGACGTTCAAAATGTAATAAGTTTTCTTTTAGTGACATTGGCAAACAGAAATAAGACTTATTGTCAACCTGAACCTAGACTAATGCGTTATAAGTTAGTACGCAAAGAAAAACAACATGAATGAGTATGCGTTTGACATTAATCGATCGGCAAGTTACCTTATATGAAACACAATACATTAAAGGTCACTCTACAAGTATTATAGGATCACACATAATACTAATAGTAAAGATTGCTTGGAATTCTTACCTGACTGGGTAATAAAAAAACGGTTCTAGTTTCATAGTTCTTATACCTTGATAAAAGTGTTCATGTTTGTATTTTTTTCTCTTTCTTCTTTTAACAACCTTTAACCGTGAATTGAACGAAGATAAGCGCAGGAGTTTATAAATTTTCTTTATCTGAAAAATTAGTCTTTAAATGGCATAATGAATAACAAGATTTACATAAACTAGTTAAATCAAAATGCTGACTGGATAATCGTGTCAGATACTTACTAATAAGACATCATTAAGAAATTTACAGGAACTAAGTAACATAGAAATTATAAATCTCGAATTTACAGAACGTTTCTCAACCCCTTTTTTCAACAACATGGAGGCCGTCTATATATCGCAAGTTATGGGGTAGAAGATCGATTAGCTGACTACATATTGCAAATTCTTCGGACTGAACTACAGTTCGCACCAGACAAAACAGCTCCAGGCAACATCACCTCATAGAACCTACGTCAGAGAAAACTGACTGAATGTATTTAACATCAAGGTGATACAGAATTAAATCAGATAGAATCGTTTAAACTAAATGTTCTGTTTTCTATCTTACTTAATTATAATAGTAATAGTCAATAACAGAATTATTATACATCATCTGTTTGATAGAGTAATCGATAACCAAGCGATATTTTCCATTATCAACAAAAAGAAAACAGTGATTTTGGGAAAAGGGCGTTCCTTCTACTGCTTTGCTTAGTTCTGTGGGAATTAAAAATCGCCTACTCTAATGTCTTTAGAGTCTCTTTGTTTGTGTAAGCAGTATCATGATCTTAGATGACTTGACAATAAAAGCCTGCCAGTACTATGAGATATCTTAGGTGTACTTAATGGATGTCTTTGCCTGGTTTTATCCTAGTATGTTTTGCCAGCGGAGCTTTTTGATTTTCTTCGCATTTGCTGATTTGCTATCTTATGTGGCTTTTTAGTAGACCACACAAATAACTTGAACCAATTGAGTAGCTTTTTGGCCGCCTGAGTGACTTGGTACCCACCTTTGTTTCTCAATTACGCTATACTATGTATACTTTTACGCATTACATTACATTTATATGCCTAGATTTTGAGAACCTTTAGTAGTGTCTGATTAGAAGACGACATCTTTCGTCGGTAGAATTAGCATGTTTTTTCAACCATTAGCACCAATATAAACAACCCACATTTAGGACTATCGTACGTCCACATTTACACGTTTCCCTCAATCGATGTCTATATTTCACTTACACCCTATAAGTTCTGATTAAATCGGAAATTAACATAAACATTGCATTAATTAAAAAGAGGTATTAAAATCCGGATTTAAGTGGACGAGCGGCAACCTTTGCCCATTCAGCTTATTATAAACATAAGCACAATAGTCACGCTCGGAATTCACGAAACATTTCGAGAATTTTCAAGGTTCCTAATCGGTACACAAGCATTGACGTCAACTTAATTTTCTATATTGATTGAAACTGAGTCTCCACGAGGTTAAGAAAGGGTGAACGGGGCCGGGGAAGCCGTTATAATCGCCTTCTTAATGCATACTGTATTACGACGCTGAAAATTACAATTTTATCGGACGACTAAACCATCGGGCAGCCGACAATATTCGCCGTTTGCTGTGGTAAATAAAGCGTTTAATTTTGGAAATTTATTGGCTATACGAAAAATATACGTTTGTTTTTTTGTTCTTTTCTTTTTTGATTGCGCATTAAACGCGTTTCTTCAAGACAATTTGCAATCGAATGTATTTTTGAAACTTCGTAAATTATAGAAGGCTAGTTTTCCCAATTAAGATAGCACCAAAATGATGCAAATACAGCTCCTCATTGGATTGCTGGAAGCGCTCACAGCAAAAACGACGCGAGGAGAGAATATAAGACGGACAAGAAAAGAAAAATTGGAGAAAAAAGAGCTAACCAAACGTTGGTTATTTTGTGATGTTACATATAAATCAATATTTAATTGTTTAATGGAAACTAGAAGTTAATCTAGTCCCAAGGTAAGAACCATTGCTACAATAGAGACTTATGGTGAAATCGGTAGCGCAAATAAGAGCCGTCGATTCGAATTCGATCAGTATCTTGAAATTTTATTTCAAATAACAGAACATTCTTCACTTATATTCTTTATTTACTTTTTTATGTCTCGCAAACCACCACTACCTGTAAAGTGAAGTACGGCTGTGCTTCTTTGCAACAGAACATAGAGTATTAGCGCTATGGGATCATCGAAACAGTTAAGTGTGGCACAGTACATAAACGAAGCCGAGGGTAATATTACACTACGAAATTTCAAATTTATTTTATTAATAATGCAAGTTCACTACGAAAACTCGCAATTAACCCATGTATATGAAAAGGAATATAATTTGCAAAACCTAGAATAATGCGTTCTTAATGATTCCACGTTAATGGATTTATTGAGGTTTTTATGCCACAATTCGAAATCTTGTCGATGAGCGCGCCAATTCTTTAGTGTTTTTAAATTAATATTTTCTTTTACTTGCATATCTTTAGATAAAAAATGCACCTGTAGTCTGCTTCAAAAAACATTGCATTTGTTTTTTGTCATTAATTTTATCAAAATTTATTTTTGGTCCATTACTCATACACCGAAATATATCTGACGTAAGATAAAACAAGCATGTTTTATGTTGTATTTATAGTATTAATCACATGACATTATTAATTTTGCAAATGGCAAACATTATTTGTTTTATTTTGTGTTTTCCACATAAATACATCAATTCATTCAAGTTAATAATAAATATAATAAAATCAAATAAAATGTCCAAAAGGTCTATAAGGTCTCCATTTTCACTACCACTCCATAAAATTCTTGTTGATTACGATAATTCAAAAATAAAAACGTTTTTTATAGTCCTTACTTTTATTATTAATTTATAATTCAAGGGTAGGAATTTTATTGGCGCTAAATTTTGTTGTGTAAAATTCTAATCTACATAATTAAAAAAATAGCGCCGCAAAGACTAGTAATTTTATAAATATATATATTTCCAATAAAAAAATTCAATAAATGAGGGTTTCGTGATAAAGATAATTATTTTGTTATTGAACTATTAAAAAATTCGACGATAAGGCACATGTAAATTAGTAAAATTAATTTACATGCGAAAAATATACAATTTTATGATATTATGCCTTACGCGATCATTCTAAAAAAATACCATGATTTTATACTATTGATACAAGGTGAATAAAATAAAAGGAATAAGGAAAGAAAATAAAAGGAATTTTTAACGAAAAATACAGTTTTTTCGTTAGAAAGTTTTCAGTTTCGCATCTCTAATCGCGGGTTTCAATCGGAAATTTCATAATAGACAAAAAGCCTCTAACAACCTGGACCTGAAATTGGGTGATCAACAACTGGCAAATTTAAATAGCACAACGTTCTTAGGATCGACTGATGGGTTGATGAGTGCCTCATCTGGGAAACCCAATGTGAATATCTTATAAATAAATTATTATATATTGAATTATTTAATTTGTGAATAATAATAATTGAATTATTATTATATTGAAAAGCGTTATCACCAAGAATAAGGTGGGACGTTTTCGTGGCACATAAGCAAATAATGCGCATTATTTTGGGATTATCTGGTCGAGAGTGTTGCAAATGTTCTTTTAAGCAGTACAGTTTTCTAACATTGACAGATATGTTTATTTTAAAATTATTTATCTATATATTTCAGAATAAGAACAGTCTTTCCAGAATAAACGATGCACACACTATCATTACTAGATGATTGAACGACTTCTATATTCCTTTCTGCAGATATAGCGCAACATTATAGTCGTCTAGTCTCAAAAATGTCAATAATAGTATCGTTTATTTATTCAACAGGATAAAGCTCATTAACAAGATAAATACAAGAAAGATAATATATCAAGAAATTAGCGGAGATTAGACAGACTCGTGTTTTGTCGACTCTCGTGAAAACCAGTAAGCAACACGAATCCATTCCTATGAGGAGAATAAGCACGAATCTGTCTAGTCTAGTTTCTGCAGATTTACTTAGTATCTATATTTTTATAATTACACTCACATCCTTCGGAGTACATGCAGTAAACTTGATAATTAATAATGATCCAATAAAAATTCATACGAAGATATCCTCCAATTGTCTGTTGCTTATTCTAATGCACATATATGCGCCCATTTCATTAAATTTGTCAGCGTAAATGGAGTTATAAAAATGCTTTCATATCTAAAAATAATTCGAGGGGCAAGAAAGGCCATACATCCAAGTGTCAATGTAAGCATTGCGGGAATCTGTTCTATAATGATAGCAAGGACTGTGGCGTAGTATGGGAAACAACACATAAGTATCGGCAACCCTAACTTGTGTGGTGCGTAGGTTGTCGATACTTATGTGTCTCTTCTGTTTCACAAAAATAACATACTACGACATGTCAGCAAATCTTCTTGTGATGTACCCCTCTCCGGATTTCCGGAAAGATTCCATCAATTTTTAAAGAGAAAAATTGAAAAACCATTGATAAACACAATAAAGCCAACAGACTTAAAAGCATTAGAACATATGCGCTATCAGCTAAGTAATGCATTTTATAGTTTATTTAACAAATACGAAAAAAAAATTTAACACTGCTTCTTTCTTTTGTTAATCCTGACACATGAATGTACCACAGGGAAATAAATATTATTATTATTATTACTTCACAAAACTCGCAAGTGTATCAAAAAACAAATGCGTGCAATGTATACATGTATATACATGTACCTAATATTATAATAAACCACGAGTGTACTTATACTAAAAGCAATTAGTTTAAGGTCATTCCAGTCATTTGTTTGTTTTCGTGGCGTTGATCTTTTAGCCGATAATTATGTCAATATTATACAAAGCATTGTACACGTGTTAAACATTGATTCTCAAATGAGTGAGAACAATATTGGTGGTTCTCGAAGATAAATTTAAACCTGTCGTGTTGTAGGCGAAGTATTACGTTTCCATTCTATACATTGCTGTGTTTTAATGGAAACGTTCGTGATCAATTAAAAATAAGCAATGTAAATCTCGATTAAATATGCATGTTTTTTACATAGAAATACGTCTATACAACCACACCGCAAACACGGCAACGTTATATCATTACGCGTAGAGATTTAAAATGCAAAAAACTTGGCATTCGAATGATTCAATAGAGCTGAAGCATTTTCTAATTTACGTTGACGTCGTTTCGAACAAACATTGTTGCACTGGTCGAACAAGTTGTGGTTATTTATGGGTAGCAATCCAAATCACATTAATGACCGTCTCAGATTATCAAAGAGAAAGTATTTTAAAAGTAATTATTTCAGGATTTTTCAATAAAAGCGACATTAAATTAACTAGAATGTATTAAGACTTCTTGTCAAATCCAAAAGAAAATAAGGATACTGGCTAAATATCGGTATTATATTGTAAAATATGAGTCTAAAAAGTTTTCAGTCCAATACAGGTACAAGTTTTATGCGATGTATGTACGATGACAACACCTTAAATCGTACTACTATGGTTAAGTAGTTTAAGCGATTTAAAGATGGACGTAACAGTATACAAGATGATATAGGACCGGACGTTGCAAAAATGCGTGACAATGACATTTCGAATGATGGGAGAAGAGTTCAACATGAACGAAACGAATCAACGAATTTTGCATAACGACCTGAAAAAGAGGAAGATTTGTTCAAAGTTCACGCGACTTCACAATATTACTGAGAAGCGGAAACAGAGAAAAGTTGCGTCATACTCGTTGCTCGTTGATGAAACTAACCGTGCCATGTCACGTGACATGGCACAGTTCAAACCCGGAACACGTTTAGTTTCAACAGACTCTGGCCGTGGAAGCCTACGTTCGTTACTCGTTGATATTACCTTGACGTGATGAAGAAATTATGGGAACGGATCTAATGGGATCATAATTTCTAGGAAAGGGTAATTAGTTCTTGCTACATAACAATACACCGGCACATGCTCCAATAACTGCGAAGATTGCTGAGATTAATCACCCACCTCATCCGCCAAATTGAACACCATCTCTTCAGTTGCATTTGTTGACTATTTTTAAAAACTTCTAGAACGTTACAATAATCATTAATGCCAAAAGAAATGACTGAGTAAATATCAAACACCTTTTGTATTACTTCAATAGCGTTCTTCAATCTGCCAAACCTCGTATATTAACAAAGGAAAGAAGGAGAAACAAGATGTAACACAAATAAAAAGGAATAAAACCATCTTTTTTTAATCTTCAACATCATTTGTCACAGGGCAATTTTCTCGTCGAGTTAATAACAAACAAAAAACTGAGCAACCCTCTACGCCCAATATTCTAAGCAAGGGGAAATCACGACGTCGCTTGGGATTTGAACCACATGATGTGTAAACTGCAAAATGTCAACCACACACACTTGAGCTTAATCTAGCACTAGCAAAAAAGTTGCAAATTCATGTCCAAATTGTTTCGACAACCTGTTTATAAACCACTACGTATGCAGACAGTCAATCAATTAACGTAAATCTTATTAGTGTATCTTGTTTGCGTCGTTTCTGTATAAATTTAAGCATTTTTTTTTTCTTTATTTACTTGATTCAATATAACCAAGGAGGTCATTGTTTTTTAACAAATAATTTTAATTAGCTTAATTGCCAAGCTAGTATTTTTCTCTTTTTTTGTAACGTGCTCTGATGTAGTTGTAAATTGGGAGTTAATTTAAATAATGGCAACGAGAGAAACGATTATGTTTTTAATAAAATTATTTTTATATTTTTATCATATAAATGATTCGTTTTCTCTCTTTCTAAACAGGCATGCTCTCCTTCTTGAGTGTAGCAGATAGAGAATACGATGTTCAATCTAAAGTAATAGTCTGGGGATCTAAGTTGGTTCCAGAAAGAATCTTTTGAAGCATTGAAGACGACCTTCTAATACTGAATAATCATTTGCAGAGTTGTGCTAACAATATATATATACTCTCTGCAATTGAAATTGCATCGCATTAAAATGGAATGTGTTGTTTAATAGTTTCCAAAAACGAATTGTTGCGTGTTCTCGGGAAACTTTTGATGAGTTGAAAAAAGGTGATTACGTTTTCTAATTAGTAACTATTGAGAGAGCTAGATTGAAAGTCTATGTAAGATGCTATTTTTAAAGTGTAAAATTTGCGTATTAACTATTACAGTAACTAAGTATTTCATCACATCGTCAATGCAATGAAGAAAATCACCCTACTGAAGAGGGACTTTTAGCGAGTTTCGCCTTTCATAAAAGTTCTCTTAATAAGTTTTACAAAGTTAATTTTATTTTATTATTATTATTATAAGAAAAAGATGAAACACGTTTCTATCCCGAAGAATATAATAAATATCCGCTACCACAAAAAAAAATGAGTTAAACATATAATTTAATATTATGAAAGTTATAATGAAAACCTTTCCTAAGTGATGCACTTACAGTAACAGACAATGTATAAAATTTTATTTTACGACGTACCCGCGACTGTATGTATGTATTACTTTATTATTTTAAATCACTTACGAGCAATTAAAGCACGTTCTTTTTCTTTAGCCATGATATGTAAACATTAATCCTTGTAATATCTCAAAGTTTATAGACGCCTCTTCGAATATAAGCAGATCTATTAAAGGTTTCACATTTTAACTGCGCGGGTGATAATAAATTTGGTTTGGACATCAGTAACCAATAAAACTTGTTAATATGTATCATGATATGTGCCAATAATCCGTTTGTATATAATTCATTCGTTTTTCTCGATTTTTATTGTTCCTCGATTCCATCACGGATAAGACGCGTGATAATTCTTCGAGAAATGACCCTGAAATCGTTCAGTTTCATTGCCGGTTTAAAATATATATATTTTTTTTTAGTACGGCTCTGCTTACGATCGGTTGGAACGGGGATTTACATTTTAAAGATACTTCTGTTACAACTATTAATGACTACGATCGTTATTAATAGTTCTTTTTCACTTTACACACGTTATTGCTCGTAAATTTTGAAACCATCGCAAAAAAAGATACCGAAAAATATATACACAATGTTGCCTCTAATTGGGCTGGACGAGTATTGGAAAGTATTAAAGCTTGAAATCTTTACAATAAAAACATTACCCAGTTACTTTTCTCTGCGGCTCTGCAGCTTCCACTGGTAGTCAATTTACCCTGCTATTTTAAATAAATGGCCTGTAGCTATTATTTTACTTTAAAAGGAAAAAAACTGTGAAAAACATAGAAACGTATTGTAGTTTCTCGTATAATGAAGGACATAGATCTTAAAACCGACTCGTTTTGCGAATTGTAGGTTATCAACAGCTTCCATACTAATTCTCGTAAGTACGAGTAGCATTCTCTCATTCCAAGATGACTTGCGACAAGCAGAAGGAAGCTTACGCGTTCCACTTCTCGATATCGACGAGGCTACTGCGGTAAATTAAAGTCAAATGCCGATGAGTTCCATTCGTATGCGAAGAATACATAACCTCAATCCCATTACGTATACATGTGTTAATACAACAGCTACCTGGCAGGCGTGGAAATTATCCGAAGAAATTACACGAATTTGGGCCACAAACATGATTATGCATATGCTTCACGGGTTATTAACTTCATCGGAATGAAATGAAAACAGAAAACACGTACATAATTAATACATTGAGATCAAAATTTTAATTTTGTTTTTTAACGATTTTAGAATGAAATCAGAAACGCTTCCATTAAGGAACAGTCGTGTACATGTGCTTTAAAAAGTAATATTCCACACAAAAATAATACTGTTGCGCTATTGGTGTGGCTTAATTGACTTAATTAATCTTCGAAAATTGTATGATTAGTTATTGTAAGAATTTCAAGGTTGATGCAACAAGTTTCCACTTGAAAAAAAAATGTGGAAAATCTTCCTTTCACGTTCTGTTTGGAAGCTTGGTGATTCTTCGCTGAAGATAATTGTTTTACGTATTCATATCACAGAACTATTTCATCCAAGGTTGTTCTGCATTATGCGTGTAGGTCCAAGCTAATGAAAGTGTAACGTGAGGTTAGTCCATGAGTTGTTAGTTTCGACTGCAAAATCAATATAAACTTGCAAACGACATTTTAGTCGGGCAAGTTGCAATAAATCCACCGTATAAAACAGGACCAAGCGCCGGGCACTGCAGTATGCTACACCTAAAATTTCTGGATTTGCAATTCAAAGTTCAAATAAAAAACAGGAATTATCCAGACGAAATTCAATTTCTCACGTAAACGAGTATTTTATAGTCATCGTAAAGATTGTTCATAACAACTTAAAACTGTATATCTCGTAAATTCGCTCGGCTGTTGTCATACTTATACACTTTGTTTCTAGACGTTCTGATATTAATTTCATATTGTTCCAAATTTTGTTTACGAATCTATTTTATTGCGCTATTGTTCCTACGTAAATATTATTGCTCTCGGTCCATTATTCTAGTTTACAGAATGCACGTAGTTAAAGATCTCCGGGAAAGATTTACTATTTTATTAGTTTTACAATTTTTTGTTTCTACGTATGTACATGTTTTCTTCTCTAGCGCATGACGAGCCTCGCAAACCGCAAAAATACATCAATCTCCATAAATTATCCCATGAAACATGTTTGGATGATACTGTTACGCTGCAATAATAACAATACGTGTGTGGTATAATCTCATGTGAATTTTAAATTCCTTGATTTTTTTTTAACAAACGTATTTGTCTAGAATGTTTAGCATCCAAATCCAAACATTTCGTAAAGTAAAAACACCGTATAAATCAATGACGAAAAGAATGAAAAAGAATCTTAAAAACGAATCCTCAATAGTTGAACGCTGTATGAACTTATGAAGCACATCTTCAATAGAATCCTCGCGTAAACGCATATAAACAGAATAGTTGGTCTGTAAGTGTTCGATTTGAAGATGCTGAATTTTACAGCAGCTTAAAATTGATCCTAATTCTAAGAGATCCTTCACCATATGTGATCTGCATCCGGGCTAGTATATATCAAATCTAAAAACGTACAGAACATGACTTTTGGGAACACAATAAAGTGACCTGCCTGTATAGTACGTATACATTTTTTTTAATGTAATTGGCAACATATGCATTGCGTTCACGTATTTTTCCTCTCAAAAATATTTCCCAAAAAAAAAATCAAACTTTTCCCTTGCAGGTGTTCATACGATTCGCAAACATGTTCGTACACGTTATGCATACTACACTCTTGCTTCCATGTTATCAGCTTTGCACGATCGTAGCTAGCCAGATTTCGGCAAAACACGTTTACGCCAATTGAGAGCGAGACTTTTACAAAAAGAAGAAGAGGTACGTCGAAGCAAAACAGGTTCATTGGACAAACATTTCTTCGCTATATCACCATCAATAACAGTCCACCGACATTCTCCGGGATTTCATGTCAAAGAACCGTAGAACTTGTTTGTCCATAAGTTCTATAAATTCCAACACAATAAGCTACGTAACATAATAAGGAAATAATATTTACATAAGTATATCGATCGGCTTGTTGATGTGTAAATAATTCCCTAATATAATTGTGTCGAGATTTACTTTAGAACTTATCTTATTTAAGCACGGGGTTAATAAATTTCTATCGAGCAGAACCAGACGTTATTCATTGTGTACGAATATTGTGGTACAAATATGTAACTTTATAATATTTCGTCTTATTTAAATCTAAAACACCTACAAAAATCTGTGTCAACTGGTCACCGAACAACATCTGCTAAATACATTGAACGTGTTTTTAGGACGAGAATATTTTAAAACTCAATGAATAAAACACGATTATGGATCTTTGATTTACTTTTTGGAAGCTTAAAAAAGTAAATTGTTTCAAATGATTCACGCAAGTTTTCTACAGCGCCTACACTCATATGACTTGCAATAAAATAAGTCTAGACACTTTACTAGAAACCCGATAATTCGAAAAAAATCGTAGCATTGCGGATTTACGGGCTGATAGAAATCTTCTTTAATCGACCATTTTTAGGGAGTCGAACGTAGTTCCACCACAGCAATTTGGGTCAATATCTTCGAAGCAATTAGAAATATTGAAAATACCTTAAAGAACTTTTTATTTATTACATATTTAAATCTGCTAAAAAAAAAGATTGTTTGAAGAGTGATAAATAGGATAAATTAATTCTTTATGATGCCAAGCCATGACGAGAAAGACTTATTATCTTATTTCCGCATATGGTGACGGCCCTACAGGGTATATAAGCTTTAAAAGTTGTCGCAACCTGAAGAGCCTTTTGATGTGTGTAACATGTTACATTGCATCTAACCCAACAGAAAAATCTACCAGTTGTCTCTAATAGGATTGAAAAGTACAACGTATAGCTTTCCCAGAACCAGGAGTAGGCCTTCTTACTACTAGGCACAGTAACTTAGTTAAATTTTAACACAACATGACAAAGTATGCGCAAAGTATTATAGTATATGATAATATTAATCACAAACCTCTAACACGATTAAAACGATTTATACAAACGTGGATAAACGAGGTCGCATACTTATCTGAAGACCTTAACTTCTAACACTATCTGCCTGTCTACAACAACTTCAAGCTAATTTAAAGTCCTAATGTAACCTTAAGGTGTTATTCGATTGTTGAACCATCTTATTTACCATAGTATGATTCTTAAACTTTTCATTTCTAATTACCAATCCTTTCTTTTGCGCTTGATTTTTCTAAGACATTCTGTATAATTATATATAAAAGAAAACCAAATGTTTTGATATATTAAAGCTTTTTTTTGCCTTATTACAGACATGTGCACACTTTCAACGATTATTGGATATTTTCGACCTTGGTAAGTATTGCCTGGTATTTCCGAACTGCGATTCAGGTATCCCCAAGACAGCGTCACAACCTCTGCCTTCCGTGGGTGGCTGCGATAAACAACTAGATTAGATACTCAAAAAAATACACGAGTAAAATCCTAGAGATGTTTGCAATTTCTACACTAATTTTCGGCGAACATAATCTACTACGCAAAAAGCTTTACGGCAGTGTTTAAATGATACACCATAATTGGTCTAGTAAATAGACACGCGTTTGTTTCTACAAGCGTTAATTTACGATTTTTATTATACCGCCATAAAATAGAAAAGTAAATAACAAACAAGAACTGTAACTAGGAATTCGGATTAGCCAATGTTTGCCAGATTTAATATCTGATGTAATTCTTCTCCGTGGTTTACTCAAACGCATGACAGTCTAGATTAACTTGGCATGACATGATATTTAGATAATTTTACGTCATTATGTAATTGGCCAGAGAAAACGCCGTGAAAAGTATACAACAATGCTGTATGCACGTATTGCAGGAGGAAAGCTATTTTAATAGCTTTCGTGATGTAGTTGACCCAAGATTATTGAGCGTGCATAATATTAACAGAAATTGGATGCAGATAAATATTATATTGTTCCTAATTTGTTTGATCAACTAAATTGGTATTTTCTGCTGAAAAATCTTATGTATCTTCACAAGAGGATGGTTTCATCCTTTATTTAAAGAATAACAATACACCGCGCGGAAAAACAACTAAAAAACTTAAGGACGACAGTGGACTTTCTCCTTAACAACACAGGCAAAGGAGGAGAATATCTTACAGCGAAATTAATAACGCCTTATACAGACTTTAAAGAAGAAAAGATATTCGTCTATTGAGTACATTGTCTTTACTTGGTTACTAAAGAAACTAAGAAATCTTAAAGCACTCTTTTAAAATTGATAGTGACTACCCTAGGTGTGGTGATGGCTCTGCGAGTCTACTGAAAGGAATTAATTTAGTGCAGATTTCCTGCAAAAATTATATTAATGCCCCCTCTCATCTCTCCCAAGTAAAAGGTTTAGATCATTATTAACAGTCGACGTGAGAATTTGAATCCAAATTAAAATCAAAAAATTTGAAACAACACTATAGCTAAAATCCTACATGCGAAATAAAGAAAATAACATCGTAAAGCTTTCTTCACTGAATTACCTCGTCTACCTCACATATCTCAAAGAAAAACTCATCAATTTTTGTTAGCATCAGAACCTTGTATTTAGAAGTAATATCAATACGCAAAAAACAAACGCGCACAAAACAAAGCAGACGTCTCGTTTTCATTTGTTTTTCTCCTCCCTTCCAGGCTTCGTGGAATTGCGACTTCTTCTGATTGACGTCACCGGCGACGCTTGTCACGTGATGTTCGAATGAAGAAACCCTTCTCCTCCATCGGGACCGTTCAACTCCCGTAAAGAGATTGTTTACTGGATACGGGGGTCTCATTTCGCTTGCTCGTTTCGTTTTACCTTTTAAATTAAATAGGATTTTTTCCTACTCCACGTCAACGAGTTAGAGATTGCGTCCCGTCCTTGTTTATAGATGGGTTCACGAACGGGTTGAAAAAGAATAAAAAATTATATTTTGCTTCGTGCTTCTTGTTTATGGACTGAACATGTTGGGTTTATTAATAAAATTTAGGCGACAGAAAAAGATTAATTGGAATTGATATTATAAGAAAAAGCAATCGATTATTCCACGGAATGTCCGCTATATGGAATCCATGTTTATTGTACGTCAACATCATTAGCTGCAAATCCTAACATCTCTTTTAAAACACATAATTGATGTATCCTCGGCCAAAAACGAGATATTTTGCTAAATAATTAGCGAACGTATGTGGTTCAAAACCACAACATCGCACTATATATTTAAGATTCAGATATAAAAAGATGTTATCTTGACTAGCCACATCCGGACTGCAAATATCTCATTGTAAAATATAATCCATTGTAAAACAAAACCTTTGATAATATTTCGGAGATAAGGTACTATAAGAATAGTAAAGGCTTATAATATACAAGACTTTATTTAACAATTTATTTTAACACATTCCGACAAAATGTAATTTCCATCTCCTTAATTACAGCAAAAAAGAAATCATCAACCAATCATTATTCCAATTATCGCAACCAAATATCCGTAGACGATGTTGCGTTTTGGAGAAATCACTGCTTCCAAAACCGTTAATGCTCCTATCATTAAGGTCCACTTTCCTCACTTAAAAACCGCCAAAGGGAAAAGCAAAATATTTTCAACCATAATAAATAATGGGCCTTCAAGAATTAGGTAAAGCACATACGTCTGATATTTGAACGCTACTTTCACATCAGTAAAGGCACAGCTGCGGATCGAGCCGTTCGCGTAAATTCAAATCGTATCAATGTAAAAATAAATTGGCCCGCTCGACAGGAAGTTAAAAGCAACAGGTTATGTTTGTGTATATTTGGAAAGTATGACACAAATGCTGGAGATATGAGTACGGTAACAGTTGTATGCATGTACAGTTACTGAAAAAATTATTTGGACAGAGTATATCTTCAGAATATTGTACAGACACTTACGAATCTCTGAAATTAACTAAAATATCCTTTTAAAAACTAAAATATCTCCGACAGTTACAGTTAAGCTTTCAACTGGAAAACGCGTAAACATCTTTTTCTTAAAAATTAGCTACTTTCCTCTTTCTTATCAAATTACTCTTACAAAGAAAAACGTATTCTTTACGCATTTAAAAGATATATTTCGAGATGTTTAGGAGAATGTGTATTCTAGCACATTTTTTTCCAAAAAAGTATCTATCAGTTAGAATGTAGCTTATGTAATTTTTTAAATGACGTCCAACTTTCCTAGTTAGTCATAGTCACTACAGCTAGGGGATCCTAGTTAGTCATAGTCACTACAAAACAATCCACGACATTACATTCAATTATGATTTTATTCCATTTTCTTGTCAAGTAAGAAGAAAAAAAAATAATTATGTTAGAAGGTCTAATCTTAGATTTTTATCTAAGACTACTAGATCTAAGATATTACTAGATCTACTAGAACTAAGGCCATCATATTCTTCAATTTGTCTACTGGCTCTGGAGGTAGGAACATCCCCAGTAGAAACTTTTAAATTTTTCTTCCAAACTGTTGGAACTGATTAATTTTCGTACCAAACGCTTCAATTGTTTTTATTAAAAGCCAAAACAAATAAAAAACTTAATATGTTACAGTTTTTTTGCAGGAAATTGCTTCGATAAATCGTGTTGCTACCTTTTCAGTTAGAATTTATTTTAGTGACGACATAATTGTGGATCATCATTAAATAAAAAAAATACTACAAATATTAAATCTAAATACAATATTAAGGAATTATTATCATTAATTATCGCCAATTAAACTATTAAATATATGAATTAATCCATTTCCAAACAATATATTAGGTAGGCTAATTGATTTTTTTATTGTTTCATTTATAACTTCTTAACTATGACATCACTAGCTAGTAAATACTTTCGCTTGATTCTAATAAAATTGAAATGCCAAGTTCGTGTCATTGAAAAGATTATCATCGTGTTAATTTTAGCTTACTTTTACATAACAGAAATGCTTAAATATTTATGATGGTACTGGTTTGTACAAGAAATAAGTGATACAAAAAAGAATCCAACTGAAGTCACCATTTTTTTTCTTCGTTAGTTATCGTTATCGCCTATTTTTAAATGTCACTTGTCATCTGTCAATTATTTGTCATCAATAAAATATGTTTATTTAAAACGTAACCAACCTGTATACAGGGTATTCAATTGGTGAGCTTTGCAGTCATGCAGTTTTTCCAATATTTAATATGGAAATTTCACTTGTTAATTCAAACCAAAAGCGCAATCAGCATTGGATAGATTTATGAATTTTCTCATTACTTAAGATTAAGATTAAGATTTCAACCCTTACAACTTCTTCAATGTTCGGTCCATGCATCACGTTGGTTAAATTTGACCAAGCAATTGCGATACACCCTATACAAGACATTTTTTATATAACGTACTATAACATCACCCCGTACAATTTGAACACACTATATATAAATACATATCCTCTTCTAACCAGATATCAAATTTATTTGTCGAATCAATTTGTAAATCCCTACAAAATATTTATAATGATGATGGTCACGCAATAAATAATAAACACAATATACACAAACGTATCATTCCCCAACAATTTAAAGTATTATGTTTGCAAATTGTTAATATCGGCACGGCAGAAAGAGACGATAAATCAAACAAGCCCGTACGTTGTGTATACGCTATCAGTGCTACCTATACGTGCTGATACCATGTGATAGCACAAATCCGTCACGTGATACCGTAGTAAACAAGACAACCTATATTAGATAATGCGAATTCTAAAGTGAACACATTAAACCGGACGAAATTTTCGCAAATAATGAACAGTATTGAACCGGTCCATCCTGTAATTCGTGAATCTCAGTTGTAGAGTAGTGAAGGTCAACAATTACACACATACATCAAGAAGAATCTAAATACTTACCGTTTGAAGTTTTCGACGATTTCGACTGACGTGCGTTCTTTTTGCCGGACGGTGGGCCTTTTGAGTTACGTTTCGGCGGCATTTTCGTTAATTATTAGAACGTCCGCTTTCCGAAATTAAAACGATTTGAATTAGTAAACACTTTTACATTACACACGTCCGCCATATATGTTTTCACAGCTGATCAACTGCTGTTCTGATTGGACAAATTTTGAAAATTTGCGCACGTGGGTGTTCCGGTGAATTAGATGATCTAATTCCTGCAACCCCGCTAATATTTTACCCAAAAATAATACGTACAAATAAATCCATATTCTTTGAAATAAAATAAAACTACCTCATGGACATGAAATAGAAAAACATTAAATACCTCAACGTAGATTCTTATATTACTTAAAATATAAAAGTAAAGCAATAATCAATAGATCTAATACATTTAACCTAAATTAATCGTACAGGACTTCAATTATAGTCAATGTTTTATTTCAATTAGGGCTGAAGGAAACACTAATTTTAATTGAAAAAAATGTAATAAAGGAAAGGATTTGCGAAAAGTTTGAGGTGGAATGACTATTAGGACATTTACCAATTTGTCAATTTGTACATTTAACCTATAAGATTTCAAAATTTCTCAAGCTCCTAACTAAAATGCGTTTTAACAAGTTGATTTCGTTTTTAAAATGTTTCAAGTGCGGCGGATTCCATTCTAAGAGATTCGAATCAAGTTTAAACGAAACTACCGACCTTCTAATGAAACGCTTAGGTAAAGTACCAATCGTGCTATCGTCTCCACTTTAGAAAGCCTTTAATTGTTGAATTATAGATATTACAGAAGAAAAATCACGTGAAATTATAAAACATAATGACTTGCTGCATATTGGTATTGATCATTTGAAAGCAGTATTTTCTATATTTGAATCCTTCGGTTACGGAAACAAAGAAATTCTAAATCATGTAAAAGTGCTAAGAAAAAGTAAACGAAGATTGCGAGAAGAGCATGCAGTCTTAGAGGAAATAGGGTTTTCTAATTTAAGTCTTTCGACGTTATTACAGTATGTTTATTGTTTACAATATTCTTAAATACTAATATAAATAATAGCTTTAGAAAATTCATGCGTAAGAACATCTATTCTTTAAAATTGATGAATCTGATTCCTCCTGAAGTAAATGTTCCCCAAATGTTAGCTTCACATCTTCATCCAAGGCCAACTGATTTTGATGTCAGTGGCTTTACCGATCATGATATCTTGAGTCAAGTTCATGGAGTAATTGTGAAACGATACTTACGTAAGTTTTCAACCACTTTCACGAGTTCCTATTGAATTTTTTAATTACATTGATTTTTAGAGTGGCGACTTGAAGCTACCATTGATGAAATAGAGACATTCTTTAGAATATATCCTTATAATATGAGACATAAGAGTTTACGCTGGTTCTGCGAAAATATAGAAATTGCAATAGATTTAGGTTTCACTCCAAGGAAACTGCTCAGCTTTGGTTACTTAGTACACAATGATCCTGAAGTTCCTAAGGAAGTATTAGAAAAAATACCGACATTTGCCGGTGCCGATATGAGAGTTATGATGCGAAGATATCCAAAGCTAGTAACCATACCTTTAAAGCAGTACTTAACAATTTATGACATTTTAAAGGTGAGCGATTTTGTTTCACAAAAGTTTATTAAATTCATTTAAAATTAGGAAGAAGAGATCCCCGATTTGGCGATACAAAGACAAATGAATATATTCTCACTACTACCCAGCACGATCAAAACAAGGTTTAATGAAATTAGGGAAATACCAGAAATGAATGTTTTACGGCAAAATACACGTATCTTAAGACTAATTATACATTACAATCGGGCGAGGTCAAGGCTTTCATTTATACATCAGTTACAACTAAAATGTACTACAATGTGCTTGCTTGGTAAGAAAACAATTGCAACTAACTCCAAAAAATTACCTCACTATTTCAGACCATGACGATGAAAAGTATTTCAATCACCGCGTACGAAACAATTGTGACATGAACATCTTAGGTGATGTCCTTACACTCCTAAAACATCTACTCAAGTCGAGCAGTCCAGAAATTGAGTTCAATCTCAGGAAGCACCCGTACTATCTTCAGATACCTCTAATAAACATCGAAAAGACGTGCAAGCATGTACAAAAATCTTTTAGTAATAGTGCTATAATAAAAGTGGCGCCGATACTTTTATATCCTAGGTAATATGTGTTTTTCTTTCGATGTTCGCTGCTAAATCAGTTTTTTAATTCAATCGCAGTGAGAAAATCGATAATGCTTTAAACCAAATCAAATTGATGACTGATCTCCCTCCAACACGTCTGACAGAAACGAAGAAACTGAACCTTGCCTTATATTTGATTGAGAAAAATCATCATTTTACCGGCGATGGTGTTTGGGAGAGTTCTCAAACTGCTGAATAGTTTTTTTTAGCTATTTATTTTATTTGAATTAAGTACAATAAATTATTTTGTTAATCATTGGGTTAATTTATTTCAAATTAATAATAGCTACTAAAATTAATTTTAGACTACAAAAACCAGTTTGTATAATTATTTGCAAAGCCTAGCTAAAGGAACAACGGAGAAATAGTTAGCTGCACTAGAAATAAAGTTTTTTAAACATTTGGAGAATATCAAGAAATTATACGTGTTCTGATAGCGTCCTCTATTATACCGCTAAAAATCTATACTTGAAGAGATGTTACTTGCATGTATAGATCTCCGTGTTTTGGTTGAATTTCTTTAAAGTACAAAGAAACTTTCCAGATGACTGATTAATCTATTAATAAAAAGTATAATTATGCTTTTTATGTAGAAAAGTGCCTTCAGAACTAGAAAAATGTTTGAGGTAAAAAGTGGCCTATTTATCACTGTAGTAGACGTCATAGGCGTATTCGCTTTAAACCGGCACAGATTATTTCGTTTTACGACTTGTCTTATATGTAGTAGTGGTTTAGTTATTTTTCTGTAATGTTACGAACACCAAGTTATTGGCACACTTCGCACCACACTAATTTTTTCATTAATCTGGAATAGTTGTTTCTGCAGCTCGTAGATTCCCATTGTTAACATACGTTCGAACAATTAAAAAACGTAACTATTTCAAATTTTACTAAGTAGAAGCAAAATGTTAGCACCTAACAAGGTCCGACTCTATCAAAGGAGATATTGTCAGTCCGCCGAAAAGGGTAAGGTAGGGCAAATTACTAAATTTTCATTGCGATTAGATAGACTCGCATGAAAACCAATACGCAACAAGAGCCTCTTCTCATAAAATGAATAAACATGAGTGTAATCAGGCGCTGCAAAAATATAGTCATGTTCCTGTCTTGCTTAAAACTGGATTTTTGAAGTATAAGGATGGTATAGGGTAATAGCCCATTGGTACTAAAACTTGCCAACATTTAAATTTCCATCCCTTATTTCAAGAACTTAGTGACATGCGCTAGCAACAATGCGTAGCTAAATATACCCATTATATTCACATCTATCTTCAGATCCATTTCTCATCCATCTTCAAACCCATCTACCTTCAGGTTCATCTGTATACCAACCCGTAAATTTTGTCATCATATTGAAATTGGTTTGGATTTCAAAGATGAAAAATGGAATAATATAAAAAAAATTCTGTAACATAATCTAAATTGAATAAAGAGTTGATCGAAAAGAAAGTCCGATTACGTGCTGAAAAATTGAAACGAATAAATAATAATATTAAGCCACCGCCATCTTCATTGTAAAATCGTTATCCTCACACGAATATAAAACAGGAATCTACGGACATAAGATATCTGTAATTGAAGTTTTCTAACTGAGATATATATATATATATATATATATATATATATATATATATATATATATATATTTCTAATAAATACTATCAGGGATAGAAGGGTTTTGCATGGTTCTACAGCAATTAGATGCACATTTTAATAGCTAATGTAAAATTTAAAAGATGACGCAAAAATATTTTATCGGTATTCTGGTTGCATTTGCACAGGGGGCACCACCGGCAGCAATATTGCACCTAGGTGGTTTTATACCCTTTATCTGATTTTAAAAATAATTTGAGTGAACAGTGCCTGACTTTTGAAAGAATTTATTTTATGGGCAAGTTAAAATGTGATAATGCAGAAATCTAAAAATACATCGCTAGCGCCTGCGTTGTCTCGTCCCCGAAACTATATTATGTTGAATTCTCAGCTAAAATGTTTAAGTTTAAACGTGGATTGAATAGACCAATATTACTAGAGCTTTATAGAAATACTCATCAAATGTTTACGATTGAGATTTTTGCTATTGTTTAAATTGTTTATATAGAATATTTTGTAAATCTTTATATACGTACATCTACATTTTTTTTATATTTGTTTAACTAGTAAGTACACCAAAGAAATTGAAGTTTACACGCATTTTCGAAACAGCTGTCGTGTTATTAGGTGTACCGGAAAGCTTTTTCGTTTTTTTATGTGAAAAAAAAAATAAATCTGGTAAAAAATTATTCTATTCAGTGTGATACTTTCCATCGTGATTAATTACTTTTTCCCATCAATTGGGCAGAGAAAATATCCCTGATTTATCAAAATCATGTTTCTGAGGATCACTTCTGACAGTAAAAAACGAAAAGACACCGGTAATAATAATTACCTAATAATTACTTAAACTTGTGAGATACGAAATGTGCCGATACTTTTGTATCGTTTGTAGTACTACCCCACAGTCCTTGCTATCATTGTTTATTATTCATTCCTCTGCATATTAACATTTATCTAAAATGTATTTTCTTCTTAAGAATCACGTAAATTATCAGTCTAAGCTTCGTAAATTGTAACATTTGAGAATCGAATCATTTCGACTACTATTTGATCTACGTACTCTACTTTTATACGAGGAATGGCATGATATGAGGAAAATAATGCTGATTATTAGAACTTGCTGATTACTATATATGCTGACATCACAAATTTTGTATCGTAAGGAATTAAGTATTTAAAAGAAAGCAGCATACACATATACGTACAAGTCCTTACATCTTTAACTGTTTATTATGTCTGATAAAAGTGTACCAAGTTTTACTTTTCAATCGAGTCAAATGAAAAAGAAACTTGCTCTCAATAGCACTCTCTGATAAATTCCTTTCTTCGCCTACATCCCATTTAGTAGCCCACCAATAAACGAAACTTGCTACTCAAGATAGCGTTGGAGAAATGTGAAAGTACTTAGTCACTTACATCAGGAAATTTCACATCTTTCCGCTTAGATCCGATGTTATGTTATTGCGACGGCGATTTTCAAAAAAGGCGCATCTCGAGAAAGGCTTATACGCGCAAGCGTTTCGATTAAAAAAAAAAAACGAAAATCGATCCGCGGGTGTCGTTGATAAGAGAACGCTTATCGTTATCAAACATTAAATGCGTGGTTATCCATCGCCTACTTCGATGTAGGGTCGTTATTATTAATATTGTAAAAGAACACCCTTTTTTTCTAATTTATTTATGTAATTTTTCTATTCTTGGGTGTTCTCTTTTTTAAATTTATTTTTTAAGTGGATTGTTTTGTTTTTCAAAATGGGTATCTACGATTCGGATATTTTTGCTTATGTGTGCATTACGGTGGTGTTGATTCAAGTTTGTCGATTTTTATTGGCGGGCCTCTACAATCATTTTTTGTCGGTCAAATTGGGAATAAGATTCGTGGATTTTAAATATTTGGGGAAATGGGCAGGTAAGTAACGTTGAATTTTCGATTTTTGTTAATTTTAGCGCATTTAGATTATTTGTATCCTATCCCTCGATTTTTCGAAATTTTTTTATTGGTTAAAAAACGATTTCTAATTTTAGGAGATTCGTATTAGTTTTTAATTTTATTTTTTTCGGGTTAACTTTATTTGTAAGTGATGAGCATGAGTTTCAAATTTCTGCTTATTACATATGTACATGCCCTTCCAAAATCAATTTGTACATAATAACATTGGCTTTAATAATATTCATAACTTTTACTTTGGTATCTGTTGATTTTTAATAGCATTCCATTATTCAAAAAAGGATAGGACTTATATAATTTTTTAATAAAAATTTTGATACTTCCATACGGTCTTTCAATCCAATTTAAGAGCTTTGATATTAAAATTATTATTATTATTAAATAATAATAATATTAACATCTCATGTTCATGTAACTATTACATCATCACATATTTCTTTAAAATATTATCGACGAAAAGCCACAGTATCATTCAAAATGAAAATTATTCAGTCCACGGTATTCTTAAGAAAAAAAAACAATGGAACAATTCAAATTTAAATTGTTAAATGACTGACGATAAAAATGTAGGTACATACGTATGTAGGTATACCGTTATTATATCACATATACAGCGTGTTTTTATTATGCGATCTTTTGCCAAATGTTGAAACGTGTACATTTTGTCACTATAAAAGGCACTAGCTGACGTAAAAATAGTATATTAGAAAATAAGTTTCATAAAATAACATTTTGTGGGACGAGCCCAAGCCGAGTTTTCCAAATGATGACTTTATTTTTGTTTTTTGAAAGCTATTGGAGGCATTTAAGTTTGTGTGTCCAGTACTGCCAATACGCGGACATTCAGAATGTAGACGTTTATAACTTATAGAAAATGTTTTTTTTTTTTAAGAACGAATGAAAAAAATCTTAACATTAGATTGTAGATTGTAATAAATAGTAGTTCCTCTTTAAATTTAGTATTTTAAAATGAATTATTTCAGCTTTTAATTTCGGGAAAACTGCTGAATTGTGTAATAAATTTTTCGTTTTACGTTGTAGAGAGCAAAGTACAAAAATCACATATGCCTTAGTGTTTTTACTTAATTCGTTTAAGTGAAATAAATATTTCATTGCTGAAACTACCAACTTAATTGTTAGCACTGGGTGTGTCAGGTCGTTGTTTAAATTAAAAAATTTATCTCTGTAATTATGGTTTATTTGCATTTAAAAATACATAGTAGGAAATGGGCGACATAACATGTAATAATAGAAAGTGAGCTTCGTGATTTATTATTTAGTAAATCACGTGGAGAGAACGAAAAAACAATTCTGTGGTTACTGTATTTGCTACACTCCTACTAGGGAGTACTCTTTTTTTAGTAAGAAAGTATGCTACAATACACATTTTGTTACATAGCTTCATCTTAGATGCCTTTAGATGGGCCGTATTTTTTTTTTTTGTAAGAGCAATCAATGGGTGCATCATATTTCAGCCTAAGACGTTTGTAATTCTTGTTTACTTTATGCTTGCAAAATAATGAAAAATAGTTGATTCATCCTGTATTAATTTTTTTTAATAATTCCGTCTACTTTACAAGTCTTGAAAATCAGATACTTCATTCTTAATTCAAACTAAACACTAGACAAGAAAAACTAGATAACACGCAATAATAATAAGAATAATGTACCGTATCCTTGTTTACAGTTGTTACCGGGAGCACAGATGGTATTGGAAAAGCTTTCGCGGAAGTTCTAGCCAAGGAAGGATTGAATGTTTATTTAATTAGTAGATCGCAAGAGAAATTGGATGAAGTCGTTGCAGAAATAAGTATGCTATTTGTTTAATGTTACTTTTAGATTATATTTACAGGGAATTAGTGAATAGTGAATAGTGAAAAAAACCTCAGAACGAAAACAAATCTAAGATTTTTCTTAACATATTTATACCGCGGTAATTTTGTCTTTTTAGTGTTGGTAATAGTCAGTAAGTTTAAAAAGTAAAAAAAAGGTAGTAAAAAAAGTTTTAAGTTAAAAAATATATATATAAAAGATAAATGACGATCAGAAATATCCATAAAATATCAAACGTAATATTTCCAATCGCTTAGAGATCACGTCCCTGGTAGAGAAAATCAAAAGAACAAAAAAGAAAAAGAACTAAAAAGGTAAAGATATACAACTAATTTGTTCTGTTTATTTTATTTTTTTTTAGGAAATAAGTACAAAGTCGAAACGAAAACTTTATCCATAGATTTTTCACAAGGAGAAGAAATATACAACGTGATCGAGAAACATCTTGCCGACATAGAAATCGGCATTTTGGTAAACAATGTCGGAATTAGCTACCCATATCCAGAGTACTTTCTGGACGTTGAGAAGAAAGACGAGCTCTTCGCGAACATCATTAAAATTAACTGCACGGCCGTAGTCAATATGTGCAAAATAGTGCTTCCAGGCATGGTAGAGCGAAAACGAGGCGCCATCATCAACATGTCGTCTTTAGCTGCTGAAATACCAAACCCATTATTATCTGTCTACTCGGGATCTAAAGCTTTCGTTGAGAAATTCTCAGTAGATTTAGCTGTGGAATACGAGAGCAAAGGGATCACCATCCAAACATTATTACCGGGTTACGTGGCAACCAAGATGTCAAAAATTCGCAGAGGAACTTGGATGGCGCCCACTCCGAAAACCTTTGTAACGGAGGCTATTAAAACATTGGGAGTTCACACCAAAAGCACTGGTTATTTTCCTCATACCTTGATGGGTTACGTGCTCAACAATATGGGGTCGAAATTATCGAATATGTTGGTGTTGAATACCTTGTTAAGTATAAGAAGGAGAGCTTTAAAACAAAAAAGCAATGCATAAGTGTTTCTAGAGTTGTAATAAAAGGCTGAACAGCAATGAGATACCATTACCGACACGAAAATGTGTATTTTTTATTTACCTATGCGTGTTTAAAATAAATTGTTTCGGAATAAATGATATTTGTTGTTTAAGTATTTGCAATCAGGCAATATTAACTTAAATTTAAATTTATTTTATTTCAGGGATTTAAAAGAAATTTAACGGTCGCTCAAAGCTACGTTTGCAATTGTTTCGTAATTGGTCATTTTCAAACCATGCAAAATTTATAACCTTTAGTATCGTCTTTTTGTAATCATACTTTACGTTATATATATTCAAGAGCAAGAGTTCTAAAATATTAAATCTCCAAAAAACTTGCGTTTATTTAATTTCCAAAGTTGGTCAAGTCACACGCGATGACGCAAGAAATTAGCGAAAATGAATGTTATTTTTTTTTCTTGTGTTGATGTGCCATGCAATAAATTCTAGTGTATGACAAAAATTTGAACTTTCGAATGATTTGAAAGACAAACAGAAATATAATTCGATATCGGAGCGTAGTAAAACCTTCAACTACCTATGCGAGGCTTAATTTGTGACCTCATTTCCTATCGGTAACCACGAATGGACATCCATGTCGGCAACGACGTGTTGCTGTATGGTTCGAAATTTAAAAATTTTCGATTGTGCTCAATCAAGTATAATATTGTAAAGTGAATATGTTTGGTCAATAAACATATCTTTTCTCTAATAGTATTTAGGGATTTTACAAAAGTTATTAACTCTTGATATAACTGGTAATTCTTTTTTTTTTCAACTGCAACTGCAGTTTTGTTTATTAGGCTTACACAGCTTAATTGCTTCGAGTAACCAGTATAAAAATATGCGTTCGCTGAGCCTCTGTGCAGTTACTCGAAAGTTGTTCGTTGGCACCGGTGCAGCTGCTCCAATGCATTTAAAGTCTCGCGCCATCCAGAGTAGGCATAAGAAGTGCATACGTCGAATTAAAATTTCAAATAAATAGAATATTCTAACAATTGAATACCAGCTTTAATACAATTGCAATAATGGAACCGAAAATGGAAAATAAATAATGTCGCTATAATGCAAACACACATCAACCTATAACATCTGCAATGCTTCCAAACTAGCCACTAGTAACGCAATGAAAAATGACGGTAAGTCGTTTTCGCTTCCGCTTCGTGTAAGCTACGCGACTACACTGTACTTGCACACACTACTGCAGTGACGTCATTTTACAATGCATGTGAAGCCCCAACGAACCAAATTGTATGGAATGAGGCGGATGACGTCACGATCTACTTGAACGTGGATTGACACATTGGTCGGATTGAGTAATTACTGTAAAGTTCGCCATTCTTAGATTTGAGTATATTGTTATCGAGTGTAAATGCATTATATTTAACCTAAAATTAAATTTCCGGTAAGAGATGGTGAGACATGATAGATAAGACAAATAAATAACAAAAACAAGTAAACTGTGCTATAAGATCAATTTATTGGATATATGACAATATAAAACATGGAAACAGATCGCAAATGTTAAAAGACCATAAATACTTTCACTTTTGTACTTGTATAAAATACATTTTCATTTTTTTTTTTTTGGGGCAATATTTGTAATAAGAACAATCCTAGAAAAACTTCGTAACAATAATGTAATCAACAAATTATCTAAATGTTAGCGTTATTCTGATGATAATATAGAAAATACGGTAAGTATCTGAATTCTTTTTTTTTCAATAATCCATGTGTACGCATAGTATTTGCAAAAATTATTGAAAAACTTCCGAGAATGTTTGAGAAGTTATTCGTTTTTAATCGATTTTTCTTCAAAAATATTTAATGGAAAATTAAGTGGTGTTAAAGTAAAGGAGCTATTACAGGTGAGTTTAGCAGCATACTTTGTGAGCTAATCTAAAGGAGCAGGATTTATTTATTCGTACCGGTTGTCAACTAGATCCGATTTAATAACTACATCAGTCTTTACACAAAGTAAATACTCTGCTAGAGTGTGATATCGGCCAATGTCCGCACCACAAAATTCATTTCTCTGTTAAATGTGTAGGTACTAAATTACTTCTAGTTGAGAGCCTGTGTGTGTGATTTGTAACAGGAGTACGATAAAAATACAAAATTTGCAAGACAGTGTTGCCAGTTGGTATAGTTTGAGTACGGAATAATATTTTTTCCTTATAAGTAATTTCTACTTTGTACAATAATCGAAGGTAGTAAGAATAGATATGAATCATAGTATAGATGACTATTTATTTAAATTATTTACTTTGTACATTTATCCATCTTTTGATCTGGCGACACTGCGGATTGCATTTGTTGTATTTTAACTTATTAATTAGCATTTATTTTTAATTATTCAAACATTCTTTGTTATTTTGTTTAAAGAACATTTAAAAAAATTAATAGGTGCATTTAATTCTTAAATAACTTACTACTACAGATTGAAGTTAGATATACATCTTTTACGATTTAGAACGTTAATACCTTTGGATAATTAAGAAAATTTCAACTAACATCGCCTAAAGTATCAATTTCTGTGTGGATGCTAATCCTAACAAGTGCTGTTGTACTTCGTATAGTAGGATAAAAACAAAAAAATAACATCTTCGCGCTATCAACAAACCATCTTCTTCATAAAATATCCAAAGCAAGGAAACGTTGCATGAATAAAGGCAATGGTAGTTTGTAAATCTTGCAGACCAAATGCTTCCCGAGCTGCTTCCTAATCTTTATCCTGCATAGATCCCTTAGACTACGCGGCTGACTCATGGTGTACACTAAATAATCAAAGATGACATCCTCATTTTGCGTTCGCAACGTTTTCAGATCGAAGAGCATGTTCTTGAAGTTAAAACCTGCGCAGACCACCAACTTTACGAGATCGAAGTTGCCGTGCTTCTTAGCTAAACAAAGATTATCGAAGAAAGCATGTTCGTCGCGAAGATTCACATCCGCGCCGTATTTTACCAACGCACAGGCGGCCGGCATGTTGCCTAAGATGATGGCGTAGAATAGAACGTTGCCCTGGTAACTGATGGCGTTAATGTTGGCACCGTAATATAGCAGGATCTCGAGGAATTGCTCGAATTGGCTAGGATCGTGGATCGCTTGAACACATAGGTGTAACGCTGACATTCCATTGATGTGGTTTATCGTATTGGCTGGTGCGCCTTGAAAAATAAAAAGAGAAACGGGTATAAATAGGAAAATTATTTGTAATATAATTTTAGGATACGTGACAAGAGTAATTTGTTCACAATTTGTATTAGAAGTAGATGATATAAAAAAAACATCAGCATTAAAATAAACATTTTTAATTTAGACCGATGTTGTTGTGCCACTGTACTTCAGATCTACAAAGTAGTGCATCTAATTGCATTATACTAGTGCTTTCGCATCTAAAAATAATAAAATAATCACGAATACAAGTTATCGTAAACGATACAGGAACTATCTTACAATCTTCGCGACATTTAATTGACAAGTTGTACTGATTTGAAACAAAGCCAAATTTGTTTTAAATTAACATCAAAAAATATATGAAATAGACCAGATACATTACCGTTTCTGAGCAAATATTTAGCTATCTGCAGATTATTATTCAAACAGCAGGTCATCAGTGGCGTATTCCCATGTTCATCCCTAATATTGATGATGGCACCACCTTTTAACAGTAATTTCACTGTTTCAAAGTTCCCATGCCTGATCGCAATATGAAGTAAGTAATGGGACTGCACAATCTTGGCACCCCCTTCTAGCAATTCTTTTACTGTACTATATAAATTATTCAATACCGCATGGTACAATATTGTATATCCATAGGTTTCTTCGTTATTTAGCCTAGCTCCCTTCCGTATCAAAATCCTAGCAACATCTTCGTATTCATGTAAAACAGCCAATGATAAAGGGGATCTATCATCCATATCGAACACATTTATATTGGCTCCATTGTCTAGTAAATAATGTGTTAACTTTACATTACCTAACTTAGCAGCGAAATGAAGTGGTGTTTGTCTGTTTGTATTGTAGGAATTAACCAAGGCTCCCTTTTCAACTAAACACTTTACAATACTTAAATTTTCTGTCAATACAGCTATGTGAAGTGGGCTACACCATTCCGAATCACGTACATTTACATTAATTTGTGTGAAGGTATTCAATAAATATTCAACCATTTCTAAGTTACTCTGTCGCACGGCATAGTGTAATATATTTTGCCCATGTCGATCAAGACCTCCCATATCATACTCGGGTGATTTTAACATTATCGACGTTTCTGTTAAAATCTTAGCGTACCATTTATATAAATTACTTTCTGGTTGAGATGAAATCTCTTCTGTACAGTCATCATTGATTTCCATGTCCCACTCTAATGCTTCCATGCCATCTGGTGTTGGTCCGTCTCCAAATTCTGGTTCATCTTTGCATACTACGAAATAGCCTATATTCTTATATTTGGTTTCCTTAGTGACATCCAATGTTAAATACAACGACCTGTTAGAGGAATGGGCATTATTTACATCTGCATTGTCGGCAGGTTGTTTCGTACTTTCAGCTAATATTTTTAAAATAAGAATATCTCCACTTTGCACGGCGGCGACTAATGGTGTTATGCCACCTGAACATATTTTATTTACGTTGGCTCCTGCATTTTTTAAGTAAATTAAATATTACGTAGCAAAGTTATGGATGTAAATAGGTTACCTTTTTTAAGACAATAATATATACAGGACAGATCGTTCTTGTTAATGGCATCAATTAGTAGATCACTATAAGGATCCATAATACAGTTTTTTGGCAATTTTTGCGTTAGCCATTCTTACATTATCTGGCATTTTAAGATGAAATAAAACTTCGATCAAATGCCATAGCGCATAGCAAATGGTATTTGACATCGCTTAACGTATAAACCATCGATCATTGTCGGGATCTCCTACAAGTGAAATGTCACTGAATAGGTTGTAAAAAGTTACTAATGGCTTCCTCAGTAAAACTCATTTTCTTTCTTATTACTGGTCATACAAAAGTCTTTAATAAAAAATATGCTTAAATTTTCCAACATTCTAAAAGTTATATAGTTCGCTTACGGTAATAAATAGAAAATCGTGGTAGTTTGAAATGGATCGATAGGTGGACAATGTGAAATGCCAAAAAGGGATGTGGTGGCGGCGCTGATGACTATAATTAAGCTTGAAAAAGAGCGCAATACAAAGGTTTCGTTTACATGTTTTTGAGTAAAATCGGACTCGAAGAACCGATTAGGGCCATTTTATTCCTCATAAATGGTCAAATTCTGGCTACACCTATGGGGGTCAGCAAATTTTTATTTTAGATTCGTTTTCAATACATGTCAGGTAAGCATATTCTTAATTTTGGGAACAAATTAAATTTTCGATTTTAGTTTTATTCCCTGCCATTGCCTAATCAATATAATAATCAATAAACCATCCTCGAAATTTAAAACATTATTGTAAGAATGTACACTCGTAGTCAACAAAAAGTCTCCATAAATTTAATAATTTAGAAACTTGTACTAGTCCAATGTTTTCGCTTGATTTGAGAAATGGCCAATTTGTATGTTCAACCCAAATTTGCATTGAAAATAAATAATAGTTAGTCAAGACTTATTTTTTTTAAACGTATTATCTCAAATTTTAACAATACAGAAATGTTTAATATTTAATCCCTCAATTAAATGTTGAAATATTTATTACCCAAATGTTAGGTTGGTATTATCAATAAGGTCAATTTTAAAAATCACTAAAATTCCGTAAAATTTCAAATGTAAATTTTTATTTTTAACGTATGTATTTTTTGGAAGGATTACGAAGTTTCAAAGTAACGAATGAGACTAATGGAAGCCCAATAAAACACTTCTTAAATATATCGATGCACTTAAGAGAAGTCAAGAATTGTACTACTATACCCGACAAAAAACATTTACGACGTTTCGTTTCATTTATTTTTATTGAGATAAATAAATATGCAATAAATACATTCATTGTAAGTTTAAAACACTTATTTATTGCTAATAAGACGTTAAAATGTTAACATTGTTTTGTTATTTTATTATCTTCATCGATATAATATATATTGTAGTAATAAGAACAGTAATTAAAAAAGCCAACAAAATGAGAAAATTTATTCTACTAATATAAATTATAATAATAGATACAAATTAAAAATAATAACACACTAGAAGAGAAAAATGATAGCGAAGTCATTATCAATTTAATTTAGTATTTTTTTTTTGCATAGTTTTTCAATAAGCGACATAAATTACTTTTGTTCAAAAAAATAATATTCTAAATAACAACGTTAAGGATTTTGGTATACATCAATATTACACACAAATTACATTTAGAAGGAACAAATATCTCGGGCATTTCATTCAAGAATACAATTAAGGAAAAGGAGAAGGGATATCATCTACTGGGAGAGGCGGAAAGAATCTAAATACCTTTTTACTGGAAATATATTTTTGTAATGATAAAGAACAATTTTGCTAGAATATAGTAAGTAATGTAGCTTTTACTGCATGTCTCGTAAAGTTTTGCTTTTTTATGTATCTTTAATCGCTTCCAAAAAAGCAACAGGACACGATATTTATGCATCTATGCTGAAAAAAATTGGTCATTCAACTTGATTTAATCAAGTAATTTTTGATCGTAACTTGGCGAATGCTCCTTCGAAACTAATTCCATTTAAGTGAAACGGATATGCATCTATTTATTAAATTATTTTTTAAATTATAAAACTAAAAAATAATAATAATAAACAATATTATTTAATGATATAACATTTCTATCTCTTCTCTTGTCACTTATTACTTGGTAATTAAGGCTCGCGAAAAATTTGTAATTGCTTTTGTATTTTTTTTGTTTTTGTTTCGTGGATCCTTGTAAGGATAATAGTATTTATTTTAGTAGATTACAATATGCTTTTAACACTAATTACTATGTATATCTGAATAAATAATGTTTTTATTTACAAAAGAACAGAACAAAAAAATATATATAAGGAAATCAGCCTTCTTAACCGTATTGGTTTCTTTTACATAACTATAATAATAATAGTAATAATAATAATAATAATCATAGTAATAATAATATAGAAATAAATTAAAATATTGTCATTTCTTATTTATTTTACACAATGCCGTGTACTGGGAGTTGGTCAAAATTTCATACGAATCAAGTAAAATTCTATACTGAAATTTTGAACTCCATCGTATGCGTGTTGTAAGTGATAAGAACAAGAATTAAACTAGTAGTAATAATCAACGGTTCACATAATTTTGTTTATTTTTCTCAATCTTTACTTATCCAATACTATCTCTAATATGCACCTACGCTCAAAATTACATGAACCGCTCTTAAGTGTATGTAAAAAGTCAACAATATGATTAATAGTAGCAAAAACGTTTGAACGCTTATTTTTTTTTTTACCCATAGAGCTGTAATTCAGTTAGAATAAGTTTTTTTTTTTTTGTTATGGCAGTTACTTTTTTGTTTACAACTATGTATTTTTTATTGTAATTGATAAGTATGTACCTATAAGGTATATATATGCATATACTAAGAATTAGTCTAAAAACTTCTCAGTTTAGGTTATTAAGTGCTTATTGCATTTCAAATTCGGTTTTTTATCTTAGGGTAGTATACAATAGATTTCAAAAGTTTTGCGCTTATATTATTTGATTTTTGGTGGTAATTACAAAATATAACTACCTGAAGATAATTTTAAAAAATATTTCGTTAAAGTCCATTAAAGAAAAGAAAACTTACAATTTACATTGTATATTATAAAAATTTACTTTGGGTATTTGTTTACCTGGGGAAGAAAGAATTTTGAAAATATATCATTTTAATATCTTCGATTAGTCTTCAAAAAACTCAGAATTAATGAGTATTCCAACTTATTGTAGCATTCTAGTACGAGGACATGTCATGTTCGGATTAAGATCATAGATAAAGTAAATAAAAGCCATAATTCGTTAGATTATAATAAATAATTACCGTTAATTTGTGATAAATCTGATTTATATGTTGTATATGTGAAACGTGTTTTCTAATTTATAGGACGTTACGACGTTTTTATTGGAATATGAACAGTACCAAAGTGAATAGTTGGGCTGGAAGCAAAAGATTTCAAGGGGAACAAAGGCAAAGATCACAACAGATCTTCTTTTTAAAATTAAAAATTTCAAGAGAATTCCATTTCCTTTTTACAAATTTAGAAATGTGTAATATGTAGATTAAATATATAAAATAAAGCAAATTTTTTTTAATAAATCAGCATTTATTTATTTCAAATTTTCTACAGTAGTTTTGTTTTTATTGTATACGTGATATTTTTTGTCGCATTCCTTCGATGTTTGATTCACGATTTCTTTGGAAAGGAAAATTATTTAGCAATGAAAATTAAGATTATCCATCATTATACAGGTACGTCCCAAAAATCTACGCTTGATATATCAAAGCATATCATCGCCGCCGAAAACTTAAACAAATATCGCAAGAAACAATCATTTTCTCCTTTATTTAAAAATCACAAAGCCTTTTTGAGTAAGTTTTAACTTATCCTTATTATTATTCACAATTTCCTTCGTTATTACTGTAATAATTATAATATTATTAGAGAACACTTTTTCTATATTCTAGAACTATGTCATAATCTGTTTTTGTAGCATGTAATTAAAAAGACTTTTTAATTAAAATATTTAAAATAATAATTATATATATATAAAAAAAAAAAACAACTAAACGAACGTTGGTTAATCAGTCGGGAGCAGCTCTATGGTTCTCATTTGCATGAAAAAAGATATATAATGCGCAATAATAAATAATATTTTGTAATACAAATGCGTGAATTATGATTATATATACGATGACTCATTCATTTTCGATAAACATCTTCGCAAAATCATTGAGGAACTACCATCAAGATAATCCATTCTTTAAGCTCAAAGATTGTGATTTGATAAAAAAAATCAAAATCGAAATGCAATTTTTCACCGTAATGCCATCATTTTAATCAACCATAAACTCAACAATACTCTTCATTCCTCTTTAAAGTTTTGCAATTAATAGCGCATCGTCTTCATATCGTGAATAACAAGGGAAAAAATAGTAATAGTATAGTAGTCACACAGAAAAACAAAAGAAAAATGTCACCGATTGCTTGTTATCACTATTTATCATTTTCTTTTTTTTCTTTTTTGCATTTATTTTGTTTTATCGCGGTCGCGCACACTAAGTAAATGGCAGTGGCGTTTGTTCTAGTCCAATCTAGTCGTCCCAGGCGTCGCTACCGGAATCGTCGTCGTTTACGTTGCTCTCGTAGGTGTATTCCTCGACGCCGTTCGATATGCGCCTCTTCTTCAATGCCTGGATGTCCTCCGGCGATCTCTCTTTGCGAAACTCATACACTAGCGGGAATATATGCTCTATCGCGGCTTGGACGTCTAGGACGCTAGGTGCTGTAAAACAAAAATATAATAATTATCGTCTTAAATAGCAAATGTTACAGAAATAATAATAATAATAATAATAATTAAGCAATACTACCGCGCATCACGACTTATCAGTGCACACCTGTGAGGAGTGATAGTTGACAGTTAGGTAACGGTAATAATAATAGTAATTATTATTATTATTGACGTCGAAGTTGTACTTCAAATACAAATTTAAATGTTAAATTAAGAGATCTATATAAAAGCAAGCATACGGAAAATGATCAGTCAAAAAGATAAAATTACCATCGGAGAACATGCAATAAACCTCCTTTTCCTGTTTGTTCCAAATTCGTGAATACAACAATTTATTGCAATATTAAAATATGATTAGCCCTTCCGAGTTACATATTCAACAAGTTCAACGACATGAATCATGTTCGATAAAAGTTATATTTAGCGTGCATATAAAGTCACATGTTAAACGTTTCTAAGCGGTTCTTTCCTTGTCTTGCCCGTTATTCTTTTACTACTGGCGTTTTATAAATCGTAAATTGTCCTTTACTTCTGACGACATCTAATCCGTGATTACTCTATTCCACAGATTTGTTAGCAAATCGAGTAAAACGATAACTGGACGTTAATCGATGGTGTAACGATTTTTGATGAAGTGTAAGAATTATCAAATCCTAACATTTAGTAATCAATGTCTAATTTACCTTCATTTGAATGTATACAGCAGTTGACAATAGAAATTGTCCAATACACACGAAGAAGTTTACATGTATAGTTTAGATAGTTTGTTTGTCATTTGATATTTTTCTAAGTGTTGTCGATAAGATAACTTCGTCCCGTTTACGCGCAGGTGCGGGTATCCTCCTTAGAAGGAGTTCCCATACAGAGAGCGAAGAAAGCAATGTGTCTAGGTGTGATCCTAGATACCAGGCTTAGCATCGAATCGCACGTTGAAAAGCTTTCAATCTAGGTAATCAAGGTCCTGATGAAGAAAATTCTGAAAATTGAGTTTTTAAAGGTCACAGAATTACTACGAGGCTAATTATTCAGGGGATGCGTATACAGGTAGTTTATACAGAGTGTTACAAGTTGAGCCTATGTTATAAAAATTATGGTAATCAATTTAAGAAATTTTTTGTTTCCAATATACGGTTAATACAAGCTCATTCTGTATATTTGACACGTATAATATTGCTTCGTAATTCTGTTCATTAACAGGTGATATTTCTTTTAGTTTTATTTTACTTCTTCTTTAAAAAAGTCTCACCAAAAAATAGTCTCCTTATAATTTCGTTTTGGTACGAATAAATTGAATTAAAAGAATAACACATAATTTTTCACAACTTCTGTTTGTTTTCCACTATTTATACAAAGCTAAAAATATCGGACGAACTCTAGATTGAGTGTATATAACATTCACTAGAAGCATGAATTTTACATCTACATATTCCCCTTTAGATACAGAAGCACCAGCGGCGGTGCGTGATGACTGATGTGTTCTTTTTCTTGTGAACAGCCCAACATTACGTCATAAAATTATATATGTATATATTAAAAAAAAACATACTCAAAAGAAAAATGGGACATTTGGAACGGAAGTTCAATTTTCTAACAACCTAATTGACTATGAAGTGTCGATTTCGAGAATAAAAATTGCTCACGTCTACGACTATTATGCGAAATTATCCCCAATAAGTGAACATTATTGCATTACTTTGTTAATAGTTCTGTATAAAACATTTCTTTCTCAATCATTCAAATAAATTATTCAGATTCTTCAGGATTCGTAACACCGCAACTGTTCAAATACGTATGCAAGCAACTGTATGCAACAATTGGATGTAATAAAGCAACTTTTAACGTTTACCATTATCATGTCGTTAATTTTTTATTCACCTTGCAGGAATTACGAGATAGCGGTTAATCTCATTCTCTATAGACGCATATTAATAATTATGAAATACGGTGTATAAAATGTACTTGAATACGCATATATTAGATTTCACCGACATTATGTAATTTCCATTATCAATCCAGTAGGCTTTGGAGTGGCGCCTAAGAATTCGAAACAAATGATTAATAGGTTCTCGAGAAGATAATACAACCTTTTTAATAATATAATAGAAAAAAAGTGGTTGTCGCAGGTCGGATAGTTAACATAAAATATTCCTATTAACACAGTGTTTTTTAAAAAATGATTGTGCACGTCCTATATGTTCTTCTTAATTTCTTGTTTTCAAATTAATTAAAATGTTTTCAATTATTTGAAAAAATTAACTAGTTGGTGAGTCAATATTTTATATGCCATCGTATAAAAGTGTACACATAGAATAAATGTTTAAAAATAATAATATGGAACATTTTTTTACTTAGGTCATTAAACTTTAAAGTAGAATAAATTCGAAATAACGTTTTAATATTTCCAATTTGAAATATAAACTGCCAATTTGCATTTGCGCCTAGCAACACTGTAACTAACTAAAAGAAATAACTAGTCTTTAGTTGAGTGCAGGCTTTCACGACCGTAAGCCATAGTAGAAGCGTACTTCGGGTGTTGTCGCGTACTTGATGTTTGACTTGACGTTTCGCTGAGCATGCTGTCAACTTCTTCAGAAGGTTATAAAAATCTTTTGGAAAAGCTGACAGCATGATGAGCGAAACGTCAAGTCAAACATCAAGTACGCGACAACACTCGGAAGACATTTTAACCACGGTCTTTATTTAAAAGTGTTACTGTTTGACTTGCTGAGAACTCAAAATAAATATGCCATTCCCTATTTCCACACCAGTTCTTTTACTACAAACAATTTTTTAATGAAAAATGGTCCAACAATATTTTAGATAATCTACAACTTATTAGACAAGTATAAAATAGATCAATATGAAAAAAAGTTGTGGTTTCCTTTTCTTTTTATGGCAAAAAAGTAAAATAATTTATTCTAAATTTATTGAATAACAGCTTATCACAATCAAATTAATGGTCTAATTTCATTAGATTAGCGATGTACAATTGCGTCTAGCAGAATAATTTAATTCTGGAAATATCTTTTAAAAGTTAACAACTAATCTATGCAAGCGCATATGTAAGTTTGTTTGGAACCGTTCCAAAATTGTTGAAAAAGTCTCCCATGAGAATTATTTCCAGCAAGGTTAATACTGATATTCTACTTTGAGGTTTGGCAATTCTGTTTTGCTGAAATCTCTTAGTGTTCTTAATTAAACAAATAATAAATAAAACATCAACTATACTTACTTGAATACCTTTCTCATACAACGGCAAGAGATTTTCCGAATTGAATTGAGACAATTAAAATGAAAAGCTAAAATTGTAGCGTAGCATCTCGAGTAATTTTTATATTGAAATAGATAATTGCATTTGTCCTATTCAACGTATGTACTTACAGCGGTACGATTATCTCAATCAGGAAGGAGGCTTCCCCATTAAGATAAGCGTTTGTTTTTTCTCGTAATAAACCACATCATCGCCGTTCCAATTTGTTACAATGCTCTCGTAACACGTTGCCCGCGAAATGTTTACGAAGTCGTAATTTAGCGTTGATCGACTTTATCGCGGCATTCGATAATTATATTTATTAGTACGATTCAAGTAAATCCCACTGTTTTTGATAAGAAGCAGCTGTAAATAAGTTTCTACGAGAAGCAAATAAAGTTCATAAATAAACGTTTTACGAAGTATTACGTATATTGATTCAGATTTGAATTTGTTAAACAAATGCGACCGATAATTAAAAAAAAACATACAATCGAAATAGTTTTTGAATTTGCCACTTTTTATCATGAGGCTCTGGACTAAAAGCGTTGTTTAAGATTATATCGAAAGCTACATGGTATCTCATAAATTCGTAACTGGTCAAAGTCGTATTTGCGATGCAGGTTCGGCCCGCTTGCGTGTGTGTGTGTGTGTGTGTTATGTGTGCCAATGATGTTAAAAGATCTGCACCCGTTCTTTCATTGCGCGATACTCCGCGTGTTCAAGATTAAATTACGAAGGGTGGGTTGGTCAAGGTAATCTACGGAGGAAATAGAGCGATTCGCCACCATACTTTATCAAATCTGAGGATAAATCATCATAAAGATCCACATTTGGGTGAACGCCATTCCAGACGGCGGTAATGATATTTACTATCGATGTGACAATTTAAATATAAGTTTCAAAATGGGAACAGATACGATCAAGTTTTTTTTATCTTCCTTCCTTCTTTAATGCATCCGTCGTTCGGGCATAAAATAACGGAAATTAGAAAGTTATAAAATCCACTTTGATCTTGGGCTTTTCAAAAATTTCGGAGAAACCGGGGAATAGGAGCAAAACTTTTGAAGAACCGCCGTTCTTTCCTAGAAATTTCCGTACATCATTTGTCCATAATATGCACGAAATATTAGACATCGTAAAAACATGCAACTAGCAAAACGATTTATCGAAGTCGTAATTTTATGTCTAATTTCAATCAGAAAACATTCATTAAGAGATTATTGCATTACAAGGCTAATAACCTATCACACGTCAAATCAATTTATTAGATACATAAATGATAGATGTACACATACGAAAATTGCTTTACATTTCCGCAGCTGATAACAATTGTCCAACAAACAAATCTACGAAGATACGATGACGTGAACGCAAAAAAGCGGTTGCAATGTAATTTGGCGTACGCCGAAAGCGACACCGCTTTGTTTTTAGATTTGACGTGTTTGAACATGTCGCATATAAAACTACAACACTCCCGCGTTCTTTTTAGACGTTTGCGTAATGCTATAAAATTTGGAGACGGGTTATGTAATTTTGAAAACAACACCAAGACGCCGAAAAGTAAATTTGCTTTGCTCTAGCATATTATAATAAGCGCAAAATTCCTTAATTTTTCCTATACGTAGTAGATTTTACATTATTTTAGTAGGGAATTCCCTAGAGTTATTTGCAATTATCACCTTGAGAATTTCAAACTAGATCTCGGCGAAATTTACTATTTGCATATTGGTAAATTAATCAATAATTAAATAATTTGTGAAATAGTTGGGATTTACCCACTTCTGTTAGTTTAATGGATTAAACAGCAAAGCAACATATAATCTATTAATACATTTGCGGTTTTGAAATTTTTAACAATGTAGTCCTAATTGTTTTATCAAAACATATAAAGTTTGTAATATATTACATAAATATCCCATAATCTGCAACATATTTGTATACTTGAGATATACGTACAGGTAATAACGACATCATAAATATTATTCCAAACAATAGATACATATGTAGGTTCCAGTAACTTCTTAGAAAACAACAAAATGTTGCTTAATCGTTACACTATTGTCGAATTTCGTAATATTTCAGAAGGATCAGATGTGATAACCTTGAAGTGGTTTGTGTATAGTGTAGATTAAGTAAAAAAAAAAATAGTATCTCACATCTACGAATATAGTTTACCTTGGCTATTCTTGAATTTTTTTTAACCTGCAATTGTTCGAATTTTTTTGTTATAAAGCTAGGAGATTCATAAAAAAAATTGAAAGAAACGTTTAAAAAAATAAACGTACAGTATTGGACAGTATCATAGCAACTTATTATACGACATACTGTATTATGTTTTAGATGGTTGGTAAGTGTTGTTTAACAAAAAAAATAGATTTACAACTCGAGCCTAACTCGAATTCGTTGAGAATTACTCGAATTAATAGTAAAATGTAATGAATTAACTTACGAGGTTGCATCAATAAATACCCCCCTTACTAAGTGATTTTAACATTACTATCATGCATTGCCATCTTTCAAGACTGCAAATCCTGCCATGAGACGATAATTTAAATTATAACTACGAAGGCTTTGTTAGTTGCCGACAATTTTGAAGGTGGTGCTTTCGGGCGTTATGGATATTACAAATTAGAATTTAAATTTTAGAAACTTCTAGATCCGAAAATATAGGATACGAAGTACAGAGGTTCTACCAATACCTGCTTTAACTTTCATGAAAATATCAAAGGAGGAGAATGAAATCGGCCTTAAAATAGTGTTTTCATAAGTAAAAATTAAATTCAGATTTTGTAAAAATTAATATAATATTGACCAATATTATTATATATAGCCCGTCCTTCTGCGGCGATTAAAAAGGATAATTTTGGAGAAATGACCTTGATGGGAGCAATTGTTTATTATAGAAACAATTGCATGTATAAATAGGTACCGCCTTAATATATGAAGGTATTTCTTGTGTCTAGACGAATATAATGCTTTGAAAAGAATTTTCTTTAACTCAATATACAATGAGTTTGCACAACTCAATATACGACGAGTTCCCAAATTATTCAGTGATATTTTGTTTTATTAATTATTTTATGTTAAAAACGGGAAATATTTCTTTGCAGAGTGTCAAGTTTTATGACATAATTAGTTGTTACTAATGATTATTTTTGTCAACCTGGTTAAATTTTGCACACACAGATAAGCTCTTTGTTTGGTATGAAATTTATTTCAAACTAAGATTATTTTTGATTAATTCCTAATAATCATTAGTATAATGTCATACAAAAAAAAGATATATACCTGTAACAGTAACACTTCCTGTGGAGAAGATTTTCAATGTTGCTTTAGGGCATTTTAGTTTATAAGTGACTCCAGGGTGCAGTTCTGGCTCGTAGCTATAAATCCGAAACAAAAAAAATGCATTACCAATGTGAGCATTTCGAAACAAACGAAAGAAGAAAACTATACTCACTCAGCTTCTTTGTGCCTCTCTGAGAAAGAGTTTATTTTGATTGCGAAAGGCATTGAACAAGTCCCCAACACATTTACGACCCTATAGTTATTAAAGCGCACCTTGAACCCAAGTTTTTGCAAGCAACGCGCAAACTTTCGGGCTGCAATCTTAGCGTGCGTTTCACTTGTTGCCCCCGTACAAGTCACTTTGCCCGACGACCAAATACTTGCGGTCGTATAAGGCCGTCTCAGTTTCATAGTAACCATACCGTTTTCTTTACGATATTCCACATTCATACCATGCAATGCTATCTCACGCAAGTTCAAATGACAACGAACACTAAAACTGCACACCACATTGTTTATGACAATATCTATTTCTGGTTCGTTCTCCGCATGTTGTAGTTCCTGTGGCGCCTCCGCTATTTGTGGGATCTCTGAGCAGGTTACATTCGTGCATGTTTCAACTTCTGAATATCCAGTTAGAGTGGTGATATCCTGTACTTCATGATGAACTAAGCCATTGCCATTTGGAAGCGGTTTCATGCCATTCTTTTGAATAGCAGTAGCCATAATACGGTGAATCGGCTCGTCTCTTTGGTACACCCAACACTTGTGTCAATTTTTCCTTAAAAAAAAAAAACAAGTGATACGACGTGCATAAAATCATCGCGAAATAAATAGTTTCATCAACGCAAATTAAGCTCTTTAATGTATATTGAAATGTCTGTAATTAAAATTTCCTGTATCAATAACATTGATGTATTAAAAGGGCTTTGTGCTCATGAAGGAAGTACGAGAAAGATTAGCGATTTTCGGGTTTAACCTCAACTTTCAATGATGAGTTCGGGTGTAAATTCAAAATAAATACCTACTCAATATTTTCAATGTGAAAATAGTCGTCTGGAGGGAGTTGTTTGTTTGAATTAATTAAAAATAGTGCCATAATGCGAAGCCATGACACAAGCACAGATCAAGCGATGAGCCACACACAGAGAACTACAACCCTAGCGGCATTAAATTGTACTACAGCTGGTTGTACCGCTGTGCATCAACCCGATGTTCTAGAAATAACGTTCGCAAATTTAATAAGTCCAGCTGATCCTAATTTGCACATTGCAAATCGTACTTTCACGAACAAAAGATTTCATTGTTTTAATTAGTATCGTTAGTTTTAGTATACATGAAAAAGCAACGCAATACGTAAACTTTTCTATTTTTCGCATATACAAAACTTTGTGAATTGGCTGAACGCGCATAATATTTTCTGTATTGCGGGAGTATTCATTGCTGGTGTTAAATGTTGATTATGATGAATTTAAAGTCCTTAAATTCCATATTGGTAATCGTACAATTAGTGGCTTTCTTTTTATGACGTTCATCTGCACATGGGCACAGTGTTGCTAGACGGGATTCTTTAAAATACTTGAAGTAAAGAAGGGAAAAAAAAAACAGTAATTGTAGTTTTTTTTTTTTATTACTTGAATCGATTGCTTTTTAAAAGGGGAAGAAAAATACGCACACATAAGAAGAATCTTAATGTTTGTAATACTTAATAGCAATTGTTTTTGTACTTTTTTTAAGGAAACATTTTGTTAAAAGTCAGTAATTTTAGATAGAAAATCGGAAGAACTTTGAAGAAAGCTCACCACGAGAGCTTTTAGAAAATGAGGAGATCTGGTAACCAAGTCTGCTGAAACGAGTACACTTTCCGTGCGCTTCGCAAAATTAGCAAAGACTAAACAGACCCGTGTTTTGTCGACTCTCGGGGAAATCAGTAGGCAACACGAACCCTTTCTTATGAGATGAATAAAGGCGAGCCCGTCTAGCCTCTATTAATTTCGCCAGTTCTGCAGACTTACTGATAGTGATAACTAGAGATGACAAAGGCAGGTGGAATTATTCGGTTTTTACAGCGACTAGATATATTCGTGTTTGTTCGCTTCATGAGAATGTATCCGTGGTGACGTCGAGAGTCGACAAAACACGAGCTTGTCTAGTCTCTGTAAAAAGTATTAATTTCATCCCCCTTTGTACTCTTTATTGATAACACTGCATGTGTATATCTAGACAGTGTTGTCGGATGATACTAATTTTATTAAAAGAAGTACAATAGATTTATTGATTAATTTCCCTAATTAAAAGGGCAAAATTGCGCCTTTGGTAAAACGTGATCATGTCACCAATGATTTTCTATAAAATATCTCGTTGTACTATTGCAGTATTTATCACTTAATTGCCCTTTCTCGTTTTATATTACTAGATCACCTATTCCTGCTATTTTTAATTGACAATATTGAATCACGCTCCAATATTTAAATTCCACTAAACGATTCTCAACTAATAATTAAAGTAACCAATGATAACTTGGCAACGTTGCATTGAGTTTCGAGCAAATGAATGAAATAGAAGCCGTACAATTACATAGATAAATTCATATTAAGTAATAAAATTAGCAAATATATCTCCTTTATTACCGAAACTATCAATTTATATTTTCTGTAGAATTCAAACATTTTTACTGTGTAAATGAAACTACAGAAGTCTATAATAAATGGACCTAGTTGGTAGGTTCATTAATTCTCTAATGTAAACGTTCTTGAATTAAATAAACATTAATCTTCGTTTAAAGACAACGTTTATTCTAACTCGCTCATAGTCTTGTTAACCCCACCTAATGCTAGATTAGAAGAATACCGTCTCCAGTACTTATTAACCATGCAAAATGTACCGAGAATATTGAGTAATCGACACCTTCAATATTCAAATTCGCCCTTTTTCGGACGTCACTCGATTCCCACATGATCTGCCTTGTGATTAGTTGAAAATTCAGAGAATACCGAGGGTTGGCGTTAAGAAGATCACGTTTGTAAAGCAGATGAAATTGTACTCGAGAACTGATTAATTTTATCTTTATTCATTCATGTTCGAAGCAGCTGTTTTGCGCTAGCCGAATGAAGTCGTCTCCATCGATTATTTACGTAAAAGGTTGAAGGGAGGAACTGTCTTGTGATTGCACGTGATGCACATGTTAAATTATCATTTTACGGTATTTACCGGGCACTAAAATTAAACGGAAGTGGACAATTCCTTAGCGGTGAATAATAATTATAAAGATGACTTATCCTTTTATCTTATATCTTATGTTTTCTATCTTTTCTAATTACAGTTTGCAGTTAGACGAAAAAGTAAATATTTGTACACAAAATCGTGAAGTTTGGGTACCAACTTAATTTTGGATATTCTTACAAAAAGTATAACCGTTTATTTTTATTTATAATTATTATTTAAGTAATGTTTGTTACTTCATTATTTGTCATTTTAACAAATGTTTGACAAAAGTGCATATTTATTCTATTAATAAAACGTAAATTGAAAACAGCTTTTGCTTGCTTGTGGCTCGTAATTAATCAACATTTTAGATCACAGTTGGCAATATTTCGAAGGTCATTTTTAAGTGAAGCCTAGGTATATGACGAAATTTGTGAACTTGTACTATCACACAAATAAAAGATAGGAAGTAATTGTCTTGTTAATAATGATACGACTTTATAATAAAAAAGTATCTGCGATTACTCTGTCAAAAAGGATAAAACTTGGAATATTAGACACCCCAGTAAATATTTATTTAATTTCATAGACAAAAATTTTATTAAATAATAACCAAAAAATATATGCTAAGATAGCTTAGCTTGCTCACGGTATTGGAGGATTAATTCAGACCAAACGCAACAAAAGGAGAGAAAAAATACACTAGCTCACGGACATGTTTCTACCTTCCCGGCGTCATCACGGTGGTTTCGAGAGTATTTTTTATCTCTATCTTCTATCCTTGTGAATGCCACGGTATTGATAGAATAATTCATGGCAAATGCAATAAAATGTTTCTGCCTAGCCGAGGTCATCAGCGTGGTTTCGAGAGTATACGATTTGAGTTGGTAGTTTCTGAAATGAATATCATACCGCAAGTTTTGCGCATGAAATTAGGGAATGTGATCCACTATTATCGGAACCACCAACGTATATCATCCTTGATGACCTAAGATCCAAATTTAATATTAAACAGGATAGTTTCAAAAGAAAGAAAAATAACCATCGATATATTAGTATTACCAGGAAAAACAACCCAAAAATATTTCATTTTATCAAATGCAAGGTCACATCCATTTTGATAGTATTATTAGAGAGGACAAAGGAGGATGAAATTGTTAGTTTTTTGCAGAGACTAGACAGACTCGTGTTTTGTCGACTCTCGAGGACACCAGTAGGCAACACGAATCTATTCTCAGGAAGCGAATAGACCCCAGTCCATCTAGTCGCTGCAAAAAAGGAATAATTTCGCCTGCCTTTGTCATCTTTAATTATTATATTATCAATTAACGTTAATTTAATTTAATGCCAATATATTTTTTTTGCATTGAAAAGGAAAAATTAACTTTGCTATAGAAAGATAGCAAAGTAACAACAGAGCCATCTAACGAAACTTTTAATATAGATTTTTTTAAATATTGTTTGAAGGACATTAAGGTATTCTATTTTAAATAGATAATTCTATTTATTTAGGACAGTCCGCATACTTTGTTGTATTTCTTATATCAAAATAGTTGCCGTGTTAGACCCATTTTAACAAGATGCACAAGATTTGGCAATAACCTCAATTAATCTGTCAACGTGTAAAGATATCTGTAATTTTGAAAATATCTTTTTTTTTAATTAGATATTGATTTCATGGTAAAAAATAGAATTCTCGTCATTATTTATCTAAAAATTACAAAATTTATTGTTATTTCACTAAAAAGAATGAAAAGATAAGCTTTTATTATGACAGTTAATAATCCTACTTTACTTTAACAACTGTCAAAACTATGACAGCCAATTATGTCAAATCATCAAGACTATGAAATTTTTTCTATTCTACATGCTACTTTTATTAGATATACCGTTAGATAGCCATAGTACGTGGAATATGGACGTAAAGAATAGTACGACGATAGGTAATTTCATCGTACAGTACACGTATCTTTAAACAGTCGTAATAATTGAAAGGTGATCGATATTTTAGATATGAGCAAAATGTGCGTAAATAATTTAGAAGAGAACGTGTACCTTCCTTATGGGATGGGAAGCGCTGACGCCGTAGTCGTAATAATTTCCAACCAATTTACGATGCGGGAATGCTCAGTAATATTTCATAGAGACGTTTTAAAAGAGGATTTATTGAAGATCATCGTTATAGAGTTTTTTAGTGAAGTAAACAGCATTAGAAGCTTATGCAATATAGGAAACTTATATATCATAGTAAGTGGGTAGTAGGAATATGAATTTCAGATTTGGGAATGGACAACAATAAGGAAATCTTTTCGACCGGAAATAACCGATTTTAATGAAACTTGCTTTATGCTTATGTAACTGCGCATCGCCTTTAAAGGGGTCGTAATCAACTTTTAAAGAATTTTTACTTTTGTTCAAATAACGAACCGGCATATGCAGTTAATATTTCATTCATACATTTTGTAAATCCAAGGCCGTTCGCTTTCACCCTCGCTCCTATTCGCACTTAACTATCGGCCTCGGAGTATTGGGCTCGCAGCTCTAATGTCGTACTCCATTGGCAATTCTAGAGTACTCAGAGAATACTCGGAATGAGTGTTACATGTTCCATCGGGAAAGTCAATTTTATCGTTCCGGTAATAGGAACAAGAACACAGCAATATGGTCGACGGACAACAGCTGATATTTGCAAATATAACAAAGGAAATTATAATAAATGTACACTAAACTCTTCCAATGAAATATGTCATTCCGCGCAGGAGTTCCACATCTTTGAAAGTTGGAAACTGCAAGTGTGCTCTAGTGCAGCCGCTATCAGAATTTCCTTCATTCCAAATTTGACAATTTCTTGAGACTTTGCAGAAGGCCGGGCGTTAATTAATTAATTAAAATCGGTTATTTCAGATTAGTATAGTTCTTATGTAAGTTAGATTTCTTAATGAGACAATAAGGACTGCTTTAGTATATGCTTATTAGAATAATTACAATCAAATACTTATTGCATATTGCAATATAATGCAATAATATTTGATTTTTTCCGTACTCCGTCTTATACAATAATTAAAAATATTGATTATGTAACAATACACACCACCGTTGCAAAAATTGACCGATTTACCAACTTGCAGTCGTTTATATTAATGTCTAAAGAAATTATTGAATTGGTATACGCGGGTTGTTTGAGGAATACTTATAAATATTTCACGAGGCGTAACTGTTGAAGAAACTTTCGGCATTTTGTTATAAACGTAAAACGTGTCCGGATATTAATACAGTCGACTGCACCATCTTCTTCTGAACGGCCAATTTCCGCCGAAGACTAGTATTTACATTTACCTATCGGTAGTGCCTACCACAACAAGGACTTTACAAACATTCTCCTTCTAGGAAAACTACGTTAATTCGATTAACCTGTGCGAATTGTTCAATTCTACGAACTATCAGAATCCGTTCGTTTTCACGACGCAATTTGATTTAGAAGTGAAGATCCAGGATCTGCGAAGGTCCACTTTTCAAGCGCTCAAGATCACAGCGACATCTACGAGAAGTACGCAAACTATTGATTTAGTAATTTTTTTCTTTCGGGATTTTCCCAATGTAATCGTTTTTTGTAGAACTGAAAGAATTGGAAATTTGTAATCCCAAGGAGATTGCGTGTAAGTTTAACAGTAGCGGCAGTTGTATTAGCGCCGAATTGCAGTGTGATGATAATATTAATTGCGGTCGTAAGGAGTACAGCGATGAAGATCGAAGTTTATGTAAAGGTAATTTTTTCTAGCTAAACCCGATGATCTGCACGATACCATGAACTTTCTTGATCATATCATCCGTAGTTACCTCGTTGGAACGACGTTCTATTTCTTATTGTTCGGTCACGCTTAATCTCAATAAACCAGAATGTTACCGAAGGTGCATGGTTCTTATAATCTGCATCAAATTTCAAAGATGACAAATAAGTTTGGCAACACTGCGAGTTGTTCCAGTGCGAAGATCTCACTGATCTCACAAGATCAAACTTTTTTGAATTGCAAATTTGTTGGCGACTATCTTCACTGTCTTATTTTCTAAAATTGGGTATATCCAATTTTAAAGGATAACATAGCAACTACGCTAATGACTAAATATCTCATAAAGTGATAATATTCTCTTATGTGAATGTTCCTAAAATTATGACAAATATTAAGGCATCAAGATAATTCTGCCCTTCTTTTTTGTTTCAGGGAAAACGAAGACGTCTATATTCTTTTTAATTTCTCTTAGCTTACTCATCGTATCGTTTTTAACCTGTTCGATTGTATATAGGATAATCAGATGGAGTCCTAAATTGAAGAAGCAGCTTAGATTTCGCCATAGGAGCGACGAGAACGCTATAGTTCTCTCTAGCTATACGCCAGCAATCAAGACCTACATACCTAAAAAGGAATTGAAAACGCTCCACTTACGAGTGGCCTCCACGGTTGATTCCTCGTCACAGAGTGAGGAAGGAATCATCCAAGCTGGATCTTGTAAGATTAAAAACCATGCTGCCAGCGAATCGCCGGTTATTTATAGGAGGAATCGATGATAGAAGAGATTTTATTTGTAAATATGTAAAAAACAAAGTATTGATTAAGTAAACTTAGATATAGATATAATTGAATGTCTCCCTCTCTTTTTCGATTTATTTTTTTTATTTATTCTTTTAATTACAAGTGATTAATTATTCGGTTTCTGATACGGACTCGGATGAGGTTGAGTATTCGCTGCTGGTCTCTGTAGAAGCTTGTTGGTTTGTAACGCTCTTTTTATCTGGAAAAAAGAAGAATTGAGTGTTTTTGGTAGATTACTACAAAATACGAGTATTTCTAAACTTTTAGAGGTTGCAAAATAAAGTAACTTCAGTTCCCATAGGAATTACATAAAAGGCCACAAACCTTTACTATTATCTTTTCCTTCATGCTCTTTTATAATAATCTTCCACTTTTGACTGGTGGCTGTAATTTTGTTAGTGTGACCGCTTGACATCGCGCTAACTTCATTACTAAAACACTCTTTACTTGGTGGTAAGTCTTCGCTTTCCTTATAACTAACGCTCTTTTCTTGACTTGGAAACAATCGCCTTAGAAGCTACAAGAAATACATATAGCATTCTAACTTTCACTCATAAGAAGGTAAGACACCCTTTGGTGGAAAGAAAGTGACGAAGTTACATCAACGCCATCCTCAAGTTCTGACGACGAGGGCTGTTCGATTGGTTTCTCCACTGAAATTCTGTTTACTACTTGTTCATTAGCGCATCTTGAAATAATACGAGGTACAACGCCGGGATGTCCTGAAGGTCGCTGTTTGGTTCCTAGCTCTTGTATGGTCTCGTGCAATTGTGGACTAAGCTTAAAGAATTTCTTCATATCCGTTTTAACCGCCGGTTCGCTATGAACTTCTACAGATACCTAGTAAAAAACAACTAAAATTCAAAATGTAAATTACGTTATACATGGAACGTTTGGGAAATTAAAAATATACAATTAAAGGTATCTGATCACGACTTAACTGGAAAGGAATGATGTTTATTTTCCGCACTCGCTAACTCATGCGGAAGACTGATATGCTTCGGACTTTCGCTACTCTTATTGTTAGGTATCTGACGCAATACGTCCATCATATTCTCCTGATTATCGAATTTAGTCTTCCTGTTTAATTCCGATTGCAAATTTTTACCGTTCTTTGATATCTTCGAATAACAAGATGAAAACACCATTGCGGATTTTTTATCTTTCGCCGAGTATGGAGACTCTATACTGGAAGCGCTTATATTTTGCATTTCAGCTAGATCTTCGTCGGTAGCGAATAAACTAATCGGCACTTTCTTTATAGCTAATTTTTCTACGACATAATCATAAGCTTCGTTATCCCCGATCGGTCTAGTTAATTCGATATCGCTAGATGATGAATTTAAGCAAAAGCAGCATATGGTGAATTTATTTTTTGGTTTCTCGACATCCTTTTTCTGCCTTCTGTTATCCATTACAACGTGAATGCTAAATATCTAAGGAAATTTTTAAAATTCAATTTTCAAATTTGACGTTTAAGCGGCTTGTGGTTTGTCGATAAATCAGAGATTATTAAACAACCAACCATCTATAGTGTATTTCCTCAGAGAAATGTAAATTACATCATTCGGCAACGAATTGGACTAAGAAATGTTAGCACTAGCTTCAACACCGAATGCAAGTTCAATAGATCAAGTAATACATCCGTGTATCTTTTGATTAGCTGGAACACAAATTTGTTCCTTCGACATATATTTTTCTCTAATGAAATGCATTTTATATAATGTAAAGATACAGTAATTGCCACAAATGGTTGCACAGTCTAAACGTTTCTCCTATTTTGCTCAACACTACATTGTTTGCCCTTCTGTTTACGTCATTACCCACCGCCGCTGGATAGTAGTAGAAATATCCAAATAAATTATGACACATATGTGTACTTTATTAAAATTAAGCCGTAATTACCAAGACTTAATTCTAGGAAAGGACAATAATTAAGATTTTATTGTGTTGTCTAGTATTTATCTATGACGAATGTAAATACCATAAAATTCAAATTAGGAATTATATAAATGCCTCTTATTGATATTAACCGCTTGGATCATCAGAATTCTTTCATCAACGCTATTGGTCAGACTGGTAGAAGTGGGGTAAACTATTGATTCTATGGCCTATTATATGTGGCAGTTATTGCACTGTGCATATTAGTCAAACAAGTGACGTTAACATAACCTCATTTTCGTGTCAATTATTTTCATTTGTGCATCTAGAAACTTCTTAAAATAATATAAGAAAGAACAAAATGGTACAAGAAGATGATCCCTATGCTCATGCAGCCAAAAGCAAGTTAAAATTAAAAGGCGATACTAACAAAGTTCTCAAAAAGAAGAAAAAAAAGGACAAACATCTTTTGGAAAAGGTAACCAAAACAATACAAGAGGAAGAGGCTAAAGGTGTTCAGCAGGAGAAACGAACAAAAGCGGAATTAGCATTTCAAAAAATGCAAGAGAAGATGGTAAGCAATGTTTATATTTATCCCTTAATAGATTTCTAATATTTCGTAATTTCTTTTTTGTAGCAAAATCAAAGGATCTTAGAAAAGGCATCGATGACACATAAAGAGAGGGTCGAAAAGTTTAATCAACATCTGGATAGTTTAACGGAACATTTTGATATTCCAAAAGTGTCATGGACTAAATGAATATTATTTGTATATAATTTTTTATCTATTATTTTCATCAATAGAAACGATGTTCAAATATATAATAGAATAGTGAGTGGAGTTAAGAGAACAGGAAATGTATACATGCCATGCCCTTTATCTAAAAATGATTTTGTTAAAATACCAAGTTTGTTTATATAAGATTATTTCAACGTCAATCAGATTTTTTTTGTTTTGCAACAAAGCTATTGTTAATGATGCAATATTATAAGAAAGATCCGAACTGAATTGGTTCACTGATACTCAGTATGTATAAACATTTTTTTACCTTATATTAGATTAAGGAGGTTAAATAATAATCTATAAACCACATTTGTTGTTTTATTAGCACCCCTGTCAATGCGTCATAGTTGGAAAAAGGTGAGAATTTTAAATGAAATAAACTTTCTACATAAATTATACACAACTTTATTGCATATAGAATAAAATTTTACATATATCAATTCCACAGATACACAGTGAGTCCCTAAAATAACATTGAAAATCCATATTAGATAAAGATTACAAAAACATTTATTACTTTAATTAGATTTTTCGAAAAGAATTCTAGACATTGATTTAGAGACACACTATATATAATACAATACAATGCAAATAACACTTGGTCTTTGTGTATTAATTTTTTACTGATCACTCTAGATCTGATTTTTGTAGTAAAGCATAAACAAAATAAGTAATATATAAAACATATTGTCCAAGGAAAAAATCTATTGTACTTACATTTAATCATTCATGTCTTAGATGTATAATATTGCCAAATGTAGTGTTGCAAATGATATGTTGACAATTTATTATCCTTATTATATATAGGAGTTACTTTATTTTAGAAAATTTGACAGAATATTGCGATACACAATGGAAAACTAGTGGTAGTAATCAATTGCATACCGTAGCATCTATTTTTTTTCTTTTAAATCCATGTATAGATAGTACCTTTAAGACTTAGAAACCGTTTGCAGAGAATACTAGTGAACATCGAGCTTCAATACAATATTGATATTTTTAAACACCGTTTTACATCTGCTATTTATTTAGAAATAGAATTACCTACATAGGCTGCCAAATTCACATCGATAACTAGCTTCTATTAGTTACAAACGAGCAGCTTGTATACGCTCCAAATATACATTATTATCTTGCTTTATTTCAAATAATTGATGATATGAAATTTAAAATTAAGTTTGCATTTACATTTCTTTCTATTTACCGATCTTCGCCGTTATATTAACTAACATCAGTATTAGATATTATTTTCTTTTTAATTACTACAATAATTACATATACATGTTAAGTGGATGGAATTCAAGACATCTGGTAACTAGATTATTCAATAACTTTACAATGATATAGCTATTTTAGACTATATAAATGTACAGTTCTTAGAAAATTGTCCTCAATGCAGTATATATTCTTAAAAATTAAAGTGAAGTTAAAGGCGCTGGATGAGAGTTTTTTAAAGTATTGTATTTTTTTTTTGTTTGCTCAAGAAAAATGTTGTTTCCTTATTGTAGAAAAGTATTTTTGGCCAAAGAAACGGATTAGACGTAAAAGATCCAGCAACTTTTTGACGTTAAAGTAGTACGCAGAAATTTTTATCGTTTAGCCAACAAAAACGTATGTATTGGACAATTTCAAAAATCTCAGCGAATAGCTCTGTATACGAAGTCCCATTCCTTTCGTAATTTGATCCATTAAAATTGTTCGAATTTTAACATTATCTGGCCAGAGTACTTATATAAGCATTTTTTTACGTTTAAAAATAAATGCGATTCGTCATTGCTTTCATGGATAAGTAGATTACACGAAAACCTCCCTTCGTATTTCGAGGAAAGTAAATATTACACAAACACAACACCAAATATGTGACCGTGGGAATTATACGTTAAAAAAACAAATTCAGGCAATACCATATAGAATGCCTTTTAAAAGACTTTGTACAAATTTTCTGAGCCAAAATTTGATAATTCGAGATTTAAATCTATTCTGAAGGACTAGGTTGTTTTTAGTATTTGACGTACTTATCGAAAAACGAAACTCATCTAGGATCTTGTCTACGAGAATCAATATCGGATATTTTCGATTCTGGCAATGGCTTTCTCCGAGCAACCTGCTTTTGCATTTTCATGTTCGGCCAAAGAAATTTGTTTTTGTTTTTTTAGCTGTACTATTAACTTTTGAATCAAAACAAGTTGAATTATTTAATCAAGTCCATCTTCTAGCTCAAGATTGAAACAAGAATAACTTTTTGTTTGTTTTTACGATGATATATTTTTAGGCCAGTTAGTTTGAAGTAGAGGTAACATGTTAATTATTACCAACATTTGCTTACATTAAATCAAAGAAATACGCTTAGTAAAGTCCAATCAGTTCTAAATTGTAGTAATGCAAGGAATTTCAGATCAACAATTGTAGACGTAGTATTCTAGACTTATTACATTCGTTTATTCATTTTCAACAAATCAAGAATAAAATTCATGAAGCGGCTTGAACAGTACAGCTAGAAGAGTATTAACAGAATGTCATCATGTACACAGAGAGCTCTTTAAGTAATATATTGTAAACACCTATTTTTTTTTTCGTCTTTTAAATATTACATTTTGTTACATTAATAATATATTATATATACATGAATTAAATATTTACAAATCCTTGTACAGTCTTTTATTTGTTGCATTAGTATAATATTAAGATTTGGTATATTAATGTTCATTATCGATAGTTTATTTGTTCCTAGGAGAAAATTGCGAAAAATGCACCTGTCTTTAAGAATATAGGTTCTATTTATGAAAAAGTAAAATAATAGACCTACGCTTATTAAGTATTTCTTTTTACGAGAACTGTACGATGTAAAATATTCAAACCTCTTATTTGAAAGACCCTGTATATCTATTTGTTTTTTTTTTTTCTACGGGGAGGTTTGCAATTACAGACGATGCAATTAATGCAAAATTCTCTCACAACTACTTTGTTTATTTCTAAAACGTCCACAGTCTAAAATAGCAGCGCGTTTTCAATAAATAAAGCTGAACTATGAATAAAAAGATACTAGTATTAATACAAATATAAGTACATATTATTACACATAATTTAAAATATTCCGTACTAGAAATAAAAACGTATCTTTTTACAAACCATTGTACTTTTCATCAGAAAATCGAGAAAATATTGTACAACATACAATGTGGATATTTTCTTTTTATTTTTACAGCTTAAAACTAATTTAAAATTTAAGCAGGTCATGATATACAGTTTAAAATTAAAAAAAAAACAAAAAAACAAAATGAGACATACACAAGATAATTTAAACAAAACTCTTTCTGTAAGATATATACATGGAAAAAATTATTTCATATAACGTCAGAAATAAACCACTTCTGGCAGGTTTTACTTGAATTTTAGGTACATACATTACCTATCAGAGGCGTCTAGATCCGCGTCAAGTTCTAGACATTATGTGGGAGTATCACTTAGGTCGTCTTTTAACCATTCGGGAATGTTTCTTATACCAATGCGCTTGAGGAGCTTCACCAGAGCGGTGTTATGACTTAGGTAGTATCTTTGTAGTAATTTCAGAGATCTCTCTTCCATTGGAGGGTATTGACGGCCTTTATTCTTGCCTAAACATTTTGTTTTATCACCGTTGATGATCTGGCAGAAGAATCCTTTATTGGGATCGAATCTAAACGATGAAAAACGGAAGTATAAAGAAAAGCGGCCGTCGGGTAAAAATTGAAAACTTTACTAACCTTAAATGCGTAGTATAATTAAAAGCGGGAGCTATCTTCAGGAATTTCTGTATTTCGTCCATCACCTCAATAGGATTAGACTTCAAGATATCGCCGTTGATGATATGCAGCTGTTGCGGTGGGAAATAAGATAACCACCGTTCTAGATGCTGCGAGTACTTGCCCGGATTCAAACATCTATTGCGCAAGTCTCTTAAGGGTTTAGGGGCGGTATCGCTAGCGGTTATGACTTGGTGGAAGCTGTAATTGTTTGCGATCAAGTCTCCGTGGGCTTTGGTATGCTGGTACCACGAATAGGCGCGTTTGGCAGGGGAAATTAGAATGGTAACTAGTTTTGCGGACGGTAATAACGCGTGAACACGTTTTGGGACTAGATCGCCGTCAAAATAAGTGGCGCTTTTCTCAAAATATATGGAAGTTGAGTTTGATTCCACCGGGAAGAAGCTCATGTACCTGAAAAGTTACCGGAACGATGTTAGAACTTTTTATCGCAAAAGGGAAGAACTTAAAATGTTGATATTAAACAAGTAGCATCTAAACAAAACTAAATTTTAATTGATTTACCAATCCAATCCCTTATAGTAGTTGTTTCCATTAAAGAATTGTATCTCTTCAAACGTTTCCCTACTCGGAATATTGCTGGTGATAGCTGGATGCAGGGAAAGAAACGTGTACAGAGCAGTCGTGCCAGTCTTCTGTGGTCCGATTACTAGAAAACTTGGCAATGAGTCACACGATTTATTATTCGACCAGATTTTTTTATGTCGGGTATCTCCACAAGGATTCTAAAAATGCAGAAAGCAAATTGAGACACTCATTTTTGAAGCAATAAAGATATCTATTACCCCCCAAACAGGATCAACTTCATCCGGATAATTTTTGAAATAGGTTTCAGCTAGCTGAAGAGGAGGCACTGTCCGTAACTTGATATTAGTCCAACACTGCAAGAACTTGATGACCGACTCGAAGGTGTATAAAGCTAAACGGTCATTACCATAATTTGACATGTGGGTCATGAAAATATTTATCTGGAATAAAAAATAGTAAAATAATAATAGTGAAATTGAATCAAATGTAGTGCACTTACTGGATTATATACAATTGTCTGGAACAATTCCCCACCCTGTATAGATTCGTCCAACTTATCCCTTCCTCCAGGATATCTTTCGATGAGCATCGTATGTGTGAATAACCCACAAGTTTGCCTCGGTAAAACCATGATGTCTCTATGAATGAAACCCCGACGTAATCTGTTTAAATTTATTTCAAATTAGGTATGTTTAGAATATGTATTCGGAAGTACTGTATTACCTAGCTGGTCTTAAATGAGGATATTCCTCTGTTGATGTCACTCGGATATTCCAAACCTTCTTCCACGCGGTATAGAGTAATTCATGCACTGGATATACTCCCGAATGGTGCGGGGAAACTGAATAACCGGAATCGATTGGTATCCCTGTAGAACATTGGAATTACTTCGTCGAATCGAAAAACTTTAAGCATTTCATGGAAATATTTGATATTTGTTTATATAGTTGCATGATTGACAGAGTTGTCAATGTTTATTGCATTGACACCTATTTCTGTATTAATGCATGATTATTTTACGTGTTTAGGGGACGTAAAATTCCACTACATCCCGCAATCGGGGGGCGCAAAATATTAAGGTCAAGTGGTGATTCGTGAGTTCAGTATGTATTATTATTGCTTAAAGCACATTTCAGAAAATAAGGAGTATTTTAATGCATTTTTTGTACGTAGAATTCAAAGCTAATGATACAGAGTTCGCCCGACAAAAAGTGACAAATATATTTAATTCTAGAGAGGGAACAGCTTGAACCGCTAACATAACAAAAAGTAAGTTAGAACTCATAAAAGAAAACAAAGGGAGAACTCAAAATAAAATGCTACAGGTTGTAATACATATATGCCTGCACGTGTCTTTATTTAAATAGAAGCGTTTCTTAAATTCCTCTCTAGATAGAGACTCAAAGAAACTTATTCTGTAACAAAATAAACATATCGGTTTCAATGTATACGTATGGATATTTTTAATATAAATATTTTTCTTTTAAAACTTTGCTCCGTCGAAAATTATACATAGCAACTTTAAATATAAACTTTACAGACTATCCTATCAGTACTTTACCTTTTTCTTTTGCAAAATTCTTATTCAGCATCATATCCTCAGTAAGCAACGTGAGATTCTCATAAAGGTGAGGTTGAATATGATTCCACATATGCGAAAACCACATGAATTTATCAGTATTCTCCAACAATAAATCATCACCTTTATCCTCTTCGGAATCACCATGATGAAAATACTTTCCAGAAAAACCCAAATTAAACTTGAAACCTGGCACCATGCTCTGAATCCTGCTTTGTACCGCGATCAATTCCTTAACGTCGCTTGGCTTCAGCCTCATACCGACTTCTCCGACAAAAATATCGTCGATATCTACCAGAATCAACCGTTCCAAAGATAAACTTAGCTGCCCATGGCTCAAATAGCTTAGAGAATCCAAGAATAGTAAACGGTGAAGCCAGAACTTCAGTCCGGAGCCGAAAATTACCCTTTGAATATTGTCGTAGAGTCCGTGGTCTTCGACGACTGTCGTTAGAGGCGTTTTGATCATGCCTACAAATGGGAAAGGAAAGTAAGATATTATTGTATAGTAAAATTTGACGGGAACCTTGACCAGGGTGATATTCTTCATTGCGGTGCGCCCATTCCAAAGGTTCGTACGTTGAATGGTTCAGTTGGAATATGGTCCAATCATCACCGGGTAGAGGACCCCAAACCGTTTCACCCGGTCGTGTTAGTCGCAAGATTTGCGAAGCTGCATTTAATGTGGCATCCTGAAAGAAAACCGCCACTGGGTTATAGTAGGTATTCATGTTGTAGTTTGATCGTAAAAAAATATTATTTACCTTTAATCTTAAGTTTGTGTGTATAAATAATGGAAATCCTTTCAATTGCGCCCCAACTAGCGTCTCTTCACTGGGATTAATAAAGCCAATCACCGAAACCATGTACTCCCGACAATATTTGTCCAGCAAATCTCGATTCCATTTGTCCATTTGCAAGTAAGCGTTGAAATCCTCGAAAACAATAATGCCATAGCGACCCTTATCCAGATTTGTTAAAACGGGTAAGCTTTTCCCAAATACTTCAACTTTATATCTAGAAAGAAGAAAGAAAAAGAACAGAAATATCGGAGATTCTCACGAACTGTACGTTGATATTAATTTACTTTATTCTATTGTAGACTAGTAATTCGGCAATGTCGCGTCCTACTTTGGAATATATCGTTTCCACAAACACCAGGACTTTCGGATCGCTCCTCAATCTCGTCTCCGTTTTATGGTCGTGGTTTTGAGGCATTCGAGGCCGGTTTATGACACTACATCGTATATTCGGCTCGGGACGTTTGTTTTTATGTAACATCAAACTATAAAAGAAGGTATAGATTATTCTTGATCGATGTTATGATTAATTTCACTAATTTATGCGATATTGATAATGTTCAAGATTTCTGGTAGCCTACGTTATAATTATGTTCTGAATAATCTATCGATCTGTGCCCTTCTACACAGTTTAGGATTTCTCTTGAAGACATCAGGATTTGCTTTGAATAATTTAGAGTCTGGGAAACTAGGAAAAGCCGCTGAGGACCAGATCCGGCGAATAATAATTCGAATCTCATTCACAATTTTTGCCGCTACTTTGCGGCCGTTTTTCGCAACATCTGCCTCCAGCTTGTCAGGTAATGATGCCTAGTATAGTTTTTTTTTTTTCAAGACCTCCAAGACTATTTCAAAAAAGAATTGGCATCACTTTCCCGACTGATGGAACAGTCTTCTTTTTTTCATTGCGTTTTTACCAAGCCTGATATATTGAATACAGCCAAATCCAATTTAATAATATCTGGATAGTTTATGTGCCGCTTACTATAATTGTGAATATATTCCGAGTTTTTTTGTTTCCTTAACGTGTAAGTTTATTTATAAAAAAGCTATTTTAAGATTTACACATATGGCTATTCATTTAAGTTGATGGATGTGTTGTTTGTAAATGCCCCGAATATCGCGTGTTTAGGATAGATTTGCTTCTAGGAAGGAATTTGTGAGATCCAACTTTCAGTTTTTATAAAATAGCTTCTATAGAATAGTATTCAATAGTTTTTTAGGGTGAAAGCTTGAAATCAGTTCAGAATTTCACCATATTTTCTAGAGGACGCCGCTGAACATATTTGCAAAAGACTTGAAACTTTGCAACTTTAGTATCTTGAACAATATCAATTTTTGGGTTAGGATAAATTGGGTTAAATCATCATATTTTAGCATAAGAAGTTTATGGTAGCATTTTGTAAAATCATTTCAGAAACATCCTGTATAGCGTATATGTACTAGTGTAAGGGTTGCTTGCTAACTGGATTTTCACATTAAAAAAAATTAGGGGTTGGTGGCAGCTGGGCAGAAACTACTAGTGTTATCATTGAATATTAGTAAACAGAAAATGGTTCAAAGTATTTTAATTGTTTATAGCGCTTCACACTCTTAAAAATGAACGATCGGACAATGAAACAAATTACCATTATTCTCATATTAAATGGCCACATAAACATGCAAAATTCACAAGTAGAACAAGTAATTTTCCCAAATTATTAAATTTACTTACCTAGTAAAAGGCGTATTTGATATATACTGCGAAAACAGTATTATAGATCCAATACACAGTATGATCAATAAAACAATGCATTTCTTTAGTGAGAAAGCACGTCTAAATCTAATCGATCCTTTATATCGGGCATTGTAATCAAATCTCCGGATAATTCGATGGCCAGATATTAATGGGTCGCTCATCTCATCCATTATATAGTTTTAGGTTCACATTCGACACATTGCTTTCCGATTGGTACAACAGTAATATATATGTATATTATACAACTAGTTAGTGACGAGTATCGGTTCCATTATAATTAAAAAAATATTAGGTATTATTATTGACTTTGGTGACGATATAATAAAAAAAATAACGGGTATATACGTAGATATAAAATTAGAAAAATTAATTTACCGTACGTATATTATTATTATTGTTATACTAAAAAGAAAATGATATGGCACTACTTTATTATTAAACTCGACTGGTTTATTATGGAATGGATTATTCGAAATCTATTAATCTGGTATTGTTGAATTTCCTTCGGTGTATGCGTATATTTACAGGTGACACTTCCTATTATCTAGGTATGATTTCAACAGTCCATCTCCATTTAGTGTGCTTCCAATATTTGAAATTATCATGGAATGTTATGTTCGCATTTGCCATCTTCACCAAGTGCATTTGTAACATGGAAATTAACCAAAACACCGCATGATAAATACATCACAATTAAACTGATTCGATGTTTCGTCTCGTTCGAAAAACGCAGATCATTTAACGCTGCCCGATATATCTGCAACAGAGACGAGAAAGTTGATCATGAATCGAAGGATATCTTTTTAGCGATCTCGCACTATCACATTCGATCAAGGTGAGAAAAACAAATGATTACGACGTTCGATTTACGATTGGTTATAATCCGGATGAACGCGTGTAAAACATACCCGTAGAGAGAGAATGCACGACGACGACTGGCTGCGGACCAAACGCTTTAATTCGTCTTCCCTTCACATATTTAACATCTAATCAAAATCAAACTTTGCGTCAATAATGTAACGAAAATTATCGCGTTACGGTAGGCCTAGTGATAGACGGGACGAAATACAAAATTACACCAACTAAACCAACAATTACTATTTGTGCTACTACAGACGCGCGAAGTATTCCGATGAATTCCGATTACTGGCCTGTCTCAGTTTGGATCAGAGATTATACGGGGACTGATACCAACATCAGATTATTGGAGAGAAAAAAAGAAAAAACAGATTTACGAGCTCGATTTATTTTAAAAATAGCTCTTAATACTACGATCATTTGCATATTATTAAATAATAAGGTTACAAGGGTATAAATTCGTTAACGAAAATTATCTTTTAGATCAACAAGACTGATGGGACATTAATTTTATGGAATGTAGATCGTGATATTATCCTCAAAAAAAGATATTTTTAGGAAAATTTTAGATTTTATTTATTTAAAAAATGACTTTCAAATATAGAAAACCACAAATGTATGGATTCCAAGTGGGAGGAGGTTTTACGTAGAGATGATGTGGGGGCTAGGGAAATAATTTCATTTTCATACAGAAATCTCCAAAATGTGGGCTCCCCTTCAATTATATTTATATATATGTATATGCAGGGGCACTCTCCATATATTCTATTCTATTTTTCTTTTTTCAAGAAATGCGAAACGAATTACATTTCAATATAAACTATTACAAGATTAAATTGCATACTTGGCTTCACATTAAACTCAAACTTTACCAAATTTAAACAACTGATACGAAAACACCGCATGTTTTTCCTGTATCCACCGTATAAGCAACCTATCTATTGGTTTTGCATAATGTTTGTAAGCAAAGTGCACAAACACACTGTGGTATTGAAGGAAATTGCTTGTTCATGCGTTACGTAAATTGTTTAGTACAATAAATATTTTAATAATGATAACTGGTAGGTAGCAAGTAAATATGGTTAATTACCAGATCAGAAGGACCATGGTTTTTTCGTTCCTTAAAAGAACTTCTTAAGCGGTAAATCTAAAAATAATATGCATAACCCAGACACGCTCTGTGTATTTTCAGAGTATTAAAAATATTCCCAACGAAAAACCTTGCCGTAAGTGAATGAATTATAAGGAATTATTCCAGACCTTCCAAAATTTTCCAATCGGCAAGATACTAACGTTGAACGTTTACTTAACGAGTTATTATTAGTCGTAGCTTTGATATAATCCTATTATAATACACATTTTGCGTTCACTACCGCATTGGAAGCAACTTCCTCTTCTAATTCAACGGACGTTATTCATCAATCATCAATTGAAGTGTTGTTAGGTATGCAAGTTCCATAATTCTTAACGTTTACAATTTGCTAGACATCTACGTACAGTTATCTTTTAAGTAGTGTATTGTTTATTAATAGCGCAACTATACAGGAAATAGTGGCCTATACGTACAGTGCAAGGTAATCGAATCGACCCCAAGATGATTTTTTTTTATTGTGTGCTCTGCCAATTGATGAAGAACATCGTAGTATCTTAGTAGTAGAAGAGATACCGTGAATATTTTCCAGTGTTACGTCTTTAGCTTGGTAGAATATTCTACAACATCAATTTCTCCTGAAGTGCACAAAGCTAGCGCAGTGAGAGATAATGCAATTGCAAAGCACTGTGAAACAAACAGGGATTAATAGGGATTGAGGCACACGCTCGTAACATTTCCAACATTTTAATTAGCAAATCCAATTTAAATTACACTTATAGGCTTAAGCGTATAGGCATTGTTATAAATAAATATGTTTATCTTTGCAATACTTCAGTTATTTTCCCGTTCATAAATGATGTACTTTTAAGAATTTACTGAACAATTTATTTTTGATAGATACTTGTTTTTGTAAATTTCGATGTTCATAAAAACTTCTGTACTTCTCAAGTGTAGCAGTGTGCCGCTAACGTTAAAACTTTAAGTAAAAACTTCCCAAGTGGTGTTGCGTAGAAATTTGAAGTTGTTCACAAAAAGTAGTTTGTTTGTAGGAAAACACGTGTGTTGGTTCGATGGAAGTGTTTGAAGCTATCTGAGACTCTACTAAATTTAAATACTTAAAAGTCAAAATCAAAAGATCAACAATAATGCATATAAACAAAAATTAGATGGAATAGTAAAAAGCTACATTTCTCAGCAAACTTTCCTGGTTAAGTTCACGCAAACATGCATTCTTTTTGTTCCATAGCTATATAACTGATTTACGTATGACGTGCAGAAACCGCTATAAATACAGAACTGTCGATTTGCGCCAGTGTTGTTTGTTTATTTAGCAGACGTCAGCGAATCTAGACAGCAGTTAAATAACTATCCACACACTCCGAAATCAAGGCTTCAGGTAAATAGCAACAAACGAGTCGCAGCACATTTTACTAACAAGTTGTACCTTCATGAAAATACCGTCGTCAGCGACTGCGTTCAATTGGCGTAAAATATATCGGTTAGGTACTTAGGCTTGGTGTCGAATAAGAAATTAACTTCAATGCACCAGATCACGAAGATTAGCAATAAATTATTAGTAACTAAGCATCAACTGATGCTGATTATAGAAGCAAACAATGTGTTCGAACTTGGTGGTTTGCCATCCTGAGACTGATACTTCCCAGTAGCGCGCTCCACAATAGTAATCAATCGAAGAATCTGGAGATAATCCAGAATAAAACGCTGCAAAAGCTGTCCGGAACGCCATAATAAGACCTCAGAAAATATCTACCCTTTTCCACAACACCTTGAACCAGGGTAAAATCCAGTGTTGTCGAGGAACTTCCTTCTAGGTACACCTTCCTCAACTCCTTTGTTGAGGAAGGTGTACGTAGCCGAACATAATATGGGGCCAACCGACTAATACCGTCTCAAAAATCTGTTATTTATTACTTTAGATCTGTAAAATTTGGTGTGTACGTCAATGGAGGTTTGCTGCGTAAGCTTGTACGGTAAGCTGGAGATGTACGGATCTAGAGCACGAAAACATCCTCATTTGTAGCGTATTAAAGTCATGAAGCAATCTATACAGTCTCGAATTATTATCTCACGATTCCTGGACATCATCAGATAGATGTCCAAATATGAAACTTCTCTTAGACAAGCTGTTTCAACATTTATTTCACTCGCTTCTGTTCTTCTGAATATGAAGAATCATTTCCATCAGTCCAATCTACATATGTCTGAATTTTAACGCTTGTTCCCGTTCTATTTTGTTTTTAACACGCCCACGATCACTTGTGACATGGGGTTTAGCGAGATATATTGGACAGTGTATTTGGCACTGTATTTGTACTTTTTTACCAACTATCGTAGCAAGAAGCATTGGTGTAAGCATTAATGGGGCTTTAAATTGGGACTCATATATAGAAGATGTACGTAGAATTCTCATGTTTCGTCCTGTATCAGTTAAGAAGGTATTGCAGATGTCAGTTAGGAGAGTGCTGCTTCAGAGAAGTGGTAAAAATATTGGTAGTACCAAATACACAATGCAATAGAGCATTGGAATTATGAAACTACAGAACACGTGCTCTAAATAATATATCTAAGATAACTTGTATTATGGAAAGTGTCTATTGAGCAACGTAAGTTCTACAGTAAATAAATCTATGGTTTCCAGAGCATGCAACCTTAAAAAAAGGTTTGCATTCATAAACCATGCGAACGGTAGTCATATACTTTACATATTTCGTTTCTTTGATGCAAACAAAACCCAAAAAAAGGGAACTCGATCGGTTTCATTCCTTTTTTTTTGTAGCCTTGCTTCGCGCTGAGCGCGTAAAATATTCTAAGCCACTTATTATATTGTTGGTCTCGTTATTATGAAGTCACCAAGCAGCAATTTCCTTGTAAAAAGACAAATTATGCAATCGAAAAGGGGCCGGGCTGTATATAAAGGAGTTTCACTTTGGATTTTGTGATAGTTCCTTTTTGTCTGATATCCGATTGAACCGGTGTGCGTGTTATCGAAGTGAAATCTAGTGCACCATGAAATATCAAATCGCTTTTGTGAGTGTAATTTTTTCTTTGTAATTCCTAAAAATAGTGTTACATTTTCACGCGGTTAAGTAATCTTCGTCATCGAATAGGAAATATTTTTAGATTACTTGTTGTGGTGTATTTGGTAGTTACTAATTCTAATTAGTCAATTCATCATCTATTATTCATTTGTTTGCCTTTGGTAATCGCTGTATAACCGGCTGTCTTTATTGGTTATGTATAAGCCGACATTTTTATCATTTTTTTCGGGTTTTGCGGTTCCTGTGGCTTGTGGACTGGTCAATTGACGCAATTTAGCGGGAAAAAAATCGTAGTCCCAAATTGTTCTACATTACGTAAAGCATTGTAAAAGAGAAATTAAATTTGCGCGTCCTTTGGTTCAATGTTAATTCGATACGGCAATTCGAACAAATGAAATCGTTCAAATTAGAAAGTGTAATGTTTGAATGCAAATAGCGGCAGGCGGTTCTATAATTATGTGCTATATATTCGAAATTTTCAATTTCACGGTTTTTCTTGTTTTATCATACTAAACATCAGGTGAACTAGAAACAAAAAGTCGACTTGTAAAACTTTACTTGTGGTACCTAAAGAATATCTACAGCGCGTCCCTTCTCAAGCAATTTGGAGAAAACATGCGGGATGTTCAGTTCCTGCTATGAACGATGGAACAGCCTGTATATTATTGCGTTCCTGGATGTCTCCATCCTCCATATAAACTCTCTTCCGCACCCATCTACCTTAGTGTGTGAGGCAATTTAAAACTTATTCACCCTTATCCTTCGACATACTCCCCTTGTAGTTTGTAGTTATCCAAATAAGATTTTTCGAACTCCGCAAAATAGGATAATGACGTCTTCACTTGACGCGATCCCCTTTCCGCCAAACTATCTTTTCAAGTTTCGAAATAGAAAGTCATCATAAGGGGTCAAATTCGTATCGTTACTGGACTAACTTTGTTGTCGCAATTGTCGATGAGTGAGCCGGTAGAGGATCTCTTTCTTCGCCAGGTGGGGCGTTCTGATTTTTGATCAAGGGTCGAATCGATCCAATATATCATCAATAGTACTTCTCCAAATAATCAATTAAGAACATTCTTTGCGAACCCCAAGAAATCGTCTCTATAAATTCTCCGGCCATTGGAATCGTTATCGGCCTTGTTCGCGCACGTTTGCAGGGAAAAAAACCAATTTTGTCGCCTGATCTTTGTATATATGCCGTTGTAACAAAGAGAAGCAGCTGCCGCATTGTAATAAACGACCTCAACTACAACCCACGCTCCTTCGTATTACTATTTATATAATAAATTCTTGTTTATAGACGTTCATTTTTATACGAAAACAATTTTTTTGTAGGTAAGGTGTATTGTGCATATACTATTTCGTCAAATGTCACATCCATCCACAAAAATCAAAGACGAAGATATGTATTGTACCATACGTTAAAAAAATAACCAAATTGACAATCAATTCAACAATCGTTACTTTCGAAGTTTGAATTTAAATTCGTAATTATACAATTGTGAAAATTGAGCAAATTGGAGGACGGCTAATCTCTCATTGCCACAGTTTCTTTATTAAGACATTGAATAATTATCGAAGAAGTGTCAGATTTGGAGCAGATAGTATGTTCTAGAAATCCCAATTTTCATCTGAATAAATTCTTTAATATATCCCCATCAACCGGCGAATATTGTCGACCGATGTCTTTTAACATTGATGAGATTAGCTCCAGAATTCTCTAGGAGTGATGCAGATGATCTTCGAGTACAATGACCAGTGTACCTCTTCAGTCCTGGTAATTTCTATTTACAAACGTTTTCTGAGAAGGAGTTTTTGAATCATGGAATTTTTCAAATTCAATTAAATCTTCGTTCTCGTTAAATTCCGTAGTTTTCTTCTCAGTTCTGTTGTATAATCAAACAAAAAATGCTACGTTGCTGTTAATCGGTAACGGAAGCGATTTAAACGTCGCGCACAAATTATTACGTGTCTTCGACCAACTATATGATCTATGGTGACCCCTAGCCACTTTCGAAGGACTGGAGAATCCGTAGAGCCAAATAAGGAGAACCACAGACGGTGTTCCGTGGTTCGTCCGAAATAAGCAATTGCGAGCCTATCTGAAGATCTCCAGCTCGGAGGGCGAAGGATCATTGAAGAGAGATAGTCAAACAGACATGTAGAAAGGCGAGTCTCTCCGATAATCCGTCGCTTGCTAAAGTAATGAAGGAACCACAAGATCGTGGTCGAGTCATACGAATTGTGGATAGGATATTATTAGGGAACGACAACAAGGACGTCTGGAGACACCAATCTGTTAGCTCGGATGAAAACTCGGAGAAAATTGCGACCAATAGCTAGATGTACGCCATGAAAGAGTTTAAAGGTTATTAGCTTGGTTCTAGTGCATATATATGCTTAATATTCAAAGAAGTAGAAGCATGCAAATATTAATGAATTAATACGATCCACTTTGCTATAATTCCGAGTGTGATTGACATCATACTTCGCGTAGTTTGTGATGATATGCATTCTTTACCATTGAAATGGTCTCTAATCTTGCGTAAAAATCGTTGTTGATTATTGGTATACTTAACTTAAGAATTCAGAACTAACACAGGTTGAAATTTACTCGAATTTAGTGTTATAAGTTATAATTAAAGAAGGATACCGGAATAGAATGACTTTGAAAAAAATTCAAGCCTATCTTGATGTTTGTTTTGTATCTCTTTTTGTATCTCTTTGTACAATTTAGCATTTCGATCGCGACGTACACATGCTACATATGTATCATTGCTTATGGTTTGTTTTTAGAAGTGCATAATCTACATAAATAATTCCCCAGTCGATGTTACGCAAAAATATTACGACGTTATACTCCATAACAGCTAAAACAATTATAAAGTCGTCAATCACATGGTCTTCGACGGGTCAGGAACGAGGTCAGAGTGGATTAGGATGATTTCTTTTTTAATTTCTGGAGTTTTCTCTGAGTTTTAGTTTTTATTTTAAGTACGCAGAATAAGCAGACAAAGATAACGTGATGTGAATATTGTTCGGCTAACAGATTTGCTATTTAAAAATATTTAACCAAGCGATATTTTTCAAAGCTTTGCATAAAAATAATCAATAGCAGGAATCTACGATGTAATATTCGAAAATACCGCTGCCCATTTTCTTTCTGGTTTCTCGGTGTTCAATTTCCTCATAGAAATAAGGTCCGGTTAGAAGATTCGATGTAAGACTGCATCAAATGGTGACTTGGCATTGTGCGATCTTTGCCGAACGATGGTGATGGGATTATTTAATGTTCATACCTTGCAAATGTGCGTTTTAACACTCCTATTTAATTTAAAATGTGTCGTGTCTATCTAAAAGATTTTTTCACGTTTTATGTACTTTTGCCAAGGTTTTTACAAGGTTTTACATTTCATGTTTGAACAAAAAGTTAAAAAACGCGTCGTCAAAGGTTGCCACACACACAGTGCTTGATGGCTTCATTGGTTTCGAATCGTTCCTCTTCAAGCGATTCTTCCATGTGCGCTAATAAATGTTAGCCACAGGACAAATGGGGACAGTAACGAGGCTGTTGCGTTTCCTTCAATTCGTTCCTTCTTAAAAGCGCGTAACAAAAGCTTAACAATAATTATATATCGAAATAGACCCAATTCCTCTAAACCATACCTGTACATAGATACAACAAAGGTTTTTTTTTTGGTCCACTATTACACCGATATGTAATTTTTACATAAATTTCTGAAATAAAGCATTAAATGGTTCTTTTAGTTTTGGTCTCGACGAAAGCCCAGGCTGGTTGTTCTAATAATCAATCATTGCCTTTATAGCTTGTATAACGAAACTTTGGTAGTGGCGCGTTCTGATTTAAACAAGCACATATAAGATAAAATAAGTAAACCGGATTCAAAGAGCTTTCTAAGAAAATGGAGTAAATTTAGCATCTTAATGAGTGAAATGACGCAGTGTTTTCAAGTGATTAATGAGAAGTACGTATAAAAAAAACAGTTGTTGTAGCTGTTATGTATTTGTGTTCCTTGTTTGGATTTCTGTTGAATTTTAGGAGAGTCACGTATTACGTCTAATTCTTGTTGCTAGATTAGAGGTGGAAGGTCCATTTCGATACTTACTTTTAGACATTAACGTCCAGTAATGAATTTAATAAATTATAAATACTTCAAATAGAAGAGGTCTTCTATTTGAAGGTGGTCTTCTGCATTGGTATTGCATTGGTAGTTCTGCATTGCATAGGTTCCCTAATGTTGTTGAAGACGATGCCGATTTTGTGGTCTTTTATCCGAGCTACGAAAATATAGAGCTCTTGTAGTATTCGTTCAGGATGGGCATTTGTCCTCTGCTGACGGACTGTTTATAATAAGCCACGATGCCGAAATCATTAATCTCAATATGCTCCTCTGAATGATTTTCATTTTAAGGAGGCGGTTTTTCGCGAAAGTTTTGTGGACAAGATGTAGTTCTAAAACTTTTCATATTTTATACCTACGATATTTGATACAGCGATATACACAGCAAGAAGAGACAACAATATCTTTACGAAACGTTTGCAACGAGAGCTTAACGAGCTGAAAAAAATGGATGTCCAGATGGATGTGTCCGAGAACGTGTTGCCCGCCTCCTCAGCATTGCTTGAACTCATAGCACGGGTATTGGAGAGGACGTTGTGCGGTATTGGACGTTCGAAACTGTTCACGAAGCTTATAAAAATAAACTTGTTTCCTTCTTGTTTATCATATTTGTTAATGACATATTGATCATATCCATGTTTCAAGATTAGTTCGGTGAACTTATCGGTTACGCCTTGTACGCTTTTCGCATATTAGCATTTCGACGGCGGTAGAACATTTCCTGGTGCATAAGATAATTAACAGTTTGCTTAGGGAATAATATACAGAACGTACGTCAAATGGTAGAGTCAATATTTGGAATACTCGACGTGATGTAGAGTTGTATCCTGGTAAAAAGCCATACTATTACGTAACAGTTGGCTAGTATTATTCTTCTCCGTATTCAAATCATTCACGTAAATATTTATTACAAGCATGCGAAAAGGCAAGAGTTACAGCATCGCCAGAACGATACGCTTCATTTGGATTTTAGGAATTCGGTCTGTGTTTTAGGCGTAACGAATTTGTTATAATACAAACGTACGGTTCGTGTAAATATATTTAATCGGTAATTATATACGTAGATAGAAAAGAAACGATTATCAACCGAATTAAATTTCGGATTACAAATTAATATTTCAATATATATACACTCCGCCAAAAAATTATCGCATAAACTAAAAAAGGGCATTTATAAACCAAGATATTTTTATACGTTCACAAAAAGTTTGCCTCGCGTATGTGAACTATAAAAACACTAACAAAATCATGGAACATAGCTTTTTTAACTTTTTTTTTTCTGAAAGAACACATTTAGAAAAATGCATATGTGTAAGGTTTGTTCAGTTGTTTATCGAAAGTCTTCCTCTACGGACAAATTTTAAAGTGCGAAGTCAGAGTTTTGTACCAACGCTTTTAAAACTAAAATGAGCAATTTAACTTCAGAACAAGTGGCTGCTATAGTTGCTTTAATCGAAAATGGACGATCTCAAGCATGCGTTGCTAATTTGATGAACATCAATCAGTCAAGTGTTTCTAGAGCCGTAGCCAGATATAGGGAAACAGGCAATTACAGTAGAAGACCTGTACCAGGTCGTCTAAGATGTTCTACTCGCCAAGATGACCGCTATTTACTACTACAAGCATTACGTCGAAGACATGTAACTGCGAGGCAATTGCAGACCGACTTGGCTAGAGTCAGAAATACTCGTGTGAGTACTCAAACTATTCGGAATAGGTTACGACAGAGTGGATTAAGAGCTAGAGTAGCTGTAACAGCCCCTCGTCTCACTAGGAACCACCGAGTGGCTCGCTTAAGGTTTGCCAGAGAACATGTAAATTGGAACATTAATGACTGGGCCAATATACTCTTCACAGATGAGTCAAGATTTGGTCTTTACACCTCAGATAGGCGAATCTCAGTGTACAGACGAGACGGTGGGCGCTATTCGCAGTGTAATATCAGACCTAGACCTAATTTCGCTGGTGGCTCTATTGTGGTTTGGGGAGGCATCTGTTTAACAGGTCGTACAGAGTTAGTACCAGTAGACAGAGGTACACTGACTGCCCACAGGTATATAACGGACATTTTAGAAGAACATGTAGTACCATAGGCGCCAATTATAGGAAACGAATTCATGTTAATGCACGATAATGCACGACCGCATGTTGCAATAATCGTCCAGGAATACCTTAACGATGTTGGTATTCCAGTTTTAGATTGGCCTGCGGTAAGTCCGGACATGAACCCAAAATATTGCCCCAGCGGACCTGCATGGACTAGAAAATGCTCTCCGTGACGAGTGGGAGAATTTGGATCAGGCTTAAATACGGAGGTTAATCGAATCTCTGCCGAACCGTATGCGAGCGGTCATAAGAGCCAGAGGTGGCAATACTCAGTATTGAAAGCTACTGTTATGACATTTTTCTTTCCAAAATTATAATTTCTTGTTTTAATAAAAATCTCAAGTATGAGTTCTTGTTTTTATTTGGCCTGTATTTTATTTAAACAATCATAGAAATTATATCTTAGAGCGCATTAAAGTATATTTACAGCTTTATGCTACGAACAAAGATTATGCGATACTTTTATGATTCAAAACTAAATTATGCGATACTTTTTTGGCGGAGTGTATATATATTTATGGCGAACAAACTTATCCGCATTAGAGAAATGAATAATATTCACAATATACATTAGCAAGTAAAAAAGGTTCCAAGAAAGTTCTTTTTGTCCGTTCACATTTGCCGTAACCATAGCAAACATTTGTCAATGTTATTTAATTTAATAATAAATAAGGTCACGTTACTGCAATTTGGAGAAACTTATCATATAATTAAATTAGCTCCAACTAAATGGATAGAAAACGACACTCTTAACTTTATTAAATTTATGTAAAATTCGCGATAAAGGAAGCAATGTAAGAAACTAATATGAAAGATTTAGCAATTCATGTTACTTTGAAAAAATAAATAAGTAAGAAAGTGATGTTTCCCTTAAAAGCATGCCTTTACTTAAAATATATGTAGTACCTCAAAATTTTAATTAAAATTTTTTTTCGGGGACAATGATGAACAACAGGCTGCGGGTCTGACTTCTTGCAATGAATTTTCACGTTGTCCAACTACATTAATTTTTTAATAAATACTGTTTTTCCGCTTTCACTAGAAGACGCCATTACGAAGCTAATATTCTCCGCATTGTATTTTATAAGGTTATTCGTAATATTATTTGCTGACAATAGATTCGTATCATCAACATAAAGCATGGTACAATTCTCAGCGCGAACGCTTGGAAGACAAATATAATCTTATGCAACTTTTCGGCGTCTCCGTCTCTGTACCTTCTATTTTTTCTGCAGGATTCAATTATATATAAAGTTGCGCCACGTATCCTCAAGTTTAGGCAACAGTTACGTTAATTTTTAGAGTGTAAAAAAATATAATTTCTTTGATTTAAAAAAAAACCTTTCTATCACCGCGTGGTAATATACATAACACAATGATAGCAAGAACTGCAGCGAATAACATCCATATGCAGACTTAAATCTATATATTATTACGCAGATTTCCGTCAACGTTCATTTCATGAACCCTACGTTTTATAATATAAACGACACACGTACGCCGGCAATTGACTTGTTTACTGCTTTATTTCAGTATGAATGAAACGTATAGCTGGCTGTATGCGCGTATACATACATATGGAATACCCCATAAAACCATGCGGAAAGCGAAACGTTCGTCTTGTGTGAGAGTTGAAAACAAATCGCAATCTCCGACGCCTTCGCAATGTCTAAAAACATTTCCGGTAAGACATTTGAATAGTTGAATAGAATGCTATAAACATGAACGGTTTTTTTTATGGATTTCGACGGTGTACAGTTAACTCTAAATCGATATTTCCAATTTAAAAAGTAAGATGTTCGTTTTGGTTGGATTCGATGGAATTGCTGCAAAGAATTAACAAAATTGATCGTTAGTTAAGTGGAATTATTTATTAGTACAGAAAAGTATTTAAAAAAATTAATAAATAAGAATATTTTTTTCACTAGAAAATCGTTTAAAACAAAAATACTTGGCTTCGACAAGAGATGGCGCTAACAGAAGTAACGTTTGACAGGTTTTCACCTTGTCAGTTTGTTTGTAACTGGCATTTAATGCCTTTTAAATTGAACATTTTTTGTCGTTGGACAACAATGGAAAAAATCGAATATAGAGCGATGATATAATACTTCGTTTTGAAAAAAATAAAAAAATAAACGATGAGATAAAAGTAAAACTGAGTGAAGTTAGGGAGGAGTCTGCACGTTCATCAACCTTAAAGCATTGGATAGCCAGACAGAACGTCCAGGTCGTCCAAATGAGATGGCTGTATCAGAAATGATACAGAAAAATGATGACAAAATTCTCGATATGGTAATGAATGATCGAAGATTGAAAGCGCGTGAGATTGTTAAGACCGCGGGCATCTCAATTGACCGGGTGCATAACATTTTAACAACCCATTTGAATATGAGGACCCTTCACACTTCAAAGGAACGTTTGGTGATGTTGAAGCGCAATCCGAATGAATTTTGGCGTCGATTAATAAATGTTGACGAAACACAGAACATCAGAAACCAAAGAACAGCCAAACCGGTGGGTCTTTCGAGGCTAACTAACGCGAAAGAAGGCTAAAGCCACTTTATCGACTAACAAGATCACAATCACAGTGTTTTGGAATGTATGAGCTAGTATGATCCCAACTTATGGTAACTCTGTGAAAGAGAAATGTCCAGATTTAGCGAAAAGAGGAATTTAGTTTCATCTAAAGAAAATTTCATCGGTTATGATGCGAATTGCCTCTTCAGCGATTATTTAAGACTATGAAGACTACGTCGAAAAATAATCTTAATTTTACACGGTAAAAGTTTTTTTTTGCCACAATGCTTAAGTATTTATCGAATTCCCTTGCTATCCTCAATATTTCTTACCGCTTAGCTTTTCTAATTTTTTTAATTGCTAATAGCGCGGTATATTATAATAACAATTTAATCGAACAGCTCGATCTGATTATATTGATTTACAGGTTTATCTTAAGATAAGGCTAACGAAATTAATAAGCAATCAATATCAAAACAAAAACAATCTGGCCAATCTTCTAATTCAAGATATACATACTTTAAGATAACTTGCGGAATAAAATATAAAATCAAAAATAATTACTTTAAGAAGGTATCATCTATCTTTCAAGGTTGATACATTTTCTGTGCTTACGTAATTTTGATTATTATTACAAGTACACAAGTACATATTTATTCGGTACTATAACAATTAAATTAGGAGTAAGTTAATCTATAATATTGGTATCTGAAAGAAATCTAGAAAGGAAGTAGCGTGGGCGTTGTTTTCTCATTCATATCGTTTTGTACTTGAATGGTACTTACAACAAAACATTATTATTTAACAACATATTTTATAACATTTAAATAGAATGTTTGTAAAACGATCGTCTTAACAAATATGAAAAAAAAATAGAGTAACTTTTTGGTTAAAATAATGATACATACAATAGTTATATGTTTATGTTTTACTTGATTTTCTCTTGTTTAATCCCCTCTCGTTGTCTGCTTCAAGATTTCATCATTATTTATACTGATTATTTCCAGTATTTTGTAAACGCAAGGTAAACATTGTGCAGCTTTTGTAGAAGCTTCGACACGGTTTTGAATTGTTGCCAGAGGTATCTCCTTACCAAAAGATTCATTATTTGGATAACCATCATATCATATCATGATCTTTAAAGGTATCCGAAATAGTGAATTCTTGCCAAATAAGCAAGTACACAAATAAGTAATAAGTTTGTATCTTAGTAGACGTTATTACCGATACGCTGTGTATAAAGTAGATGACGAACAATTTTCAATGAATCGGTGATAGTGGCACACTGGTACATAAGGAGATATCTTTGGTGTCAAAAAAAATATGTACAATATGATGCGTTAAGCATATCGTACTTAATATGTATGCTCTTATCTATATTACGGCCTGTTTATAGATATTGTTTATAAACAAGGTCATGCTTAAGATGGAATGGCATTTCTCACATTACCAGCCGCTGCGGTTTTTTCCATGCGACGCATTAAATACAGTGTTGAGCAAAATAAATAATCGTTGCGGAATATTTTTAGTATATTGAATAAATTAGGGAATAATGTGCAGCTTATAGTACAAGTTATTTTTTTTTGATAATTGTCATAATTATGCAGAATATTGCATACTCTCCTATACCCCGTAGGGTAGCTATTTGGGTCCATTACTATTCATATTTTCTATCAATGATTTTGCTTGTTTAGTTGACGGCAAACTAACGGATGTTCCAGCAGAAACTATGAAATTTAAATTCTGAATAAAAGTTTTAATTTTTAAAAACGTCTATTAACATTAATACAAAGTAGAAACGTGTGAAACACAATATCTGATAAGTATCCATCGCGACTTCTTCTGCACATAGACTAAACGTCTAACCATGACACGGTCCGATCCCGGAACACGTTTAAGTTTAGCTGACTTTGGTCGTTGAAACCTACGTTATTATTTCAAATACCTTCTCCTGAAAGGAGCTCTATATGATTGTGGGAGAATGTGGAGTTTTCGTTTAATCAGGACACCGTTTTATAAAACTCGTTCTTATTGGGTAAATAATTCCTGTTTAGTAGAATTGGTAACACTGGAAGTATGTGATTGTGATAAATTTAATCTGGTTAAAGCGAAGATAATTTGTGTGTACATAGAGTATTACACTGATGAAAACCTCAACAACCCATTATGATATGACGAGCTTGTTTGTAATATTTACCCGAAAAATTATATTTATTCTCATCGCAAAGTTTGAATAAAAGGATACTTGGACAACCCGCGTCCTATAAAAGTAAAATATCCCTATTTTCTTATGTTCATTCATAAAGATAACTTGTGTTGATTTAAGATTTTCAAAACTGTGAAAATACGATTACTAGGAGCAAGTTTTTATATGTAAACCTTTTGCATACATCACTCAAATTTATAAAGCATTGGTTTTGATTTGTATAACCGATTATATATTCAATAGACTAATTGTTATTCAGCACACATCAACATCTAAACGAGCTAATGTTGTAGTGTACCTGTTTACATAACTTAGTAATGTAACGAAGATAATATGAATGAGGAATTGTTTGTCTCGAAAGGATATTCAGTGAATTAAAAAACATTTTTGGTTTCTCCGCTGTCTGTGGAATAAAAAAAAAAAATGTAAAAAATATCCAAATCCTTTATGTACTTTTTTTAGCGACGCATTTATTTCTTTAATTCGGCCAAGTAGTAGTTGGGATGTTATTCTGCAAAATAGGGATTTAGAACACGTGAATGATCTCCTCATTTGATGGAAATCTCTGTCCTTCGAACGAATATTTGAGGCTAGCCAACAGAAAAAAAAAAACATCGCTAGGGGCCAGATCTGGTAGGTAGGGCGGGTCTAAATTCGTGAAATTGTAAAATTCTAAATTCGTGAAAAATCGAAATTCGTGAATTTTTGTCATGGCACCTACTGAAGTTTGAGACTATCCCGAAAAATAATCGTCATCACTTTTCCGGTCGATGGAGCAGTCCTCACCTTCTTTGGAGCCGATTTTTTCCTTTGCAATCCACTATTTCACTTTTTCAAATTAAAGAGGTCTTGACCTGGAAAAAGGTCATTACAAATTCTTAACATCCTCTGTGCAAGAGAAAACTGAATGCATTGGTATTGTAGTTTTCAGTTCTAAAGAGCGGAAAATTTCGTAAATGACTCGGCGGTACATTAAAACAAATCATGGCTACAATATTAAAGGAAGATATATAAGAGTAGGCATCACCAACTCTCAAGGTATATAAACGACTATTAAACAACAATTGAGCGTCCAAGGTTGCTATTTTTAAAAGTATCTTTCAAATTATCTTACCAGAATATTTGTTACGAGAAGCGCCATCTACATGTTGGAGCTTGAAACTGTTCCAACTACCCGTGTACCTTTATACCATTATGGTTAAAAGTTTGTATGCAACTGATGCATTACTTTTGAAGGACTTGCATTTAAACGTATCTTGTTGAAAATAATATATCACTCACAATTTAGAAAATGCGCGGTGCTAAAATAAGGTTTGCTTCGCAAGAGAAACAAGTTGCAAGGTACACAGTTCTTCTAATGTCTTACATAAATTTAATATTAACGGTTATATAAACTATCGGATTTGCCTTTCATGTTACGTTAACTTTTACAAGCCGGTTAGACTTAGCTCTCCTTAAGAGACGGAATAAATCGTCGAAAGACGAAAGACGTTTTGGATTATACAATCTTATATTAGTTACTTAGTTTTTTTTTTGTATTATGATGTTTCTTAATATTTCTTGTAGAGAGATCACGATGATGTATCCGGATATAAGAAAGATTAAGAAGAAATATCCAATTTACATTGAGCATGGTAATCACATGATAATACAACATCGTCCTAAACCCAAAATTTCAAAAGCTAATTTTACATGATTCAACTTTGAATGATTTTTTTTAATTATTATGTCTTCCTTTATTTATTTATTTCTTTTTCTTATAGATGTTATGTATGACGTGTCAAGTATTTGGCGCAATTCGCGATAGAGGCGATGGCTATTCCTACCATAAATTTAGCGGTCCGGTAAGTGGTGAAATAAAAGAAGTTTTATGGAGCGAGCCTTCTAAGCAAAATCCTAATGGAAAAACAAGGGATTTTGTTGTAAGTACCGTCTAAATGTTTGAAGACATAATCGGCAAAAAATGTTAATGCTTTTCTGTTGTTTTTTCTTTTCAAAGGCTAAACCCGACTATGATTATTCCTACGGCGTTAGAGATCCCAAGACTGGAAACGCTCAAGATCATCAAGAAACCAGAGATGGGGACGCGGTCAGTGGCCAATATACAGTATTAGAAGCTGATGGTACGATGAGGATAGTTAAATATACAGCCGACGACGTCAACGGCTTTAAAGCAACGGTAGAATATGTCAAACCGGACGGTACTCGTAGAAAGGAATAAACGAAATGCGTTCTAACTTTAATAAGTTTGAGTTCATTTTTTTTTATTTTTGTTTGTTTGTATATACGTTTATTTTTATTAAACTTGTTTTTTACACGTTTTATTTATTTGTTTTTTTTTGTTTTTGTTCAGTATAGCTTCTGTCGTTTCTTAGCTTAATCTACGTGGAAAGATGTTAATAGTCTTTTTCGCCAAAATTATGACAAATTAAGTAGGCACATGATCCGTGACATCTGGATAATTTGTCACAGTTACGCAATTCGTGAGACAGTAATATGTAAAAGTTAAATAGGTCAAAAATGAAGTAACATCTTTTAGGAATTATTAATTTTGCAAACTTTTCCTCTCATAAAACCCGTTCACAACGGAAAGATACCTAATTATCACTAACCAAATCCAAAGCTAATTAAAATTGCCATTCGCGTCCATGTAATATCGATAAGTAGTCATAAAATAATCTAACTAGCATGCCTTCGCCTCTTACGCAACGAATATAATTACGCGCAACCCATAAAAAGTATCTCATGGTTCTCCGGAGCGAATGTGTGTCGGGAATATGGAATTTGCGGAAGACCGAGTTACGATCGGCGCTTATTAAGGGGCTGTATGATATGGCATCGTTTACTTAATGCGAATTGTGTATGTACATCTGACGAATTAAAATTGATCGTTATTTCCTTGAAAATGTTAGGAATTTCTCCGTCTTGTTTGTGTGACGGCGAGAATAGACTGTGTTATTTATACAGTTTTCTTTGCGTGACGTAACCCTCGTCTTTTTAATGGTTAATTAGCATGTAAAAAGTAGTTACGCTAATGAATAATGTTAATGGCTCATGGCGCCTCGCTCTGGTTAATGTAAAGCGCTTTGTAGGAATTAATCAGAGAAACAAACCCTTTGTATCGTGTTATAACGTTCAGGAGTAGTACATAGGCAACTTAATTAACATTTCGGTCGGTATTACAGCAAATATTTTTAGAAAGTAATATGGGAAGTACTCATTCTCATTAGAGCATACGCGAAGTAAGTTACTCTAACAAGAATTTGTCAAAATAAAAACTAAAGAGTCCTAAAATGTTGAATAGCCATCCTAAACTTTGACATTGGTGATCTACAATAGCAGATAATGTACGTCATTTCTAATACTTTTAGGTTATATAATAGCAAATAATTAAAATTTCTAATCAGCTACACAACTAATTCCATTAAACATATAATATTGGTCCACTTTGTCGTTGAAGTTACACACTTGCTCTGTATATACGACGCCCACATATTGCTGCAACTAAAACGGGTTTTGTACGGGTGATATATGTGCCCAATATTTTATTTTGGAGAGTAAGATTTGTTGGAAGTATTTCTATGTTGCAATTATTAACCAAACAAGCAAATGTATCCGTTAGCCCAAGACGAAAACGTGTATAAGATAAAACCGTCGTGAAAATTGATGATTTTATCCACTGCGCTATTAGAAAAACAATTTATGGCGTGTATAAAAACAAAAAGAACATTTTTTTATGGCTGCCGTATATATCGTTGTGGCACAGCACAAACCTCAACTGTTATATGACGCTGACGTCTTCCTCCATATCATTGTCAATTTAATCTGTTAGAACTGATGTTGGGTATACTACGGTAATCGCGTTAGTAAATACGTCGGAGGAAGGATGCTTACAACTATGGAAAGAGGCACTAAACCAAATTAGTTCGGAAGTTTGGCCAATTACTATAAGACATATCCTATTGTTTAAGCCGCTACGTAAATATGTAATTTTCAACGATGCTGCTTATTAACGCTAGGCAGCGTAACCTTTTAGGATTTGCCTGTTTTCGTCCGTTTCTCGTTCTTCTTGCGCCGATAGACGACTTAGGTAGCCCGATCAGCTATTCTTAATTGTTAATCATCAATTCTATGTAATTTCGTGCATTATTAATATTTATAATTGATAAATTTAAGTTATAATAAAGCAAAAAATTGTTAAATTTTTAGACTAATTTCGCGTTATTCTATGTGAACGCACTTTTTATTTTGCCGTAGAAACTTCCCGAAGAAGCTGATATATGATCGGCGAAACTTAAGGGAGATTTTTTGTTCCTATGACAATAAGAAGGACTACTATTAAGCTCATATTGTGCAAGGAGCAAGGAATGGAGAAATAAGAAAATCATGAGATAGTTAGCGGAAATTCTTTAATTTGCATTGTGATTTTTGACTTACATAATACTAATGAATAAAACATTCTTCTACGCTTTTGTAGCCTGTCGCGAGTCTTTGCATTTTGTACACAACGATTTATTTCTATTTTTGAAACTATCAGGAATACTTTCATAAACATCAAGATTTCGTAATTCCTGGTAGAACACTATATTATTGCGTAAATTACATCCAATACCCAAATACAATATTCCAAAAAGATTACAAAATATTCTCCGTATGTTATACTTCTTTTTTTCGTTTCATATGAGATTCGAGATTACATTCAATTCCATCTTGCGTTTAGGAAATTCACGTTTGCTATGATGCAATACCTTCCTATATGATCTAGATTTTGCCCGTTTTACCGTTAGCGCAAGATAGGCATGGCTTTCTCTTTTACTTTATTTATTACGCGAAACAGGGATATGCCACGCCGCGCCAACCGCACCAGCGATAGGAACAACAAAAATAAAGGAGGAGGCATACGCACGAGTATCCATTTTTTTTTTGTACCCTCGGGAGATTCTGACGACATTAATTTACGGTTAATTGGAAGTGGCGTTAATTGCGCTGAACGCAGACGATGACATCGTTCGTCGTAGATCGTTATCGCTGTTGTTATTTGCATTGGCTGCGGGAAGTAATTTAAGTTTAAGGTTTTTTTACGTATGTACGTGCGTCGCATTACATGAGATCCCTTAGTATTCGAATCGTCTACGTATGTATATTCCACTTTCGTTTCTATTAACAAAGAAACCGGTAAAAAAGGAGATTTTGCGAACGCTAGGTGTTCACAAGTGATGAGCTTTGAAGAGTGAAGTATGTGAGCAATGCGGATTAACATTCTTGGCGTTAAAACTAGTTTTCGACTTTGAACGCTGTTCAACGCTGAACAATTGATATGAGGGCCGTCCAAAATTTAAAATGAATAATAATCATCAAGAAATTCTTGCTGTCACCTTATTTGTGCTTTTGCGTCAACTCGATCTTCTTATGGATCAAGGAAACAATTTTCACCAACTTTACCTTCTTACTGGGTACCTAAAGCTGAGAATACGTGGACTTACCCCGCATAATCGACAGATCCGTCGTTGCATGTAAACAAAAATAAGCTTTTTTTATTTCGATACAGGAAAAACTGAAGTTGGGCAAAAAGTGCCAGCAACGAGCTGGTCTAGGAACCAATAACGAGCTGGTCACAATTTTAAAGCCCGCTAAAGAAATGGTTATTTCTCTGAGAAAATATACATTCTTATATTGACCAGATTATCCATTAATGTCCTGCTCGGCACCTTTTAGCTTCCAGTTCAAATTCATTGTGTTTTATACAACTGTTCGTTGTGGAATTTATTTCACAATACTTAACTATTACCTAGAACATACTCAGAATCCAGTAATTTAATTTGAATGGACGTCCATACCGTATATAATACACGCAAGCGGACGACTCGAAGTTTCAACAGCTACCCATTACAGAAGGAAAATAATAGCGTCTTGCAGAAAGATCACTCGACCTATCCCACGTTCGCGAGAGAGAAAAAAATTCTCACTACCTGTCAAGTCAGTCGGTCATTCCGACGCATAACCATAGAGATAATGACTAATGACAATAATAAAAATAACTATAATGCCAATTGCGTAAAATCCAACGTACGTTTGTACAACGCAAGTCGCTATTAAGTGTTCTCATATGGCGTATTTCTTACCTACGTATTAATCGGTCTACAAATTGAACTTTTTTCCGCGCGCTTTCAGTATATCGCTTTTACTTTTCGGTGCCGAGCGTTTCAGAGGCTGACATAACGCGGCTTCTTGAATGGGGGGATTCGATTATATTCTTGAATGATGTTATTTAATGGTTGGATCGTAAAAACTAATGTTGCGTGAGTTGCGATTTAGGTACCGCCTATCGGGCGCGAGATGCTGCCTGTACGGAAATTATACAATTTATTTCTTTGGGGAATGTCTGTCAAGAGAAGATACGAAGTAAAGGTGGTCGTGTACAATACTGTTCATAATAGTTTTAATGGTTGTAATTAATGATTAAGTTCCGAAGTTTCAAAATAAGATTTTTCTAATGCTTTGTTTTATCTTTATTATGTTTATCGTCTGGTATCTAGAAAACCTTCTCGCGGATCGAGATAGGGGTCCTAGCTGATAACATCAATAGAGTACTCGCTCTCCTTCGTTTTCCATCTGTTTGTAATTGTCATCTTTCGGAAGCATGGGTGGGAGCATTCATTTCTTGAAGCACTACAACTCGATCGTCTTCTCTTCGCGATCCCCGGATTGGCAAAGTCTGTAATTCGGAGCAGGTTGACGAAAGAACTAGCCGATCTGAAGGCTTCACCAAACAGTTTGAATTCAATTCAGGGTTATTTGCTGATTTCTGCTTGCTCCGGAAGCAATTCGAGACGTATTCGGAAAGGGACCGTTGAGGCTATTTTCCTGGACGTGATGAGTGCGTTTGATACCGTTTGGTATCGCTCTCAAAATATTTAATGCCCATGTTCGATCGGGCCTGGAGTTCCGTAGGGCTCTTTTCTAGGGCCGGAACTCCTTTTAATGTACACCGATGACATTCCCAAGCACTCTGCAGCATAAGCGGAATGACGGGTTGGTTGTGATTAGATTACGGTCTGCTTTGGATGACAACCAGTTGAATTGAGATGTGGCACTTTCGAATCAACGAGGGTAAGAACGTTAGGATGCTGTTCACTAGAAGAAGAAGATTTTCACCAAAAGATCTGATGGATAAATGGTCGGTGGTTGGACTGGATCTCCTCAGTAAAATATTTAGGAGTAATGTTGGATAAACTACTCATGGAGACAACAAATAGGATAAACCAGAACCAAACGCTCTGTGGTAAATAACGTTCTCTTACTGCTGTTGGGTGGATGAAGCGTGTTAGATATATCTTTTATATCTTGTATACCTTTGACAAGTTTTTGGATGTGCTGCCTTGGCTTGGTCGACGGTAGCACCATGTTAAAACATTTTTGATACTCCAAGTAGGTTTTCAATCATTGTGAAAAAAAATAATTTCACAGGAATTATTATCATTTGTTTCCAGAGTAACCTAAGTAAGTTTCACATTAGTTTAGGTTATGATACATACATTGGGTATTCAATTTAACAAATTGTTATTTGACTACAAGCTCTACAACTTTTCTAATTTGATCGATGACGTAGCTTTAAAAATAAAAAAGTTACGAATGGTGTTCACTTCATTTAGATCAGCCTGTATCTATTTGTTTAGGATGGGCTTGACTTTCTTTAAAACGCATCACAAATTTCGAACACAAGACCTTTCTAAAGACAATCATTTAAACTCTATTGTCAAATGTTACTGTTTCGTCTAGTTACGCTTATATATAAATGAAAGGCACCATCATTTTCAAATTTGCATAAATTCAATTACCATTTTTTTTTGCAATCCATTTGAATCCGCATCAATTATGTAATGGGAGACCAATCTAGCCCACTAGCTCATTGAAAACGGTAAGTGCATTCGCCCTTACATAACGGAACAGCGCCACTCGCTCATGTTCAGGCCTCATCGTAAAATATACGAGTTAATAAATATAAAATCGAACTACTTCTCCATAAGCATTACTATTAGCAGATACTAAATACGCCAGAAACATTTTTTGTTGTTGTTGCTGCTCACCTTCTACCGATCTCTTTCTTTTCTACTTCATTTCACTCCGCTTCGTGACCTAAAGAGCACAACGCGACGTACAGTACTATGAATATGTTGTGGACCATTAAGTTTCATATGAGACAATTTGTTGATATGGCCAAAGAAGTAGTATTATGCATTTTTTTTTTGTTTTAATCCTTCTTGTGATCTTCAAAAGAGTCATACAAAGTAAGCATCAAAGACGTGTGAGAATAATCAAAGGGTTTCCCACTAGGAAGGTGTTCCAGGATAAGAGCGTGCTAAAGTACTCGTTTCAAGTTCGCTAAAAACAATGCTATCGTTAGGTTACTGGCAGGATTTCACACATGCAACCTCAAAGTATCACCTATTTAAAGTAGGAAAAGCTGAAAATCAAATCTGTTGCTTACGCTAAGAAGACCTGAAGATAGCAGAACACATTCTATGCAAACGTGTTGGCATCAGTCGCACACAAAATTAATATTTCAGTAGGCTAATAATAATAATAATAAACAAATAGGAAAGTCTACTCCTTATTAAATGCAATCAGTTAGAAAACTACAAAAGAGTGAAATCGTGAACAATTTTCGTGATTCAAATAACGCGAGGTCTGAAGAAGGAGTGTCCTGTCTTAAGTATTAAAATCGAGTTGCTGCAAAATGTTGCGCTTTGCATTTACTGAAATTGGAACCTTCTCGCGAAGACTACAGAAAAAGGATTATCGAGACGTGTTTGAAAGAAAGGAAATATTGAAATAATTGGCAGCCTATATATAACGGCTCTCCAGATGTTGCTTAACGCTAAAGTTAGCTAACCTTTGATTACATTTACTATTCGCATAGACGTTTTCAATGAAATGAAGCATCTTCATAGTTTTATTAGAACTGAATAAGGCAATAAAGTAAAAATGTAGAAATCGTATTCAGTGGTCGGAAACGTATCTACAGGACTGTACTGTAACCATATTTCAGAATTTGCGATACCCATACCCGGTGAATCGGATCTTACCAATGGATTGTGGCGTGTTAGTAAGTAAATGCTTTTTTTTTCAGACAGAATCGGGGGTACCGAAGAGATCGGACAGGTCATTTCGCTCACCATAAAGAGTGGGATGCACCCCAGACGCCTCAACGTTCGTATAAATACTTAAAATCCGATGGTACCACTAACGGCAGGTCAGTTCACTTCCACTTTGGTTTATCTATTGGTATTTGTGGTGTAAATTTCTCGAAAAGAAATGAAGGTACGCTAGAGATGTCATAGATTAATTAATATTGGATGCAAATTGACGGCGGTAAAACGTAGATCTTAAGTGAGAGTTTGCGATTCGTTTCAGGTCCTGGTATTGGTTCTTACTTTCGCATCGTTGGCCGTATGTAATCCTATAGATTTGGGCGGTTACGACGTGGGTGTTCATGCGCCTATATATCAAGCCGCACCCGTTCTGCAAAAAGTCGAAACGGAAGAAGACGTAAGTGTTTTAAAGTTAATTAAGTGAAAACCATGCTTTAACTTATCTCGTGGTTTGGAGAATTGATACGGCATCATAAATGTTTAAATTAACTTCCTTAATTTATAATATGTTCGAATTTATAGATTGTTCTATTACCACATCGTGTCCTAGAACCTAAGTAAATTAAGATTGACATGCCTACGGTCACTTGAGTTTGATATACACATGTTGAACATGGAACTTTTTTGGTCCTCAAAGTATAACGAAAGATATGTGGTCTATCTTGGTTACATATCTTTGGTTCTATCTCGGTTGCTTATTCACAATTACAGAATTTAATTTTATTTGGAAGAAAATTTAATTACTTTATTGCTTATATTAATTTGTAACTTAAATGAATAAGGGAAAATCTATAATTGCATTTCTATTGGCATTAAGCAGGAAATTTGAACAAAATGAATTATTTCTTTACATTAGGTAGAAAATATCGCATTCATATCACTCTGGTATCATAATATTAATTACTTGTTTGGTTGCAATGTGAAGATATCATTTAAGCAGTTTACTAATTATTTGAAATTAGAAACGTTGCAAAATCATCTCGCTCTTTTGTCTGTATTGGGACCTTTTTGAAGACAAATGCTCAATTAAGATAATTTTTGCTGTAAATTCATTTCTCTTGTATTAACTCGTTCCTAATTCATTTCGTCTTTAAGGATAAAGCCGGATGAGTTGTATTCGGCATTTTTATCTCAACTCCTTTCGATCTTGCACTAGATTTCCTATTTCATCCCACGCAATTCCCTTCGTCGTTGCTTCTACCTTGATTTCGTCAATCCATCTTGCTTTTGATCTTCCTTACTTCTTGGTGACGTTTTCCAATTTTTTCTTCTCGAGAATCTCATTTCATTTGTGCTAATTTGGGACCGTTAATGTACATGCCTGGCTATTATTAATTGATCTAACTACCTTCTCTATCACTTCGATTTTTATCTTTTTCGACATTTCCCGTTTTCTTTTGAGTATTGTTTTCATCGTGTTGAGCATATATTCAACTCTTCACGTTCTTTTAGTTCTCCGTCCAGTTTTCGGTTTTTACGATCGCGCTCAAATATCTATTTGTCGAATTTGTTTTCACCCTCATCTTATTTCATGAGTTTCTTCGTATTGGAAGTAATCATTGTTTTTGCTTTCCCGGCGAATATGGGAAGCAAGGAAAGCAGGAAGAAGAAGGTGAGATAGACCTTATTCGGTGAAGTATCGGGATTAATCAGGAATAAGAGCTTAATGTTGAGACAGGCTGAGATTTTAACTTTGAAGGAGAAAGATGGTGTAGGATAGATAGAAAGGAAAGACGAACACTCTCTACATTTAATAATCGAAGAAAGTAGAATAATATGTTCACATATTGATTCTCTGTGTACTATCTGTGCTAGCGGTTCTCGAAGTATGTTCCGCGTGGACATCTGAGGTGCTGCAATATTTTTTGATTTTCATCTGATGGTTAAGCGAGAAATCCTTTCAAGGAAGAGTTTCCTAACGCTCACGAAAGAAGGCATTTGTCTACTTTAACAATAACCAGAAAGCACCTCGGGATTGGGGATGGTCGAACGATAACAACATAACTTCTTTAGTTGATGAGGATTCAGGATCTATCAAAACCAGAGTGATAGAGAAGATCTTTCAAATATGAAGAAGAAGCGATAACAATTAAACAGAAAAAGCAGATAATATTTTTTAACATTAATTATTTTTTTCCTCAAGAAAGTGTTAAATTCGACGATCCATTTTTAACTTCTTGCACGCAACTCGTTTCCGTGATTAAGTTCTTTATTCAGCTTTAATTCTTGTTGAAAAGCGCTCATGTGCAGTAATTTTGAAACATGGAACGTATTGTTTAACGACTACTATAGGTATACCTACTTATCTACTGCAACATAACACCATACTAATCCTAATACAGTTACAACTTTCTATTTCTGCACTGCCTCGGTATACTCATGAATCAAGATAGGCGTTTTCGCAATAAGTAAACAATTCAACAACGCAACAGGTCTCTAAGGAAATGTCGAGCGGTGATACGGACTGGTCTCCGAGTATTTTTCGACGAACGCAATAAAGGCAATAGTAATCGGAAGTAAACGCGTTCACTTATGCCCTGCGGCCAAACCGATTACATCATAGCGACACGTTGAAGTACGGTGCAAGTTTTACGATTTCTGGAAACGTTCTTGCGCTCGCTAAAGCGAGGTAATCGCGAAATTTCTGCATTGATTCTAGATAATTACGTCATTATTTAGGGTCGTTCATGAGTTGATGGTTTGGTGAGGTTTTGCAAATGTCTCTCAAAGTTAACATTTTATCTGAAGTTCCTTAATTTTGGCTAAACCAAGCCGAAAGAATTCTTCCAACAGTTGCTGGAATGCTGCTTTATTCTTATCCATCGCTTTCACCAAGTTTTCGACGATGCTCAGCTTGCTAGTCAATCATTTTTTTTCAGTGATTTTCATGTTTGGCATGTTAAATTCATTCAGAATTGGGCACTTTCGTCTACCCAACAAAAAAATGTCAATATTACTCAGTGTATTCTTGTGTCAAAACACTGCTGTTACCTTTAAGAATTCGATCAACATCCTTCCAGATTAAAATCTGCCATCGATCTTTTAGGCATATCCAAAATATCGTTTCAACTACGGCGTAAAAGATGAGCACACCGGCGATATCAAAGAACAAATCGAAGAACGGGATGGTGACGTTGTCAAGGGTGAATATTCGTTGGTAGAACCGGACGGCAGCGTAAGAAACGTCAAATACGAAGCTGACGGCCATAATGGCTTTAACGCCATCGTCTCAAGGACCGGACATTCCTCACATCCAGCATCTAAGGTGGAATCGGTGCCAATTTCTGTTGGACATCAATCTTATCATTAAATCATTCGAATGGATACCTAAAAGGTATTATTCGTTATTGGAAATAACCGGTGGATCATCCCATGGCTAACATATCATTCATATTACGTGCATTTCGTATAATATAGGGAAACTTGGTAAAATTGAACGTACTTTAAGTACGTAATCAGTAAAAGTTTAAAGTTTGTTCGATTTTACTAACAATATGTATCATTTCATATAATTACTTCATCGTATTAAATATAATTTTCGTGTAATTAAGATAGAGTTATTGTTACTATGTGTTCTTGTCATAAAACAGTGATATGGATTATTTTATAAATGTTAGATTTTATTTTTTTTAACGTAATTTTAATGTATATACCAGTATTTGCGTACTACTTTTATTACTTTTTAATAGCGGCTTTATTTTCTAGATATATATTTTTAATAAATTTGTTTATCAAATCTCTACAATTTTTATTTATGAGAGATGGTATAATATTACAATAGGCAACCAATCTAACGGATCTGTCTGGAATGGCATCTAAATTGATCATCTTGAGTTGCGGTTTCTTACTACTGCTGGTAAGAATAATAAAAATATTGAGATAAGCACGATTAAACTCAACTGTCTCAAACGAAGAATATTAATACATTCTTCCCAGATTGGACATGTTTGCAAAAAGCGTTTGGATCAGTTGTTACTTTGTTCTCAATGTTGCCAGTTCTCCATGGATTCAAGCTTTAACACCGGATGATTACTATCTCCGGGGAGAAGTGATACGAGATCTTGTTCAATTACAAAATAATCGTTAAAATTTGATAACGCCAAATCAAGGTCTACTGTTGATGTTAATAGTATGAAGTTGCGTTGTGTAAGGCCAACTTTCCGTAAAGTAGATAATAATAGCGTGATGGGGAGGTAGGAGTAGAAATAGATAAGTTGTCGATCTTCGCACGCAAACTCCAAACGTTTTGGTAAATTTAACGTGTTTCTGTTGGAACGATTCGGCTTTCACACCTTTTTATAATGATAAACCGTATCTTCAGATGGACCTTAATAGAACGTCGATGTTCTTTCTTTAAAGGATTATATGTCTCCAACCGAATGATCTTAAAAGCAGCAACGTCGACTTCGAAGGAAAAGAATGCAACCTCTGTAGCTCTATTATCGGCATCAGTTTGATCATCTCTAGAACAATTACTGGCCTTTGTAATACCAAAAATAACAATGTTTTGCTCTTGTTTTTCATGTTGATTGGACACCATTGCATGTTTCTTCCTGAAGGGAAATAAACGCATATTTCAAACCATCAAAATTCTTCTTAAGTTTAGAGCAAGCGTAGCACGACCAAGCAAAGCCGTAATTGGAATGAATTTTATGTTGTCCAATTTTACCTAAATAAATGATGGACGGCCAATGACCCACCAAATACAACGATTGGTAATTGTGGTGTAAGCAGAGTAAGCAGAAAATTGGTTAATAAAGATCAGGAAACTAAAGTTTAGTTGTACTACGTAGGTAAAAACAAAATTGCGATATTTTGATTATTTATAAGCTGTGTTTGATGTCGATTACTTCGAACTGGACTAGCAGCAAGAAAATTAATGTTATGGCTGCTATGTTAACCTGCAGGTAATAATGGCAAAGTTGTGATGAATGCAGGTTTTGATCGAATGAAAGATATACGCAGGGAACGTAAAAGACGAAGATTGCATTTTTTACTTTTCCTAAGATTTGCTCACTTTTATGATCCGGCATGATAAATTCCGTTTCGGTTGCAAAAAAAAAGAAACTAATTGTAATCTCACGCGATCAAGTACCAAAATTATCGTGAGTGTTTTCTAATTAACTGATTGCCTAACAAAAGTGGTCGTCTATGGTTTTTTTCTTGACATTTTGCAGGAGTACAACAGGAAGCATCAAATTATCGCTAATTTATTGACATTCACATACAGAACATACATATTTATAATTTACGATTGTTTAAATTCGACAATATTATTTAACCGCTAAAACAATACGCAGTACACACGCTATACCATCAATCTTCCATGTCAACGTTCCTAATTAATCGCTAGATAATAGGTCTCGAGCAGTTCGTTTGGCAAATTTTTTTCACTCTTGGGTAAATATTTGCGGTCGAGCCGTCGAAGACGCTTAAAAAAACATCGAAATCGCAGACGTGGTTTATCGTTGGAGATTCTTTAAGCGTGGCTCACTTTATCTGGAAATACAATAGCGTAATTGTTGAACGCGGAGCGGAAAAAAAAAGATCCCATGGTCTTTCCCTTTCTGTTTCTCGTGTTACCATAACATTCCATTCCACCATAGAAATACACTAAATGAAAGATTAGAGATATTTTATTTTAAAATATACGTAGGTTGCGCTTACGATGCTTGGTGTTGAATTTTATCAATTTTAATGAAACTTATTTCTCGTAAAATTTCTAGAAATATTGCGTAATAATCTAGAGAAAAATTTAAATGACTAGTAGTAACTAAGTTTCTAGTAAATTCCCCAAAATGGAAGAGGTATTGTAAGGTTCGTCCCAGAATAAGGAGCCAACCGTTTGTATTCAAATTAAGTCACCAAAACAAATTAGAAATAAATCGGTTTCAATTGTCAATGTTCGAACAATTATTGCGAAATGTGTTGCTCAAATGAAATTGAGAAAATCGAAATTTGGAGACGGAAGGGAATGGAGAATGAAGCACCAGTTACCGCGAAGTGACAACATTTTGCGAAATAACGCCGAATAAGAGCAAGATGGAAATTTTATGCGCTGTTTTCAACGTTTGAATAGATACGTTAGTCGTCATAATTACACGTACTGGAATGATCCAAACAATCTTGTTATGTGATATTAGTTATTACAATACCGAAAGCCCGTATTTTATTCAGGACTGTTGTGGTTCGAACAATGTGCTGCAGTACCGTTTTCCGGATATCACGCTGATTTGGGCAAAATTTTTCCACATAGATAGAGGAGCAATTGAGTGGTCAGCTAGGTCCCCTCACTTGATTTTCTGTTTAGGAGTATTTGGAAAGTAAAATTTGCGCTAGAAGACCAGACAACCTTCGATGGAATGAGATAAAGTTGCAAGCATTTCCACGTAACTTTGACAGAATCTTTATTAAATTTCATTCAATATCTTCACCAATTGTCAATAAGCGAACGGTGAACACTTTGAATACCCTTGGTAGAATAATTAATGCTTTTCCTCTAATTCCTTGGTTGATACCAACAGTTTTAAGTTAATTGACATTTTCCGTCCAAATTTAAAAGGAATATGTTACGTGGGTGAGTTCGGAAAAAATCTTATTAATCTTTTATTCTTGTACAATCATAGAAAATATTTTCCTAACGTACCGAACTTCTTTAAAATTAATGCGAATGCATGCTGGGAAGCTCAAAATTGTCTCGCTACCATATAATAAGTGGGCCGAATCACCTCTTATAGGAATTATAAATTACAATTTACAATTACGACGAAACATAGAAGATAAAAAAGGAACTTACCATTTTAACATTACAATAAATTTTACAGATTACCTTAATTTAACGTCGATAAGTTATAAAGATTATTTAATCGACGTCTTAATGTAACTGGATACCATATTAATTCGGTTTTATATTAATTTCATGTGTAATAAGCTGTGGTCGTATCCGTTTAGAGCGTTTAGACTCTAGACCTTACAGAGGATCGTAAGAAGTGACTTGTCTAATTGGAAGCGAAGTTTTAATTGAGTGCGATAATAAATTGAAAAAGTTTTAAATTAACTTGGCGTAAAAACCATCTGTTATTTTTTTTTGTTTCTAGTTTTGAACTGTGTATAATGTCTACAGTGTGGATTAGAAGTCTGATCATATTCGTTTGGTATGGATTACAATTGTAAGTTGTTTATAATTCCAAAGATGGTTGGATGTGGTAATACACGATACATAAGTAGTGCGTGCCTTTTTCGATGAAAAATACCCATTTAGGGAATCAATTATCCAATCTGTTGTAAGCAAGACTTTGTAGGATCTTAGAGAAATGGACTACGCGAAGACTCTTCCTAAACCTGGATAACGAAAGATTGCAACTAACGAGGACAAAAAAAAAATGGGATTCATGTTGAAGAAAATCAAGTTTTCTCTTATTCTACTTCAAGAAATACTAAAGATGATTTTAACGGAAGCTTTTGAATTTTATCGTAGATTCAGTTAATTACAACGTAAATTTACTTTGACAGGATTGTCTTTTTTTTTCTCCAATGAATCATTAATAGGCGTAATTGTTGATATTGATCTCAGAAAATTCTTCGCCGGATGATATTGCAAGTACCCAAATGTACAAAAGAATAGACGGTAAAAAGATCTAAGATGTAAATAGGAAGTGGGAAGAAAAGAATGTTGAAAATGGAATAAACAAATTCCGAGACGTAAAAGGATTCTTATTTAAACGCATAGTTTTAACCAAAGACCGGTTAAAGAGAAAAAAGAAATTTATTTATTACTCAACCTTTTCCAACAATCCGACAGCAACTCATGCAATTGGTAGTATTTTCTAACATCATATAATTAGCGCCTGGAAGTATCCTTTTTAGAGGATAATAAAATTCGGAACGTCTTTCTATTGATACTCGCAAGCCGCATCATCAGCCACCTGTGTTAGACTTTACTGTTAAAATAAAAAAATATATGTAAGTGTACAACGTACTGAGATTTGGATGAAATGAATGAAGAAGTTATGTAGATCTAATAGGCTAGGGTAAACTCTAATTTTGGATGCAGACTGTTGATGTAAAGAGCATTATTTTCAAAACAAATTTGTTTTTGTACGAGTATAAACTTATGATTGGTAGTGTACACGCGTTACCTAAATCGCGAAATAAATTTAAAAAAAAATTACGAAAAAGAAAAAAAAACTTATCTGCTTCCAATCTCAATATTTATGAGCAACAAGTGGGTTTGCTGTACCATCTAAGGTCATTGTAATTCCGTCGTATTATACAATAGCCGAATAGCATTCTGACTATTGTATGAGTAATTATTTTAGTTCATTTCGAACCTTCAATATAATAATAATAGCGATAGGAATGCAAGGGATTTGACGTGCGTAGGTTGCGTCAAGAAAAGGCCGCTGTTTCATCGCCCCATTGCTGAAAATGGCAACGGAAAAGTTATTGAACGTTTCGATTGCTTATTGGGCGGCCGTATCGGATAGGTAAAGACTATTAAAAAGTAATTTTATTACTTAATTTCATGTAGGACGTCGTTCGTGATTGCTATCGTGATTATTAAACATCGTAGGTATGTTGAACTTGATTATTTTTCTTGTTGGCACGTAGGTATAGGAGGAAATAGACAGCGACGTGGTATGTTTTGACGTGCACGATTTGTTTTTTTATATCTAGTTGAAACTAACAAGCGTTTTACATTTAGATAATGTCATGACAAATTGTTTGCTCTTTACAAAATTGATGAGGTATTAATTATGCTAACCACGGATTTCACGGAGAATTAAGCTCTATTAGATAGCACGGTTATCAAACAGTAAGAATTTCACATTACGACGATTACATTATGTTAATTTTTTAATTTTGATGCACCTATCACAACAGAAATATTTGCCGTGTACTTTTCTAAGTGTTGATAAGATAATACGGCAGAAATGTTGATAAGGAAAGGTATCCTTTAAAGATTTCGTCCAGAATGCTAATGAGAGGGATCGGGTGGACTGCACATTTTTGCCGGCGTCAGCTATCAGACACAATTTTAAGGAGTTTTGTAGACAGGGCATTTGATATCTTTCTATACAAGGTGAATTATTTGTAAAAAATGGATTAGTGAAAAAAGATAAAGTACTTCACATTTACTGAACAATTAATTTTATCTATTAAAAATCAATGGCAAGGTTACAATTATCTAACATAAACAAAACCATTTCAAATGTTCAAGCTGCTCTCCGTTTACCTCCTGACAATTTGCTCGTTAAGAAATTCCAGAGCTACCTTGTTCAGGGCTTCTTTTATGAATTACTCTTTGTTTCAACTTCTGCAAAGCAACTATTATCTGTGAGTTGAGATGATCTGAAAGGAAAGAAAAAAAGCTAACGGACTAAGGTATGGAAAACGAATAGATTATTCGACGAATCCTTTATATCCAATCTTTCGACTTGGCAACATCCTCCTGCAAGCAAACATTTTAAAGTATCTGCCCATTGTGCGCAAGTGTGGAAGAACAATTTGATTATTCAACATTCCCTATTCAAGTTTCCGTTTATAAAAAATTAATTAATAATAAATCGTTTTCTCTAAAGCCTGCGTTAGTTGCGGGCTGCGATCTTTTAGTTTTTGGCAAATTGATAACCGTTCCAGTCAAACCAAAACCATTTAGCTGTTTTTTTTTATAAAAGTTGAACGTGTTATAGGGATGGAAAATAATTAAAAAGATCATTTTCAATTTCTTCAAAATTTCAATATTTTCTTTTTCAGTTATATACACTATTTTCAGCAGTACAATTAATAGTTAGATAAGGGTAAATGAAATAAACTTGACGGCTCTTGCTTTGCTTAGCAGCGACCGTTTTTCTAATCTATGCTGCTTGCTAACTTCATTAAAATCTCAGAGCTTCCTTCAATCGAAAGACCGAACGATGATGAAGACCATTCGTGTCCTCGAAACAGCCGTCTCGGACTAATTATTTGTAGATTGCTATATAATAAATTAAACTTGTGTGGTTTGACGTTACCGATACTTATATGTTGTTTACCATACTACGTCACGGTCCTTGCTGTTATTATTGAGCAAATTGTCTTGAATAACTCCCGTGAATATCAACAACGAACCCAACCATAACGATTTATGTTCATGGCTTGGGCAAGGTCTATTAACCAGTACTGGTAATACGGAGTGACTCATATCAAAAAGAAAGTAAGTAGCAGGTAATTTGAAAATTTTGTTACAGATGCAAGATGGTTCCAACATAGAGAATTAATCACGCCCGACAACTGTCGAACTGAATGAATTGATATATTTAGAATGCATAATAGAGGAATCGCTGAGGATGTTTCCCAGCGTACCACTCATAAGCAACCAATTAGTCCAGGAAATTCAAACAGGTTCCTTCTACTAACAAAAATTCATTTCATTCTTTCATAAATGCTAATGCAACAGTTTCAGATAATTACAAAATTCCTGCTAATGTCGAAGTGATGCTCATTGTCAGTGTTTACGGCGTCTATAGAAGCCTTGAACTGTATCCAGATCTAGATAAGTTCGATCTCGATAGATTTCTTCCAAAAAATGGCGTTGGCAAGCCATTTTTTGGCAAAGTAAGGCAAGCATCTTTATGCTTACATTTCCTTTAATGCAGATCCGAAGAATTGCATCGGTTATTATCTTGTGTAAATCAATAAACTTTGAATTTATTGCAAATGAACAATTATTGTAAATTTTATGAATCGACTAGCTTGAGTATGGAATAGTCAACGTTGCATTAATCACAATTGTTTGTTAGAAATACTATGCTTGGTTTTTAAATGAATTTAAATAATATTCAATTTGTAGCATTGCGCCTGTTTGGTAAATAATTCAAGATTTTCTCAATATCTACTGTTGTATTATTTCTCTCCTTATCTCTCTTCTTATCTTGTTTAATGTCATTACCAAAGTACAAAGCGATACTCCTAGTAGTGATTAAAAATAAGTAAGCAACGAAAGTATGATAAAAAAATGACGATAGACGTATAAAGGTCAAGATTATATATGTTAATATTTGTAACCATTACACAGATATAAACAGTTATAAACGAACCGGTGGATGTTCACGAAACCTACTAATGTACTATTTAATTACGGTATTAATTGCGCTTTGCGTATGGTACTTGATATCGCACTACAAATGGAGGAAGAATGTTTACAACCATATAGAAAAACTGAAAGGAGGTGTAAGGCTTCCAATTCTTGGCACTGAATACATGTTCATCGGGGTACCCAAAGAAGGTATAATTTGATAAATTTTTTCCTTCAGCTCCCTTTATGGAAAGTGGGAGATGTTTTCAGATTTGTTCGGTGTTATGGAACGTTACATGAACGAGTTTCGGCCAATATTTCGTGCATGGAACGGGTCCAAACCGGAGGTTCATTTAATGCAGCCAGAACATTTAGAGGTTAGATAGTGAAAAGTGACAGTATATCTAAATAATTTTTATTACTTCCTTAAATTTGATCAGATTGTCATGAATAACTCTGTACATATCACTAAAGGGTTGAATTACGGTCAATTACATTCATGGCTAGGACAAGGTCTCCTAACTAGTACTGGTAAATACAACTTCTGTACTCAGAAGAAAGGATCTGTATAAATGTAAATTTCAAAAATTCCAGGCCCAAGGTGGTTCCAACATAGAAAATTGATCACGCCTACATTCCATTTCAGGATCCTAGAAAACTTCATGACAATTTTCGTAGAAAAGACGGAAATACTCCTTAAAATATTAGACGCTAAAGCTAACGTTGGAAGCTTTAATATTTACACAGATATTACGCATTGCGCTTTAGATATCATCTGCGGTAAGTTAATCAAATTCATATGGCAGATAGATCAAATCTGTTGAATACTTAATAACGCGATTCTAGAAACTGCCATGGGAGTGAACGTGAATGTAATGTCCGGTGAAGATAATGAATACATAAAAGCGGTTTACGAGTAAGCGTATGCTTTTAGATGCAAATATCAATATTCAAATAAATTTCGGAGATTTATTCCAGTATTACCGAGGTCATACTTTGGAAATTCTTGCACCCATACATTCCAGATTTTCTGTTCAGATTGCTTCCTCAAGGACGTAGACTTCAGAAAGATTTAATCATATTACATGGGTTTTCAAATAAAGTAATCAGCGACAGGAAGAAGTTTCTAGAAAGCAGAAAAAACAACGACTCTTCAGACAAAGATGATCAAGACGCTGATGATTTGGGCATCAAGAAAAGGCAATCATTTCTCGATTTGCTTCTAGAGGCATCGGAAAATGGTAAAGTTCTTAGTGATACGGATATTAGAGAAGAGGTGGACACTTTCATGTTTGAAGTACGTCCTCCATTTCCCTCGGCTTTTGCAGAAAGTCTCGTCAACCGAATTATACTCTTTTTAGGGACATGATACGACAACCGCAGCTATGTCCTGGACTTTATTATTATTGGGGAATCACCCAGAAATACAGGTACTTGCTTCATTACGTTTTAGTTCTACGTTTTTACGTATTTACTTTATCTATAGGAAAAGGCTTATCGGGAAATTAGTGGTGTCCTTCGAGATAAGTCAACGCCATCTACGATTGCCGAATTGAACGAATTGAAGTATTTAGAATGCGTAATCAAGGAATCGCTGAGGATGTTTCCTAGCGTACCATTCATATCGAGGCATTTACTTCAAGATATCCAAATAGGTGCTTTCTACTTGAAGAAGCTTGTTTATTTCTTTGAAGGGCGCTAATACGACAGTTTTAGATGATTACAAAATTCCCGCCAGTACGCAAGCCGTACTCCATATTTTTGGGGTTCATCGGAGTCCGGAATACTATCCAAATCCAGACGTCTTCGATCCTGATAGATTTCTGCCAAAAAATTGTATTGGTAGGCATCCTTATGCTTATATTCCTTTTAGTGCTGGTCCAAGGAATTGTATAGGTGATTATTTAGCTTAGTTGGGATCACAGTTCACGCGAAAATGTATTTGTTTCAGGTCAAAAGTTTGCCATGTACGAAGAAAAATGTATATTAGCTTCTATCATAAATAGATACAAGATTACTAGTGTCCGTAAGGTTGAGGATGTTAAAAAGACTGTTGATCTCATTCTGAGGCCCCACAATGGAGTTTTTGTTGATGTTGAAAGGAGATAATAAGAGCAATTTTTTTTGTTAACTTTGATTCTGTTGTTATTGTCAAACTAATTAAAACGATTATACATTCGGACTGTGTTTGAAAGTATTTCTATTTAATTTCATATGTGCAATAAACAAGAAAACATTAACAACTCATCAAAAGTAACGTGTCCGTTGGTTAGCTTTCTTTTCTCACATTGTTTTTGTCGTGAATAATTCTACCTACTTCAGACATATTGGCACGTATATTAGCAAAAGCAAGAAAATACCCAAACTAAATTAAGCGAACAATCATCATTCCCCTTTTTAAGAAAAACAACAAAGAAGAACCATTTATTTATTTTGTTAATTGTTGTTCAAAGTGCTAATTGAAAGTTTCAAGCTAATTGAAAAATTAGAAGCCTTAGACATAAGAAGAAATAATCTTAATAACAAACAAACAAAAGGGCAAAAATTTGCTATATACGAAGAAAAAATTATTTTGGCGTCAGTTATTAATACAAGATACAGGGTGCCTGTTCTCAGGAAAAGACAGCAAAATCGTTCCGGATATTGTAATAAAACCAGTTGGAGGTGTTCCTGCGAGGTTAGAAAAGAGAATGTCAAATAAACTATTCATATTATAATGGTGTAGTTTCATTGTTGCCATGGTAACTAAGGCCCTATGTGTAACATGTTTTTCATCGCAAATGGACGGAGAAGATATCGCAATTTTTTTAGACGTCATTGCGTATTTACTATTAAAACGTGCTTAATACGCGTAACCATTGCAATAACACAACGTCCCCATATATAAATGATAGTAAAAAAGCAGTAACAGTTTTCATATAGAATTTGTTGGTCTTCGTGTGGTAGACAGTCATGTATTTAGTAATCGTGATAATCGTATTGGCGGTGTGGTATTGCTTAAGGTACTATTGGTGGTTGAAAAACGTTTACTTTCACGTGGAAAAATTGAAAGGTGCTCCTAGGATTCCTATAATTGGCACGGAATATATTCACATAGGAGTCCCTAAGGATGGTATGCGTATAGCGCCACTGATGAACTAACTATTCATTTTAAGTAAACTAATGATTCTTTCTTTAATAAGAGAAATATTAGCATTATTTTAGGTTGTGGGCTAGTTAAAACAATTGTTCTAGAGAAATATATTTACATAAATTTTATTTGTAAGAATTTTCTGTAGGCACTCGTATTTCTTATAGAAGAAGTGAGAGAGTCGGTACGTGTATTCTGTGTAATTGAAAGAAATAAGCAAGATATATTGACAGGTTTTATTTATAAATATTTTATATGAAACAAACAGGAAACAGATATATTAAATGAACTAGTTTAGATATATTAATCACATCAAAAACACACGTATAGGTTATTTATCTAAAGTTTGAAGTTATCAAAACGAATCTACTTGTCTCTCATGTCAATTGTAAATCGACTAATTGCTGAGGATTACGTTAGTTAGTAGCTATCAAAGGAATCAATTCAGATGAAACTTTGTAGATTTATAGAACACAACTTCTCATTATGTGTGTTGGTATCTCTCAAGTAACAGCAATAATAATAAGCTCATCAGTGCACGTTTGTGAAAGGTGGTCGATTAATTGTCGTATAAATATGGATGATGTAGAAACATATATGCTTGAGATGTTCTAATTAGAAAACACTTTCATCACATACGACAATTAACCGATTGATGAGCCATTATACGGCGGAAGGTGCTTCAGTACATGGTGATTAAGTGGTAATCTAATTCTATTAAAACTCTGGCTAATTAAGCTACTAGTTGATCCTCGTGGTCCTGATGCCAAGCATCCAATGTCACAAAATTTAGAAAAATCCGGCATGCGATCTATATCGCTTTTCTAGATCTTGATAGAGTCTCAGTCGAGGATGCACCATTTCCATTGGCAGGAATTTAAATGAAAACTAAAGGAATATTTTATAAATGACAAATTAAAGACGTGTTTCTACAAAGTTTTTGTAAATTTTGCGCCGTAGTAATACAATAAGCATGTTGATGATGGCCAGAAAGAACCGAAACGTTATGTAAAAAAAAATCGACTATACCATAGGTAGAAGTCCGAAAGTGGCATTAAGAACGTGTAGTCAGAGTTCGTTTGTAAAGACCAACAAACAAAAAGAAATTATTTAGCTTCGTTATTTTTTTTAAATTTCGAACGAACAAAATTTAGTAATATTTGCCGAATTTAAACTTATCCTCTCCAATGATACGCAAGGTCTCCAGGATGAGGGTCCAAAACGGATCAGCCTGTATACGATCTTAAATATTTTTGTTGAGTTAGCACCAATATTTCAGAAATACCAACCTAATTAATTGCATCGATCCTTTTTTAATAATCGTTACACTTCAATATAAATTTCCAACTTCAGATCCATAAAAACTACACCCAACTTATAGTTATATAACTTAAGATGTCGTTGATCTATCGAAGGATTTTTGCTTAAAAAAATTCTTTAAAAATAGCTTTTTAAACGACGGAAAATATTCATACGGAGCAATACTTACACACACACATACTGTCGAAGTTCTCAGAAAGAAAAATGAAAAAAATTAATGATTGGACAACTTAAATTGTGTGTCTGTGAATCTCAATATCACATCCTCCCTATTATTTTTGGCCATTTTCATGTCGGCTAATAAATCGGCACCTGTCAAATTTAATGGTTCTACTTCCCGTTACGATTTAGTAATATTTATCGCCCGCATAATCTGCTCGTAATACGTGGTTTTCGGTTTGCCAACTTGGCTTTTGTTGCAAAAGTAATTTATTATTTCCCTTATTTGATTTTGTAAATGAGATATTTTGTATTTGGGTGGATATGAAATATATTTCTGCTGACGTAATTACGTATGTATTTAACAAAGATAATACTTATTAGTTGTGTTCAGAAGCGACTCTTATGGTTTGCCCCAATGCCATCTTTTAGAGACCACCGAAGAATACTTTTACATTTACTCATTTGCCATTTCTAAAGTTAAATAGTGTACAGCGCTTCTTCCTAGAAAGTGGACGGAAGATGATTCACTTCTTGAGAAATTTAGAGATATTTTCAAATAAAGAATATATTAAGTTCCTCTCATCGATTCATGTACCAACATTTTTCAATATTCTTTATATCTATCTATCTTAGTTTTTTGAGATAATTTCAGATTTTAGCGAAATCCTTCTGTTTAATGAAGTCATTAACATAGCGTAACGTGGAGACCACACAAAATATTATACCAGAAATGCCAGTAAACGTTCACAACAAGATATAGTTCGTATGAAGAAGAATTGTGTTCGAATGGATATTAAAATTGCGCGCATAAATTAATCAATATCTTCAGAATAACAAGAGCTATAGTATTACATAGTACAGCTATAGTATTATATAGTACAGCTATAGTATCCATTAATGCAAAATCACCTTAACGCTGGCAACTCATTTCAGTTTATAAAAGGAGAGCGTTTCTCAATAACTCATCATCCTAACTCAAAAACTGATACCATAGTTCATTGATAAGTAATAAAGAGTACAATTTTGCATTGGCACGGCTTTTTAGTTAAAAAAATAATAAAAGTGATCTCTTATCTTAAGTTTATCTTGCAAATGACTGTTGAATGCAAATGAATGAATGTTGCAAAATTCTTTTGCAACGAACGCAGGATAGCGAATTGCAATATTTATTAAAGAAATTTATTTCTAAACTGCTTAAAATTTTTAATGTATTGTACTCAATTCTTTATCGCGTGAAGATGCTATTTTCATGCAATTATGACACGCGGAAGCGCATATTCTTCAAAAGAAAACAACGACCGCGGAAGTCTTTGGAGAAATGTTTTTAACCAAAATCTGTAACTAAAACAACAAGAATATTTCTGAGAACATCACAGTTAATACCATAAATAATCAGTTTCGACTGACCTTTCGCGATGTTCGCTTTTGAAAATGCGTATATATCAAGTACGAATTTCTAACCTTGCATGCCTTCTAGTTAGATTCATAGGTATATCTAATGGATTTAATAGCATTAAAAATAAATTAAACACAAATCTTAATTAATTTTATTCCATAAAACATCAGTATCTGCGGTTTCATAATACTCAATCGTAATCGTTTTTGGTAATCAATTTTTTGCCGAAATAATAAAATATGTGAATAGCACAACGTACATTAATGACGACTAACACGTGTTCCAGAGTTGTTAAAGCGATTTCTGCGTTACCTCGAGAAGTACGGTCCTCTTGCCCGTACCTGGAATGGTTCCCAACCGGATGTCCATATGACCAAGCCAGAACATCTAGAAGTTAGTTGCTTTTAATATCTATTTACTTTTATTGAAAGATACGATTTTGTTAGGTCATTATGAACAAATATATTACGAAAGGCAAGCAGTACAAGAGTTTGCATCCGTGGCTAGGGCAAGGGTTGTTAACTAGTAAAGGTATCACGTCCATTGAGACTAATTCTGTATATACATACACTGTAAATTTTCAAGGTTCCAAATGGTATCAACATAGAAAACTCATCACTCCAACGTTCCACTTCAAAATCTTAGAAAATTTCATGCCGATCTTCGTGGAAAAGACGAAAACCCTCTTGGAAATATTGGATGGCAAAGCAGACGGACGTATTTGCAATATTTATCCGGATATAACGCATTGTGCGTTGGATATTATATGCGGTAGATAACCGGCATGACGCTACGTAATACTGAAGGAGTAACGGATCTTTTCTTTTCTAGAAACCGCAATGGGTGTTAATGTTAATGCGATGTCTAACGATGACAATAAATACGTGAGATCTGTTTACGAGTAAGACTAATTAAATATTGTTTTGGTTTGCATTTGCTTATTCATTTAGTTTGGTGAATCTCGCTCTACGTTTCATCAGATATTAATACTGGGTCAATTCTACATAAAGATTTGAAGAAATAGAAATAGATAATATAGTGCCTATGCTTGCCTCGTATGCAGTGTAAAAATATACAAAGCCCAGTTTTCACCTATTTGAAATTTAATTTTTAAGTCAATAATTTAGAGAAACTTCGTATGTCCCAAATTAAATAAAAATGTAAATCCTTAGAAATGTTAAAAAACAACTAAGAAGGATATTTTGAATAAGAAATTTTAATATTTGCTCGAAAGGACCTCTCAGCATTGAATTCATCAAATTGTAACACGTTAAGGTAGTTCCATAAGATTCCGAGCGATTTACGTCAAAAAAATTAAAAAAAAAAAGAACCAGATCATTACGCATTGCATAAACGCACGTTGCATAAACCGGTGAAGGATTACAGATTGTCTTCGATTGGCATTTAATTTAATAAAGATGATACATAAAACCGTTTTGGGTCGAGCAAAATGCGATCAGAGCTTCGCTTTTGTTTGCTGATCGGTAATTGCCTCAGTCGTTATATTCGTGTGGCTTAGAACTTGCACCGATTAAATCTTTTTGTATTTGTAAAGCTTCTTAGATCTGCAAATAAACTTGTGCACTACTGGATTTCTGCATTTGAAATACACAATATCAAACAAATGAATAGATAAAAAGGGAACGTTGTCATAACTAAAAGGTCTGATTAAATGTTGACCCGAGTTTAATTCAGGTTTCCCATATTGCAGCATCAGTGAAGTCTTGCTCTGGAAAGCCTTACGTCCGTACATACCGTATTTCTTATTCAATTTCATGAAGCAAGGGCGTAAGTTCAAAGAGGCCTTGAGTGTATTACACGGATTCTCAAAAGATGTTATCTCGAAGCGAAAGAAGTTCCTGAAAAGTAAAATAAACAAGAGAAACCCCAGAGATGAGGACGTCTTTGGTGGGAGAAAGCGCTTGTCGTTTTTAGACATGCTGATCGAAGCATCTCAAGACGGCAAGATGCTGAGCGATACGGATATAAGAGAAGAAGTGGATACCTTCATGTTTGAGGTTAGACAAATACTTTTCGATAGACTTTTACCTTATTCTGGATCATGTTCCATTTTAGGGCCACGATACTACCACCGCGGCAATGTCTTGGGCTTTGTTCCTTTTGGGAAATCATCCTGAGGTTCAGGTACTAGCAATAAATCTGAATATTTCAATTCGTCAAATTCTTATCTAATTTCCAGGAGAAGGTTTACGATGAGATTAGATCGGTGCTTAAAGATAAAATTACTCCAACTACGTTAGTCGAATTGCATAGATTAAGATATTTAGAATGTGTAATAAAGGAAGCCCTGAGGTTGTATCCAAGCGTTCCAGTCATTATAAGAGATCTCGAAGAAGAAGTCGAAATAGGTAAAAGCTTGTTGACGAACATCGCACAAATTTAAGCAAAACTTTCTAAACTCCCTCTCCTAAGAGCAGATGGATATAAGTTACCACCTGGTACGCAAGCTGTCCTGCACTTGCATCTGGTCCAAAGGAGTCCGGATCATTTTCCGAAACCGCATACCTTCGATCCGGATAGATTCCTACCGGAAAATTGCATCGGTAGACATCCATATGCCTACGTTCCGTTTAGCGCAGGACCAAGGAATTGCATAGGTACATCTAGTTAAAAAAAAAATTGTTTTCGATTTCGATTTCCGTTATCTTTTTAGGGCAAAAATTCGCAATGTACGAAGAAAAGACCGTAGTAGCATCGATCATCAATAGATACAAGCTGACCGCCGTGGAGTCGATGAGGGAAGCGAAATTAAGCACCGACCTGATTTTAAAACCGCATAATGGTGTACTTGTGAAGCTAGAAAGGAGAGAATAAGTGAATTGAAAAGGATCTATTGCATTCTTACGATACAATTTAAATTAATTTATCTAATATTTATATGTGTTGTAATACAGTATTGCAGAAATTTGAGTTTTCACGTAATGTCCTGCTGGGTTTGAAAAAGAATTTATAAGGTTGAATTTATGTAAGATTTTCCAAATTATGCACTTGTAAAGGGAAAAATTATTTAGAATTAATAAAAATTAAGGCCAATTAATACGTTCTCGTATGTAGTAAATTCATGAACTAACATATTATTCTTAAAAGAATAGTTCTAAGCATTCTTTTCTTTATGTCCTGTTTAGTTCTGACGTGGTTTTGAGTAACAAGGAGCTGAATTGCCTAACTTTTAAAATTAATGAATTTATATTATTTCTTCCTATTTTCCGCTCTTATTTTAAGGTTAGTAACATCTTTTCTTGCGGCTAGGTTCGTTGTCTTGTCCGTAATTGAATTTTCACGCTATTAAATTCCATAAATAGATGAAATAATCGTACTTTGCGTATTAAACACCCGCATAATCCTGATAATTCTTTTTACCAGTTTCTACCCCTAACATATTCTGGTTATCGCTGTCGAATGTTATAATTGGTCGTATAATTGTGTAATTTCTTCAGTGCAAATATATATTGATTACTTGCCATTAATTCCTCTTCCTTTTATGTTTATCCTTACATCCAAACATATAAAACACTCAACGTTCCCAAATGTATTCAGCTTTCCTTCATTTGTTTGTGTGTCAATACCTTTCCTAACCAAAACTTTTAAATCTCTCTGCTCATTAATCTCTAGCGCTATTACCTTTACTGGTTATTCTAATTCGAGAAATAACTTGAAATTAACATTAAAAGTTAAAGAGGAATTAAAATATATCATAATGAAAAGAGGCCACTTTTATTAATTTCATAATTGACAGCATAATTCCTGCTTCTGCAAGAAAATTGATAAAATAATTAACAGGACAAGACACAATCTTGAGAAACTCGGACAACATGGAGACCGTACGCCATCAGTGGTACGCAACAGCAATTTCTCAGCGGGAAACTTTCAACACCAACTGATCCAGAGGGCGAGGATCCAAAATTAGTTCGATGTTTCATGCACTTATGAACGACGACCGTTTCGAGGATGTGGATCGTTCGCATCTTCGATATGGCTATTCCGGATTAATTAATTAAACTTGTGTAGTGCGGAGGTTACCGAGACTTTTGTGTTCCTCAAGATTCAGTTGTTCATTCAATATTATGTGAATGTTTTATTTGAATGTTGCGGTATGTGTGCGGCAATTTTGATCAGACGAATCAGAATACTAAATAAATAAATAGCTACTATCAGAATAGTTTCGACGCCATCTTCGTGTATAGGCTTGACATTTTGCCTGGCTTATCTATTTGGGGAACTGGATGATTCCCTCTACTTTTAGCAGTTTTCTTGGCTTACTTTTTAACAGAATTACAGCCATTGTATTTTATAACAGCTCTTCTGATTCTTTCCACCATTACCTACCTATATAGCGGATCATAATATTTGCGCAGTACTGTAAGTGTAAATATGCCAGCTCTCGTATTATAAATTGAATAATTAGATCGGATTGCAGTTTACTAATAGTAACACTACGATACACGTATCTACGTATTGTTGGTATGACGTGGATGTTTACATTGCGCTAGTTCTATATATACCAAATATGCACTATCATGTAGCATATTTTAATCCATAAGGCGCGTGTTTTTATCATTGCATGCTCAGGTTCAGCGGACAAACAAGAATTATCAAGAAAATGTTACATTTCCATTGATTCACGCGTATTTAGTACAAAGATGTACTATTTAGCGGCTGTGTTGGCGATTGTGGTATGGTGTATTGCGTCGCATTACAAATGGAGGAGAAATGTCTACTACTACATGGAACAGCTACCTGGAGATCCAAGGTACCCTATCGTAGGCACAGACTATATTTTCATCGGAGTTCCTAGAGAAGGTAAAAGAGATCATGTGATTTGTTACGATACCTGTAGATTAATTAACTTAAAATTAAAATATGAAATAATATCGTGGATAATGAATAAATCAAGTGTATATAAATATTAATCCAAGCTAAAGTTGTGCATTGCTTCAGATACGATATCTTTTCAACTAGTATCATACATATCCGCTAACCGAAACTTCCGAAATAATTTTCAAGGTTTCTGCTCACTCTCTTGTATGAATAAATTTAATTATATCGTTCTTTTGTTTCGGTATTTGTAGAAAATTTTAAAAATCGTTCCTAATTGTTATTGTTCTCCTTCTTTGTGTTGAAAAATATGTTAATCTTTTGATTGCTGCTGCATGCTTGATTGAAATTGATGTTGCATGCTCAGTTGTCGTTAAATAGTGTTAATGTTATCATAAAAATCAAAAAAATTGAATATATCCGCGCAAATTAATTGGTCAGCCGAATTTCAAACTGGTTGCATCGGCTACCATCCGAAAAATTCACCGAAGAAACCAATAGAAAATATTCTTATATCTCATCAAAAAATTACAAAATTATTTTTGGGTGCTAAAATAGCGACTAAGCAAGCCTTATATCCATATTTGTAATTACGCAAAATATTAATTTTCTTTTCTTTTTTTTTGAAGCAAATTTGAATTGATTTAAATTTTCTAGAACTGTTTAAGAAGTTCATCGACAATCTTAATAAACACCGACCGATATTTCGTACATGGAACGGCTCACTACCGGAAGTGAATCTTACAACGCCGGATCATCTCGAGGTCAGCACCTTAAGACGTTGCTTTTATAAAAATATTTCAATAATAGTGATTATTTCAACAGATAATTATGAACAACTCAGTGCACATCACGAAGGGTCAGCAATATGAATTCTTAAGACCTTGGTTGGGCGAAGGTTTGCTAACGAGCTCAGGTAGAGCCTTAAGGTACGCCTTCTATGCATGTATATAGTGAAGGGATAATTTTGTTTAGGGACTAAATGGCATCAGCATAGAAAATTGATCACACCAACGTTCCATTTCAAAATATTGGAGAATTTCATGAATGTCTTCGTGGAAAAGACGGAAATGCTTCTCAATATTCTGGATATTAAAGCTAACGGAACCGTTTGTAATATCTACCCGGATATAACACATTGCGCTTTGGATATTATATGTGGTAGGTCACTTTTCCAAAAAAATATAATTTACGTTAACGGAAATTCCGTTTTTCAGAAACCGCGATGGGTGTCAACGTAAACGCCATGTCCAGTGAAGAAAATGAATATATAAAATCCGTTTATGAGTAACAAGGCGTCAATGTAAACCATTTCATTCTCAAAATAAACATTTTTCTTTACAGTATCAGCGCGCTGTTTGTTTGGAGAGCAATACGACCGTACGTTCCAGGATTTCTCTTCAATATATTACCCGTCGGACGTAGGTATCGAGAGGATTTGAAAATCCTGCATGGATTTTCCAAGAAAGTCATTGCCGATCGAAAAAAGCTTTTAAAAGCGAAGCAAGGAAATGATTACTACGAAGACACAACTGAAGACGATGATATACTAGGCGTTAAGAAGCGCCAATCATTCCTAGATCTCCTGCTGGAAGCTTCGGATAGTGGAAGAATATTGAGCGACGCAGATATACGAGAGGAAGTTGATACTTTCATGTTCGAAGTACGTTTCTTGCAGTAAATTGTTGATACGCTGGAATTTAGGTATTTCATTCGTTTAGGGGCATGATACGACAACGGCTAGTATGAGTTGGACTTTACTTTTGTTGGGAAACCATCCGGACGTTCAAGTAATTGCTAGGAAATAATATCTCGCATTGAAATTACTTGGTTTACCTCTGTTTTACGTTTCTAGGAACGGGTTTTTGAAGAGGTCAGGAACGTGTTACGTGACAAATCAACGCCGACGTCCATAGCGGAGCTGAACGAATTAAAATATCTGGAATGTGTGATTAAAGAGGCCCTTAGGCTCTATCCAAGCGTACCGTTTATTTTGAGAACGATTATGCAGCGAATACAAATAGGTAGATCCTTCTGTAGTTTGAAGAGATTATAAATAACTTTTATCTGATATCTCCTGCAGATGAATATACCATTCCACCAGGTGTGCAAGCTATCTTGCATATTTATGGTGTCCATAGAGATCCTGAACACTATCCAGAGCCCGACGTCTTTGATCCTGGGAGATTTTTACCTGAGAACTCTGCCAAAAGGCATCCTTTTGCTTATTTACCTTTCAGTGCGGGGCCTAGAAATTGTATAGGTAGGCATGTGGTTCTATATTCGTCAGATTGATAGCTTTAGCAAAGTGGATAATCATAATTTTTAGTCATCTTGATTAAATGTAAATTAATTTATTTTTTTCCAGGACAAAAATTTGCTATGTACGAAGAAAAAACCATTCTGGCTTCTATTGTTAATAGATATAAAATGACATCAATGGAAACTATGGAAAATGTCAAAATTAGTACTGATATAATATTAAGGCCCACAAATGGTGTGATTATAAAGTTGGAAAGACGACAATAAAGGAATGTGTTTGTAATTTTTTTTACTGCCAGCTATGACTTTTTTAGAAGAAGGACAGTTCCATGAGAATTTACGAAAACATTGTAGCCTTCTATAGGTTCGAACCATCATCTATATTAGTTAGTTTTCAATTTACGCATCAAAATTTATCCAAAGCTACAACTTCCTTCAGTTTTTAAACAGTCGTTAATACTCTGTGTATTTCAACTCCAATAAACCTACCTATTCAATTGAAGCTTCGCTCCACAAATTAAAATGGACTAATAAACTAGTAGAGGTGGTTGTCGTGGAGTGTTAATTAACTCTTAGAAAATAGAAAAGTAACGCGCTGATAATATGGACTGCGTTCCATTTGAAATCAGTGAGATATTGCGCCGTTTTGGTTAGTATAAGTCAATAATCTTTTGTATCATCCTGTGTTATTAATTTTACAATTTTTTAACTTTGTACATCAATACAATGTACTGACTACAAAACTAGGAAGATTCTATCTCGTAACTTAATCATTTTTTCAGTTACTGATTTTCTATTCCGCGGTTATTAATGTCAATATTCATTCAAATCCGTTTTTTTTTTTCAAAAACGGTTAAAGATAAGGACAGGGAGATTTTAACAGAACTTATGTAGAATATTATGTTATAAAAAAGAAGGTTACGCAGGTTATTCTATTTAAAATAAGCAAGGTGACATTAATTTTAATAACTTAAAGTTAACAATATTTTTATTTGAAACATTACTATCAAAAATCCAAAAATGATCCATAACAGAAAACATAACTTTGGATAGCTGCCAAGGTAGGAAACAGCCTGTATATCTCCATTTAAATATGACACACTCTGTATATCTTAATACCATTTTAAACTATACCATCAATTGGATCTCATATCCAGAGAAAACTATTTTTAAACATCTGCCTTCATTCAGAACCCGCGTAGATGTATATTATTAAGAAATGTTAATAACTCTCGGTACGTAAAACGATCTCTATTGAAATTATTTACATCCCATTTGCTATTAATAAACAATTCTAGCAGCTTATAATGAAAACAATAATTAATTACAGCCTTCTTAATTCCAATTATATCGAAGCAATTAATATTAAAAAAAAAAGAACACAGTACATAGCATGCCTAAGATTTTATAGGATTTTTTCCTGAATATTCCCACGTAAAACAATTAAGATTATATCCGTTTTTCTTTCTATTTCACTGTCTTCTCGCATTGTTAACCATTCGATATCTATAGATGAATATACCGGGAGGTCCAAAATTCGTGTAATGCGTTTATCCAAGTTTTACAAGTGCATTGAAAGAATTAATTAGCTTTAGACAAAGCGAATCGTCAAAAATTTCTTTGCAAAATTCTCTGTCTGATACACAACTACACCTAGTATAAAGTTCAGTTGCGTTGGATCGTATTGTATCCCGTAAATAATAGTTAGATGATGATGGTGAGGATGTAATGTAGAAGAACCCTGACCTCTGCGACGTTCTGGTAGGAGTCGCCCATCTCGTATCTAGGTATATAAATTAAAACAAGTGAATAATTGACCTTTCTGTAGAATTTTGCGTAAAGAAACACTGCAAAGATACGCTACCGCGATTTCCAGTGAATCTATTAGCTGGGAAAGAACCCCATTGTGACTGTGAACTTGACTTGAGAGCAAGCAATGTGTCGTGTTTTTATGTTTTGTTTGGTAAGGGAATGTAGTATTAATTTTAGTTCTTTTTTTTTGTATTTTATTTTGGAAACAATTTGGAAATTGAAAATTTTGTTTTGTTGTTTCCATGTAGGTTTCCTACGTTTAAAATTTAATTTGATTTTTTTTTTATGAAGTAATTATTTTAAGTATTTACAATTTATTAAAGCTGCCAAAGTAACATCCTGGTATCCTCCGAAAATTCCTTCCATTTTGGAAATGTTTGTACATTCCGGAGACTTTATGCATGTAAAGCAATATTATGTTATCGTGCTTGATTATTAGATTACTTGAAATTTGCCTATTGTGAATACTACAAGTACTGAATCAAACTGAAGTGCTAATTGTTGCTTTTAGATCGGGGTTTACTGTAATCGAAGTTCAAAACAAATTTATTATTAATTGTTCTAAAAAATATTTTTGTTAGTACAAGTATAATTGTGATGATACGATTGTTTAATATGAACAGTTTGTTCAATGAGTGGTTTTCGCATATGCTTCTTTCAAAAGCTTTTCCATGTTTCTTAAAGAATTGAACACTTCCGTAATAGTTAAACTTATCAACATATATTTGATAATAAGTTAGTGAAATGGCGGGTTATTCGGCAAAAAGTTGTAAGTTTCTGATTTAAAGAACTATAAGAAATACGCAATTTTTATTGAAATTGAAATTATCGATCTGTTTTTGAATCATCAATTTCCTAGTTCAAAATTTTCTTATGATATTGAGCAGCAGCTAAAAAGACACACCTTCAATTTGTTATCATAAACATTACACGGTTCGTCAAACTATCTATTCTCGACCAAGCTTCCATCGAGATTTAGAAAAACGATACGATGTGGTTGTTGTTCTTCTGGATACCTCGTATTCGCTATTGTTGTATTTCGATACGATGAATAACATTGCTCAACATATCCGTTTTCCTTTCCTTGGTGTACGACATTTCTTCTAAGACTAATGAACGAGAATTGAAATGTTTCGCAGAATGGAATTTCCTTATTTAACTTCCCTCCTGCCTTCGGTAACATCGAAGACTTCTGCCAATGTATGTTATACACGGTTCAAATCAGAACAAAGATTCTTTCTGATGGTGTCAAAATTATAACATGAAAGTTGACGATGACCATACAAAATCGAAACTGAGCAACATGCTTCCTACTTAAGCATCTCTCTTTAGAAGTCATTAATATGCTTTAAGTAGAAAGAGATCATTAGGTGTACATCCATAGAGGAAATTTTACTTCGACGTTCATTCCTTCCGGCGACAATTGTCCTCCTAGCACAGAAGCGAATTGATTAAAATTATGGTAAACTTAAATTCAACCGATTCGTGTAAACCGATACTTACGCCACTAAAAATGCTAATGGTCTTCGAGTTCATAACAAATATGAACATCAGCGACTTTGCGAAATATAAAACTAACGTCTTTAGTCCAATAATAACCGATATCGCCATCATAATGAAAGCTTCTTAGATGTTATAAAAACATCTTTCAAATTCTAGTCAACATCCTTGTAGAAAATCAGATAAAACTTCTTACTTCTAATTTCAAAGAAAACAAAACGGACCAAGTATAAATCAAGTTTATTTGAATAGGAAGCATTTTAGCTGCTGTTACGTATATGGTAAATAGTCATGCATGATGTTTACGCGAGGTTGTTATTAATACAATTTTCCTTGAACGTTAGATGTTAAGAAGAATATATAATAACATAATAAAACAGTAACTGACCTTAACAAGAAAAGGGTACGCCTCTTAAGCGACCTAACAAATTCGCTTTTTACGATGAAATAGGCGGTTTTATATTACCCAACATCAAAGGAGGATGAATATATATACTTACATACTTAAAATTGGTTGTTATTTACATCACGTAGGTATACATAATATAAGAGACTTTATGATTTTTCAGCTAAAATAGAACATTCTTGGAAGAGGTGAATAATGTGAATCTGTAATAAAATATGTTGAAAAGAACGGATTATGTAGCTAAAAAATTCCCGTGCCAATGACACAATATGAATGGATATATACAGTATGCGAGGGTAACCTGGGTATCTTTATTACATGGATTCAAATTTTAATACGTTATAAATTATAAACTATAATATCAATAAATTATTAAAGAAGATTTTGAAATTGGTCGCCATTTTGTCATGTACACAATTCCAATCTTCTGATCGCTTATTGGTCGACTAAACCTCTGGAATATTTAGAAACTTATCAACAGTTTCTAAAATCCTGTTCAATATTTATCTATGCGACATATACGTCACTTTTCACGAACTCAAAAAAGTAAAATTGGGGGGATTAAGGTTGGAATTCTGTTGGCACTGCAATGATCTGTCTGCTTATTTCCAAAGAGTCTACCAAAATATCTTACTCTAATCAAGAGAAATGATACATCTAATATGTACAAATTTTCGATGGACCTCGCCGGGCAAGCGATTTGTTTACCATTTAAGATGGTCCGATTAAAAAATTACCGGTCATGACCGCTCACACGTTCAAAGAAGACAAACATTCGTAGTTTTTTTATTGTGGTTTCACGGGGGTTTCCGTCGCTCCAAATCTGCTTTATTGTGTTGTATTAAATTAGCCCAGCTTTAAAAATAAGTTATTGCAAGCGGCAGACGTTGCTCCTGCTCGGTCAGACAGGTCGTGTTGATTATTAAAATGCTTTATAAAAGGCAAGACACGTTACTTCTGTCTTATTTTTGCAAGACATACGATAATCGGTAATTTACTAGAATTTGCTGATGCAGTAAATGTGAGGGTTAAAAGGTGTTACCTTCATCAGGATAGACTTTTAATTGAAATTCATGTCATACACTTTCAAGAAACGCAATTTACTTTCTTGTTTCAACCGTTTTTTCAGAGGAGGTATATCACCTAAAGGCCTGTATATGTAATAAAAGATATTGCGAGAATGTCTTCATTTCGTGATGTTAGAAATATAGAAAACGTTATTTTGCAATTTCAAAATTCATTAAAAAAAATCAGCGCTACCCAAGTCCAGCTCTAATTTCTTCTAAACCATGTAGATTGTATATCAGCGACGATGAAATCATTCACTTAAATTGGCATCAGCTTCTTAACTATCAATCTGAGCAAATCTACATAAAGCCAGTTAAATAATAGAGAACCTAGAGAATGTTCAAAGCGTATTTGCATTTTTTGCGGTTTTCAAAGCCGGCCTGTTTTAGACTTTGCGGTGGAAATATCTCATTTAATTAACCGTTGATGTACTACTTTAACAGAAGATATATAATGCGGTTTCTTTCCCGAATTTAGAGGTTGACTAAAGCGTCATCGACAAGCTTATACATAATTTTAGAGAAATGTCAAGTAGAGATTGATGGGATCTATGAATTTCAGCATACGTGTTTTTCTTATATGAATATTAAACCGATGCTTTCCGAATAGAATCCTTTTTCTTCGAGCTTCTGTAAAAAAAGACATTACCAGTAAAATTGTTAATAAAATTTTATTACAACGTCAACTAGAAGATAACCCTACATGTCTACGTGCAAGACAAAAATGGAATATTTATAAGATAAGGATCGCCGTTGCTGGAGTAAATAAGTAATAATAATAAAATTTTATTGCAGAATTTGAATTGAATTGAAAAATTAACGCCCACGTTCTTTATTTGTTACAACGTGTAAAGAGATTAGATTCATCGATGTAACGTTGGTGAACACAAAAAAAAATGTCAGCGGTTATGAATATGCATATGTCTCCTATCTAAATTATTTCTAATAATTCATTTGAAAAAAGAAACGTAATATTTAAGGTACAATCAACACGAAAAAATACTTTCAACAATTTGAAGAACTTACAGGGACAGTCCCCATTGTTACATTGAAAAGGGAGGAAGGAAATATCCGTGTTAGGTCTTGAAATAAGGAAAACAAAAAAAAACTTCCGTTCCTTTAATTTAATTCGTCGTACACGTTCGTAGACATTTTCAAGCACTGCCAATCTCTGCCCGCTAGCGTACTGACTTTTCAAGAAAAATTAATTAAAACACGTGTAAAAGCAAATTAAGTACGTATTAAAAGTGGGGAAAAAACAAAAGCAAAGAACAGGAATCACAGCATTTCGCGGGAATAATGGAGGAAGGGAAAGAAGTTAGGAGGAAACATTATAAATAATACAGAACGAAATAGGCAGTCTTTTACAATGCTTAATGAAATAAACCAAAGGAAAAGAAGTTTTTTGTTTCCTGGAAAATAAACTGAAAATTACCGACAAAAACTTAAACGACTACCAACTGGAAGTCATTATAATTGTTAATATTTCAGGTCATATACTTTTTAATCCGAACATCCCCCATTTATGGAGCTGTTATAACTACTTCAAAGAATTTGAGACTCAGCGAAGTCGAATGGGACAATTACAACTATAGAGAACCAACCGGAGCTGGGACATACGCGTTTGGTTACGAAGTAGAAGATCCTCAAACTAGCAACGTACAGTACAGAAACGAAGAGAAACATTCTAACGGATCAATAACGGGTAGTTATGGTTACTTGATGCCTAACGGGAACGTACAGGAAGTTAATTACATCGCTGATGAAAATGGTTACAGGTAATGCAAAATTCTAATCACTTCAAAAGTAATTTTAATATCATTTTTTTTTTACCTCACGTTAGGGCTTCGGTTAAAATAGTGCCGAGAGGGAATTTAAAACCAGTACAATTGGGCGTGCCTGAAAATACGCTTTTTGATTTCTCCTCCAACATACCACCAAGACCATCTAAGCGTATTGAAGCCACAATCAATCCGAGCAATCCACAGGCATTAAATCAACAATTTCCGTATAATGTGCCGAATTATATCAGCACACATTTGGAAAATCCTAATCCCTTACTGGAAAATCAAAGAAGTTATTGGAGGCCATATTTTCCAAATAATTTCAGAATGCCTGTTACCTTTGGTAGTAACATTAATTAATCAAGTGGCGGACTCTCCAGAGCTCCAAATTATGAAAAGTATCCCGAAGCAGTAATGTATATTATTGTCAAAGTATTATAAATAGTATATAGTATTTCGGTTGCCATTTATTTATTATTTTTATTCTAGATAAAGCAGTTTAGAATGTAAATATAAGTAAAATTTTTAAATAAAATGAAATAAGAATAAATTTTTGTTCTTTTCTGCAAATGAAAATTGTTATGCAACCTATTTGACGCAATCTACTAATAAGTTGCCTAGCCATACCTTGGTCAGAATCAATTTATGGTGGTTCCTATTTTATTGATCTTTAACACCCCTTTTAAATAAAATGATTAAATAATTTTTTAACTTCTTCAAATTAGTGGAGCAATAATTGGATTATTTGATTCTTTCCGTGTTCTTTCAACACTGGTTTTCTTAAAAGCTTGTGGTATTTAAGGAGCTGCCCAATTTCTTATTAAACTAAAGTCACAGTTTAAGATCAATCTGTGATAATAGTGCTCCAGTAACTAAGAATTTTCTCTTAAAATTGTGCGGTGGATGATAAAGTAAAGTCTTGTAGATCATCCTCATCGTTTCATTTTACCTTAATTTCCAAATCCTTGCTTTTTACCACTCTTTAGGCATTGCTTTCGCGTTTCTTCATACTCTTTTAAATTCATAATTTTTGTTTCTTGATGCCACTCAATTGTTTACCGTGGGCCATCCGGCATACCTGAAGATGTCACCTTTCGTATGGTAGCAACACATCCAATCATTTTGGATAGCCCGACAGAATTTCGAAACAAATTTTCAGTTTGGATGTGGTTATCTTTAATATTATCTTCAGCAAAGGAGATTACTTTGGCCACAGTTAAACAAAAGTAAAAACTTTAGGACATATTCGTCTTCTTGACACACCATACCAATTTGATCAATGATGAATTTGCTAGCTGGTTGAATGCTTTCTATCCAATGATCCGATTCTCAATCAATATGACGTTTAATATGTAATTGTCAAAAATTAATCAAATTTTGTTCCAGTTTGGTCCAATTTTGCTCACTGCATTTATTATAAAATTAATGAGTTATCGAAGGTGGATTTTCATTGATGATAGTTACGATTCGGATAATACGTATTCGTTCTCCTTGATGAAGAAATTGGGTAAGTTATTTTCGATATGAGGAAAATATTGGACAATATCAGTTTTGATGTCATCAACGTAGATCTCCTTTTTTCTGTCTTGTCTTTCGCTTCTAACCAATGTATTTTTGGCGTTTGACGCTTCCGTTCCTAAATCTCAGTTAACTCAAATCGATCCAATTTGAAGTCCGTCCAATGAGTTTGTCAAATTGACAATTCATGATGGTCGTCAGTCTAAATTATCGCGTGTTATAAGATTATTTAAATTGTTCACGGCGTCTTTCGACGGTACTCGATGAGAAAATGACAGATTTCGAAGTCGATTCCTACTATTGCGAAATCTGTAATCAGCAGTATGATATACATTCGTTATACGCATGCTACCAAGGGCATTTCTTCTGCAAGCCCTGTTTCAAGCAGGAGTACTATAGGGGTAAGGCTCAAAGAAAGTTTAATTGGGAGGTTTCTCAAGCGTCTAGGTTGAATTTAACATCATGATGTCTTCTAGGTAAAGAGCAGAGATGCCCTCATAAGACTTGCAAAGCGTGGATCGAGAACAGACCGCATTTACTTGAGGATCCCGGCGAACCGATCAGGATAACAAGCAAGATGTTCCCACAACCGAGTCTGTATATGGAACGCGAAGAGTATAAGAAGAACAACAACGCCAACATTATGCCTAACTTCCAATTGAGTGCTACGAGTTTGATGTCATTATCCAAAAGGTAAAAGGGTTTACCGTTAAAAGAGCGATCAAACAAAACGCAATAAATTCTTTTCTAACACGCTTTAAAGTTAATTGTCTGGTTACATTTATCGTGGATATCAGACACATTTGCTGGCCAATCCAATAATAACGCAAGATTAACATTGCTTGCCAAAAAGAGGAAGAGACGTATGAATCTGGCTATTTAGATACGCTTGCCCTAGCAACCACTTAATTACAAATCAATATTTTCAAATGATGTTATAGCCATATTCAGGAACTATCTTACCCATGACGATCTATAGTTCGTTTACTTGGTGTCCAAAAACAACAACGAAGCTGCAGCATCATTAACAGCTGTGAGCGTTTGTGAAGCTCACCGCTACTCAAAATTACCTATGTGGCTTAAACCGATATATTTGAAGTAGAGACGTACGCTTTAAATTTGCATGCCAAAAAGGACTCCAAACCAAGAAGCAGTGAAGATGGTTTTTATCCAAACCGCCAGAATATTTCGCTTTGATAGAGAATATCAAACAAAAGCATTCATAGCAGGCTTGTCAAGGATAGTAATAGTAGCGATATCTTTTCGCAAAGAGGATCTTAGGTTACTTGTAGGCTTACTGGGAAGTCATGCAATCTTAAAATACCACCAATAATCTAGGAAAAGGTCAAGATTCATTTTGTCGTTTAGGTATGTCAAGAAGAAGAAGAAAATGACAGAACACGTTTTATGTAATTATGTTGGTATTATTCACTGGATTGAAGAAAAAAAATCCTCAACAGCGATTAAGGTTCACTAAAAGTCTCCAATGCCACGGCTCGTCCCAATAATAACTTTGGACGAAAGAGCGTCTTACATGAAATACGTAGAGATAAAATTTATTCAGATAGATTTATTGTGCTTTGTATGATGGCTCCTCATTTAACCCATATGGGACCGTGTATATTTCAGAGATTGTTCTAGGCCTTTGCACTGCCCGCATAAAGACTGTAATAGAACGATAGCAGTCTCTTCCCTGGACTCCCATTTTAAGTACGAACACAAGTACGTGGCGTTCATCGATACTCATCTGGAAGCGAGGAATGGGTTAGAATTTCATGTCGACGATGTGAAAATGAACGAAATCCTATGCGTGGTGCTGATTAATATTATGGATCACCAGGATATTCAGCCAATATTATCGAGGTAATGACTTTTTTAAATAACGAACCTATCAACATCAAACAAAATTTCTTGAAAGTCAATAGCGAAGAAATTCGTGGTATACAAGATCTACACCTTCTTTAGATAATTAACTTTTTTAAATTCTATGTAATAATGTTTTGATGTGATTGGTCTAATAATTCTGAAAATGAAGCAATAACGTACGTATTAAAGCTAGTTCGAGCAATAATAACGAATAAATTTGTAAGTTTCCGAAGAAACTGGAGAGCCTTCTAGACCGTTAACGTTTTCATGTTTCTGTTGTTTTTCATATTCTTCTCCCAGCTTTATCCGTTCACCCAGCATTGTTTTTTCATTGGTACCAATGTTGGACGCTTGCAGAGGATTAGAAGAAGCATAGAACTTGCACGTCATGCTTATCACTTTGGGGATGTTAGCTTAGTCCTATTTCTTTTAGTGTGACAAGCTCGCGTTCAAAGTTTCACCTAATTTAACCACACCCAAATACATCTTGAAAAGTACAACTTTATGTTCAAAGCACTTTTTGGTTAATTACCTTCTCGAACTATTTTTTTTTGCCCTCTATTGTAGAACCCTTTGCGATAAAACCAGCAACTTAACGCCAGCAAGACCAGTCCTGTTAGTGATGGCGACAAGACTTCTACTCTCGCAACACTCGTGCATAAACGAAACCGACGGTAACTGCGACTGCCCTGCGTATCCTCCAGCGGAACGCCTCCTCATTTGGATCGCGTCGAATATCGTCACGAAGTTCAGCTATACGTTGGCAATTTCAACTCAATCCAACGGGACCCGCATCAAGTACTACGGTCCGCTGTTGACGCTCAACGAGGATTGCCGAACGCTGTGCATAGAGGGTAAGGGCTTGATTCTGAGCGAGAATCATTTTACTGGCATGTCGGAGAATCGTACCAAGCCTCTCATTCTCGATATATTGATCCATAGTACGGAAGATGCGTCGGGTACCAGTTGAACGAAATTAGTCTAAATTTTTCTGATGTGTAATGTAAAATAAAGAGTAACTTGAAAGAGAGTGTGTTTATTTTTCGAAAATTAGGTGAATGTTATGCGGTTTTTAAGTTTTATCGTGAAGGACTTAAGGCTGAGACAGCCATTACGCTAATATACGGTCAATAGAGTCAATAGGACAACTCCAATAGCTAGGGCATATAACAAGGACGGGAGGATGGAATCCGCACAGCTGCTGAGAAAGAGTTGTGAAATGGGAGGAAGTGCAGAAGCTTGTTACGTAACTTGACACTGAAAGCTTTATTCTATCTTCATTATGTCTAACGTGTTATCTTCGTATTAATTCTTAATTTAATGAGGATAAGCCACATAATTGAAAATGACTTTTGATGTCATCACCGTACTTCACAAAAGTTCTTCTTCATGTCATTTGACGAATCAGCGAAATCAGCTTGCTGGCATCTGCTAAGAAGTCTTGAAAGCAACTAACAGTATTGACCTGTTTTTAACTCATTAAAACAAACGTTAAAAGGGCGATAATTCAATTTTGACGCAGTTAGAAAGTGGTTCAGCAATAGGACGAATGCGTTAATATTACTGGAAATTTGCCCTGCAGTTTCCGAATTAATTTTTAATAGAACAGCCCTCATAGGTTAGATTCCGTTCTTCAACACGCGCGAAGTTTCCAAGACACTTTACTATTTTAACTCACGTACGTACCGCTTCAAATACTTCGATGTTATCAACAAATAAAAATAGATTGTTTAAAATCTATCGCAATTGTGCAATCGCCGTCTACCTTTCCAAACTATCTGTAATGCATGTATCGTTCTCGGCTGCCCATAAAACATCCTCAATGAGGTAAAAATTCAAACTCTCGCACTAGCCGCGTAGAACCGGTAACCTACTTTGTTCTTTTTCTAACCAACTCTTCGCCATATACGGATATCTTTATCCGTATGTACGAAGAAAGCATATATAAAGAATCTCCAATTTCTCCGATCATTTTACAAACCATTTGGTGGTGATAGTAGTTCGAAGTGAAAGAATTTAAGATTTTGCGATAATAAAACGGAAAAATCGAGTAAAACCCGAAGAGAAGTGTGGTAATCGCGTATTTTGCGAATATGATCCAATTACAGGTAAGACTTCTTGTATATTTATTAACTCTCTTCAAAACAAAGAAAAATGCTCGTATGTATACTTTTACTTTCTCCATTTGTAATCGAATTAGACATTGTAATTGATTCAAATTCCCCCTATTTATATTCATAAATTAAGAGTCAAGTTTAATGAAAGTATTACGTTATCGTTCGTTGTTTTTTTAAATTCTTTTTAGCATTGCAATTGTTTTTTTGGGCGTTTATTGAGCATCATTAACACTATTTGTTAATTTAATTAATTTAATTAATTTAATTTAATTAATTTAATTTAATTAATTTAATTTAATTTAATTAATTTAATTTAATTAATTTAATTTAATTAATTTAATTTAATTAATTTAATTTAATTAATTTAATTTAATTAATATCAATAATAATAACAACTCAACAAATATAACGCATTAATAATATTGTTGATTTTATTAGTTCAATTTAATTATTGGTTTTCGCCATTGACGGTTTTTTGTGTGTTCATTGATCAAAGATCATTAGCTACATTACCGTCTAGAAACCGTAAAAAACGAAAAGCTCTGCAGATTTCAATATTGTTATTTATACCTTAGTAGTGGTATCGTAGAAGTAGGTGATGCTACTAAGTCCTTCTAATTATCAAAGGAATTACATCATAAGACCTTCCCCATATCCGTACGTGCAAGCTGGGGAATTAAAATAAGTGGGAAGGGAATAATCAATTCCAACAACACCTTTCTAGATTTCCTTTTAAATTGTTTAACACTGGAAGTAGCCAAGGATGCCAAAAATCTCTAAGGAAGGAAGGCTCTCACCATCCAGCTCTAGTAATTGATGTTTATCATCCAAAAATCATACTTATTTTTCCTTACGGTCCGACGGGGAGAATGTATAAGTTTAGGCCGACTTTGTAAGCTTATACAGTTATTCACGTTGCTCGATGCGAAGTATTACGGCGAGATAATTTGATATTAATAAAGTTTTGTTTTATTTATGAAATTATCTTCGTGTACAAACAAATAGAAAACATATCAAAGTTGCATTGCTTTAAATGGAACATCCTGCACGTTATTTAATTTTCCGTTTTTAGGATCGAAGTAGATGCAAATTTTTAAAATCAAGTGTGCCTTAGTGCATGATAAGGCAATGGGCTAACATTTATTAGACTATTTTTATTAGATTTATTAGACTAGATTATTTTGAAATATTTTCTATTCGCAATGTAAAGTTTCCCGTAACAAAGTTGATCAAAGATTAATTCGTAGGCGACTAGTACAGGGCAAGCGATAGTCCACTGCTACATCCAAATGTATTACCGTATACAAGTATTCCAAATAATCTGCCAAAGCAGATAAAATGCGATGGACAATAACTTGAGTGTTTGAAACAGAGCACTCTGTATACGTCCATGTTTATTTTGATCTTTGTTTGGAAAGTAAATAAAGAAGCACGATGCTAAACATTTTTTTTTTGTTAAAAAGAAGAAAGGTTTAAATCCATCAAACGATGCAACTTTCCTGCATTAATCGTTATTCGTACAACATAGCGTCATTGAACCTTAAAACGCCATACGGTGTATCCATTCAGCAAAACTTATTTAAATTTTTATTTGGAAATCGACTGCGTGCGATATGCGGCTTTCATCTTTTAACAGTAGTTGTAACTTTCTTCCGTTCGCTGCGAAAATGATTTCCTTCCACTCTGAATATTGAATACGTAACCTGACGCGTGTTCATCTTAATTTAGGTGTAACTAATGTATGTGGAGGCTTGTAAGTGATATGGTTTTTCTGTTTGCAGGTCCAATTCGGTATCTTATGTATATTGTTATTCTGTTCTGGTTTCGTTAGTTCCGGTATAGTGCATCAGGAGTATGAAGAAGAAGAGGGACAGCACCAAAACATAGCCTATCACGTACCAGAAGAAAGTGCTTCTGTTGATGATCATAGCGATCATCAACAAGTCCAATTAGGACGCCAAGCGCAGCATGAAGGTTACGATCATATAGTTGATTATTACGTAAGTGCTGATTACTTTTTGAAATCAGAACATGCTTTGCGTAAAGAACATTTATTTTCTTCAGGCTTCTTTATAATTCAGTCAATGTATTATTTGCTTATAAGCGTTAAGGTGTTAATTTAATATGGTTTTGGAGGTGTCCGTTCTGTGGTAAAATAAATTTTCTTAAAATATTCAAATATACACAACACTCGCTGATTTCGTTTTGTTAAAACAGCAAATTCAATATTTCGTTGAGCGTTCGAAAGGGCTAACTTTTAGAAAATACCGGTACGTCTATTCAACTTCGTTGAATCTTCGCAATTATTAATAAGTATTATTTTGCAATAATTTTTTCAAAACTTTTCAAGCACAGTTTTTTGAAAAAGTTCAAGCGCATATTTATAACGTACCTATTTTACCTTCCGCTCTAAATTAATGCAAATGTTTTTTTTTTTTTCATTCTTCTAAAACAGATTCATATATTAGAGACGTTTACTTTCTTGTGCGTCCCTTAATTTCTCCACGAATGGCACACACAGCAACGTATACGCTCAGGTAAATAAGTAGTTCAATATCAATACAATTTCTATTTTCGCGGATACGATGTACAACAGATGTCACGCGCGAGTCTCCTGTAAACATAAATTCCAAGTGACATAAGTACCTCAAGCAATTTATACCATATGTTTCGCGTCTTAGCGTCACGAAAAGATATATATGTGAATGGTGCATTAGATCTCTTGAATGGAATATATTCATTTCTATTTAAGCGATTGAAGACAAAATTTAAAGTTTTCCCCGTATTTATAAAAGCGATAAATACTTTGAACACTTGGCAAGAAAAAAAAAAATTTGTGTGTGACATTCACTTTGAGGTCGATACACTTGCTCCAACATTTTCATATCTTTTGCATTGCTCCAAATTCTCTCCTACCTCGTTTTTGCAATAATTTCGTTGCTTGGAACTAATCTCGTTGTTGGGCTGCTTATACATATCTCTAAACAATGTGGCCGCGATTTTATTGGCCGATAAAGTTGGATTGGCCTCCTTTATCGCCGATTGGTAATGAAAAACCTATTACTTGGACTGTTTTCTTGCATGCTTCGTCAACAGTTAAGAATCGTCGCAAAAAATCATATGAATGTCGTTAATCTGTGGTAACTATAGTGATGATGATATCGTTTATTCTTCTAGGCCCCACCAAAATATACTTTCAAATATGGCGTCAACGATTACCACACTGGCGATATAAAAAGCCAACACGAAACAAGAGATGGGGACGTCGTCAAAGGACATTATTCATTAGTGGAAGCTGATGGTTCCGTTAGAACGGTGGAGTATAGTTCCGACAAGCACACAGGGTTCATAGCAACGGTTCACAAAACAGCTCCGCAAAGCAAACATGAAGAACAGAGCCTAGAGGAGCAGCAGCATCAATATCAATAAACCACTTGCCATTTTTGCCAATATTTCGAATGCTAAGCATCTAGTCTTATTGCCTGATTTATATGTTTGAATAGATTTCAATTTTTATTATGTTACATTTGAAGATTATTGTTGCTTAGTTTTATGTGCCTGATATTGTCCTTTACTATAATCTGTTAATTATTTGTTATAGTCATAAATGTATTAAGGAGAGAATATAAACTCTTTTATTGCCTTAATTATACCACGCCTTCTATCTAACTCTAAATCAAAGCAACACTTTGTCTGCTGTTAGTTTGAGAAAGGAAAAAAAAAACATGGATTATCTACATCGGAATCTCAACAACATGTATTGTTTGTTTGTTTTTGTTTTGTATACTTTGTGGCTGAAAACAGGCATCAACTATGCACTACTATTTGCCACGTACAATAGTGGGTGGTTTATGTAATCATGTGCTAACTTGGGCTATCGAATCTGAGATGTTGCGTAAGGTCGCTGTCTTCAATTTGAAAGTTGTATGGACCAATCAATTTAGCGGCCAATTGGTTATAACCATATAAATAGTATTCGTAGCATTCGAATGAAGAGTCGCAACAGGGCTTGTTGTCGACCAGAAAGCGTCATTAATCTAAAAGAAAACATGTAAATTATAGTCAGCGTGTTAGACATATATTATACATATTACGTGAAAAGAAAGCACTTATCTGCGAAAGGTTAACTATTTACTGATGCTCACCTTGAGGGTGCTCAAGGTTACAATTTGAAGCGAGTCGAATAATTGTACGTAATAAAAATAAAAAAAAATATCAATTACTTAACCAAGTAATATTTACAAACTTGCAGACAAATTACATATATCGACATGCTAACTATTCGAGAGACTATTACGGACAACGATGTCGTATTTAGCGAAAGGAATGCTCTAACAAATCACCGGAGGTCGTGGGTCGACGTGCACCACCCTACGACCGAACTTTAGTGTCTCACGAAGTAGTTCACCGAGAATAGGTTTCCGATCCCATAAATAAGACGGTCCGCGCGCGTATATGTGGGTGATTCGTCGTTCGCGAACACTATACCATGAATGAGTTGCGTAATTTTGTACGAATCATGTCGATACCTATCACGCTATGATATAATAAATCTGTTCATATGTGCCATAAATGTGCACACGTTATAAAAGGTTACATGCTATAAATTCGAGTTTCTTATTTGCTTTATTCGTTTATAGGCGGATGGGAAGATTCGATTGCTTATTTAAAGTGTTTATTTAGTATCTCTTGCAATAAACAACTTCTCGCTGTATTACGAACATGGACGCAGAAACAAGTCAAATTCAGTTGTATTTCTCAACATAGTCTCTTTGTCGTTTATACACTTTTCTGAACGACGCTCCCATCTCTTTAATCCGTTCAAATAATGGTTGGCACTTTGTTTTGCTTATTTAGCTGAAATTGTTTGATTAGTAAGTAAATGCGGTACCTAACGCTAACAGCTATCTTCTTCATATAAAAATCTTCAGGAGATATATAGCAAACACTACCTCTGCTATTCGTCTAACCTCAATTTGGTGGTCGTTTAGCATCATTTGGTGCGCTTCTCCGATGTTACCGTCAACCAAGCTAGTACAGCCATGTTTAAATTCGGCTGCCAAAAAAAATCTTCATGTCGAGTCTTGGAACCTTCCAGACTACTCTCGTACTATGAATGATAGACAGTGACATCCGTATTTGTTTATATAGCAAGAACTTTAACGTATTCACCGTGATGGTCATAAAAAACAATAATATATACGTATTTCAATACGTTTCCATTTGATTGCGCCACATAGAGATAAGGTCATCGGGTTGTAGGTCACACTTGGAAAGAGGTAGATGCATTTCTATACCGTCAAAATTATAATTATTCATCTTGTCGATTTCCTAACGCTCGTTAGCGTCCTTGGCGATGAGGTGTGGTCGATGTCGAAGTGCGCTTGTTCTTGTTCCTAAATACGAGCGGTGCATGTATTTGCCAACGCTGGCTGGTATGAGTAACGCGGCAGGTAAACGCTTGTTGTTCTAGCTAAGGCGGTACGCGTATATGGCTTATTATCTATGGTTAACTATGCACGAGTATTATCTAGCGCAAAAATACGCTGTGGGAACCGAATGTTTTAAAGTTTAAAAGTCATTGGCGATTCTGGTAATAATTAAGCCGGATTGCTCGGTAATCTGGAAAAGAATGTTGTTTAGGTTGTTAGTTGCGTATTAATATATGTACGTGTGTATTAGTCATTTCGGAAAAGACGTAAAGATTCTGCTTTTAACCTTATTAATTATATGAAAGATACATTTACAGCGTATACATGCTGTGTATACATTGCACTGGAAAATTTATTTTTGTAGTGTGTGCCTCAACAAAAATAGTAAATGACAAATTGGTAAAGAGGAAAAGTAAACGTAGTTGTTACAAGTAAAAAGAAAAAAAAAATGGAAAAAATACCTGCAGCAAGGGAGCAAACAAATTATGATGAATATGAATGGTGGCAAAAAAAAAAAAATATCTCACGTAAAAGTCATTTAAATAGCAAAAAGCGGCGATAAATGCTATATTCAAGGAATGATTTTTTTTCCTTTAAACTAACAAGAAAAGCACAACTAAGAAATGCTAGAAGAGCCCTTTTTAAGAAGAGTAGAGGCGATAACATAGGATCCAGTATATTCGTAAGACCACAAAAACAACAATTCCAAGTACATAACAATATGTTACTCCTTAATTAAAGTATTCGAGCATATTTAACGAAGTCTTTTTAAATATGCTCAACAGCTTAAAAAAAACTTCTAAACGCATCAAAATGGCATTTTACTTCCATATTAAGCCAAATTTAGTCATCATCCTCGGAAATCTTTCGTTTTCATGCCTTAATTAAATTGTTACTGAAATAATTGAAAAAAGGATCAAAGTTTCGGATTTTTTAGAAATCCTGAAATGATTCAACGTTTTCTTTAAAAAATGTTTTAAAATGCCCTTGTTTTTATAAACTCCAATGTGATCCGATGTGACAACAAAAAATTTTTAGAATTATACGTCTGTTGTTAGATGATAAAGACGCTTGAAACATCTTTGCCTGGGCTCTTATCACACAAAGTAATTTTTCAATGCTTACTCACAGTGCATCACTCTTTAATTTTTAGTTTAATTTATTATATGCAAGAAATAGTTGCCTTTCGTACTTTTCTATCTTGCAAAGCACACCTTGCTTACCACACCGACTTTGATGGTTTATAAATTTTTCCCTATGAATGAATGAAAAACAATACTTATTTATTCTAAAATCGCGATTTGTAAAACAAACAACAACAACATGTGGTGCTTCTCATAAATACTGACCTGCGGAATTACTTTTAATTACAGCCATTGTTCCCGACCTCATGAATAATTCATACGGATTGTTTCTAATTGGTTAATCATAGGTAGCATCTAACGACATCCATTGTGGTTCATCATGAATGAATTTGTGGTAATGAATGTATTAACGTCTAAGCCGCGCAGAAATTTAAAGACGGTACGTGCATGTGCATGTGCGTAAATAGATGCACAACTATACCGGGTGCGCAATTTAACCTGAAAACTACCGAAGATAGATGTGCAAATATAATTTAAGTTGTTAATAAAATAATTAATAAAAAATATAGCAATCCATTTAAAATAAAAAAAGATTAAAATGATTGTGTAAATTTGGAACAGCCTGTATATTTTTAGATAATTTTATTGTTGTATACGTACAGGAAGTATTGATTTACCATTTTTGATAGTTTTCACGTTAAACTCTGCGGACGCACTAATAGCGCGTAGATGAAAATTAAATTCACCGATTTAAATGAAGTTGTGCGGCTTGGCGATTTTTTATCGGAATGTTAACGGAGAAGCAATCCACTTACTACATTCAATTATTGTTTCCTGTTCAAATTGATAAGCATACAAGAACAATACTTTAACATCTTTTAGATTATGATTGATAATTTGCATTGTGCAAAATTGTAAAAAGGACTATTTTAGATACAAATCTTATAAATACGCCTATATTTCAAGTTCAGACAGTGCACGTAAGCGCATAGATGAACAATTTTTCCGAAAGGATAAGATCGGGCCGTATAGGAAGACCTTGGATGCACAGAGTGAAGTGCTCCTTAGGAGATGTTGAGTATAAATAGTGCGATATGGACGAAGGAATCAGTACCTATTGTGCTTACGGATTGTAACAATGGCTTTATTCAAAGTAAGTACGCTCTTTTAAACTAAGTGCCGGCAGTTATGTCACCATAAGGTTACGTAAGGATGTTAGCTCTTTAATACCGCGCAGGAAACAATAAATAAAAATTAAATAGTTTCCACTTTCTTGAACATAACTGACTTGGAACACTTGGATTGTTTTTTTTTTCCATTATATTGAAGTACTTAACCAAACATTATCAAAATAAAATTGAGCGACATCTTGTTACATATTACGATCATTGTGATACAATTATTTTGTATTTAGGTTGCTGTATTTGTCGCAATCGTAAGTGCTACGCAGGCCGGAGTAGCTCCGGTTAGCTACGCTTCAGTAGCCGGGCATGGATTGGGGGTTGGAGTAGCCGGTCCTGGTGTGTATTTTGGCGGTCCAGTGCGTCCTGTTGGCCCCGCGTTTCCTTTAGTTGCAGGACCGTTAAGTTACCCAGGAAAAGCGGCCGTGGCAGCGGCGGAAGGTGTTGATTATTATGTAAGTTTTTGGATTAAATTGATTTTGGAAATTGCTTAGTATTTCTTGCTTCTAACAATAAAATCAAATTTATTTTGAAGTCCAAACTTACTTCAATAATCAGAAGAAGCAAAGTCAAAGAAATAGTGAAAATATCCCAAATTTCCTTTTCGTAGTTAATTTGATAACATGAGAATGCTTATGTTGCATTCAATGTGCCTTTATTATTATTACAAAAAATTATATTTGGATTTAAAATAAGGTGTTGCTGTTAGTCCAAGCTATCTTTTACTTTATCTTCCAAACCTAAACGTGCTTGTTTCGTTTCTGCATTGAATTCAGTTAATATCCACACAAAAAAATGAACCAGACACTGTTAAACAAGCCTCAAACCGAATACTTTGCAATTGCAGGCCCATCCAAGATATCAATACAATTACGGGGTATCCGACGGTCTAACAGGCGACAGAAAGTCCCAACAGGAAGTGCGCGACGGAGACGTAGTTAAAGGTTCCTATTCATTAGTGGAGCCCGATGGTTCGGTGCGAGTTGTGGAATACGCAGCTGATGACGCGACAGGTTTCAACGCCATAGTCAAAAAAGTCGGCCCGTCGGTGCATGCACCTCCAGCGGTTCCCAAAGTCGTGGCGCCAGCGCCGGTAGGTTTTACCGCGCCAGCGTTGGCCTTGGCAGGAGGACCGTTGGGTGGGCATGGAGTTTTCGGCCCTGCCGGCGTTTACCTTGATCACGGAGGACACCATTACTGATAAATGGAGATATTCCGATGGTTTAGCAATTAAAGTGAACGATGGTTACCATTTTTTTTTTAAGATGTAGCTTTGCGCTTTGTTATTATTCCTTACATGAGGGAAATAGGACTTTGATCTTTGGTTTATAAATTTCCAAATTATTTTGAAAATCAAAGAAGAATTTTAGATCGGTTCTATTTTCTTCATTAACTATTATTATTGATAATAATACGAGACTATTACTATTATAAAACAGTATTACCTGTTAGGTTTTGTATTTCCTACTGTGCGGTGATTTTAATAAAAGTTCCAAGTTATTTTTTCTTTCCTACATTTGAATAAACAATACCTTTTAGTATTTGTCGTTACATAAGGTAAAACCCCGAAAACGGCTTGCACCATCGAAAACGAGACAAAAAAGAACAGAGATCCGTTTGTTGCTGATGAAGCAACCTATTCTGTAGTATTTGTAGTATCTGACTGTATGTGAATTGTGTTAAGTACGTGGCGAAAGTGGAAATTGTTTAAAATCTTTGATCATCTACTGCTAACGATACCGCATGTACGAAAGGATAATAAGATGTTTGCACTGCACCAGGACATAGCTTAAAAGTATCTGATGTTTTTTAACATGCTGTATGTCGGTTATCGGGTATCTATCCATATGTTTCCAGAGTCTTTGCAGCCCCAAACACAGTAAATTATGATTTACTTCAACTGCTGTATAATATAATATAAATGCTTATATAATATGAATTTATTTTAAAATCAATACACACCCGATATGATATAAAAAAATAAAAGCCTAAAAACATTTAAAATTTGAATATCATCTACTACGATTTCTATATAAATAATTGTGTTACCTACATCACATTTGCGCCGTTATGTATTTGCGCTATTGACAGTGGCCCCTAAGGATACGCTTCATAATACAATACTATAAGCTGTATATCTAATAAGCGCTTATGGATTCCACTTAATCATTTTAATAAGCAAGGTAAAACGTATCCACATCTAGATAAGCTAATTTGTTAAAGAAACCAGCCATTATCTTGAATATGGTTCCATAAAAAGAAACCATTAACGCCGACAGTAGGACCTTCCATTCTCTGCCGACCGTAGCTGCATATCGCACACACCATTTCCTAATCGCCTTCTGAAATCTCTAGTCGCGAGCGCGAAGAATAGGCCGAACTTCGTCCGTTAAGAAAAATCCGCATGCTAATATGCGTTATCTTCGGTGTTATGAAACCTGACGGACCTTGGACGTGGTGAGAACACATCGAAACAACCCAGTGCATTGTCTTCTGAATCTTTTTCTTTCTGCAATAGCGAATTAGAAGGGGAGAGCGTTTTTATTCGTTTTTCGGTGCCGTAAAACTGGTAATGTCCAATAGTGACTAAAAACCAGTTACCTTGTGTCTTTTAATTAAAACGGTGCTAATTTGCACAAATTGATCGACAATCTGTTTGTTACCGCCTCGATAAACAAAGAAATGGGGAAGTATTTATGTACGTCTTCATTGTTGAGAAAATCTGATGTCAACAATTCTCGTATACAGTGTGTCAAGTATATGGAACTCAGTATCCAGAAGGACGATTACTTGATCGTAAAACGATATTGCGATAAGATGCGATAAGATAAGGAATTTAAAGAGTTTCTCCTTTGCTGCAACAAGGCTAAAGAAGTTCAACAAAAAAAAAGATGAAGAAATGAAAGTAGATAAGCGCGTCTCCTGTAACTTTAGGTTTTGGTATCAATACCTAGAGTTACAGGAGACGCGCGAGTTTCATGAACTCTGAAAAAAACATAAGAAGTAATATAAATTTAAACATTAATGTTATCTTAATATCTTTGTAATAATGTTATCTTAATGTTTGAGACCATTAATATCTAGAGCTGCAAAGAGAAGGCTTCAATTTTTGTATCTAGTGTTTGGGCCAAGCAAAGCGAAATTCCAAAAATATTTCTGCGAACGTTTCTGAAGCAATTTCTCACCAAATTTTCTTCTTTACATAACTACGCCACTAAATAAACTTCACGGTGCCATAAAAGCGGTTTTTTTTTAATGCGTTTTTAAAGGAAATTATCCCACAATCAGCGAAGGCGGATTGCCAAAGCGATTTCCACACGTTGTGTAAACCGCGGGTCATTCAATGCACGAAGGAAAGTCGAGCTTCCGTCGAAAACTTAACATTAACAACGTAAGGTTATCCATGTAGAAGCGACGTTTTGTTATTATTTATATTTCCTTTCCGAGTTTTAAGAATTGTGTAAACGAAGCATTACGCATACATACATACGTAGAATTTAATGTATGATAGTTATACGCTCTATTGAATACGTAATGAAAATATAATATTTAATGCGAGCAATTTTTTATGAATGCTATTACGTTATATGATGTTGGTAACCTTGAAAATCCGTGGGATTTGTAAAGACCTTCGTGTAGTGGCGTCTTATGGTGAATTAATCAAAAGATATAATTATACGTGGAATGGTCGTAAGATTCATTTCTAATCTAAGTCACTAGAAATGCATTCTTCAGGAAAAATTAAGAACCAAATCTTCTTGTTACCTGAAACGGGGTAATACGTATGACAAATGTTTTCAAGATCTCTTTTGCTAAATTTGGTATTATTATTTTATAAAATTTATAACATTTTAAATTTTTGAATTATTGAACCTTCTACGCATTTCAAAGCATTCTAAAGCAGCAAGAGCAACGCAAATTTTATTCTCGACTCTTCTATTCAATTTAGATCCGAATTGTTTCCTCTTTGACTTTTTGCGATTACTTAAGCTTTAAAAAGGTATTGTCGACCAAGCGGGTTCCAATGGTACAAGTAAATCGTTGTGTTAATTTTTCTTTTTAAAAGACATGCAAGTAGTGTTTACATTCTTGAACACATCTTAGTATCCTCAACCTTCTTGCCTAAGTGGTGCGTCCTTGTCGCTATTCGGTGGTAGATTTCGCAACACCCGGTGTGCTCTCAGGGTGGGGACCCGATGTGCTATTGTGATACGGGAGCCTCGTATATATAGCAAGTAGGCTACGGAATGATTTCAGTAGCGATTTGAAAATTTCCAAAGTGTTTATTTTTTTTTTGGTCTGGTCATTTTCATAATTTCACATTTTATAGATTTTCTGCAATTGCTGTGAATTCTTTATTTTTGGATTTACACCATCTAAAATATGAAGGTAAATACACAGGTTAAAGATAATAATATTTTTTTTATTTTGACGCGTGCTAATAGCGGTTTCAGTTGTTTGAGCAAGCTAAACGACGTCACGGTGAATCGGCAACGTGTTCTTTTGTTTTTTTTTCTTCTTCTATGTTTTTGCTTGCTCCATCATCAAACAATGGATAATATCTACATCTATACGCGTAATAATGAAGTGTTGTTTTATTAATAGAAAGTGAATGGGTAATTAAGCAATATAGGTGATAAAGATTTGGTCTTCGAGTGAAATTTAGTCTCGAACCATGCTATGTTAATGTGTATATGGTGCTTACATTAGATATTTCGTTATATATTTTTTAAACAGCGATATCTAGGTTTTATAATTCATTTAATTTACATAAACGCTGCAATTACGACAGCAATTCTAAATACGCCATAGCATTCATGCAAGCAAATTAGCAATCACATCTGAAAACAATAAAAGACGGAACTGCTACCTGTTCTGAGATTGTTACCATAACACATCCTTCATTGTTTCGATGTTTTGTTGCGTCGCCCGGCTAATTAAGCGGCAAATACGCCGAAATACTTTGTTAACTATGTCCTGAATGGTGCTTGTGTTGTTCGCAGTCCGTACATCTAGCTATTTGTTCCACGGTTAACGGATGCGTAGCAAGTGAAAGTGGACTTTAGAATAAGACGTGAAAACCTTTCAACAGAGTTTATCGAGGCGGGAAACTGCCGTAAAAGATTCAAGATTTTCGGCAGAGATAAGACAATTGCCGTCTTGTGTCCGTATCCAATTAAAAAGTTATTAATTCGGAATTTACTAGTTGTAATTGCTGCCTTCATATATCATCTTTCGTCACGATTGTTGCTTGATGATATCTTTCCACGTCGGGTGTTTAATTGGGTAAATGATGGAATTAGGTGAAAAATACGAACGTTTTTTTGATGGGTTAATATGCAAACTGTTTGTTTATGACGCTGCAAACAATACAATATTTTCGAAAAATTATTAATGTACTTGGAGTAATAGAAGGATTTATGTACATTAGAACAGCAAAAGACATAAATGTTTATATCCAATCCTGCAAGAATTAGGTAAAAGCAGCATCGAACCTTGTTGCTTTAATTGTAATTTATCGTAATTTTTCTCCTGGATGGTCTCAGATGTTTATCATTTAATCGAAATAATTAAAAGTAACAGTACAAAAAAGTAACATAGTTCATACTTTTGTGTTCAATTTCATTAAGCACTTTACGTGAAGCCAACGCACAGATTGGTTCTAAACAAAGAAACATTCATGATCAGAATATTCAGTTATCACAATTGCATTCGCTATATTCTTAAGTTTTTTCTGTCGGTTGACCAGTAAGGATTACCTCCAAAATTATTATTATTCCATGGCTGAAAGCTCGTGTCGTTGCATGCACCGTTGCGCATGCGCAGTTTCATCAAATTGCTGAATATAAGGCTTGAAATAATTTGGAAATATAAAGAAAATCAATTTTGAAAGACTAGGTCCGTCTTTAAAGGATGGTAAACACAACTAATTGTAAGAAATTCAAACGAAAGGAACATTATTACAGTTTGGGTTAAGAACATTCGGGGGTGTTCTAATATTTCCATGTTCTGCATAATGTTGAGGCTTAAAACTTTCTAGACTACCCTCATATGTGAGAAGATCCAGAATTTATCATGTTGCTACGAATATTTAAAAATTAGATTGCCTGATGCTGTTTTGTTTTCGTTTTTGTTTTAAGATAATATTAGCAGTGATAGCCATAATAACACCTTGTACACTAGGACGACCAGGATATGCAGCACAACCAGGATATGTAACACAACCGCTATATGCACCACATGCAGTGGATTATTACGTAAGTTACGATTATTTTTCTTAATTTCACAATGAAGTTTTAAAGCATCCACATCCTTCCTCTGCTAATTTACGAACTTCATAATACACAGCAATAACAGTTTGAAAAACGTGCGATTTTTCGTTCTATCTTTGACGGATCAATACAAAATTCGTTAAATACGGAATGGACACAATAATATGCAACAAATACTTTAATATCCCGCGATTAGTTATAAAAACTATGTTGTTCGTTTACCCAGGCACATCCTAAATACGCTTTCAAATACGGCGTAGCAGATCCCAACACAGGCGACGTCAAGAGCCAACACGAAACCAGAGATGGCGACGTTGTCAAAGGACAATACTCGCTAGTCGAACCAGATGGCTCTGTACGTACGGTAGACTACGTAGCGGATCCTGTAAACGGCTTCAATGCGGTGGTATCGAAGAGCGCGCCCACGATTCACGCACCGTCACCGATCGTGAAGCCTGTAGTACCTAACATCGTCAAACAGGTGGTGCCAGTAGTTCGGCCGACTATCATTCGAAGGCCGATAGGATTGCCATTGTTGAAGAACGTTCAAACGATATTTCCATCAATAGGTAAGAAGTTTAGTGTTTAAAGTTTTCTTCTTTTTATAAAATAATTGATGCTTATTTAAGAAAAAATAATTATAGCAAAAACAACGAAAGAAAAAATGTTTTTGCACAAATCATGTTAATGTTTTATGCAATATTGATTATAGATATTTAAAGCAACAGTTAAAAAAAAAAAATTGACTAATTAGCTCTTAAGAAAAGAGAAATGTTTTATTATAATTTAACCTTGCATAGTTTTTTTGCGGAAAATAAAGTGAGGCTTTAATGTAATCAATTGTTTGATGTGCTGTGGGAGAATTGGATCATGACAAATGATGATACGATGTCATCGATTGTTTTTCCCAATTTCACCAGTGAACTTTGACAAGTAAATTGTTGTATACCGCTTAACATTAACTGTTCTTCGATCATTAAAAGTAACGCGTGCGACGTCTGGTACAACGAAAATGGAAGTACTTCGCGAACAACTCTTTACGGACTCATTTTATCTGGGAATACTAAAGCAGGTGATTGGGACTTAGATTACGGCTCATAGGAATATATCTAAGTTTCGTCACCTGTTACGCGGATTTTGAAGTTCCTCTTCGGCATAACGTTGGTTTTACTGCGACCAAACTATTATGAATTAACCATTGTTCAAATAACGTCAAGTGCCTGGAGCTACTGTTCTTGACTGCCTCAAATATAGATGTCACAATTACCAAAGAAGTGTTATCGGCATAGTTCATCAACATGGGACTGCTCTCCGTCGATGTTCAATGTAATTCAATTCATTCAAGCATGAATATAAATGATAAAAAGCAGTGGCCCAAAGTAGTACCCTAAGGCACGCCGCTGCAAGTATAAATAGGATTTGAATGAGCACAAACACCGTTAACGAAATTAATTAAATCCAATAAAAAGAGTTGCAGCTTCGAAACAAATAATATGAATGTCAAGTTCATAATTAGAACGTTCAAATAGATACATTAATTGGTTAATCTATATATTTAAAATTAAGATAAAGGAACGAACTAAATATAGACAATTTCATATGGTATAGAAATATCAACGTCCTCATTCTAAAAAGGTTATGCCAATCATCCATTCATACTTTTTTTCTTGCTAGATATTAATTTCTTTTAAATACGTAAAATGTATTTTGACACACCTTATAACAGGTATGTAATTGCACGTATCTATCTTTAAAAAAAAAAACGTTTGCGGTCTTAGAATAACATCAAGGTTTTAAGAAGCGGAATCCTCAGTTAAAATTGCCCATCAATATGAACGTACACACGAACAGCGTAATAATAGTAAAGCGGCATAATTCCATACTTCGATAAATACGCATCCGGGAACTTGGCACTTTCGTTCAATCAGATCCTTGTTTGGTACGTGGTGAGTGACATTTGTGAGCGATAACTTGTAATTTACGAGAAGGAGGATATTCGTATGAGAGATCTAATGTAATCCTTCTTGATATAAAGATCGAGCCTGACCTGCGCTTGAAATGCTAACGTAATATACGTGGATGTAAAATTATAATTGCTTTTAATGATATAATTAATGCCTTAGCGGGTGAATAATATTTTCGAATGCTGAGTTAATATCATTTTCTCTGCTACTTGAATAATTATTATACATATTATCACACATAACATATATGTAGAGAAATCCCTTTCGCAAGAAATAATGCTTCATAATTTACGAGGTAATATGTAAAATACAAGGTGATTTCTTTTTTTTCTACCAAAAAGGATATAAACTTCATTTAATTTTTTTTTTTGTATCCGAAAGGTTTCTCCATTGCCATTCCAACTTTATTAGTTGCTGTACTTTAGTTTAAATCCGAAAAATTTACTGCGCTTTCCCTTTTCTTAAAACAACGCACAGGATCCAATAATCGATATAGCCTTTTTATCAATCCATATATGTAATAACACGGGACGTCTTTTAAGTAAACAGTATCCCACAATAAACATAATTAACTACTTACTATTTACTTGTTATTCGATTCTTAAAATATGTAAATTTAGAACTTTAAATTTAATATCATTGTGATAACAATAATCTGAGTAAATACCCAAAAAGAAAGTAAGAAGGTTACCGATATGGGGATTAAACCGATCGATATACCATGAAAAGCACTTTACGTACCACTCTTAAGTGAAATTGCAACATCAAGGCAAAAATAATGAAATTTGCTTGAATTATTCAACGGTGTTTCACGAAGCTCGTTAGTTAGAAGTTTTAATTAGGTTATTATGAATGGAACCCTTGAAAATTTGAAATAACTAGTTACAACATCGGACCCATTAATTTAAAATATTTTTACCTATGAACACTTCCTTGAACAGTTTACCAACTTTCTTGTTTATTAAATAGAATCGTGTAGTTTTTATCAGCGTAATCGATTGTGCATAGGCTATGTAAATAAATCGCACCTTACTCTTACGCCTAAGATATTTGACCCGTTACATCATTATCGTAGCAGGCTGGACTTAATATCCTTTTACCATCCACGATCCAAAGATGATGGTCAGAAAAAGCAATTTTGTTCGAGTAATGGGCCTCTCAACCACGAGAGGGCGTTTTACTTTAGATAATTGGACAAACTGAGGTTACTAGATGTGAATAGCGCTAATGGCAGATAATCTCCGAGAAACTTGTAACATTACGATATCTTTAACTACAATATTGGTTGTAAATGAAATTCCTGTGTTTGATGCACAGGAAATTATCGGTGGTGGCTAAATCTGGCGAATATGGCGAGCACAAAAATGTTTTTAGGGTAATTTGCGTACATCTGAAAACATTGTGGCCATAATCTTCTTGGCCGTTGAAGTTTCTTGCGTCCTCTTTGGCGTCGGTTGGATGCGAAAAACGCATTGTTTGGCTTGTTTCTTGATCTCTGACGTGCTGTGATGAATCTATGTTGCGTGAATTGACACCAAAAAGTCATTCGAATTCGGCGTTAGCATCCCCAAACATTCGTTTGAAGTTATTGAAATATTGCGCATTCGATCAGTTGAGACGCTCACAGCGTCATGGATTTCACGCACTTTCGATCTTGCATCATTCATCATCTTATCGTGAATTTTTTCAATCATTTACCTCATTTGGACGACCTTCATAAAAAATGTTTGTGCGACCGCGTCATTGGTCGGTTGATAACGAAGTTCCCATAAACTTCACTGTGTAGCATCTTTCGTTTTCTTTGACAAAAATAAATATTAGTCATTAACTGACCTGTGTCTTTGGAAACTTCATAGGGTATTTATCAGACCAAGTACTTATCGAACTCCCTTCGTATTAATGACATAATCTTATTTGGCTATTAATCTTTAACGGCGTGAAGTTGAAATTAACACTGTTGTCTTAAATGATTCAATGAAAACATAGCTTCGCGTTGAGCTATTGCATAGATTTAGTATTTGCGAAAGTTAATAATCTACATCCATTGTTATTGTTCCACATTTCCAATAGATACACGACAAAACGGAAATACCACCAATTCATATTTAGACAATAATGAAAACGACTCATAGCTCCAACCTTGTCCCGGTTTTATTAAAAAAAAAAAAATACAAACGCACGCCAACGGTAGATTTCATCTGGTTAATTTTAAATAATGACTTGTTCCCATTTGGCGATAATCTACAGAATATATCGTAAATATCGCCAACCGACGAACGTATATAATTTAGTTTTTTTATATCGGTTACTTACCGATCAACGAAACAATCGCGAACATCTAGATTAGATGAATTATTTTCTAATTATCACTTCTAACGTGACGCAATAGGTAATCATCGATCTGTAGCCTTCTTCTTCTCGATCTTTTTCATTCTGTTTGGCTGCGTGTATATCAAATAACGAAAGCAAATCGGTTTTGGAATCATCACGATGTTAGGTAGTGAGTTTATTTCGTGACTATGGCTTTTTTATGTTAATACCCCGCATAATCGTAAGTTTTTAGCGCGTTCAACTGTTGTAATATGGATGATATGTGCGAGTTGGTATCCTTTTACGAATTAATAATTGGATTGATTCTTTACGATGTTGTAAGAGTTTCATCACCGCTGTATGAAGTTATTAACCTAGCTAGTGGGGCAAAGTAGTATTTAGAGAATAGAACATTCCATTTAATATACACACATGTAGGTTATTCAAGAAATGTGGTGATTGTGAAAACGTATTACTTGATTCTCCTTTAATATACGAGGATTGTCTTCGATTGATTTATTTTCCAATGATATCGTTGCCAATAATTTTTAATTCCAATTTTTATGGGCGTGTTGGTCCTTTATATCATGTAATTGATACTGGTCTCCTGTGATTTGGAAAATACTGGGTGGCATAATCGTTCCGTCTTTGGATATGTCACGGACGTTTCGCATACAGGCATTTGAGGTTTCTTCAGGAGATGGAAAGATGATAGGTCAGAGTTAGCACAATTCAGCATGTGAAGAATCTCGGAGAGTAAAATCAATTGCAGACGTGACTACTTGCTTCTCGCTCAGTTACTTTCGCTTTTTTACACGTATTCTTCCGAATCACCACTTCTCTCTTCTTCGATTCTGAAACTTTTCTTTTTCCTTGAATTGTTAATTTAGCTTATTACAATCTAGTTGCCTTCAAGGAACCATTTTAAAAGTAACCTTCGAAGCACGAAAAGAAATATGTCAACTTCACGTTTTTAATAAAAATAATAACGTCGTAAGTTAAACAATTTAATTTGGTTGAAATAATCATCTTGCCGTGATTTATTGCCTAAAAGTGGTAAGTAATGCAATTAGTGGGCGGCAGGATTTTGGTAGTTTCGAATTCATTCTCTACTATCAAGGTAGACATTTTCGTTCCAGTTGGACAAACACCTATTGTCGTAATAATCCCCTTCCTGTGAGTGTTAGTTTGATAAATTACAAAAAAAAAAAACTAGGAAAATTTCCAACGTCATCTCAGCTTATTTATGCGGAACAATAAAGAATAAAAGTTATGGTCACGATTCTATAGAAATGTTTTAATTAGAAGGATTTCCTTTGGAAGCCACTAATGGAATTTCTCAATTACCCAAGCAAAATGCATCTAGTGACAGGTGCTCGTAATTTATTGTTGACTTTTAAGAAGTACTGACGGTTCGAGAGAGTAATAGAATACGGAAATTGACTACCCACGTACCATATTCACGTTTATTTATTTGTTATTATTATTATTATTGCCTTCTCTTAAAGTTTAAAAGTTGCGGTCTCTTGTCAATTTGAACAAACTAATATCGATTTCGATTTCTATAAACAATCGACATAACGAGTTTTTGAAGGATTCAGGAAATTCATTTATTTTTAAATTTCCGTTAGTTATTTACTACTTCCTTTTTAAACAATTGTTTATTACAGTTTCTGTGTATTCGTTAAGAAGACTATTGCTGTTAAAAATCTATGCATACGTTGTTTTTTTTTTCCTCATAATTTTGAATAATGCTTCTGGAGATGTACTTCCCTCATCAAATCTCGTTTGCTTGATCGTGCTTGCTTCATGAATTTTAACAAGTTAATACTTACAGAACTTTTTAAAGTAACCATTGTTTAATATTTAAAACGAGTCAAATATTTACAAAACAATCTCTAGGAAATGAAGGGAAGAAAATAGTAAATGCTTTGAATCAGACGCATTAGTATACAATATTCACAACATAACCACTATCAACTGCCGCAATACCAGCAACATATAAATAACTCTCTATTGTATTAGGAAATTGGTCAAGAGAAATGAGATGGAACGCGTGATAAGAAGAAAAGAGAGTATATTGTGTGGACGAATGCGAGCCGTCGAATACGAATGCTAACGTCCTAATTCGCCAAATCCAAACCTGCATTTATAATGCAATTATACCTTTTGCAATACGTACTTTCAGAATATGTGTTCCATCGGCCAATTTTCTAGAAGAATAAGAACGTCTGTATAATAAATATAATAAGTGTGTGTAACTTCTAACCATGCAAAAATAATGTGTGTCAGCGTGTATTCTAGAAATGGTAATTCGACATTTCTAAAATGTGCTACGTAATGGTAGATGTACCTCTTTATTTTGAGTATTTTTTATTTTTTTATTTTATTTGAGTTATTTTGAGTATTTTTTATTTTATTTTATTTATTTTTATTTGCATGGTTTTCTTTTTGGGCAAACCAGCAATCTCTTATATATTTTACCTAAACTTTGCTGATCTATTTTTATTTATGTACGAGGGTTCGACAAATATTTGGCCTCAGCGAAAGATGATGCAATTAAAATTGAAATAATTCTATTTTTAAAGTACTTGTAAAAATAATCTTTGACCATCCTGTTAAATTTTAACGTTAGTTTATCAATGGCACCAATTTAAAGTGAACAACTTTTGTGCTTTAACAATAATAGACAAATTCGAATATAGAGCGGCGATGAAACATTTCTTTTTGAAAAAGAAAGCGAATGGCGAGGTAAAAGTGGAACGCTGTGATGTTTATGGGGATTCTACTCCTTCGTTATCGACGACAAAAAATGAATTTATGTGCGGCCCTATTAGCATTTTTGACGAAGAACGTTCAAGTCGCCCAAATGAAATAACTACATTAGAAATGAAATCAAACAAAATCTGCAGTAACCTTAGTGCAAATTTTGTTTGATTTCATTTCTGCAATTCGTTACCTAACGAATGATCAAAGATTGAGAGCGCGGTAAATTGACTAGGCTCCGGGCATCTCAATTGTTCGAGTGACTACAATTGACCACAAACATGCACGTGTGTCACCTTCGAAGGGATGTTTAGCGATGTTAAAGTGCGATCCGAATGATTTTGGGATCATTTCGTAACTATTGACAAAATATGGATTCATCACAACATAACAGTTCAAACAGTAGAATTTTCGTGGCTAACCGACGCCATAGAAGACCAAAATCATTTTATCGGCCAACAAGTTCATGGCTTTCCGTCTCCACGTTGATTACCTTGAAAAAGGCAAAAACAGTTGATTATTTTCCGAGTATTATACCAACTTAACGGATCGTTTGTTGATGTGAGAAATGATGTGAAAAGAGCAGCCTTCAACGCAGTTTTAGAACTGTTAATTCCAATGTGCTTTTGATCCTGATCGAATAAGTGGGGAAAATCCAGGGTTCGATGTTGAAATGTGCAGTCAATATGTGACAAATGCATTCTTTCAAGATGCCTACAGTACCTGTTATTTGTAACGTTAATTCGACGGTCGTCTAACGCCATTTGGTGAGCCTTTCCCATGATATTAAGCATTCATTGTCAACCAAACGGCCACGCTTAAATTCAGCTACTCAAAAATTTCACCGTGACAGGTGCAGAGTCTCCGTCAACATCGTTTGTTTCAGCTTTAATTTGCGTAGGTTTTTACCTTCCAAATGCAAAAATTGAATTGGGGCTTAACTTTTTCCAATTTTACAGAAACGCGAACATCGATACAAATACCTATGAAACAACAAATGATATATTTGATTTTCATATATGACAAACGATGCTCTAGCTTTCAGATATTCACCTATCAATATAATATAATCTCGCACACCCCAAGGATTACAAAACGCGACATATTTTACTAACAACATGCATAACGTAAAGGCTAATTATTATCTTCATTACACCACTTCATTCCGTAAATAATTTGGAATTTTATCGTAAATACGATCATCCGCTGGAGGTAGGTATCAACACAAACGGCATACAGTACGGTACATTCGAATGCTTTTCAACTGTTAAAAAAAAAGAAATAAAAGAGGAACGCCCGGAACGTACACACATACTCGATAATTACAGCGTATAATTAATTAATTTAAATGACTTTTCGAGCGTCGCAATTAGCTTTTACTTCGGCGATTTGAATCCGTGACGTAAGGGGCGGCTGAAATAGAAACCGTCTAATTATACGTTTTATAATATCATTGCGCTAGAGCATGCATACCTTTCTAACATTGGCAGCCGAAAGAAAGAAGGCTTACCGATACCTAAAACGGCCGGCGAAAGAACAATAAGACCATTGAAAGGATGTACCGTACCTACCTCCGCGAAAAATTTATCTTTGCAGGAAGTTGTACGCGAAATTGATGGATTATAATCGATTACGGACACGTGAACATACTTCAGGAAATCCAATCTATGTAGATACTTAGATAACGGATTCGATTCCGCAATGGATTATGGAGAATAATATTCTTCATCTTCGGTACAGCTGTAAAATTATTGGAAATGTTCAAGTTCTGGTCAAAATCAGTAACGAACCATTATTGAAATGCGCTGCAGCTTTACTTATGCGAAGAACATCCAGAGCCATCGTTATGCCCAGCTCTTCCTTAATCCAATTTCATTTTTAATCAAATCTTATCTGTAATTTTATTCATCATTTTCGGTGATTCAGTTTAACCTACTTTGACGCGATGTATTGATGATTTATTTATATTTTTTTGTTTCTCCTGTTTATTTATTTTTTAGGTGGATACGATTATGATGGATCATACGCCAATATCGATTTGGGAAACTACTACGACCATTACTAGTAGCGAGCGAATACGACGGACTAGATTTATGAAATAAATGTGGCTAATATAATTCTAATGTTACTTTTTACGCATAAATATGTATAACAAATGAATGTAAAAAATGAAATGTACATATACGTATTATGTTAATTAAGCAAATGATGTTAAGCTTTCCATCGTAATAATAATATATGTTAATATTATAAAATTATATGCTATACAACATTTTTTTAACAAATTCAATTTTGAGGTTACTCATCATCTAAAAAGTACAGCTTTTCGAAGTACTCCATACACAAGAAGATAACGCCTCAATACCTCATCAATGTAAGTGGACATCTAATAGGGAGAGCGCAACGCATTATTAATAAGAATGAATAAAAACAAATTCGAATTGTGCTAACCTTTTGTTCTTCTTCTTTGAAGCTATAATAAATTGTCACGGTTTCTTTGTTCGGTCAAAAGATTTGTATCTCTTTTAAGCTTTTCAGTACGCTAAAGTTAAAATTTGTATCGATATGCACAAATAGATAATATCTGATAGTTTGATCAAATGGCGAACGATTCTAACAACTCTCATCTGAGATATTTGCAGGTGAATATCAAACAATGTTTTCTTCTCGAATACGGATTGAAGTTCCTCACATTTTGCTTCTGAGGCTGCGCCGATCGCAGAAGTAAACTAACCTTTAACACCCTGTACGATACAAGTCTTTACCTAACTCGACATATTCTTTCACTAACCTTATTTCCTTTAATTCATATATTTTTTTTTTGCAGTGGGACTAATAGTTCTGACTCGATTACGAACGGGATCGACTGACCTTTAGATTCTGCAGATGTGCAAATGAACCAATTTCGTTCTCTATTGCTTTTTAAATGCCAGATAATTACGTTGCATTAGCGACTAGTAGCGACCGGCTGTTTGGATCATTACGTCGTCTAATAGCTTTCGGTAATCTAGAAGCGTTGTGACCGGTTGAAATGCACGAAATATCAAAATTAGGATTAACATTGCTGCAAGTTTCGTTTTTATTTTTTTTTTGTACCTTTTCTTTCGTTGATTTAATGCATCGAGAAATGCATTCGTTCAACGAAAATACCGTCAGGAGACAAAAAAGAAATAAGATCGAATTAAATCGTGCCGAATGATTAACCCATAAACAACGTTTTCTTTTGACATTCGAAAAGGTTATTTTACGACCAAATTAAACGATATACGCGATAGGAATACAAGATATGCAATAAGTTTTTCACATACTTAAAATGTGATACGCCGTAACCTGTCTTTTGATTTCTTTTGGCGGCAGGATTTATGTAACGATCTGCTTCATTTTATTTGTTTCTCATATATGCATCTACAGTGGCTTATAAATGTAAGAGTTCATTACTCTGAGTGAATTTTACTTCATTTATTTTAAGATTGTATCGATAGAATGGATAGATAGATCATCGGGATTATCGTCGGACTTGTTATCGGAATCTCTAAAAGGCCACTACATTCTTCAACGCTTAATTTGTAGAACAAGATGCTAACATAGGGGCAAGCATCCTAGCTATAAAACATTTCTAGAGAATTCCGAAACCAAATAAAACCATTCTTTGTTTTACAATGGGTCAAAAATTAAAATAATGGCTCAGTAGGAAGTCCCTTAAAAGATACGAAATCGATTGAAAGGTCCGAATCAAAAACTGTAAGACACGAAAAGTCTAAAGTAGTTGTTCTGGGCAACGTGATATATGTAAATAGCCGAAATAACGAGTATGAATTATTTATCTCGTGCGTGCCTGTAAATTGATGGAGAAAGTTGTGTTTGAATAAACATATAAAACGTGCGTACAAAATAAAAAGGTTATTGTTCTTTCTGTGTTTGGTTAACGGAAAACGGCCGTATCTTACCACAAAGTTCAGATTAAAATTTCTTAGTAGTAGAAGCAGATTCTGGATATAACAATGTATAACAACCTATCTATATCAAACGATTGTTGAAGCCTTCGAAACCAAGTTTTGGAGATACCATCTCTGGAGTGGAAAAAGAATTGGTTAATGGAGATTGCTTTTAAAAACAATAAAGCGGTTTGTACGAAAAAGAAATATTTTGTTCTTTCATTGTTTTTATAGAATCCTAAAAGGCGAAGAAGCATTCGTACGGATAAAAGTAAATTGAGACGAGATTCATTAACGCCCAATTAAAGATTATTTTTCAGTTCATTGCCCAAATTAGTGTCTTTGTTGACTTTGATCACTTCGCTTATATACGAAAAGCTACACTCTATAGAAGAGCAGAATGTGTCCAATTCGACTTAACCTTGTGCTTAATACCAATGTTCCACATCTACGTGCAAATAAATGAAATCTTCAGTTATATAAAAGCATATAAAACTTGTAAATTTGTAAATCCATGTGGGAGTGCCACGCATCGATCCGCTATAATAAACATAAAAAGACGGCAAAGAAGTATCGTATTCATGTTAATCACACTTGTTTTTGCTGTTTACTGAACGTATTATATGGGTATTAATACATTACTATTGAGTAGCTCACTTGCGGTACGAAGAAGCAGATATTAACGTAGAAAACAACACGTTCTCATGCTTCGTAAGAACGGGATCCCGTGGGCAAGATTATCCGTTAATTCAGAGCGTTCAGAAGAAAAGATCGCTTCACCATTGCAATCCGCAACATAGTAATATTTATAATGCCAGTCGAGATGGAATTTAGATTATGGAAAAGCGAGCATATAAATGATAAATATTTGCATTATTTGTGAATGGGAGGTACCTACCTATATTTGATGCTAAGTTGTTTTTTCTTTACGTTAGATGTACGAGTGATTCAACATAATAAATAATAATAAATTATTTAGATTAAGGATACGCCTAAAGATGTTAATCTTTCATTATACCACGCAATCAGACGAATCTACCTTATTTTTATTGATGCGAATATTTTGACTACTACACTGTTTTTTCTTTAATATTATTTATATAGAGATGGCCTCCAAAGAACTAGTTTACTCTCTTTAATGAATTAAATATATTTATCGAATGGTAAATGAGTTCCAGTGACACCTATATGTGCTATACGTAACTCAAAATATGAGATAAAACGTGACAAAAACTGTTTTTAAGCGATAAATGATCTAATATTTGCAAATATTTCTCTTTTTATTTGCAGGGTAAGCAATTTCATACAATTGAGTTGCGAGAAATACCTGGTTTCGAAAAGAAAAAAAATATTTTTATGTGTAAAATTCACTTGTTCTTGCGAAATAGGCGATCATGTACATCGTTTGAGCCAAATTCTTATCCACCGAGCCATTTTGTCATATCTCAAAATATGGCAAAAATTTTCGACTGGTGGAGAAAATTGCCGAATATGGTGGGTGTGTAAGCAATTCATGGAATTTTGCCAGGGTGTCTTGATAAAACAGAATTCCTTTCTTCGCAAATTCTTTCCGTAACATTATTGAAACGATCGAATAGGTTAACCATCAATCATTTTGTCCATTTCAATGTAATGAATGTGGATAATGCCGCGTACATGCCAATACACTGTGGCCCATGGTCTTGTTACCCGATAAAGTTGCTTTGACCTTCTTTGGCACCGGCTCGTCACGAAAAATCCATTGTTTGGAGTGTTCTTTTGTCTCTAGATTGCTGTGGTGTATCCATGTTTTATCAGTAGCTATGGTTAATTTTTTTTCTGGGTGGATGATGATGATGCTCAGAAAGAACCGAAACGTTACATAAAAATTTAAGCTACACACAGTTTTTCCTCCTACATTCGGTTATTTATGCAATTATAAAAACTCAACCGGTTAGTATAGAAAGAAGACGATATACACATGACACTCAATGGCCTTTCCACGTTACATATAGAGAGCGTTCGCAAAACGACGCGCAAGAGAGCAGGGGTACGCCGAACAAGTAGCAGAGCCCGGCATCTTCATATTATGCATCTCGAACAGCGATCAGGCACGTTCTAGTTCTTGCGAAACTAAAGAAAGTACCGCTCGTCGGGGAAGCATTGTTCATCGGGCTAATCTTCAGTTCACATGCCATTTACGTCTTAAAGTTCACAGTACGCCGCTGAGGCGTGATATGTATGATTTAACGCCAGGTCTATTCGCGGAAGAATTAGGGCTTCCTCGTGTGTGCTAGACATGCGTTTACATGGAACGTGCTCAAAAAATCGGACCACCTAGAAATTTTAAGGTCTCAACGGTAAATTTCTTTTGGAAATTCTTCGATAACATTGAAAGATTCAAAAATGTACGAAGTTATAAATGAGAATTATTAAACATTACGAAACTCATCAAGAATTAAAGAAAGAAAATATTTGTATTTGAAATGTAAATGCCTTTTTTAAATTTACATTGTGTTAATTCATATCTGTGAGTTTTATATAGAAAGTCCCTTTCTTCTTATCAATAATAGAGATCTCGCATTGTTGTTCCAGTTTGAACACTTTAAACGTGAACGTTAACTACTGCCGCATCCGGTATTTTGACTAAAGCAATTTCTCGTTTCCTAAAGGCATACTCATCCCATCGCCGTTCAACGCAATCGACATTATTTCATCTTTCTAAATGCCAAATAAATTTCATAAACTTGACATTTCGGCAATGCGAAATCATGACATTCCAATTCTTCGACGTTACCGATTTTTAATTTGTACGGTCACGCTACAGGAAAATCGTCTTGTTGATCTTCCATAAACGGTCACAGAGGTAAGCGAACTTCGTTCTGTGTTATTAAATATGCGATTTTGTTGGATTAATAAGGTTGTTGTGAAATATTTCAAAACGATTGGTTCCTTTCTTCTCTTTTTTTTATTGTTTACTTGAATACGATTGGCTAAAAAGGAGTACGTTTTAAGGAGTACGTAAGAGATCTGTTCGTGTTTAACGCATATATTTGCTAAAGCGTATGTACGATTGATGTTGGCCAAACTTTAAGCTAGATACATCGCGTCAAAGCGCACGAAGCGGACCATTTCCGCCAACCAAAGGCGATTGTTCGCTTCCGCTACCTCTCTGCTGTTTCACGAAAGCTTCTCGTTATTCTTTCTTGTGTCGAACACAATGAAAGTAAAAGTGTTATGGTGGTCTCATCCCGAGGTTTGTCGGGGAAAACATTATACCTAACCATATAAAGCGCTAAACATATCTAATAATGGAGCGACGATCAGAATCTCACAATAAATCCTAGGCAATATGGGGAACGTAGCGAAGAATGTAGCGAGCAGCGCGCATTATAGTCTGTTGACCCTAATGCTAGAAATCGGCGTCTTCTGCTGTAATGATGATATTACGTGTGTGTAGGTTGTCTGCCGCTGGGTCGATTCGTTGGGTTAGGTGTATCTATTTATTTAATCGCGAAAACTGAAATCTACCGCTTCTAGATGGGAGAATAACCTACCTTACGACGCTTACTCAAGATTTAATGACGTGCAGTATTAGTTGGTTAGAATAAATCGAACTCTCCCGTCTCAACGGGTTTCTACTTCGGTTTGGTTTAATAATAAAGCTCTTATAGAAACAAGGAAATTTGTTCAAGATAGACTGTAAATGATCAGGATTTAAGCAAAACCAATGCCATTAAGAACTAAGCCTGCAGAAACGAGTTACGCTTCACAAAATTATCTGAGTCGACAGAGCCTCGAGCTGCTAATTTCGTGAAGCGTGTACTCGTTTCTGCAAGCTTAATGGGCGGCTGGAATCGATAATTACCAAGTGGTTCGTTTTGATTGCCCAATCGATCGATAGGCGATTTTTTTTTAATAAACTGAAGACATTGAGAAGATGTTCCATTGAACATTGTTCAAAGAATGCACTACGTGCATCACGACGGGCCAGACCAGCTCACTTTTCTCGAAAAGCAAGGGAATTTTTGTAAAGACGATTTGGAAATAGATGAATTGATCGTCAGGGACCTATACCATAGGCAGCTTGTAGTCGCGACCTTAATCCTTGACCTTGAAATGAAATTTTCATTTCAAGGGACTATGAAAAATGAAGTAAAACTAAATAATAAAGAGTAATTATGAAACAGAAATTTGGAGTCATCCAGATCTAGATTAAAGATGTCGTCAATCATTAATACGAAGATTTCAAAGATGTGTCCAATAACAAGGCCATACTTTTTTTCTTATTAAGATATTGAAGAGAAAAAAAAGAATAACAGAAAAAATCCAAATCTTTAATAACTTGTATCTTGAAAACAAAAGGTTTACCGGGTGTATTGTAAAACTAGAGGCGTATATGTAAGTTCAATAGGTTTTCGACGCGAAGATAAGTGAAAAGTGCCGCGCTTATATGGCGTTAACCTTTTAAACTCCGAGTTTGATTCACATGTCCTGCTCCTATCGCTCGACTTTCTAGTGACATGCACAGCGTTACGACATGTGTTAATTGTAAGTCTTGCGCTTCCAACAGCAAGAACTAGCGTTCCTCAAAGAAACTGATAGTACAATAGGAATATTTTCACGCATGTGCGAGTATTTCGATTTGATTTTTCTGAATTCTGGATTAATTACTATGTACAGATGCGTGCTTCGCTGTAATACGGCTCATCAGTGCACATTTGTGGAACATCGGCTAATATGTCGAATAAATACGGATACTAATAATAAAGAATACTTTAATTGCAACCAGGGCTACATCACATCTTAATTAGCTTAATTAGCCAGAGAATTAATGAAAATAATAATAGTTAGACTAGCACTTAATTAAGCCGTCTGTCGTAGTGCTTAGGTGATAATCTCATATATCTTGCAACGCTCACGGATCAATCCCTCGTCGCAGAAGAAATATATAAGATTGTTTAATACATATATTAAAAATTGTAAAAACTTATTTCTCAAAAACAAACCATTTTCTTCTTAGACTATTTTTAGATGAAAATCATGCGCGGGATAGACATTCCACGACACTCAAAACCATCCGTATCCCGCTTATACGTTCCGAGCAAGTGAACATCGCTGCTGCCGATGCGAGAGAGTAGCAGCGGGCAGCGGCAATAAACGACGACTCCTAGCCATCAGGACAGTCGGACGGACGGGTTGCAAAATATAATGGTGAAGCGGCCACGGCGTGCTACAGGATCGAGAGACTACGCGTTTAGTTTATTTGGTAACTTTAAGCGATGCACACGCGACTTTTTTAAAGGCATCCTAACTGACGAACGGCATGCAGTATTATCGGCGAGCTCGTAGGGAGATTACCAACCATTAGCAATAATATTATATCGAGTGGTCATCGCGTCGCCGTTGAATATTAGCGATTATTCTTGTAAAAGAATTTAACCAGAAGGCAAAAGATTTGTTTTTTTTTAAGACTTATCATAATAATATAATTGTGTTTTTAATATATTTATAAAGAAATAAAGCAACTATATTGCTGTGGATTATCCTTCGATAACATAACTTAATATCGACTTTAAGTTTGGTTATTGGAAGCTTCGACAGTCCAGATTCTATCGTCAGCAAGATGATGTACCATTTAAATAATTATATTTTGTTGGTAAGTTGCTTTTTGATATTTATTCTTCTTTTCCACTTGAATTTCCCGCTTATAAATAGTAAAAGTTAATTTAGAAATGATTGGAAAATTTCTAAGAATAATCGAACATCATCTAACTTAATTTTGGCGGGTTCTTTGTAAAAGTCTACGTCGTGTATCAAACTAAGCGAAAGCGCTAGTTGCTTTTTAATATCCGAATGATATCTCAGTTGACATGGTGCGGATGTCTTGAGAACTTATTAACTACTATTTTTTGATTTTAAATTAATGTATGTTACTTTGAGAAGCTATGACCATAATAAAGGCTTCGAATAAACACAGCGTGACTTATTTGAAATGGAAGCGCCCCTATAAAACCTATATTTTGCATTAAAATGAAACAGTTTTTTTTTTAATACATGGTGTCTACTTTTATACAAAATTTTCAAAGCATGATTATTTTTCAAGATTGAAATTTTTAAAACGTTATTGGTGATTTTCTTATGAAACATCTAACTGTCCTATAGAATTCCTCATGATCCTCAGATAATTTTAACCAAAATTTCATTCAAAAATGTTTGTCAATCAAAATGTTATAGTTATTCTTCGCACGTTACCGATCGCAAATTAGATCTGTTTGTATCGCGCTGTAAAGTTCGAAAAATGATTCCCTCGTAACTTCTTTATCAATAAATATATCTTGATGAAATGAAGTTTTGATTAACATCATGTTAGGACCGTGATGCAAGCAAAATTGCTCTCTGAAAGTTTCAGCGGAGGTAGATATCTTTGATCTACTAATGTATTCAAAAAGATTGGTTTGTTTTTAATGTAAAATATTGGTTCTACGAGAATGCGCTTCCACTTCAAGCGAGTCACATTGTTCTCTCTAGAAGCGTTGCAAAAAGAATCTGATGTATTCCTTGTAAATGGTTATAATGTGTTGGCGTATAAGCTCCAACAAAAAAAACCTTTTTAAAAGCTGTTGCTTACTCTAAAACACATCAATAGCTCCAAATTTATGAGGTAGGTCCCCTAATACTGTCCAAAATGGTTGTTTTTGTTGGCTTATAAGAAAAGATTCCTTATATGATGAAAAACCTTTGCTTCTTCTAAAGTTCTGACTTTTGATTTAATTTCTTAAATACTGCTTAAAATAGTTGCTCTACTTCATTAAATCTCAGCAAAATTTTGTGGGCCGAAACAAATTATGCTGCAAAAATTACAATAGCGACCATTTTAAGCAATATTGGAAAACTTACTTCATAAGTCTGTGGTTATTGATGGGCTCTAGAATAAGCAAAATCTTCTATGTATAACGAATATTTTATTTACAATGTTCAACGGTTATTAATATACCATATTTTAGCTTTGGACGAAGTATACTATCTCATTAATTTTATGATTGTTATTAAAGTCCTTAATTGGAAATAAATACTGCAATTTGTGCAACGAAAGTTGAAGTTCCGCATTGCGGAGCCAATTTCGAGAAAAACTTGAGTTACTTACATTGGAAAATCTAATAATTTCTGAACGGTAAAAGTTGACGTTTAAACGTAAGTGTTACTCGAAATCATTTCCTTTATAACGCTGCTAAAGGTGCTGCTCTTAAACGCAACATTTGCGTAATGGGCATATTTATAATAATATAGCAAAAAGGTTTCAAATAAAAGCTATACAGAGTGCTCTAGAAGTATATAAAGTTAAAGGATGAACGATCTTTATTTAAAACATTTTCCCATATTATGACGAATATGGCTACAATTAAAAAAAAATTGAGCTTGAGTGCAATACCTCTGTATATCTCGAAGTTGTTTCTGGCAATTAGCACCATTAGGTTATTCGAATTGATATTGTAGCAGTTTCATCCGATTTTAAATTTGACACCTGGAGAGCTTTCCTTTTTATAATTCACATTAATTTTCTTTGTACAATCTTAAACATTTTTCTTCATTAAACGTATTATATTCGAGCGTTGTTTAAGCATTCCTACAACAAGAGAAAGAATATCTCGATGTAACGCTGTAAATTAATTACTACCTTATTGCTACTTTTGTTTTAGAGTTTTAAAGGTTGTCAAGTAGTCGTATAAATGGCAAATAGGGCAATTACACGTGATATAAATCACGAACATGTAAAACTTTATGGCGAAAAAATTTCATTGTTGGCGCTAGATATATGGGTACGCCATAGAACCGTGACGAGCAATTAGAAATAATTTACTTGCAGATAGACCAAGGTCGATCGATCGATTCCTTATTTTACTTTTTACAGTTGTTGGTAGTTACATTTTAATCGTTTTCATGCAAAAATTCCGATGCTATCGACGTGGACATTATCGCATAGTTGAAGATTTTCTTTTAAATAGAAGGTGATCTAAATCGAAATAGTAACCATATGGTTTAAATCCAGCACAAAGATGTATTTGCTTTGAGATTAAGCGATACGTGTGAAGTATACTTCAGTTGGGTTGGTACTGGGTATAACGCGAATAGGATCTTCTGGTATTACAATATTAAAATACCAAAATAATATCACTTCCGTTATCGGCTATGTCTCAGGTATGTTTTAGGTAGCGATCGCTTGTCCGAACTTCGAACTAAAAACAAAGGCTGGTGAGACGAAAGTTACATTAGGCAAGGTTCTTTCTTTTCTTCGTTTCTTCCGACACGGAAACATTGATTTTTGGTCAAATTCAGTTTAATTCTCGACAGAAGTAAGTCTTCATACTTTTCCCAGCGACGCTGCCATTTCTTTAATCGGTGCAAGGAGTTGTTGGCATCCTCTTCTACAAAATAAGAGTATACGAATATGATAACCACTTCGTTCACTGAAAATCTCTGTTTTCCGAATGGAACTTTAAATCCAGGAATAGGATGGGTAGCTTCCCAATTCGTGGAATTTTTGCCATGGCGACCATTGAAGCATTAAACTATAGGTTGTCTTGACGGAACAAAATTTTCTTTTCCTTCATTGTTCCTGCTTCACGCAATGTCTGCCGTCAGCTTCTTCAAGGTGGTTGATTACCACAGTTCCGGCTCCCCAAAAAGGTTGTCATTACTATCTCGCTCGATGAAACAGTCTGCGGCTTTTTTAGAGTCGATTTACCATTCGTAGACCACGGTTTTAACAGTACTTTGGCTTCAGAGCTATACTAATGCAACTACAGTTGTTAATCGATGCCAAAACTTAGTGTCTCAATAGAATACGTTCGTGATCTTGAGCGAGCAAGATTAACGCATAATTGGCTTTTTCAAGACTAAATCTTCAGTCTATACAAGGTGTCTTATCGGGAACTCCATCGATTGATATATGGAGAGGTGTACATACATACAAAATGTTGGAAAAATATAATATTTCGAAAAATATCAATTTTTAGAGACGTAATGAATACAACATTTTCCGTATTTTTGTAAAAGCAATACGATAAGAAAGAGAAAGATTAGATAGTATTTAAAAAATAAATTAATTTGAATTATCGGACCATTTGCACGATGTTTTCGCAAAATTAATTTGGATTCTAATTTTACGAAAGTTGCGCGCACATCTTCCAATCCTTCGTTATTAGAACTTCAGTAAGGAACGACGTGGAGATTATTATTTTAAAACAAGTTAACAGTGTTTACCCAACTGAAACGAGTTTTCCTTGTTTTCCTTTCAGCTGCCGTAATTGATTTAAATACCGGGTTAATTAAATGTCAATAACTGACACAAAAAAGTTTCTCTCATTTGAATAAATTAAAAGTAGCTATTTAATGGTTAATTAATTTTTTCAAAGCAATCAATCTTTCGACTTCAACTTGCTTTTTACTGTCTAAGTCGGAGTAGTGTAATTATAATCAATTACTAATTATTTGCTTTGACTTTATCAAAATATATTAATTCTATTAATCTTACATTTAATTCTTACTTAAAGTTATTTTGCGATATATGCTCACTTGTTGCGACGAATCGTAAAATAAATAGGAAAACAATAAGCAAAAAAATTATTTACAAGAATCTACTCTTACCATCTATACTGCTTAAAACTAAGAGTCTAATTTGACTAGATTGAGCTACTTTTGACAACTCTATCCTTCCATATTTGTAGCACCTAATGTGTCCGTTCAATGTGGTTGTAGACTTTATCACAGTCATTATAAGTAAACGTTAATGACCGAATTTAGTCATTGTAGACAACACAAAATGGTCGCGATCAGTTTATTGAGTAAAAATACGTACAATAAAAAAAAAACAAATTCATATAAAAATCTACCTGTTTACAGTGGTTACTCTTCTGTAAATGTCGATCGTACTCTTAAGAAAGTCTCAAATATATCGAATGCTGTGCAAAAAAAAACAGTGCAATTGCTTTTCCGTGATTATTTCAAAATTAAACAAATTGTTGATACCTTCAATAGTATTATTTCAAATATGAATCCGGTTCATAGCATTTCAGCGTCCCCATAAAAGATCAATTTCAAAGTAGAGTCCCATCTACTAATGGTGCTGTATCTGATCCACCGTTGACATGAAAAAGTTATGCTTTCTAGAGTGCAAATGATTTCAATTAATCATTTTGACCTGTCAAGTAACACTATCTCAGTAATTGAAACGAACACTTAAAACTCCCTGTCGATCTTCTTACCAAACACAATTAGCTATTTGTATGTATTTAATCACGCTGAATACGTCTAAATTTTCTCGGCAATACTCATTAATTACCTTGCGTGTATCGATTACATTTCCTTGGAGACTTTGCGAATCACTTAAGAGTATCTGCGTACAACTAAACGCCCGTTTTTTTGCTGTGGCGCGGCTTTAAATTCATGTTCTTTTATCGCTAAGTTAACCGCTAAGCAGAGGTGTAATATGCTTAGAATAACATCTATGCATCAGTAAAAATTCCTTTCTTGTTATAACACTGACTCATAGAAGCGTTGTCTGCATACAACTTTCTCCATAAGTCAATCATATAATACATCCAAAGATACGTTTTGTTCTTTTAGGATGAATCATCCTTAATGCAAGTAATACACATTCAACGGTAATTGAATTTTGGACAAAACGAATCGCGAAAAACATTTGACACTTGATGCGATTGGCTATGAACAACAAACTCAAACAGGCAGTGCATACATAGCTATTAACCAAAGAAAACTAATACGTGTTGCTTTTCCTACCGTCTGTCTTGAGTAATTTTTTCCGGAAGCTTGGTTCACAGGGAAGTTATTACCTCGTTAAGTATCTATTTTCCCATGAGACGTCTATCGTGCATTAATATAATGTGGATAAAGCAAGTCAATTTGAACGAAAAGAGATCTTTTGTGTGCGGATATGTGTTTACAAGCAGACCATTATAATTGCATGCTGTATTATTGCGATGAGCCGAGTGAAATTTGCGATAAGTGGTGCTTGAAAAGTTTGTTTAGAAAATGTATCGTCGGTGTGTATGATTTACACTTAACTGGCCTGCGTGTAATGGCTATTTATAATGTGATGTTTATTAATGGGAAACATGCATATTTATGAAAATAAAATCTATTGTGTCTATATAACGGCATTATTAACATTTCCAGTTACGAAAACACGAAAATAATGCAAGAGAAAAAAATAATAATAAAAATGAATAAATTTTCTTTTTTTTAAGAAAATTTTGAACAACGTTTCTTTAAAACTAAAGAAATAAAAAAGTTCCCATATGATGCAGACTTTTTGGCGGGCACCATGTGTTTATGTGTAAAAACGTAAAATGGTTAAAAGCCTTATTCAGAGTAGATACCGTAATTTCTAAAGTTTAGGCGCAAGTTTATATTCTACGTAACAATAATAAAGAGGCATATTTTTTTGAATAGTGATTGCTTTATGTGACGTATGTATAGGCTGTTTAAAGCTTCTCATAACTTTAACATTTGTGCGTAAACTGTATGTTCCATGACTCGCCGTAAAGCTTGAAGCGCAGACCGGACCCAGAAAGAAAATATGATCGAACACAACCGCCTAACTTTATCCAGTCCTCTTACCACTGGACGATCGGGCCGCTAATGATTAGGATCAATATTGGGGAATTTGCCTTGTGTTTCTTATAATAAGGCCAAGTGATTTTAAAGAGGAGGAGCCAATCTATTACCAATTGTGATCCTTAAGTCTTGAATATATTCCAGAATTTCTAAAGCGTCATTATTGATGCGATAATCGATAATCACTAGTATAAAACACGACATTGCATTTGAATCTATTGCTTATTGTTGTATCAATTTCGCTCTCCGTTGTTGATGCATTAATTAATTAATGCATTAATTATTATGCATTAAAATCAATATAAAATCATCAACAAGTGACAACTTGCAACTCATATTAAGCGTAACTAAATTAGAGTCCCTTTGGGCAACTGCTTCGACAAGCCTATCGCAAGTATTCTATTTCGTCTATCATATCTGCATAACATCCCAAGAATTCCGTAACAAGATGATGCGGCAAGCTCGTGAGTGAAAGAAGCCAATGTTACAATTGCAACGTTTCTCCCGCTTATAATTCCTTCTCGTTTATTTATCTACGGCGCCAATTAAGGAATCCCTTACGAAATTTTTAATAGCATCTAAACCGCATCCATTGCATAATTTTTTTTCTACATCGGTACATAAACATATACAGATAGATACATAAATCTAGGTAATGAAGCGGTCGCATCTCTCTATTTTCACTATAATCGGACGAGCTTGCGATCGCATTCGTTGTGCAATCGAATTTTTTGCGCCACACGCACTTGCGAATGCATATCGACACGGTACTTCACCAGATATCTATTCATGCGTAACGACTTCATACGTGTAATATGCATAAGGATCGAAGTTTATTATAAAACGCCATTTAAAGATAAAATATCGATTGTAGTTTGCATTGAAGCCGTAAAATATACGCGTTAGGAGGTGTCAGTATTACGAAAACGGGTCACCTGGAGGCCAAAATAATTACGCGTAAATTTGGGGTTTCATCTTCTTCGATATAAAATATTTATATCATGGCGTTCATCTTTGACGTTGTGCATACCGTATTCTATTGGCATGCTCTGGCTTAAAGCGAGTCTATATGTTAAAAAAACTGTTACTGGAAGAAAATATTCTCTTGAAATATGTTGGCTTAGTCCAAAAGAGTTAACTTATTTTACACAAGACTTCCTATAAGTTCACTATATCCAACTAATAGGATATCTCCTCAAAGTTTTACTTGCAGCAAAATATAGCTTGTTTAACTTGTTATTTATGAAATTAATTAATTAATCTTAATTAATCTTCTTAGTGCGTAATCCTGACATTCTTTTAATAACCTCCCGATAGTTGAGTATTGTTTATCTCTTGCTTTCGATAATGGATCGATGGATATTAATCGCATGGTACTGGCATATTATAACAGGTATTTCTGTCTTAAGAGAACAAGTCCAAGGCGGGCAAGTTCAATGTCAGGTTCGCTGCAAAGTTGATTTGTTTTATCCGCTGTGACAGATTATATGTTATGTAATATCGTAACGCTGTTTCGTTAGGTAAACATAGCTTCACCTAGTTCTTATATTCCGCAAACAGTATAGCGTTTCAATGGGAATATATACATTTGTATGTTTATTGTTTATAATAATGAGAGCGATTTGTATTGAGATAGAGAAGAATTAAAATGTACGTTAATTCTTGAATGATACCCGTTGCTTTGATATGACAAATACTGTAGAAAAATACGACGCCGTTAGGAATAAGTCGGAATTCGAAGAGACGTACTTAGGTTTCACTGATTCTATCTTTAAAACGTTAAAAAGGCGATGTTATATCGAACCTGTTACTCATTTTTTGTTTCGATCCAACCTTCTTTTTCTCGAGGTATGCCAATGTCAACCTATAGTACTTCGTCAGCAAGTATCATAACCACAAACTTTTCTAATATTCGTCAAGTTTTCGAGGTCGCTGATCAAAAATCTGCAAACAAAATTTCTAAATTCAAAGTAGCGATTGCAGCTACCACCACCCATACCCATACCCATAAGATTTCGGGAAAACATTTAAAAAATAATGTTACCGTCATGATCGTGGGTTAAATTAATCCACGTGAGACGATTATCCGAACTAACAACTACGAAAGGATGAAACATTATAACAGAATCTTAAAAAAATCGTCTACCAATCTCAAAATAGATTTATCGCCCTCTACATATATGAAACGAAAACTAATGAGCTGAAACAGAACGAGAACTGTTACTATTAATTACGTACAGCGATTCCTTTCCAAATCCATTTTGTATAAACGTAATTAAGTAAAAGTTATTGCCTAATCGTTACGTTGAAGCATCCACTAACGACCGTAAGAGAAGTTACGATGGCTCGCCTAAGATCAATGTCATTTCTCGATATTAAATGTAGATTCGAGCGATGAATAATTACTGATTATTATCGGCGTTTTCTTTTCGGAAAGTAACAATCACCGCAATAAGCGAAGTAGGCGATAATGCAAGTAATAATATGACCAGAGGTCTATTCAAGATCTCGTGAAACGAAAGAGATTAAAAGGATCACCTGGTCAATGCTCCTGTTTTAGAAATAAGTAAAGCTGGTAAAAGTATGGGGCACAAGTCTTTTACTGCGTGGAAGAAACCGATTGTTGGTTCTAACTTTTGAATTAATCTGTAATGGTTGGATAACATATTATGGATTGTTTATTAATGTTAATGTTGTTTTTATTTGTGACATTGCATGAACTGGGTCCATAAAACTATACAAAACCGCAAAGGCAAAAAGCAGGAAAACACTCTTCGCATCACGGCGTCGTTCCTAACGCCTTGCGACGAAGACAACACCATTTCCGCGCATTTAGGAAATTTATTTCTCGTTATAATTTCCTTGTGGCTCTCTACACTTAGTCCAGCGATGTTTCAACTGTTTTAAGTTATCAGCATAATATGAATTTTCGACCATTGCAAAATAGGTCTCTGTTTTGGCAACGGCCTTTTCATCTGACATGAACAAGCAATTTTTCTCAAGTTTGGAAAAAAAAAGAAGTCACAGGGGACCAAGTCTGGCGAATATATCGAATGGGGCACCAATTCGTGCTTTTACTTGTAATTGCTGATGAGTGCGCCGGGTCATTATCATGATGCTAGAGAATTGTTTTCTTCTCAAGATGGGCCATTTTCCTCTTTAGTTCAGCGTCGGATCGGTGATTGTCCTTCCCTGCTGCAAGCAATCAGTTGAGATGATGTGTTACGAATTCTAAGAAATCGGTGCATTAAGCTTTCCGGGTGAAGGAATCGTTCGTCGGGAAAAACTAATTTTGATGACTGACCTTTAGTTTCAGCTATGTAGCTGTGTTGCGTTTGAACATGTCCAAACATTGTTCTGAAATTATCAGTTTTGGTCAATCGTCAGCAAACGCGGTAACTTCCTCAAGCTCAATTTTTCGGATTAAGGATACTTTGCATATGTTCTTCTGAGATGTTTACCAATTTAGTAATTTTTCTAATCTTCGCCCGGAGATTTGTTAACGTTGTATTTTGGACATTATTTATCATATCGTCGAGACCCAAATAGGGTGACTCGATCACGTTTAAATTCATTAAACCAATACCTGGAAATTGGTATCGAAGGTATAAACTGTGCCCAACTTCCCTTTGATCTCTGTCTTTGATTCTGATTTTCCCATTCCATAATATAGCATTTCTTTGTTAACTCGTTCATTCGACGACATCGACTAACAAAAGGACGGTTTAATTTTAAAGTTTTATGGGCGGATAAAACACGACTTAGTAACCGCGCCATATTTAATAGACGTAACGAACGATCACACTGTAGCTACTACAGCTCTTTAAAATTCCTTCTGAATCGGCGCATACCATTGCGATACCCAAAAACCTGAAAGAAGTTGTTTGCGTAATACCAAGACATTGTAACTATTGCACTATCCAGTCCACATTTTAAATCCCTCATCATCTTATGGTACTTACTTTTCAAATGAAATCTTCAAACGTACCTCCAGCATGCATAAATATGGAGCTCTCTCATGTAATATGTAAAAGATGAAAAGACCTTGGTTTTTGCATCTTTATGCGAACAGCGGGCACGACGTCAATCTCCCCGCGCACGTTTGCACTTTATATGGTAATGGTCGAATAATTCAGAGCAAGAGAAGAAAAACCTTCGTTTCGATCGTTTATCTGAAGATGGGACGGGAGCTCGCGGTAGCGCGGCCTCGAGCCAAATTTATCGATCGATTTGGTGGTGGATAGCTTAAGGAGTAAGATGTGATGTCGCAAGATGCAATTGAGAACGTTGTTTATAAACTTGGAAGCTCTATTGTTCAAACTGTCGTGCGTTGTGGGGAGAGTGATTGCGTTCGTCGTGAAGACGCACAAGGTCCGCTAAAATGTTTCATTCATTATGGAGTCGACGTGTTTAAATAATTCGTAATCATTTTGATGTATGAGCTAATAGTCGTAGATGTCTCCTTGTAAAGTTTATAGAATTGTATCTTAGACATGCTCGTGTTTAAAAATAAACGAGTTCAAAGAGGAGAAGTGATAAATGGAAGGGGAACTGCCAGATAACCAAATATTTCGTTGATTTCTTTCGAATAACTACAGAGATGTAGATGGATAATATATTTTATTTTACCTTATATTACGAGCACATTAAGTGCCGTTAATTTAAAAAGGGACATATTGAAGGTAATTATTGTATAATCGGCTTTTCTAAGAGTAATTTCTAACCTCTATCTGTCAAGTTATGGTGTAACTACATGCGGATAGAACCATATGTTATCTAGTTGCCCGTATGAATCCTTGTGGTTAGAATATTGCTTTTGCCATTAGATCCTTTGATGTAGAAACAAAGATAGTTGCGTTTCATAAATATAGTAGGTAGTCTTTTATGGTTGTTATAGTTACAAATATGTATATGTATGTATATGGGACATACCATACAGTTATGTATCGCGTAAATTATTGCAGAATATGACTAACCACCTCTAACTGTATCGGCACTTAATTATACGGTTGCATTCGTATCAGATGAATGCTCATTTACATCATAAAGATAGCCTAGTCAATATAATAAATTTTTGCGCGGAGGGATCCTTATTTGTAGAATGAAATCAAAGAAGGAACGGTACGGACCATCTGTATACTATTACGGTACACGATCAAACAAATCACATGTTATGATTTCTTTTCAAATAAATGTTATTATTAATCTAAGCTAATAGATCATTATACCGTCGACCTACGCTACCCGTATGGGCGTCTTAGTTGTCACAATTTCACACGCGCCAAAAACGTCATGGTATTATGCGTAGAAGAAGATTACACAAAGCTCTGTTACGTAAAACTTTACACACGCGCAAGATGTAACATTTCCTAGTTATAGAGCTATGTTAATGAAAGAAAAAAAAAATGCAAATAACAGAATGAAAATGTCGAGTAACATTGTTTAAAGCGGATCGTGTAGGCTGTGTTGACTTTATTTTTAAGGCAATCGTATAAGGCAAATCGTTACTGGCGATAAGGTAACTGACACTTTCCCCTTTAAATACTAGTCGGCATTTTGTCCTGTAAAATATTTTCAGAAGGACGTGTGTCTTGGGCGACGTACGTCGACTGGCAAAACATTGATCTTGATTCCAACTTGATCAATTACAAAATTTTACAGACGGGACATATCCTGTGGAGGTAAACTACAAAAGAACGGATGACGCCTGAAATAGCACATAAACACAAACAAAAACTTATCCTGCTTGAAGCTGCATTAAATAGACTATTCAAGAAATCTAAAGGGTGAAATTTATTGAACAAAAAAGAATCAAAAAGAACTAAAAAGACATTACCGATAACGATAGCAGAAATAATTTTTGCGCAAACTAGCAAAAAACATCGATATTCTCTTATATGTTAACAATTGATTGTCCCAAGTTATTTCTATTGCTAGTAAATATTAAACAATCTATTAATTAACGCTTTTAGCCTAATGTTTGTCAGACGTCTATTCACGCGCAAGTTAGTGTCATGAGAAAATCCGCGGACTCTAGCTCCTGCTACTTCCTGCACGACCAAGCATTAGGATTCAATTTTCGCATTTTAACGCGCACAATTACGCAAGAGAACAACTAATAAACATTTATTTGAATAATTTCGACGTATTAACAATGCAAAACATTCTAACTGTGCACATACAACATACCAATAGCACGTTATAATAGGTAGATACGTATTATTACCATGTCCTTAAGAGTTACGTCGTTTGCAGGAACATATTCTCAATTTATAATGCCGCCATTCTTCGGTACGTGCTGAGTTTTCACCGAGCAAACTCTTTTATGTAACATCAATAGGTATCCGTCGATAAAGCCCGGTCACGTTTTCTTTATTAAGCTTAAACATATACCGGTTTTCGTAGTTATGTGTATGTATAGACGGTCGCATAATGTGAAAACAACAAAGACGTAACCTCATAGCACGAGTTACATAAATCCATTCTTTGAATATTAACTTATCCTGGTTGGTTATTGGGTATTACGGTGTATTCTACTATACAATATAATCATATATTATGCGGAGCATATCATATAGAAAAATAGGAATTGGTAAGCTTGGCAGGTTCGCAATATTCAATTTCAAGCAATTTCTCTTGTCTCGTATTTTCCACGTTACGTATGTATTAATTGTAGTAGAGTACGCAGTAAAGCATTGTAATTGTCTAGTCGATTTCGATAGCGGCTGTTTTGTTTTCATTTTATATCCGTCAGTCATTGATCCGAAATAACGAGTTTAATCCCCTAACATTGTTGCAGCATACGTACAAAAAAACACAAGAATGTTAATACGATTATACTACAATTTGGTCATATTGCTTTTATGGACTTTTCAATCGTCACAAAAAGCGACAATTTCACTTATTTGGGCGTGCATGTCTAATCGTAAATGCCACAAATGACGGTGGTACACCATTGACTTTGATTTTCTATAAGCAGAAAAGGCGATCGTTGAGTTCGCGTTACGTTGTAATCGCTTTTTACCTTCGTCTCTGTACGTACGCAAATACCATCACTTCCGTGAAAGTGGACGAAAATACAGAGAATACCGTGTAATGTGTTCGAGCATAGTTGCTGCAGTATACAAGATGTTAGATTAAATATGCGGAATATCTTTGGATCGTAATAGACGTTCTTAATCGATACATACAGAGAAAAATACCCGATTTGTTACTGTTACTTTATTTTAACTTTTAATGTGTAGCAATTTTTATTGTTGCGTAGATAAAAAAGCTTCTTCGACATTATTTTTTGTTTCTATATGTTAACATTGGTCCACCTTAGACGAAAGTCAATCCAGACAGTGAAAATTCTTAAAAATTCAAACTACTTTCTTCTTCAAAAGCAAATAGTTATTTGCTTTTATTTACTTCAGTATTGTATAATGCGTCGATCGATCCATTCGGTCAACGGTTGAAAATGAGCCTCGAAACACTTGTTCCGGGTTAACTAATCTCACTTGTGTGATGCTGAGTGTGACGACACTTTTGTTTTTTTGTTTTTTTTTGCAATATTACTCCACAGTCCTTGCGATCATTACTTAAATGGCAAATGTTTACTATGATTAAATATATATTAATGTGTGAATTACTGAAAAAGTATTGTAATGATTTATAGATGAATTCAACAGCATCAGGTGTCTATTCAGGCACAGAAAAAAATGCTCTTGACCCACCCCGTTAAAGAAAATGGCATAGTATAAATCAAAAAAATAGATGGCGCCACATTGTTTGAAAGAAAAGAACGAAAAGCCACAATACTATATACTTTATACTTTGTGAGAAATTGTGTAATCTATAAAACTTTGTTCAAAATACTTATTTGCTCTTAAACCGTTATTTTACAAGGTTCTTCTTGTACAAAGACAAACTACCATTACCATGCTGAATGTTAACGAAAACACAGTAATTGATTGGATAGCATTAATATGTAATTTCTCAAGCAAATCGCGCATTCCCTGAACAAAATAATAAATAATACCGGTCCCAATATCGGGACGTGAAGAACGTTTCAATTCAACTTAAAACCGTAAATTGCACATTCACACAAATAACTAATGATAACTGCAGCATAGCATCATGTGGTACAATAATAGTTTTGCGTAGAAAAGACAAATTATGGACAAGCAGAATGGATATTCCTCAGAAACAAATTGGGTGCCAATAATAGAGAGTTTATGGATCACTCTGATAGCCAATATCTTTTAACAACCTGTTTTTTTGTATTGCAGCTAATCGTTTGCCTGCCGCGACGTAAGCGAGAAATGTAACTCTTAAAATAGAGAAATTAAAATCAGGAAGAGGCACTCTTTTGTTTTCTGTAAGTAATCAGTGCAGAAATGTAATCTGCTTTACATAATAATAGGAAGCAATGTACTATCAGCAGTTTTCATTCATCGTCTTAATTACATTTTGACCGTCATATAGATATAGTTGCTTCTCTTATAAAGTTATTTGTGATTCTTTTTTATTCGCATTTTGCTCTGATTTCACGGTACAAATTATATTTACTGCAACCTATCAACAACATTGTATACATCAAACTATTATGCTGTGTCACGTTTAACGCATAAAAGCTAACTAGATCTATATAATTTTCCCCACAAGTCTATTGTAAAGGCATTACATTTTCAATAATAATTACGATCCGAACGACATCTGCCGTATATGGTCGAAACTAATCGATCTATATTTACTACTCCTCAATGTCTCCTTCTCTCTCTGTACATGGTCTCGACCTTCCAATTCAGAAGTAAATTATATGGATATTGCTGGCACGATTTTTATTGTCTGCAGTATGTCTAATTGGGTACGGGATGCAATTTTCTAAATTACACACCTCGTTTTGGCGTTTGATGTGTAAGATCTGTCTTTTACGTTTTACAATATTTACGATTAATGCATGATGACTTGCTTGTTTTGTTTAGTCATACTTAATCGCTTCGTTAGATCGTCGGAAACCAAGAGCTGATCTCGGTCTAAGCGTGTCGTTTCTTTGGTTTGCTACAATGTTAACGTGGAAAATCGTAACATGCTTTGTAAATTGAAGCACGTTCTACAAGTTTTGGTTATTCTATACAAGGTGTTACGGGAAAAGCTTACGTTAACGTTGATATACATCTGAAACAAAGCAGATTTAAAATGCCAAAATTTACAGACTTATTTTGTTCGAGGGTTCTTATTTCCTCGGTATGTAGAAGTTGTTGATTAATATTAGCAAGATATAAATATAGTCTATTGAACAGTGTTTCAATTTTTGTACAAATATTGTACAGGGTGTTGGTATTTTTATATAAAATATTGCATATTTTACTGTAGATTATAGAATATTACATTTTTTATCGAATATCGATATTATATTTGCTTATACTTAAAATAAATACTATCGTTCGTAATTAATGTTGTATTCAGAGCTTGGTGAAAAAGCTTGTTTGTGAATGTTCATTCATTTAAGTAAGATATGGGAAGCCTGGAGAACGTGCAGGCCGCAAATATGGGTCTTTGTTTATTTATCCACTTTCCTTCAAATAGCCTCTCCAAAGATATGTGGAAATTTCTTATGTTTGATACCAAGCGGTAGCTAACTGAACAATTGGCAAAGTATTATGCTCTTCCTCGACGATATTGCGCATTTGTCTAGATCTAAATTTTCATTATAAAAGTATAGGTTAAGAATGAGGTTATAATGGATGAGAAGTTCCTCTATTATTTTATTAGTTAATTCACCTGTTGTTACTTCCTTCCATTTCTTAAGGATTCTTGAAGATTTGGGAGATAATAGAAAGGAACTAATAGACATTTATTTAAGCGATAAAGGCATTAAACAAGACTGAAATTTCCGAAGTCATCAATTACACATTAACGATCCGTTTAATTTTTTAATTCTTTTGGGTTCAAACCGACCATATAAACACGAATAAAAGAAATCCAGTAAATCAAAACCTTTCAGACAATTTAAAATTTTGCTTTAATTGCTACGTAAATGCGATTGACCCAAAATTTGAACTTACAACACACAAGGCCGTCTACAGCTCCAAGAAAGTTAATAATGCGGGTAGAAATATCAATGGTCTGAAAGTAGCGATTTTAATGAGACTATTTCACAATAATTGGTCTCAAATTTTACGTTCCAAAGCGAATGTAATTATCAAGTTTCGAATTTTTAAGCTTACCACTATAACAACCAAAACTTCAAGGACTTTGACGAATGTGTAATTGCCAAATACGTAGCGTTATTATGGGTTATTACTTTAGCACCTACACGTCTTAATGTGTGGGTATACGTAATGTATTTAAACGTAAGTAATACCCAAGAATTAAAAATAATAATATAAGTTTATGCTGTCACACTACATTGTACTTATTCATGAAGTCATGTCGACAGCCAAGGTCAACCTGTTAATAAACTTCTCATTACGTGAGGTTTATATTCGTAAATTTATAGTCTTATACGGTTGCAATTGCTTTTGTTTATGTTGTTTTAGTACATAAAGTTCTATAAATACATATATATATATAGAAGAACATGCAGCAGATGGTGTCAATTGTCGGTCGTTTAATTGAAAATAACTCAGTGAATTAAGGTTATTGGATCATTGACATCGCATTGTTTTAATCCGTAAATATTGCTTTAATCTGAAAGATAATTCGACGAATGCACAGTCTTCTCTAATATTGTACTTGCGTTGCATATAATTGCAAGCAATTATTGAATTGAAACAATGAACCTTGTAGATCTATTGTTTCAATACAGCGGTTCCCGAAGTGGTTCTTACGGACTTCTGCGAGTCCTTGTGACCGTTAACGGCGTTTATAGCAAATTAAAATCAATTGACAACTCTTTAGAACACCTGTTAAAATTTCTACGAGATTTATCGAGTAGTATTCTTTAAAGGGTCGTTAAAAACGAAGAGCTGTATTAAACGTGGATTCAGTTTATAAGAGCCATGCATTTTCGATGACTTCCATCAGATGTTAGCTTAATCAATTGAAACGCGGTCGAGCATTCGACTTTGATGAGGAGTGACATTAGGATAACTACAGACAATATATATCGTGTCGGGTAAAGATTAGAGATATTAGCGATGTGGAAAACATCTCGACTGAACGTGTGCAAAACATCCTCCGCGAAAAATTGAGTTTCAGAAAGCTATCGGCTGAGATGGGCGTCTGATCGCGCGATACCAAAGCGACAAAACCGAGTGAAATCGTACCTTTTTTGCAACGACTAGACAGACTCGTGTCTATTCGCCTCATGAGAATCGATTCGTGTTGCCTACTGGTGTCTCCGCGAGAGAGAAAACACGAGTCTGTCTAGTCGCCGTGGGAAAAGTTGAAATTATTAAGAACGCAATAGTGGATAAAATATTTTTATAAATCTATTCAGTTCTTGTCTCATTAATCAACGCGCATAACACAATTATCCAAAATACGCTTGACGGATGTATAGATTTCGAGCGTTTATACGTTTTTTCCAACCATAAACTATTAGATGCATATTCCATAGGATGCCCTTTTTGCGAAAAGGTGGATATTTGCATTAACAATCATTGTAGCATATGTAGCTGTGGAGATTCGTCAATTACCAAAGAATATAACAAATAAACCATAGTTAATAAATGCATACAAATGTTAGAATGCAGCAAAAATTCGTAGATAGACATTTATTTCAAGGAAAAAAAAATAGATAAAACATATTTTTGATGTTCTTCATTTCCTGTTCCTTCACGAAATTGTTTTTTTATGTAAATATCTACAATGTTTACTTGTTCTAATACGACCTATTACATTTATTTAAAATTGTATAAATCAGTCGACGATAAAAAGAGAAGAAAGAAATCCTTTTTCATTACATAACATACATTTAAGATTCATTCTTCTGCATACACGTATCTGCAATGTTCATATAGGTATATACATGCATGCATAAATATAGTGCTTTGTCATGCGTTGTTGATATTAATAGAGATTCTATAATACGCCTTTAATAGATGTTGAAAGTTTATGTTCCGATAGTTTCTAATACCAATTTAAACTACAATAGGATAGGATAGATTTAATTAAAGAAGCTCTTACAGGCAGTTTCCTATGTAAACATTAATAATTGCGTGTTGGGTAGCATTCTTTTGCAGAGAAACGTACATATGTTTGTTAGTTATGTAAATCGACGTTTCGTTAAAAGTACGTGTGTGGGAAATAGAAATTCGCCATACAAAACTAACAAATTAGAAATATGTACATACATGCCAACTCTTCTTTTGGAACACTTGTACTTTTACTTGAGCGCATGTACTTGGTAATAGGTTCTTTGTAGTGTTTGTCGAAAGTAAAGTACTACTAAAAAAAAATTGATAAAAGGATATTTATTCATATGTCAAGGTAAGTTGCTCGGGAAAAGTTACTGAAATAAGGTATTTTTATAGCCGTAACGCTTGCATATATGCAAATTCATCGTTTCGTTACGACTAATTTAGGAAGATCGTGATTCTTTTATAAATAAACTTTAAATTTGGTTGGTATAACGATCTAGATTTGAAATTTTCGAGCGAGAAAAATATGCCAACGAATGGATTTTATTCGGTATTATAAAGCCAGAGATAGACAGCTTCAAAAATTTTGTAAAAATTATCAACAGTTGCTAATATAACGAATTGATTGATATTCACACTAATTACAATAAAAATTTCAGTAAATATCAGGATTTTTATAAAGTCCTACCTTTCCAGCTATCTTAATTTATTACTTAAGAGCTAGTTTAGACGACATAACAATTTAAACGTTTTCCTCGAAATTAGTTAAAATAAAATAAAACATTTTGTTGCACTTCCGACAACTAAACGTATTGTTAACAAAGAACAATAATTATTGCGGCAATTAATCATTATTCAAAGTATTATTGAAGTATTCATAAGGCGGCGTGGAATAAAAAAGCCCCAGCTATTCCATGTGCTCTTTAACAGAGAACAAATTCCCGATAATTATGACATAGCTTACATAGTTGTTGATGTATTGACTTTTACATTTTTTTACAACATTATTTACAATTCCCACGGACGTCGCCACCAGCTCCCTTTCTTATGAAATTACAGTTATTTTAAAAACAGAATAAAAAATAGTTGAACACGTTATGCAATTTGCAAGAAATATAGATTGATATTTTATTCATAAAATAGCTTCAACGTAATCCAGAAATTTATTATTTTACTATACCGTACGTCATTTAGTAGAAAGGACATATGTTATATAATAGGCGTGCTGAATCTGTTAAATGAGCGCGAGATTACGCGTTTTTTTTTTTGTGCAAAACATAAAATACAACCCCGAATTCTCCATTTAATCGTGGCGTTGTTTAGTCTATTACACAACTGCAGTGCAAAAGATAAATGCACCAACTTGTAATGGCTTAATTGTACATCGAGTAGATCGCGATCAGCCTCTTTTAATTGTTTGGCGTTACTAACGGTAACATGTTAATTTGCATACATATGTACATCGCATTTCTCGACTTTGTTTCTCGTTTGGTTTGCTTGCCGGGGCGTTGCTCGCCTGCTTTTTTCTTTACTGACGTACAAATTTGTGTTTGTATATTAATTGGTACTTTACTGGTTGCCTCAAATATACGGTGGGCACAAATGAAAAGGCGTAGGTAGGTACTTCCTGTTAATAATCACCGGTTTGGAGATACTAGAGGATTGTTGTTATAGTCTGTCTTCGTAAGTTCGAGTAATTTGAAAAAATTGGATCTAATATAAACGCTTTCAGTAAATTTAGATTTATGCCTTGTTGAATGGATTTTTTTTTTTGATAAAAAAAGTTATTTCAGTGCAAATGATCAGTGACCCCGAAAATTTCAGAGCAATCTTTAGTTATATTTCAAGAAAAAAAAGCCGAATCGAAACAAATGAAAATCGATTTTGAATAAATAACAGAGTAAGCAAAAATGAGCAAAAGAATTCGCCATTCTTATAGCATTATCTCAAATATTACCCAAATCCGTCTTTGTGGCACTTTGAACTTAGGATATTTTGGCATTTTAACGTGTTAGACCAATTCTGCAATATGAGAGAAGATCTGTCTTATTTAAGTGGCGATAAAAAAGACCAATTTTGTTGGAAATATTTAACAAAAAAAAATGTATAATCACATATACACAATGAGAAAGAGTATCGTTGCTAAAACAAGGATCAATCAATTTACTATTTTACTTATCGCGTCGTCTAATTACAGGCTATTAGTAGTCCATAACGGTTAAAAGCAGCATAAACAAGTAGTGTGAACAAATCAAAAGTTACGCCAGTATCTTACCGAATATGGTAATTGTCCCACCTTATTCGGCGACAGCATTATTTTATGTAACCGAAATAAATTTGATCTACGACAGATAACCTTGTTGGCATCTTAAACACGTCCTATTATATCGTCCACATAACACAACCCGATCAAACCAGTGAACCAGTTAATATCTCAAAGTTGTGTTGCGAGCCGCTGAAAAACAATAATTAATCTATCGCGGAAACTTTATATTTACGAGGAATATTGGCAATGTCATTTTGGTTTAAACCGCAACGCCGTATCATCGATTTCGATGCATGTCGGCAATGAAAGAGTTAAATGCCGAATAGATGTTTAAATTCGATTTGAAAATTACGTAATTGGTTTCCATTTCAATAACGACGACAACCTCGTCGACATACAAAAAGGATGAGCAAACGTACCACAAATATAGCGCTTTTGAAAGTGAAATTGGTCGATCACCCGTAGCGTGGTCAAACTACCAATGCATGGAGCGAATCGAATGACGAAATTTGTCATCGGAATTTAGGTCCGTCGTTGGATAATATCGCGATATTTGGTGTCATCATTAAAATGTGCGATGTGTCGTGTTTGATTGCGATGGAATATCAATAATGGAAAGATAACAAACGTCACTGCTTCGTTCAGAAGAACGATGTTCAGCTAGCTGAATTTTCCATGTTGATTCAAGTATTTAATGATTCCGAGAGCAGATGGTTTTATTTATACCGAAACCTGCTTATGTAACCATTGCCTGTATTCCCATCATCATTCTCCGCAATCTAAAAGTCATTTTTACAACTGAACGTTACAGTTTTCCGTGTTCCGCTAGTTCGAACAACAAACATTGCCCATAAACCAAAGTTAAATCGTAACGATGTAACGAGTTACATCCGATAGTCGTGCATTCGCCGAACGGGTATACCGATTGTTAGTATTTAGTTTAACCATTATGAATATTATATTAAACGGAATGTAAGAATAAGTTTTACATTGTGCTCGTTGAAAAATTCATAACAATTCTAGCAATTCGTCAAGGTTTCTGAGTGTACTTGATACCTTTTCTTTTTTGAACGTTTGATTTTTGAGTCAAGTAGAATAACTTAAAAATCAGATATTTGTTGAGATAATGTTTTTGTAAATTTTAGGATAAGTATAGGTTTTAATTTGTTAAAGCTATTAAATCTTGTGTTTGGTCCTGTAAAACCAAATAACGTTCAAGAGTTCAAAAGTTAAAGAAAATGGGTAATTTTCCTCGTTTACCTCTAACACTCCTATTTAGTCCTGCGGAGAGAAGCTGAAAATACATTCTCAAGGCCACTCTTGATCTTGAATTAAACCCTTTACGGCCCTTTACCGCAGTGGTTTCCTGGCCTACCGCCATTAAAGCTACTTGTTTCGTGGTTGGCTGCTGTCCTAGTGATGTCACCGTGTAAAATATGTCTTTGTTAAGAACCAACCATATAACAACATAATTTGTGTTTATTTTAATGTTAATCTCCCAGGATTACATTAAATTAATGTAAAAAAAATTAAGGATTACATGTTCCGTTTCAATTGATTCTTGCCGTGAAAGCCTACGTTATTAGATCATATTGTCGAAAGCGTTGAAATTAAAATGTACTTTGCGCCCTTTACATTTTTTTTTTACCTTGGCAGGAGGAGTTATCCCTTTTTTGCAGCGACTAGACAGATTCGTGTCTATTCGCCTCGTGAGAATGGATTCGTGTCGTCTACTGGTGTCGCCGAGAGTCTCTGCAAGAGTGTAATAATTTCATCCGCCTTTGTCCTCTTTAATGATATTTCTAATGTCTAAACTCTGCACTAAGAGCCTGTATGCGCGCATATTTTACTAACGAAAGCCTTTCTCTTACATAAGAAAGGTTATGAGGCTGCGGGCACCGCCGTTTGTAAATGCTAATGCGTCCGGTTGTTCCGCCGTAATCGCGAGAACCATACGGTTGTATGTGTATGCAGCTTTTCGCTGATGTATAACGTAAAAATAATAGCAACACGCTAATAGTTCTTAGACCGGGATAATCTCGAACTCTGTAACCTGCAACGTTCACCGTGTAAATTACCTAACCTGTTCCGAATTGCAGTAATAATAGGAAAGCCCTCGGGCGGCCTGAGTATGTGTTGTTAGAGATGTGCGACGCATACGTTAAGTAATGTGTGTAATAACAAGAATTAATGCGGAGAAAACGGCGTAATATTCCGTTTATTACAGGTATTATACGACTAGTTTGTGGCGCATAATATTAATTAGAGCTTACTGGTGATTTTATAATTGTTACTTACTGAACAAATATTTAATAAGACCTTAGACCTTTTAAGACAAATAAAAATATGGAGCAAAAAGACTCGCGTACGCGATAGAAACTTGAAAACGAAAAGATTCTCAAGTAAATTGTATAATAATAGGAAATTAAACGATGTAATAGAGTACAAAATTCTGGTAATGCTAATAAAGAAGCATCTAAATAAGCATCTCGATGAGTATGTAGAAGATTATCGAAAGGGAAAGAATTATGAAAGCATAGATAAATTAAGCATATTTAACGAAAAAGCTGAGAAAGTTGATGGGGATGACTATTAAGCAGATAGTAAGTAGCAATTGAGAGAGAAGACTACTACAAACCGATCCAATGTTGCCACCTCTCTTCAACTTCGTTCCAGAGGTGATCCTAGGGGAAAGCCGTATAATGCGGGCCTAATCTATGGCAATACACAAGAGTATAACGTTCGATTACCCGAAATAAAAGTTAGAGAATATGGACCGAGGATAAATGGGAAGAAGGCAGAGTACCAAAAAAAGACAATAATAAGGAAGAATGACCTACCCTGGTAGTCGATTGTGCATGAAGCAGACAGTATGAGACAAGAAAGCTAAAGCAAATAGATTATCTCTAAAACTGCTGCAATTTTAGCATAAATTTAAAAATCAACAACGATTGCCAGACGACTGAAGAAAACAGCCCACTAAGCAATATGAAAGCTAACAATAGACTATGGTCGTGAAAGTTGGACAATAAACAAAAATATTTGAAACCTGGGAAAATGAAATGTTAAGGAGTTAAGGAGGAAACTATGTTGTTTTATTTACTGTATTGTTACTAAAGTTTCTACCGACATTATATAGTCCTATTTTCCATAATTACATTAATAAAACGTTATATCGCCATTACTTTCGTATTACAACATTTACATTTACATAAAATATATTTCCATACCGGGATTTCGGTTATACACAATTAAATACTGTAGAACGTAAGCAATATGTTGATCCATCATACGTTCTTATCTACGTACTTAATGCTATGTATTTTCTAATTTATATTTATTTCGTTTCCTAATATGTTATACGGCAAACAGCGGAATAAATTTCTACTAAATTAGACGTACGAATACCATTACAATAATATAAAACTTCTTAGCTTTTCTACGCTAGAATCTTTGGTTAAATTTATTGCGCAATTACAATGAATTTAAATCTTGCTGAAATAATAAGGTTCGTAAATAATACTTACCCAAACGTGTGTGTATACGGTTAACGAACTAATAACTATGTGCGATTCCACGCATTGTGAACAACTAATGCGATTCTTTATTGTTTTTTTTTATTATTATTATTTATTTCGTATTACCCTATTAAAGTTTCCTACTGTTTCGTAAATACGAAGGTGCAGATATGGACTTTCGTTGAAGAATACGCCGCGCATAACTAATATATTACTAATATTTCTCGAATTCGTTCTTAGCATTGTATTATACTTTATAGAACCAAGTTGAATAGTTATTAGGAGATATAAGGAGCTTCATATTGACTTCGTTCTGTTAAAGCAACAAAAATATTATCATGTTAACTAACAAATTTATTACAACAATCAACTATGTTTATCAATACAGTAAATGCTCATCTATTAAGTAATTTAAGTAACTAGTAGCGTAACAGAGAAGCACACTTCAGGAATGTTCCATTCGACACTAATAAATATCGATAATTCCGTTCATTGCGTTTAGAGTTAAATGATATAATAAACATCCACAATGTTAATATAGGAAGTGTTACATTAACGTACTTTTTTATTATTTACGTATTCACGTATTTTTTACTTTATTAACATTATTGATGATAACAAGCTTTCTTCAAGCAACGTAATGGGAAATTACTAATTAAATTATTAATGTGCTGATAGTTATTTTTCCTAGCAGATTTTAAATACAAAAATTAACCACCAGGTCGTCAATAGTCAAGTAAGTTAGAAAAGTATAAAATGTGTTGCTCAAGATGATGAAAATGTTTAAAAAAATAGTTTGAGAATATTGAAAATACCAACGGCTAACTAGCTAGCGGAATTCTTCGAAAACTTGCAGTAGAAATCAAATCTCATAGTCAAAGGGGGCCGGCAATTTTGAATAGCTCGTTCATACATAGAGAGGACAAAGATGGATGAAATTATTTTTTTTGCAGAGACTAGACAGACTCGTGTTTTGTCGACTCTCGGGGGACACCAGTAGGCAACACGAATCCATTCTCATGAGGCGAATAAGACGCTAGTCTATCTAGTCGTTACAAAAATGGAATAATTCCACCTGCCTTTGTCACCTCTATTCATACATATATCTTTGTATAAAGTAGCCATAGAAAAAAAATAACGAAATCTGAACTTTTAAGCCGGTAAATTTTTGAAATTGTTAGATTTTTTAAATGTTAGATAAATTAAAAAGAACAACAAGAGGAAGTATATTGTATAAAATATTCTTTGAAGCTCAATATTGTTTCGTCAATTTTTTGTGGATTGCAGCACATCATATTTATGGATGACTTGATTTTTATTGTTTCTATAATTTAAATAACGACAGAGTCTGCCTTTCTATTAACAAAATCAGAAAGATATTTTTTTAAATAAAGTGCAAACAATGATAGTCGCTGTGAGTAAATAAAGTTATATGGAAAGAATACCATTTTTCCAAAGAGATGTATATAATTGTTCGTCTAAAATACATATAATACAGAAAATGAAACACTATATACGAAAATGGTCATTTACTTTATTTATTTATTCCAACATTGTTATTCTTAACAAGAAAGAAATTAGGCAGTACCTAAGGCCATGAATTTTCAACAAGAACATTAGAACTCATTTCCCATGCAACAAATAGAATTGGAATTCATTACCATACCTTCCTTATTACGGTTTATGACATCGATAAACTAAGAATGCAATAAGAAAGGCTATAAACCTACAGATCGTGTCGATCGAATAAGATATGCGTGTTTGGCGCAGTCATTGTCATCCATAGACGTTAATGATATGCTAGATCGGAACGCTCGTCGCAATAGTAAGCTTAATAAAAGGAAGTAAAATTACACCGGAGATCATTCTGCCGGCTTGCTTAAGGAGTAAAAGGCGACAGTAATCAAAATTTATTGCTTCATTTAATTGAGAAAAAGTCACCGCGGTAAGAATCATGCAACGACTGGAAGGTCGCGTTGTAAGAATAAGCTATTGTTATCATGAGTTTCTCTTAGATTATTTCCGATGAAATTCGTATATTATTCGAACAATTGCGCGGTATCTCGAAAAGAAAGAGATGACAAAAGAGTATTGTCAATTACGATATTAGCACTATTTGATAAGACGTAGATTATCGCAGTTGATTTCTTTGAAATTAAAACTAACAATACTACATATTCATAATACATATAACTTAAGAACTTCACATCCAGAATGTCACGAAACACCGTAATTGGGCTTCTCTCATCAATGTAAAACACTGCGGGTCAACCTACCGAACAAAACAGAATAGTTCAACTTTACTTGCTTTATTTCAAGAAATGCCAAAAAAGCATTCATGTGACATCTGTTGGCACAAGGGGCCAATTCAATCTCGTTTGAAAGAGACAACACAAGAGCCACAGAGGGCGCTTTATGCTCAATGGTCGTTGATATACGGCCAAAAACATTTCAAGGATATTCTCGCCGAGATCGCATTTTAACTTTTAGGTCGAAGCATGCGAAAAACAACCTACTGAAAAGGAGGCCATATCCAATATACGACCTAAAAATTTTACATGGCTTTATGGGATAACGCTAATATTATCGATATCAGCAAAGGGGGCTGTAAGTCTGATAGCGTTAAATCATGAATAAATAGGATCGGTTCCGAAGCCTGAAGTGCGCTACACATAGCACGACTGGCTGCAGAAACAACGCAGCCACCTCCTCTAAACAAAGATGTACTCACTGCGATCGGTTAAATAGTAACGGAATCAATCATTGACCTGCTTCTGAAATCCAAGGTTCCGAACTTTTGCAGAAGAAGCCAATAAGGGATATAGATGAACGCTTTAGATAAGTTAAAAAAAATATGAATATTTAAGGTAACAATAATTTGTAAAGAACTATACATACATCATCGCATGTCTTGATTTCTGCTCCTAATTGCTCTAAATACAAATCCATCTAAGTGACAAAAATACACATCCGTAGTCGTTTAATTACATCGATTTTAATTCGTTAAAAAACCGCAATTTACTTGATCAAGCATATCCAGAATTGAACATGCGTGAACAAAGCAACGTTCGGTTCGAAGTGAATGTCCTTTGCAGAATTTCAAACGTTGTTGGTCAATTACACGCCGCATATTCATAACACGGTGCACTTGACATTTATCTCGCAATCGAGTCGCTTACACCAAATAGCGAGGATATTGTTGGAAACTACACGTTAATAGCAACATGTAAAATGTGTATTGGTAATAAATTAAGTAGCTTGCCGAAATTCGTAGATTCAAGATTATGCGTTTCTGCCGAATCACTCAGATTAATCGCTTCTTCGTGCATTCTCTTGCAAAAAAGTGTAGCTCGATAAGTGGAACTAGCACAAGATGGATTGGGGGCAATTATCTGCTGTTTGGATCCGCGAAATGGGTAATTATGTTATGTAAATCGTCCGTTTTAATAAATTATCGTATACGCTAGTGTTAGAGATATCGATTGCGCCATTCACGGAGATTTTTTTTTGTTTATCTGTTTAATGTAGTTAATTGTGGTCGTATTTTATAATTGAACTAAATCGCTTATGGTGTTTGTTTTACAAATTCCTGAAAGCCAATATGACGTTGCAATTGAAGTGACAGAATGCAATGTTTTAAGACGCCTTTATCTATTATTTTGCTACATAACAAAGACAACCTATTAACTCAGATAACTTGTAATCCAAGGTAATTATAATAAAGCTAGTAGAACAAGTAAGTTGTTTCCTATTAAAGTAACGATGTTCTACAACCGATATAACCAAATGATAACCGATAACCAAAAATGCTATCGACTGAAATCGGTGTTACACAATCAAGCGCTTCGAAAAAGGATCTCCAAGCGTAGTCCTTCTGGGTGCGCCTGAACCTGTTCTGTGTAACTTATCTTGATGTGCAATCCTCATCGTAATAGAATCGCCTTCTTCATTTAGCTCAATAATTCGATTCGATGATTGGTAATTTGTAAACACGCTTTAGAATTTACATACAAGCGGTTTTTACGTAATTTAAAGTATACTTTATGAGCGATGACATTATACTTCCATTAACTCCTACAAAATGATAATAATAATAACAAAGTCTTCTATAAAGCATTCTAACATAAACGGTACATTAAGTAGCTTAGTAAATGGTAAATTATTTTAATCTAAAATTTATATTGAAACTTAATTGATCTATGCTATTAACTCGCCTCAAGGCAAACGAACATTATCTTAATGTACTTTAATGTCAGCAATGAGTTGGTGGTAGCAAACTGAGATACAACCACGATAAAATCCACATTATTATCTTAATGGTTACTATTCTCGAAGACAGCGGCGTCCACTCAAGTAATTATAGCAGTATTCATGTGCATGTGCATAAAATAAACAATATGCATATAATATGTATATGAACACCTTACAATCAGTATAATGAAGAATTTAATAAGATACCATAACACTTAAGATCACTTCTGAGTTACATCGTTCCAATTTTATACAGTAAGTATTAACCTATATCGCGAATGCAATGGATGATAAACAAAATGCGCATATTACGCGTTCATTATCTTCGCCGCTCGATGCGATTAACATTATGATCAACAACTGCAGAATTCTATTGAATATTCATCGCGTAATTTGAATTAACTTATGTAATTGTTATATGTCAATCCGCGGCGGGAGACCTTACTCACAGTTGACGTTGAAAGAATTTAATGTGTTACTGATATCGGCGTCGTCTAGTTGATTAAACGTTTTAGATGAAACATCCATCATTCTGGAGGTAGGCAAAAGACAAAGAAATATGCAGAATCAATGGAACTAATCGAGTAAAGTTATTAATTAAGATGCGAACTGATACAAAGAAGTAGGAAGATACAATCCGACAATAAAAAATATATTTATTTGTGCGAAACTTTTCAAATTATCCTCGTAAGTGTCGAAGTCTCTTTTCTAAGGTAAAGTGGTGAATTTGAGGGGCAACGTGAAATTGGTCGTCTTAGTATCGTCGTTGTCTTCGCGAGATATTGTCAGCTCCCATTTTTTTTTGGTTTTAAGTAAGGTTAATCGAATAAACAAAAAAAAACTGGCTTGAACATAATTCCAGACGATTTAAAAAAGATTACCCATTCAGTTTTCATCCATTACTGTCGTCCTGTATAAAAGAACCATTAATTATCCCGGCGGACAAATCCAACCAAGTACAACGGATAATACAAGCTTCGTTAACGCAATGTTCTGAAGTCTTAACGAGTCCTCTTTCAGCATATATTTACATACGACAAAGGCGACAGCATAATCCCCTGGTTACCGCTTAATTAGCCCATCAATTCTTTTCATGGCGTGCTCGATCGCTTAAACACATTCATTCACATGCCCTTTTATGTATTCTCCCCTCTAAATATATGTAAGTATGCGTTTTAAAGGATGCATCTTACCAAATTGAGCTGTAATTATAAGGGACTCGCATGCAACATGCATATCGAACGAAATGTACCATCTCATCTTTTACGTGGTTTATGTGATATGAACAAAGTATACAGGAACAATTGAGCAACAGAGTGTAGCTTTTATCTTTTTTTTTTGTTCTTCTTCTAAAAGTTTTAGCCTTGGTTTTGTCTAATGTTTCCGTAAAGATGAAACAATCGAATATCGGGCCGTCCTATCCGGAAGATTTAAAGCCAATATGCACCATCATTACCACCAAACTTTGGCCAGCTGAATTCATACTTGGTGGTACCAGCTATGTTAATTAAGAAACAAACAAATTTTGCGCCCACTTTCCACAGACACTTTACGCAATTGTAAGGCGTGTTGTGCATCCGATTATGCAAATGCGGCTTCACCGTGGTGATAGCTTGACCGCGAAGGCATTGTTCGCGGATTTTTATTTGACGTACCTCCTTAATTTACGTTGACAACGTTTTACTTCGCGGTGGGTGATTACCTCATCAGTCTGCATTGTAATTTTCTTGTGTTCCCTTGCAATTTGCCACAGCTTATTGCGAGGATAATTCATTTGATATAATGGGAAAATATATTCTAATGCGTGGGTTAGTTTTATGGACCGTTGATTAAACGTTTAACTTTACGGACGATCTTGTTTTCGCGTGATAACCGTTATAATCTTGACATTTAGAAACGAAAGGGCCGTTATAGATAAACGATTTACGTCACTGTGTCGTTCTTTCGATGTTTAATGCATATTTTAAATTGTTCATTAAGCAACTAGAACATTAGTGTGTGTCCAAGAATATGCCTGCTGCTTTTGCGCTAGATTGCAATATATGGTATTAATTTCGTTCAAATAACAGGAAAATTAAATAAATTTCATAACATTGTTGCTCATTATTGTCGTCTAAGAAATCGCAATACTCGGCATCTTAGATGTGATCTTAGCAGAATCAATGGCCTATTTTTCTGGTGGGTTCAGTAGAATATGAAGACACCATTCAGCTTTTCAGCGTAATCCACATGGCTACCTATTGTAGAGAACAAATGAATTTAATGTATAATTAGTTCGATCCATTTTATTCGCTATATTAAACATATATATTTTTTCTCTTTTCAGTTTTTGGTTAGCCACCTCGCTCCGTTGAGCTCCTCAAAACCCATCATGGTCTCGTTTGGAACGAACGACGGACCCATCATCCCAAGACAGGCCACGACAACGCTACCGCCTAAGATCGATGCGAATCCCGCACCGGTTTTCGAAAAACCCGAAGACGTGCCCAATCCGTCCGTTTACAAACCATTGGTACCGCACCAGTACAGATCCAAGATCTTCTCTTACAAACCGCACCCGAATCTCATCCTCGGCACGCCTTTGGACATCAAATACACGCCCAGCTTGAACAAGTACACGCAGACGAAGCGCCAGCTGAAAGCTCTGGGTATCGGATACAGAGGACCTCAGGTTTTCGAGAAGCAGGACTACGAATACGATCTGGAAAGGCAGCGAAGCCCGTCGTTGGCGGCCAGCGTTGCTGAATCGCGTTCGTTCTCCGAGGACACTTCAGAGTATCAGAGCAGCAATCAGCAGCTGAATTCAGTACCGCAAATTGGTGTTATCTATTCTTCTGGGATAAGATACTATGTCCCGCAGATCTACGATTATAGCAGTGAAGAAAATAACTCAGTATACGACAGGAATGATAGGAAACGTTACCGTCAAAGTAAAGATTATTATTAGCGAAAATAATTGTGAAATATAGACATTGTATACATAAATAATTTGGTGCCTTCCATTTTCAGTGTAATAAAATATATTTTCTTGAAAATAATGACTACATAGTGCCAATATTGCCTATTCACCTTTAGGAAAAAAAATTAAGGAAAAACTGTACGGTGATGTAATTCCTAAATAGGACATTATCACTGCGTATTTCTTGAAATATCAACGTTTTTTTATACTTCTTGCCCTAAATATGTAAAGTATATAGGATTAAGATTACATAGAAAATAAATATTACAGATAGATTTCTAGAAATCGTATTGAAGTTGATGGTGTTTTATTTCAATTTTACATCGCCGGGTATATTTTTGTAAATTTATCATCGTAAGACGGAAAAATATAATCTGTAATGAATTTTTCAGCTCTTTTTCTGTGTCATATTTGTTATGGCACTAAAATGTTGTAAATATAATTTAGAGTTATAAATAAATGGTTTTGTACAGAGTAACATGATCGTTTTCTTTTTTTATTACATGTTAACATTTTCTTTTTTACTTTTCAAAATTTAATTACTTTGAGAAGACTTCGAGGTCTTTGAAGGAAGAAAAACACTATTTTTCGTAGTCCTGGTGTAAAATCGCACTATTTACCGACTTTTTCAAACACCCATTTTGGGATAACCAAGTCCTCATTTTTTTTGTTATTTTGCACTTTTACAATACATATAGTGAATTGATCATTTTTTATTATTGTTTTTAATTTATTGTTTATTATTATTATTAATGTTCCTCCACCTCTAAGAAAGAAAAAAAATTAAATAAGCTGAAATATGGACTGGGGATGTTAAAAAAAAATAAAAAATAAAAAAATCAATGTTTATTAATATGTTTTTATGTTTTTTTAATTATTCATGAATTTTAAAAAAATCATGAAATATGTCAACATTATTAATTAAAATATAAGCCTACGAAGACTCAACTTCAATAAAATCAAAAATATATTTAAAACAATTACAACGACGAATAGCATAGAGTGGATGGCACAATAATCATACAAAAAAAAATGAATTCGCTATATATCTATATTATAAGAGTGCAATATTAAAAAAATCTATTACCCCAAAATAGACGTTTAAGAAAGTCAATTCAACGATGAAACGGCAAAAAACGGCAAAAAATGCAACACATTAAACGAAGGGAGCATCTCTCTTCTCCCCAAAACCTCGCATCCAAAAACAATTAAATTTTGAAGGTTTATTACCAAAGATCAAAATAAATGCAAATTAATCATTTTTGCTGCAATAGTATTAAAAATAAATTATTTCTTCCACATCACATGTAATTCTTGGTTTTTATATATTGTCATACAGGTTGACGAACATACAAAAATGAAATAAAATAATATGGCGGAGAGAACGTTGGCGACTCTCTACCAGGATATGTATATGAGGAAAACGCTTGTAGAAGCGAAATTTTATTTAAAATATGAAATCTACATTCAATTTGAAGTTAACTTTTTCTAAACAGTTATATCATTGATGGCAACAGTGTAGGATAGAAATCACTAGTTTTGACGACGTTTTGCCATTAACTAACCGTTATTTCTTAACGATGTCAAGCAGGATTTAATATCGAATAAACGACACCAAACGCTTTTTCTGCTTCTTGTCGTACGCTGCGCCGACATGAATAATTCATAGAACTCGGACAGACAAGCCCTCCTAATTAATTTTCTCCTGAAAAGCTCGCCGATGCGATTGCGAAAAGCCGTCGGAATTGCATTCATTGGGTAGGTTCGGGTTGACAACCTTCTCTCGCGTCCAACGTAACGGCCGATCGACGCCACGATATTGACATTGCAATATTGTCCCAAAATCGGTTCGCTTAATCGTGTTATTTCGGAAACGAAAGTTCTTACGCTGCTGCTACTAGCGCCGCTGCATAGGCGATACCCGATTGCACATTGCCAGTTCGCGTTTCAGCGCGAATCGTTTGAGTGGGTAAGGTGGTGAAATCCATGCAAATATATGCGTATGCATATGAGTGGTTGATATATGAGACCGTTTCTGTTGGAGGTGATTATAATACAATCGAAAATTTCATTGCGAGATTATCGTTATTTAAAGTGACAATGGGTTGACTAGTAGACGACAACCAAGCGAGAAGCATACATGAGTAGCTAAATTTCGATTTTTCGTTTCTTCTCTTGGAATGTAGGCTGTGGGCAGAGCAAATGATTACGTTACTAACACTATCATATTGAGAGAAAAGGAATAAAAAGTAAAAATATGTTGTTATATATACGTGGTAGGACCATTGTTCCGTTCGCATTTTTTTTATTTGCTTACTTTCTGGTCAAAATAATATATTGGTCGATTTAAATCGCTTTCGAAAATAAATATTTTAAGACGAAATAAAGTAATCATGAAGTCGCAAGCTGGCAAACATTTCAGTTACAATACAGGAATGTCGTACACTAACGAACAGCAGCGAAAAAGTATTGCCCTCGTAAGCTGATAATAAGAAAGCTGATAATGGCAAAGAAGTAGCCTCTGGAAACCCAAATAAAGGCGCTAAAGGTAAACATCACAACCACAAACAAGACTAGAATTCGCTCGAAGAAATTGGATCAATTATCGTTCCAAATTTTTGTAGTATTTGTCTTATTGCTGCTAACGTGTCCCACTTATCGAGTTCTTATTAGAGATATGCAATCCAATTAAGTTGTTTTAGAATGTTGATTTAGGTTGATTGCCTAGATTGAACGTTGCGTTAAGTATGATCCATAGTCGGGTCATACTTGAGGTTTGAGATGTTATTGGTAGGATACACTTTACTTCCAATGTTCTTACGTACGAAAGCGTATAAATAAAAACTTCCTTCTTAACAGTAAATTATAAGCAAAATTGATCTGATTATTCTAGGTCATTTTTGTAGATTTAGCCTTAAACAAGATCCTTTTCATTTCCCTCTCTTCTCACAATATAGATATCTCAGAGAAAGCGTTTGTCACTTTCTCGGGTGAGCTAGCGTTATTGTATAATACCGATGAAATTTCGGCACGCAGAGTCTAATTGAATGTAAAGTTTTAACGTTTAATTACCTATTATTACCGTGGCGACACCTCGGGAACGTGGCCAGCTTATCGATTTTAGTCGATGGGACATTCGCGGAATTTTAGAGTAGGTGAGATTTCCTTTTGCCCGCCTGGCGTACTTCAGTTTGTTAAAATTTCTTCAATTTCTTTACTCGGTTTACGTAAGAAAAGGAAGTGAAGAGCAAATTTGAAAGTACAAGATCTTTTTTTTTTTGAAGTAATTTTATTTGAAAGTAGATTAGGTAATAGCAATAATAACAATCTGAATAAAAAGAAAGTAATCTTTTGAACCTGTTGCTCTACACACGTAAAGCAATTCGCCAATCGTAAACTTGTATGGATTACAGGGTTTTTTCAGCACTATTTCGAACGGTGAATCGGTCATAACGATTGTGATTAAATTCTCGCATTTGAAAGAAAATAGGTCTACGCGAATTAAGGCTGAAATGGATGAATGGGTCGTTTACGGGGACCTTGCACCATCATTTGCCATTGCAAGATTTTATTACGCAAATTACTTGGCAAATTGAAGGTATGAAGGCAAATTTTATTCCACCACGACAACAAACTGTGAGCTCTTCGCTTTAGTGATCTCGCAGACTCAAAGTTTACTTCAGAAATTTTCATCGAGTATTAACTAAGGCTATTTTACGAAACAAGGTGTTAACTACTATATGGACAGATTAAAGAGATGGAAAGTCGCTGGGAAAGTGAATACAAGGATTGACAAGGAATGGGAAAATGGCTTACAAGGAGGCTATTAATATCATAAATAGAAAAAAAATTAATACTGCTAAGTAAGATGCGTATTTGTAATTTGATACTTCAATATAATTTTCTGACAATAGCCTTAGCTATCATTGCTTGTCCATTAGCGAATTCGCGTGATTTGTTTTCTTCGAGGCGTTGATTAATATGGACAGGTCGTTCTTTCAGATCTTAGAAGATAATCGTCCAGTAACTCTTTCTCGAACTCCGCAGCTCTACAGCATTAATATTGGGAGCAATTTAACAATGGCTCTTGTCTAGAATTTCGCTTCGGTGATGGCCGATTAATTTGAAGGTGCTATCTAGAAAAGCGATCGTGATAATGCAACCGCGAATGCACACATACACGAATGCCACCAGAGATATAGAGTAGGTTTTGTTGCGATAAATCAACCGGTTGACATTTAAGTATTTACGAACATACGTATTTAATTAATGCATTTACAATGCCGCCGCGTTCTGTCGAAAATGTTCGACTGCAAAACTTAAGCGTTGCACAACCTTAGACTTTGGCGATTTTGCGAGGTAAAGTATTCCTGCCGTGCAACGCTGCTTATGCAAATGGCATTTTTAAGATTTCGATCCGAAAAAAAGGTCAACGAAGTTTTTGTGTACGAATAGGATGTCTGGATATTACGGCGAAAAGAATTTGCTAAGTCTTCACGTGACAATCGATGTTGTTGATGATGTAAATAAATACAATATTAGATTATATTGAATTAGAAGATAGGCACAATTTAAAATTATTTTATGTTTGCTCGATTTCCTCAAGTGGTCCGATAATTTTAGTCTTCCTTTGTAGCTACTAGCTTTTTTTTTTAGTTTAGCTTTAGAAGATAGCTCAAACATGGGATATACGCGTCATTGCCAAAAATACTACTACAAAAGACATGTAGTAAGCTCCTAAAATTGTTTTAATTTGTCGGTATCTCCAAATTAGGAAAATGCACTTGCTACTATCAGTAAAAAGCACTACCAAGAAGCCACAGCGATATTACATGAAACTATCCTGAAATGAAAAATACCGCCATTAAAAGTTCGAGAAAACTGAAGTTTATTTGTGATAAGTACACTATTCCTTCCTATTTCATAGTTCTTATTCGTTTTAGACACATCCTGTAGATAATTTCTGTTGCTCATTATACCCTGCAGTATTGACGTATGTTAACTGGATACTTACGTTTTCGATTAACCTGAATAATTGAATTCCATTGTCGATATCAAATGCGGTGGAAGAAAAACGCTTTAGCAATTACCAAACAACAATTAATCAATCAAATTTATGTTTGGAGTTGATTCCATCAGACCGTTTACGATAATGAAGTGCATATCTATGTGTACGTTTTAGTTGGTTCTTTGCAGGCCAGCGCGAGAAAGGGAAAAATGAAATCCGGCGTGGTTCTCGTATATTTCCTAGGATTACTGTGTTATATTCACGAATCGCGGAGCAATCTACTGAACCTCGACCCCTCGTTGGAGCTGGTAAGCATCCAGCAGCATGTCGTTATCGAAAGTAAGCCGTACGTTCAAGTACTGGCCTTCTTGGATCTACGTTGCGGTACATGCTTCATATTCCTGAATATCTGGAACGCGGTCGCCGTCCACTTTCAAGATATCAGGGAATACGTGCACATTCAGATGGCCGATTGCGCCCGAGAAAGGCACGCGTGTCTTTCCTTCAACACAACCGTCGTGCCGACAATCAAGTATTTTCCGCCGAACTCCGGTCCAGATTTTTTCGGTGTCTCATTGGATCCGGGCGCCAATCTCTACACCAACGTGCATATGATCCTTCAGCGACTGACGTACGACCTGATTAATAGAGTCATCTATATACCGCCTAATGTATTCGAGAATTTCAAGCACAAAGTGATTCACGAACCTCACTGTTGCCAAATTCCCGATTACGAGAAACCCACGACGTATTATTCGCCTCCTCCGACCAGCACGTACCGCCCTCTAGCGCCGCCACCTCCTCAAAATTGCGTGACGGTTCCTCAGAAGCACTTCCCTGCCACAACTCTGGTGAAAATCATGACACGGATGAACGTTTATTCTCTGTTTCCGCAGGACAGACCGACGTTCATAGGCTTCTACGATACTCTATGCAGACCATGCAATCGCTTCGTAGACGTTTGGGATTTGATCGCGAGTAATTACGTGAATTTTAGTTCTATCCTCGCCGTGGACTGCTCTGCCGATCCGTTACTTTGCGATCGGTACAGTACGGAATTTTATCCGAATGTGAGGTTCGTACCGCCGAGATCGCCGGCAGATTCCGTCGGTTTACCGGTCCTAAGTGACATGAGCTACGACGGGTTGAAGATCGCCATCAACCAGATTTTGCAAAGTCCGGTTACGTTCTAGAAATGTTGAACGGTTTCTAGAAGATTTTGTAAAAATGTTTATCCTGAAGTACTTGAGTAAATTATGAAAATCATTTTATTTGTTTTATTTATATTTCTACGACGGCCGAATGAAACTGAAAACATCGCGTATCTGGAAAATTATCTGCTTTTATTTATTTTTTCAATAAATATGTCTAACTAACTCCTATCAGACAATTTACGATGTAATAACACTTCCGACGTAAACATGGTCCATATGAAATTCTTGGTTGTGCAAGAAGTCAAACCAATTAATTACGTAGCGACAATATAGAAAGTAGCTTGTAAATCACATGAATGATGATAGTCCCTAACAAATGCTTCTTCTCAGCTGAAGCTGAACCATTATATTATAATATACAAACCGTTGCTTTCTGTAGAAGTCTTCTATTTCTTCAAACTTAAATTGTACCTTCTCTCTGCAATAGTTTCAGCACCCCGGTAATCATTTAACAGCAGCGAAACAATAGCTACAAGCTAATTCACCAATAAAATGTAAACCTTGCCATTATTGCCGGTTATCCTTTCTAATCATAACATTAACATTCTAAGGCTGCGTCCGTAATTAAACAATTTCCATCTGTTACTTTAATATTGAGGTCTTCAAGCGATTGCGCTGAGCTTAGTAATAATAACACTTCGTTTCCCTGAAAAGTTAATAAATTGTCTCTTCGTTGCTAATTTAAGCGGTGAATTTCCAATTATATCGTAAAATATGATAAAGATCTTATTAATAATTGATCGCTAATAAACACAGCAGTCGAACATATTATTAATTCGCTTCCTTGTTAGAAATTTATGGAAGTGAACGAGTATAAACGATTTTCAAGCAGATATTGTTGCTTCTGCTGTAATTCTAGGGTTTTGTAATTAAACATAATAATAAACGAAATCCGCTGTAAATTATAAATAAAAATGAAAAATGTTTTATGAATTATTGTTAATTTAAGGTTCGCAAAGAAGTAGACCAAAGTCGCCTAATATGAGAATTTTTTTGTATTACCACTAGACAGAAATCAATCTTAATGATTTATTTATCCACCTCTCGTTATAGCAATTTAAAAAATTAACCTTGAAATTGTTTTGTTATTGTTCGTGTTTATTCTTCACGGTCATTATCAAAAAAAAACCAAAAAAAAAAAACGAAGAGATACGTATGAGTATGCTTCATATTTATCGTTACTATTTATTTACGTTAGCAATACTGAGTACTGACATTAACATATTTAACATTCGTGTACTACACAATATGCGGAATCACGGTCTTTAATTTGATTAATAGTCGCTTCCCTAGACACGCTATTATCCGTTCGGCGCACATCTTAACATGTCGCGGAAATCTCGATCGCTTCATTTAAATCTAGTTGAAGGTTAATTTGTTAAAAAAAATGGACTAAAGTATACAGAAACTAAAAGTTACTTTTCAATATATTCTGTAATGTTATAATTAATGGGTTATTTATTATTAAGGCTACCCACATATCTCGACTAGTGATTTTAGTTTGCCCATTTATCCGAAATAAAGGTTCAAGCTACAGTCAACGACTACCACTCCCGAAATTCACGAAATTCCCATATATTTAGTTTTCGGGAACAGTCAGTTGATGGATCGAACAAGCTCGGGTCGAGCGGGCTTGCTGGCAGATAGGCTGCCCTGTCTCATTATAAAAAAAAGGCCAGCCTGGCCAGTTCATGACATATTTCGATCTCCTCTATTCCGGCTCATTCGCACCTCTGCTTTGAATTTGAAATAAAGAGAACTAAATAAATATAGTTACGATGAAATCTATATAATCCGAATATTCTATATTTTTGGTTCAACTAAGATACGCTAAAGATAAGATTAATAGTAAAAAGCCATATCGGCTAACGTCTAGATAGTAATTGTGATTTCCAGTCAATGTTACTATATTGGTCCAATGTTTCGCCGTCCTTTAGCCAATATTGGCCTTTTTCGTAATTTCAGTCTTCAGTGCAGCTCCTACAATCTTTTCGGCTGCTGACGTCCCTTAAAATCTAAAAATGTGTTATTATTAGAGAGAAGAAAGGCGGGTGGAATTATTATTTTTTGCAGAGACTAGACAGACTCGTGTTTTGTCGACTCTCGGAGACGCCAGTAGACAACACGAACACACACGAGTCTATCTACTCGTTGCAAAAAAAGGAATAATTCCACCTGCCTTTGTCATCCCTAGTTATTATACTATAAATATTCCCCGTATGTTATATGTTGAATACACTTAGGTTAATTCCAACAACAAGGAAATGCAATGCAAACAATAAATACAACAAATTATTTGAAAGATAAGCATCTAGAAAGCTTTCGCTTACGTTGTACATTAAAGCCATAGCAGGTTTATACACGGACGGATGATGCAAATGTAATTGGCAATTGTAATGATATCAAATTTTCAATCACGTTCACGAAGGCGATATATTTGTCCAGAGAAATTTATAGAAGTGCTTTCGTCAGGGAGATTCCTACGTAGGTAAATTCATTTTCGAAAGTAAGTTTACTGCCGTTACAGTTGAGTAATCATGAGAAAAGTGTGAACTAATCGTACATATTCGGTTATCGCACGTCTAATTGCAAATTGTAACTTGCATTGAATCAAATGATATTATTAATAAGGCGTTTGGTAGGTGTGGTTATTATTAGCTCCTGATTTCATAATTATTACATGTCTGTTTAGGTCCTAGACAGATATGTAATAATTATCTACGATAATACGGTAATTGGTATCTCCACAAACAGGTCGATTTTGGTTAATTTATAGGGATATTTCCACACAATTTACTTGTGCCACACGGTGTTTAGCGAGATAATAAAGGGACTTTTAAAACAAGTAACTCGGTTGGCAAGCGTATAAATTTCGTTTTAGTTGTTTTACGGCAGCTTCGGAAATAACGTTAGCGAGAATCGTTACGAATAATTATGTATAAATTACGAAAGGGAAAAAGCGTTTGCTTCAAATGATTCCGTAATTACCGTGAAAATTAAAAGAGAAATAAAACGGTGTAGTTTTGATTTGTATACGCGATAAACTAATTAAGACAAATCGGTCTTTTGCTTGAGTAGCCAATTATACTACGAGGTAAGACCTATTACTCGAGATCTCATTAAGAACTAACTGTCGACAAATCGGATATTAAACCTTGTTATTTAATGTTCATTTATAACTACTTCCTCCGTAGAAATTCGCTTAAATTAAGATTAAAATATCCAAGATCTTAGATCTTGTCCACTTCCAAACGTAACACTTTTTTCTTTAATTTTCGAAAAGTAGGTAGGTAAAACAAGAAAAAGGTAAACTACTAACTTTATTTGGACGGAGAAATTCAACAAACAGCTTTTTGCTTGCAATTTTTTTGCACGATAAGAGCTTGAAGCTATACATTAGATAACCAGTTTGTGATATTATAAGAAAAATACACCATCACGTGAAAGTGAGATGTTTTAAATTCAATTATACCTTTATTGTCTACCGTTCAATATACTGTACATGCATATATTCATTATATGAAAGTGGACTACTAGATGTGATAATAGGTAATTATTTGCATGAGGATAACACATGGTATCTGTAACACTGATAGAAATCAGATACAAAGGAAACACACCCACTGTAATTTGTCTTTTAATCGTCGTCGAAAGTGAAATTAATTGGATTTTTTTTTTTTTTGGTTGCCTAATAAAAGAAAATGAATTTTTCTGATGAATGGTGAATATATTTTGTCGGTGTATAGGCGAGAGTTTATAGTATCATAAGAGAAAATATGATATCTCGCTTATTAGAAAGGGAACTATCTTTATAGAACAAAAAAATAATTTGTGTTGAGCTCGGTTGTTACCTGTAGCTGTATATAATAGACATGCTGTCGAATGGAAATTAAACATCGACATTATTGAAGAATCGACTCTTTCGAAAAAAACGAGTTCTAACTCATTAAAAGTATTTCATCGTATTTTAAGTAAGTTCCATCATAAAAACCTGTTAAGTAACAACTAAGCGTCCAACATGACCGAAGTTTTATATACGGTGCATCTGCAAATTTCTTTATAAAAAATTTCCCTTCATCTAGCAAGTTCTTGGCCACAACTAAAATTTGAAGTAACGTCTGGAGAGCGAAGAAGTCATTTAAAAAGACCTAATTAGCTCGAATCGCTTTATTATCAGGACAACCGTCCCGTTCAAAATGAACCGATTATCTCTCCTGCAAGTTTACCTTGCTATGTTAACATTCTGATTTATAATGTTGTCGAAAAAATAAGGACCAATAACTTTATTGTACATTACCCCATACCAAACATTAACTTTTTCGTACCGTTGGCTTTTAGTTCGAAAATATACATATTTTTTGACAAATACCTCTAATTTTGGCCACTAACCACTCCATAACATTTCACTAAATAATTTTTTTACACTAAAGACCAAATTTTACAAACATTGACTTATTGATGAGATTGAGAAATTATTGATATTAACTCAATCATCAGAGTAGAGTAGATAACTGTGATAATCACGTTGGCAAGAATGTATATAATTACAGAAACGACACATGGAAGAAGGAGATCCTTCTAAAGATGTTACGTTTCATTGTAAGATTTCCATGTATGTCCCTAAACAGAATAAGAACCATTTATCCGAGCGCTTCAGATTATCAAGACACTTAATTAACCCAAAATTATTATTTAATGATAAAACCGGTAAATTTATTCTTCAAATATTTGCCAGTATCTCCAATTCAAAGATAATCACGAAAGATTAAGGTTAAGCATTATCTCTTTTTCCCCACTACAGGAATCTTAAAGACAACGCAATAATCTCAATTACTAAATCATCGTCCCGTTCAAAGACGTAGGTGCGAATAGGCCGCGTACGATGCCATTCATTTAATTTTTACACCTGTTCGACTACCGTTAAAGACAAAGGAGGCGTCGTATAGTACGTACACATCGGCACACATACATACAACCGGCATAGGAATTATGAAATCTATGTCAACTCGCTGCAAGGTGAACGAAAGTAAACAAGAGCGAATCCACGGCGTATAACCGTTGTGTGGCGTATCTGTGTGCATGTGTATACGTGTGAGAAGCGTCCTTTTCCATAACGAACCCATTGGAGGAGAAGAAGAAGAGGCATGAGAAGGTGCCGTAAGTATTAGGAGAGCGGCGATCGTCATGTGACGGAGCAAATCACCTCTAAATTGCCTCCGCCTTACATCGTTTGGTATGTAAGTGCATATACAGCGTGGATATGTTCTTCGTTACTGCACTAGATGACCCGGTATTTTGATAGATTATCCGGATGCGAAACTTTTGAATTGATATTTTCATTCATTCTGAACATACTAATGTCGATCAAATATACGAGGGTAATCTGAAAAGTTTCCTTCTTAATGTGTTACACCTAGTGCTTTAACAATAATTTCATTCCAAGAAAAAATGTAATTTTTGGATGGTTTAAATTGAATTCCCGACTCTAAAGAGCAGGCGAGCTAGTCTAGGTATTCGTTTCTGATTATTATTATTCGGTTCTATGAGAAAATTTTTGTTTTTCGCGCCTGTCGTTTATAAAGTAGCGACGTACAATAGGTACCGTTCCCTAAACCATTCCCTTGAACAGCAGTTCTAGGTAGTTTGTAATAAACAGTACAAAAACTGCTCGAGATAGTTCCTCTGATAACGCTTTAGATTAGATCAATAATGCTGAGAGTGAAGTATTATCAAATGCTAACAAGATTGAAACCTTGGCACATAATAAATGTCACGTAAAACTTTTTCAGACCGCTACCGGGCATTAAAGCATCTGTTGAAAACATGTACATACGAAATTCAAAAGGAAATACATTCGCCGAACCTCTCTTAAATTAGCGTCGATCTAAGACATACTGTATAGCTCGCTATACATATACGCGCCGACTGAAACTGGATCATTGTCTTTGAACTAATAAATCCGTTATATGTAAACCATATACACGCTAAGATCGCTTGCAGAGCACGGATTACTACGATGCCGCTCTATTCTTACATAATCGACGTCCCTTCTCTTTGCCAACCAAGAACGAAATGCACCTATTATCCATTAGGCAGATGCAATGCTGCCTCCCGATCTAGCAAAACTGAAATATGTATTACACAAATAGTATATAGCGGTGGTGTATTGATCGCGTTTCTTTTCTTTTTTTTTTAACAAGAAAAAAGCAAAAAAAAAACGCATCGCATAATCGTTCGCGATTAAATCTTTGGCATTTTTCTTTGGCAATAAATCACGTATATCATTAATTAGTGAGTTATGAATCTTTGCAAATTGCTTAATGGAATGGTGAGTATTAGATCATTTAATTTAATTAATCGATTTTATTCTTATCGGTGGTAATTCTATTGATTTGTCAAATCTAATTTTGCATGACACATGAAGAAAATATGTTTGCGCGAGTAAATAAAGGTGTTCCCCACCAAGACAGATAAATTCCTCAGCTTCAATGTTAACTGTAATTACGTTTGCGCATACGGTGTAACCTCTGTTTAACGGTCAAATCTGCGAGAAGCCAAGATTTACTTATCGACTTAAATAAATGCAATTTACGTAATAATACTCTATTTTTGTAAACTCAACGCTGTATAACATATAATTGTAACTGTCTACTATGCAGTAAATAATTTACCAGTTAATAAATGCAGAATTGTTTGTTTCTTTTCTTGTAATGTACATCTCATTTCATACCTATCATGAATTTTATTCTTTGATCTTTCATTTAATTCTAACCTTGCAAGGAGTGCTAAGTGAGACTGTTAAACTCGAACCTTTTTTTGCTTGATTAATGGAACACTCGTAGAATGTGCTTCGGTCGGGTTTTAAATAAAATAATTAGATTATATTTGAGGACTTTGGGTTTACATGTAAATACGCATGCGCAATGTAATCAGACGCACGATAATTTAAGGCAACGTACGATTAAAATAATTTAGATTAAAAAAATTATAATTTTCAATTTTTAACGATTCTTTAAATTTCTAAAGTTAACGTAAATGTAAGATATGCGAAATCGGCATTGGGACTTCTATTTTAGCACCAACGGTGGTTGCTGGAGCATAAAATACGTAATAATATTGTAATTTGTTGTTCATCTACTTGTTTTGTCAGTAGAATATTATGCATAAAGTCGTATACAAATAGATCTAACTATATTTGAAGATCCGACAGTTCTTAGAAAAAATATCACTACAACTATTGACTATCTTCGAACATTTCAAGTTTTGCTAAAAGTTGTTCTTTATAAAAAAATGTTTTATGAGAATCGGAATACTGACTAAATCCGTGGGATCATTTTGTGTTTAGGCATGATATTTCGTATATTTTTACATTTAGTAGTACTAATATTAGTATCATTAGGCAGTGGCGAAAATGTCTTTAGTCGCTGCGATCTTGAGAGACCTATTGAAACAAAAAGCCTTTATATGTGTGAGACTAGGTGAAGGCTCTTAATAAACCTTAGCATTTCTCCAGGATCTTCATCCTTCAGTTCGGTAGATGTCAGAAATGGTTTACTGAAACGTTGTTGTCGAGTGCGACTGATGGCAACACATTTGCTTTGAATGTGTTCTGCGGTCTTACTGATATAGACGACAGGTTTGCCAAGTTTAGCCGAATAGGCGATATTTTACCATCAGTAATCTAAAGTCTCCTTTACTGAACGATAGCATTATTTTTGCTGTCTTAAATGAATGCTTTCGCTTGTTTTTCCGCTGGAACATTTTCCCAGTACTGGGTCTTTGAATTGTTAAATCTTGAATTATTATCTTTCAATTGTTACAACATATTGTAAATGATAATCTTACATCAACAAGCGAAGTAGTTCCTATTGTTTTCTATACTTCTTACAATCCTCCTCGACTCCGACGACCGGACTTTGATGTGTGTAAAAATAAAAGAAGAAGAAGAAAAAAAAATAGGTTAAAATATATGGCAAAACACAAAATAGATTACATAGAAACGAAAATAAACGTATTGATGTTAAGAAAATACAGAATCGGTGGTTTTTTAAGTAAAGTACAAAAGAAATTTCTTCATATTTACAAGGGACCATTCATAATAAAAAGGTATGTACCTTAGTTAAAAAATAACTACTTTTTATGCCATCCAAATACAAATATAGTACGAGGCACCTTTGCCGTTGTCGCACTTTTTCCGAGTCGTTGTTTGTAGACTGTTTTTTTAATCGTTACTTTTTCACATCAACATATTTCTGGTGCTACTTTAAATTTCTTCGCAGTACGTGCGTGTACGTATATCTAAATTCATTAATTTGTATTATTTTAATTTCAATATTCGTAAAATATCAACATTCTATTGAACATTCGCAAAATTCGAATTATTTTTAGTTAGTATTAATCTATTTGCTTAATAAAAAAAATAGAAATATTCTTTAAAGCTATTTTTCCAATTCGGTAGCTTTTAAGTTATTTATCGTTAGCGATAATCATAAAACTGAGTCTTTCACTGCATCTTAACTTTGCTTTAATTAGAAATTATATTCTATCTACAAAACCATTTCTTTTCAAATTACCCGTTTAATTGCACATTTTAAAGTTTCCTCGTCTAAGTAATATCTTTCTAACTGTTTCAAGCTCTATCATATCCAGTGTGAAACGATTAGCTGTCTATTATTACATATCAAATTTTTTTGTCCCAGATTGTATTCTGCAATCTTACATAAAATCAATATCCTGTCCTCGGTTTCCATATGTTCTCTAACGCAATATCTTCGATATTAGATCTGTAACATTGTTGTTCTATATTGCCTGCATTGGGATCATTTACAGGTACAGTTGGTATTAGAATTTGGTCCGTTTAGCAAGCAGATGTTGTATAATATCCAATTTCTATTTGATGGAGACGATAAAATAAGAATTAAGTCACAAGGAAGACAATACCACGTAGATATTACAGTAATAAGCTGCATGAAATGCGATCTAGGAAGTGCATATTTGGATAAATTTATTTTATTGGAATAGTACGGTGTATATTCCGTGTATGATTTAATAGAATAATGGATAAAGAATTTATCCTTACGTATATTGTTCATTTTAAAATAAAGTTTCGACGACAACACCTAGTTATCTTCAAATACACGTTAATATGAAGGTAGTCTAGAAAATTTCAAACCTCAACCTGAAGGTGGTTTTACTTGTTAAAAATATTTTGGTGATATAATTGGGCGTGCCTTGAAAGATACTTTTGGAAATCTCGGCCATGTTAAACTCTCAGCAGCAGCTTAACAGTCCTCTATGTCAGTCAGGTGTTTTTGTGAAATATTGACAAAAAATCATCCGGCTGTCACTAACTTCTCGCATTCGAAAAGCACTCGTTTACCCAAATAAAAGCCAGTACTTAGGAGGCTATTTAGGGACGATCTGCATCACCATTTGTCAGAGTGAAATACTGCACAACTGAATTTAAACACTGTGATGTCAACTTAGCTGACAATGAACATTCGGAACGATCAAAAATTGCTACCATTACCGAGAACGTCGGAAACGTTCACCAAATGGTGCTGGACGACCATCGAATTAACACCGTGCGCATCTTAAAAGAACGTGTTTGTCTTACATTAACTAAAGATTTGGCCATGAAAAAGCTAACCGTGCTTGTTCACTGGCTTGTTTGTAGTTAATTGTCTGAATAACAAACAGGTTCGATGGGTTAAGATTTCCAGCTGCAAAATTGTGTCAATGTTTCATTACCTCCGCTGCAAATTCCTGAAATTACAGCTGTCCCGTTTGTTCTTTGCTTTCGACTCTTTTGTTTCGAGGCATAAATGTCTCAAAACCTCCAACAAATCCTTCCGTCCAAGTGTGGACAAAACATAAATTAACCCCGCAGGGAAACCGCTAAGATCACATAATGCTTTACTACGTTAAAACTAACGTATTCCGTGTTCGGACACTGACGTGATTAAACGAAAATTCGACGTTCCACCCACAATCATATGCAGCTTCTTCAGGAGAAGGAAAGGTGGTAAATGGAAAGGTTAATTTTGCTATGATTAGTGTTACCTGTATTGTATATGCAACATGGTGCTAGAGCATTTTCATTCTATTTTATTCACCGTACTCGTGTTACCACTGAAAAATATCTACGATACGCCGCTGGATACAGACATACAAAACCTCCACAAAAAAAGTACCTAACGTCGATGTAACAATCTGATTAATCTAATTATACAAGCTTTGTAGTAGCTTCTTTTTGTATCGCCTGACAATGAGAAGTACCTGTTTAATAGATGATTACGTAAAAAAATGTAACAGCCTCTGGAGAGAACACCTGTTTCGTCTCGCAATTACTGTCACAGGCAATGATTATAATTAATTTGAGAAGTAGCAATACAACGTGATTCCTCGGTATACAAAGCGGTAGAAAAAGAATGCTGTGATGTTTCGTCTTTCTCTTTTTCGCGGTTGTCCATTTGCGTGTACAGAAGTAGCACTAAATCGTTCTGGAGACGCGATGGCGTAATTATATTCAATTAATATGAGGAATTAAGTAATAAAGATAATCTTTCTCGAAACTAATGTGTGTAATTATTATTTGTTATTCAATTTAAATATGTACGATGTTTATCGGACGCTTCAAGTTGTATATTGTTTAATGCATAAAAATACATTATTCTATCATCTTAGACTACATGTTTCGTAATACAAATGATTTTTATACATTACTTGCTCTACTTTTACTACGGGCCCCTATGCAAAAGGAAAGATTGAATCTACTTGGTTTAAATTATAATCATCTGTATTGTAATGTTTCGTAATAGCTTTTCATCCTTGAGCATCATCCATCACATCGATTACTGCCCAGAATAATTACTTCTAATCTGTTACCGCATAATTAAACAACTTAATAACAAGCCATTGTATGAAAGATGCTACCTTACGTGAAAGTAATGTACCTTATAAGGCCTTTATGATCGATTATTGCACATACTAGACGTATGTTCTTCATATCGGGTAATGGAACATAAATAAATATTAAGATTGATTCAGATTCAGGGTTGCCATAATAATAAAGTATTAGTTAGAAGAATTAACGAAGTATACAACATAGTTATTTTTTTAATTTTACAGGATGCGACGCAGGAATTTCCCAATAGAACTGGCACTATTGGCGAAATAAATTTTACCATTAAACTTTCATGATGTGTTACATATATATAATATACGTACAAAGCGCATTTTGGACTACTTCAACCAAAAGTAATACATACTCATATATATCAATGTAGATGGCTTTGCATAACAGGGAATTAAAATTTATAACTATGAAAAATTGCGAGATTCCCAGCACCTCCACCAGAATTACAACAAGCAATTGTAATTCTGGAATGGATATGTTGATACCAATAGCGAATTCGAATTTATCAATAGAGAGGACAAAAACGGGTGAAATGATACCTTCTTTACAGCGACTAGACACACTCGTGTGTATTCGTCTCATAAAAAAGGGTTCGTATCGCCTACTGGTTTCTCCGAGAGTCGACAAAACACCGAGTCTGTCTAGTCGTCGCGAAATAAGTATGATTTCACTCGCTTTGCTCTAAAATGAACTTTAGGCTAAAATGAATTTTAGGCAAAAATGAAATTAGGATGAATCCATGAAATTTATTTTATTTTTGTTTCGCAGCCATGATTGCTGATGTTTTACAAGGATTGATACAAAAACTTTCTCATTAGGCATTATTCTTTGATGTGTTAAAGATACCAATAAGAATTTATATCTTCCAGTAATTTTTTTGTTAGAACCAAAATATCTGGTATCTTGTTTTCGTCTGTTAAGCGCTACCAATTACAAAATCATCGCGTGTTTAGCTTAACGGAGATCGCCGGGATCAAGTTCGACGTTTGAACATTTAGCCCTTGTATGTTTTTTAAGTAACACCATAACATCGCAAATTTATGCATCAAATCACAGCTGATATCATGTAAGTTCTTACTCGTAAATCAATGATGTTGGACGAAGCTCCCAGTGCTTCTCACGCAAACGTGAATGTCAATCAGAATGAAAACGATTCCTCAATTTGGCACGTCCACTGAATAAAAAGTTTATTTTTCTAACAGCGCGTAGTCATACATCAAATAAACATAACAATTTGAACCTAAGTTCTGGCATTTTTTGTTTCCGGATTTTATATATTATGCAGCATCAGAAAAAGATGGCTTTCGACAAAATTAGCGAATATGTTTTTTTTTTTTTTTATTGGCAAGGTTACAGTTCAACAAGCTTTTCGTAATGTATTTTTTAAGTCTTCCAAATCTTCGAACTTCGAAAAATCGAATCTGGCGATCACGGGCCAATAAGTAGGTCCGTTGGGTCTTATCTACTGTTATCTATCTCTGTATATATCCATCTAGCGAGCAATGATTTTGGAGATTTAGATTAAGCTTTGAAAAGCGGTGGTTTCTGCTTTTCCCATCTCGCAACATTCTTTAAGTAATATCATAGACACTAACTTTTCCATCGAGCATTCACACAAGAAAGCAGCGCTTCTGATGCAACACGAATTATTTTTTTTTTCCGTTTGATTCTACCTTTATTTAAACTCCATATAAAGCAGGTAAGCGACCGTAACGGACGGTGATAAAGCATACCCGCTACACCTACAGTCTCTTTATGGTCTCGACACTTCCTACGGAATACCAGCGACTTCCATGTTTTCACTTCGATAGCATGAATCGGACGAGCTGAATCTGGTGAATGAAATCGTGGCGAAAAAAAAAAATGCGCGCGTTAGCTGTCCTATCCGTCTGTACAAGGCGAAGACTTCAGTGTCACTAGCAGGCGTCGTCTAACGAAACTTCCCCAAATTCGGAAGAAACGCGTTGAATCTCGTACGTTTCTACGATCATTAGGCGCGATTGAGCAAGAATGCGACGTTCCTTTATAATTGGCGGTCCATTTACGAACCGAATCTCGCCAACTTTCCGATGGGATAAGAAATTGTTATGTGAAAGATGAAAGTGACGAGAAATAATGTAGCGTTGGACGTGGATTCCGCAGATATGTTGGAATTTACAAGAGGATGTTAGTCGAGAAATAACTTCCTCGAAAAATCTTACAGAAAACGGTTATATCAGGGTAGTTAGAAAAGTTTGAAGCCTCAGAATGACGACGGTGATTATGGTAATGCAATTGCGATACTTTTGAAAATTTGCGTCTTACTAGACGCTTTAATTGCTATTCGGGACGGCTAAAAACTGCAATCATTGCCGATAGCATCGGAAAAGTTCATCGAACTGTGTTAGACAACGTTCGAAATAGTATTAGAGAGATAACAGGCAAAAGATAACAGATTTGGGCATCAAAAAGCTACCGTGTCCTGGGTTCCGCGCTTAATCACTTAGAGCCAAAAATGCATTCAAATTTTGGCATCATAGACAAAATTGAAAAAGGAAAAAAATAACAGGTATGAATAACTGACAAGCTGAACGCAAAAGTTGGGGAAACACGGTTAAGTTTGAACAAAATGAAAGGGTAAAAATCTGTTCCCCAAAGATGACGCGCCATCTTAAACTTCGGTGATCGCCGTGGCAAAAATTCAAGAGTTGAGGTACAAATTGTGATTAATGCATGATTCATCAACTAAACGATATTTTCCCGCTACGAGTAAAACTCCTGTAAAAGATGTTACTTTTGCAAAATTTGTTGAAGTATTTCAAAGAATTATTTTAAAATGGCGCAAACAACGATGTTTTAAGAAAGAACGACACGATATATAATAGAAAATGGTACTTGTCATGTCATTTCTAATTTACTACTTTACTGAACGAACTTCCATCTTTAAAAGTTCCCATTTTATATTCATATGACGTACATTCTTCATAGAAAATTGTACATACATCTCAACACAATCTAAATCCATTACTTTATAATTGCGAATGCCTTATGATTCGAACAAGCTCGCAACCAGAAAAAAGAAATAACTACATATTTCAGATCATCGTCATTATCTATTTCTCAGCGCAAAACATTTTAATGGCTTCCTTACGATTGTTTCCTTCGAAGTGTAAGTCGGTAACCTTGCTAGCCATGTTATTAAAATTCTTCCATCTGGAAAACGAACATGTTCCCGACAATTTAATGCTTGTTACCTCCAAGAATATTTTTCTTATGAATTGCCATGTTTACTTCGAAGTGCCATTGAATCTAGTTAGTAATATGGTGAATTCGGAAAATCCTACGTTTAATTTTGTAATATCAAATATGGACGAATTTAATGTACTCAGATTGTTAAATAAATCTGTAAAATTTCTTTCGTTTACCCACGTTTTTCCTGGTGATGCAATTTAAATAAGTGCTAGTGTATATTACGCATGTTAAACCTCGTCAAAATGCCGTTAACATCGTTGACACATTTCCGCTATAACAACAGAATTAAAAAAAAAAGCACAGATAGGTTCGTAAGATACTAACAATCGACAATGAACTAGTGAAAGAGCAACCAACCCATTCAACTTTTTTTATTGTAAGAAACGGAAATAGGTATTTAAGATACTACGTTGGAGTTTGATTGAAAATCGATAGATTACTTAATAGTTTTACTCTGTAAAAATTAAAACAAAAAATTAGTCATAGATGACCGTTTTTAGCAAACAAAAACTTTTTCTTTCATTACTATCAATGCTCCAAAAACTTGTACAAGTGTTGGCGTAACCAGTCTGAAGGTTGAGGTCAACTTATATGAATAATATAGTTAACCTTAAGACGATTTGTTTTTCTTTTTCGTGAACAAGTCGGTATATAAACAAAAAACGCTACGAGAGCAAAATAATTGCTCTCCTCTCAGCTAGATATTACCGTTGCTGCTAAAATTAATTGCATAAAAATCTTTATCACATTAACCAGTTAACCTTTCAAAGGTAGCTGAGCTTGCACCCAATACGTAGTTGTTGCAATCGTATGCATAAAGTCAGTGATAGACTGATATAGCTGGAAAGATTATTTATGAACATACAGATTGCTGAGTTTAAGCTTAGCTAAGAAGAATATTATGCTTCAAATAGAATAATCATATTGCTTATTAGAACCCAGCAAGCAGAAACCAGCACATATTGTATATCAAATATATACAGAAAAAAATATAGGCCTTTCCTCGTTTTACAAAATGTATGATTATACCAGAAACTACAAAGTAAAAAGAAAGTTACAAATATCTTCCGGACGGAGAAAATCTAGTTTCTAGCTATATATACTTAACTGTTTAAATACTTGAATATCTCTGGGAAGAATTGAAGTGATTAGCACAAGTAGAACTAATAAACCAACATCGAAGTTCATTGTCCAACGCGAGCCATTTGCAAAGGAGATGAAAGAAAGAGCGCCGAAAAAATTGGAAAGATAATGTATTGGAATACCCTGAAAATTTGAAGGTTAAGCACCGGATACAACAAGTCGCTGTTCCGATCTTTCGTTAAGAACGCATAATTTGGAGAGTGCACCTGAGTTAGTTTGATTTGTTATTTCTTGTTCAGTATTTGCTGCTTGCATATTCATTTTAGCTAATTTCCCCCATGTTATTACACAGATGCATCCCATCGTTCTAGAAATTATCCAGAATTTAATAAATTTCAAGGAAGATTCAATTCGCATTGGAATGCTAGTCTTTACAGGATCCAATCTAATGAAATCTCTGCCAAACAAAATGGTAAGAATGAACCGATTTCATGGGAAGAAGAAGTTCCTGCGGCCAAACGAAATAAAGGAAGATTGGGACAAATATTGGAAACAAATCTGGATCTTAAAACGTTCAATTAGAAGCAAATAACTTGGCACCTAAATTATGGTCTCTCCAGCTGTTATCGTTGCAATGGAAAATACTCACATTAAGTCAACATCTTCTTCTAACAGTGACAAAGAAGCTAGCTTAAACCACCTTACAATGACATACGATTTTTATACAGCTTCCATTAAAGATTTACACAAATTCCCAATTACTGAAAATATTCCGTTACCTTGCTACAAGAGAAATTCCTCAGTTCTGGATGCATCTATAGTCTATTGCATATTATAAATAGTGGCTAAGTTCAAAATTAACAATTTGCACAGGAGTAAGACTACTTAAATTTGTGTCCCAATTAAAACTCGCTACGGTAGCTATAAGACAATAACGACAATAAATTCTCGTTCGGCGGGTCTCGTTTTCGATGTCGTCAACTTTTCTCCGCGCTAGGTACCAGTTCTCAAGTTTGTTCCTACAAACGTAACAGCCCGAACCAGTTGTTCTGGTGCGTTAATTTATTCCAACGACTGTCATTTACATCGTAAGACAATTTGACATAATTACTACGTACGTACAAATTAATTATAAACCAAGAAAAAGAGTTGCAATCGTCCAACGCCCAATGTTGCTTCGGAAGGTTACGCTCGAGATGAAAGAAAAATATGACGAAAAGAATTTAAGACACGTGAAACATTTTTTTTTTAGAGTTAAATTCGACGTATGCGGTAACATGTTTCTGTTATCTGAAGGAAATCTACATGTTAATCTACAACTTACTCGCCTAACTTATTTCGATTTATTGCAGACGTAGTTTATAAAATAAAGATCAACGTAAATTTTATTGCAGATCGTTAACTCGCACTGCACGGTAGCTTTCCATAATAAATCGAGCATAATATCCAATTCTGTGTATAAATTGCGTCAATTCATCTTCGTAGGGTGCCATTAAACATCGAAGTAGACAACACGAAATGTTTCGTAAGATTAACATCACGAATTCGGATCGCAAATCTTAACGATCATTCGAATCAAGTCAAGCTAAAGCTAAAGGAATCTAGATTTTAAACATTGCTGTATTCTATATATGGCGTCGAAAATAAATCATGTGTGTCCTGTACTAGAATAGTAGAATCTTCTTGTAAATTTATAAATAAAGCTTGCAAATCTCGGATAGTAAGATTGTATTTTAAAAATTATAAATATTTCCTGTTTAAAGCTTCTATAATTCTATAACCATATCCGTTAGTTCCTTAAGTACGCCCCATAATTTTAATGACTTTCACCACAAAGAATTATGCTAAGAAGAAGCAATTATGTCAATTAAGGTAATTACGTCGATTTCGTCCAGAAAGAACATTAAAAGATGTTTTTATGTGTAAAATTCATTTAATTCTTCAACATAGTCTCCCTTAAAATGATTCACCTATTCCAACGTTTTTCTACCTTTGGTATCGCAAAAACCTGGTAAATCGCTTCATAGTTTGAGCCAAATATCTTTTCGCAGAGACATTTTTTTAATATTTGGAAATGGGAAATTATCGATGGAGGTTAGATCTGGCGAATATGTTAAGTACGAAAGCAACTCATATCTTAACTCATGGAATTTTGCCATGGTGACAACATAAGTGTGCACGCGTACATTGTGTTGAAGAAATAGAATTCTTTTCTACGTTAAATTGGGACGTTTTTCTTTCACAGCGTTGTTGAAGCGATCCAATAAGTTGGCAGAATATTCGCTATTAATCGTTTTGCTCTTTTCAAGGTAAAACGAGGTCTTACTCTTGCTACCCGATAGGTTTGGTCTTCTTTGGTCACGAGAAACCTGCAATTCATTATGAGTGAACGACTAAAATCATTGGGATTGGGCTTTGACATCGCAAAATCTGTTCGAAGTTGAAGTTTGAAGTCCCGCGTGCTTTACTCAGCTCAAAAAGCGAGTAGCTATAGTGCATCCTAAATACATCCAAATGGAAAGGTGGCGAGACCTTACAATCCACATTCTATATTTTATTATTATGTTTTATTTCGTATTTAGACAAACACAATACAGGAACATTTCTCTTTAATCTCTTCTCTTTTTTAGGTTGCTCTAACGGTGTTCTCAATATTCACTTAATTCATAAGATTTCTCGGTAGCTTACATTACTTTGCATATTATTATTACTAGCTACTTAGTATTTCATATTTTCAAACAACGAGTAATAAAGAACTGCCGGAAATTAAAAAAAAAATACGCAAAAAAAAGGACCATTACGTCAGCGGATGGATCACGAGATCCTATAATACGTCATTAAATTATGTTCTATTATGCATCGAGTTACGGTCCATTATATTATAACGCTAATTCTAATCGTGAACAATAGGAAATTAAGGATATAACAATAGCGTTACATCTTGCCTTTATTGCCTACGCTTCAGTGATTAATTTACGCATCTAACGCGAAAGAATACCATCCCCGTTTCCATTTTATGCGAGCATTTCATAACTTCATGACGAGTCATCCTTGGAATAAAGACGACACACTAACAATAGAAGATGTAAAATGCTTGTTGCCGATCGATCTCGATTTAACCTTTGACGAAATAGGAAAATACCGTTTCGAGGAGGATATCCTGATTGTTCGATATTTTATTCACCTGTATAAGATAAAAGATTCGATACTGTTTTATTTGGATTGGATATTTAAATTTAAATTGGCAACAGGTGGTTCGGGGACTCCCAGAGTATACAAACAGTATAAAGGTGGTTGGTCAAAAAAACATAATTTTAAACGCCGAAAAGATAAGTAACGAAAAATAATTATTCTCAAAACATTTTTTTTCACTCTGAAGGTGATATCCTTTTTATTATTTACTCTTGTTTCTAGACGGTGCTAACTAGAAGGGAAAGGTTAGACACCGCTGGTCTAACAATTCAAACATGGTTATCTAAAAAAAATAATTAGCAATATTGTGAAGTGCTAACAATAGGCACCAAGAAGGCTATCATTATACTCTAGGAATAATTTCTAATTGAATCATGCTAAAGAGATATTAGATAATATTTACCAATTACAAAGTGCAAGAAAATCATCGTTTAACGGGACGATAAAAATATAATTCTATCATTAGATACTCGCGGAGAAAACGCTTATTTAATATAATGTAACGATGATTAAACTTGCGATTTCCTGATTACGTGTAGAAAGCAACCCGATGATTGCAAGTGTAAACCCGTCATTTAAAAAGGTAGCTTAATAGCCACGTCAGTTCATTAAAAGTGGAATGATTGTACGAATGAACGCGTTTGTCAATATAACGGCGTAAAAAGTTGGTAACCCCCGAAGAGGAAGCCAATTACGATTGCACGCTATTACACCCAACGATGTTTCTATTATAACTTTTGCGGTTTTGCTACGTTTACATTACTTAAGCACACGAACTACATTCTCTTTTCCTTATTTTTAATTTCCAAAGATTAGATCCTTAAATCTGTCGTTATAAATCTTACTGCCAACGGTGCAGCCGTCGGGGTCTGTTCGGGGACCATGACTATTTACGATTGATTGTACATAGATACCACGATTAAATTTCATAGTTCGAGGCGGTTATTAATTTATTACTGCAATTTGTTAGTACACACGGCGATAATTTCTACTTTAAGAAATAAAACAACAAGTCCGCTTAAATATTGTTTCCGTTCATTTCACTTTATATCTGGATGATTATATCATTCACTTATTTAACGAGATAATAGCGGAACATGTTTCATATCTTCTTAATGAATAAATCCCGTGAAATTCCCCATTCTTCGATTCCAATCTAAAGAAATTGAGAATGCGAGACGATGTTAGTTTTCGTCTTCTCGAAGGGTCGCTTTCTACGATTTCCTCCAATTTTTCATTAATTGTATCCGGCCTGCCAATTTCTTTCAACGGCATCTAACAATAACTCTTCCAACCAGACTCCCAACATCTTCAAGGTGCGCTGGCATTTGAGATGATACGCGTAAGCCGTTCGAACCTTGCTTCTCCTCCTAAAGATAATCCTCTTACATTCCGTGGAAGTCACTCTGTATTCCTCTTTGCAGGCGAAGCATTGAAAACACCTCGAGCTTACTCTCTTTTTACAACATGTAAAAGCATCTCGGATACGAATTACCTTTCGTAATCCGTCTGACATTAAATACCTACCAAGGTTCTTTATATTGGAATATCTATGGTCGATATTATCGCGCTGGGTAGGACACCCGATCTTCTTAAGCTACCGAATTAATCTCGGCGACATTTGCTAGCTGTCGAGAGATTATGCGCATTGTTTCTTTAATGCTGTTCGTTGGGAATTTGGATTGGAATTTAGGTTTGATTAATCACGGCAATTAAGTTTTGTGGTTTGCAGTTTAATGTATTTTGTATGTAAATCGAAGCAATTTAGTATTCTAAGCGAGATAATGATGTTAAGCTTGGCGCGAAACTTAACTACGTACTTTGCAGCTCCGTTTTTGTAATTTCTTAACGCCAAGAGAAGTTGTATAAATGGTACTTCGTTGCTAAAAACAAAATACGAAACAAATAGTCCTTTTAAGAGGGATATATCGAGAATGTTTCGTATCCTTATCTATGATCTGAATCACTTATTGCTTAATTATAGATACATACATGACATTAAATTGGCATTCGCCTGCCTTGCCACCCAATATCGGTGTATGGTGTGTAAAATATTCCTTAGCTTTGAAATAGAGAATATGGATATTAATGTTAGGTTTAGTCGTTTTTTTTTTTTTCTTTCAGAAATATCAACTCCATCTTTATCTATCTAAGCTTGCTACGTGTGCATACATCGATCTCTCTCAAATGATCCCAGATGATAAGAGTTGGGTTTTGAAATAATCTTCTCACAAGAACAAAATTTATTTAGATCTAATATATTTGCTGTTAAAAAATTTGTATTCAATCAAATTCTGCTGTTGATATGAAATACAAGGCGATTCCATTTAAATTAAGCAAGCTAGTGACGTTTGAAGCCAACAATTAGCAGGAGAGCCACCGTCGTTTCTTCGCAGAAGATACTTGGTCGTATATAAGTGTGTTATTGATCAAAATGGATGTTATAAACTTTGTAGAAAACGGATCAATTCGGTATCATTAGAAGACCTACCGGAAAAGAAAGGCATCGGCTTTTTTGGCATCGGCGTTACGATTTACTACCAAACTTGTATTCGCACTCAGCGCCAACCATCTCTTTTCATTCGTATTTTTTTTCATAGATCGTATGATATATTCATCCCCTTCGTGCTAAGAAAGATCAACCTTAAGTAAGTATTCCGGAACCAGTAGTGTACTTTGAAAATTTGAAAAATTAGGCTGCTTTTCTTATGAAATCGTCGTAACGGTCATTCGTTATTGGACACTGTTGTACATTGTTGCCACATTAATTTTGATTTATTTCATTAATGTATTTTTACCTTTTCTACGTGATATGATACATACCTAATGTTTCTTATATACTAACGATGCTGATTGTTATCTTACTTGTTTAAAAAAACAATTTAATCAGCGCATTTTCGACTTGGATTTACGGTGGACGTGTGTGCAATCCATCTTACGCTTTTCTCTTTTGTTTCAGAGTATTGTCATATTAATTCTCGTTGCGTTCGAAGTGGGACGGTGTTTTTGCACAACGTTTAACGAGGTAAGTCTAATTGCTAACGCGTGGCTGCACAATACGTACGTATGTGCGTTGCAATTGGCTCCGTTTGTTGTAACACGGACAGAATCACGCTTCTATTACCAATTTTCCGCGAGCGTTTTTCTTGGATGCATCGTAGTACAATAGCGCAGCACGCTAGAGCGATTTTAATTTAAATTCCGTCTTAGGCGCAGCCAATTATAAGAGGGATAATAGCTAGCCTAAGCGTTTAGAGAAATTGTTTATTTTGCCAATCACTGGATAGTTATGCGTAAACTTGTGTAAAGAATGCGGTATGAAAATCTTGTTGGTGGATTAAAATGAGTTACCTAAGAGTGTCATAAATTTTCTGTTGCTTGCATTTATCTTCCTATTTCTTCTGTTTAATTCCTCTTGCAACATTTTTAAAGTTTCTCCCGGTTGAGTCTCATTCTCCGGATATATCACCAGGAAATGAGCAAAAAGCGCATTCTATTAGTTTAAACGGTCTTAACTTCCTTTAACCTACATTGGTTTTATGTACGTTCTTTTAAGACATTATCCAATGGTTTGTGATCAGTCTGTATGGTAACTTTTTTCGCGTAAATATACTGGTGAAATCGCTTACATGCAAATATAATACCTAACATTTCTTTTTCAATCTGCCCATAGCCCATAGACAATAATCGAGAAGCATATACTATTAAGCCTGACTTTGGTAACAAAGCAGCTCCAATGGCATATTGTGAAGCATCAACTGTTATTATGATCGCTTGATCAGGCTTTTGAAATTGTAAAACAGATGTTAAAACTAAAATGTCTTTTAATTTATTAAATGAATTCATTTATACATGATCTCGTGAAAAAATAACATTTTTCTTTAACAATTCCCTTGGCGGTGTTAAAGTTGCTAAATTTGGTATGATTTTATGTAAGTAATTGTCAATTCCCAAAACACCTTGTAATTCTTTTAGTTATGTTGGTATAGGATAATTACGAATAACATCAATATAATTTTCTGGTTTGATCCCTTTAACAGATATAATGTGTCCCAAATATTTAATTCCGTTTACTAGTATTATGTTTCTCGACCATTCTAGCTCAGGAAATGATATCGTTTACGTAAATTTCACAACCAGGAATGTCTTTAAAGCATTCTTTCATTTTTCGTTGGAATACCTCAGAAGCACAAGCTAATCCATATGGTAACCTCAGAAATCGATACTTTCCAAATAGAGTATTAAAGGTACATAGTTTTAAGCTATACTTGTCTAATTTAATATTCCGAAAACCATTAGATGCATCTAATATAGAAAGATATTTAGCATTTTTCAGTTTACAAGTAATATCTTTAAATGTCCAAATTCGATAATAATCTCTTTTAATTATTTTATTTAAATGGAAAGGATCGATAGAAATTCTAAAATCACCACGAGGTTAAATTAACAATTACCAGCGAATTAACCTATTCTGTAGGTTCATTTTCTTTTATGATAATATTCTGATTACATAACCTATACATCTTACCTTTTAATTTATTTGATACTTGAGGGAAATTTTCTTGCTAAATGTATTACGTTTTATTATTCACCAGGAAGACAACCGATACCTTTAAATACATCAATATATTCTTCAATCAAGTTACATTGTTCTATTGTTCCTACCGTTTGAGCTACGTTCAATTGTTGAACATCCTGAAAACCCAAAATGCACGGACCACAATTCTCTACTATATAAAAATTAATAATAAAATCATTATTATTATAGGTACATGGCATACAGACAGATCTCCGATACTTTTAAATAATTACCTGAATATGTTGTTGCAACCTTTGATTTATTTAAGTTACGAGTACTAACACTTTTCTTAAGGATATTATACGGAATAATATTTGCCTGCGCCCCTGTATCTATTTTAAAATTTATAATGTTACCTTGTACATTAATATTAATTGACCATCCTTTGTCAACAGGTATTACCACTTAAAGTTCCTATAAATAATTCTTCTACATGTTCTTAAGTTTTAACATTTTCTCAATATTTCTACGTATTCGGGTAAAGTGATTAAACATTCCATAACGTTTTTCGTATGCTTGTTGGCTAGCTTTTTATGGGTCTAAATCCTTTGTTCTTAATAATTAAACTTTGCATGCAGCAATTTCTCCCGTATTAGACTATCGGTTAATTCCCAGTATCCGGATGCGGCACTTAACTGACGAATTCGGTCACATATTCATCCATTGTTTCGTTTGGTTTTCTTTATCTCTTGTTAGGATAATATGGCGTCCGTAAGTTTAATGTAAGTGCAAAGTAATACGAAAATTTCTGTTTTTGATCTTGCTATATTTTTCTTTTTCTTCATCAAAATTATATATTTTTAATGCTTTATCACTAGAGAGGACAAAAGCGAGTGAAATCATCTGTTTTGCAGCGACTAGACAGAGTCGTGTTTTGTCGACTCTCGGGGAAACCAGTAGGTAACACGAACCCTTTCTTATGAGGCGAATAGTCACCAGTCTGTCTAGTCGCTGCAAAACAATTATGATTTCACTCGCTTTTGGCTTCTCCACTTATCGCCAATTGTATTTAAAAGTAATTTCCATGCTTCCACGTGGTTGCTTGAAAAATGCATTTCATTCGGAATTTTTACTTTCACTACCTCTTCCTTTTGCTGCCATTACTTCGTCTTCTTGTTTCTTCGTAGTTTTACCCTAATTTGTTTAAAAAATATGCGTTTAGAAGTAGAGAGCACATTTTTCTGCCTATTTAGTTTCTCTTTAATCTCTTGATGCTACCGGTTAGTTTGTCTTTTGCTTTTATTTATCAATATTCTTTAGTATAAAATTTGTAAATCGTTGCCATGGCGCCTACTTTTTTCCAATTTCACGTTCTGCTGTGTCCCGATTTTGAACTTAGAAGAAGCCAGATCTATACAATATATTTTCATAAAAGAAATAAATCATTACAATAGAGCGTAATAAAACATTCATTTGGCTAAATTGACCCAACCATTTACGCCGTATTACATAACAATCTACTCCTTTTCCTAGATAATTACCGAATGTCTACCGACTATTTCTCGATTACATTTGAACCTAACAAACAATTGAAGCGATATTTTAAGGCTCTATCGACTCTAAACGACCCAACGAGAGCATTGTAAATCAATCCAACGTATCGCCGAATTGAGATTGTTATACCTTAACTGCCTTCGATAAATATTGGAGATTGGAAATTGAAGGAGCTCTGTTGGGTAAAAAGAAAGAGAAAAGAAGTCCGGCAGGCTGCAACCAAATCTGGTATGCGAGTCGCTAATTGGCTGTCGAAAATCCAGCGACTGATTTATTGGCTTTTTTTTGTTTTAATTAAATTAAATAACGAGAAAAAGAGACTTGCCTTTTTCTGACGTTGAAGTTATGTAATCGTTATTAAATTAATTTGATTAGCAAGTTCCGAAATTATGGGTGGTATATGTATATGCTGATTGCTTTTTTGGGTGATTTTTGTCTAATACCAAGAGTTAGCGTTAAGGTAAATGCATAATGTAAGTTTTTGTAATGTATTCGGTAAAACACATTTGGGTTATGATGTATCTCTTCCGTTAAGTTTAACGTGTAGTAATAGTCCTTTTTTACAATTTCCCCAATATTCACAATATATGGGAAGAGCCGATAAAAGATGGTCGTCTAACTCTAAGAGCTCTACCGTTTGTAAGTTAGATGCGACAAATCATGTTTATTTAACTATTTTAATAACAAACGTATCGTTTTTTTATCACTAATTCCAACTAAATATAACAATAAAGATTTCCGTCAAGAAGCTAAATTGAAGTAAAGCATACACTTTATTGGAGTTACGTTTAAATTGCAACAAATGCATTTCCTAGTTTCAAGTAAATCACGTAACCATTTCTCTCTAAGCGCATAACAAACGATGCCTACCTGGACAGGCACTCAATTTAACAAATAATGGCAACCAAAAGGCGTTACATAACCGAAATAATTGAATAAATACAAAATCTACATCAGCACGACAACCGTACCGAATAGCATGTCACACTTTCAATCACATCGCCCGATTCCGATTCATTCAACCTTATTTCGTATCTGTGTTGCTACCAAAAAAGAAGAAAGAGGGAAAAAATGGGCGACTGCAAATCAAACAATTTTGCGCAACGTTTCGTAATAATTGTTTGTTTCACATATCAACTTGTTTACAGTTCTCTAAGAACATAATGCACACATTCTAACTACTTATATGCAAATAAACGTTGCAATAAGGCAATATCATATTGGGCAATACTTTATATGTGCGCATGAAAGCTATTTTTATCGGTTTAAAAGCTCTTACCTAACCTCTACGCGTAGAGGGGTATTATCTAATCTCGAGTTGAATGGGTTCGTAATATTGCGTTTTATATAAAGGATCTACAAATTTGTCTTTATTAAGTTGGCAGTACGCGATGCTAATTAGACTTAAGTAAGACATACAAAGACGTATGTATATGTACGTAAGGTAGAAATGTTGCGGTTTTCTCTAACTGCGCAAACTGTAAACGTGCGTAATTATGAAATACATAGAATACAATTCTACATAAATAGAAGTCGCACGGATTTAGCTAATAAACGGGATCTCATGGATAGGAGTTAAAGCGCCGTTTACGTTGTTAACTGGAAACGACATCATGTGGAAATACTTCCTAAAATGTATGTTAGGCGTTGTCTTTTTTTATAATCTGGCTATTTGTTTTAAAGGACGTATCCATAAAAAGGTATTTAATGCCTCTCCGATAAAAAAATAAAAAAGAAAACATGAAAATAAATATTACTGTGTTAGGACAAATAGTAAAGCGTGTCGCGTAAAACCCGTTAAGTAATGTATCATACATTAACATATAAAAAAAGTATGTTTACAATAGAGAATCCAGAAACACCCCGAAGCATTTACCGAAGACATCCACGGTAAAACTCTCAAAAACAAGCTGGGAAAGGTCTCGCTTTGAACACTTGCAGGTGGTTTTATTATTAAACTTTTTCATTTTTGAACAGAAACGTTGTAGTTATTTTACATTTCGCTCACATCTGATATCTGATCATTCTCATCTGGAGTATTGCCAATATAAAACTTTGCAAATGTTTGCCATTATACGAAAATAGCAATTGTTAAATTTTATGAGGTCATATATATATATATATATATATATAGATCTTTAATAGATTTTTTTATAACTAAAAGGCTTGGTTATATAACGTTTTAGTCAACGTTGCGTTTAAAAAACAAATCATGGGATTCACACACTAACCATTCTGTTGGCAATGCTTTCATAATAGTATAATACTTAGGAAAAGAAGATGAATAGGATGGCTTTCTTAACGAAATAGAATTGAACAAACACGAAATTGAACGAAAGCCACGACTTAAGATCGAAATTGATTTAATATGAAATCAACCTGGAAAATAACGCCAGTATTCATCGTTGCAAATGAAATGCTTGTCAAATTCTCATCAATCACGAACACCGTACATTAACTTGGCCGGTACTATCTTAAACAGGAGAGAATATTTATTTAATTAATCTATTCACAAAAGAAGCCAAAAATATCGTTACGAAGCAACATACAATAAACTATTAAAGAAAAAAAAATTGTCGCAAATAATGTGTGACCTTTTGGCGAAACTAAACAAATTATAAAAAAGGCTTATAAAAACATCAAAGCGCACTCAAATATTAAGAAATATTAAAATTAAATAAATGTTTCACTCTGTCTGAATATTGAGTAATGTGGTAAAGGCTTGTACGATTTATAAATATGATTTAGAAATTACGTTATACTAGTTGTGTGTTGTTTACTTTCACTTTTACCGGATTCTAACCGGATTTTAACGAATAGTACGGTTAAGGGTGAGAATAGAACATTTAATTTTTTTTGTGTTTAATCAATGTTATTTACGACAATATTTTCTTTTAAAAATTGTTTATAGGCTGTTTGGTTTTACCGTTAGGATGTAGGATTCTACCGTCAGGTCACGGGGGATAATATCGTTAAGGATGAGAATAGAACTTTGATTTTTTTGTGTTCTATCGACATTATTTGCAATAACATTTTCCTCTGAAATTCTTTTCTAAGTTATTTAGTTTCACCGTTAGGATATCGGATTCTACCGTTAGGTAGCGGGAGATAATGGATAATATCGTTAAAGATGAGAATAGAGCTTTGATTTTTTTTTGTGTTCTTCCGATGTTATTTGGGACAACTTTTTCCTTTGACATTTTTTTATAGGCCGTTTAGTTTCACCGTTAGGATGTTGGATTCTACCTTTAGGTTGACACAACTTTTTCCTTGAATAGTCTGTATGTTGTATGTTGCTTCGTAAGTATATTTTCGTCTCTTTTGTGGATAGGTTAATTAAATAAATATTCTCTACTGTTTAAGGTTCTGAGTTAAAAATATTTGTTTGCAAGGATGAATACAAGTTGAGTATTTGTGTTACTTTTCAAATTGATTTCAAATTAAATCAATTTCGCGCTTAAATCGAGACGTCCGATACGCTTTCGTTCGATTTCGTGTTTGTCCGATTCTATCTATTCAACGTATAACCGAAAGCCCTATTCTGATATTAGTCCCTACGTTAAATTAACATTATTTCTTTTTAAATTTAAGGTTATGTATTCATTCCGTTACGGTGTCGAAGCTCCACATCTAGGACTACTGACGCATCACTACGAAGAAAGAAAAGGCGATTTAGTACGCGGCAGCTACAGCTTGTTGGAAAAGGATGGTAGAATTCGAATAGTCGAGTACAAAGTGGACGGGAAGAGAGGATTCCGTGCGTTTGTTACATATCGCAAACCGCCAGGTACATAATTTGACTCATCAAAACTTAATTAAAAAAATACGTAATTAACAATAAAGTAACTGACTTGAATGAAACTTTCGCGGAATTCGCTAGCCTATTAAAATATTTTAGACGGTAATATGCATAAAGAATTTAATAAAATAAACAGTTGTATTCGGTGTTGTGAGCATATGTAGTTACGCAAAAAAGTACAATAAAAGGAAGTGGAATGGAATAAATGGGAATTATTAGTATTCTAGCAAGCTCGAGTACGTCTTCAAGTGTTGAAGAAATGTACTTTCATATTTTATATTTTATGTTTTAAAGAGTATTCAGGAAGTTGTTCTGTCGTGGCGAGATGGCGCTGTTCAAAGGGAGAACTCGTAATTGATAAATTGCTAATTTTTCGAAAGTCTTATTTAACTACCACCACGTCGGTACCGTCCTGTTTTCAGGCAATGAAATTCCTCAAGAGTTAGGTAGTAGATTTTAGAAGTTTTGCAGTTTCTGCTCAACCAGAGGAGGCCTTCACTTATTTGTGTGGTCGATAGACTTCCGATAGAGCAGATGACGACACTGTAAATATAGAAGGTAGGGTTGGCGTTGATTGATCCGTCACGACTCAACTGGTATCAAGGGATTCCAATAGAACTTCATGGAATTCCTTAATGTTTAGATCGTCGTCAACTTTTTTAATTAAAATTTGATAGGCCTTACTCCTCTTGTGGAAATCCCGTAATTTTTTCCATTTCTGTTGAGACAACTGGAGCCTGCCCACATGACAATTTAGCTTCCTGTAGAGTTGCTAAAACGTTTAATACGGACCTTGCAGCGGTATAATTATTTGCAATTAATGCTATATTGGACCTCATTTTGTTTAATCGCCAGAAAGTCACTGATCGTTACCTTCGATTTTGTATTCTTTAATGCAACCACAATAGCATCGATTGTTTTTTTTTTTTTATCAAATATTCTTATAATTCCCGCTCCGCTCCTCGACGTCATTTTAATATAACAATAATATCAAAACGATCGGCAAACTACAACAACAAAACAATCGATAATAACAATGCAATACAATACGCGAAGCAAGCAAACGCAAAAATCAAATTCGTGCTATCCTTCTCATGTCGATCATCAAATTTTGTTGAAAATACAGAATATTCTTCACATATATTTTTTTGCAAAAATTTTTATAATAAATTTCAGAATAAATGTACTGTTCAAGGTAAAAGATTTTTAAAAGAATATATCTAAATATTTTCAGAATACTTCGTGTTGCTCCATCTTTTGATTTTCTCATTTTTGTCTTGATCTACCAATTTTCAACATAAAACTCCTGATTTTTACCGAAATGTCTGATTTATTGTCAATCAATAGCAAATATTAAATATTTATCTGCCATTGTTCAATGAAATCAGATGTGCAGAGATGTTCAGAGTGCATGTTTTACATAGATGATGGTGACAACTGAGTATTGGCGTGTTGCTAAAAGAATTTTTGGTAAAGCCTAATGTTTAACTTTTTGATTGACATTTATTGAAAGAAAAAGAATAATTTTCTCAATAAAAAATTTTCCAAAAAACAAAACGAAACTTAAAGTTAAAAAGTGATACTACAAAAGTGTTGATTTGATAATTTGTCGTAATTATAAGGTAATTAATATGCCTTGATTAACCTTAAACGAGTGAGGTTTTCTCTATTCTTTTTATATTTGTTTTAACAAATTTCAATGGCGCTAGGCAACGAATGTGATCAACCACAAAACTGGACATCGAAAGCATAAGAGGCTATCTAAATATAATAGTTTATTAGTTTGTTTTTGTGCCAAACATGTGACTCGGAATAACCTTCACTTTTGTAGTTGATGAGATCCATTCTCCAGCGTCATTGTCACTGTGAGGTTTGTCATCATACCAGTTACGAGTTGATTTATTATTTTAACAAGGTTTAATGGAATAACATGGTATAGGTATATTCATAGGTACTATATAGGTCTACATTACAAATAATTACACAAATTTAATTATGTAAACAATTATATAAACAATTTAAATTTGGCAATAAATGGAAGATTTTATTGTCAGGACATGAAATAGGAATTCAATAAAGATGTTACTTTTTTATGGAAAAAAATGTATAAATATGCCAAACATTTCTACCAATATCGTTGTATTAAATGAAACATTTCATGGTTACTTGAAATTTTTTGAATTAGCCGCAACTGATTAGTTCGATTAAAACAAGATTAAAAACATTGTTTTTTAAATATCGGAATGACAGTTAACTCCTATTAACTTGACTAAGAGTATAAATAATGAGCTCACGTTAGAAATTAATAGAAAGCGACTTCTACATCTCTATTACTGTTCGTACATATATTATTATTTGCAGTACTATCCAGGATATAATTAAAATCCATCAAAGTAATAATCATGTACCGAGGAAGCTACACTTTTCTCGATTCTAATGATGTCTAACATACTGTTGTTGTTTGTTAGAACGTCTTAATCGACAAATAGACAAAGACTGATTACGTCCAGCTTTAAATATGCGTTAATTAGAAAAGTTATCTTACATGAATTGCGATGTTGACGTGAAATTTATTAGAATTTATTTATTATTTTGATGTAAAATATTTTGTACATTTCACCTTCTTTTCGGGGTCTTCAATGAAATAAGCTTGCGGAAATTGCAGATGAAGTAAGCTAAGTTGTACACATATATGTCTAATTCCTTTTTAACTTCCGCTAAAACTAGTCCAAATAATTAAAAAAAAAATGCAAAGGCGCTTTCATTCATATACAAATACATAAGAATTTCCCTGTAGGCGTACTATTTGAAAAAAAAAAGAATACATAGGTACGGTATAATGTCATGAGAAAATAACCTCTCGCATATAAGCAACAACCCGTTTAGCGTTTGTTTATTTTTACGGAACTGTACGTATTAATCAACCGGTCTATGGTTTAATTATAGTTAACTATAATTTTTTTCTGTGTTAGTAGTTCAGGACTTCTAATTAGGCTCTAGATTCTAGCTTCCTCATTGCTAGCGCCCGGTAATTATCTCAAAACAGCATGTGAGATATGAATGTTGCGTTTGAAGAAATCAAAGAGGATGTTCGTAATATCGGGGATTGTTAGGAAATTTTTACCAATCGAAGCACATTAACATAGTTCAACATACTAAAATAATTTCAATGTTCGCGTTTGCTTCCATTGCATAAGGTGGACCTTTACTTTAGTGCTATTTATTTATTTTGTATTTGGACAAGTATTTACCGTTGTGTTAGTGTATAACAGCTTTATTTATAGAAATACAAAGCCATGGTATGCAAGCGAAACAGAACTAGCAAACCCCTTTTTTAGCTAATGTTGATATTTTGAACATAAAGAATATAATACCTGGTAAGGCAAAAATAATGCCTAAAAATGTTGAATTAACGAACTACTTTTTTTTGGTTACTTAATAGAACTGATACAAACAAACAATTTTTGTTTAAAATTTTTTTCTATCTCTTAGAGTTAGCTAGTAGTGCACATAGGTTCAAAAAGTTATTTCATCTACTCACAGTATTTTTACCGCAGAAACAAAGATGCGCAGTACGTACCCATCTGTGTATGTTCCCAAAATTTCATGATCTTTTGAATTTCCGGGTTGGGGATCGTCCCTTGTGAGTAATATCTTGAAATCCACAATTCTGCCTTCAGCTTTTGAGATAATCAATTAATACCATCCTCTCGAAAACACCATTTACATACATATAATTTAATGTAATATGCAAGATATGCATGTTATTCAAGAATCATAACCTACTTTATCAGTAAAAACAAGCATATAAAGTCCAAAATAACCGAAACCTTGCGACATTTGAACGGATCTCGTTTATATATTTAAACTTGTCCGAATAACCTTTGCTGAAATACCTACATAAATGTACCGAATAACGTATGTATATACGCTTCTGTGCACATCTGTTGTCGTGTCATAATATTTATTTATTTGTTCGATCCTTTACGTAACGATTGTCGTAATATTTTCAGGGCAACCGCCAAGGGGACACCTCAGTTTTCCACACTATTACAAGCATCCGCTACATCTGGCCCAACCAGTCGGCTTCATAACTTCAGACATCTTACGCGGACGAAAGACCTACCCGAACTTACCGGTTTAGGTTGTTACGAGCACGGCAAGCCTTGATCCCAAAAAATGGGACCGGTCTCGACGAGAATTTACCATACCAATAATAATGATAATAATAAAATGTCGATTAAGAAGTAATAAAAATGCAAATAAAATGACAATTGTGTTAAATACGCTAGAGAGAAAGTAAAATTGGCGATTAAATTAAATTAAGAAAGGTTACTATATACACTATGTCCAAAGTGATTTATTCACTATTTAATTTGATTTCATTAATACATTTAAGGTAAACAGTAAGTCAAAACCGTATTGCATTGTAAGTAATATGACGAAATTGACTCAATCAAAAAAAATAAAAATTTGAAAAACATTAAGGTGTCTCTAGTTTAAATATTTGCCAGATTATTTATACATATTATATATATTTCATATGTATGTATCTTCTTTTTTTATTTTTGTATTGTAAATATAAATAATAAATTTATTTTTCTATTCCTATTATTTTTATTGTATTCTGTAAGTTTATTGTATCTGGAAAGTGAACGGAAATTATTTTTTTTTTGCGAAATATAAGGTTTATAATTAAGAAGAAAAAACTAGAAATGGCCTCTTACATCTTTGCAAAACTAAAAAAAGGAACATTTCACAAGAATGTTTAATGTTGAGATTGAAGAACTCTTAATGTATGTTGAAATGAATCGCGCATCTATAATAAGGATTGGGCTTCTACAATGTCGTCCAGTGAAATGGCGCGCTGGCCAAATCCCGCGAACAAGTTTTCATACTATTATATGCATCTTTTTTTTTGCAAATTGATGCTCGTTACGTTTATAAAATAGTAGGACATCAAACGGATTCAACGATCATAGGAGCATGATTTTTAACTGTTACGGGTATAGGTCGGCTTCAAGTAAGTGGGGTCCCAACCATGGTTATAACACTTTTTTTGGATAAACAAAGTATCTACCAACACAGTTCACCGATTTCCAGAAAATAAATGCTAGACTCCACAAAATACCAATAAAACTGACGGAAGGGTTAGATACCGATAGCGCAGAGCATATTTCTTAGTCTACAATAAGCGCAGTGTAACTTTTCCAATTACACTGACCAACAAAGTTTTTACCCGAAGTTAGTAACTGATGAAATTGAATAGCATATATAAAGTAAAAATGATTCGAAAAGCGGCAACATTGGCTTAGCTCTGGTTATAGAGAAAATGCCTTTATAGTATGGCCGGTAATCTGCTCTATTGCAATAATGTTTATAAACCTTCTGAAGCTTTTGGAATACATCATGATCCTAGTTTTTGGAGATTATTCATAGACTCATCAAAGACCAGCCCAAAAGCAGTTTTGTTGCATAATGGAAACCATTATCTTTCTATTCCGCTAAGTCATGCTGTTTCTATGAAAGAAACTTATTTGTGCAGATTTTAAAGTAATTGCAATAATTTGGGGTATGCAATCTCGTTACACTAAATACTGTTGCCTTTTATGTCTTTGGGACAGTGGTGACAGGGAAAAAACATTACCATAAGCAAGAGTGGCCACTACGAGAAAGGATCATAATACCATCTGTTCACGTGAAACTTGGGCTCATGAAAAACTTTGTTAAGGCACTGGATCTCGGAGGTGAAGGTTTTGAATACCTTTGTGAAAAGTTTCCAAAATTAACACAAGGGAAACTGAAAGAAGGTATTTTTGTTGGGCCTCAGATACGAGAAATAGTAAATGATGAAATCTTTGAAACCAAATTAACAGCGCAGGGAAAAAGCAGCTTGGCTCTTCATGGTACAAGTTTACACGAATTTATTGGGAAACAAAAAAGCTGACAACTATAAAATTTCAGTAACGGATATGTTACAAGCATTTCATGCTGCTGGCTGTAATATGTCCCTGAAAGAGCACATTCTACATTCTCGCTTGGATTTTTGTTCGGAAAATATGAGCAACGTTAGCGATGAACACGGTGAGCGCTTCCACCAAGACATCATAGGAATGGAAAAACGGTATCAGGGGAAATGGAATCCTGTTATGTTAGCAGATAACTGTTGGAAGTTAAGAAGAGATGCTGTAGATATTGTTTATAAGAGACGGAGCAGTATTACTTCACATTTCGAATTATAATAATTTGAAATATACATTAAATTATGATCTAATCTAAAGAACCCTTTCATTGAAATATACAAAAAATCGAGCTAACTTGACCTGCTACCTTTTACTAAAATAAATGTTTATATGTTTTCTATTGAAATTAGTACAAATTACTTTATGGGAAAATCAAAAGTTGAAATTTGTTGGCCAGTGTTATCGGACAGCGTCTGAAGATTTTTGGCCGCCACGTCTAAGATACACGACTTTTACCTTATTTCCATTTCATTCTGTATATTTGCCACTAACTCTAATTCCTCCGTACTTTCTCACGAGACGGTATAGCATTGGCGCCGTAAATACCGCGCAAGCATGTTATACCGCATTAACTTCTCACATGAACGATATGCAGTATGCATATTAAGCCGTGTCGACTGGTGTGCTATCAGACAATTAAAAATATGCGCTCCATATTTTCTCTGCACGATAGTGTTCAGTATATGCAGTATGGCATATAGCTGTTATCCCGGACAAATTATGTAACGGCAATACACCTTTTTTACATAAAAGCAAACGGAACTATTAGAAGATAAGCATTTCTCAGAGGATCTTAACGTAATTACATCATTCGATTAGCTTTGCATTAATGTACGTTACGCAATCGTAAAAAGTTAATAAGTTAGTGTCCTTATTGATACTAAATACACGGATTAATCTAGAAAGTATATAATTTTGGAGAAATTTCATGCCAAATTTAATCTCGGAAGCGCTCGGCGTTGATTAAATATGAGCGTAATTTGGAGATAGTTTACCGACATCTACTAGCAGCGAGACCCCCCTAGTTACGCAAATATTTAATTAGACGATTCATCACCCGAGTCAACGTTTTATTTCGTGATTTATTTCACTTTTCAACTTAATTAGGTTCGGGGCGCAGGATAGAAATTAAAATGACAAAAAAAAAAAAACGATGAAGATGCTACACAATTCAAATTATAGATGTAATAAATCTGTTAGTTTCTAAACATACGTAGATGTTACGAACTTAAATCACAAGGTTTTGAAGACGTCTGTGATAGTGTACTAATTGCGAATTTGTGAATGCATGCAACATTTAGTGTTAATTTTAAGGCGTTCAATATTATTTTGGAATAATTTTGATATTATTTATTCCATCGGCGTTAGTATTTATAGGAGTATAATTTCCTTAGAATCGCGACGGCATATAAACATAACCATCTATAATAGTACGAGCGTCGTTCAATGAACCTTTAGAAAAGAAAAGAAATCCTTGTGGGCCAAATTCGATAAATATGGTGGATGTTGTACTAATTAGAGTAATGTTGGTCATCGAAACTGTGAAAACTGCGAAAGTGTGCATCCGTGTGTTGTCTTGATGGCAGAAGATCTTGATTTCTTCGGTGTAATAGTGACGCATTACACTTTACTGTTTGTACTTTTTCAGGTAATCGGTGTGGATGAAGAATATAGCATTGGGCAAGATTTCAAGAGGCCAATATTTTCGACGATTGCTATTGGCAGGTACCTAAGGCAAAAATACGCAGGAAAAGAAGTTGTTTTTTCTTTGTATAGGAAAATTACGTTGGATAAAATGAAATATTATTACTGATCAAGTGATCAATATCGTTGTTTTTGTAATGTCAATTGTCAAATTTCTTCGTTGGTTTTAGTTGTCTATTTGATTGTTTGTTGTATTTCTCGTTATTGGCATATTGCATTACAATTGTTCTTGTCAGATCACGATGAATACGTTATTTAAGCAAAAGAGGTATATTTTTGCCAATTTTGATTGGTCACCCTATGTAATCGATGAGATGGTACAATTTTAATGCTGCTACCATACTATTGCAATCTAAATTCAATAGAAACGATATGGGCTTAAGTCAAGGAATATGTAACTGCCCAATAACAAAACTTTTAAATTACCCGAGGTAAAAGAATTATTAATTGAAGGACTTCAATTCGTAACTCCTGAAGCTTGGAAAAATTGCATTAAACTTACCATAACCGAAGAAAATAAGACGTGAGAGGCAGATAATATCGTAGAAGATATTATTGAAGAATGTATTATCATTGCTAATACTGGATCATCATCAGAAATGATCCAGTGTGATCCAGAAGTGATCCAGACAATTCGGAATTGTCACTCAGTGATGATTACGAATTGTCAACAAAAAAAGTATGTCTTTCAAGTAATTGGTTCGTTCTATAATATGTGATTTTTGTAGCTTTTTAAAAAATGAATCATTAAAGTATCTCATAGAAGTCTATTTTATTCGAAAATATTTTTGAATATGTGATTTATAATAAAATAAACGATATATTTTAAATAATTTGTTTTTTCTATTCTTTTGGTTGGATTAAATAAATTGCAATAAACATATCTTTGTAGATTTTTCTTAAACATTTTACTAAAACATTTGTTATTAAAATTTAGAATTATGAAGGCTGACATTTTACTTTCAAATCACCCGCTACTATTTGATCAAAAATTTTGGCAATGTGATGCGGACGCCGATAGTAGCACTATCTACTATATTCTTAAAGAGAATGGACTATAGATAAAGGAGTTACACAAATATTTAATCCAATATAGGAAACACCTTACAATATTTTGAAATTTGTAATTTTGACAGTTCTTTCCTTTAATATGGATAAAGGTCTTTTTTACTTATATATATAACTGCATTTAATATGTAAATACGTTATGTAACCTCCGATTTACCAAAAAAGTAAATCTATTTACCGCTGCGAACCGTTTCTGGTACCAGTTCCCATATCTCATCTAATCCCTGAATTGGAGCACATCGATAAAAACAAATCTCCTTATCTACGCAGTAGAAAGCTTCCTGCTGTAAAAACTCGGCGAAAAAACGCAAGAGGTTAACCGCTTGATTAGATGAATACATTATCGCCAGCCTACATGATGTTGTCGGTCTAGTCTGTCTGGATTTCTAATGCCAAGGAACAATAACTTTGAACAATGTTAATACACATACGACCGCGTTGCAAAGACGCAAGTAATAGATTTGTTCTTGTACACGTTGAATGACAGGACGTCCTCGAATTCTTGTCGTTCTTGAAGGTCGTCCTTCTTCGCGATTCTTTTGTGGCAGCGTGTGTAGATCAATTAACGAAAGAATTGTATTGTAATGATGTGGAGCAGTACGTTAAATAGTTGGTAAATTATTAACTAGAAAATGCCACAATGTAGGAGAACCATCAAATTGTCTCTTTTAGCTCCTCGTTGATCCAAAGAATTCGGAATCTGTCAAATCTCAATTTTAAAAGGAGCGTTTCGAGGAAGCGTCGCTTCAAGTATTTAACAATTGATAGACAAAATTATTTACAATAAAATTGTTGTTCATAATCTTATCATTAAAAACATATTAATAACAAAATAAATTAAAGTAAATATTTAAATTGTCCTTCATTACCAGTTTGACAATTTCTTCAAATGATGATATCCACCGACAAACAATCTAAAGCCAGGCCGATGGCTTCATAGATGAAAGGGTTTATGCAAGATGAGCCGCGTCCGTATTGAACAAAATTTATACTTATTTATACATGTTTCACGAATTCTCTGTATCGTAGCGTAATGTATTCTTTATTCATATTTCAATAATTTCAATAATAACCTCTGATTGATCTAACACGGATGTTGTTGCAAAACATCTTCCTAATTGCGATGCTAATAATAAGGTTCTGCTTCGACGGATTGCCTGCTGAATGAAGAAAACTGAATTTATCCTGTTTTGATAGGTTTCTTTAATTATTAGGTGAACACCTGCTTTCCTTAAACAATTGTAATGTGGTATTTAATAGTGTTTATTATTATGTAATTGGATATTTTTAAATATGGAAAGAAATTACGTATTATGCACTCTTTGCGGTTGAAATTGCGCGCTTAAATAATACGAATATTTTGTCAAAATTTTTCAGAAACGTTCACTAAATTTATTTTTTCGTCATGTTAGTTTCAGTAATTATAAACATTATAAATATTAATGATAGTAAGGGCTGTGGCATAGTAAGACCACAAACCACAAAAGCGGTTGTTTTGTGGTTGCCCACATCTGGTGGAATAACTAGGCCAATGTAACCAATATGTTGCAGGTTGGCCATTTTAAACATTTAAGTCGAGACAGACGAACAAATTGAAATGCAACGCTATACTTTTGTAATTTTTTCTAATTCTCTAATTTATAATTTCGTGGTTTTAGGAGGGCGATAACGAATTTTGTGGCCCACAATTTGTAATTACGCTAATATATCTTCAAACAGCAGATATTGAAGATTGAAGGAAATATACTCTATAAACAACATAAAATGTATTTAGTATTTATGGAAATAAACAATAATAATAATAATAATAATCATTTCTTTAACGTTATTTTAAAGCCGGTTCAATATTTTAAGGTTGGGTGTGGTATCACTGAATACATTGTATGAGTGCGATGTTTGTCGATGTGTAAGACCTGAGATTTCAGTAGCCTAAGCCAAGGCGATCAACTGCAGACGCAGACAATGGGAAAAATTAATCAAAAATTCAGGTTGAACGAGATGGCGATGGCTACACGACGGTCCTTTAAAGGTTACTTGAAGAACAACCCGCCGAATTATCATACGTAATGGCGCACGTGGGGGGTTCGGTTTTTTTTTCTTTCCACGCACTTATTATCTGTTAAATATGTTCCTTCTTAATTTAATTTTGTCGTATAATAGGTTCGCGGTACCGATATACGTATATATGTATATGGTCCGGGAGTGTTTTATTGATTTTTGCAATCGACTCGCCGGCATAAATAAATACTAAACTTCTTTATGATTTAATTGCATATCCATGTAGCGTTTTAATTTCATCTCGAATTACATTATACCTTGTAAGGGGCCGAATGCAGTAGGAATATGATGTGAGGAAATAAGCTTTTAAAGGTTGTGCAAGAGGAATAACCTTCTGAAAAGCATTTATATACCAATTATGATTTTTAACTATACACTTCCCCTTACCGGATTGACACGCCTTTTTGGAAAGTATAAGTGATGCTTAATATTCGCAGCTAAACATAAGTCCTGTATTTAGATATTCCATCCTAATAGGATCGTTATGTACGCTACGCATTTCTTATTAGCTAAGATAGGGAATATAATGGATAGTTTTCGTTTAATCATGACACGGTCCGAACTAAACGTGTACCGGTACACGTTTAGTTTTAACTGACTGTTTTGACTGACTAAATGACAACGTTATTATTTGGGGAATGTTGTTCAAAAAACGAATAATTCAAAATTTGCTTGAATGAATCCGAAATTATACATAGAAAATATATCATCTCATCCTTTCAATTTTTCCATTTTGGAAAAATAATAAAAAAAGTAATATATAATAAAATTAAAATAAAATTAGAAAATTATAATTTAAAATCTAGAATATGGAAATAAAAATAAAAAATCTTTTAAATAATATGGAAATTATTTAAAAGAATTGAAACCTGACAGCGACCTCTAGTATGAAACAGTATCACTACGTAATCACTACGTACAGTAAGCCGCACGAAGAAAAAGGTAACTTTAAAAGAACCGAGCATTCCAGTAATACTGGTTGCGATTTACGTAGCATCTGTGAGCATTTATTGAAGCTTCTATAATTTTAACTCGACTTAAATAATGTTTTCAGATCGAGTATTGACAACAAATATTAAAAGTTAGTTTTACGTTCTGTAAGGAAGATGGCGCTGTAGTCTTATTGTATTCCGGACAGTATTTAAAACCAAATGTATGTAAATACCATTTACATTTACTGGTAAATGGTATTGGTTTGCATTATAGGCATTACGTGAGTTAGTGAGTTTAGTAATTGTTTAATTTATCCATTATGCCTACAATAGTAACATATTACCTGGGCATTTTCTTTAAATTTTGCGGATATAAATTTCGAATTTTCTAACGCAACGCATGCAAATATGATCTTTATTTCCGCAGTTAATTATGCGCATCAACACATTGACCAAATTTAAGAAAAGCCAAGCCAATAGTAAAGCTATTCACATTGTCTCATAAGTAACTGCACTCTTACGAATTGGAAACGTTAAAATACATGTTCCACGTAACGCAGAATTTTCAAATATAGGGTACAAAGGATAAGATAAAGGATAAAATTTTTTTTTTCTAATTTGATCAACAGTTAGTTTAGAAATAACAGTTACGTAGTTTTAATTAAATTGCCAGATAATACATAAATAATAGAAGCTGGCAAGGAGAATAATGTAAAAGTGTGCAACTTTCAGCAAAACAGAAGAAAAAACAAACTAGTATCCTAGTTATGCAAGGATAATCTGAAATGTTTCAAGTCTCAACATGAAGTATTGTTGTCAATATAATAGCGGATACGTTGAAAGATAGTTCTGAAAATTTTAACCATATTTGACGTTCACCTGTTGTTTAACAGTCGTTTGTGTCGGTCGATGTTACTATTTCTGCAAAAATAGAAAAGAAAAAATCAATATTGAGCCATTATTAAATTCTAGCATTTGAAAGATGGAGAATAAAGCCCACATCTTTAACGGCTTTGTATTATCATGCGCCACAGTGAAATTTTGAGCAGTTGAAGCAGGTTTCTTTGTACATAACAAATATTTCCTTGAATCGAAAGAACAAGTGTATGCTATGCTAAGAGAGTATCTCTTTACTTTAGGAAGCAGCAACTAAGTGTAACTGCAGCTGTAGATCGTATATTGGGTCATTTCTATTATTTCGCTGTATAGATTCGATAACGAAATCCTTGGAAAATCACATAGTTAAGAATTTCTGTAAATAATTGAACAAATATTATTACATCAGATACTGGCTAGAATTTAAATAAACGAATATCGATTTTTATTTGAACGTATGTTCGAATACAAAATATGTAACTCTGCTGTTCGGTTGGATTCTTTTGTTGTGGCTATTTCGATTTATAATTTTCCAGCTTTTTGTAGATGAAACTTCAAAACAAGAGCACAGTCGAAACAATGGACTGCGACGGGTGAATCGGCGCCAAGAGAAATGAAGACTGTCTCATGGGCCGGGAAAATTTTCTGCAATAACCATGGAGTTGTGTTAATCGATTATCTTCTATAAGGCAAAACAATAACGGCAGTAGTTCGCAGCATATCAGCCTATCAAGCAACACATCGTTGCTTGATAGGTTGAAGATAGAAATTGCAGAAAATGGCTGCGATTAAAATAAGATAATGCATCAACTCACGCTTGAGTGGTCGCAAAAATTCATGAATTGAGGTTGAAGTTGATAGATTTTAGTCATTAAATCTGACTTCCTTCTATTTCATAGGCTCAAAATTTTCCTCGCAGGACAAAAATTTTCATCAAATGAGTATAAAATTCCTTTGGTTGGATGGATTAAAGAGATTTAAGCATAATTAGGAAAGGTGTATAGATCATACTGAGAAATTAAACTGTATTTAACCATTTAATATATGTTTCTGTGTTAGGTTGGAAACAGATTTGAATTTTGCTTAAAAATGTCTAGACACCAAGATTATTTGAAGACAGTCAATAAAGTAGCTAAAGTAATAGGTCAACCATTTCGAAGTTTCATAATTAAAAATTGCGATAAAATAAAGCATTTCCTTTAGCTTCACACTCTCTAAAACCTATTGATTACAACCAGATGTTCATTTCCTTTGATTTTGTTTTCGAATCTCGTCCCAATTCTCAAAACTCTCTTGGAACGCGAAGCCAGAGCATTTCAAGGATGTCATCTGTTATCGTCACCTGTTGATGAAAAGCAGTAGGAACTTTCGGCAAAGAACTTTCGATACGTGCTTTCTTCAGATCTTTTGCAGGACAAAAAAAAAACGAAAGTGTATATGTGTCATTTAAGCACACGAAAGTGTAATAAAGATAATAGGTAAGCGTATAATTTTTGTTGCTTCCATTAACACCGAATAATCAATGATTAAACAGTTAATTAAGGACATCAATTGATGTTAAGTTCTATTTTCACATACACGGACGAATATGAGTTGGTTAATTGCTCATCATCAAAGAAGTTCAGAACAAGTAATTGTTTACCTTAATAAGAGAGAACATTGTAAATGATGAAATTTATTTCTCATTTTTTACTATCTCTAAATTCGTCTTGTTTCGATGGATTTATTTCTCTTTTCTCGTCACAAAATCTTGTGATTTTACTCCCATAAAGTCGATCCAATATTACTGATACCCTCTTTCACGTTGACATCGGTGGGGGATTTCACTATTACATCGTGCATACAGAGAATGTAGCTTCGTACAAGAAGAGAAATGATGTTATGTTATAAATAAAAGGACAAAGATTCACCCATTGGCAGTACGTGAAAGTAGCAAACAAGTTGTTTCTGAGCGTTTCCCAAGTGCACACGATATCATCTCTCTCGATAGCGTGCATCAGCTGCTCTTGAAGAGTTGCCAAGTTCGTTGTGCTAGAGAAACGATTGTGCGCGATTTTTGTGAATGTTCTACCACTATATATCTACCTTCTATTGTTCTTCTATACGAATTCGATCTTAGGATGCTCTGTAACCAACAGGTAATTTGAATATTTATCTAGTTGCGAGCGTTTAACGGAAAAATTTTAATATATTTAAAAATTTGCTTGTTAAATATATTGTGGATAGTTTGCATTTTGCGACTTGTGCACGTATAAGATATATACAGTGAAACATATGAATGCGATCTGCAGAAAAACATGGCCGGCGATCTTTAATGGGAAAGGGAAGGTCGATGTGTAACCTTGGTATTGAATTTGTGGGAATGTTACTTACGTAGAATTCTGATTTTAACATTATTTTTGTTGACAAATGTTAACAAAGTTGAACGTTAATATTTCATTCACGTACTTTGATGAGTTACTTCTACCGGTTAGCAAGATACAACTAAACGTTTAACGCGTTGAAAAACGCTTTCCTGTAGTCGCCTACGAAATTATGGTAAATGACGTTTTTGTTTAATCCTGTTGTTTCTTGTTTTTTTTTTCTAATTGCTTTTAACAATGATTCTCTGAGATTTTGAAAAAGAAGAAGAGACACGATTTTGTGTTTTGGCGAAAGTCGGTTAAATTCTTTCGAAGCTCGACGTACCTATCGAGAAAGATTCATCAAGACGTGAGAATATTCATTGACGTGTACGGGCGTTTTGGAAAAGATAACTGATTTTTAATGTTGGCGAACTATGTCGTAGAACTAAATATTGAAAAGCAATTATTGAACAGAGTTATGGAAGTTGTTGACCATTAACGTAAAGATTGGAGAACTGTATACAACAAAGCTATTAGCTTCAACACCCTCTTCAAAATGAAATACTTTGTATGTACATATCTGTTTGTCATTTTAAGGTCCTATCGCGTCCTTATCACCCTGTATATATACAACTTCTTGAATGAATTTCTGTGTTTTTTTTTTTAAGTGTGGTGACAGTCCAACCTCTGTACAGTCTGTCTCTGACAGTATAACCTCTTTTCAAGCTTGCCGTAACCTTTAAATACCGTCCTATCGTCGTAACGTTTGTGATTGCGAAATTGTGAAATTTTGATTTTCATTCTTTTACTTATTGCTTTGATTCTACTACAAGTATTCTACAGGCTCTGCGCAAATCCCGCAATCTCTTGTGTCCTTTAGGAGTCTGAGGTCTCCCACTTAGCCATTACGGATTTTAATGCAATTTTTCGCACTGAATCAGAGATCTTAGTTTATATAAGTTCCAAACTTTTTACCGGAATGTTTGTGGAGATATGGCTATGTTTGTGAAAAAATTCTGTAAATTAAAATTAAGAGAAGTTGTCGGTTTCGTACAACTTGTTATGGTCTATATAGCGACACTAATTTTGATTTTTGAACCACATGTATAAAAGAAAGTCAAACTAGGCGGAAATTGTATTATATATCCGTGTTGTACTTTTAAACTAGGCAACGGCCTTTCTCGAAAACTGTGTTGGGTTACAAAGGAGGTGGCTTCTTTTAAATAATTTTGAAATCACCCATACATCTTGATTACACTAGCCAACAAATTTCAACTTTTAAGTTTGCCATAAAATAATTTATACTAATTTCAATAGAAAACATATAAACATTTATTTTAACAAAAGGTAGGAGGTCGATTTTTTTTTGTATTTCAATGAAGAGGTTTTTTTAGATTAGATCATAATTTAATGTATATTTGGAATGATTATAATTAGAAATGTGATGCAATACTGCTCCGTTTCTTATAAACAACATCTACAGCATCTCTTCTTAACATCCAACAGTCATCTGCTAACATAACAGGATTCCATTTCCCCTGATACCGCTTTTCCATTCGCATGATGTCTTGGTGGAAGGGCTCACCGTGTTCATCGCTAACGTCGCCCACATTTTCCGGACAAACATCCAAGTGGGAATGTAGAATGTGCACTTCAAGGGACATATTACAGCTAGCAGCGTGAAATGCTTATAAGAGATCCGTTACTAAAGTTTTGTAGTTGTCAGCTTTTTTGTTTCTCAGGAAATTCGTGTAAACTTGTACCATGGTGAGCCAAACTGTTTTTTCCTTCGCTGTTAATTTGGTTTTAAAGATTTCATCATTTACTATTTCTCGCATTTGAGGTCCAACAAAAATACCTTCTTTCAGTTTCCCTTGTGTTCGTTTTGGAAACTTTTCACGAAGATATTTAAAACCTTCACCTTCGAGATCTAGTGCCTTTACAAAGTTCTTCATGAGCCCAAGTTTCACGTGGATAGGTGGTACTATGATCTTTCCTTTTTCTACTAGAGGCCGATGTTCTACATTGTCTTTTCCTGGTATAAACTGTTGTCGTAGTGGTCACTCTTGCTTATGATAACGTTTTTCCCTGTCACGATTGTCCTAAAGTCATAAAAAGCAACACTAGTTGGTGTAACCAGATTGCATACCCAAAATAATTGCAATTAATTAAAATTTTCAGATTTTCGTAAGTTTCTTTCATAGAAACAGCATGACCTATCGGAATAGAAGGATAATGGTTTCCATTATGCAACAAAACTGCTTTTAGGCTGGTCTTTGATGAGTCTATTTGTAATCTCTAAGAACTGGGATCATGATGTATTCCAAAAGCTTCGGAAAGTTTATAAACGTTATTGCAGTAGACCGGCCATACTATAAAGGCATTTTCTCTGTAACCAGAGCTAAGCCAATGTTGCCGCCTTTCGAATCGTTTTTATTTTATATATGCACAAACATTGCTTTGTCATATTTAAAGCAGGTTTCACATATTTATGCTACGTTTTTAGACTGTGAAATGTTTGAATCTTTCTTTCTAGATTGAAAATGAAATTTTTGCGACAGAGATAGAAATAAAATGTAGGTGTTTATAGATTTATAGTATTTTCGGACGAATCTACCTATTCTGCTAATGTTTACTGTACATTCTCAATACTGCAAGGACTGGAGTGAAATAAATTCAGATATTACTCTTGCTACCCGAATTATTCAAACTTTGCATATTCCTAACATGATGATGATATTCAGCTCATGATTCGGTAGCTGTATGAATCTGGGTAACTTCCATGGAAGGAATGGCTAATCCTAATCCATGGCTACCCCGCAGTCTTATTTATCCTAAGCCACTGCAAAATAACGTGGAGTTACCTTGCAGTTTAGAATTTGAACTGAGCGTGCTAATGAAGATGGCGCTTTAATTGAGCAATGTTTCTCGTTATAATTTCATTGTGTTTTTCACCTTTGTTTAGTTTACCGTTTTTATCTAAGTTTCAAACCACGTTAGAACCAATTTCTTGCGATACTTAGCAACTACACGCAAGTATTGTTGAATTTTCTGAAAAATCAAAATTATTTTTTTTCTCTTTGTAACACATTTTGTGCGTATATTTGAAAACATCGCAGTGTTATCATCATCCGCAAGTTATGTCTGAATAATCTACTTCTTTGCCCACAATTGCTATGTTTTTAAAACTTCATAACATCTAAGATTCGCTTTAATTACTTCTGCTATCCTACCACAAGTTGCAGCTTAATGTCTTCATTAATTATCGAAGAAGATTGCGACTCCTTTCTTGTAGATGCATTTGGCGTCAGGCATTAACCTATATAATAAATTTCGATTTCATCATTCATTGAATTTTCGCTGAATCTTAAACATAATTTACTTTCGATAATGCTTTTATATACGATCATCCGCTTCGCATTTTTGCATATTCAAAAGCAGCTGATTTCGGTTTTTAGAAAGTTACTAACGAACCAGATACTCCTTCATCACATCACCATCGTTAAAATAAAACCAGCAAACTGAAATAAAACGTTCCACCTCGCCAACATAAACAGAAACACCAACAGAAACTGAATCGTTCTTGGAAAAGTGATTTAGAAGGTGAAATTCAACTGGAGTACGACAGAAATTAATTCAAACGTGAAAGAGAAACTTAATATGTGCGCACGTACCTCTATTCTGCACAATATTAAATAATAATGACAGTAACATATAAAAACAATAAATCTCGGGGAGATGCGATCGCGTATTTGCTTGGTACTTAAATATCGATGTCAATGTGAAAGGATTTAACACCTAGCGGCGATTGTCTGCATACATACCATTGTTCATCACCGCAACTTTTATTAGGCAGCTCTAAAATGAAGCAAATTTCTCGAAACATTCTATTTTAACCGCTACTTATATAGACGGAATGACCTTCTAGTTTACTGAAATCAAAAAAAGGAAACGACGTGTTACCCACCTAACAGCACGATTGCACAAAATAAAATCACAATTGCGCCATACTATTACACACTTATTTACTATAAAATCCTATTCGTTGCTCTCTTTTAGACATACACGTCCGTTCAAAACGGTTCTATTTTTGCTACGAAGTCGAAACTTGTTTAAAGTTTATATCGTACCATAGTACTATCAATAATACGCAACAACAAAAAAATGTCGCACAAAAAGCTCAGCCAAAATTAATTTTCATATAAAAAAAAATTGAAATCGAACAATAATGGGATGATCTCCTTTTTCTGGAGTTAACCGAATGTCATAGGCCCTCTGTTACTGCTAAGATTTAGGTAGGATGTATAGCAAAGTACCAGATTTAATTTAAAATACGTCTTTTTTCTCTCTTGATTTTATTGCTTTAACACCAAATTCACTTATTCTAATTTTCTTATCATCGAACCTCCCACACTGCATACTAGTCGTTTTACGCGAGGCTAGGGACATCAATGTCTCCTCTAATTCGAACATTCTTTACAAACCACGAAGCTTCTACGATCATCCTCAATATTTGATGTTAGATGAATTCTAGCCGTTAAAGATGGGAGTTAACAGCTGTACACTATGCTATCGCCACGTAAATATATATGAGCTGGCGTCGGGAATAGCTTGTAGTGTAGTAGCTTAGTCTCTTCGCTTAGAGGACTGGTCCTACAGATGCGAGGAAACAGCTTATTCTATGTGCGGGTGAATCTCATTTTCAGTCTCTCTGTGTGTGTATAAATCGTTGGTTAAGAATGATACCGAAGTATCTTACTAAAGGAGGCCAAGGTAGGCGGATTATTAGCAGATAATTCACCACCTATTAGCCAATACCATTCATGGATGAAAATTACCTGCAAATATCACCGTCAAGAGCTCTGTAAAGACCATCTTCCTCAAATTCGTAGAAATTAAAAAAGCTGCCACAGCAACACCCAGAAGAAGTGTTCAAAACAATTGTTTTACTTTCAGCTTACGTAATTTTTAAGAGAGTTCTCAAAACAACTATCTTTTCAGTGCTTACAGATGCGGCTTAGAAAAATAATGTATTTAGTCAAAAAAATGCGATTAGTTCAAACTTATGAACATCAGTGTAGAACAACGTGCATTAAACTTTTTCCTTCTTAAATATTTCAGAAAACGACCGTGTGGTCTCTGCTACCGCCTATGCTGCCGTCGCTATTGCTCGCCGCTTTTGTAACTTCCTCTAGAGCTGTCCCACTTACATATGAACATAATTACGCTCCGGACCATAGCTATGTAAGTATATCTTGCCGTCTCTTACTTTTTAGGTGTACTTTACTTAACGAAACTATTTTGTTCCATTTGTGTACGTTGCACGTATATAGTAAAACGTGCAAAATACAAGCGTAAATAACGTAGTTATTGCTTAATACATTCGGAGCATTTCGAAACGCTCTGCTATAGAATAAAATTAATTGTCGTTGGTCAATTTTTTTCCCTTTTTAATTTATTTTTTTTTTGTTATTGTTGTTTGCTTTCCGTTGCCGTTTGAAATCATTCGTCACGCTTGGATGGTTTTAAAATATTTTGAAATATGGACAAATTTCGTACGGGCTATAAATACTATATGCTACAGGTTATTCATTTACAGTTCGTATTAGATTTATGGTATGCTTCCATAGTTCTTTGATGGGGTGAATGTTGGTATGAATGATTGATTAATTGATTCTAGCAATACGCAGGGTGAAGTCTTGGGACTCCTTAGCTCTACGGTCTATGGTGTTTGCAGTATTAAATCAACATTTAGTTATGGTTTTATAGCGTTGATTAGATTTAATAACCTGTGTTGGAGATCCTGTAACATCAATTTGCTTCGCAGAATTCATTTACTCCCTTTCATTATAAATTTTGCAAAGTGATTTGTTCACAAGTAAATCAGCAGGTGATCTTTTCAAGGAGAAGAAAAGTTCGTCTGAAAATATCCTCCATCGAAGGGAAAACCATCTACTTGAGCGACGATGTTAAAGAGTTGTTGAACAGTCATGTTCGACAAGAAACTAATACGGAACTGCTGCTTTTTCCTTCACTGTTAATTTGGTTTCAAAGATTTCATCATTTACTATTTCTCGTATTTGAGGTCCAACGAAAATACCTTCTTTCAGTTTCCCTTGTGTTAATTCTGGAAACTTTTCCCGATATTTAAGATATTTAAAACCTTCACCTTCGAGATCCAGTGCCTTTACAAGGTTTTTCATGAGCCCAAGTTTCACGTGAAGATTGGTGGTATTATGATCTTTTCTTTTTCTACTAGAGGCTGATGTTGTACGTTGTCTTTTCCTGGTATAAACTGTTGTCGTAGTGGCCACCCTTGCTTCTGGTAACGTTTTTCCTTATGACGACTGCCCCAAAGACATAAAAAGCAACAGTATTTGGTGTAACCAGGTAGCATACCCAAAATAATTGCAATTACTTTAAAATCTGCACAAATGTTCCAGGAATAGTCTTTGTACTTTATCTTTTCTAATGAAATTTGCAGATTTTCGTAAGTTTCTTTCATAGAAACAGCATGGCTTATCGGAATACAAGGATAATGGTTTCCATTATGCAACAAAACTGCTTTTAGGCTGGTCTTTGATGAGTCTATGAATAATCTCCAAAAACTGGCATCATGAAGTATTCCAAAAGCTTCAGAAAGTTTATAAACATTATTGCAGTATACCAGATTACCGGCCTACTATAAAGGCATTTTCTCTGTAACCAGAGCTAAGCCAATGTTGCCGCTTTTCGAATTATTTTTACTTTATATATGCTGTTCATTGTCATCAGTTACTAACTTGGGGTAAAAACATTGTTGGTCAGTGTAATTAGGACGCTATTACTGCTTTGCTCCTTTTGTGATCTCTAAAAATCCATATAAGACTACCTTTGGAGTTTTTTCTTTCTTATTGTACAATGTATATGTTTAAAACAAGGTATTCATACTTATTATTAGTGTTATTATTATTCCCCTTATCATTATTGTTCATTAAAAGGTGACTTATTTTAAAAGTTTTTGTCGACATTAAACAACGTGTTAGTTCCTAACGACCGTCGATTGTCTTTTACAACACTTTCCTGAACTTGATTGAAGAAACGAAAGTTTAAAATCTTTAAAATTTTAATCTAGCGTTAAAAACACTAAACTATACAACAAACATTTTTTCTAACGTTGTATTCATTTGTTGTACGTAATTAATTCTATTCATGTGTATAAACTGCAGATATCTGCACATAAGCACCGTAATTTGAAACGATTAAAAGCAGATATGAGATACCTACACGTATAATGAAGGCAATTATACAACGATTTGTGTTCTGCATATTTCACACACCGCTAGGTAAACTGTTCCATCGTAGCAAATGCCATTTTACCACGCTCGGAGTTTGGTGTTCGCTTGCGCAACTCCTCATCAACTGCTGCACAAGCAGCAACGGCTGGCCAGTGCGTTATGGCTCACCGTAAATCAAAATAAGGAAAACGCGCATTATTAATAACGGTCCGGGTATATTATAGCGTTTTTTCTCGACCAAAATATGGCACCTCCCTGTACCTATATAAACGACCGAGTATAGCTTGTATCACGATTGCAATTTGTTCTTTGATGAATGTTTTCCAGCCGGATAATTTATATGGAGCAAACCGATTATGGTAATGCTTCGGTATGCGGACAATAAAGTTTTAATTAATTGCGTAAAAGAAAATGTTTCTGCTGCTGTTTCTCGTGTAAGTTTCACGTTGAGAATGAAGTGGAGATAGCCTTAAACGTTGCAGGTTTTCCAGAATGGTAGAAGGGCTATTTAAGAGAGTAGGTTGGTGCTGCCTCCCGTTGATAGTTAAAATTATTAGAAGTACAGAAGAATGTAACGTATAGGTTATTGTTATTTAGGAGTACGGTGTAACGATTTAAACATAAAGAAATAAAAAAGCTTAAATGTACAAGCATCAAATATGTGTACAGAAAGGACAAAAGCCATCATACGTGTACATAAACTTAAACAAAACAAATGTTTTACCCTTTCTTAAGATGCGAGCGATACTTGATCCGATAATTTTAACTGGTTTCTGAGTACTTAATTATCTCTTGTATACACAAGACAAGTTCTTATACGGCATCGAGCATCTGCTTTATAGAAAGACCACGGATGTTAGCATTTTGGCTAGTTAAAGGAAATAAAATTCAAGTCATTATTATGCTGAAATGTCGTTCAGATTCAAGGAATTCTGCGAAGGAACAACTAGTAAACAAGAGGAACTTGCTTCAAATCTATAAATGATACAATATCGAGTCCATCTAATCCTTTTGTTGGTTTTAAAGTTTGGGAATTGATACCAAAGTGGGATTTTTTTAAACACCATCGAACGTGCCATCACATGAAACATCTTTCTGCATATTTGCAACATTCTCAGATCTCTCAGAAATAGTTGGGTGGCCTTTGAAAAGTCAAAAATTTCCTTCGCTTTTTTCTTTATTCCTTAGAGCTTCTCGGCTTACACTTGGATGCTTCGTAGTGGCTTATAAGATGTAAAAGAATTTCCGCTTCTACTACTTCAGATATGAGCGCGATTTTGTGTAGATACGTTTAATAATGCATACATTTAAGACCTAAATATTGTGCCAGTGTAACGTAAATTTTCTAACGATCGTATCGTCTAATTCCTATTATTAAAAAACTCCGCATTACCTCCACATTTGTTTCCCTTTTCTCTTTGTAGAACCCGAGTTAATCGTATGTGTTCGTCAAATTTATCACCTAAACCTGCCACTACAAGCGAGTGTCACGCTTCTTACCAGCTAAGCTTTCCCCCATCGCAAACTCTGCGGACTTTCGCGTAGTTCCATAAAGAAACTATACTGCTAGTTCCAGTGAATGTGATGCCCGCCTTTGAGCATACCATTGCCGCTGCGAGGTATATAAACCACCTTCTATTCGCTTCGGGCTTCATCGTTGCTTGGTCAGGCAGGAATTGCACTTCAACGTATAACAATTGTTTCGTACTATCAATGAACGCTACGGATTCCGTTTAATATTGAAAGGATGTCGGAATCACAATATTTGATTTGTAGAGTTTTTATAATTGTTAAGTAACAGGTGGTCTTCCTCGTCGTCAGTTGTGTTTATTTTTCCTCCGTAACTCGCAAATAAGCGGGCTTGGAATCGTAGGGAACAGGTGCGAAGACTTTCGATTAGAAAATCGAAGTTGATTATCGATCAGAATGGTGTTAATTGCAAGACGTTACACGTACGTCTCAAATTAAATGTGAAAATTTTTAAGCGACATCTTTTAGATATTTATAAATATGTACATCGGTTAGAAAGATGGTCGAATAAATCACCAAGGATTAAAAAAAATTTTTTCTTTTTATTTTTTTTTTCTTATTTTCCTTGCATAATTAATTACGCATACGTATTTTTCAATTATTTTAATTCTTGATAAATGTAGAAAAGTCAAATATCTCGATTATAAGCATTTCTCTCAAGAATTTGCGGAAACGTCGGCAGCAAGCATCGAATTGTTTGCTAGCGCAAAATTTTCACTTACCCGACCTTTGTTTAGGATGGGTTCCCACAGTGGCAATTTATTTATTTATATTTAATACTTTTTTATATTTATATTTATATTTTTTTAATTTATGTTTATATTTATTTATTTTTTTATATATTTATTTATTTATAGTCTAGTTCTTTAAATTTATGGAACATATATTTTGGAAATTTATGGGAATGATGCGAATACAATTTTTTAATTTTATTTATAAGTATCTGGACACTATTGCTATCAACGCTCATCTAAGATATGCGAAATACTACGATCCTAAAGAAATGCTGGCCTATAACACAAATCGTAGAATTTTGCCATCAATTCAGAGAGAAACACGCCCTCCTCGATTTAACAGACGTTTGTGCTCTATTATCCAAAAGCCTTCGTAAAGGTCTACCTGTCACGAGAGAGATTTTAATTAATTTCAAGTATTTAATTTAATATTATGCTTAATTTTAATTACTTAATAATCATATAACAATACTTTTGCAAGCGCTACATGTATTTGTACGGCTCAGCCTTTTGAATGAATGTTCCAAATTTAATAAATCAACTTTAGTTTCTCTACAATAACCAAATCCATCAGAAGTAATGTCTTTTTGTTTACAGGAACCAAAAGATTATAGCTTCAGCTATGGCGTCAAAGATCTCCATACTGGCGACGTCAAGCAGCAATGGGAAAAGAAAGATGGTGATTCGATCCGCGGCCATTACTCTTTGGTAGAGCCAGATGGCTCAGTCAGAATAGTAGACTACACGGCGGATCCAAAATCAGGTTTCAACGCCGTCGTCAAGCATAAAGGCGTATCCTATCATCATCACGCCAACAAAGCGACCAGCCACAAATCCTTCGAATTAAAGCCTGGAAGTCAGGAAGTGCAGTACCCTCAATATACTTTCAAACACGATGAAACGGAAGCAGGTCTAAGTGCTGAAGATGAGCATAAGGATCTAGGGCAAAATTTAGAGTCTTATACTCCAGAGGTGAAATACGTCTACATCCCTCAAGGTGATAAGATCGATGGGACAGAATACGACTTCTCAAATCAAGGTGGCGAAGGTTACGCCAACGGAAAAGACGCGGATTACGTTTCTGAAGGTTCGCAGACAACAAACACTTATACCAGATATAAATCTCAATTACCGCAACTTCCGGTGGACCTAAATGTGCTGAAACCTAAGCAGAATGTTGAACCGGTTGCTGTAAGCGTTGTCAAACCAATCGAGGTGGACGTGCAGCATGTCTCTTACGATAAAAAGCCGTCTTCTTACGACGTTCCAGCGGGGTCAATAACACCATACGCCCCTGGTAAGGGTCCCGATTCCACTACGAAGGGGAGGCCAGAATATTTACCGGGACCTGTAACGTTTCCATCGGATACTTCCGAAGATACAAGCACCAGTACTAGTAACAGTAATAGCGATAAAGGGCAACGTAATTTACAAGAATATAAATTATCGCAGGAGGAATACGAAAAATTTCTGCAAGACTACTATAAGGATGCCAAAATTAATCAATCTTTGCAATTCTCCGAGGAAGAATATCAAAAATTTCTCAATGACTATTATAGAAATACAGCGTCGCAAGCAAGCGGTCATACCGGATCGAAGATAAACGGGTTACCATCTCAAATAGATCTACAATCTGGATTTAAACCAATACCTAGCACCAACCATAACAATATGGTTATCAAGGGATCCATACCGAACACTTACAGGACGAACATCAAGCCAGCGATGACTCCGGGTCTAAGAAATTACTCCAGTCACCATGCTAAAATTAAGCGGCAATACAACAGGCCGAAATTGAATTACCAACAGTATTTGGCGAATAAAAATTTCGGAGGTGGCTTGTATCTGAACGTCGATAATGATTTAAAGCTGCAATCTCCTAGGAAATTTCGAAATTCCGGAAGGTTGTTGAGATATGCTGTTAGGAGAACGGGTACAGAAAATTAGACGGAAATACCTAAACGATTTAAGTTGTTATGGTACTTCATACTAAGTCATTTTGTTTTTATTTTGTACTTTGTTTTTATATTAGTTTACATACTTAATATTTTATTTATTGTTATTTTTTTATAGTGAAGAGGTTTAAAAATATAGGCAGGAAATTGTAAAGCAACCTAATTTGGATTTTTCACTTAAGAAAATTTTCAGTAAAATCTCAATAAGTTGGCAATACTTGGCATTTTAAGTTGGTATATACAGTTTTCCTTTCTTTTAAATTACAATTTCACATTTTAAAAATTTTCTTAATTATTAACGGAGGGAGTCAAATTATAATAACCTGACTCTGTTTGATAACTATGTACCTTATCATATGTGCAATATTCCTTTAAATTAGTGATAATACTGTTTTTATGCGTTCTTATATTCGTTTTATATTGTGTTAAATAAAGTTTTGTTGTTTATTAATGGGTGTCCTTTTTCCGAACGAATCCTATCAATCTGTTAGATGATGTTATAGTATGTATTTCACGCTACCCGTAGCCACCCAATTTCTCATTTTAACGTAAATAATTTAATCGCACGTGCACAATTTGTATCAATTACCTTATCACTAAAGTCGACTGTTTTCGAGAGTGTCAAGATGTTAGAATACAGGCGATGTATAGAATCGATTAAGCTGATAAAAAGTGCACCGTTGTATTTAAAATAAGAGAGTTGATAACCATTTACGGTTCGATCGAAAAAACACGCAGAACACGTATTCTCGAATATATGTTCGCTTTATGTCGACATGAAGTGAAAATATTATTTTAAAAGTTTGCACGCACATTGAGTAAAGATGCAAAAAAAGATGCTTAAAAAAAATAAAAAAGAACAATCAAGGGAAACTTGTAATCGAAATCAAAACAAATATGTGGGCCATAAGTATTATTCATACAGCAATTTTTGAGTACATTTGTTCAAATATAGTTATTAATAACAATAACGCATATCTATTTATAAACTCATGTACAACGTACGGTTGCTAAATGGTAGTATATGATACGCTATAAAATACACATGTATTATGCATGGCTTGCTTACCTTGACAAACCTCAAACAGAAGCATCGTGTGGGTTTGGTCCCGTTTGTTTGTGTTTTGTGTCCAGTCATTGTGAGATGTCAATGACATTGTTTCGTGATTATTTTCATGTATTTTGTGGATATGAAATTTTGGTTTGTTCGCCTCTTTTTTGTTGTAATATCTTTAAAAATACAAAATACCTACTTAAAACCATGTACTTTTATGTATAAAGCGAAATTGCTTCAACGGAACACATTTAGAAAATGCTTAGAAGCAATAACCAAAAAAAAAAATGTATGTCGTCGCCCGTTTCTAAACGGGAGGTATGCGTTTCTTGTCATATAAGGCGCCAAGAAATGTCTAGTTTGTCGTTTCGAAATGTTGTGGCATTAACTGCGAGGTAACAGCGATAAAGGGCAGAGTTAGATATTCTCACAACTATGGCACAACTGATGACGACGGATAGGCCGAAACATGTCCGTGTACTTTTAATTCTTTGCTTTTGTTACTTTCGCTGTGAATTAATCAATCAATACTATCATGAAGCTATTTTAGCTATTTATTAATTGTTTTGCTTATCAACATTATTTTCATAGTTATGTCGTTTCCTATTTATCCGTTTCGAAAATTACTGTCAAACAACACAAAAGTATCCCTAACATCCGCACCGCACAGGTTTAATCAAATAATCCGAGACGGCCGTTTCGAGGATACGAGTGATCCATATACTCAGCCGCTAGCCAAACGATACGAATGGACGACCGAACGAACCCATTCGGTCATCGGTTGAGAATGTGGAACATTCATATCCTCGGAACGGCCGTTCCGGATTATTGAATTAAACTTGTGCGGAGGAGGTTCCTGGGACTTTTATGTTGTTCGCCTACACTACACCACAGTCCTTGCTATCATTATTGTACATTACTTGTTCAATAAGAATTGTCGATAGAAGCAGCATGTTTCGCTTAAAAGTATTCATTTGAAAGCATTCCTGACCCAAATTGTACAACAAGAGCGCTTTAATTTTTTTTTTTTTTAATTTAATTCTTCCTTTAAAACATGAGAAACGTTTTTCTTCGATAAAGAGGGTGCAATAATATTTAAATTGAGCTGGACAATGGAGTGCAACCTAATATCCTTCATTATTACGCATATTTAGAATATACAATCACCTCAAATATTATCGAGCGACCAATCTCGCAACAAGGTCAATTAAAGCGAACTAAACATCAGGTGGAATTCGTTATGGTTAACACACTAAATCATAATCATATCTCTTTTTTTCTTCGCTCAATCTAAACGATAATAAATAATAAAGCTACGAGTACCAGTCCCATTAGATAATATGTCCACCATTAACGGACAGATACGCGTTTTTAATTCTGCCTTATGTTAGCCAATTGCAGCTAGTAACGAGCGTTGTTGCATACTCGTATGTTAGTAGAAATCAGAAAAAAAAGAGACCTACTATAAATTCTTACGCATAACGATCTACGGCAAATTAAAATATAAATAAATAAATACAGTTGCGTTTATTAAAAGTGTTAAGAAATTAGTTCATAGATCGAGAATTAATTGCTCAAAATAGATTCGCTTCGACGTGTTACTCTAAAACTAGGCGCAACAACCGGTGTTTCTAACGCTTATCTAATGCGTGATATAACTTCTGTAAGTTATGTGTATGTCCCAATGGGGAAATGTAGTATAGTAATATGTAATCTAATATTCGCCTACGCTAGGTTTTATTATATAGGTGCTTAGAGCTTGCAATATTATTTCGACTATTAAATAAAAATATTTACGAACCGTCAAGGTGGCAATATAAATTGTTAAGTATAGTTAGCAGGTTGTACCGATCAGTTTAGTTTATTGTATTAGTTTTTAGATCGCATATACCGTGCGCATAAGAGAGGCATTGCAACAACAATTCTAAACTTTAAATATGCTCAAATGTAGGTAAATAAAAAGAAGGACTAAATCTCGCAAATGCTTCTAACGATCGGGCTACGTACATCATCGCGCCTATCATCCAAGCAGACACAGAAAAAGTAATTATAAATAAATTTTAAGTATTAAGAATACTAAAAGCACCTTTAAAGCAAAAGAGAAGAACATCCAATATATTATGGAACACTTATAGAGGTAAGGATTCTAACTCCTAACATCTATTTACGAAACAATTGAAATATAAAAAAAGAACATATCATTTCTTCGTTTTTTTTTTTTTCTAATTAGCAACATTTCTTTTTTTTTCGTCAAATAAAGTACACCAACGTTCGGATAGCTCGTAACAATCGACAATCGGGGGTATTGTTTTAAGAACGTCCTTGCCGAGATGCGAGCGTGATATTAGGATAACAGTCGGAATAGTGTCGAAGTGTGAAAACGGTAGAAAAAGGTTTCGCCAGCATGGTTCAACGGTTTCGCATTTCATACAAGGACGTTGGTAGCACTGATCTGTATACAGCGAGTCGGATCTTGCGTTCCCTTTCGCATGCACACGTATAATTGGAATTTAATTTGGAGAGTATTAATTAATGTTTTTCACTTTTAAATCTAGTACACGTAGGCAATTTTATTAAGCGTTTAATAGTTCTCATCGAAATGGACGATAAAAAAAAATCTTTAAGAGTAAGTAAGCAGTTAAGGTGCAATTGGATCGATAATAACCGAATTTAAGTCCCACGTTTTCGTTTAAATTACAAGCGCAAAAAGAATCGTTGAATTATTTACGAGAAACATCAATTACAACCGATGGTTTATTTTGGCAAATGCATCCAACGGGAAGAACTAGTATCTTCTCAAATGCTTTAGGCTTATTTACTTTTCTAACAACTAGCAGTTCCAACTTATGAATAGCGAAGGCATTGGCACAATTGGACCATGTAAAGGCTTTTAGGTACATACTAGTATAAAGTGAAGCAATGAAGCCCGTAACAGCAATAAATCACAACTTTTACGAAGAGAACGGCTTGTTTCTTCCAACAAACAGCTACTATTTTCTTTATAATAGTAATACATGCCCAATATATGTTTCATTCTAAACGGACAGTAGTATAGAAGATAAAGAAGTAAAGAACTGACAAAAAAATACGTATCAAAATAATTTCGAAAATCAAAGAAGGTGCTCGTCACAGTACGTTTGCCTGAGCAATAGCAAGGAGATGCAATTGCGTTGATTTGGCTTCCAGAAGTAGCACGAGCGTATCAACTCTGGTTAATAAATCAGATTAAGCGATTTGATCGGCGACGATATTCTGCATAAATGTAACACTAATACTTCTTCTTCTGTCGATTAGTGTAACAATGTTATGCCTCTCGCTCAACTCATTGTAAGGATAGATATTTAAAAAGTTTGGTAAATCTGGTCAAGAACGTTTATTTGCAAGCAATTCAAGTTTAGAGACAACTTAGGCATAGAGAAAGGTATTGGTAAAGTCCTTACAGAATGAGTGTCTAAGCACCAGGAATAATGTACAATTTTCATTGAGGTAACTTGGTACCCACAACGATACAATAGATACTCATTAAAGGGCATTTTTGGTCTTGTGATATTCTTCTTTCAATGAAGTTCGAAACATATATCTCGGAGTATTTTTTTTCACAACATCGTATATATTCACATATCTAATAAAAGTATATATAGTTTATACGTAATGTATGTCAGTCAGTTATAATACGTACGTACCTATAAGCTACGTTAAATAAATTCACCCACGCCCAGCCGCCAGTTACGTAATTCCCACTTTAACAACGGCTCAACGCCCTTTCAACAAAACGAATTTTTGTGCCGCTTCTAATTCTCCTACTTCTTATTTTCTTTTCCTTTCGTTAAAAGAAAGAAGCGGGAGCGAAGAAATGGAGCAAACGGTCTAAACTAAACCGAAACGATCGCCGCGAGCGCGGCGAGCATAGATCGTAATCTACCGTTATTGACATTTCGGAAATCGAAGGTGGCTTTGAATGATTTTATTAGAAATTTGAAATGTGATATGCGCATTCTTTGTGGTGATTAAGTATTGCAGAACGAGAAAGAGTCTTTGAAAACGAAAGGGAACATTTACAGGGAAACGGTCACGGCGTGTTATTTAATATTAATCAATAGAAGTCACAATTAAACAATTAAGTGCATTTGTTGGATTTATAAAGCAATATTTATGGCACGTACAGGGTGATTTAATAATTCAAGACTTCATCAAAAGCAAGACAGCAACATTATTATTTAGATCGATGGATTTTAGAGGAAATTCTGGGCGTGGATTGGTTTTTAAGGGTTTTAAAAAGGAGATATCCTTTTACTCTTATCAAGCTTCTTCCTTACTGGACGTAGCCAATTGGGTTGTAAAAATTGATTGAGATCATATTAAAAGATACATTTGACTTTCAATTACATTTCAGCATCTTTTTTCACTTAAAATCAAAGAATAATCTACTTATTTCCAGGCAACTCAAACGTTCAAATTTCAATGCAACTCTAAAGACTGATAGAGTACCTTGGTGCTTTTAAAAGATTAGGATATCCTTCCAGATGAGAGAGCATATGTGGCCTAATAATGATTTAGATTATTTTATATATTCAAAAGTACTGAAGTCAGGAAAATTATTTTCCATATGGAAGCTGTGGAAGATTGTTGAATGTATTAGAATAGTCCCGTTTCTTAAAGCGCCATTCTATTCCAAGGATGGCTCCAAGGTTATCGAAGGATGGATGCTAAAAAATATGTTTGAAATTCTGGAACTTATGTTGCTGCAAGCAGTTAGAGCAAGGCAGTTTCTAGGAAATTAACACATTTATAAATACGTAAATGCTTGGATATTCCGCTTTCCTAAAGCAAAGTGGTTGCTTGTTTTAGAATGATCTCGAGCATACATACTAAACGCTTCACTTTTGTTTTAAAACCATATTTATTAATTACAATAAATTAAATCGGGATAAAAGAACATTAAAAACCATACATATAAATATTATGTACAAACTCTTATGCTAAATAATTAACTAAATTATTTTATTACATATTTGTAATCACAAATTTCCACAAAATCGATCGATTTAATACCCATGAACACCTACTAGTCCATGTCCAGATATAACCTGTCCAACTTGCCCAGCAGAATGGGCCGACTGACCAGAATGTGTTACTACAGCATTGAATCCGTTCTTATCGTCGGCCGTGTAGTGCACAGTTCGCGTACTACCATCGGGTTCAACGACGGAATAGGAACCTTTGACTACGTCACCATCGCGAACCTCATGCTGAGTTTTCTTATCGCCGGTGTTTGAATCGGCTACGCCGTAGTCGAATTCGTACTTAGGATACGCCTGGAAATAAATTCGTTGGAAAATATGAAACGATTAAGGATAGGTACTCTTACTTTCTCGTTATCGTGAATATCCCCTTGTCCATAACCATGGCCAACGGCAACACCAGATCCAATACCACTCACTAATCCATGCCCGGAACCTCCAACGCCAATCAATCCGTGCCCAAGAGCACTCGCTCCAACCAATGCTACCCCACCACTTCCACCACCTCCATGCCCTACGAGATGACCGCCGAATCCTTGGCCCAATCCGCCGAGACCATGCTCGATGGTGTTGTATCCGGCTAAATTCGACGAAGAATACGATTGCCCTCCTAATCCAGCGGTGTAATGTCCACAATGGACTGCGACGAATAGGATCGAAAATACTACAAACTAGAAACGATAATTTTCCATTAGTTTTGCTCACTCGCCCTTAAGAGCCCTTCAAATTTTTCTTACACACCTCCGGGACCATCATGATTTCTTTTCTTGAAGTACTATTGTTCACCCGTTGAGACGTAACCGCGGAATGCACTACGGAGATGAGGACGATGGGGCTTTTTATATAATCCGTGGGATCCTCTTGTCGATTCATCACAATGGCAGAATGTGTGCGTAACAAAAGAGGAACTCCATCCATTCGCAATGCTAGATTACATGGTATGTCGAAGGTAATTTGAATGGATGTCGTAATACTATGCGCAATAACCTAAATGTCGATGGCTAAGGAAAGTACTTTTAAGGCAATTAATTTTAAATCGCTCTTCCTTCTCGAATTGCGAACGGATGCTACGGCAGCGGGGATCTCCTGGATCTCGATCTGTTTGATATACAGGACGAGTCATGTACGTACTATGACGATCCTTTTAATTTGATCCAAAAATTATTTTTTCGTAACGTGTTCGTGCAAATGTTGAATGAAAGATCCTCTTCGGGAACAACATAAAAACCATCTTTACACCCAATTTCAATTTCGTAGACTACTTTGCCATTAAAGATGGAACCTCGTGGTGTCTATCCGCAGGTTCCTGCGGGTATGTAAGCAAAGCGGATTGTTGTAAAATGTGCCTGTTTCTGACAAACATATCGTTATTAAAGAATGAGATTTTAATCCTGTTTCAAAAGTGATTTAAAATCTAATAATTCTTGGTCACGTTTCTTCGTACATACACGTTTGCACAAATCCATCCAATCCAAATCATTGTAGAAATTGTCGCCATCCACTACAACGAAAGTCGACGTTCGCTTTTCACAGATTTCAAGTAAATGCCAACGATATACGACAATCCGTCTTGGTCAACCTAACGGATACAGATGTCCGAGTTTCACGTGGAGAGATAAGACCAATACGCGGGGCGTGCCTCGGTTATTGCTTTTTAGGTCTATTTACTGTGCAATTTCTACGGTATTGCAGATAAATCAGAGGAAAAAAGCGCGAATATATGGTTTTTAAGTAGCGTTACAAAACTACGGACTAATGAGTTTTTCAACGTGAGATGGCGACATGTTTGTTGTGATGTGGATTGCGAAAAAGTAACGTGTGTGCGATAGCGGACACAAATACTCGACAAAGTTTATAGACATTGTAACGAGACTTACAAACGAATACGAATTCAAGGGTTCTTGATATTTGCAAAGAACCTTGGCCGATAGCTAATTTTCGCATCGAATATTCCCGATTTTTGGAAAGAAAATTGAATTTATGTTTTATTTTTGGACAATTTATTTAAATTTCGATATTTACGGCGTCGTAGTCTTCCAGCAAAGATTGGACTGACCGCACAGAAATTATTGAATTATTGAAGAATCCTGTAAATTTCACAATTCATTCACAACGGAAATATTATAAGAATCTGATCTGATCAATTGCAGCCTTCGACGCAGAGTGGAGATGCTTACATAAAGTTTGGAAATAATGTATGTATGTACATAACATGCATGCATAGATTAAGAAATTATTTTTATTTAATAACTCAATGTTGAATATAAGCGTAATCTAATTTCGCTTGATATTTATCGGCGGGTGTTGATTTATATGTGAGATCGCGTCTTAAAGGAGATACAAAACGATCAGCTACTACAATACGACTCGATTGCAGGGACGGATCGCGAATTTTAAACGCTTTAAATTAACATTGTTTCGGGAACTACTGAATTAACTAAAATTTAGGTTAATTGTTTAGACAATCCTTTGATTGAATTAGATGCTGGCCTACATATACCGTGCATACATATTCATCTTAATGTAACAGACAATCAGAAACTTAACATTTAACTTAACAGATACTAAAAAAACACTTCAAAAAAAAAGTAGACCACATGGAAGATTAAGCCGCATTAACGTTATACGGTAGATATTTCTGCATTAAAAACTATTCTATCAATTTGTACTAATCACTGTGTACACGTAACGAATCGATTGGCCACATAAAACATGTAACTATGTCCCAATAAAGATCTAGATTGCGTACTACGCGTCTTAATCCCTCCAGTGCGGTACGAATATACGTGAAAAACTTAAAGGACGAAAAACGATAGCGCGCAAAAAAAATACAGGAAAAAAAACCAACGCTGGAACGCTAAAGGAAAACAGTGAAAGTAAATCAGTATGTACGCCGGCATGCTACAGCGCTCGCATTGTATAATGTCGGAGAGACAACGCCCAAAAACATTTAAAATCGTCGCCGAGAAGCGAAAGAATAAGAGCACGTAGGATATATGTATGTACACTGGCTAAACGCCGAGAAGTTGTAATGCGATAGTTTACGTAGACACCTCAGAATATAAGGTGACTTATCGAATAGTTTCGTCGAATAAATATTTATAAGCGTAAATGTTGCGGAGTAATTACGTGTAGAAGAAAGGCATAGATATCTTTGGAAAAGACAAATTAAACCGCCTAGAAAAAAGAAACAACCGCGACGAATGGTCGTACGATATGCGTGCATATATTTGTTGGTGTCTTAATTGCACTACGAACGCAGGTTACTTATATGTAACGTATAGTCGGATTAATAAAAATAAAAAATTGGAATATATGAATTACAGATATTTTAGTTAAAGAAAAACTAGAAAAACGTGTCTTATAATTCCTTATAACATTTTTTTCACCGATAAATATATCATCATCACAGAACAATTGGAAAGGTATTATCAAGAATTTTTCTAAAAAAGTCTTACCGGTTGAACCGGAAGTACAGTAATAACAAAAAATCGAATTATTAAATCAGATTATTACACTTACCTGCTAAATTTATGTATCGATCCAACAGGAACTAAATCATGGATTATCGGCGCACCATCAACCTTACAAGTTGGATAACACAAATATGTTGTCCTACAAAAATGTTGTCCTGCGTCTAATTCTCGTTACATATAGGCAATCACCGACCTCCGGTTTATCTTTTAATGAACTAATTAATTCATGAATGGCATTTTGAAGAATTGCAATTAAAATTTCTATTGGCAACACCTAAGAGGAAACCAACGTAATTTGAAATCGGAAACTTACATCAAGGAAGAGCCCTGTAATAGTGGCGCTAAAAATAAATTAAAAATTTCTGGCTGCAATCTCCATTTTATTGTTTATGAAAAAAGTGCCAATTATACAACTTAACCATATAAGTTTCAAATAATTCATAATATATAATTCAAAAATTGGAGCAGTCGAAGAACAGAGCGGATTTCTTAAAGCTGGAAGTATCTAAGACCATGCTTTTACCATTATAGAAATCACAAATAGAAGAATAACACGAGCGCGACCAATTCATTTAGGATATATTGAGGGTGATATGGAGAAAGTTCTCAGAAATAGAATATGGGAAGGCTGAAGGACGAGAAATGTTAACGTTCAGTTTATTAGACTATGTTGTGTGTAGATTAGATATGTTACTAGATATCTTTACAAGTAAGTAAAAACATGATGTCGGATATGTTCACCGTTAAACAAGGAGCACGGCGGGGAAGAAGATCCGCTTAGGTCCGCTTCTATTCATTCGTGTCATGGATGAATTAATGAAAGAAACAAGGAACAAAGAAGGAAGGGACACAAAATGTATATTTGCAAATATCACAGTTATGGCGTTAAGGGAAAGAGACCTAGAACTAGAAATAGAGGAAGAAGTACAAAGTCAAATTATGATTAATGATAAAGTAGTAATTCTAGAAGAAGAAAGGAGAGAGGAAATTGAATTAAACAAGACAGGAGAAAAGATCAAGGATTTGAATATGGAAATCTATTGAATATAAGCTATTGAGTCTGTGTATGGACCCTTTATGGAGTGATGTATAATTTTGCCTGAAAGAAACAATTTCAATAGACGAGAGTGTTCTTCTTAAATCTAAAGTTTGGCGAATTACCTAATTCATTGCAAATTCAATACAATGTTAGTCAATATAATAACTTTAAATGAAAACAATTAAGTATGCATTACTGTTGTTGGGAAACTAAAACAAATTGTGCATACATGTAACCAAATACGTAAATTAAAGTTTAGCTTAAATTATGCATCATTTCATAATCCGCCGGCATGCTCGTGAGATATTATTTATGGGACTTCTTTCCGTATCGGTGCAGTGTGGAGACCTCAATTGTGGAATCTAATAAGATCAATATCTGTTACGAAATGATCCGTTTAATATGAAATAACGGTAAATTGCTGGCAATTTTGTTCCAATTGCTCATTAGCTTTTTGTTGTTTTTTTCTTTACAGTCGTAATGATAACCATTTAGGCAATTCGTTAGGCTCCAAATTCTTCAAATGCAAAAAGATAATCATTAAAAACACTACATCGACTACATCCCCGAAAAAGCGATTAAAGTACAACAACAAGCTGTCCAGAAGATCGTGAATACAATTGCGTTCAAAGCCGATCCAATAGAGTCACCTTCAAAAATAAAGATTTTCATTATCAATTTTATATATAAAATAGTGAAATCGATCAACCATTTCAGCGGTCATTAACGCAAATCGTATATCGGCTGTTACAAAACCCACGATTTACGGAATATACTTTATTACTTTACTATAACCTACGTTGCGGTCTTTTTCTAACCAACTGGATAGCACAGTCCATGCTCCCAAGTGCCTTTGCTCTTGAAAAAGGTTTCGAAACGGATAATTGCAGGAAAATTACTCGTGCGTTACTAAATATTCTCATTTTACATTGACTTGATAACGTTTTAATATCAAAATAGTATTGTTTTTATCTAGTGCAATAAAGGAAGCATTTTAAGAACTAACAGTAGATGAATACTAAATATTGTTTTTACTTATGTGTAATCAGCCCCAATTCCTTTTAAAATTTAATTTCTGGCGATTGTTCCAGATTGTTCTAGGTTTGTTTCGCAAGAAAAATAAGAAATTGTGAAGTTAGCTCAATTCCTTTTCAAAATCCTAGAGTTCAAAGTTCTAGTGTTTGAGCCTGTATCTCTTATAGATCAAAAGATGTACCCAAAAACGAGACCCCGGAGAGCCCTCCTTTTTTAGAAAAATGAAATTGCGAGAGTTGTTCCAGAATTTCGAACTTGTTTCTTTCATGAAAAAAAAAAAAAAAAAAAAACTAGAACAACTTGGAATAGTTTCGGTCGAGTTTCAACAAAAAAAAACCGTGAGAATTTTTTCTTTCAAAAAAAGTGAGGTTAACTTTACGTTATATATATTTCTGCATATTTTACGAATGAAGGTGACGTAGGCACCATACAGAGTCCAAAGTTTTATTTTTCTGGTGTGTTCTGGTCATTCTATAACTATCAGGAGATCATACATCCTATGAAACTAAATCCCTTTCATTCATAAACTACCTCATGGCCATTTACATTTTTATAAGACATTAACAATGCATAGATTGTTTGACTATACAGTGCGGATACGAAACAACACAAAAGAAAAGAAAAAATATATAACCATTACGATTTATTCTTGAAATAATCAATAAACAACAGAATGGTAAAAGTATAAGTTATTGTTACAATTGCACCTGGAGGCATTTAAAAAAACCATCACCCACACTCTACCACGCCGTTTATGTCTCCGCGTATTAGTTATCGCTGGTTATTTATCTTTGTAGCGCATGAGTAGGTTGGAATAACCTTTGTACTGTTGCATGCTTCCTAAGGCTAAAGCGTTTCACCTAGTCTGGGCTCTTCGATGTTTGATACGTTACAAATTACAATATTCAAACTTTATTCTATTTATTTTTTAATAAAAATATTTAAAGGTAATTGTATTAAAGTGACTTTCTCTTATGTAACAGGTATAGTATCTCTTATTTCTGTATTGGAATACCAGCTACCAAATTATGCTGCAAGAAACTGTTAAAACTTAATATACTCAGAAAATTACGTGGACGCAAGGGCAAATGTAAGAAGCTTGAAGGCAAATATTTTAAAAAGCAACGGAACAATTGTACTAATTTTTTTTCTTTCGTTATTATTATAAAGAACCTTAACAGATGTCCTTCGTAAAGGCTCTTTGCTGCTTGTATCATTTTGGATCGTTCCGTATTGTTCTTTTGACGAACTGTATCGATTTAAAAATTAAGTCAGCTTTTGTTTTCTAAATCCGCTCTTATCTATCTTTTCTATCTCATACAAATATATAAAACCATTGCTGTTTTTTACCGCTTAAGAATTAGCTAGGAGAGACCTTCTTCCGTGCTATGCACCATTGTTGTTACTTTACTAAATGTTAAATACCATAGTACTTGCATATTACGCGATATATCGTAAGGATAAGAAAGAAGGAGGTGGTCCATGCAATATACTCAAATGGCCTAGTAAACCGGTGATCTGCTAGGAGGTCTCTAACCTTACCGGTTGATGTGACCTTGCACGACACCGTACTGAACTTATTTCATGGTATATTCCGTGCCGTCATTATGGAACACTTTCGATTTCGATTCCGAGTCGCTCTCGTATGATTTTGTGTATCTGTGTGTGTGTGTATGTGTGTCATGTTCTTTTTTTTTTTTTGGAAATAGGCACATGCGGTACTTGAAAAATATAACACATAACGTAGAATTCTGAATTTTTTTTTTCTGCAATCGATTAATTGAGTGAACGTTTTGTAAGTACGGCCGCTGCGGACGTTTGAACTATAAAAGCTCAGTATGTCGTCGAGTTAAACCAGTAGATATCAATACTTCATACAATAAAGAAGTAGTACAGACATAGTTGCAGATACGTACATATATAGACCTGGTCTTCCGTCCGATTTCGTAACCGTAAATACCATAAGTGTTTTTGATTTCATAATGTTCGCTAAGGTAGGATTACCAATGGGCGTGTAACAGTACCGTTTTTGGGTGAATGATTAAATGAGTGTTGGTACGCTTGGTTTTGGGTGATAATTCAAAATAATCGTTTTCGTGTTACTAACAAAAACAATTTTTTTTTCATTTTTTTTTCCATCCAGGATCCCTCTAATAACCAATTTATATTTTGAAGGAGATTGATTATGCGGATTTGTTATAATTTCTTTGTGATCATTGTGTTTTCCATTATATTTCCCCAACAGGATGTCTAAATACAACTCAAGTCCGAAAGTTTCCCGCGAGCTAACGAAACACCTTAGAAGGTTTCACAGAGGATAAAAGACGTTTCCTGAAGCCTGTTGCCCGTAGTTCCTTGCATCATCGGTATTTCTTACATGGTCCCTTTTGATTGCAATTTGGAAATTCATCGAGCTTTCTGCTAGGGTTTTCACCTTATTCCTCGAAAAGAATATCAAAAGGCAATTTAAGACTTCGTATCCTGGAGAAAGCATTGGGAATAGTTTCAAGTGATCTTTTCTGAATATAAATTCCAGAGCAGCCTAAAGGGTAATTTGACGAATTTCTAAATGCTTCTGACGAATTTAGAAAAAAAATCAGTTTTTCTTTGACCAACTTGAATTTCCCCAAGTCCCTTGTCTTTGGTAAAGTTTCATTTGTATGTTGATATTTCAGGCTTCTCTTCTTGAATTTGACCAGATGACTATTATTGACCATTCATCTTGGTTACTACTCAAATATTTTGAGTCATTATTAAAGAGGACAAAAGCGGATAAAATTGTTACTTTTTTATAGAAACTAGACAGATTCAACACGAATCCATTCTCATGAGGCGAATAGATAAGAGTCTATCTAATCGCTGCAAAAAAGGAATAATTCCACTTGCCTTTGTCCTCTCTAGTCGTTATCAATCAAGTACTTCATTTCCCAGAAGGTGCTTAGATTCTATATTATTCTAACGTAACCACTTTCAAAATTATATTTGAGGTACAAAATATCTCTTTAAAGAGATGTTATTTTATTACCTGATACCAAGGCAATCTCCCAGCCAAAGTCTTTTCCAGAGCTTTTAGTTTTTTATCGTCTTCTTAGTGATCCATATCAGTCAGCCGGTATCGGAACTACCACATATAATCGCCACGTCTGTCTCTTATATTGTATTCTAACAGTCGTCAATTGAAAGACAAACGTCATATGGCATTGCGAATTATATTTACAGTTCTTATTCAACTTACTTTCGGATACTCTCTTATGAGAAATCTTCCTTCTTTTATCTTCTACGTTGCGTATACTCATTAAGGATTGTCTGCTTGACATCTGCTACATCATCCTCTTTCTGTGTAGAAATTTTTCGCCTCGCGATCTCAAAGTAAAAATCTCTCGAGGTAGAAACATTGCTACGGGGTTAGAAACTTATATTTAGTTAAATGAACGCGGTCCGGGGAGGTCGTTCCAATCGCACGGTTTATTTTAAAATTTTAATTAAGCTTTCGCTTTCTTTTTCTAATTATAAAAATTCTTGCCTTTTGCTGATGTTTCGCTAATATGTAGATTAGCAAGAGCAATTAACGTTACAAGTAGTGGCTCAATGTGAATCTTGTGCAATACTGCTTTAATTAATTTCAAATGTAGAGCACGCCAGTATGAAGATGTATGGGTCTATAAATTTCATTTAAAATTCTTCTATTGTACTAATCTAATTGAAATTTAGATTTCAATTTATGAATGCACGTTTTCTCAAAGAATTTTATAAATTTAACTTTATCAATTATTACTAATGAACTGTGTATAATTCTTGCAGTATTGAACAAAAAAAAAAACAAACTAAAAAAAAGACTGAAAAATTTATTTCTGGATCTAAAGTTTTAATAACTATCTTCACAATAATTCAACGAATATCGATCCTATCAAAGATATTTTTATTAGTAACAACTTTTAAATATTTAATTTATTACACTAACTATTCGGGCTTTCAGATTTTGGCAATCGCTACCTTCGTGGCCACCGCGCAAGCCGGTCTCTTACCAGCTGCACCGGCTCTATCGCTTGGACATGCAGCCATAGCTGCTCCAGCTCTATCCCTTGGACATGCCGTAGCGCCCGCCCTTTCAGTTAGCCATACAGCGTTGGCCGCTCCAGCTGTTTCGCTTGGTCACGCGGTAGCTCCACTTTCTCTTGGTCATGCTGCTGTTGCCGCTCCTGCTATTGGATACGGCCATGGTTTTGGATTAGGATACGGACTTGGACATGGAGCCATCGCCGCTCCGGCTATCGTCAAAGCCGCCCCAGCGATCGTAAAAGCAGCTCCAGCTGTCGATTACGTGGTACGTAGGTTAACAGAAAAGTATTTATTTGTTTAGTGGAAACATTATATTGTCACCTTTGTAAGCTCGTATATTTCACAATTATCTCGTGCAAGGCTTCTTTGAGCATTTCACCTTTTATTCTTAACAATTCAGCTGTTATTTCGCTTCTACAAGCAGCGTTTCCGTTACCAATTTGACTAATTATCATTTTAATTCCTTCTCTGCAATATTCCAATCTACCCTTGCATTATGTAACGGCATAATTCGTTTTAATTCGCGTAAATTTAAGGCAACAAAACATTTCTTTAACGAGAGCGCATTTATAGTTCACATTCATTTAAAAGAGACTTTCACCTCAACGTTTTTCGTTTCTATATTCAGATCAACCCAAAAAGCAAAAAAGGAGCGATCGCATTTCTTTTCATATCGCACCTTCGGCACTTGATTTAAAATTAAGCGGAACGGAACAACATTTGGTAAATGTACATTCGAGATATTCATTGTCATTCGTGCATTAAAGTCAAGGTTACCGTAGAAGTAGTATCGTCCAGGTAAAGGATGCGCATGTATCCGGAGAAAGTGTTGATGATATCGGTATTGAAATCGAGATGGCCGTTATTTGTGAGCTAGAAATAAATTCGTGTATTAAAGCATGATGTCTCGATGTGAAAATAAACATATGGAAATAAATTCATTTGCGGTCAATAGCTGCGGGCGATAGGTGAAATAGTTTTTGCGTATTTTTTTTTTTTCGGTTAGCAGGTGATTATCAGGATTTTTTTTTTCTTTTGGTTTAATATTGCAGCGACCAAGTTAAGAATAAAGTAGGCTATTTGTTGACACTTTCTTTTCTTTTGAACGGTATTACTTATACGGGTACTTTGATCCACATGCTGTTTCCTCTTTCTCGTGTTATCCTTTTTAAAATTGCAAACACTATACAAGAAGGAAGTGTCTGCGATTCAAGCAAAATTTGTGATATGAGTGGTTCATAACATTTGCTATGTTCCCATGAGTTCGACTTTGGTTTGTAGAAAAAACTAAATCACATTGGCACGTAAAATACGGTCTCTTGTAAATAACGCTTCTGGTTCTTTAAACAATTTCAAATAAATTCATTTTTGTCTTATCTTCTTATTAGATCTCGAAAACTAATGCATACAGTCTAGTATTTTTGCTTATATCAAGAAGCATATCGTTATACCATCAATTGGTTGATTGATTTTGCCTTTCTGCAGGATAAAACCTTCCATATCCTTAACACTTGGTGCTGTTTGGCCTATTGCATTAATCTTGGTTTCACTTTCATCCAAGCAGGTTTATTCCCGTGATCAATTCAACAACCTATGCATTAAATCTTTTTGAGTTGGCATTACAAAGTCTATCGTTATAGATCTCAATCTTTTGCATTTGATAGAGATGTTGCTATTTTAAATTTAGTCCAGTATATAATTTGCATAGTTCAAATAAAATTTATGTTATTTTGTGAACCACTCGGTAATTACATTACACTTCATTGGTTATAAATAAACCCAATTCAGCTCCTGTAACAAGCTTCACTAGCTGGTCTGCTTGCTTTCCTGGGATTGGTCAAACGCATATTCTTTGATTATCATCTACAGAGGTAACCAAGAATATGAAAAAATAACTATATTACGCGAAATATAACCTGCCATTAGATGACGATCTAATGGCAGGCGCTCTTACTAATTATTAACTAATTATTCCTCAATTAAAAACTTAAATAACAAAATAATATTTTTTTTGTTATTTAGGCTTATCCAAAATACGAATTCAACTATGGCGTTTCCGATGCTCACACCGGCGACCAGAAAACCCAACACGAAATCCGCGATGGTGACGTAGTAAAAGGCTCGTACTCCCTCCACGAAGCCGACGGCACCGTCCGCACCGTTCATTACGAAGCCGACGATCATAACGGATTCAACGCAGTTGTAACCAGATCTGGCCACGCTGCCCATCCCGCCACGCCGATTGCCGTAGCAGCCCCAGCCAAAACCATCATCGCAGCTCCCGCAATAGCGCATGCGGCTCCAGTATTCGCGCATGCCGGCCCAGCGTTGGCTTACGGAGGACTTTACGGTTACAAGGGTTAGATTACTTTGAAAAAAGGAAGTCCGTCTTATGAAAAAAAAAAAAAACAGAGTAATACATTGTTGCCACGTCGTATTAATCCTTCTATTCCATTGCAACTGCAATAGAAGCTCAAGACCTGTCCGGATACATATTTTGCTTGTGTCTGAATTGCTCATTGCTCTTCTATTTTGCATCGTACTTGATACCTTATCGGTCGTCTTGTATATTGTAGTAATTTTTTTTTTATTAATTCTAATCGAAAGGGGATCAAGTAAGAATTGTATTACTTATTTTTCTGTACTCTATCAGTTCTTCAAATTTCATTTCCATAGGTGAACTCGCTTGGTAATTATTTTGCAAACGATTTGTTATTTATTGTATCTTTTTTTGTGTGTGTATTACGTCTTTATGTGTCGTATTTTGCAAAATCGTTACTAAAGCGAGTTGGAACTGACCGCTATGCCAAATGTAAACGCTCTGTAATTTTGTTCTACGTAGTAATGTATTCATCGTAGTTTGAATATGTTAACTCATTATAACACACTACCATTTCTTTATACTTGCTGCTTGAGTGTTCTTTTTTTTTACTTTTTGTATATATATATCTATATATATCTCGTTCATTGTATGTACTACGCAGTATTGTTCTCATTCTATTATTATACTTTTTATATATAAAAGATATAAATATATATCATTTTTTTTTCATCAAGAATTAAAGTATTTTATTTCAATATGTACTAAATACGAGAATTTGTTAAAATCTAAGCTGAGTGTGAAATAGTAGACAAATGCATTGACGGATTCAATCATAAAAAAATCATAAAAAATGTGAAGAGCGAAAACGACATGTTTCTATATATCAGTTCATATCACTTCCCTTTCAAATAACCAATCAGTATGATTTCAACAATACCAGGAAGAGGAAGCTATTTTGGCATAATTTTTTTCTTAGTTATTGTTTTCGGGCATATTTTTTGAGGTTTTTCTTGTATCGTCATAAGTCGGTGGGTTTTTGTAGTTACTCTCTAAACGATTGGCGAGCATATTTTGATACTAAAGGGCGTCCAGAAATACTTGGCTCGCCGTTTGAAAGGGAAGTGATATGAATCGCGATGTAAATTGTATATTACAGCCGTTTCGCAAACAACGGATCGTCTGTCCCGATGATCGGTCCTGATGACACCGGGCCGTTGTTTGAATTGCATCTTCCACAATTAATGCATGCCATCGGTCGACCGATGAAAAGCGCAAGGATATCAGTCAACCCCCCGCGCGTACGCTTATCATCTGGATTCAATGTAGCCTTTGGATAAAGCAAGTGCTTCATATGCATACGTCACCAGTTGTATTTTTGATGTGTTCTATATTCATTTTTTTTCAGTCATTTTCTAATTTCCTATGTAGTTCATCAAATGAAGCCATGCATATTTGAAAACACTTTAAAAATGTGCAAACATCTCCTCCCCTCTCCCAAAGTTTGACTATAGGACGGCAAAAGAACCTTATATTATATAGGATTTTCAATATACAACGTATGCGCCCGCATTTTTCTTGAATTAAGCTTTTTTTTTGAAACCTTCTCACGCACAAAGAGACAATAATACGTTACCGCACGCTTTAAAAATACATTTTTATTACAATCATGAGTATTGACAATCCGTTCTTTGTGAAACGATTAGGTAGAGAAAAACATGCTAACGACGCAAAGTAGGCAGAAACATGTCCATGATTCCGAATACCATTAGGAAGCTTTTACTAGCATTATATTTTTATTTATTGTTTGTAGACGTTTTCCGATGTATTTTTAAGTTAATAATGATAGCAAGGACATCAATGGAAATCAAGCCTTATTGACAGAAGGCTGCATAAGGTTTCCGTGTTGAAACCGCGTCGAACCGCTCAGTTCTTACCATGACAAGAATTCTTCTCACAGCACCAACACAACATCCGGTAGCCGAGGAGAAGCTTCATGCTACTGAAAGCGAAACGTCGGTATTCAACCCGGAAACTTGATTTCTCTAAAAGACGGATAAATTTTTCTACAACTATGACGGTTTTAAATTATGTGATTTGAAACACAGTAATTGCCGTGTCCGTGAAATAAACACTTTTTTGCATTTTTTACAAAGTGGCTTTCTGTGAACATGCTTAATTTGGAGCATTTCATCCCACAACTTCAAAAATATCAAATGGCATTATGTACAAATGACTCGTCATTTGAAAAAGACTTTTATCGAAGATAACGTAACTTTTTTATTTCGCCACATTTGCGCTTGAGATATCTAATAATGATTATTTTCATAGGAGGAATATTTCTCAACGAAACTTACAGGTTAATAAAATCTGCAACCCAAATAGCACGAATACTTCGTCATTGTAAGAAGTTGTAATCATTCGTATTTAAATATAAAACTTCGATATTTTCGTTACATATTATATGATTCTCTTTACAAAACAAATGATACACTGGAAATAACGCAATAAAATTAAAAAAAAAAAAACTATTTGCAGAATAAAACACAAATCAATACAAAATACAATCAACTGCTTTGTATTTTTATGAAATTATACACTTATAATTTGTTACAATCTAACTAAAATGTTAGATCCTGTTTATAAGAATTCGGACGATATTACCGGCAGGTTGCTTTTATATTTCCGGATTAGACACGAGAAAAAAAAAAGAGTAGAACAACAACAACATTTTATTATTGAATATAGGTTTATGGAATAGAAAGAAATGATAATTAAATTAATTGATAGTATAGCTTATATTTTGATTTCCCTTCTCTTTTCGTGTGATACTTACGTTTACTTTACGGATGCGTAATTTGGAAAGAATTAGTACATATAATAATAAATATAAAATAAGGTTAATATTAAGGTTTTAATTACAGATGCCCGCGTGCATTTAGGAATGTTCGTGAAAGTCGCTGAACGTAGGGAATAATTCTATAGAACCGTTCAAGCCAGAAACCTTCCCCGTTTTTAAATGGTATAAAGTAAATGCTGGTCCGTCTTTCCAAATCGCTTTCTTTTGAAGACAAAATCAAATGGAAAACTATATTGAAGTGACTAAAAACAATAGATTGTTGTAAGGCTTTCGGCTGCTTTTAAGGTAACTTGATTTTGGGTAATTTGAAACCATTTCTTCGACTGGTAATAGATATTTAGATGCTTTTGGAGTACATAAAAATTAGTTATTAACGAAGTAATTGCATTTGATTTTGGGTAATTTTCAATTAGGTTTCCCTGTGCCAAATGTTCTGGTCCATAAATAGAAATCCATGTTCAAAAACAAGAAGTTTCGTAAGTTTTTGAGGTTATTATGATTGATTTTTAGCCATTTTTGTTGTAGCCATAGATATTTGGATACATAAGAATTTTAGTTAATTTTGAAGAATTTTATTTCCTTTTCGGTTGTTTCGTATTCTTTCTTGTACGTATTTTATTGATTTTTGCGTGTGCCAAATGACATGGTCCAGGAATAACATTTTATATACTACTCTTGGTTTGACTCAGGGTTAGCCGGGTTTCACATCCAGTAATAGGTCAAAGTCAGTGGAACTCATCTTGCGCTAACTTTCCTCATTCCAAGGTATTCGTATAGAATTTTGAAATTTCCTGTAGATAGTTGTACCTTCAGCAGTAAGCATTTGATTTTTTCAATATCGTCGAGAACGATCCTGTTAACACATGGCGACCTGAATGGAGATCATCATTTAGCGATTCTCCATCATGCTCAAGTAACTTTTAAATACATACTTTGCAGTTGCCTACTATGAATGTGTGCACTTAAGATTACTAAAGTTATGCTTTCTGTTCGCTACCGAATTGCGGTTACGTAACGTACAAAACTGACCTAAATTCCAGCTCTAGATACATACAAACGACCGCAAAAAAATCCCATAAAATATTAGAAAAAAATCACATTCCATATCACCACTTACGAACGAGATATATGTACCTATGTAGTAGCCTTTATTAATTACCACCTCTTAAATACTACGCGTTAGTGACAGTTGGCACATATCTCATTTTCAACGTCTTTGTTCGACTCAGTATCCTGCTCAATTAATCAAAACATAAAATATATGTGTATCCACGTCCCCTTATGAAATGATAACACATGTTATGTTCTTTTACGAAAATTAAATGTTGTAGGCTATATATGCAGTTATATATGTTTAGTATATTTGGTATTACATCCATTGTAGGCTTTACTTTATTCCCAGATAATTGAAGATTCGAAGTATAAAAGGAGCCCCAAAAAAAGAAAGAAGTCCGGACTTGTCAAATTCGATGATCGTGGAGGCTATTCGATCGTTTCACGTCTACCAATGTAATGATATCCAAATCTTCCATTAAGTCAGTATGATAAGGTGGAACATCATCCGCCAACACACTTAACCAGATGACGGGTCATGCCGTCAAAATTAAAAGACCTTTAGAACATTATAGATTACTTTCGCTACTCGGCAAAGTACGGCATCTAAGGTACGCCTTAAACTTAACGTAAAGCCCTAGTTGAGTCCATGTTAAAATTTTAATTACTTTAATCGCTCCCAATAGATCTACCACTTTACTACCATAGCTTTTTCTGATCGCTACCAATCCACTTGCTTCATATTTTTAGACAAGTTGTTAGATGTCCATAATCCATTATCATTATTTGGATTTCTCTTTAAAAACTCTTGCTATACCATCAGCACATCGGTCTTCACCATAAATAAAGATGATTTCCACCTTTTGATGGAAAACAATGTAGATGGAGGAAATTATGACAAACTATTGATAATTTTTATGACAAAACGCCGGAACATTCCTTAATTAATTTTATTTCAGTTTGGAGATGAGGAGTAAGTGCGTACATTCAGAGAGTGTCATTCCGGGGAAAAAGTTTTTTGAGTTTCCGGGTTCGGGATCGTCCCATGTTAGATGTTTTCCCATTAAAGAACAGCTTAAGTTCTTCACTAAGATTCCTATAATAAATCTACTTATTATTTAAGTACGTTTTACGATTAAAAGGAGCCGTAAAAAATTGCCACGAAAACCAAAAAAATCGAATATAATATCACCGTTTACGATTCATTGAAGACCAAATCCCTTCAAGTACGCTACGGAAAAAATCAGCTTGTTGCGGTCACGCCTTTCTACAGGATCTTACGCCAACGTACGCTCTTGGGCGTTCGTTGGATCGCCGCGATGGTATTGTACTCGAGGTAACCTCAAAACTTCCAAATAACTCGTAAATCGTTAAATCGATGGTTGACGTATCCGGTCGGCGTCGATTCCAGTCGATAATTCGCGGTTGGCTATCGCTTTTTTCACTTTTCCTAGACGGTATTATTGTTATTATACCTTGACAGCCCGCGTATGATTTAGACAGGTGATTTTTAGCTTTTTTTTGCCGTAGGTGGACGTATAATAAGAAAGTGAAGTGAGTTCTTAGAATTGTTAGAGTTAATTGACACGGATTCTTTTACAATTCGTTAGTTCGTTTGATATTAATTGGATTTTTAAAATTCAACTGACCTTCTATTAATTGGAAAATGGAGTATGTATTGTACAATGTGCCATTGTGAAGAACAACTTTTACAATGTTAAGTACCACGTTGGAAAGACTTCTTGTTCTTCCCGGTGCATAGTTTGGACAACAGAATATTTTTACCATCTGCTCCGGCAAGAGTCATTACCACTACGGTCAGTGTCCAAATGCTAGTACCTTTGTTATTTCTACGAAGAATATTATGATCCTAAACTTCTCCTCTCGAGAGATGGGAGGACTGCTTAGCTGTAGAATTCGGATAACGAAATGCGTATTAATATGTTTTTCAATATGCAGACACGGCAGAATTTGTATTCGACTCGTTTACGTATAGTTATCTTCCTGAATGTGTTGATGTGTTTCAAAGAATAAAGCCGGAAATTTTATAATTACTATCAGGTAATTCATTATTTGTTGCCTGGCTGCTATTGCAATGTAAATGAAAACAGGCACAAATCAAAATAAAAGACCCTAACCAGTCCTACACACAGTAAATTTTACTCTACATATACGGCCGTCTCATATTTCATCCGCCGAACCTGTATATGTACGCGCTACACAAAAATTGCATTAAATGAAGAACGATAATAGCAATTGTTGTAAAAAGTAATCTTTCTAAGATAATTTATTTAAACCCAACGAGGACGTGTAGAAAAATACATGTTTTCCACTCGGAATTTGTCACTATGAGCGAGACATCAATGGATTATAGCCATTTCATCATCAACATAAATAACATAACCTATACGCCAATCTCTTCATTACGACGAAATTAAAATAGAACGAACGGATTATATAAACATTGTTTCCGTATTACACGGATTACAACATTGCTACGTACAAGTAGGAGACGGCGAGCCAACAATAACAAACGATTACGAAACAATCAACGATCACATCTACGTGTACTGCATATCCTATACTTCGACAATCCAGATTGATATACGCCCGTATATTTAAGATAAAAGCAGAGATTTTCAATAATTCAATTTGACACGCCATTTTCGCCGGTATTACGTCGGAACATGGGCGCTTAAAGACGAAGATAATTTGCGACTAACGTTTCTAAATCTAGTCGGCGATCAACATCTCAATCTAAATATTAATTGCGGTGACTTAAAGGGTCTCGAATGGTGGAATTTGTATATTTCGAGCGTTTAATAGCGTGACAATCGTAGCGAGTGAACACGGTATACCCCGAAGGTAACGCAAACAGATCTATTATGACCTGAAAAATACTTTGTACCGAATCGAGAGGTAGTTGGAACATATAAAAAAGCTGTATTCTCGGTGGTGCATACCGATTTGATTTGCATATTTTACGCAACCCGGCGTCATGCTTCACTTCATCTTGTGCGTTATTTAACAAATTACGCTACGTGCACCCGCTTCCATCGACCGGCCGACACCCATGGTGGATATCTGCAGGCCTATAATAAAGCCTTTAATTGCGGAATATGGTCGGGTTTCGTCCGCGCGTATCCTTGACATGATTTATATGCTCCGTACGCCGCTTTTTCCTACATTCGGACACTTTGTTTCGTGAACGAAATCTTATTTTCACAGTTGAAGTGATAATTTCACTGTAATTGTATACGTATAAAGCAATGTCCATCTCAGATGTCAGGAATGGCAAACCTCTCATTCGCGCCTTGCATACGAAGGTATTCTGAAAAGTCACTAGCCTAACACAGTATGTCCTTAGCTTTCCATATGTCCATCCTAAACACGTATTTACAACCAGTATACGCTACACTTAAACACGAAATTCTTCTAATTACTCCGCTACGCTGTTTCTTTAGCAATTACGCAAGAAAATGCAAATTCAATTACGTAAAACTGTCACAACGTATGACTAAGTGTGTCGGTCATATCTTTTTTTTTTTTGGATTATGAATACGCAACATTCTCTCTACTTTTTACGTTTTGGCGGCCCGTTTCGCAAGTCGTCCGCGTTTTATGTCGCAGAAAAACAATAATAAATATCAAAATAGCTCCGGAAAAAACCCGTCGCGCTAATTAAATTTCAATTAAATCGGAGCCTATCTCAATGCCAAGTGTATTAAATGTAAAGCGCGAATGTGGAGTTGCATAATTTCGGCAGGGATACGGTTCGGCCTTCCGAACGAATTCCAGATCGATTATTTAGTTTATTGGCTCGATCGTGGGTGCTTTCCAAATACAGGATCTTAGTGCTTTATTAATTATTTAGATTTGCCTTTTTTATTGTAAAGCTATTTGAGGACAAATTTGGGTATTCTGAGTTTAAATTACAAACGCAGCAAACATTTACCCGGTACCTGACTTGATTAAAGAAAATGGTTGTAATTCCTCATCTTCGAACATCTTTCTTTTTCGAACTAAAAGTATTGTTCAATAGAAAGAAAATTATTTATTTGCGAAGCAGAAGATCGCTGGTGTGATATGTAGAGAGGACAAAGGCGGACGAAATTATTACTTTTGTGCCAGAGACTAGGTTCTAGAATAGACGTGTTCTATCGACTCTCGGGAATAACAGTAAGCAACAGAAATCCTTTCTCACGAGGCGAATAGACATGGATCGATCTATTCGCTGCAAAAAAGCAATAATTCCACCTGCCTTTGTCCTCTCTCGAGATATGTTAGCTTTCTTATCCTACAAACAAATGTAACCAATTTAAATACCAGCAAATTAAACAGAACAACAGAATCCCTCCAATACGAGTGCGGACTAAGCATCGATTGAAACAACAACAATAATATGGTTCCAACCGGGAACGAAGAAGGTTTCCCCTAAGTCACCAACAGAAGCAACCTTTTGATGCACCAGAATAATGTTCTAGTCTTTACCGCAGGAAAGCTCGCGAAACGTGGAAACGAGATGAAGTTTTGTCTCATTACCCGTACAGAAATGAAGTTACCAACCCCATTTAGGGGAACACGCTGACCCGCCCAAACATGAAGCAGGTTCCCATCAATTAATTAGAAATTGTTTCCACAAGTTCGAATGTTAGTGAAAGGGGACTGGTTGGTTGCCGCTAGGCGTTAATAATAAATTTATTCCAGTCCTTTCTGTTTGTTGTTAATTTTCTAACTTCTAAATGCTTTCCTTTTCTTCTGTAAATCGTTCCCTCCTATACTTTTCTTTGGTTCTTTTAGTCGTCCTCTCTCTCAAATTCCTTTGGCAGATATTAGAGTTTGCAAGTAAAATTTTTTCTTGCTTCTACATCTAATTCTCCTCTAATGTGTTGTTTTCTAACTTTGTTTAATGTAACGACACTTTGTACTCTTCGCATACCATTTGCGTCGTACGAATCTTGCTTCCTTTTTATGTTAGCACGCTCGCAAATAGGAATAGACATATCATAGATTTTCATTTAGCATCTAATCAATGGGTAGAATATTCTCTTGGTCTTTCCTATTCTCTTATGTTAGTTCATTTCCGTGCTTTCCCGCTTCTTCTAGATATCCAACATTTTTGACCTGTATTATTATGTCATTATTGATCCTGGGCTGGATTCGAGCTATTTTTTTCCTTTATTATTGTCGTACAGCGACCTTAGATGTGCGAACTTTAATATCATTCGCCAATCAATCAAATCGCCATATTATTGATGTCTCCACTCTTATCGACGCACACTATCCGGGTTATAGGTGCTTTTAATTAGTCAGTAGATGAATAGATTCAATCTATGTGCACGCGTTCAGTTACGTCGGTGAGCTCGTTCGTGGTATGCTAAGAAAGCATTCCAGAAACGACAGAACGCATAGTTTTTCAACGGTAAAACGATAATCGTTATACTCTGACTCCGCGCTTATCGAAGCTAGATCAATTGCTTTCCTATAATTGCACGCTTTAGTGCTTGGCTATTAAATAACCGACTTTTTCAGTTTAAGTTAATCACTCCCACCGAATATAGAGAATTTATTGCGCTGTATTGTTGTTAAGAATATGTGGGTGGAACTGATAGAAAGCACAATCGAAAAAGTTCTCTTCGATTTTCTCCCTAGTTCTGACATTTTTAACTATAATGCAGGAAATATCAAGTAATTTTTTTTAAATTAATCTCCGTTTAAATGCTTTTATTTAAACTTTCTTGATATTATAACTTCTCGATTATTAAGATATGAAAAAATTGTAAATATTTGAATACTAAAGTTACAGAATGGAGTGATAATAGCAAAATAAAATGAAGATTAACAAAAAGAATTGAATTCCCTATTCGACTAGTTATAGACTGAATTGATAAAACATCTCGACGTTCGCCGTGTACCAAATCAAAAGAGACTAAATAAATTTTTGTTTGATTTGCAGAATTAAATTTAAGTAGCTTGAGTTAGCCTATTAGACGTTCAACTGGGCATGTTAAAGAAAGTTATTAAACATTACTTATTTTTGTATATGCTAAGGAAGTTTGAGAAGTCCACAAATAGGCACTGATGAGCTGTAATACAAGTAAAGGTACGTCTGTATATACAATTCTTACAGATCGTGATCACGAATTCCTAGTGTCATTAACATGTCATCAAGATAGCCTTAATTAGTCACTAACATCTACGTATGATCCATTTTTATATAACTGCCAACTTTCACAGAGGTGCACTGATGAGCCGCAACACTGTGAAACGGGCGTCTGCATGCGGTGGTTAGAAGTAGAAGGAATTGGAGGTTTCTGGAGCCTCCTTATGGATATTCAATGCGTCATAGAGATAGGTTCCAATCTTATGGGATTTTCAATGTGTGTAAGGGAGAAACAAGGTAGATGGGTAAACGAATAAAACATATTAAATTTTACGTGTCTAAATGCGCCTTCTATGAGTCCATCAAACTAACCCGGTCGAGATTTATTTGCCATTCCTAACACTACACCCCCACCCCGTTACGGAGTTGTTAGTAGGGGTAACTTTCATTCCCTAAACGTGAGATTCTGTAGCGATGGAAAACGCCGTTTAACAGCATTGTGTGTCCTATAAACCTGCCAAGCTTTGATCCGATTAATGGGCGACACCTTGTGAAATTTTATTACAAAGAATCTAATAAAACCATTAAGTTGTTCCATTAATTGCCCTTGAACGCTTGGGCTTTAGTTGTTCGACGGACATTTTCGTTCCTGATTAATTTAAACCAAAGGTCGTCTTACCGTCTGAAATTATTTCAGACTCGCATCGCACCAGTTACGTAATCCGATAGCCGACAATTGTTCCGCGGCAATTCGATATGCCCCGGCTCTCGTTCGCGATATAGGCTGTGGTCGGTCTCCGAGCCGCGCCGGGCATTTTTCCTGATTTTTGCGGAAAGTTCGCGGATACAATGCGAACACGGCGTGCAAATGCAAATCGCGCTTTAAGTATGTATATATCTCCGTTCTCAAGAAAAATGAATCGATCACGTTTGACGGTTATCTTTTATTACTGGAGTGGAACGAAATTAAGCCGCACCGTCTTACCTGATCGCGAATTAAATCGGAAAGAAATTTATGAATAGGCTTACGTGTATAAGTATTGTGAAGTTTATGTTGATGAAGTGTCGCTAAACGGAGTTCGGTTAGGTGTACACGTTGGAGAATTGGAAGAAATATGGGTTGTAAAATGGAGAGATATACGTGCGCTTAAATTGGTTTTTTTTAAACCATTGATTAACTGCATGAACTGTCTGTAACTTTGTATTTGTAGCGGAAACGCCAACGCCTGTTTACATCCTAATAGCTGTCATAAGAAGGACACCTTTTAAGTTTTTACGAAAGCAAAAACGCCACAAATCGTTTCCTTGCCTCCCAAAATATTTACCATGACTGTTGCATACGTTTGAATGAATTCTCGAAGTATTTTTTCCACTTTGGTGGCGGCACCTCCAAAACATGGTTTTTAAGGACTTCAACAACGTCTTGAGGTGATAGATTTTAGAACGGCATAGCCTTTAAACCGTATTTTGCTTCATCTATTATAAGCGAAGGCATTAAAATGAAACTTTGCCCCACCCCCACTAACGTGAGAGTTACGATGCTTCTTGTGCGGGACTGTGATTGAGATTGCCTTGGTTAGATGAAGTTCCGGTTAGTATTTTTATATCTTTCGGCGTTGTACTGTCCAAAAATCTTCGTGTTGCTACTTCGTCTGTTAAGGACCATATTTGGCATGCAAATGTTTTTAATAGCAAGTTGAGACGTTATTGGATCCTGCCTTTCGTATGCCTTTCAGCTAACGGATCGGCGAAGCTCTTTCAGCGATGTTGAATTAGCTCTTTCAAAACGTAAATTTTCGCGGCATATAGATATAGTGTTAATTATATCTAACGAATGACCAAAAGTCTCAACGGTTATACACGGCATTTCTGATATCGAATTGAAGACGATCTAGAGCACACTACAGATTTTGCTGTAATAAAATTTTTTGGCCCCCTTTTCTTGTAGCTTGCATTCAATCTAGTTGCAGTATCTTGCCTATTTTGTGACTGTTGAGCTTCAACACTAGAATCTGAGTCGAAATCATTAAGTAGTAGAATTGAAATTATTAAATTAATACGAACAATCGTTTGATAAAGAACGCATGGAAAGTTTAAACTTATTACCTACATATTTTCTCAGGAATAAATTCTTAACTTATATCATTCGTATTCAACACCTAAGATACCGTTTCATCGTGTGCGTCTCCAAACAAAATACTGAAAACTTCCCCGATCTCAATAACAAGCGCCACTCCAATGCCAGAACCAGAGGAAGTGAACAACATAGCACACGGAGGGAAGAAAAATTAGCATGTACTTGCTCTACATACGTAGGCGCTTATCGCGCTCTAAAATGCACTTTCAAATTATATTACTTTGTCTACATAATAGCGCAAAGGTGGGCAAGGAGATTTTTTTTACGAAAGCGCATACACATACGCCGTCCGTGTGTATGATTACGCGGTGACTGCCTTGATATCCGTTTGGGGCTGTTATGTCGCTCGGGTTGGTATATAAGTAACTAGATATCAACCATAAAATCAGTTCGCTAACAGCCTTTGACAATTCCATAAGTGATTATTATTCTAAAAGGATAAAGTAGGAATAATCATGTTTGCCAAGGTGCGTAGATTAGTTAGATGAAGTTGATTCATTTTTTTTTGCTAAAATAGTGTGCTTATATACTTGATTAATTACAAGGCAATTTAAACGATAAATTTCTCATTTCTTCTAACTCTTTATTTCAGATTATTGCCTTCAGTGCCTTTGCAGCGTTTGCTCATGGTGGTCTCATCGGCGGAGCTAGCTCTTATGTGTCCAACAATCTAGGCCTAGTGGGTCTTGGAGGACATGGTGGCGCTATTCTTGCTGGTGGGCATGGCGTAGTAGCGGCTCCAGCTGTAGTTGCAGGACCGGCTCTTGTTGCAACAAAATCAGTTGATTATTATGTAAGTTTACCATCAAGAATTTTAGAATACTAGAATGGAAAAGATCATCCTGTATATAAAGGTACTACTTTTTGGGTACTTCTCTTCAGTTCACGTCAATTTTCGACTTCTTTATATCTATCTAGCTTAGTCTTTGAGATAATTTATAAGATACCTGCAAAATGCTTGGCGTTCCTCTAATATCTTATATCTTAAACACCCTAATCGATGCAAAAATGTCTTCAAAACTTCTGAGATAATATTATAATTAAATGAAATTTGAATCACCAATCATTTCATGAAAAATCTGAAATTGTCTGAATTATCTTGGATAAGCGTAAAGAAACTCAACAAGACAAGTAACATGTCTTCAAAAATATGTTTGTGATTTTCTATTCCATTCTTTATTCTTAGTTCTTGAATACGTTCGTTCTAAGCTCAAAACGTCGTGCCCTACCTAAATAATAGATTTCGAAATGGAGCACAGATAAAATATTCAAAAATCTCAATTTCCTCTCTCTAATATTTCAACAGATACCAATTTTTTATTATATTTCTCATGTTTTGCTTCTCCACTTTATTGCTTCATATTCTAATTAAACTCCAAAGGAAATTGCTTTGTTTTTTTTAGGTAAGATACGCCACTTAAATCAAAATCAGTCATGTCACTGCAGTATCCTGCCATAGCTAGCGTTACAATTTGACAACAAAATTTATATTCCTCAAACGAATAAATAATTTTCCGGTCTTGCGTAACCCATTGCATCGTTTTCTTTCAAGAGTTCCCTGCTTGTAAAGTGAAACCGTGCTGGTACTGTGCATTATTCGTCCGTTCATTACGCTATTATATGCATGTATGCGTTCATTTTGTTATACAACGTTGCATATGAGTTGCTTTGGTTTACTAGTGCGCGGTGTTTCGGTTGGAATTTATGTGGATATGCATATATTTCTTCGTAAAGAAATGAAAAAACAAGAATGTTGAAAAAAATAAGATGTTTCACGATGAAAAGTTTCGAAAATCTTGTCTGCACGTTTCGACGCAAACATCGCTGAAAAATATAAAACATTTACGTCAAGATGTTCAATGTAAAAACCAACAAAATTCTCCTGTCGGGTAACGTCGTACATTCTTTCAAATAATTTCTTTCCGCGTACTCCGTTTTAATATATTCCAACCATTCCTTTTTCAGGCTTACCCAAAATACGAATTCAACTATGGCGTTTCGGACGGCCACAGCGGCGATCAAAAATCCCAAGCGGAAGTACGCGATGGAGACGTGGTAAAAGGCTCGTACTCCTTACACGAAGCCGACGGTACGATCCGTACCGTTCACTATACCGCCGACGATCATAACGGTTTCAACGCAATCGTCTCGAGATCCGGACACGCGGTTCATCCAGTCGTCGTCGCGCCCAAGGTCATCGCGGCGGCCCCGATCGCCCTAGGCGGCTATCTTAAGCATTAGCTTCCGACGAAATTGACCACGGAAAACGTCGTTGCGCCATCACACGCCAGCCCACGATATCATCTTGTATATACCTCTACTTCTCTCTTTGACTTTATACTTTTCTTAACTCCTTTTGTCGTACGAATTTCCCTACATAAAATATTTGGAAAAAGATGGGATATTCCCATGTAGATCGGACGAATAACGTATTACTTGAAGGATCGATGGCCTTCTGTGTCTCCCATTCTAACTTGTGATTGCCATATTTATTGCTATGTTGTATGAATACGTATTTTTTTCGTATATTTCGATGTATACATTACACTTACTGTGTATATATATTTTTTTTATTGTGTAATCCAAAGAAATAAATGCTTTTTGTAGAAAAACAAATTCGTCTTATTGGCCTAAGAATTCAAACCTTTTTCGCTTTCTTTTCCCTTCTAATACTGACTGTAAGACTTTCAACCGGGCTCTTTCGGGTTTGAGCACTTGGCCTATGAACCACTTCATTCCTTTCCTTGCGGCAGCATTGAGCCGCTTTTTAGCTTCAGTTAGCTGGACTTACCCAAGAAGTGAAAGCAATTAAAACGTAAAAACTATTGTTGTCAGATTCCTCTGAATTTGACCAAGAAAGATCTGTATCGGCTCGACCTGGACGATACTGCCATATCCTGTTATCCCTTTCGGACGACAAGCGCAGTTGAAATCGAAGGGCGAGAGGTATCTAGAGTTCGCTTGTTTACAACCAAGACTGAAATAAATAAATAAAATAAAAAATTTACGGCTTTGAGGTCTTTATCGAGGTTGTCTTTTCCCGACGCTGACGATTAAGCCAAGATGCATCAGACGAGTCCATACGAGACGAGCAGGTGTATGCTGCATGACCAGCTGTTAGCTTGAGCAGCCAAAATAGATCGCCGGCACCGTTGGTCTCTGCGCAAGCCCTTGGCTACGACACAGCAATTGAGAAAGGAACCTGTTTATCGACTCATGATTCGCCATTTTCGGTATTAGAAAAGAGGCACCTCTTAATGGTTCGACACTGCGTGACCGAAGCCTTATGTGACTTAATTAAGGAAGATAGCAAGTTGACCACTAGACACTACAGATTAGAGACAACAAGTATTTTAAGTGCTACAATGGCGCAATTGTTTGGGACTTCTTGAAATGTCTGGAAGATATTGATACATGAACAAAAGCGAAGCAGTTACCTCTACAGAAGCAAATCGGCATAATCCAAGACGGTTTCAGAATCGCTTTGTTATAGTTGATGAAATGTAGGCTCGCCATTTCGGTCCTGATTTTAAACTGAATAACGCCGAGGGTTTGCAACATCTCGTAAAATTAAATTAACTTAACTAAACTTAACTAATCCGGCATAATTTTCAAAGATTTTTGTTTGTTACCAAAGCCAAAAGAAAGCCCATCAGAGATTTTTCTGTAATCAGGACTTCTAGTTTTTGAAGAAAGTTTTCATGTGTCAGAACATACGTGGAATTCGTGCCCTCAAGTGCGTGATGATTATATAAAACAACAATTACTGTATAGCCCTCTTAAATTACTTAAATTTTTCCAATCCTTGCAGAAGTATTAACATTTGATAGTATTCTCAGTGACGTCCGTTATAGCTTTATAATACCATTAAAATCGTAACATACAAACAAAAGTAAATATTACTACACTTTGTAAACATCCTTCCTCTATAAATCTTACTTAATCTTACATAATTCGGATAAATTCTATTAACAAAAAAACGAAAAAAAAACACACACTTTCTCCGTAAAGCGTAATCTTGTTACCTACCACCTATTCGAGCTGTATATTCTTTTTATTAACTTTAAAAACATTAAGAAGCGATATTAAGGTTTCCTTTCGAAATTGTGTTAATTATACATTTGTACGGCAACTGTTTTCTACGCACGCAGAAACTATGCTTCAAGTTTTCTAACGAAAAGCCAAAGACGGCGGAGGATATTTCGACAAGTTTATTCGTGTTTTATTTAATGTTCTACTAATGAGTACAATAAGGAAGCGCGGGCAGTGAAAATTACAGACAAACGTGTCTTAATTAAATTTTGAATAGTTAGGTATGGATTAACTGGTTAGTTCTATAATTCTTTGCGTTATATGCTTTACTCAATATAACATTCCTTTCGCGTAATCGCTAATATTTTTTCAAAACAATATTTTTTTTTTGTTATCTTATCTTATTAAGAAATTTTCTCTTTGCGAAGCATATTTTTCGAAACTATTTCTCAACTGGAGATTCATCTCAATCCCTTTAGGTGCCCAAATTTTCCCTGCTGATTACCGATAGCTAGTTCCGACAGAGAATAATAAAGAAATAAAACACTATCAATTAAATTTTCGTTTAGTTTTACAGGTTAAAGAGAAACTCTGGCTTTATATATTTTATTGCTCGCATTTGGCGTCCTTGTGTCTTCTGATTTTTAAAAATCGGTATTTTAGAACATCTTTGTAACACAAACAGCGTATTTTCCCCCGTTTTGTGTAGTTTGAAAGCAAATAAATCATGCAGTCGTAATAAAATAAACTGAAAAAAGTGAATGCGTAACCTTTGAGCATAGATACCGACAATTATAAAAAGAATGAAGATGAACGCATTTTTCCCACGTGCATCGACCGGCAATTCTAAATTAGATTTAGATTGTAATTAAGACTTTCTCGTGTTAATCTTTGTTTCCCTAGTCTACGCGGTGAAGTCGTTTGTCGAAACGTCTCGGTTGGTACATACGCATTATATTAGGATGCCCGTTACTTAATATTATGATTAATTGTGTGTAAATTTTTCTTTAAATAAATTTGAAGAAAATTAAAAAAGAGGTTACGAGGATCTACTGTTATATCGAATAATTTGATCTTTTATGCACTTTCATACAGTTCAGACGTTTCTGACAATGTGGTTGCTTCTATTGCACAGGATAAGTCGGAAGGAACGGCCAAACAGTGTATTGTACACATGAAAATAATGGAAACAAACTCACGGAACAAAAATATCGGCAGTAATATTCTAAATAATAATAATAATTTTCTTATTTCTACGGGTCCAAAGGTAGAGTTCCAGTAGAATACTTTTCAATTGCAAATGTTCCGAATAGCTCACTCAGAGCTTGTTGAAAGATCTGATAAATACGTTTTTATGAGGACTTTTCCGATGTGGAAACCATTGACGATATTCATCAACAGCAGCTATACTCTCTATAGCCGGTAGGTCATATGTGATAAGTAAAAAGGACAAAAGCGAGTGAAATCATATCTGTTTTGCAGCGACTAGACAGACTCGTGTTTTGTCGACTCTCGGGGAAACCAGTAAGCAGCACGAACCCTTTCTTTTGAGACGAATAGGCACGGGCCTATCTCGTCGTTGCAAAAAAGGTATGATTTCACTCGCTTTTGTCCTTTCTGGTGATAAGCGAACATTTTACCTTTTCTCAACGTGATTCAGTCAGCAACTTATAAAGTTTCACAATCTAAAATTCCACAGCCACTCGAAAATCGGAAGATGTCTTAATGCGATTGCAGCTATACACATTTAAAATTCTTCAATTACGTGAACTATATTGTTTAAAAAATCCCATATTACGAAGCCCCGTTCATCATCATATGTACGTATATGTACATACGTACCATTATTATGTTAATAGCATCTTCTTCTTTCAGTTTTAAGAGAAAAAATGTTGCATACCGTGTGAACGCCGTAAAATGGTCTGCATACATATATAAAATGCTGCGACATCCCAGAAACCAGTGTGTATCGTTGTTTGCTTTAGAACGAGTTGGAATATACAATTAGCGCGTTAAAATAAAAATAAAAAATATGTTATCTGAAGTAAGCACAAATTTAACGCATTTATATAGCTTAACAATCACCTTCGACGTTTACTCTTTTGCAGTTGGTAATCGTTTCCTTACTTGTGACTTTTGGAAATTGTGGCCATTATGGCGGATTCGGTGGCCATTCTTCTTCATATGCTTCGGCAAATTTAGGTGGACATGGATATAATACAGTAACGCACGGATCAAGTGCTATCACGCAAGGATTTGGTAACCCGCATACTGGTCATGGAGGTCACGGCATATTAGGAGGAGGCCACAGTTTAATAGGGGGAGGAGAAGGACATGGCCTACTAGGAGGTACCCATGGACTAATTGGAGGGTTAGGGATTTTAAGCCACGGCTATGGAGGAATCGGTGCGGGATACGGAGGACACTATGATGATGGTCGAAGTGTAATCGCGAACTCCCCTCTTCCATTAAAGATTGTTTTAATACCAAGATCATCATTTATTTTAGGTCTATCCAAAATACGAATTCGACTACGGAGTTGCAGACACCAACACTGGAGACAAAAAGACACAACACGAAGTCCGCGATGGGGATGTGGTGAAGGGTTCTTACTCAGTCGTCGAACCCGATGGAAGTACACGGACTGTGCATTATACAGCTGATGATAAGAACGGTTTCAACGCTGTCGTTACCAAATCAGGACACGGTGCCCATCCAGGTCACGGCGGGGGAATTTTGGCTGGACATGGTATTGGCAATATTCACGGTTATGCTGTAGGACATCATGGTTACTGATGAAGAATGGTCGTTATGCAGTTTGTTTACGTATTTATTTAAATGGTTTGTAAATATTTCTTTTTGTACTTTGATATTCTCAAATAAATTAAGCTGTAGTACTATTACAGGGTGTTTTTTTCTTTACTTAAAATGGTTTCTTGTAACATGCCTCATGTAATTGATGACAGTAAGAAGTAACCAAAATTTCAGGACTATCTTAAGGTGCTCGATCGTTTGTAACTATGACTACTGTTACGTCTATTCAAAACGCTTATATAAAGAACAGATCGTCCGCAAAATCAATTTTAATTTTAAGATTTAACGTAAAATTTCCAGTCACCTTCTTAAGGTTTCTTTCGTATCTTAGGATAACCTTTCTTTTTCGACACAACTAAATAATATCCGTTTGACGTTTCTGGAAAGTGCCAATTCGAAACAAAAATCAATTCATTCTAATTACATACAACCAAACCACGCACAGATAATAACGACAGATTCGATGTTGTTGTGTAATACTTATATGTGTATTATATGTATATTAACGTTAAATACTTTTGTGAGACGGTAACTGATAAAAGCTGCTGATATTCAAGGAGATAAAAATCCACTTCATTATATTCAGGTACATTACATAAAATATAACCGCGTAAAGCGTACAGCATGACTAGGCCAACAAAATGTAAGACGGTTGTGTGAGAATATCTTGTTCATTATGCGTGGATAATATCTGTAACGAGAGTCGTTCAGAGCACAATATTGTACGTTACGAATTATCTTTACGAGACGATCGAATCCCCGATATTTTGATCTGATTTGAATCGTTTTGCAATTATATATAATAAAAGTTGCTTAACGGAATTTAACGTATACGTACGTAGAAGTTAGGTAAGGAGTTGTGACACCTTCGACGTATTACAATTTTCTTTTATATAATAATATGTTGAAATTTAATAATTTGTGTTATCTTCAAAAAACGACGACTTATTTTATTCGCTAATTGAGGTGAAATATATTGCAAAACATGGAAGAAATTGAAACAACGTTATATCCACATAAAAAATTTTGTTGAAGTTTCTTGCTCCGATAAGTCTCCTATGGCGGACGGTTTCCTACTATAGTAAACATGATATATCTTCATTACCATTTGGAACCAGTTTATTAACAAACTCTAAAACAACCTTTTTCCGCCTTCAACTTGCCAAGAAATGACGCGTAGTATTATTTTCCCGTTTTCAGGAGAGTTAATAATAACTCTTCTGAAAAACTTCTTCGACGTCGACTCAGCCTTCGTAATCTACCGTTTGGTCCGTCCTCTGGCTTCATCAGTGTACTGACACGTCCGTTCAAGATGCCTATAGGCACTGTTACCTCTTACATCTTAATTGGACGGTCTTCTAGGACCATTCGGTGAACTTTGCCAATGTCATCGGTAGTAGTTGCAGATTTTGGCCGTTCAGAAAATATTCATCGTCAATCAAACTGTTTGTGACCACGTTTAAATTTAGCTGTCCGAAACTTCACAAACATCGACCGACACGTACGATCGTTAAAGAGGGTATCGAAAGAAACCATTGGGCAACCTCACAGTATTCATATGTAGAACACATCGATGGGCCGAGTTGGCAGATGTTGCAAGAACTTCAGCTACTGTCGTTAATCACGGCAAAAATGAATAGCGCTTTTTACCTTACTCCTTTTTTTTACTTCTGCTGACAATAAACTTTAATAAACAATAATAATAATGACTATAAACAATAAACTTTAGACTTGTCAGCAGAATCCGAGACGTTCAGAAGGTAGTCGTTCCAATTCCTAATTTTTTCAAAACGGCTATATGCCTGAAGTCATTTTTAAAGAACACCTTCAAAATACATTGAATATGACAAAAAATATATATGGCAATTCTAAGATACAGTAAAATATACATTTTTTTTCGTCATTCTCTTGTATTTAATCATAATTGCAGCAAAAAGGAAGCAGCTGCATTAGAATGTTTTTTTTTTTGCCCATACAACCGGCGGACATCTTACAGTACAAATGCATGTAAAATTGACTAAAATCAATTATACACGGATTAGAAATATTCTCTCTTAGATATCACAAACAATGTACATTTAAAGAATGGAACTACAGTTGTTATTCAAGCTATTGTTTCTATGTTTTCGTATTTGCCTTGTCATTAACGCTCGTTGCACTTTAAAATAATATTTAAATTGGATTCTATATTATACTTCCACACAAATGGAGATGGACACGAGAAATGACCAATTTAATCATGGTGTCAGCAATCAACATATATGTACGTTCCTTCAACGAATTTGCCGATGTCGAATCTGTCCATGTTGTCTATGTCTATGTCTTATGGAAAAATCAGAAGATCAGTCATGAAATCTTCCTGAAGAGATGAGGTGAAATCACTTTGATCTACTTGAACAAGCAAACGATATTAATAGGCGACTGTTCGAAACGTACGTTCATATAATTTTCGGAACTCTCATCCGCTGACTGGCCATTGGCAGCTAGGAAAGCGTCTCTTTAAGAAGGCATTAATAGGAAAATTGTCGAAGAAGAAGTAGCAGAACACTCCTTCTGCAACTGTCTTGCGCTAGTTTCAATTAGAAGGAACTCATTAAGTGAGAAGCGGCTACAACTTGCCTTCACTACGATCATATAGTCTACAGGCTTCTTTAGTTCAGAGGTTATGTGTTGTACACATCTTGTTGCTTAAATTCTATGAGATCCATCTCATCCCTTCTGTAATCGTAACGATCGCATTGGGTCGAAGAATCAATAATTTCCTACGCCCTCTATAGATATTAACTTACCCCATTGAAGAAATTGATAATTTTCATTTAAATCCGGTTAATTTTAAGAGGTGATACAGACTATATCTTATACAAAAAAATCCATATTTTCTACAGAATTTACATCATAAAACCACCATTACACCAATTATCGATTTCCTGCATCAGAATTAGAAACCTCATTACATTTCATTAGCGAAATCAATTCAGTGTAAGGTCAACAGAACCTATTATGTATCCAACATCCTGCTATTACAGTCTATATTAATGTAGATCAAAAACCAAAGCATTTATTATTAATAGCCGCCAATAGAACATAAATATTACTATAACCTGATGTCCGAATATGTTCTTTCGCGACGCCCATATGTTTAAGACGCTATAGCAGTTGATTTCTTGCATAATGCTGCCAAAAATATGCATAAGCACGGATTTTTACCTTAATTTTACTCTCTTGGACTCGTACACTATCTATGGCCAGCAAACTTACTACACAATCATGTTTTGTCGCAATAGGCCTCGTTTGGTACTTTCGAATTTTTGAAGAACTGTTTCTTAGGTCGTTGAGACTAATCTGATATAAGTGTACGTATAATACATAAAGTAGCGTATATTTAACGTGTGTATATAGATATATATAACACATTTGTTTCGTTTTTTTTTTCTTGGTCGTGTAAGTCGGAATGCCACCTAATTGTAGGTAGTGTGGTGAAGGCTTTTGTAAACTCGTTGGTATCGCCTTTTAGTATAAAAGCAACGGGCGAATTCTGTTCGAAGTCAGTGTCAAGTCACACGGTAACCCAATCAACAACAACAAATACATTTAACAAACCATGTTCAACAAGGTACATTACAAATTTAATAATTAAATGAATCAAATTACGTATAATTTCGCGTTTAATGAAGGTGTAATTTTAGTGTTTCTAAATCTTCATGAAAATGGGCCGATTAAGAATTAAGTGGAAATTACTTTTTTTATAGGTGTTCATCATCTGTGCCTTGGTGGCTTACGTCCATGCGGGAGTCCTAGCTGGATACGGCGCATCCTATGCTAATTCTAACCTTGGACTTGGACATGGAGGTTATGGCGGTGGTCTTCTTGGTGGACATGGTGTTGCTGTAGCTGCACCTGCTGTTGTATCCCACGGATATGCCGCTGCCCCGGTTATTGCCGCTCATGGATATGGTGGAGTTGCAGCTGTAGGTGCTGGTTATGCTGCTAAGGATGCGGATTACTACGTAAGAGATGTTTCCGTATAAATTCAAACCTAAAACGTGCTCTTCTCAAAATTTTGATCATCTCAGTACAAAAATTACAGAATTCCAAAAGTTTATTATTGATCGTTATCCCTCATTATATGTAGAAACTGTTCTAATCCTAATTCGAACAGTTAACCAGCTAAGTCCAGTAGGCCTCTTATTTCTACTAATGCGAAACCCAATTTTGTTTTAAGGCTTATCCTAAATACGAATTCAACTATGGAGTCTCCGATGCCCACACTGGTGACCAAAAATCCCAAGAAGAAGTACGCGACGGTGACGTAGTCAAGGGATCTTATTCACTTCACGAACCCGATGGCACCATCAGAACCGTCCACTACACCGCCGATGACCATAATGGTTTCAATGCTGTCGTTACTAGATCTGGACACGCTGCCCATCCAGCTGTTGCCCCAGTTAAAGCTTACGTGGCTGCCGCCCCGGCAGCGGTATACGGAGGTCATGGTGGTTATTACCACTAACTTCTTTAAAGACATCTAAAACGTAATACCTCGACTCAATTATCGTACTTTTTTACATTTTTTTTTTAATTTATGTACATACCATTAGTTGTTAAATATTGCCAATGAATAAATGTTGATATTTTGCATAAAAGCGATTCTCAATTCAATCCGTTTAGAATGTCACTTCGATGAAACTCGAAACGATAGAGATCAAGGACCCTAAAATAGGAGCTCCAATTAAATAGCAATCAAGCTCGTTATAGCGGCATAAAAGCGCTAATCTTAACTGGACAATAACGAGGTAGTTTAGTGCGAAAAATATAATGTGTGAAATAGCCATTCTTTAGAATTTAACATGGTTTATTCGTCTCATACTTTCACAAAGTCTAACACCTACCGGACGCAATATTTGGCACTTTAAAACGTGATAGAAATTAAGGTGGATGTGAAAATCTGCTTCTGTGTGTCAACGGTATTATATGCAACTGTATAGCTCCATTAATCTACGAAATATGTCTTTAAAAAATGTAACTAGGCCACATTGCTCCAGTGGAAATTTTTTATCGCTGTACATGAATGATGTAACTAATTAATTATTGTATTGTATTAAGCGCTTTTAACGTCTATAGTGTCCGTTGTAATTAGAATTGATCCGTTTTAAAAGTTGAGTGATTCAGTTGAGTTAATCCGGTTGAAATATCGTTGATGGAAACAGCAGCAGACCCACAAATTAACAAGGAACTTGTATAGGTCTAGGATGCAGCTTTCTTTAACGTGTGATGTAACGACCTAACGGGGTGCATAAGCATGTAAATTGAGTGTGTAAAGGATGAAGCGCGATTAATTGGTTCCCAACGTGCCGCTCGGGTTTGCACCAAACCCGCTAGGAACATCTTATCCTAATCCGCTGAAATGCACAACGCCTAATTCTACCCAGTTAAACCTAAGCCCTCTTATCCCTGGATCGCCGAGTCCATCATGTTAAAAATTCAAATAAATCCACAAATTCGACGAAATTTCCACACGATGCTATTTCTTTTATTTTATCTCCCAGTCTACGATTAGCTTGTTTTATAGATAGGATTTATTTTGACAGCTACAAACAAATTAACCGAAAAATATTAACAATACCACTCACTATAAACCAGTTAATACCATCGTTCGAAGAATAAATCTCGAATTAATCAAAGCAGTCGGAGCCAATCAAATAGCGCAATATCAGTTGGATCTTAATCGTGGATTTCTCTCCACCAATCGAATTACGTCTGACTAATCTGCGAACAAAATCGTAAAATGGAACGTAAGTGAGTCATCAAGATATATTCCGCAACTCCATCCATAAGCTCAATAAATACATTTTAATCTAATTGAAAACAAAGACTATTCTCAACGAAGCATAATCGACCGACTCCATCGAATAATAATTACGGATTCCATTCATCAAATCGCCGTCAATCATCATTCATGCGATGTTCTCAAATCCGCAATTACATTGCCCACTCATTAGGACCGTGGATGTGCGTGTGTATACACACAAGCACTCCATAATGGCTTCGGCACATCATTAAGCATCAAATAAACCGTGCGTTTATACGTTTATTTGAGAATATTTCGATATTACCGACGCAATTTGCAACTAATAAATAATTTTTTTTTGACGTAAAATTAATTAAACGGCCATTATATGCGCCGCACGTTTCCAGATCTAGCATCGTGATACGCACAATCGTTGTAACAACAATGCATCGCCAATGCACACGCTTTCAAGGAACCTTTTTCTTACCTCACCGAATGGAATATATTCGATTGTTGCATATACAGTACCTACAGTCCCCGACACAATTTTAGCATCGTGACTTTGCTTCGTTTGCGCGGAGACAATAAAAAGAGTTGATTTTTGGACTTTGTATTGATATCTTAAGGTGAACCTTTTCCTACAACATTCTTCGAAATAATTTCGGTCGTATCTCGTTTGAAACGTCGCAATTTCAGGTTAGTTTTTCATTTGAAACGTACTCGATGACATTCATTTATTGCCATCTATTTGAGTTTTCATTACCTATTGTGAAGACTCATCTATTTTACATTTTTCTCTCGTATTTGTTTAGTCCCACAACACAAAACATGGGTTCGACTTTCGATATGTTCATCAGAGCTTTTCTTGATTGAGGCAGTGATGGTGTAGAATAAAAGCAGGCAGGTCGTATTCAACGTTTAATATTTACTGATTTTGGATATTTGGCGATATTTACATTAAACATAAAAATTATCCAAAAAACTCAGCAATTACTTTTGATGCCGTAATTACAATGGCTACGTGTTGCCTACTTAATGCAGTAGAATGCAATAGATTTAAGATTTAAGAGGGAGACGCGTTCTTTTGGAATATAGATGGATCAATAATATGAAGATAAGCTTAATCTTCCTTTTGGTTGCAAAACCACCTTTTTGTTTCAAGTTGATTAAGTCAAGTACAAAAATTCCGATTCATTTTTAAAAAAATTAAAATTAACTTCTTTAGATGCTATTCTTCCAGGAAAAGTACTCGATCCGATTTTATCAGCGTCTGTTATCGCGATAAAAGTTCGTTGGTATCCTCACTTTAGCAAAATGCTCCACCAAAAATAAACGCGAAAAATAAAATAACGAAGCAATGCAGAAGGTAGTGGGAGTTCTAAGAAGACGAAAAGCCATGTATTGACGCAGGATTTATTGTTACAGGTAGTTGCATGAAAGGTGTATAAGGTACATTCATGCAATAACCAAAACGAACTCCATATTTTTTAGGTTGGTATCAGTATCAAAATATCTAGGATGTTACCTGGAGAAATGTTGCTTGTTCCTGTTCACCTGTTCAAGCTTATTTTGCATACTTTTTATCAATATTTACCAATACTTACCAATATTTACCAACATCAAAAGAATGGTAAATCCATTTTTATTTTTTATTATTTCTGCATTATTCAAAAGCTATATTATATTAACGTGACTTGTATATGCGTATGTACGTATGTTTATTTGAATTAATTAAGCAATAATTCCATCGCGGACTGTACATTAATCACGCTATGAAGGATTTTATTCAACTTCTGCGTATAAAAAGAGACTATCTGAAACGCAACGATTTGATGCAATCACCGCGAGTAGCCGAAGAATTGTTCGTAGCGACTAAATCGACGATGTTTGCGAAGGTATACCATTGCGCTCGATTGTGTTTCGGATGAATCATTTGCTCGAATGAGTTTACACCTTAGTGGCAACAGAAAATCGTTTTTTTAGGTATTTATTTGGTTGGTGATCGTTGTTGTTGTCGATGGTATTATGGTGCCGATATACGATCCACCTCCGAGACCGCCGTGCGCTTCGTATCAAAACAATCCAGTTGGGAATGCAGGAGGTAATAAAGTGAATGGATATTATGGGACTGGGCGTTACGGCAACGGATATCAAGTGAGAGATACTCACGATTCGGTAAGAATGCATGCACACTACGTAGTATACATCTAGTTTTGTAATCTTATTTCTTATTTTACAGGAGCATCCTGCTACGAGTGACCATAGCTTCAGCGTAGAGTCATCTGAAACAGGTCGCGGAATTTATCCTGCTTACGCTTACCATGTTTTTTACTAATGTTTCTTTATTTTACGTTAAATCTGTTATTTCAATTAATTTTACATCTTACTATGTTACTAACAATCTTTAACACCATGTATAGCATTTTTTTTATGGAGATTTTCCATAGCTGCGTTGTAGTAGGTGTGGTATTATTTCATCTATTTTTGGAGCAAATATATAATTTGTAAATATATTTTTGGTTTAGTCCTTTCGTAATCGGTCACAGCAATTGGGCTTTTCGTTCCTGCTTTTCGAGTTATAAGAAAAGACCTTCATCTACGTACATGCAGGTTTAAGAACTGAAGCATATGGACCATCAAAACCGCCGCGTGTTTGCCTATTCGATCGTTGATGACGAATTTTATATTCAGTAACGAACCCCATTTTCACCAATCGCCGTTGGAGCCTCGAAAATCTTCAAGAGATTGTAGATAAATCACTATGTCCTCATCCTCATGTGTGAGGGTCTTCGTTCCAAGCTTCGCCCTTGCTCCTTCGACAACCTTCTCTTCCAAGAAGATGGGGCTATTTGCCACGTTGCCAGAGAATTTACATGACAAATTGTCTACTCGTGTAATTTAATGTTGATTGGGGGCAAGATCGTGCCACCACCAGAACTTTTGCCTTGAGGTGCCCTTAAGGATCAAGTCTAAGCAGATAATCCTCAGATGATTTAAAAAATGATGTTCCTGCGACTATTGGTAAATTATTTGGCGTATGCAGGAAGAGTCGCGGTGAACATTTTAAGGTTTCTACTTTGTACTGACGTTAATACGTTGACGAGGGGCAACTTAAAAAAATTAAATTTCAAAACTCAGTTTCGCAAAATTCGAATCGAATGGACAATCTATTTCCAAATCCACTTTTTAATTGAAGACCACGTTTGAAATTAACCTCCTTTCAATATGGCCTTTTTTTAAATTCTTTCATCCAACTGTATAACTTATACAGGTGAGTGTAATGCAACTATTGCATCAAATCGATCTTGCAGATAATCAATCTACAAGTAATCTACATGTTTACGAGGTTTCGCGCATATAATAAACATTGGTACTATAATCTCGATAATGTTCTCTGTAATGATTCAATTTATCCTTGACTATATTGCTCGCAGGGTACAGGAAAAGTTACAGATCCACAGATAGGAAATGGAACAGGTAGACCGTCAAAAAGTTTACGTAATTTTTGACGAACGAGCGTACGGAATAATCGAAAAGATTGGTCGAAACTGTAGCGGTAATAACCTCTTCCGCGCTCCAGCGATTCCTGTAATTAATGCTTGACATTCGATTGCAGGGATAATCGTGAAATATTTAGCAATCCTCGCACGTAAGTAATAGTTTCTAACATTATGGCTATTATATTATATCAGACACGTTATACATATGCCGGCGAATACCTGCTTTCGCATAAAATAACATGCAGAACTGACGTAATCGCTCGGTAAGGAAAATTTTTTCCATATTTTAGACTTCAGTCGGTATAAAAGAAGCAACGCGTTCCAAGAATTCACCAGTCTTCCGATTCGAACCATTAAAGGTACAACAGGACGCCCAAAATGTTCGCAAAGGTGCTAGTGATTAGATAGTGATAATTAACAGTGATCTAGTGAAGCATTTTTATTGTTCCAGATCTTCGTTATTTGTGTTGTGATCTCAGTAACCTACGCAGGTTACATAAGTGGATATTCGGGTGGATATAATTCGTTCGGAAGCGGTGGTGCCACTTCATTCATCAATTCTAAACTTTCGTCTTATGATGGGGGACACGGCGATGGCTCCTATGGAGGATATGACGGTCACGATGCTTACGTAGATCTATTTTTGATAATTTAGCTTCAAGAAAATTAAATGATCTGCTTTTTAGGCTTACCCCAAATACAACTTCAATTATGCGGTTGAGGACCCACATACTGGTGACCACAAATCTCAATACGAAGAGCGCGACGGTGATGTTGTCAAGGGTTATTACACGTTGAAGGAGGCAGATGGCACTACTCGTACCGTCGAATACGTAGCCAACAAACACAACGGTTTTAATGCTGTTGTTCATAGATCTGGACATGCTGGTCATCCAGCATCTTATGGAGGCCATGGTGGTTATGGAAAATATTGATATTGGTGTTGTTTGTAAATAAAATATTAATGCTATTGATGACTTTTTTTTTTCAATAATTAAAATATATTTTTGACCAGATTGTGGAAAGGAGTAAAATCAAGCTTGCATCGATTTGTTTTCTTAAAAAAAAAAAATGCAAATTCTTCAAATCTAAAAAGAAGTAAAAGCGCATTGAGGCTGGTGCTGTTAAGATCAATTGAACACTTAACAAAGAATCTGAACTTATAAGAAATATCGGGAATTAAGAGGTTATTTTCAAAGTTCTAGTTAAATATCTGTTAAATTGAATGCTGTCTACGATGATTTTTATTGTTTTCTGGTAAAACGAGTATCCAAATTGAGATATCCACCTCAAGTACTTGTTTGCCAATTTACATTTTCAATTTTTTTAAATCCTCAAAATACAAAAAAACAGTTTTAACTAAATACGGTCTGTTTATTTAAAAAAATCTTGTTTGATCTCTTTAAAGTTACAAGTACACTTTAATATTAAACGCAAATATTTCACGTAGAATCAAAAAGGATGATGAGCAACCCCAGCTTTGGAGACGACAACATTGAAACCATTCTGATCATCAGCTTGGTACTTCACTGTCCTTGTGGTACCATCAGCCTCCTTCAATCCGTAAGTTCCCCAAACCCTATCCCCGTCTCTCTGTTCGTGTTGGTATTTTTGATCGCCCGTTTCAGGATTATTGACGTTATATTTGAAGCTATAACTGGGGTATTCCTAGAAACAATATCTTTATAGAAAAGAAATGAAGAAAACATCCTTCTTCAACTAACATAGTTTCCATTGTTGTAATATTGGTTGTATGGATAGTTTCTGCCATATCCATAACCATATCCAGCGTATGATTCTAATTTGGAATTGGCGTAAGATGTAGCAGAACCATAACCATAAGGATTGTTATAGCCATTGGAATAACGATTCCAACCGTTGTATCTATTGTAACCGTTCCAACCATTGTATCCATTCCAACCATTATAATTATTATATCTGTTCCAAGCATTTGGGTAGTTTGAATATTGGCCCCATTTTCCATCGTAATAATTCGAATTGTAAGGTAATCCCGCGTTATTGTAATAGTTGTGGTATCCATTCCACCTGTTCCATCCCGTTTGCCCATATCCACCGGGCCAGTTTCTGTTGACATAATTCACGGGGGATTTTGCTAAATTTCCACCACCGTACACTACGCAAGCTAAAGTGAAGATTACGTAGATCTGAAACAACGATTATATTTTCTAATTCGCGCTTTAAAAGAACAGATTACCAGAAGATATTACCTCACTGAACATTTTTAGTCTTCTTCTTTGCAAGTCCCGCTATCAAACTACACAAATAAACAATGATACCTACAAATAGAATTCCGTTGCTTTTTATAGGATTCCGGTAGGTGTGAAATAGAATTTGTAATTTTGTAAATTAAAAATCGGCATGCCTCTTCATTAATCAGTACGTACCTCATTATAATCCACAATTAAATACAATAAACCGACAACAGATAAAGCAATTGCAGTAGATAATAAAACAAAGAATACGCCTGTATAGATCGGCGCGATGATATAATTACAGGTCAGCAAAATAACTGCCCATAAAGCTTACGTATAATAAAATTCAAGGTGCCGTTCCTTGCAAAAAAAATAATAATTATAAAACATAATTCGTTCTTATTAAAATACAATGATTTAAGTGTGTGCTAATTTGTAGAAGGGAGTTATTATGTAACGGTAATTGTTAATCGTCCAGAACGTAAGTGTTAGGAAAGACAATGTAGGCAAGATGTTAAAGATGAATTCCCCATTTATTTCGGCTTAAGAGCCTTTGTGGCATCCACAGAATACGATTTGAAAATTGTCTTAAAAATACGTGTACTTGTACCTGTAATTTTTTATTTAATAAACGTCCATTTGGAATAAACTTTTCCCTACCGAAGACATTAATCCTGGCCTTGAGTCTGCTCTTTTCAGGCCTCCCTCTGAAACCGCTGATCTCATTCGCTTTAAAACAACCGAATTCCTCGCACGTGCCAAAACTTATAGGAAACTAAGAGTACGCATAAGGAAAATGCTACGGTGATCTCTGACAGTATCCTGTCGTCTCCGATATCTTACGTAAACGTTCCAACAAGAAGCATGATTAGTAAAGAGGACAAAAGCGTGAGAAATCATCATCACTCGTGTTTTGTCGACTCTCGGGGACACCAGTAGGCAACACGAACCCTTTCTTATGAGACGAATAGACGCGAGTGTGTCTAGTCGCTGCAAAAAAGGTACGATTTCACTTGCTTTTGTCCTCTCTACTTATTAGCTCACACCCTGAGAACAAGGTGTTGATGGTGCGCTAGGACATTCCGTTTGCTGGAAACCCATCACACACGGATAAATACATCAATTGTCCAAATGCATTTCCATATCTGAACCAAATTCGTTTTCTCTTGAACCGAATCACAGCAATGATTATTCCAGCAAAGATAATTGAACTACTATTAACCGTTACATTAACCTTTCCCCACAGCAACTCGCCTCATCTAATCCTAATTTTCATAAGCAACCGTATCTATCGTTCATTACATTACATCGTACATTTGATTTTTGCACGTTTCTTGCATGATTCATATTTTTGGCAAAGTATGAGTAGATAGTCTTCCAAACAACCACGTTTAAAAAGACTAATAAAATAACGTTGAATTAACGTTCCATTTTGTTCCAATCTACAATTGTTATGGCTCACAGAGCAAGAATTTTTTGATCCGGCTTCTACTGCCCAACACCTGATTTAAAGGATGTTTAACTGCTACGTATTGGTGATGAATTGTAAAAACAACGCATTTATCGTTGGTTCAAAATGGTTATTACAAAAAAAAAATCTAAGTACATAAGTAAATTGGATTATGCATTCAAAAGCAACACAACAACAATCGATTGCACTTGTTCAACGCAGGTAATACCTATAACAAATCGAAGAACGCGATACAATTCCGTGCCAGAACACATTCATTAATGCATTGCTTTTTGTTCGACATACAACGACGTATTTGACCATGTCTTTGCACAGATGAGTAACCCAACTTAATTGCCGCCTCAGTTTTGCTGGCGTAAAATATGAGTAAGCATTCGAAACACAATTATTTAGACTTTCTATTACCGCGGTATCCTATGGTTATCGAGAATATATGGTAATCCGTAATTGTGGCGTTATTGTATCCGACTAGGTAAGTTTTGTGTAATACCTCGGACGTCAAATGCGTTTGATTTCTTCCGTATTTTTACACTAGATTCCCCCAGATATAAAAGGACACCTTGCGTTGGCCAAAAAACCAGTACGGATCTACCACCGTCCTAGACAACACTACGTCTTCATCGGTCCTTCTATTCTCTATACTAGACATCATGTTCGCAAAGGTGAAGTGTTTTAGTGTTTGGAATCTTTACATGAAATTCGTTTTTGCTGAAGTGATCTCATTGTGTTTACTACATGCCAACAAATCGGATTTTGGTGTTATTCGATAGTGATTCGGATCAGGAAAAGAAAATTGAAACGATCTTTTTTTTTCTTTTGTTCGCAGATTTTAGTATCAAGCTTTTTGGTAGCCACAGTTTACGGTGGATACCTCAACAGCTACGGCAACTACATCGGTGGAGGTGGTGCTAGTTCAAGCGCAAATTCCCAACTTTCCTCTTACGGCGGAGGTTACGGAGGTTACAGTGGTGGATACGACGGCGGTTACGATAAAGGGGACAGTTATGTAAGTTCGAATTTAACATTTGTTAACACGTTTCGTTCTCATTATCTTATCTTTCCAGGCTTATCCCAAATACAACTTCAACTATGGAGTGGACGATCCCCATACTGGTGACCATAAATCCCAACAGGAGGAACGCGACGGTGACGTGGTGAAAGGATACTACACTCTCAAGGAAGCCGATGGTACCACACGTACCGTCCAATACCAGGCTGACAGTCACAACGGATTCAACGCGGTGGTCTCCAGATCTGGACAGGCCGGCCACCCAGCTTCATACGGCGGATACGGAAAATACTAATATAATTGTTATAGGTTATAATAAGGTCCTAATAAAGTAGTAAAAACAAAATACTTGGTTATTATTTCGATTTTTTTTTTGTTACTTATTTGAACTTGAGGCGAGAACAATAGTTTTGTTTTTATTTTGAAAAGGTTGTTGTACTTGAATATCAATGATTTTTACTAGAAATCAAGCTAGCTAGCTTCATTTGCAAAGAAATTACATAAAATACCACTTCTATAACGAATATCGAAGACAAAACTGCCTTTTTTCCATTAGACCACCGACGCATTTAATAATAATTATTTATTTCAACTCAAGCAATCATATTTATATGCGGTTAGCTTTTTTTCCATTTCACAAGGTGAAAATGTTACATTTTTACAATAGCTGGATGAAGCTTTCTTTTTCTTATTGTGACCAACTGTGTTAAAAAAATTCGTTTGAGTTAGTTGCTTTTATCATAATTATCTAAAGACGAAAATAATACAAATGGTCTAATTTAACTATATTTTTAGCTTCAACAATAATAATAATAAAGTTAGCGTTACGATCCCTTAGTTTAATCACCAAATATCTAGACTGCTCGAGCATATTACATACGTTACGTGACTTGTCTATTTCTCCGCTCTACTGTTCCCGTATAACTAAACTAACAACGATGATATGAACCAGGTTTTGTGCAATGCAGAGGTTGTATATTATAAAAAAACGAAGTAAAGTAAACAATTTGGGACATAATCCATTAAAAAAAAAACTAACTCTGATGCAGTATTTATCCATTTATAAATTCTGCAGACGTAGTTTAGGTATCCTCTGGCGTCCTTGTTGCTCGAGATAGTTCTCCAAGTAAACTAGTTTATCCGCTTTTGTTCTCGAAGTTTGCTATATATGGACTAATAGTGCTTTCGACGAACATAAGGCTGTTTAATAAAATTCGACGTACTTTCTTGATTGGTTGTTCTAAGAAAGAGAAAAATATCACAAGGGTATAGATCTGATGAATACGGTGGGTGACTTATCGATTCGAATCTCAATTGGTGCCTCTTACGGCGACCGCTGACAAGAAAGGAGTACGTTATCTTTTTCTTCAGATACAGTTGTTCCCTCTTCAATTTCACCCTTCCGTTTGTCAAGTAATGATGCGTACGATGGCCCCGGTAATTGTTTTTCCCTGTTTCAGGAGAGTTTGTTTTTCTTTATTCTTTACTTTAAATTCGTAAATTTCCAATGTTTTATTTGAATGAACTTAATTATTAGCAATATCTGGATTGCTAACAATTGATGATTTGGTGGGCTTGGGAATGTCGACTAATTTAAGATGAAAAAGCTATCTCGATATCTAGATCGCTAGCAATTAAATTTATTGTTGATAGATTCGAGAATGTCGAAGAAAACGATGAAACGTAGCTAAATAAAATAAATCAAAGGAAAAGAAGACAGGAAAATCCAAAGAAAGCTTTCCAAGCTCGATAAATACTATAAAATAAATGATTTGATAAATACAGAAAATGTTGAGAGTCCTTAATAGTTAACGAAATGAATAGACAACCTTGGACACTGTCTGAATACACTCTACATTAAGACATACTTGACCAACAGTACCGATTGAATTTACCAATCACCAGCAATCCGAACTTCTTGAATCCAACGATTACTCACGCCTTATTTTGCATACACCAGTAACTCCGTCTAACGAATCCATTTTCTCTATCGCGGATTCCACATTGACCAATACGCACACGCGCTAAATTAGCGCGTAATTAACTAAAGCACAAGAAAAGACGCTTGGGCGTACATACGTTTGAAAAAAAAAAAACGGCAAATAACTTTCGAAAAATTATCATCTTTCCACATAGCGTATACATGTGTGGTATCGCAATCGTTTGCTAATTCTTCACGGTCTTCCGTGTTTGATTGAAAGTGGGTATAAAAGTGGAAATCGGTTAAACGGGAAGCTTAGTAGGGTACCATCGGTCAAATTAACAACAATTAACATCGGAATGATCGCAAAGGTCGGTTTAAGTTATCATAGAATAGCAACAACAGATTTTTAATTTAATATGGTTCGTTCTTTGTTTATAGTGGATCATTATCACCGTAATTTTTAGCGTGGCATATGCCGGTTACATAAGGAGAGACTATGAGAACAATTACGATGATGGTGATGATGGTAGCTATCGTGAAGAAGACAATTATAACGAAGGCAACGAGATCCACCGTAATCATGTAAGTAAGAAAGAATCAAACGAAAAAAAACTATAAATTATATCGTTCAGGCTAATTCAAACTACCAATACCAATATGGCGTCAACGATGGCCGTAGTGGAGATCAGAAAGGACAAATGGAGGAAAGAATTGGGGATACGGTGAAAGGCTACTACACGCTCAAAGAAGCCGATGGGACCACTCGCACTGTTCGCTATACTGCCGATAGCAAAAACGGATTTAAAGCTGTGGTAACTTTCTCGGGACATGCTAGCATCGGTAACGATGACGGTGGGGATTACTACGGCAATGGAAAATACTGACGATCTCAACCTGATTAATAAACTGTGATATTTATAATACATTCCATAGATTATTTGTTTTGTATTTTTTTTTTACGTAAGTTAAAGAATGATTTTGTGTTAATAAAAAATATAAATCTTAGTTAAAGTTCTTTTACTGAAACGCGATGTTTGCAATCTATCCATTCATCCAACGAAATGTTATATGCTTTTTTCATGAAGCAAGTCTAATATATCTCGTAACACATGACCCGGTTTTCTCACTGAAAGGTTTTTTGAGGTTCCTTCTTGAAGAAAGGAAGTACTAGACCCATTTTGCAAAAGTTACAATTTGCATATTTACGTTATTGCTCCAGAAAGCCAAAGTCAACAGACAATAAATTGTCCCGAATTCACAATTAACAATTTGGAAAAGTTGAAATGTAACCTTCACTGAACGAGAAAGAGAAAAAAGATACAATAAAAAAGTATGTTGGTGTAACAATTCAACGAATGAGTCTATCATTTGAATAAATGGCTGAATAAATGAACGGATGGTTGATATTTAGATTACATTTGTTAATAACATATATAATGAAAAATCGCTAGTTTGTTCCGCTCCTCATAAAGTATGTCATATAAATATATGACATACTTTATGAAAAACTCATATAAATGTATCTTTTTTTCTACAAATATTAACAAAAATGAAGAGCTGCACAGTTATACGAAAGTCCTAGAGTAACAGAGTTTGTTAACAAAATTGTAATTTTCAAAGAACCTTATATAAAACTGTTAATGATTAATAATAGCTGATCGACAACTACACGTCGGGTAGCTACGTTTTGGGTTAAGCAAGTTGTGTTCTAATAATTTGCAAGGCACTGTGACTGTTGTGGATATAATTGTTATTTTCGTTTGTTAAGATGGGATAGAAATTTTGTAGCGGTTTCATATTACTTTTCATTTAAACAAATGATTTGACTAGAACAAGTACTACGCTTAAAGCTTCGTGATGAATTACCTTTCATGAACTTACTTTATTTACTCTCTTTTGTTAGTTTGTCGTGAGAAAATCTCAAAAAATATTACCCTCCAGGTACATCACCTTCACGTTCAAGTCATTCCAGGTAACAAAAATCGATTGAGGTAACTGAACTACGGCACACGAACAAACAAAATAACATTAAATCATTCCACTGCGTGCATGCCTTAGTAATCGCATATTAAAATAACAAATAAGAATACAATGAACGCACACTGTGCCACATTTATTTCTTCAAATTATAATTGTAGCAATCGTACATAAAAACCCAACAAAAAAATTTTGGCGGCAATGTCACGGGCTGTAAATTTTTCTAATTGATCCTCCTTTTACATAAGATACGTACGTATGAAACGTAGAATTAAAACTGTAACATCTATAAAATTTGAATGGACATATGTGTATGCGCACGCAAATGTATTGTTAATTAATTTAAACATATTTTATTTACTTAAAATACATAATGCTCTCTTGCATTCCAGCATTTAAATTTCGATATAAATAGGGGATATAGAGATCGAATTGGCGTCAGTTCGATTTTGTATATCAAACGAGTAACAGAACAACAAACAAACATGATCTCAAAGGTTTGTAGAAAACGGAATTTGTTTCTAATAAGATTTTTTATCTAACGATTTTTTTTTTTGTTTGATTGTGCAGGTCCTCTCTGTTCTTGCTATTGCTACTTTCGTATCTGCTGGATACATTGGTAATATCGCAAATAACTACAACGGTCTCGGTGGAGGCGCTAGTTCTTATGCTAACTCTGAACTTCGTTCCTATGGAAATTCGCCAAATCAATGGGCCAACGATAATAAAGACACTCACGTTTGTATTATTATGATTTCATTATTAATGTTTTGTACAATACATCCGACACGGTAGATGACGCAAAATTTCCTCAAAGTTCCGTAATATGTTTTGTAGAAAATCGATTCAATCGTTACAGAATAACTTTCCCATCGATTTTTCAGCTCGGTTCGATAATTCTTCAGAATGGTTATCGAGAATGAATTAAGATCGCTTTTGTTTGTAGATCTAACAAGGCTTCTAAAGGACCTAACATACGTTAGTAAACCTGCACTTAGTACTTCAAACACCGAGATTACTGAAATCACATTTCACTAAACGAACAAACAATTCCAATTCTGCTTAGCATCTTCTTATATTTCGTATTCTGATGATAGTGTCTTCATCATAGCGTCTTTTCTATATACCAAAACGAATATCTTAAGCTGTAAGAACAAAATTGAAATTAGATTTAGTTTGAATGATGATTTTTTTAACCAATGTTTTACGAAACATTTCTGAAGCAAATTCTGTGAGTTCTAATTCGAAAATCTTGTTTATCATAGAAAAGCAGCATTAATTCTATTCAAATATTAAGGTAGGGGGCCTTCTTCTCGGCATAAGAGATATGTGTTGCGCCACACTTAACAATTGAGTTCTCCCATAGCGATAATGCGCTGTGTATTCTTTGATCCCGGCTCCTATTTGCCATCTTCTTTAACCGACGACGTTCCTTAAAATATATAATATAAATATAAATGCTCTGCTGAATGGTTTCTGATGGAATTAACGTTGTTCCACCATACTTATATTGAACCATAATAAATCGTAATATTTTTTTGTAAATTTATATATTACCGTTCCTGACATAATGTTCGCGAGGTCAATCATCCAACAGATATCGTCACATCATCTTATCTTCGGACATCGATCAATCCCCGTTCAGATTTTGTAAAGAAACTCATGATATGATCCAAACAAACATAATGGTTACCTCTTTTCGTAGAAATATCTTTTAAGAGTTCTGATACAAACTAAAGATCAGGCAAAATTTCTATTTTCCCGACATTTTTAATTATTGTCCTTCAATATCAAACACAGTACTTCTTCCTCCAGGCTTACCCAAGGTACCAATTCAACTATAACGTGAACGATCCACAAACCGGCGATGAAAAGTCCCAACAGGAAGAACGCGATGGTGACGTTGTCAAAGGGCATTACTCCCTCAAAGAAGCCGATGGCACCGTTCGCTCCGTCCAATACCAAGCCGATTCCCAAAATGGTTTTAATGCCGTCGTTTCAAGATCCGGCGTAGCTCATCACCCGGCTAATGCGAACTATCAACGCTATAACAACTACCAAAACGTTGGTCGTAGTCAGTGGGATAACTCGAACACCAACGGCTGGGTGCTCAATCAAGGTTCGGCGGGGAAATACGAATCCGTCTCGCAAGGCTGGTGATTTACTAACATAATCATATTCATACGTCATGTAAAATCTTCTGTAAATAAATTATTTATATCCAACTGCAGTTACACGCTTGAGAAATCGAACAAACACGTTCTAGTCTTCGTTTATTTGATGAACGTTTAAAATACAATTCGCTGATATGGTTCTAAGGAGCCGCAATATCTCGTTCTATGAATGGAAATGTTGAATTGATGATATTATTACACCTGAGCAATTTTCTTTCTGATGTGTTTTACGTTTGAAATATCTATATCACTGAGTAAGTAGAACAATAAACAATGTATCATTCGGTTCATTCATATAAAATAGAATCACAACATTAAAACGGTATCCCAAGCATATTTCAGCACTGTGATTAGGTAACCAACCTTACACGCCTGCTTTGAAATAAGCAAACATTCGACCAAATTAAATGATTAATTACACAACAACGCAGTCATTTCACATTTCACTATAATAGTTTGGTATATAATTTAATGTTACATAAAAAAAAAAAAAAAAAAACACTAAACTAACTTAATTAAAGTCTCATGTGCTTACTTACATAAAAGGAGTTTGAGACCAATTACTATAGCGTTGGAGAAATAATAGTAGGCTATTACGTCTTTTTTTCTTTTTATGTTTTTGTTTTTATGCTTTGAGAAATGAGGTTTATTATCTTATGACTAATAAAGGTAAATTTTCATTACTTTTTAGTTTTGTTCTTAAGTAGAGCATGTCTTTTTCTGTCCCGTTGAAAACGTAGACAGGATAATCTACATTAGCGAGCAACGATGGCTAGCTTAATTGTTATTGGTCCTACGAAATTGGTTAAAATATAAGACTAGTAGTGTTTTTGCTGTTGCTTAATACACCGTTAATGGAAGGAGAACTAAATAACGAACAATTTTATATGAAATCGAAATTTATTATTCTTTAAAACGAAACATCTTGTAAATTTTTAGCATTTCGAATGATACTTTTCACTTCTAATACAAAAGCTTTACAAAGCATTGTTCCAAAAATAAAAATGATTTTATGGTGATATGTAAGTTCCTAGTAAAGATACACGTCCGTAATCTACCATTTAAAATAGGCTGCGAAACCAAATAATTTACGTAAATAAACAAACGTTTTTCTCACAAGTGGATGGTTTCCTTCAACACACAATGGTTTTTATTCAAACCTCTTAAAAATATGAGTTAACGTACGGAATTTCTTCAGTAGTCAAAAAAATTTATTTGAGATTCAACAGACAGAGAATGTTACAAAATATACTGAGTACAACAAATAAAGATTAGGTTGAACTAACGATAACCATGCTAAGTTAATACTCATTTTAACATTATTTCTGCTCCCTTTTATATGAGTAAAGAATGCTTACTTTAGATACATTTATCTTTTGCAAGACGTTCCTATTGTTTGCGGAAATAATTCAAGACGTATATCCATTAATGCAAGGCGTAAGCCGTTAGCAGTTATTACTTATCGGCGGATATAACTTACGAATGAACAAATTGAAATTAATTTAGATTAAATTAGATGGCTAACACGTATGTGGAAAACATACTTATTTTGTTGAGTGAGCTTATCTTCGTTTTTATTTTGTTTTATTCTCAGGGTTTCTGTCTATCTTTGAATATATCAATATTCTTCGAAGGTTAAAAGTTTTCTTTCCTAGCTCTAATTTAAATTCAGGCTTATCGTCAGTTCAAATTACTGCTTTTGCAGTTACTTACGGTGAATACGTTCAGTGCACATTTTGGATTACGATATCCATAAATGCGAACATACAAATACATAAATAAAACACATAAAACGTATAAAGTAGTATCATAGGTAAAAAATATCAAAGGTACGGAAGACTTCCGAAATGTATAATTTTTATTTACACGAACAAGCGAATTTCGTGAAGCGCTACTCGTTTCTCTAGGCTTATCTCTTACTCGAATGGGATGATAATCCACGGGATAGGACTGTAGTGGGGTCTACTATGTACCCGGAAAAATTGGTTGATTCGAACGTCTTCGTACACTCAGCTATTAAACTAGGAATGAGTTAAATGAACAAGTTAGGAAGAGAGAGATCAATGTCGGCTTGAATTTAGATCGAATTTGTAAAGGACTTGTAAAGGAGCAAGTTGTATGTAAATTACGAACGATTTTGCGAAGGTCTTGCCTTATTAACGGTTGGGAAGGGAGAGAAACGGCGTAATTTATTTAGACAAGCTGCGTATTGACTCTGGGTTGCTAAAATAGTAGAAAATGTTCAAATAAGTGACTAATTTCAAACATTCAGGTAAACGTGGATAAATTGCATACACTAACATTGTTGATTTCGAAAATGTCTTCAATTTTCTAGTAATTGGCCCGAAGCTAATTAGATCAAATTAAGTTGAGAACTTAATTTGTTCTAATTAAATTTCAACTCAAATCCATGTTAAGGATGATACGAGGTATATCAAAAGTTGCGTCCACCGAAATCGATTTGAATTTGAAACACATTGAACTGCCCCATCTGTGAATAAAACGAAACGCACATTGAAATACGCACGTCAATATGAAATATTCAGATATACTCTTATTACATGATGTTAAACCTGCTATTAAAAATCTATTTAAATATATCTTGAAAAGTAATGTTTACATGTCAAGCAGAATAGCTTAACCTCAATTTGGAACAACACCGTGAATATTTAGGGACGGCTCCAAGTTAAATTTGGGATTATATTCAGATATTTGACATCAACAACTTTAAATGTGCGCATCACCTTAAAATTTATAAAATTATAAATTTTCCGTGTTATACTGAAACATTTTTTCATAAAACATACAACCTTATTTTTGAAACACCCTTGTATGATTTCAATTATTATTTCAGTTAAATTCGAACGAAATAATTACAAAAACTCAACTTTAATTGTACGTCATACATGACAGACACTTAACAAAGATAACGAACGCAAATCTTACTCGCATCGGACGTATGAGCACGTCTCTAGATACGCTTTTCTTCAAAGCATTTCAGAACGCGTAATCCCGGTGAAAACCAACACAGCTTCCGCCGTCCATGACGGCTCAATTTACGCAATTCCTTGATCTGGCATGCATGCCTGCGTCCTATAATCACCGCGACTCGTGTTAATCGTCCGAGATGACGTGGAGAGATAACAAAAATAGCGTTTTGTTTATAATTTGTTCCTCATTAGTGCTATCATGGTATTGGTGTATTTTTCGATTTGCGGATTTGTTGCTTTTTTTAAATCGCTCGAAATAATTTCAATTTTTTTTTTATTATGGAAGGCGTTTGGTAAGATTAGAGTAAAAAATGAAAGGGTGATTTCTTGGGTTATTTCATGAATCGTTATGGCCTTGATGTAAGATTTTCACAAGAAACACATTTATTTATTATATATATGTAGAGAATGTTAATCTACAAGAACTGGTGAAAACGATCATCTTCTCCTCGTTGACCGACTGAACTTTGAAAATTTCTGAAATGTTTCTTGTCGCATTACATCCATTTGCTAAGCAAACAAAGATCTGAGGCTGAAATAATAGAAGCAATGTCAAAATTCAACTCATGGAAGTAGTAAGCATTGAACTGGTTAAAATTGATTTAGCAAACAGCAGTTGTCTGTAAATGGGGAGGATTGTTAAAAAAATCTACAAAAGGCAAAAAAGCAAAACAATGCTACTTGCGTGCAATCTATTAGTACGTTACGTAACTATACGTGTAACGGAACCAATTAGTACATTGCATTACATTACAATGTTGTAATATTCGCATATAATTAAAAATATCCCAAAAATAACTCTGCTTTGCTATTTACCACATAATGCAGGTATTCTAGTAAGCAAACAAAAATAATTGCACCGTTGCGCCAGATTAACGAGAACATTTAAAATTGATCGAGCGCAACGCTTTGGCCTAATTTTACTTCTAACGCGTTCAAATCGGCGTAATTTAAATCTAAAATCACGAAGACGATGGGACTTTGTCACTACATTTATCCTTGTTGTGTTCACGAATTACGTTTGATGTTACTGATGATCGTGCAGAGTGAGTTGCCTTTCATGTTTAATAAGGGAATCTTAGAAACTATCAGAGTTAGATAGACGCTTAAACAAATTTAAAACACTGTTTGTTTTCCTAAAAACAATTGCATAAACAATTGATAAATTTAAAGCTTCATGGATAGATGGAAGCGCATTCTAAAAATTGTGATATGTCATGTTCAATATAAGGAGTCGCAGGTGGCAAGTTCATGTTCCAAATTAGTTTCAAGAAATACCAACTTACCTTACCGTCCTTTTTAAATATACACACGCGTAATTAAATTGCAAAAAGTTTCACTTGCGATCTTCTAGAATATTTATTGCAAGAACGACATTTGCCAGGCACGAAACTGCTGAAACGTGGAACATATGTTTCGAAATTCGTTAATGTGAAAATTCAAGTAAAATCTCCGACGATTATCCGTCTTTAACAACATCTATATAGAAATCTTTAAAATGTTAAAGCTGATAACTTTTACGTTAACGCATATGTAGTTGACGCGATATTTTTTATGTAATTAGATAAGGTAGCGTACTTAGTTGCGAAACTTTTACAAGATCCTGCAATTTTTCGTGCTGAAAAGTATGTCAATATCTAGTTCCTTCCGTTCAGTTAACGACTTGCGAGTAGTCGTTTTTGTTACATACTTATGCTTACGTATAAAATATAACAAAGGCGTCTTACATAAGGCGTGTTTTCACTTGAAGAAAGTAAAATTGAAAACATAATTCACCTTACGTACTGTTATTATACATTTTTCGCATAAAATTCTATGTTTACTATACAAAGCGTCGATTTCCTAGGTTTTACTAAACGAGAAGTTGAGTACGAGGGGAGTTCGATAATTACCTAACCTCGACGGGAGATGGCGCTACTAAAATTGAAATAAATCTATTTTTCGTAAACGTAACCACCGAGAAGCGTCTTATCACGCTTTCAAACAAATACGTCAGTTAGTTTATGAATAACAACCATTTAAAATTAATAACTATTGCGCAACTTCGTTATCGTCCATAAAACAGTGGCTAGCTGAATTTAACCGCCCTAATTGACCCTAAGATAATACGGGCCTGCCCACACCCTGCATAGTTTAATGTCTGTAATGTAATGATTCACGCGTATCTTTTATAGCCGGCACCTCTTCAGTGTCGGCTCGTCGTTCGAGAGGGTCCTAGGCATCCGTGAGGGATTGTCCGGGTGCTTCTCTCTCTCCCGTAGGATCCTGAATGCAAGGCCGGTAACTACTTTCCTTCACAGCCTAATTCATAACATGACACAACAATACAAAATTAAGTCGGAACATTCATCATTTGAATAGATTGAATCGACGGTTTGCTTCATCGTTGCATAACAAAATGGACAAAGCGTTCGGCACTGATAAATGTCCAAATAATGTAAAAAAGAGCAGAAGGATACTGGCTTTTGGCTACTGCAAAATGACTGAAACTCTCAAGAACTGCGTATGTGGGAAACCTTATTTTCAGAGAAATCTAAGTTTAACAGTTTTGGCTTTGATGATAAGTTTTGTACGTTCAATGAGCTGTCAATGAAGAAAACTTAAACAAATATTCAGTAGCAATTATAGAAGGTGGAAGGAGTTCTGTCAACGTGAGAGATGCCATGATCCTACAGGAAGTTGATCCTTTTTGTATTTATATTAAAATAAGCTAAAATATTGATAAAAGAGCTTCTTATTTGAACTTATTTGAAGAAATTCATTTATTGTGGCAATTAATTTAAATACAGAAATATTAATTAACCTAATAAATAGTTTTTCTTCAAATAATAAACTTATTCGTCGATCATTGAATTACTTTATCAGCAAGGCTTGTCTCTTACACATCTTTTTTTCGTTTCGTTATAATAAATTTCTATTTCTTTCTACTTTAAAGCATTTCGCTTTATCTAAACAAACTATTAATCTTAACCACAACTTATGTTGTCATCGACACAAAATCATTAATAAACACTAATTAAACCTGACTTATGGCGTTATATTAATTGCAAACATTGTAATATTTGTCTCTTTCTATGTAACGTAAATGATGAATTCCACAATCTCAACAGTAACTTCCGTCAACTTTCCCTACGATTTCGTGTTGTATATTTGCTATTATTATTATTATTATAACATAGCGCACGATAATGTTACGCACGCCGTATACAATGATTTGCAATATCTATTTAATCTTTCCAGGGACCTAATTCGCTTTACGGTGACTGGCCAACAAAGTAAATTTGTTGTTTTTTTTTTTTTAACAAGAAGAATTGACGCGCTATTTATGAATTTGTCCGTCTAAGAAAAATCAATCTAAATTTTCTTCGGATAATTGCAGTAAATCAATAAAATGGTATGTTAAAAGCAATTATACTCGCAATTAATAAATCTTTTTATTAATCTCTTGGTAATCGAAGGATTATTTAAGGTGTACAGCAAATATGAAGAGGTAAACACGTTGGTTAGGTGCTTCGTTCAGTTCTAACTTATTTGAAGTGTGGCTTTATTTTATATAGATAAATTTGAAATATAAGCAGTGGCAATAATAGCCAAAACAGAAGTTAATGAATATAGAATAGGAGATTTTTTGATTACGAACCATCTTAATATGAGTTCGTAAGAAATAGAATACAGCAATTTAAATCAAAACGTCGTTAGGATTAAAATTCTTGCAAACCATCCACTCTGTGAAAGTTCGAATGAATGCAAATAAACTCGCAATGTGCATAAATCAATGAAGAATGAATGATCAACGTTGCGGTGCTGTTTAACATAATGTACTATTGCTTTCGTTGCTTATATTTCTTTCTATAGACGCACAATGATGTAAAACAACGTTACAGACAAAAAGGCTCGTTTCGTATCCTGAATTAACCAAATCTCTTAAAACGATTGGTCTGTATTCGACCTAGACTGTCGATGAAGTACCTGAATAAGTGATAACAAAGTTCATAAAAAAGACGGCTTTAGTAATAACGGCATTTGCAAGGAATTTGTAAGATTAATTAAAGAAGTAGGCTGGAAAACACGGATAGGGAAAAGAAGAAGTGGTCGATCTAGAAGAAAATAGAGATAAGTAGCAACGGGTGGTTAACAAGAGATGACAATTACGGAAAATGACAAGAAACTAGAAACAATGGAGAACAACAATATAACAATGGGCCTAAATGACTTGTTAACGCTTTATATATGCAACTACAATAAACTAAATAATCATGTCCAATTAAAATAAGAAATAAATAAATCAAATCTCAAGTTTTTAAGTTTTCCTGTTTTCTCTAACCGCTTTTTCATCTCGATCTAATTGCTCCCATACAATATGTATGACCTTGCTTCTTTACGATAAGCAAAACTTGTGTTGCCTACAGGACCAAACAATTATAAAAACGTATTAACAAAGCCGAAGCAATTATACCACCACTCACGGTTACCTCTATCATACACCGTCAATATTGCATGCGTACAAATACATATGCAAGTTCCTGTAGAATTTTAGAGAATTTTATGCCAAATGTTGCATATCTACCTAATTATTATCAAAGAGAACCGATTAGGTATTATAAGGTGTTTCATAATAGACACGCCGTCGATAATATAATTTGAAAGTCCATTTTTAACCCGTGCACACATTATCTGCACGGCGTACGACGAGAGAATTCAAGCGTATCACCAAGTTGCGTATCGCCACATTACGTGCATCTAGTTGGATATGAGCGCTAGTCGATCGGTGAAAAAAAAAATCATTTTTACTATTGGTACGGGGTACGAAAAGTCGGTGTAGAGCGAGTATGTATCTCCCCTCTAAGATCTGTCGTCCGAAAATATCGCCCGTGCTTTTAGAGCGAAGGTGTAATTACGATGCGGAAAAAATGGATCACCCACCTTACACATGCATAATGTCGTTTGTCTGTGTGCTAGAATCCATTATCTTGTATTTACAAGTAACGCACGGTGATAGATACGTACACACAAACACACACACACACGTTGTACACTTTCAAATTGAACCGCCTATATGTGTAAGATACACATCGGGTGGTGCTTACCTTTCTTGATCTTTTTGCACAATTTTTAGTGAACGTTTTCCCTATCCATAACTTCAGTATAAAAGAGGGATACTTCGACTCAGGGACATCAGTACACACCGACAGTTCTCTTGGTGAATACACACGTTTAAGCAGAAGAAGACCGCCAGTCTCATCTTACATTTTACTTAGAGTTGATCGAAGTGAAATTTTCTCCAACTTACACGAAACATAAGATGGCATTCAAGGTGCGTTTGTTACAATTTGCCGCGGTTATAGTGCGTCCAAAATAATGATAATAAATTAAAAAAAAAAAAAAACAAATAATAGTGGTGCTATTGCATTCCCTCGAAGGACTCTCGTTTCGTAAATTAGTGTTTTATCGCCCAGATAGGAAGTTCCAACCTCTCGCAGTGCTCTACCAAAGGATACTAATATAGTTTTCTATTGTTTCTAGATCGTACTCCTTTGCACCCTCGTAGCCTTCGCTCACGCCGGATACATCGGCGGTGGATATGGTGGCGATTTAGGGGGTGGACACGGTGGTGGATTAGTAGCGGTAGGCGGTCTGGGTGGCGGTCACGGAGACGCCTCGTCGCACGCTAATTCCCAACTAGTCGCCCTTGGAGGTGGACACGGTGGTATTAGTCACGATGAAGGTTTCCATTCTTATGTAAGTATTAAATGAAATAAGTTCCATAATTTTCTCACGCAGGTCCGCCTTATTTTACATTTTCCTCGTAAAATACATTGAATTCGTGCACTTTTCCTAACCTTGTTTAAATTTCAAGCATCATGAAGGAATAAGAGACAAAAAAAATGTTTTTAAAATACGTTTATCCATCATTATTGGTCGAAATCTTGTACCCATTTAGTTGTAAAGAAATTAAGAGTTTTTTAAGCCGTCATTTTTCTAAAGTTTTTAAAATTGATTGATGCAAATAAATCGATCCCAATCTCACAAAACTCTTAAATAACTCCCGGTTTCGAGATCACCCTTAGGCCAGCTGAAAGCCATCACAATTGAAATAAGATTAAAGTTAAATAATTATCATCCTCAAAAAGAAAAAAAGATGAAAAAAAAAGTTGGTTGAACACTAATGCTTTATTTAAACATCTTACGATGGATTTCAGCTGGAATGAGGATGTGCTAATTTTCAAGGAGCTATGTAGGAATTGAATTATCTTTTTTCCAATTATTTCGTTACTCATACGGAGACAAGCTTAATTTAATTTAATTTTTACTATTTCTTTTAATAAAATCTGTAGTCAATCTTCATCAGCATCATGACCTGTATGTCTCCTAATTTACTAGAATTTAGTTGGTGCGTCTGTAGTTTTTCAATAACAATTTCACATAAACACACCAGCACATTTCATCTCAGAATCAATTTAATTTCACTCAAATTTCATTTCTACGTCATAAATTGGCAATCGTATAAATTCGAAAATTACTCCGCACTCTCCCCAATGATTCGAACCCATTCGCATCACCGCGCCATGGCAATATCCTGTCACATACGTGCTATAATACGCTTATTATATCATTTTCCATTATCGCTTGCATTTATCGCTATTATAGCGACAGACGCCTATGTAATAGGCCAGTAAATAGCCAGCATTTTATTCTCTCAAATTAGAAAACTTTCATCGCGTTCGCGAGACAATTTCACCGTGTTTATGGAGCTCAAAACAACAACATTGCTAAATTTGGCTTGAATGCAAAGCAAATCGCCTTCCGCTTTTAACTACGGTGACACTGAGATAAAATAATGGTGATTGATATTGGTTCTAGGTTTATTTAAAGCTTCAGATCTAGTGGAACGGTTACAGCGATAAAGTAATTACGTTTAGTGGATTTATGTTGAATTAAATGGGTATTGGAAAATGGCTGAGTAATGAATTGAGTTTAATTTTATATTTACACACTGGTTCTCTTTGAAACATTGCACCATTTCTTGAGATGAAAGTTGAAATTGATAAAATTTAAATGATAAATCGAAATTGGTAAATAGTTAAATGAAAGTGAACATAATAAAAAGAATATGTTTGAAAAACGACGTTTAAATTTGCAAGGGGAAAAGCATATTATATAAAAATTCTTACAAATTAATTGTTACAACAAGTATATTTGCTGCAGGAGAAGGTACAAACGTTTTAAGAACGCTAATATTAGGTTTTTAACCGGAAAAGCATGTTGCGCATCTAGCTCTAGATACAGACACCAATTTGATTAGCTAAGAAAAATTGATCTCTGGATTGAGTTTACAATAGAGCAAAAATCTTCCTTTAACGAATAGAACTTCTTCCTTTAACTTCCCTTAACGAAAAGAAATTCTTCCTTTAACATCTTTTCTAAAATGAGAAGTGAAGGTTCTTTATCCTTCTTGCGAGCTCGATCTTTAGATATACTGTAGGTATACGAAAGATGATTTATTTAGAAACAAAGATAAGTTTAACATTTTTACTTTACGAAATTAAGACATTTACAACAAAAACAATCGACTAACTTTCCCACAAGAATCATTCAAAAGATAAAGTGCACTACGAATAAAACAAACAATTTTTTTCAATGGAATTAAAGCGTCTGTAACCAACAGCCGTCAAGCATGAAGTGCCTGTAGTTACTTGTAGTTACTATTAAAATGTATCGCATACAAAAGAAAGTAAACTGAACACAACCAACCAGAAGAAATGCACGGTAAACACATAATCGGTTCCTTTACCTCTTTTTCAACCGCTTCTTTCTATTCTATTTATTAATAATGACCGCATTTTTCTACGAGTGAAATTGAAAATCATACGGGAAGTACCTTGTGCCGGTACAATTATAGTATGAAATGCAGTTTTACTTAATTGTATCTAAGCACTGTGCTTAGTGAAGTGTGATCGTATTCTGACCGTACGTGTGCAACAGCGAACGCTGCGTTTTACTTTGATGAATATGCAAATGCTGTAGGGGGAAATTTTCTGTCGCTGTAGGAATTGTAGCGGAGATACTACGGAAATTCTAATTTAAATGAATTGCATTGCATTAAATTAGTAAAAGTTCGTTTGCTTATAATAATCTTGTATCGTATTAACTTGTCATGCAAGATGTGTATGTGTTGCAAAATGAAAGAAGGGAACTTAAAATATGTGTACATCCAGCAAAATAAATAACAGATTTGCATCACTTTGATTAAAGTACTCGAAGGACTCTTAGAACTTAAGTCCTGCACCCGAATTGCTTTAAAGAAAAAATGCTTGATATTAATAATTGGAATACTTAAGTATTTGATGCTTTAAAGTAATTAAAGCATTTTAGTCACTTTGGAAGCAATTGGAGCACTTTCAAATAACAACAAAATGCATAAATGCCGAATTTTAAATGATACTGCTTGCACCTTTCCATGTACTGGAATAACTTTGCGAAGTGCTCGAAGCCCTTTCACCAGTACTTTACTCGATGCACAATAAATGATTCAGTTACTTTACAGTGAGTACTTTCTATTATCAGTACTTGGTAGAAGGACTTTGAAGGGCTAATATCACTCCGTGACCAAGAGATCAGGCGACGGCAGATGTTTATTTCGAGCAAGTTAGGCTGAGGGTCACTAAATATAGCGGAGAAGTCTGGCAGGACAATATAATTTTAAAAAGTAGCGAAAGCGTTGAGGAGGAGTAGAAGACACGTAATACAGATGCGAAGGCCCACCATGTATACGTGATTTTTTTGAGCACGTCCAAGTCTGGCCGCACCTCCAGCAAAATGTCTAATGGAGAATTATTCTGGTCATTAGGAAATCAATGAACACTTGGCGGATACTATTATGGAGGAAATACAGTAAATTATTAAACAGCACTTGCTAATAATAAGAGCCTAAAGTTTGGCTACAACATCCATAGGGCGCTGAAGACTTCTCCAAGTGTTGTGTCGAACAGGGAGTCTTCAAATTTACCCTTAGATTGCCATATTTTCCGGGCGTGTGCAAGCCTGCCAATATGGCGACTATTCTAAAGCCCAATATTGAGGTTCCATCATTAGTCTGTATTGGCTTCATTAATCAAGGTGTTATCCTTAGTCATTCGAGAGACGCATTGTTTAACATCGGGTCTTTTTCAGATGAGCAGTTTAGATTTCGTGCTGGACTTTCGGCCAACTTCCAACTGCTTCGCTTATCGAAATTCGTATATAATGCTTTTCAGCATAGGAAGATAGGTGGGGCGATATTCTCAGATATTGAGGCAACCTTTCACACCGTTTGGTACCACACTGTTCGAAGAAAAGTAAATAATACTAGCATTGGCTTGCCTCGTATTACTTGTCGCTGATTGACTTCTTCAACACAAATATATAAATAATACAATAAGGCAACAATACAATATCCCGCACTGCAGGATCTTCTATTATACGACATACACATACCAAAATTCACTTTAAAAATTTCGTATTAATCTCAATAAATTCCTTCCGTTACAGGCTTATCCGAAATACGAATTCAAATACGGTGTTGCCGATGGTCACACAGGTGACCACAAAGAACAAGAGGAGGTTCGTGACGGCGATGTAGTGAAAGGATCGTACTCGCTAACGGAACCCGACGGTACCATCAGAACCGTTCACTACACCGCCGATAAACACAACGGTTTCAATGCGATCGTTTCAAGATCGGGTCATGCCGTCCATCCGCAAGTCTACGGCCACGGACATTGAGATGCGCATGCTGACAACGCGATATGTTCATAATGTTCTCATCAACTCCATCATTCTCCATCGTTCCAAATACCATGTATTATATTGTTCGCTAAGTTATATACTTACGTGTTTTTTTATTGTATTATCTCTATCTTTTTTTTACTCTGTACTTGCTCTCTTGTCTTTAAAAAAAAATGTATTTATTATATTAATAAAGTGATATGTACATAGAAAATTGGCGGCTCGTTTGATTTTACTAAGTATAGAAATTAATAATTGAATAAAGGCGAAATTAATTAAATTAATATTATCTCCACCTGTTTGTCACTTTCGATACTATCTTTTTTTTACGAAACAAGAACTTTTCCTTTAAAGTTTAATGCGTTCATTTCATATAAATTTCGATTACAGACTACTTCGTTGGTTTATCCATTGCAATTTATAAAAACTAGGTGTCGCTGTCTCATCTCTTTTGCAGATTTTGACGATTTTTCTTGTTAAAAAAACACATATATCTTCGCTACGTTGATTATGTCAATTCAATCCTATCGACGTAACGGATCAAAATGAAAACTAAAAAAAATTACTTGCCAAATATTTTTTCGCCGGTTAGAATTGTACGTTCACAGAATGAAAGCGTTTTCGTTTCATCCAGATTTAGATAAGGGATACACAGAAATACGTTTACGCAACTCAACAACGCAGCGTGCCGTCGTTCCTCTCGTCATCTTGCCAGTTACGCAGTCTCCGCGGTCATTTAAACAGCTCCTCAAGCGTGACGAGGCACCCGCTAAACCGCCGTACTATCGGCCTATCGCGGTCATTTGCCCAGGTGACCGCGACTCATCGCACGTTTCACCGCTACGCCGTCCGGATTTCGCTATTAAGCGTTTCCTTGTGTTACTTTTTTCCTTTTCCCAGACACTCCGATTCACTTTCAGCATCTGTTCAGCGGGGTAATTTTTATCGGAGTTATATTTAAACAAGCAGATAGGAGTACAGCTTTTGCTTTGATGCAAATTAGCTCAACGTAAAAAAAAAAAGACAGAAAGTTATTTGTAAACCAAAATTAAATACTTGCAATGCAAGTGTTAACGTTGGAATTTGAAATTCACGGTTTTAAGTTGAATAAATACGCGTCGCTATTGGTACAAGCTTTTTGTTTTAAAATACGCCACAAGAGAAAGCGTATCGGCATAAGATCAGGAGATCTAGCAGGAAAATTAATTGGACCAAATCTTCCCAAACATTTTTCTGCGAAGCGCTTTGTCAATTAATACCGTACCATGAATATAAAATGAGCAGCGCGCTCGTCTTAATTTCTGACTCCAAAGACGCCGATAATCATGTCGATTTAAATTTTCATCCATAAAATATGGACCGCAGATTGGATCATAAAATATCCTCCACCAAACATTCACTTTTCGAAAATGCTGATTTCGTTTGTGAACATTCAGAAAAAATACAGTTTCATCTATTTCTCTTACCAGTTTACGCCACCTCTTGCACGGTGCGATTGAGTAAAAGAGCTTTGCTCAAAAAAGATAAATACGCTTGCTCACGCATTAGATGCGGGATGTTATTATAGCAATTAATGGTAGCTTGAATAAATAGAACTTGTTCTTGGAACATCTACCTAAAAACATTGTCGACCACAGGGGAGAGAGAAAATACCATAGCTGTGCCTGAGCTTTGTTCATAGTATTTACCATGAAACTGGAAATAGATAGATAAATAGATAAAAGAAAGATAAGCTTCAACCAAGTTTAATCAAAAAGTAGCAAACGAAAGGTTGCTACTTTTTGATTAATCTTGGTTGAAAATGAATACGTCTATCGCAAAAATGAATTACGTGAACCTATGTAGCTATTCATTTTATTAATGGAGGAAAAACGTGTAAAATCCACATACACACATTTATAAAACATTTAAATTTTACGATTTGAAAGTGAACCTACGCATAAATAACTTCAATTGATTTTTTTAAACCTACCAATACGCTACATCTCATGATTAAAAGACGAAAATCGACGAACCGTAACGAACATTAGACTTCCTCAATTTCCTATTTTCCTCCTACTTATCGGTTTTACATAATGATATGCTAACATTACGCAAGTCACGCATAACGTAACTCGAGCGAAGTTGAGCTGCTCTTCAACAACGACCGGCTACTTACCGATTAATTTCAACACACGCTGTTCGTGAAATGTGCCGCGCAATATAAGAATGGACCGGAATTGTACGTTTTGCCAATTCACGCTTTTGAGCCGCAAGCTTTTGATTGTAAAGATTATTATGCGGAGAACTATTGAAATCGGAAAAATCTGTTTTTTGAAATAAATTTCTCCTACGTCTACTTTTCTATAAAATTCGTTTGAACGTTATGAAGATCATTTGAATTGGAATAGATCACGGGTTCTTTTGAAGAGTTCGGTATTTGATAAATTTGAAAATTTCGTAGTCGAAGAATTTTCGAAATTAGATTAGGCATTAGACGACCTAATACGAGCTTGTACGCCAACGATATGCGAGTAATGATATATTTTTGCTGAAAAGTCATTTTGTTAAATGCTGCAGCCTCTATAAATATTTGGAAAAATTCTAGACAAGTCTCAGCAAGACACTTTAATACATGCTTAACTGAAGAACGGGAATTCTAGGTTATTTTTAAGGTTGTCATTTGTATTTCTTAATAAGATAACGTTATAATTCCTGAGCAAAAACTTTGATAACCAGTACTATTTAGCAAGATCCACCTTTTGATAAATTCATTCTTGACTAACGTTTTACTTTTTTTAGGCGGTTTTGTATTAACAAATCTGCTAAACAACATACTTACAGAAAACCCACGTAGACTTTGAATCAATTTTACAAAAAAGGAAAGTTGGCGAGGAATCAAATATTAAATGCAAGAACTTAGCGATACCTTTGTGTATGCTCATGTTAACTAGATATTTGTCCAGCTTTGCGATTTCAATTAAATAGGTTCAACGTACTCGTTACCGTAAAATCAAACTGTTTCGTTTTGCGGTGCCTAAGCAAAGATTTTTTTTCTTACCAACTTCAACTGCAAATCGTTCGTGCAATATTACCCGTTTCGCGAAAAAAAGAACCCCGATTATATCATTGTTCTCAATCGTAGCCTATCCAGGTGAAATTAATGCACGAATTATTATTCTAACATTGAATTTTTTCAAACGTTCGTACTTCGGTATAAAAGAAGGCGTAGATTAGGTTCCAAAATCAGTGCCGTTGAACCACGCGAAGAGTTGGTAGGATTGGCTGAAAATGGCGTATAAGGTGTGTTTGTTTTCTCAAGAGATGTATCCATCAACGTACGCTTTTCGAAGTGTTTCTTTCTGGTGTACCATAAACGTGATTTCTTGAGACTTTTTCATCAAGACCTTCCAATTCAATTTAAACACCTTCAAGGTTCCTAAAGCAATTCCTGAATATCTTACGTTACAGATTGTGGTTTTGTGTGCAGTCCTCGCACTATCTCATGGATATGGGCATGGAGGAGGCGGTGGAGGTGGCGGTCACGGAGGAGGTGGCGGTCACGGAGGAGGTGGCGGTGGAGGCGGTCACGGCGGACATGGTGGTACCTCGTACGCCAATACTCATCTAGATGCTCACGGAGGTGGTCACGGTGGGGGTGGTGGAAAAGATGATGGGCATGACTATTACGTGAGTATTCCATATTGAGCAATGCGATATTCAAATATGTAAAATGTATTCAAGCAAACATAAATATTCGAAAATTAGTTAAATTCAAATGCCGAAGGCAACATTAACACTGGTTTAATATTTTTGAATTAAGAGATTTTGAACACTTATTTATTGAGGAGCACCTTTCAGTTTAACATTATTAAAATGGTTAAAACAACATTTTCCTTTTTCACATTTTCAGTGATAGAATTTAATGAATCCCATCCAAAGTAGTTCCATCTATTAAATAAAATGAAATGCTACAGCATTTATATACGAAACTCCTTCTTTCTGTCATATTCCGTTTAAGGCAGTTCTATCAATCAACTGTCTCGATTTATTACTGGCCTCAAGTCAACTTAGACAAATTAGTCCAATTCTTGGAAAACGTTGCTACCATGACGAAACCTACCGACGCAGGCACTAAGACACATACATATCTTGAAGTGGGAAAGGTGCTACTTACCTAACAAAAACAGCAACAGACATTTACAAATTGGAAGTCATTCATGGAAACAACACGCCACGTATAATTTTAACGCTCTGTTTCTCGTTTTGATATGCTCAGATTAATGACAAGAAAATGCAATAGGTAACATTAAACATAATATGTGGGATTTCGCTTCGTTAAATAGATCATAATTGATGGTAGACCAACTGCGTAGACTTCGTTTTTAAACAGCTGAAGTTGTATTCTACAATATAGAGAGTCGGAAATAAAAGCTTCGACATTCTATCGCTCTAATCGATCCAATTATCTACCTTAGTAGAGAAAAAAATAATAGCTCTATTCTATTCTCCCAATTATCCTACTGTATTTTTATAACACGCTGCAAAAACGGCAAACATTTTATTCGCCAACACCAATATAACGTAATACTACGAGTACCACCTTTATCCCGACGATCCATCTCTACTTACTTCCATACTCTACTCTACTCCAACTCAGAGTTTACAAGCGACTCAAAAATATCGGTAACTTCCGTACCGCACAAGCTTAATTAATCAATCCGAGACAGCCGTTCCGAATTCGCTTAGGTTATGTATCATGCTAGGGAGGTTATCGATACCTTTTTGTTTATAATACTACGCTACAGTCCTTGCTATTATTATCAAAACTTAGAATTTCACATTGGGTAACCTAATCTAAAAGACATTTACACAAGACAAGATTTAAGACATAACCTGAAAATATTTTCTTTCTCCTCGCAGGCACATCCGAAATACCATTTCGAATACGGCGTTCAAGACCATAAAACCGGTGATAACCATGCCCAGCACGAAGAACGCGATGGTGACAAAGTGAAAGGTTACTACACCCTAAAGGAGGCCGATGGCACTATTCGTACCGTGCATTACGAAGCCGATAAGCACAATGGCTTCAACGCTCACGTTGAAAGATCCGGCCATGCTAATCATCCAGCTAACTATGGACATGGCGGAGGTGGTGGCGGTGGAGGTCACGGAGGTGGTAGCCATGGTGGTTATTAAGACGGTTACGATGAAACCGAAGAAACGCAGTACCTCTTCAAAGAAATGTCAAACCCTGAAAAGAACATTTTGTTATCTTCTTTCTGTTGTATTCTTTTTTTGTTAAAGCTGTTGTTATTGTTATTATTTATTAATTATATATTTTAAAACAAAAGAAAACACGGGTATGTTTCATAAATTTCTTACAACATTGTTTAATTCGTTTTAGTCACGCTAGATTTGGCGAGATATCGATTAACTGTAAAATTTTGCAAAGCGGAGAAAGTCATTAATGCAATTACATTATGCAAGCTGGCACAGTAGCTAGTCAAGCATTGATTCTTATTATTCGAAATTCGTTTAATACATTTATTTATTATTATTATCATTGTAAAATTATGCAAAGATTAGAACAAATTACAACTTGACTTGATAATACAATGAGGTAGAAGAAATCAAAAGCAATGTGTTGAGTTACCTTGCTAACAACAATTATTATTATTATCATTATTACTTTTTAATATTATGCGTAAAATAGAATTTTATATTTCTTCCCAAAAAACCTTTTTTTAGCGAAAAGGATATTTTAAGAAATCACAATATTCTCCAAATACTTTTTGTAACTGCTTTTTAATCGTACAATGATGTGAATCTACGCCATAAGATAACCTCTAAATCATACAGTGTTTGATGAATATCTATATGGAACGAAGACATAGATCGAATCTTACAATCTCAAGTTATTAACAGTTTTCGGTAATAACTTTTTTGTATATTTATACATAAATTTAGTACAAAACCTCAAGCTGAATGTTAAATAAGCTACATTTCCAGAATTTGTAAAAGGTAGGTCTTCAAACAACGAGAATTATGCCTTGCGAATGCAAAGCAACGAAGCCATAGCTTTTCCGGCTGATAGAACCCTCTTCAACTTCTTTGGTATAGGTCCGCCGAGAAAAAATCCATTTTCCCAACTTATTTATTAGTTTTTAGCATACAATTATGGCCAAACATTGCTTTGAAATTATCATCCAATTCCATTTTTGATCAATCGTCAACGGATACAGTAGCCATCCCAACGATAGCTTTCTCATACTCAACCGTTCGTTTGCATGAAAATTGTTTTGTACACGTATTTAGCAATCACTCTAATCTTCACCTGGCTGTTTGTCAACATGCGGTCATCTCAGCAAAATGACTTGTCCGCTCCACAACAAAGACTTGTTAAATACGTTAAACGAATATCTGATGGTAGCCATCAAAGAAGTGTATTCCATACAGATTGGCACGAGTACTTAAACTCGCTCACTTTCAGCAGCTCTTAAAGCAACACTATTCGAAATTTTAACATGCCTCGACGAAAGAATAGCACTAGCATAGTCGGTAATGCGAATTTTGACACCAAGCGCCATCTGTCTTCAAGCATAGGTACTTCTCATGCCGTTCTCGTAAGGTGAGGAAGAGACAATCTACTTCTTTTTGAGATTTTTGAAGAATGCACCAGTAGTTGAGATAATAGATTTCAAGCACAACGAAACAGTAAAAAGAGTAGATAAAACAAAAGAATTCAGAAAAATACCGATAAAAGGTATTATCATCAAGGTACATCATTCGCGCCTTGCTCCACAACTATTACACGAATTATATAAAAGTGTTGATGAACGCTAAGATCCTGTTTCTTCAGAATATATGCTGCCAGAACTTTTCATGATTTTGTGTCATACGTCTTACTAAGAACAGCCCTGATTTATTGTATTTACGAACAATTTGCAACATTTTTACTACTTGCATTTGTAGCAGTACAAACAGATAAAGCTTGTAAGTTTCAAACATTTTGAAAATAAAAAAAATTAAACTTTGTTTGAAAGTTCTACGTCTGTCTTTCAGCACTTTGCACCTCTTGGAAAATATAAAATTTCAATTGAAGATGTTTTCAAACTATTACGTAATGGTTCTCTATTTTTGACAAATGCTATCGGTAACAAACAAGGACGTGGCTATGTGATTAATTTTCCAATCAAATTCCAGTGTTGTAATGCACAAATGTTGCTTCAAGCGCAAGTTTAAATCAAATCCTCTCACACGGGACGTCAAAAGAAGATATGATGAACGTAATAAAGCAACGAACTTTCATTAAGAAGTGAATTGTCAACTATTTAGATGTTTATGCAATATTGACTTCGGATTGCAAAAGCTATAATCAACCTTGGCTAGCGTCCGTCTTAAATTCATCAGTAAATACTAAATCATTGTACCATTTCATGCCCGCATCGACCGCACTTTATGGCCGAAGAACTGCCACCACAAAAGCTATTCGTTTCAAAATGCCTTTCAATATCAGCGTCAAATATTCTAGCAATAACCTTATCACACCTACTACCTTTCATAATTAATCTAAATATGAAACTAAACGATTGCGAAACTCGGCAAGCATAAACATTCGTAAATAATTTTATTAATTTTATGATAATAGGGTAGGTATCCTATTTAGTTGAGTACCGCGAAAACAAACGATCCGCTCAACTGTGTACGTTTTGCGTAATAATTAGTACACTTTCAAATTGATCGGCTAAAACGGCGTGAAACATTTGTTTTTTCGTTTCGAATTCAACAAAATCGAAACGGTGGACTGCCAAACTTCGGGCGTATATAAGACGGAATTTATTAGATTAGGTAAAGTCAGTTAGAGGCATCTCCGTGAGTTGGTGGGCGCTATGTCTATCAAGGTGTGTGGTTTTACTTAAGTGATGATAATAATTTATGATGGAGCACTTCGGTTGAAAATTTTCAAGATGAAATGTTGTTGTTTGGGCTTCCCTTAGAAAATGGATAAAACACGTTTGTGAAATATGTGTGTTACACGTTTGGATGAGCTGCGTGTTTGGTTATTGTGATGATGATTCTTTATTATTAAGTGGATTCACATCACCTAATATTCAATTTCCTGTTTGCTTTTGGATGGTTTTCCATTTATTTCTTACGTAGGATTCTTTACAGAAGGCTTCCTTCAATTTTTGTTTTATTATTCTTATAACTCTGTTTTTCGTACATTTTCTACTTTTCAGTTTTTCCTGCTGCTAGCCGCCTGCTTGGCGCTAGCATGTGCCTATACGGTGTATGAAGATGGAGGTGGTGGAGGCCACGGTGGAGGTGGATATGGCGGCGACGACCATGGAGGTTATGGTGATGATGATGGTGGTTATGGTGACGATGACGATCATGGCGGATATGGCGGAGGTGACGATGGAGGCTATGATGGCGGTGACGATGACGATGATGACCATGGTGGAGGCGATGATGGAGGCTACGGCGGTGATGATGGTGGTCATGGAGATGGAGGGCATGGTGGTGGAGGAGGCGGACATGGCGGTGGTGGAGGCGGACATGGTGGTGGAGGAGGCGGACATGGCGGTGGCGGAGGCGGACATGGTGGTGGAGGAGGCGGACATGGCGGTGGCGGAGGCGGACATGGCGGTGGTGGAGGCGGACATGGCGGTGGTGGAGGCGGACATGGCGGTGGTGGAGGCGGACATGGCGGTGGAGGAGGCGGACATGGCGGTGGCGGACATGGCGGTGGTGGAGGTGGACACGGCGGCGGCGGAGGTGGACACGGTGGTGGAGGTGGGCATGGAGGTGGCGGCGGCGGACACGGAGGTGGGGGCGGTCACGGTGGACACGGTGGAGGTGGAGGAGGCCACGGTGGAGGCGGAGGAGGCCACGGTGGAGGTGGAGGAGGTCACGGTGGAGGTGGAGGTGGCCACGGAGGAGGTGGAGGTGGTCACGGAGGAGGTGGAGGAGGTCACGGTGGAGGTGGAGGAGGCCACGGAGGAGGTGGTGGCGGACATGGCGGTGGTGGTGGAGGACATGGCGGTGGTGGCGGCGGACATGGCGGCGGCGGTCATGGAGGCGGCGGCGGTGGCCACGGAGGTGGCGGCAGTGGCCACGGCGGTGGCGGTCACGGAGGTGGCGGAGGTGGTGGCGGAGGTCACGGAGGTGGCGGCGGAGGTCACGGAGGTGGCGGCGGAGGTCACGGAGGTGGCGGAGGGGGTCACGGAGGCGGCGGCGGTGGCGGCGGTGCTTCTTACGCTAACGTACATCTTGAATCTCATGGGAGTGGTGGTGCACACGGAGTCCATGGGGGACATGACTATTATGTAAGTAAATTACAATTTCCTTGATAAACAGAATTATTTTTCGGGTATATTTCATTTTTTTGAAACCAAAAAAGTATGAAGCCTACTTAAGAACTACTCCGTAAATACGTGCCATAACACAAATAAGTTAAAAAAAAAATTAAAAAATCTTAACGGCTACAAATACATAAAGTAATTTTTACCAAAAGTTAATTACTATTGTATTCCAATAAAGTTTAATTTTGAGAATATAATAATAATAAAATAAATAGCACAAAATTCGCAATTCATTACCTGCTAGAGCTCTCGTTGCAGAAATTGAAACCTTCGCTTGCAAATTATTGGCAAATTACCGTAACTTCTCGACAATTCGATTTCTTAATTTACGTTCAAAAATTTGCCACGCGCTTACTTTTACCCGCAAAATTTACTTTTGTCTACGCGAAATATAGAACAGTTCCAAAAAGAAATCCATGGTATAGATTTTTATCAAATGTTGTTGCGAAATTGACTATTACGAGACCGATTAGTACAGCATTTCTACTTAATAAATGACTTTTTTATTTGAAGTTATACGTTATATCAATTAAAACATTTTTTTGAAAAATTCGAAAGATCTACAATGTTATATATCCTCTTCAAAGAAACAATTAAAATGAAAACTTCTTTCGAGTATAATCAATAAAATTAAATGAAAGACATCTTATTGAATCAACCGTTTCTTGTAGTTCTTGCACAACATTTAACCCGCTGATTTAAGTGTGGCGGACTTCTTTCGTTTTCAAAATTAACGAGCTCCGAAAAATATCGACATTTCTGGATTGAACTGGTGCGTGACAGCTTTAGAGAAACACGGTTTCGCACAAAGAATACTACAATTGGTCGTGCTTTAGGAGCGCAAAAGAAAAACATAAACACAGCGTTAAGTGTCAATTTCTGGATACGAATGGTTGGTTGTTAACATTTTGCAAGAATTGATTGTAGGTATGTTTTCCGTTAATGCTGTATTTACGAGGATTACTTAAAAAGTTTATGGACATTCAACTTATTAACAATTTTGTTGATATATAAATGGAAGAATTTATTTATAGCATTTGTAAATCGAATAAAACATATTTAAAGTAATGGCGTTGTTAAAAAATTGCTGCTCTTTAAAGAAGCTCGAAAGAAGCAGATGCAACAAGGTCAGCAAAACGACTACATTAGTTACATTAGCACCAAGTTAACTTGAAAAACACCGTTAAATTCTTGCTAAACCTTGCCATATAAATTTTATAAAGATTGCAGACAACTCGAACAATAAACTCTAACCTACAAATAAGATAACATTTTTGGAATATTCAGTTCTAGGTTATCATTTTCTTTAATCTCAAAAATATAATTTAGTACAATTACTCAATCTCAGCGAAAACAAATTTCGCCGTTCAAACTTTATCACATGTTTCCTTCTTTTTCTGCTTTAAGGCTCATCCGAGATATAGCTTCCAATACGGTGTCTCCGACGGTCATTCCGGCGATCATCACACCCAACACGAAGAACGCGATGGCGACGTAGTAAAGGGATCCTATACAGTCAAAGAACCCGACGGCACCCTTCGTACCGTACATTACGTAGCCGATAAGAAGAATGGTTTTAACGCCCAAGTGGAAAGATCAGGACAAGCTGGCCATCCAGCTGTATACGGAGGAGGCGGTGGACACGGTGGCGGTGGAGGTGGAGGAGGACATGGTGGTGGTGGCGGAGGGGGCAAACATTAACACGTTAATTGTTGTTAGTTGAATTTTTTTTGTTACCATGTTGTGTTTTTGTTTGTTTTATTTATATGTTGAATAAAAATGTTGTTTGCCAAATGTTGATCGTTTGATTTTAATAGGTTCCCAATACAATCCTTTTAAAATAATTGAATCGGGAAAACGATGATAAAATTATGATTTTTTTTATATTAATTCTTATCAATACACTTCTTGATTCTAGTAGAGCAGTGGAAATTCGTAAATACGTAGCTCTTGAATAAGCGTCAAATTGAAACAAGTTACTTCTTTTCTTCCATAGACGCGAACTTGTTGGAATATTTTAGACAATATACTATTGATTTAAAAGTAGCTGAGTGATTTAGGTGAAATTATAATCATTTTCAGAATTTCAACAATGAGATTTTGACCAGCCAGTGAAAGGTTTTATGAATAAAAGTTTGACTGCTCTTAGGTTTGGTCTAAAAAAAGTTGTGTAAATTAAAAATTAAGCGACCACTATTGTTAAAATATGAGCTATCACACGCTGTAATTTAACCATACTGTTGAATTCTTTGCCGAGTCATCACAATAGAAAATAATGATTTTATAGATCTTTGAAATCTCTTATAAGATACAACTAACATCTCTTCACAGCAGTAAGCTTATTTCCCGCCCAATTTTTTAAGTATGTAATCTTTGTTGAGCATGAAATCTTATTAAACAAGCAATATGCCGTATCTGAGATACATATCCTCATTCGCTGACGTAAACGTTCAAGATTTCCACAAGACTAGTGTCGGTGTAAGGCTTCCGCAAGGGTCCCTCCTAAGACCAATTTTGTTTCTGCTAAGTCTACAAATAGCCTGGCCTACTACGTTGACGAAGCTAGCACGAAATATGCTATGAAAAAAAAACAAAATTATTAATTTTACAAAAAATTCGACATGCAGCTGCTATTTGATTGGGTTAATTGGAGTTGGTAATTCACTAACAGTGTTGGACTTAATTGTTATCGGTGATTTATCTATAGTAAGCACGTCGGTGGCTTCTACAAAGAGCTGTACAATGTAGTCTTCGCTTTACGAAATTTTTCTGGGCATTATAGCCTGTATATGCTCAAAATTTTGTATTATACACAGTTCTTGTCGATATTGATATATTGTGATACCCATTGAGGTCAAATTAAAAATATATATTTATACTTAAAAAGCAATAATTCGAATCACTATGGCCACTAAAGCTCGTAGAGAGAAACATACCAGCAGTTTAGCATAAAGTTCAGGCCGATTAATTTTCGGCCCTCTTCTTTGGTGGTTTCACTTATTATTGAAGATATTAGGTAGGTATTATATCTCAGCAAGTATCAAAATTTTTTGATTGTTATGAAACCGAGCATTTATTGGAACTGTAACAAATGATGTTCGAGACTAAAGAAAAAGACGAAAGCTCGTACCTGTAGCACCTCGCAGACAAAACTAAAAACATATTCTGAACGCCATTTTCTATCTTTTATCTCGAATTTTTTTTTAATTTTCCAAATAAAATACTTAACAGCTCGAAATTTCATGGCTGCCTTATTTAAGTATATAAAAACATATTTTTCGTCAAAAAAAGCATATTCTCTACCTACAGCCTTAATAAACAACAATAATACTACTAATAAAACTGAAGACTAACAACACCGTGTGGTGCTCCAAAAAAAAAGCATCCAAAATGCGCAATTTCTTCGGAGGTCTCTCGATAGGTGACGCTATTCTCACACAACACACCATAATCGCCAACCCGAAAAAAATGAATCCAGTAAATATGAATAACACAACATACGGTATGCTATAAAATCTAGCCGCAATCAACAAACCATAACATCGACTTAAGTCGGACTTAATATTGGTCTCCGTCGATAAAAACGACATCCATTATTTACTACAATTCTAACGTTTAAAAACTATCTATCGGTTCGAATTTTTTTCTCTTATGCACCAATAACTTTCGCCGACATATTTTCGACAAGAATTTTTTCTACCAACGATATGCTGAAGAATTTTTAGTATAAAAGGTTTAATTCCGCAAGTTAAAAGTCAGTGTAGTGGCGTCTAACAGCGAAGTGGTGTCCATCAAGTTTAGCCAACATGATTGCTAAGGTGTGATTTCTATAGTTTCAGTGCTAAAATAATGTTTGAGAAGACGTGCGTTTGTTTAATACTACATACTAATGTAGTGCTCTTTAAAGCGTTGGATATTATTGTATCAAAGCCCAAATTCGATAGACAAGCCAAAATGTTTACTTCGATCGTTGTATACCTTTGAAAAATTAAATTATTGGTAGTTATATCTTCAAGGAAATCAAACATTAAATTCTGTAGAATATCTTTGCTTTTCCATTCGTTGAGAAACTTTTCTCCTTTCAAATAAAAGAGAAACTTTAAATAAATAAATACCCTTTTCTTCTGATTGTCCAGATCTTTGTTCTCTGCGCCATTGTAGCGTTATCCACTGGGTATGGACATGGAGGACATGGAGGAGGAGGTCACGGCGGTCATGGAGGATCCTCATACGCCAACAGCCATTTGCACGCCTATGGTGGACATGGTGGACACGGAGGACATGGCGATGATGGTCACCATCACTACGTAAGCAACCGCTACTAACTAATCGAACGTATTTAAATTGTTAAACATTCCTCATTTTGAAGGCCTACCCAAAATACAATTTTGAGTACGGTGTAAAGGATGGACACAGCGGCGATCATAAGGAACAACATGAAGAGCGTGACGGCGACAAGGTCAAAGGATATTACACTCTCCACGAACCTGATGGCACTATCAGAACCGTCCACTACACCGCCGATAAACATAACGGATTCAACGCTCACGTCGAACGATCTGGACACGCTGGACATCCGGCTGTATATGGACACGGACATCATTAAACCCGATCACGTTGTACTATGTTATTGTTTTAGTAGAGGTCTTTAAGTGATAGTATCTTTACCTGTTCTTTTTATTTTTTTATACATATACTAACGGTGTAAATAAATAGTATTTTTAAATGTTGACATCTAGAGTTTGGTCATTTTAAAGCAATTTATAACAAAGATAGTCTACTTGAACATATTCTTTCAATTCTACTTATTGCAGTTGCCAGAGAAACTAATGCATCGCTCAAACTACGCCATATCCGTTTTGCAACATACACAGAATTTCAGAATATGGCTCGAAAATCAATTCGTTGAATAGTAGAGGTACCATATAAAACAATACGAAAATAACAAATTTATGAACAATCAAATGAACAAATCGTAAAACTAGTGTACAGATAAACATCTTCTACAAGCTACTCCAAACGTCCATTCTTACCTTTGTTAAACATTAATCATAGCAAGGAATATGGGCTGCTACGGCATACAACATAAACGATCTGTATACTACGCACCATACAAGTTTAATTAATTAATCCGGAACAGTTGTTTCGAGGATGCGTGGATCCCCATTACCAAACCAAAAATTACATACAAGAATCTACTTTTGTCGCTTATACACCTTAAAACTAAGGCAAACGAATGCTCAGTTTAGCAATTCGTCTTTAATGACGCATCCATGAATTATTGCCATGGCGACCAATGAAAATGTTTTCGCAACTTCTGCTCTTAGGCTGTCAAGTAAAGATAACGTAGCGGATTTGATATGAACGAAAAAGTGAAAAATTTTCAACAGCCTGGTTCAGATTATTAGTACTTCATCTATTTGGTTACAATGATGACTTAATCTAAGTCTCAACTTATAATCCATCTATCCTTTGATATCTATGTACATTCAGTACTTATGCGTCTGTATTATTGCTTAATTAATCCAAACCAGTCACGAGTAAGCACTCAAATTGGCAATCATTTACGTAACTTCATAATGATGCAATTACACTTCCTTTTCGTGTACGCATAACACTATCCATGGCGCTGCATCTTCATGTACAAATATAAACTAAATAAACAACATTCATATCATATTTAATTGCTTCCAAATGCAAGAATTTAATGGGAGCTTGATATTCGACTATTTTCATTTTTACAGAAACGACTGAGAGTCCACTAAAACGAAAGAAAAAAAAGTGACTTGAAACTTTTCAGCCTATCCACGTATATGCACTATCGTCATAGGTTTAAGACCACCGATCTAAAAATAACAAATTCTAAAGAAGTGAGTGTAACAATGATTTTAGATAAAAACATCCATCGATTTTATAAAACTATACGTATAATTTCCGTTGTTTTAGTATTACAATTGTATGTTTCTTTAATTAAAAAAACGTTGTGGATTTCTCAATGAGCTCATGTATATTGCCTAATATTAAAAATATGTCTGCTCTTAAAATTTATTTCGATAAAACGTCGTATACGCTTTCATTACGATGAAAACAATGAATAATTACACTAACACAAACTTTTTAGGCTTTCCTATAATTTCTGTACCAAGTACTCAAATCGAACTCTCTACCTTCCCCGCTTCAAATTTCTTTTATTTCCGGGTATTTAATATAATGCTAAGTTTCAATGTAATTGTATTACTTAGCGCACATCCTGTATCTTTAATAATAAAGTTTAACATTATGATTTTTTTTACAGTGTTGCAATTTTCATCGTATCTTTTCTCTTCAGCGATTAAGTTAAATAAAAATGTCTACGTTTCATTTATGCCTATTGAAATTCCATTCATTGCAAAAAGAACGTGCGCCTTAGATCGGATTGTTCTGGTTATTGTCGTACCGTAAGTATCAATTGATTTCTTTTCGCGGTCGATATAGCAGGACGGTAACAACGTTGAAAATGGTAATTCGCAAAAAAAAAATTACAATTACGTGTTCGCCGCTTAAATGGACTGCGGAAAGCTGTTGGTATTTTTGTCAGAGTTAAGCATGTCGTTTTTGCCGATGTTTGAGTTTCATATAATAGTTATTTAGATGGTTTTTCAAAATTTTGCTGGGATTATTTTTAAACGAATACAATTACTCAATTACAATAGTTATTCATGTTAAGCAGTTGTTCACGACAAATCAGAGAGTACATCTAATAGTGATCGTGCTGCATGCTAAATTTTATACCAATTCGTTAGTGCTTCAAGTCAAACGTTGATAGGTAATTTTTTTAATGATATTTAATGTTATTCTTTTAATTCATTTTACTTTAGAAAAGTCAACGTCAACATTTCTTAGAGTGTATCAGTTGCACTCGACAACAATATTTCAGAAAACTGTTCTTGACATCTATTGAACTTAGGGACGAAGATCTTAAAGTAATTTTAAAGTTTATTAAGAGCTTCCAACTTCTTTAACAAATACAAGGGCGTTTTGATACAATAGATCTATTAAGGTCGCAGTGACCAATGGCTTCTGTGCCTCTGGCCATTAATACTAATACTAATATCGCTACAACCTACTTATCGATTGCTAAAGAGCTAAAAAAGAGCAATGTCATTTTATGTAACATTCTCATTTGAATAATTCCCAAAATAGAATCAGAAAGAACATGAATATACGCGTTTAGGCTTTTTACCTACACCATACCTGGATATAAATGAACTAGAATTCATTTATGTATTTACACACTTATATATCTCTTTAATACATATATTTACGTACATACAAAGTTATTACGTATATACCGTACACAATAAAACGTTCCTTTCGTATTTTTGTTTCTAGGTGTTTTTACTAAATTTTGCATAATCGAATCTAACGTAATAGCGCGGATACTTTTAACTGTTAATAATATGTACGGGCTTTATTACAACATTACCTACGCATTGTGTTTCTACGATGTTGAATTGGTCCAAAAAAAATGCTTCGGATACGGCCTGCGATGTAAAAATAATTGTCTTAATAAATTCATATCAAAACAACGATCAACATTCAGAGACTTTAAAAATAACCTTTCGTTCTTGAAATTCCTTCGGATATAATGCAACATTTTACTTTATTTACCCGTTCAAGATGTGAATGTTTCTATATAAACGCGTTAGGGTTGTCAATTCGCAATAGAGTGATATCAGCCACCGGCGCCGGGAAACACAGATAGATTGTAGGAACATGGCGTTCGCGGTAAGTAGCACTTATTGTAAATTGCCTTCTAAACACCTTTATAACTCGTATCTAGATTTGCCTTCTAAGTGCTTTAATCGCTATTTGCCAAGGTATCGAATACGGTGGATCTTCCCATAATAACAACCACCTATATGCATACCATCCGGTATTGGTAAGCGATAAACATGGTCACCGTCACGATTACCACGTAAGTAGGAGAATCCCAGCACACCGAAACTTCTCCGTTCAATGTGATTTCTTTGCATTCAGGCGTATCCTAAATATGACTTCAACTATGGCGTACAGGACCATCATACCGGTGACCACAAGGAGCAACACGAGGAACGCGACGGTGATGCGGTAAAGGGATACTATAGCCTTCACGAACCTGACGGCACCATTAGGACCGTCCATTATACGGCTGACAAGCATAACGGTTTCAACGCGCACGTTGAAAGGTCCGGTCATGCTGGACATCCTGCTGTATATGGTCACCACCATGGGCATTATTAAAATTTTAGGGAATCGTGTGTTACGATTCGTATTATCGATGTTGTTGTATAATGTTTTATTATTATAGAAAATAGTATTTTTGCATGTTATATAAATAAAACAAAGTAAAACAATCCATAAGAAAATTTATATGTTTAAATATAATCAGTTAACAAAAGGCCCCGATCCAGTGATACGCTTCTATTTTCTTAGATATAAGTTATTCTTCAAATTTCCCATCCTGGATTTTTATTTTTATTTCAATTTTTGGGAGAAATTTTGTAAATTGATAAGGTTATAATACTGAAACCTTATCGAGAATATATTACAAGCTTTAAATGAAGCTTTTGGTCCACCCTAAGCAACTAGTATCTGGTTACTTTCTGCCTTTTGAATCTGGTAGCAAGAAACAGAAAGCATAGACAACATTATAATATTGCTCAATCTACATCAAGCGGACATTTGAATATTTCTCAGTTTTTCTGTATCTTTTCTCAATGAATAGTGCCAAATAGAACGCAATGTCATGGTCTTGAGATAGGCTGCGATATATCAATAAAATTTAGAACAACAAAAAAATCTATTAACGCATTTCGAAATTTCAGTAACTCTGGCGAATAACTGATAGAGAAAATGCAATCCTGCATATATCCATTTATGTAAAATGGACGCAGTAAGTGACGCGTAAAAAAAACGTAAATTTCTATCTAGCACGCGCTCTGGCTTGTTTATAATATGAAGGTATTATGCTGTTGCAGTCAATCAAACGCATAATCGAAAGACATAAAAAAAGCTTTCACGCGAGTAACAAAAATTCATGCAGATACAACATCTATATACATAAAATTTATAACGATTACGTTCTTGTATTACATAGCTACGAATATACGACAGCAGTTTTGCTACGGATACCTGTGACTTTCATTTTTTAAAGTTATTATCACTTCCCCCTTTTTATCAATGAACTGAAGCGGTATATAAGGTGGTGATCGATGCCGATCCGATATCACATTCGAAAAACCACTAAAACATACAACACCTCAGCGTGTGAAGCAAAACGATTTGAAAGCAATGGCGACTAAGGTAAAAGTATTTTTCGCTGTAAAAAAAAAATATATTGTTGTAATTTCTAATTGCAGTTGGTGATTTTGAGCGTTCTCGTAGCTTTGTGCGCCTCGGTGGAACACCATGAAGCTTCATCCCATAACAACAATCATTTGCACGCCTACCACCCTGAACCAATCTCAGATAAGCACGGACATATAATCGACTATCATGTAAATGCTTTCAAATCTTTGTCTATGAACATATTTCGAATAAGTTTTCTTTGTTTCTTTTTTTTTTAGGCTCATCCCAAATACGACTTCAAATATGGCGTAGAAGATCCCCACACGCATGATGTCAAAGAACAACACGAGGAACGTGATGGCGATGTTGTCAAAGGTTACTACAGTCTCCAGGAGCCTGATGGTACTATCAGAACTGTCCATTACACAGCTGACAAGCACAACGGTTTCAACGCTCATGTTGAAAGATCTGGCCATGCTTACCATCCAGAAGCGCATGGACATGGCGATGGACATTACTAATTAGCTAAATTTTCCTATAATTGAATACTGTTATGCTATGTGGATACATTTGTTGTTTTTTATATATATATATATTTTATACATCTGTGTTTTTAATAAATTTTATTTTTATTTGAAAAAAAATCATTTTTTTCCACGCAACAAAATCATCTAAATAAGAAATTGGACGCAAAACAATTGCAACAAGCACGGCTATTGGAGTTATTGAAAGTTATTATGGAGAATACATATCACAACACACTGCTGAAATGGTTAAAAAAAATCAATGAACTGTTTCTTTTGATGTTCCATTAAATGTAAGCTAACTGAATAAAAACAGATTTTACTAAAACAATTTATCATAAACCAAAGCTTAAAACAGAAGAAACCCGATACTCGTAGATTTCAAACACAATTGTAAAATTCCAATAAAAATAACATGAAGAAAGCTTACAACCCCGTAAGATAAAATTTTTCATTTCTATCGGCTGTAATTCTCATTTGTTTGCCATCGTCAAATGTCGACTCACGTTCAACTAGGTTAACAATGGCTTGTGTTCAAAAGAAAAGAAATGTAACAACAAAATGCAAATACAGCTTCCTCGTTGTATTGATGGAATCACTCACGGCAAAAGCAATGTGAGGAAGGAAAAAAACTGGCTTGTCTTCGCCCATCCAGTGTTATCAGCCTGGCTTCGAGCGTGTTCTTCTCCACTTAATACCGTTTTTGCCTTACAACTTCTAGCGCCAAGAAATACATACTTGCAAGTAGTTTCTAGACATGTTTCGATGTAATATTAGTTGTATTTTAAACATTCTGGCAGAGAAATAGAAGAATTAAATAATAACGATAATGGCAAAAGTAACGAATTATTGATCTCCTGAATGTTTTCTAGGCCTCTCTAGGTTTTCTTAGGCCGCTGCTAGACGAGTAGCTTGAGTTTCGTGCCAGCCTATCGACAGACTTCTAGCTACCCTATCTGTTACGTACGCCAATTCTTATCTTTTCCGCGAGCTAGTCATGTGGTCGTTTCCTCCAGAAGGACAATTTTTGCTGCAGTATGGCAGAGATAATTTTTTGCAAAATTTTATAAAATTCTAGATACTGCACAAAGAATTCAGGGTTTCCCCAAATAAAGTTAATGCCCTTACTAATTACTAGACAGATAGTTACCATTATTTGATGAAATTGTCTTAAGCTTAAACTGCAGTTCTTAAAGTTTGGATAAAGGTATCCAATATAGTCTAAATAATACTTTTCAATTTTTTTGAAAACTTATCTCAAAATATACCTTTAAACCTTACAAGAAATTCTTTAGTTAAAGATATAAGAGAAGATGTAAGAACATTCAAGAATTATTGAAGCATTAAGGTCACAATAAAACCATTTCCTCATTTTCTAAAGTTAGCGCTAACGAAACGGTAACATTCCCTTTTTAAAAACTCAGTTGTTTACATAGACATATTCTATTTAATTTGTCAAGCCGACCGAAATTATGAACTACATGCAAATTAACTTTTTTTAAGCAACAAACTACCTTATTATTCTCCTGAAATATTCAGTAACAAAAAAAAACAAATTATTTACATACTTAACGGTGCAATTATGCAAGAGAATTATTTGACACTGTATACTACGTACGCATAACAAAAAGCAAAACAAAACTTTCATTCTGGTGCTGAAAAAAAAAAAACGACTGGAAAAAGATAGAAGTAATAGTACCACCTATTACACTGCAACTAATCTTATCGAATTTCTTGACGAAGTGTCGGTGAAGGTTTTAGACTTTAGTTAGAGTATATAAGCGATACGAAGACAATGCGTAATCATTCCGAAATTAGCGGGTGAATTCGACGTAGCAAAAATGTTGTTCAAAGTAAGTGCTTTAGGAATAAATTACAATATCCCCAAAAAAAAAGAAAAGCGATAAACATTAAATTATATCAATCATCATCATCCTTATGAGATATTTTCATCAATTTTGAATACATTTCAGGTGGTTACTGTCTGTGCACTTGCGGTTCTCGTCCATGCTGGCGGACACGGTGGCTCTTCATACAATAATAATCACCTCTACGCCTACCACGGAGAACCAGTCAGTGATAAACACGGACATGTTCATGACTACCACGTAAGTACATAAATTATTTCATTTCGAATCATCCTTCCACATTCGCGTCCGTTCGTTGTCCCATCTTTAACGATAGTGAGCCCACGCCGCTCCAATTGGCGCTCAATATTAAATTCTTCTTTTCTTTGCTTCTCCAGGCTTATCCAAAATATGATTTTGAATATGGCGTTAAGGATGGTCACACCGGCGACCACAAAGAGCAACACGAGGAACGCGACGGGGACGTAGTAAAAGGATATTACACCCTTCACGAACCCGACGGCACCATAAGAACAGTCCATTATACAGCTGACAAACATAACGGATTTAATGCTCACGTCGAAAGATCTGGTCACGCTGGACATCCAGCAGTCTATGGACATGGTGGACATGATGGTGGCCACCATTAGAAATGAACAGCCATTATTACTTGTTACGTTACGTTGTCCCTATTATTGAATGGTTTTTTTTTGTACAATTTTTGTATTTATTGTAATCGTTATTGTTGTATAAATAATAAAATCTATTTTTGAATGCAAACGATCTATTTATATGCCACATACCTTAATACTTGTTATTGGACAGTGCCAAGAAGCATAACTAATCAGCACAACCAACACTAGCATCCTCTAATTAGCGCAAGGTGGTCGAACATGAAGCAAATTAGCATTTTTACTTGCCTGTTTAAGTAGGAGAAACATATTTGCCATCAACGAGAGTCCAACAACAGCAAGTGCCCTTATTCGTAAATAGGAACAAATTAAAGCTCGGAGATCTGCTATTAGCGATAAGATCGAAGAGGTCTGTGTGCATCTGGATATGTTCAGATGCACACATGAAGAGGGCAAGTACTCTTGAAAATTTAAAACGTGCAAGTTTCGGAATTTATTGAAGCTGTTGTTGTAGGCATATGTGATCATGGGTTTAATAATTGTTGTATGTGGCAATAAAATCATTTAAGGCTTGTGTCGCCTAGTACTGATCGGATACTTGTGCTCGCCAACGCACGAAAGTCTCGTCTTCCAAACGTTCTTTTGATACCGACCGTAGATCTGGCTCGCGAACTCCCGATTGCTTATTTTTACCCGTTTCGCATCTCTCTCGTGTCCGTTACAGACCGCCTCAAAGGTACGGCCACGCATAGACGAGAGGAGCACAGGACGTTGACGAGATGAGAGCCGTACGAGCTTCGTATAGCTTTCGTCTCGTAGACATCGAAGTCACACTGTTACGGGCTACGCTTGTTTGTTGCGATCGATGTGTATCAAAATATGACGCAACGATGGTAAGATTTGCTACGCAACATTGTAATAATACGGGATGCGTACACGTGTCGTGTCCGTGTCGTACTCGTCACTTCAATGTGAAGCTAATCGCGTTTAGACCTGTGATAATATAAAAAGACGGACGTCGTGCGACAATCGTTACGTGCACGCCTCGTCGATGTGTGGCCATATCTTAATCGAGGGCTCAGCTAGAATACTCGCAGTCGACACTTAGGGTTCATTAGCGTAGTGTAATATAATTTAATCTAATTGTGGTCGTTTCTGAAGATTCAGAGTAGATTAAATTTTATTAAAGTATCTTCACATCTAAATACCTGTGTTTCGTCACCATGAAAGCCCGCTTATTTTCTTCTTAACCATAACAACATTCATTAACTTTCGTTTAACCGTCTGAAATATCATATCGATAACGAAATTCCCTCGTTTGAAAGTCGCGAATTGAATTCAACATCTCGCTAATCTCGCTAACGTACCTCCGGCCGGTGATAGATAAATGTCTTTCGACATATCGCACGTACAGCGTCCAAAGTACGGCGAATAAGTTCGCAGCTACCCTTTCGCAACGATCGAATTGTAAATTTCAGGCCGAAAAAAGCGTCTCGTAGCTCCAACCTACTTGTCTTTTTCGGCCAATTACGTGTATTCGTTGAACTACTTTCGAACTAGCGTTGACAGTGGATATGTACATTCATAAGCGAAAATATCGATGCTAATTGCTGTAAAGAAAGAGCGCGACATGTCCTTATCGAGAGTTGCATAATTAAAGTGAGTATAGACTGTAAAATAAATTAATTTCGCCGTGCCAGTTAAATCTCGTTGATATACCGCAAAGGAAGAGCCTCCAAGTTTTCGGAGGTTATCTAAATGCGTGTATTTTTGCAAGAACCGTAATGCCACTAATTAGCCGCATCACAGAATGGTAAAAGACCCAGAAGCGAAACTCTTTTCTTGCGTAATATTTATAAATCTTAATGTTACTTGTTCCGGTATTTCTTGTTACTGCGCACGTGTTAATTGTGATTTCTTTTAATAGCGTCACCCTATTAAAAAGTGACACACGTCACGTAATGTACACGAAAAATATTGACGTTTCTGATAAAAAAGAAAGCAGCAACATATAGGCCTTTCTAATTGTAGTGTCAATTGGCAATATTTTTAGATACATACATACATAGATAGAATACATATTAGAAACGGACATTGCAATATTTATACTCATTAGTGTACATGTCCGGGTACACTTAATGCACTTGCTTGCTATACGGAAAAAATACCTAAAACCCGCAATACTAGCAACCGATTTCAAACACCGTGACGGCTTACTAGCGTGGTTCGGGCAGCTATATGGGTATATAAACCAAATATTTGCGGTTACTGCAATCATTTCAGCGCTAGAACTTTTATACGGCTCAACGAAATGGTCTTGGCGAAGGTAATATGAATATTACGCGTTATCAATTAGCTAAATGAATTTTAATCAATTATCTTACGCACTTTGCATCTGGCACCTTTTAGTCGTTTTGGACACTTAAAACTAACGATGTTTTTTTTGTTTTCAGGTGATTATCCTGTGTCTTCTAGTAACCCTCGCATTAGCCGGTGGTTACGGAGGTTACGGCGGAGGCGGATACGGAGGAGACGGGGGGCATGACGTTTATGTAAATTTATAAATATTTAGACGTAATTGTTTGCTTTTAAAGTAACATCGATTTTTGTTGTTTTGGATTATTGATTTTTAAAAATTTTAAGATATCTCTTCATAATTCCACTCAGTAGTCGTGTAATAAAGTTATCCAAACAAATATACTGTCAAAATTCAGCTAATTGTCGAGATTACTCTACTCTTCATTTAGCTTGCTTATATACTGCTATAAATACATTTTGCGTATATTCATGTATAAGTACAGGAATTCTGGTCTTTGTTCTAGGCTTACCCGAAGTATCAATTTGAATACGGAGTCAAAGACGATCACACCGACGACCGCAAATCCCAACACGAGATTCGCGACGGCGGTCTTGTCAAAGGAGAATACGAACGCGCCGAAAAGGGTGTTTACCAAAGACTTAATTACATCTATGATTCTCACCATCTCTAACAAGTCCATCATATGAAGAAGTCGTATTTAATAATGTGATGCCAAAATATTTAAAATAGTTTCCTTTTTTTGTACATTTCCGATTACGACAATAAAAACTTTATAGATTTGTAAACGTTCCAGTATGTTATCCTTAGCATTGAGGAACCTAGTCAACAAATTCGGAACTTTGCCAAAACTTAAGAGACGGCTCGTAAGTACTGCTTAACAAAGCATGTTACGTATGGTTAAGGAATGCGGCCGCCTTATAAAAAGAACATAACGTTTAAAAATGATTATTTTTAATTAATTACTTTGCCTTTTATAATTATCGCCTTTAATTCATGATATAGTAATGAATGGAGCAAGGCGAGTGCCGCGATTAAATAAAGAGGGAGACAAAAGATTCAAATGTTTTTAAGGAGAAAGTCAATAAAATGTCACCCAAGGTCAGGGAAAGCTTCTAATAACAAGCAATAATTTCATGGACGAACACATCTGTTTTGAAACGCCGTCACCGTTGCATCAAATGTGAAAATATGCAAAGAAAAACATAAATGTTATGTTTACATCCTTCAGAATTACCTCTATCAATATTGAAGTGCTTGAACCATTTGAAAGGTAGACTTAGACAGATGAGTGAAGTCCTGGTAATGTAGAAAAGAACCACAAAAAAAATAAGTTACACAAATATACTTCCAAAAGCTTCCTCATGCCTCTTCTTCTGACGACCTCTTCCAATTACGTTCTCCTTGGTCGACCTCTTACTTTTCTTTTACTTACTTCAAACGCCTATCCAGCTGCTCTGGCTTCTGGTATCCTTCTCACACGTCTACGCCGCATCGATTTAGCTTATTCTATTTTTTCCACTGTAGATTTTCTTTTTTTTTATCTAAACGTTGTGTTTCTGATTTCAGAAGTTTTTGTTTTATTTTCTATTCCTACCAAAGATCTCATTTCTATTGCTGATGCTTTATTAATACGGGAAGATACAAAAATTATTGACGAGAAAGAACCAAACTACAAAGACGAAACCAATCAAACAAATAATACAAAAATTTGCATTCGATAAATCAAGTAAATATCGCGTAGGAAAAATTACTCGTGAATCAGTTGAAGCATACGCGGTGAAATGTTGGAACACGCAACTATTACTTTTCACTATAATGATGATATTGTCCACATGAAAATATTCCAAGAACTTCAAGAATTAAGCCTTTTATAGTAAACCATTCCAAAAAATTGCCAAAGCGGAATATGGCTCGGTCTTTTCCCAGTTAAGGGATGCCTCGAAAAGTGTACAAAGATAAAGCTTCCCGATGAAAGATCAAGAAACTAAGATAATGTTAAGACAAGTAACTTTGTTTTCAATAGACTTGTATGAAGACTGCTAATATAATCTTAAGACCTTGCTTCTTTTCTTACAGAGAACAGTTAAAAGGCTTATGAAATCTCGTACAAAAATTATAAAAAAAAAAAGTACCAACCTAACAAACTACGTGTTGTATTTTTATACATTCTACACAATGCTTAACGTATTGTCAATTTCATCATCACTGACTAACCAATGATTTGCTATTATCACGTATCTTGCGTTGATATATATCCTATATAAGCTAAAATTATCAATCACGCGTATCCACAGAATGCGGTCGCAAAAAACATTATTGAATTCTATTAACGTAATACCGTTTAACAAAATAAAAATAAGAAATGCGGATATTTTTGTTTATGGGCAATCGAATGCAATTTTTACCCACAACGTTGTTTCCCAGCCATGCAAGTGTACATGAGATTTAAAATAGGCAGCCCAAATTAACGAATTAGAATAATAAAGCGTGTTGATAGCGATATTTTGCTTTTAAATCGCCCGATTTGCATTCCTCTATATAAGCAGTGATTTTCGTAGCGATCATGGACATTCCCATTCGAGAAAATTACCGAATTAGTAGCGCAAGATGTCACTACAAGTGAGTACGCTATAAGTTTTTAATGCAATTAACGAAGATAACGATGCTAAATGTTTAAAACTTATCAACTTCGATTTGTCAACTTGTCAACTTGTAGGTAATTTGTTTTTTCTCGATAGTTGTAATTGCTGTTAAGGCTGGTGGACATGGAGAATCGTACGTTAACAACCATTTATATTCGTATAAGGCGCAACCTGTTGGTCATGTTAAGAATCACGATTATTATGTAAGTGTCATTTTATTTAAATTTTTATACAAGGCGTTAAATTTAAATTTTATTATGTAAAAACTAATCAAAAACTAAGAAATATTGAGGTGATGTCTAAAGTTCATCACTTGCCGTGCTCTTTACAGGCGTCGATACAGAAGTGGTCGTTCGGTCGTTCGTAATAAAATGTCGTCGATAAGTGGATCAAGGAAACCACCATTGTCTTAAAGTAAATTAGTTAAAGTAAATGAGTTTATTAAAGGTTTAATATGCGATGATGCAAAAGTAAAACGTTTAGTTTGCGATATATCTTCAATGTTTTGTTCAAAATTGCATTGCTAAGATCACGTGGGAAACCTAGAACGCAACAAGAATAAAGCAGTGTTTATGGGGAACGGTTTATACGTGATTCATATGTAACTCTAATTGAATGCAATCTGCCTTTTATATATACTTAATGTGATGGCATGTATAATAGAACCAGGTTAACCATCATCTTCAATTTTGCATCAATTTTTATTTTTTCAATTTTCACTCTTCAAAAACTATGCGACGGAATGGAGACGCGAGATGACCTTGTTACCGATGTAAATATGGAAGTAAAGAGATTTATTCAATTTTGAAGGATGAAATATTGTGACGTATATTGTGATAGATTGTTCTACTCGTCTCGGTGGCAACAAAATTGAAGATAACGACACCATTTTACGTGCCATCACATCACGTGCAGAATTTATTTACAGTCAGTCGTTACGCTTACACATAACCACCGTTTTTCATTTTTCACTTCAGCTTTAATTTTATCTTGTTGTTTACACGCAGATGGTGCACATCGTAACGTTGTTTTGACTCGGTAATGACTCTGGTTGTTCTGACAGGATTGGTGTGCTTCTCCCAAAATGAAATAAATGATTCGTTGCTTAGCAAAGTAAACGGCAGATTATCCATATTCATAGCTACAAAACACATACTGAATGGATTACTACTGCAATAAGATCGCTTGCACATACGTTACGAATTGCACACTCGAACGACCCCTCCCATATCGACGTCTATGTAGCGCACGAAAAGTAGCCAACTTTAATGATATTGCTCATGTCAATTAAGTATTATCAAGTTCACGCCGTATGTATGGTTTCCTATGGGGATATGTTTATTTTATCGTCAAGGGTAGATGAAGTAATACTTTATAAAATAAAATAATACTCCACTAATTATTTTGAGTAAAGCAAAGCGCCTTTCGACCTCTGCTATAGAAAAGAAAAATATAAAGCCACATGCTATAGCTGCCAAAAAAAGCTATCAAATGGAAATAACTTTTTTTTTGGAAATTCAAATCTTGACAATAACAGGCGCTCGACAAAAACGAAAATTCGACAAGAAAACAAAATAAACAAAAATGCCAGTAAATTACGACAAATTAAAAAAAAACACATTCTATAAATAACATCTATTGCTATAATAGGGGCTAAATAGATCTTCAAATTACTACTCTATTTATTTTTTTTTTTTATTATTATTTTCATTTGGTGGTGATTTTATGTCAATCACTGTATACCTCAATCATTTTTAAATATTCTTTGTTAAACGCACAAAAGGCCTATCCAAAATACAACTTTGAATACGGCGTGAAAGATCCACACACAGGGGATTACAAGATGCAATACGAAGAACGCGATGGCGACGTAGTTAGAGGATATTACACCCTTCATGAACCAGACGGTACAATAAGAACGGTTCACTATACTGCAGATAAAATAAATGGATTCAACGCTCGTGTTGTAAGGGAAGGACATGGTGAACATCCGTCGGGACATTCTGGATATTAATCAGTTAATAATTATTCTTATTATGTTACGATATATAATGTTATATATTTTTTTTGTTGTGACTTTATTGAAATACATTTATGGATAATCCCCACATCTTAATTTAAAATATCAAAACTACGCAATCTGTAGAAATATTCGAAAAGTTATTGTTTCTTCAGATGTCGCATAGGTGGCGACAATAATCCAATTGCCTGTATTTTTACTACTTGCACTTCCTAAAATTGATTTTATTAGCATTCTTATCGTTGATTTTGTTATTTTAAGATTATTCTTTAAATCTTACAAATTAATACACATTTTTTGCTATTTATAATTAAATATAATAAACATTCCAAGAAACTTAATCAACAATAAGTCCCGCTAGGCGGCATTGGAAGAATGGTACAATCTGTCAAAATTAGCTGTACCAATATTTTTCGCAATATATGATTGCGAACGCAATCGGAAGCATTACTTATATTGAAAAACGCCATAAAAGACTTTTGCAATGAATATATATTAAATTGTATTGTCTTATCTTTTATCCAGAATATACCGGATTGTGCAATAAAACGTATAATTCGTCATAAAAACGTCGTTAAAAAAATGTAATTGACAAATTAAAGTTAATTGGGACAAATATATTCAACAGTTCTTATTACTAGTGCTCCTCGCACCAAAAACAAATAAAACTCAATGTCGATAACTTGAAATCATATATTTCCACAAATTTACATTTTCAATAAGTATTAATATCTAGTAACGATTAACAAGACCACTCTTATCGTTAGTGGTCCCCATAAACTTCGTGACCTGAAAATCCGGATGCTAACTTCTGCATTAATATAATGGACTAAGCTGTTTGTTCAACTTCTACGATTATTTCCCTCAATATTCTTTTTAGATAACTTATGCTATTTAAGGAGCATTCTGAGGTTTTAGCACGTTTGTCAGCAAATTATTTAATATATCATCATAATAATCTGTTACCAATAAAACAAAAAGGTTTTTTACAATTTTTTTATTCATTTATCAACCTTCAACAGAAAAATAACAATTATAACAAACATAAAATTACAACTTTACATAATCTATAACGAAAACAATGACTTCTAATGGCCATAACCACCGTGGCCACCACCACCACCTCCGTGTCCACCACCGCCTCCATGACCACCACCGCCACCGCCCCCGTGGCCGCCACCACCTCCGTAAGAAGCTGGATGACCCGCTTGTCCAATTCTGTTAACTTGCGCATTGAAGCCATTATGTTTGTCGGCAGTGTAGTGGACGACTCTCAAAGTGCCATCGGGTTCGTGAAGACTGTATTGTCCTTTGACAGTGTCGCCATCGCGCTCTTCGTGCTGAGAATGTTTGTCACCGGTGTGGCCATCGGCTACACCGTACTCGAAGCTATATCTTGGATAAGCCTTGAAATAATGTCGGAGATTATTAAGAAATCGAAAAGAAAAAGTGAATCAAAGTGATTAATTGAATGTAATCCTAACAATATTGGCAATTAACAGACAAAAGATTGACGTTTCGAAACTTTTCTGATACGGATCAATGAAGCGAACGAGAATTTGAAAGTAAAAAAGACACGTTTGATCGTGCAGAACGATCTCTTGGGAATATTTTTAATTGATAGTTGAGTGAATGAGTGAAAAACTGACACAAGAGATCTTTTCTTTTGTGATGATTTTGCATTTCTTCTTCAATAGCTCACTTAGTCATTAATATTTTGACTCGTATACTCGAGTTACTCCTTTTTATATACTGTCCTTAAGCAAATACTTATTTGCGCTAGTAATCATACAAACTACAATGTAACGTTCCAAAATTGAATTAGGATGCAAGTTCTAGCCCAACGTTCATTGTCCTCTCTACACTGGTTTAATACCTCAAAAATAATGTTTCACTACTATAGAATAAATTCCAACAGTATTTCCGAAAGCAATAGCTAAAATTTAAAATTGCTTATACCTCTGCCGAAATTGTTGAGGAATTACGTCATAGAATATGTCTAGAATGCAAAGAAAAAGCTAAGTGTATTCGATATTATTATTATGAATCTATTTTTTCCTATAAAGACGTAGTAATGAACTAAATTGAAAAAAGTCTGATACTGTGTATTTGGTTTGAAAAGACCGCTTTAGTTTAGAAGATGGACAACGGCCGAAGACGCCTAAATTAAGTGAATTTGGAGCGTGCTCAATCTGTTCGAAAACAATTACCTCAATTTTTTGGAACATTACCAATAATCTGTGTTTGCTAATATTGCCCTTGTAAAATAAACTTTGGATGTTAAACGGCAAAAATTGGTACGTTAGAATTAATACAATTTGTGGAATTATTCAAAAAATAGTTGTAAATATACATTAACTTCTTCTAGAAACTTACATAATAATCGTGTCCATCATCAGCTGAATGGCCTCCGTGTCCGCCGCCGCCTCCATGTCCGCCGCCACCTCCATGTCCACCGCCACCTCCATGTCCACCGCCACCTCCGTGTCCACCGCCACCTCCGTGTCCACCGCCACCGTGTCCACCACCTCCATGACCACCGCCGCCACCGCCATGTCCGCCTCCATGGCCACCTCCGCCGCCTCCATGGCCACCACCACCACCACCTCCATGTCCACCTCCAACAGCGTATCCTCCATAAGCTTCTAAGTGAGTGTTGGCGTAAGAACTGCCACCACCTCCGCCGTGTCCTCCTCCTCCTCCACCGCCCCCATGGCCGCCACCTCCGCCGCCATGGCCACCACCTCCACCGCCATGGCCGCCGCCGCCGCCGCCGTGGCCTCCTCCACCTCCGCCTCCACCATGGCCACCCCAGCCGCTAACTTGGACTACGGCTAGTACAGCGCAAACGACTACAATCTGGAAAAATTACAAACTATTATTATTTGAATAAAGATGCAAGTTTTGTAAATTGAATTTGGAAAGCTATTCTTCTTCGGTGGCATATGTAAGTATGTCTTCATTAGGAAATTTTCACCAAAAGAAAATAATGCAAAACATAAATGGATCTACACTAATTTGAAAAATTCCAAATCTCCAGAACTGAAGCACAAAATTTTCCAAAAATAAATAAACTTAGCACTGTTCAATATCATCATCTAGCACACCGATTTTATCTAAGACTTTTCTTCAATGAACGCACCTTGAAAGCCATGGTAGTTCGAATTGCTGAAACTCGAACAACACTGATCTGTAATTGTCAATTTATCCATTTATATACCCAATTCGTTAGACAAAAGAAAGCATATAAATCCGCGCTTTGAGAAGAAAAAAAAAAGATAAAAACAATGACAACCTTCTCAAACAACGTCCTACGATTCGATATCTAACGAAGGATTGCAGCAATAATCTTCGATGTCAAATCCGCCAGGTAGCTTACCTCAATTATTCGTTCATAGGTATGGGAAGTATTAAGAATTTTTTGGTTCAATTGAGACGCGTTTTTTACCAGTCTACCGTTAAAATCTTAATCCGCCTTAGTAGCATGTAATAAGAGAATTAGTAAATAAGATTATCACTGTAATTATATAAATTATTATATACTAGAATATTAAATCGATAGATCTAAGTCAACTATTGCCTTTATTAGTCGACGTTTTGTAACGGTTCGTTTCAAATTACCTTCCTCTAGCGGTGTTGTTTAACGTTAGAATTGATTAGTTTCGTGTAATTTCAATTTTGTATTGGCGTAGACTTTTTTAGAGTTACGAATAATTATTTTGGCACGGCGTACAATCTATCATTTAATAGTATTATTACGCTACGCAAAGAAATATATCGAACGATTTTTAAAACGCATACTTTTACAAAATTAACGAGTTATTAAATATAATTTTACGTAATTTAAGTTTTAATTTGAAATTAATTTTATGCCAAGACATTTTATGTTTGCTCAGTAAATGATAAAAAAACCCAAATCAAACCGCAGCATTTATGAAAGAAAACCGTAATATATCTTTATTTAAGGAAAATAATTGTTAGAGATTAAATCAACCAAAATAATCTTTAGTCTCTCACCGAAACTCATGAACGAATATTTTTGTTTATCTTATCTTTAGAATTGCGCCATCGAGAACCGTTCAAACAAAGACAATCTATTCGTCCTACGTTCGTAGTTCCAAGTATCGTATCCAAAAGCAGTTTTCAAGCGACAGTTGAGAATTTTAGATTCTACAATTAGAAGCAGTGTAATTTTTTCCTATTGTTATTTCAAATTTAAGATATTAAAATCATCGATCAGCTAGAGAACCAGACACAAAACCTTTAATATCTCCAAACAATAGTTTTATTAAGGTAGTAACATAGCAGAAAATCGTCAAAACATAAAGCTACGAGGTGAGTTCAAGGAATCCATAGGAAGTCTAAGAGATGGCGTTCGTAGTACCAAAAATGGTTTGATCATTAGTTACTTGACAGCTGTCAAAATCTCAGTTATATCGTTTACACGATTTCATTCTATTGTCGATTTAAACAAAGAATTTTTGTTTACGTAGAGAAATGGAAAAAATGTGAATTTGGGGAGGTGCTTAAACATTTATATTTAAAAACCTTAACACCGAAAGATATCAAAGCCGAACTCAATTAGTTTAGTAAAGGTAAAAGATGTTCTGTAAACATCGTTCTGGACGTCGAGTGGAAATCACTACCATCGAAATGGTTGACAAAATCCACGATATGGTTTTGTATGTGTTTTCAATTTTACACGAAAAATTGAATGCGGAAAAAGTCTCAGCAAAATGGGTGTCGCGTTTACTTTGCAATCTTGTAGTCGACTCTGAAGCTGTTTTGACGCTCTTCCGTTGCAATCCTGGCGAGTTTTTCCGTCGATACCTAACTATAGACGAAACGTGGATGCACTACTATACTGAATTTTTGAAGGCGAACGGACTCCAAAGACGGTGAAGATGGGGAAATGGGATACATGCGGAATCATGTATCCCATTTTTTTACATACATCCCCACATGTATGTAAAAAAAAAGACAAACAATAATTGGAAAGTATTGTGCGTTGTTATTGGATAGGTTCAGCGAAGAAGTCGAGAAAAAATGTCCTCATTTATTCGAATTAGTACAATCCGTCCACTTTTATCATTTCCGAATTTAAAAACAATGGCTTGAAGGGCAACGGTTCACACCGAACGAGGAGTTATCTTCCAAACTTTGTTTCTTGAGAAAAGTGCATTATAGACCTGATTTGGACCATTTCGCCAACGACTTTTTTCAATTTATCAATAAACGGCTCAACAGATTCAACATCGCATGTGAATTTCTCACCAGTTGAAGTAAACAATCGAATTCCAAAGCATCTTTTGAACTGGTCAAGTCTGCACGAAGGTCATCCTTTTCCATAATTTTGTTACAACATCAAAAGTTACATGTAAAGATAATCGATTAAACACGCATCGTGACAGTTTATACCCTAAAACATTAATCTTTAGCAAAGGACCTAATATTACGACATAAAAACCGGTTTGAAGCAAACAAAAGAAATAGATTTATCCGAATTCCGGGTGAATAATAATCCTGTCGCAACGAATAATAAAGCAACTGCCCGGTGATTGTTGCTGTAAGTAAAGTAATTAAGTCATTGTTGAGTAACAAATATTACATTTAACAATAGCAATAACTTTAACGCCACTCGAAATGTTTTCCCTTAATTTATGCAACGTATCCACACAATGTAACTCGCAGAATTTCACGTCGTACTGGGCAATTTATGATATTTATAAATTAATAAATAAATACGAAGTTAATTGATACGAATTTGATATAATTCTATCATGTAATGATGCAATCCATATTTCTGCGTAAAATTTTAGAATTGGAATGGTAAAAAGTCTAAACAGGATTATCTACGGTAATTTCGCGGTTAATAACAGCAATGCTGATAAGTAGGTCGGATTTGTATAATATCGTTTGTTACTTTGTTAATAAAAATATAGAGTGAGTTGATAAATAATGTACCTTCAAAATATGTTTTGTCTAAAAAAAATTAAAAATCGATGGAAATAAGAGAACTGATAAATAAGTACCAAAAATACAAAAAAAAAAGAAAGGCTGTTAGTCTTTTGTCTAATGACATTTTCGCACATTTTTTTTTTTTATCAAAGAAATATAATTTATTAGAAACGTTTCTTTTGAATTCTTTAAGTTAAAATAGTTGGCTTCCAAACTGGAAGAATTTCTATTTCTTTAACTGAAGAAACCATTTTTATGCATGTAATTTGAAAATACATAGACACTGTTGCCAAATTCGCACATTATAAAGGTGTGTCAACATTACCTCCCCCTAACATAGAAAAATATCGCGAACTGCTCAGACAACCGCGTCGAGTACGTCCAAGGCTTGAAAGAAGAGCACGGCTTGGAATAATGAAGGGTTTACTAATGGACGATTTTAACGAATTTAATCTCGAATGAAGAATAGTTCTTCTGAATTTGATTGCGCCACAAATCAAGAAGGAAAATACATCAACTAGAAGAGATACTCCTGCTTCTAGTTACGGCAAATTATGAACTACCATTCGTTAAGTTAATTGTTCAACATTTCGAAGCGAATAATGATTCAACCTACCATTTAACCCTGTATTCTTTGGGAACAACATACTACCCGTCTACAAACACCCGGCAAACTTTCAAACTACGTCCCCATCGACGGCTGCAAACATCTGAAAGCCTTTGATCGTGTCCGCTAAATTCCACGTTCGTGCGGTAGCGTGTACATCGATGAAGTAAAGCGATCGGTCAGCGTTCATAATGCTGACCAAAGGAGTTACACGTGATTGTTGCATATAACCAGTTTGTGCCTGGCTGAGCACAAATTAGAAACTAATTATTGAATTATTGAAATTTGTCGGATTGAAGTCGATAGATTTTACATTACACATGTTTATTTCGCAGAAGATCCGATAATTCCGAAAGAAATGATACCATACAACACATCGAAACTAAAAAGGATTTGCTTGAGGGTTAGGCTTACCTTTATGGTTGGATTCTATGGGTCATCCCGTAGAATATTTCGGTAATTATGGGTATTGCCCATAATTGATATACCAATAGCAAAAGACCATTCTTCTTTTAGTATCTGCTGGTAATAATGCTTGAGCAGGTTTGTACCTGTAGAAAACGAATTTATGCTTTTCCAGCGTTCTGTGCAATGCACTATAACGTAAATTAGAATCTCTAACAATGAGTCTTATGTAATTCTCAAGACAGGCTCTAAAATAACTCCTGCTTATAATGTTTGATTAACAATTCTTCTTCGCCCAAGCTCCCAACATAACACATTTATCACTAGAGAGGACAAAGCCGGATGAAATCATTACTGTTTTGCAGAGACTAGACAGACTCGTGTTTTGTCGACTCTCGGGGACACCAGTAGGCAACACGAATCCTTTCTCATGAGGCGAAAATACACGAGTCTATTTAGTCGCTGCAAAAAAGGAATAATTCCACTTTTGTCCTTTGTCCTCTCTATTTATCACCGCGGGAACACATCTTAACGCGCAAAAATTACGCAGTTTTAACGGTGTTTCCAGCTACTTCGCTTTAGTTTAGGTCCTTATAACTTCGTCGTTTTGATCTTAGCGAAAAACTCATCATAAATGCTTTTATCCTAAATCCGCATTTAGAAATTGCTATCTTATTAACAAATTCGAAAACACCATATTCAATTGTTTTACCGATTTCACCATTGTAATCGGCGGAAAAATGCTATTGCCTTGCTAATTTGACGGATGACGTAGCTTCAAAAATGAAGAAGTTAACTTTAGAATTGAAAGGCAATAGCTAGATTAAGGTGATCCTTTCTTTTTTGCATTTTTTTTTATTTGCCACTAAAAATAACGTGAGACATAGAAAAAAATCTATTAATTGTGGAATATAACATGGTAAAATTCGGATTTCGAACATACACATGTATACCCAACTGCATTCAATGCAATTATGCAATTACCACTCCAAAGAAACATATTCAATTTCTTATATTTACACGTGATGCTGAATACCAACGTACACATACAACCATACGAATTTTCGACTGTTTTCATGTAATAAACAGGTCTTATTTAATATTTACACGAAAGTAAAAGGGTAATTTTCACTTTATTTTCACTTAATTTCGAATATATAAACTCCGATTCGTTACCGAAACGATATCAGTTTACGAAATCACCTTCATCCTTAACGAAGAACAACGATTCAAATCAAACGAAATGTGTTCATTGATTCAAGCAACGATCTTGGCAATTTTAATTGCATTTGCGAAGGCGATTCCGATCGATGAACACGATCTAATCTCATATTCTTCTTTAGGGTATTCGGGAGGACACGAGGAAATAGGGTAGATATTAACGGAACCATCAAATATATTAACTACATAATAATCATCTTTGTTACATTCTACCAGCGATTTAGGCGGCTTGCAACTGGGAAGCTACGGAGAAGACGACCATTCCTATCACGTGGAAGCACCGGTAGTTACGCAACATGTCGTCGCTCCAATTATCAAGAAGGTGCCAATTGTAATCAAGCACGAAGAGGAATATGAAGAGAAACACTACGTAACGCTTCCAGATATATAAAAATTCTTACAACGTCTAATCTAAGCATTTGCAGGAGCCTAAGAAGTACGAGTTTCACTACGCGGTAAAAGACGAACACACCGGAGATATCAAGTCTCAAAAGGAAGCCAGCGACGGGCACGTTGTTAAAGGTGAATACAGCTTGAAAGAAGCCGATGGTACCACTCGTGTCGTAAAGTACTCCGCCGATAAGAAGAACGGATTTAATGCTTTGGTGATCAGGAAAGGACACGCTACCCATCCGCAGGTTGAGCATAAGGAAGTTGAAGTTAAGAAGGTTGTCGTACCAATTATTCAACACCACGATGATGATTACGGGCATTTTACCTCGCATTATTGAGAGCGTTTAAATCATTATGATCTGTTATTAATTAAGATTAGAACATTATTTTTCTACCTATTGTTATGTATTCATGTAAAACAAAATACAAGAAATAAATATTATTTTCATACATAGAACTGCAGTACACTAAAATGACCTACTTTTAATAGGAAACTTATACTTCTAAAGAAATTAGACAAAAACTGACGTAGCTTTCTTCTTAAAATTCTTCTTAAAATCGAGCTTCTAGAGTTCGATTTTAAAGAGAAATCGATTGATGAAATCCTTATTTTTATATCTTGCTTATTATAAGAGATACAGAGCGTTTTCTTAAAATGTATAATTTTTAAAAACCGCTGTAACTTTTTTATTTATGAAAATACTTGATTTCTATTTATTTCTATTGATTTATATATAGAAATCGATGATCTAATTTTTTCTTATTTAAACTCCTATTTTTCGAGATATTATCAATTTTTTTATATGGAACACCTTACACATCTTTACGCCATTAAAAAGCATATAAAATTACCTTTAGAATGATATAGCACACTTGATATTTTATTTAAACAATGTTTAAATTATTTGTTTTTCTTCATTTCACAATATTTCAAGGTGGCTGTGGATGGTGGTAAATAAGCAAATAGAAGATTTCAAGAAAGCAGAAAAAAATTGTTTTCATATTAAATGTTACAAATAGCAATACAAACAAAGTAAACTAAGGAAACCATTAATAGCCCTGCTGATATTATAGCTATAAGGAATTAAGAGGGTTTATTTGGTAAAAATTCATAATGTACAATTCATAATAAATAATAACAAATAATTTAAAAATTGTTTGAATACAACATTAAGTGTGTTATATCATTCTAAAGGTAATTTTACATGCTTTTCAATAAGAGTTTGTTCATTCATAAGGTGTTGTGCTAAAAAAAAAAAAAAAAAACAGTCCTGATAATATCTCAAAAAATGGGAGTTTATAGAAAGAAAAAAATTAGAGGATAGGATTCTGCCTCAAAAAGCGGCCTAATGTGGTTTTTATATAAATCAAAAATTTTCAAAAATAGAAAAGTTACAAGGGTTTTTAAAAATTATGCATTTTAAGGAAACGGTCTGTATCTCTTATATTGACGAAGACGTAAAAATAAGGATTTCACCAATCGATTTCTCTTTAAAATCCAGAAGCTTAGATCAGCTTCCATCTAATTCCTTTAGAAATATAAGTGCCCTATTAAAAGTATCGAGTTTGGCTCACTGTGCACATAGTGAACCAAAATATCTACCTCCACACAGAATTTCAAAAATTGATCTAGATTCCCGCCAAAAGTTTCGTTCAATATTTCGAGCGAAACTTTCAATTTTTCTGAATACCGACTCTCGCAGCTTTTGATAGCTCAATTTGAATTTTCAGTGGCACAACGTCGAATATTTTGTGGTAGAAGCAGCTTTATCACAAAGAAAAATACTTAAACATGTCCGCCATTAATATATTTACCTTGAATCCATCAACAAAGCTTCAGGTGTTATTTCTCTATCACCTTCTTTTAGTGTACGAAATTTTGGTTTAATATCTGTCGAAACATTGCAAATAACATCTAATGAATTATCCATTTTTGTCCGGCAATAAACAAAGGAAGATTCATTCAAATTGGCTATGTTATTTCAAAGCCCTCTCTTGTAAGCAGCATGCAATTTGTGTACCAACAAAAACAATATATTTTACCAAGAGCACGAAACATATTCTATCAATACCTAGATTGGTAAAAAGAATTAATTTACTACGCCCTGCTTTTCTAATACCCGAATTGAACGAGATTATAATTTGGACTAACAGATATTACTAGCTAGCACCTGTCATTCACAAATTAAAATATATCACTATACTTTAATAGTGTTATACCATGTTACTATACATAAACCCAACCCAAATGATTCAGATGCTATACGCCATAATCCGCCGCTACGTACCAACGTTTACACATATTTCGCGCTGAATGTTATATTATCACATTACATGTGGGTAATAATTAAGTGTTACAGATATTTTTTTTTGCCGGCGAATTCATAACATGTTTTCGTAAAACTTGAAGTGAAGGGTTGTTCCTCGAACATATAAAAGTCAGATTTGGCGATGATAGATCATTAGTCATCCGGCATTCGTTTCAAACTACGTTGCTCCCATATTACGATAATTACGATGTTCCTTCAAGTACGTATGAAAATTAGAAAAATATATTCACGCCGCGAATACCTTAATCTCATCGAAATTATCTCAATTACAGATTATTGCTTTGGCAACCTTAGCCACCCTAGCTTGTGGATCCCCAGTTGAAAGTCATGCTAGCTCATACGTTTCCAGCAGCTTCGGTGGTCATGGTAATCTGGAAAGCTTAGGTGGTTATGGTAATCTAGGAAGCTTAGGAGGGAACAATCTAGGCGGTCTTGGTGGACATGTCGTAGCCGCACCGGTCATTACGCAACACGCACTTCCAGTAGTCCATAAAGTCGTTGCTCCCGTTATCAACAAAGTGCCAGTCTACGTACAACAACATGCGGAAGAAGAAGAGCACTATGTAAATAGGTAAAATTCCCGGCTGCTTTAAAAACTATAACATTCTCTCAATACAGGGACCGGCTGAATATCAATTCCACTACGCCGTCGAAGACCACCATACCGGAGATATCAAATCCCAACAAGAAGTCAGACACGGCGACCAGGTCCAAGGTGAATACAGTTTGAAGGAAGCGGATGGTACCACCAGAATTGTTAAATATACCGCCGATAAGAAGAACGGATTCAACGCTGTTGTCATCAGAGAAGGACACGCTGCCCATCCACAAGTTGCCCAGAAAGAAATCCAAGTTAAGAAGGTCGTCGTACCGGTAGTTGCTCATCATGGCGGTTATCAACAATTGTCACACTATTGATACGTGTTATAAATTTTTATATTCGATATGTTTTGTTATCGGCGGATGTTTTTTGATAATAAATTGATATTATTTTTTGTATAAATCGGTGTTTATTTAGCTGATTTCTTAACTTACACTAAGTCCAAGGATATCTTGAAATTTTCGAACCATCGACAACCGGCCTCAAAATCGACATCGCCCTAGCCTTCGTTAATTTTATCCTTAGATGTGCACTTCTGATCAGCGAGTTTGATAGAAAATTAACCGGCAAATCGATTGCAACCAATCGGAACTTTCTAGCTCTTTTGGTTTGGGGACTACTGCGCTTCAAAGCTGAACAAGAGAATTTCCATTCTGCGCCATAGCGTCGCCAATCTAAATGTGAACATTTACAACCCTATAGTCACTTATTTATGACTCACTAGCGCTAACGGTTTCGAAGATTTGGTGGTGAAGAAGAATAAATGCACCAAATCGCGTTGAGTTATAAATAGGTAGGCTGTAGACGCACGAACGCAATTTTAAGGTCACCTATTTGTAGGCCGAATAGCGGATGATGTATAATATACTTGCACTTTTAGTGCGATGCGAAGCCTTTATTGTTTATGCGAAAATGTGCCGCAGATGGTCCTGCATGAAGTCTTAGGACGCTCTATATACTATTGACCTGACTATTGCCAACGTTTCGTCGACATGGATATCATCCACCATATTTTTAAAATTTGGATTATTAAAAGTTAGCCTTTACGGCTCAAGGATCGATAAACAGTACTGTTACGAATTCTAATACCTTATTTTCAAGAATATTTCGTTTGTTTTTTCGTTTTTTTGTCTGCCTGCAGGCCTATTATTTTATTTAATATTTTTTGTACGCTTTACTATCGTTAATCCTGTTTTATTACCTGTATTTGTACGTACTCTTAAACATTGTATCTATTTTTATCTGTATATAAAAATTTATTTTATCAGTATTTAATGCATATGCGGCGGCATAATGAAAAAGATGAAAAAATTCGCTAAAATTTTATTGTAAAATAAAATATATCAACGCGTTGTATCGCAGATTTATCTCAGCGACTTTGTATTCTGATACGGCAGCGCGCCGAGTACATTATCCCTTCGGCTGTCGATCTCCGCTAACGTACGACTACCGCTACGCATGCGCAGGCTACGGATACATCGTTTGGTCGGATTGTACGGGCGGAGCTAAGCATCTCGGCTAACGCGATATTTTCGGTGCTTGTGGATACCCTTCTCGCACAGTGCTTTATGATTTTTTCACTATATTAAGAGGGCTGTGGCAAGGAGTAAACAAAGCAAAGTCTAGGGATGTACGTATATATGTGTAAGCATACACATAAATATTAGCGCGAAAGACGCTAGGAGCACCTTGGTACTCGGGAGTCGAGTCGTATTTACGATAGATGTTTGATGGACTATTATTACAAGCCACAATCACCCTACCGGACCTTCCAACGCCTAAATAAGTATTAGTTGGGTTCTTAATACGAAAATGTGTGCATAACGTGGCAGATACTTTTATATTTATACGTACGAATAAATGGTGTAGCTTCTCCGTACCTAAATGTACGAATAACCGTATGCAATGACATACGAATAAAACACCCTTTTGGCTTATATTATGGATATAAAGAATAACAACATATACAGTGGCGAGTAGATGAATAGGGACACTAATCATATATTTAACGATTCGTGTTTTTTTACAATTTAAAACGAAGCAAAAGAATTTTTTTTAATAAAATTCTTAGAAAGGAATAAAAGTATACGCCTTAGACATCATACCTGCATTTCTCCGAAGTATTAAAATGTTCTGTTTGCATTTCTCACGATCGGTCTCATGCAAGCGAGCATTTAAATAGGAACAGTTGTCATAATCTTTTATTTAGTCCTCTTTAAGTTCTTTTAGAAGTAACTTAATATTATATTATTAAAACGCAATTACACAAAATAGATTTTTGTATATTAAAACGCATAATAATTAATTTTCACGGTAGCACAGACTAAATTATTTTAAAAATCGGTCGTGGAAGGCATTGTACGCCCGGGCTTAGAAAAATTATAATTACACTTCACAAAAACGGTTCGAGTTTGGGAAAAATAGCTAACCAAGTATCTGTATCGAAAATTATGATTGCTAATCAAATAAAATATTTCCAAAAATACGGAACCTGCGAAAAAATTTCTAAACAAGGAAGAACTAAGAAAACGACGGTTCGCATTGATAGATACATAGCACGTCTCTCACGTGCGAATCTATTAAAAACGGCGGCAGATATGCACAAAGAAGTAATTACAGAGATTGATAGACCGATTAGTGTATGGACAGTCAGACGAAGATTACAAGAAGCCGGAGTACATGGTAGGATTGCTAGACATAAACCGTTCATAAGCAAAACAAATAGAATGAAAAGATTACAGTTTGCCAGAAATCATTTGCATTGGACGGCAAATCAGTGGAAATTTGTATTGTTTAGTGACGAGTCAAAATTTAATAGAATGGGATCGGATGGCAGAAGATATGTACGGCGAGGCCCCAATGAAGCGATGAATCCTAAGCATACAATAAAAACAGTAAAAGGGTTTGGAGGAAATGTGTTGGTCTGGGGTTGTATGTCTTATATGGAAGTTGGTCCGTTGCACAAAATTAATGGAATAATGGATCGACATGTGTATGTTGATATTTTATCCAACGTTATGCTGCCATATGCGGAGGATCATTTGTCCGTACTTTCGAAGTACCAATAAGACAATGATCCCAAGCACATAGCTAAGATTGCAAAGGACTGGTTTCGACAAAATCGCGTAGATCTTCTTGATTGGCCTTCTTGTAGTCCCGATTTAAACCCAATCGAAAACTTGTGGCAAGATGTGAAACTTCGTATTCGGGATAAAAATAGTTCAAACCTCGAAGAACTGTTTCGATGTGTTCGAGGAGGTCTGGAACAATATTCCCGTGGAACGATGTCAGCATCTCATCGATTCCATGCCTAGGAGATGTGCCGCAGTCATTAAAGCAAAGGGGTGTCCCACCAAGTATTCATTGTAGTATCGAAATTCCAGTGTACCTATTTCAATGCTCGCATTTCACATATGGAATAATTTGTATTAGCATGTGTTTTTGTATCATAAAGTATATTTTGCAATTTATTGCTATGTATTAATTGTCCGTAGTTTGTAGTATATAGTTTCCTATTTCAAACTTTTGTTTATTCGACAATACAAATAAATAAATACTTTCTTTCACAATTGCATTAGGGTCCCTATTCATTTGCTCGGAACAGTACGTTAAAAACGAAAACTTCTATACAGGGTGAATCGTGATGAATGGACTAAACTCTAGGGGAGTGTATTCCACAGATGAAAATAATGTAAAAAAACTGTAATAAATGTTGTTATTCGATTTTCGAAAAGTTCGATTCGAAAAGTGGACACTCCTGATGTACTAACTCAACGGATTAGGAATGCTGCTGACAATATCAAACATTAATCTGACGCAATCAGGAAGGCAACCAGCGCCCTTGGTAGATGATGTAGAAAATGTTTAGATAAAAATGACTGGCGATATTAGATAATAGAATACCAAAACTTTCATGTATGAAATTTTGTTTATTTTTAATTACGCAATAATTCAAAAACAAATAAAAATCGGATTTGAGTTTTTTTTACATTATTTTCGCCTGTAGAATACACTCCTAGAGTTTAGTCCATTGCTCACGACTCACCCTGTACATAGACTGGCTTGGAAAAAGAAGACCATTTTATTTTATTATTATACACGAATAAATATATTTTTTAAGTGTTTTTTAATATACTTTATTTTGTTGTATTACTCTGACTTTATTTTTTTGAATCTTCCTAGCAGTAGTCCAACAAACCAATTGGACGCAACAAATAAATAAAACCGTTTGATTTTATTTTCATCCATGATAGAAGGTTTAGGTTTTATTGCGTTTATTGACATATTCTTTCTTCAAACCGATATTTTATACTTTAACTCAAAATTCTAATAATTTGAATAGTTTCTTAAAAGAATAAAATTAACTCAAGAATTGCTTAAACTTCACTAATTGACACATTCATCAAATAAATAATTGAAAAATCGAAATCCGAAACAGAAGGAGTATCGTCTCAACAATGATAAATTACCGCTAAAAGAAAGTACATAACAGCATCAATTATATCCAAATAACTTTTCGATTAACTATCTCTCGGACAGGCGCACGTAACAAATATTAACATTCCTCTCCCACAAACCTGCACCGGGCTAAAAACACTTCGTATTACCCGAAAAATCTGAGAAACCGAATTAACCGTGAACTAGGTCAATATCGGTGAGTGTATTGGTTTTGCCGAGTCTGTAGTATGTGACATAATCGCAGCGTACGTTCGTTATGCTTCCTCTGCCTGCTACTTTAGAATAAACATACATTTACCAATCCCAATACGCATGTACATATGTACGTTCATGGTTCCTCGAGTTGTTACATAATAACGCCCGAAGCAACGTCGGTATTGGGCGCGTTAAAAAACACGGGCCGGTCATTTTTCAAGAGCATGGCTATTTTTAAGAGTATAAAACCGGGGGTTGGCAAAAATTGATTATCAGTCGTCCTTTCAGTGTTTAAGAAACGTACATTCGATCTAAACCGCTAAAGATGTTCCTTCAAGTAAATATCATTTACTTACCTTAAACTAATGACGTAAATTTCACCTTTTCGCAGATTATTGCGGTAGCAATTTTAGCCACCTTCACTATTGGATCTCCAATCGAGAGCCATGCCAGCTCGTATATTTCCGCAAGCTTCGGGGGACATGGTAACCTGGGCAGTTTAGGAGATGACGATCTAGGCGGTTTTCATGGATATGTCGCAGCCGCACCAGTTGTTTCCCACCACGCAGTACCTGTGATCCATAAAATTGCCGCTCCTATCATTCAGAAAGTTCCAGTTTACGTTAAACATGTCGAACAACACTTTGAAGAGGACCATGTAAGAGTCATAATTCCCAGTTATCTCTAAAAAAAAAAAAATTAAAATATCCTAATACTACAGGGCCCTGCTGAATACCAATTCAAATACGCCGTCGAGGACAAACACACCGGAGATATCAAATCGCAGCAAGAGACAAGACACGGTGATCAAGTCCAAGGTGAATACAGCTTGAAGGAAGCCGATGGTACTGTTAGGATTGTTAAATATACCGCTGATAAGAAGAGCGGATTCAATGCTGTTGTGATCAGACAAGGACACGCTTCTCATCCACAAATCGTGCATAAAGAAGTTAAGAAAGTCGTAGTTCCTGTAATAACAGATCATCATGATGAATATCAACAATACTTTTCCCATTACTAAAGGAATTGTTTAATGTTATGTGTGAATGCTTTTATATTCTTGTTGTAAACTGAAATTTTATTATTAAAAATTATTTTTTATAGAATTCGTTTGTTTTAATTTGAGATTAACTTCTATTCAAGAACATTTCCAACGTTCAACACATCGTCTCAACGGAAAGTGGAACCGTTTGGATATTTCTCAATAAAGTCTAAAAGGAACTTAAATTATCTTCAAATATTTAGCTGCAAAAATAATTAATCCAAAGTTTACCATTCACAAAGTATATTGTTTTCTAAATATTTTCAAATTAAAAATTTTTAAAAAATTACAAAATTTTAATCCAGGTTCGAAAGATCACCGTTATTCATTTATGAACGCTCCGGTATATATATATATAAACACTTAAAGCATACATGATCATACTACAATGGAAAACTTTCATTAACTCAGATCCACTTTTCGCTAACATCTGAATAAATGACGTTCTGCTTACGCTTACATCCAAATGATCTAAAAATTTACAACTCGGATTGATCCGCAATGCTTGCAGGAAACAACTATTAGTAGCTAGCGCCTTACAAACAAAGCTCGTTTAAGCATTAACAAGTACTTACACTGCACTTAGTTTTAGCTCCAACACCTTCATTCCAAGAGGGAAGCTATTTAAGGAACTTGATATGTTATTCGACCCACACACTGTAATTATTTGTTTTGTACGAGGTGGACTTATTATTTAGTTGCTGAATCATCAGATGGATTCGCCTTTTTTAATTGTAATTAATCAAGTTTTACCGTACATCAATACAATTTCAGATGTACATGCAGGAACGCTAGCCATACATCATCTATCAACCCTTAAAGCCCAATTAAAAGAAAAAGACGTTGAGTTGTGCGATTTCTACAAAAAAAAAAATACCTCGAAGAAGACCATTTTCCGGAGCTCTGAAAATTCGCAAGAAGATTGATTTGTGCGTTTGGCAGTACTTATAAATGCGAACAGTTCTTTTCAATTATGAAAGTTAATAAATCCAACATCGTACAAGGCTGACTGAGGATAACATGGAAAATTCTATTTTCCATATTCCACTGATACGTCTTTCTATCAGTGGAATTAATCCAAACATCGATGGATTAGTTTCTCAAATTCAAGCTCAAGTGTCTCATTGATTTCGTTGTCGCTACTTAACTTTCGTAGTTTGTAAAATTCCAAATTTCACGATTTAATTATACTGTTGTACCATTTTTTTTTCGTTTAATTTTCTCATTTTAATAAATTGTATTATAGTAACATTGTCGTATTATTTCATGCCTGATATCTATCGCTAAAAATTATGAACACTACTTTAAAATACACTACTTTTAAACGCGACTCCTGAACGTATTTGCACACTAAAGTTTGGCCCACAACATGTCAAAGGTTGCCCATAATTTATCTTAAACATTTATACTAAATCTAAAAATATTTTTTTTCTAACAATCTAACCAACAGCAGCGCGTGTACCTAACTACGTTTTAGCTAAATAGTTACTTAATTTTTTTATCAAACAAGTACGGAAGATTCAGACAAGTTAGAACTATCATCAAGGGCTGTATTTTTATAAAAAAAAAAAAACATAATAATAAATAATAAAAACGACAAATATGTGCCCCATTTATAAGTTAACATCTAATTTACAAATTGTTTCTCCGCCAATTTGTCGGAACAAGAATCATTAAACAGTGTCAACTAAACAACAATAAATTAAGAACACTTAATTACTTAATTTGTGTGAGTTTAAATTTTAAAATTATATAAAATAATGCATGTAATTGTAGGAGACAATTCAAAAAAAAAAACACACGAAATATTATTATATTTATAATATTATATAAAATATAATAAATAATATTTTATTTTGGATACTGCATATGCTGGTTTGTTTTTAGTTTTTTATTGTTTTTCTGTAAAATTTGGTCTATTTTTAAATATCTAGATACCTCAGGTATATATAGGTGTGCATAATTCAAGTGTTCCCTTTATTTATTCAATATTATCTTGTCCTACACGGTTATTGATATTATTTTTATCGTTTACTGAATATTTGTGGCTTTTTATTTATCATAATTTTTTTTAATAATTTCTTGTAATGATTATTCTCAATATTTGCAATTTATTATTATATGCAATTCTTTATTCATTTTGAATTTCTTGGTTTTTATTACTTACGACTAGATCAATCATCCTTTTTATGCAAATTTTATAAAAACATATATAATTTAATATCTTAAAAAATAGTAAAAGTATGTAGATGTGTGAATCAACTTAATTCACGTTCAACACATGCGGTATCTCGATTTATTACACAATATAGGGAACTTTTTTACATGCGCGTACATAGTAATGGTAACTTTTCAAGAGCAGTGAAAGGTTATTCCTTCGAGTATAAAACCGAGGGTTGGCAAAAATTTAGTATCAGTTGCCTACCTTCCAACTGTTCGAAGAAAACGAAATTACACTAAATCCTACTTTCAACCGTCAAAGATGTTCTTTCAAGTAAATATCATATAGATAATTACTTCAATTTAACGCTATCAACTTCTTCTATTCCCAGATTATTGCCGTAGCAACTTTAGCCACTCTGGCTTTTGGATCACCAATCGAGCACCATGCCAGCTCGTACATTTCCACAAGCTTTGGAGGATATAATAGTCTAGGAGGTGACGATCTAGGTGGCCATAGCAGTCAGATTATCAGCCATCATGCGGTTCCTGTTATTCACAAAGTTGTTACTCCTATCATCAAAAAGGTTCCTGTCTATGTTAAGCATGTCGAACAACACGTAGAAGAAGATCACGTAAGTGTAATTATCCTCAATTACCCTAAAAAAAAATAGAAAACTACACAAAACACTATTTGCTAATCGCCTTAATACAGGGACCTGCTGAATATCAATTTCACTATGGCGTTGAAGACAAACACACTGGAGATTTCAAATCCCAAAAGGAAACTAGACACGGAGATAAAGTCGAAGGGGAATACAGCTTGAAGGAAGCCGATGGTACCGTTAGGATTGTCAAATATACCGCTGATAAGAAGAGAGGATTCAATGCTGTTGTGATTAGACAAGGACACGCCGCCCATCCCCAAGTCGTGCACAAAGAAGTTCAAGTTAAGAAAGTCATAGTACCTGTAGCAGCTGATCATCATGATGGTTATCAGCAATACCTTTCCCATTACTAAAGAAATTGTTTGATTTATTAGTATATGAGTGCTTGATTGTTTTTGTTACATGTAGCTTAAAATTAATAAAGATTATTTTTATATAATCCGTCTGTTAATTGTGTTTATTTAACAAATAGAAACTTCGCTATTATAACGTTTTATGTATCTATCAAAAGCGCAAAGCAAATGCAAGTATATGGCTACTACATTAATGATTCTAATGATGGTTGATCGTAATTCTACATAATATACCTTTTCATTATTTATCAAGCTCATTTCAAGATATTTGGTCTTACAAGGGACAGCCAAAAACGTGTTCTCCAGATCACATTCGATCTTCCATTTAATGAAGTAAATCCAATATGGCCACGAAAACAAAAATAACAAAGTTGATGAGTCGCAGGAATTAATGGAATATAACATACGTTTTACGAATTACTCGAATATCAGTATATCGAGAAAGACCGAATCAATCCAAGTCATAACATTTGCATACCTGGTACTGGCGGTCCAGTGCGAACATTAACATTTAACATGTAATTTAATTTTATGCGATATCCCGCTATCCTGTTTATACAGTTCTTAGAGAAATTTTGACTTCCCCCCAATGTTAAAAAGAAATGTAGTTAGTTGCCAGTAATATTAACCATAATTTTGAATTAAACAAAACAAAACCATTCCTAATATGTAAACAATACTACTATTGTAGCTGTAACCGAATCTAATGGAAGCAATAGGACGTCATAACAAAGTAGATGAAATATTGCTACTGGTTACTATGAATCAAAATTCTTTGTAGAGCATAAGACATATTGCGTCTGGGTGTTGTTTGCACTATTCAGCAGTTTCCAAAATTAAAATAAATACGGCTATTAATCCTAAGAATTTCGTATTCAAGAACTTCTTCCGCTCGATTTCGGAGCCACAAACATTTTTCGTGAAATTGTGTCCGGCACTTCATATCATTCATTTGTTTTCGAAATAAATGCGCTTTTACTTTAAATAATGAACAACATGTTCAAAATACTCGTGAGCAATGGCCGAAGAAAATCTCCGATTACCTGTACGTATCCAAACAACAAAAGGTTAATATTCGGGCTGAAATTGTTATCATTTGAAATTGTTGAAAATTTGACTTCATTAGAAAACTATCTGGAACTAAAGAGTAATGTTAGTCCTGCCTTGAAAGATCCAGTTTGTCAAAATTAGGGCTTTTAGTTCCAGTAGAGTAGGTGTTCGGTTCATTTTAGGTTAAATGTTAAGGAATATTTCGATTCTATCTTCCCTAATCGGTGAATTGACCGAAATGGAGGAATAAATTAACTGGCAAGATCCCTAGACTTAACTCCTTGTGGGGATACCTTAAAAGTAAAATCCTTAAAAATAAAAGAATTTATGATAAAATCATGGATCTTTTTCCAATTTTTCCAGTTTGACCGCCATCTCACGCAGGTTTCTCCATGAATTATTTATTCATACTTTCCGGAAAATAAATCTTTTATTCATCTGTATCGAAAATAAATGTCTTATTAATATTAAGGAATATATTTTATTTAATTTCAACCAACAAGTTAGGTTGATGGTTAACGTTTATAAATAATTTATGAAAAATGAAAAAAATGCTAATAATTGACAAAAAAAACACATTTCTTTGAAATTGTGAATTCAAAAAATTACTAAAAAAAATGTAAAGACTTCAGCTTCATGAGAAAATTAATTCTAAACAACTGTACATCCTACAGCCTTCGTCGTAAAATGTAAGAGACTAGGAAATACACAAACGTTACATATTTGCACCTCACCGTTATTTGAGTATAGGTTTTTCTTGCGAGCGTGACCTATTGTGCCTGCTATTATAAGCTTATGGAAATCTACAAAAAAGACTTCGTAACAAGGATGATATATATGATAGGACAAAGGTATACTTGGGCGACTGGCAAGCATGCGCACTGTACACAAGGGTCGCTTTCGTACAAGTATGTTTTTCTGCTATCATACATATATACCATAATACCAGTTATCTAGCTTTTAAAATTAGAGGACTGCGATATTTTCTTCTTCCAGTACATGAGTACATGTCGATATAAATATTGGCGACCAATTTGTATGTATAATCAATTAGATAACGACCAATCCTTAAATAAAATCAGTACATTAAAATAACTTTTCATTTCACATACACATGCGACTAATTATAACGCTTCTCAGCCGGGTACAGGTTATTCCTATACATTCGTATACAAGTTCCCTTAATTATATCTCAACAAATATGCAAAATGTTGCGTAAGAAACTACGCAACGACGACGCGGACTTTTTTGTAAATTTTCACCATACGTATACGCGCATATACGTAGAGGAACCACTATTTCAGGCCCAGTGAAGGGCTAGCTTTAGCAAATATAAAAGGCAGGGGTTACCAGTGATTATTATCAGTTACCGCTTAGCAATTTAAGCAGCAACACCTAGCAACACTTCAACGCATTTAATTATTTCAAAAGATGTTTTTCAAAGTAATTTGATTTCTTTTATATTAAATCTTGCCTGTAATATAATGTTTATTTTTTTCGAACAGGTTACTGTATTGGCGGCTCTAGCTTCCTTCGCATTTGGATCTCCAATTGAGAGCCATGCTACTTCATATATTTCAACTAGTTTCGGAGGCCACGGTGATGTAGGGAATCAAAAAGATGACGACCTAGGAGGTATCGGTGGGCACGTCATAGCTGCGCCGGTGTACACTCACCACGCAGTGCCAATAGTTCATAAAGTTGTCACGCCTATCATTAAAAAAGTTCCAGTTTATGTTAAACATGTCGAGCAGCACGTAGAGGAAGAACATGTAAGTACAACTGCATTCAAAAAAGTAAGCATTATAACAAATCGTACTGATGCAGGGACCTGCTGAATACCAATTCCAGTACGGCGTCGAAGACAAACATACCGGAGATATCAAGTCACAGAAAGAGACCAGACACGGTGATCAAGTTCAAGGAGAATACAGCTTGAAAGAGGCTGATGGGACCATTAGGATTGTCAAATATACCGCTGATAAGAAGAACGGATTTAATGCCGTTGTTATTAGACAAGGCCACGCTGCTCATCCCCAAGTTGTACACAAGGAGATTCAAGTTAAGAAAGTGGTAGTCCCTGTTGTCGCTGGTCATCATGATGGTTATCAACAATACCTTTCTCATTATTAAGATTTTTTATAGGTTGTATGTGTGTATGAATATCTTTGCGTTTTTGTTGTATATAAGATGAAATTATTAAAGATTATTTTTTTATAATTTGGCTTTTATTTATATACTTCTTTTGGGATGACGATTAAAATTTATAACATTTAATAAATAAAATATATACTTACAGTTGCGAGCAAATGAATAGGGACACTAATGCAATTGTGAAAGAAAGTATTTATTTATTTGTATTTTCGAATAAATAAAAGTTTAAAATAGGCAACATCGCTTCATTGGGGCCTCGCCGCACATATCTTCTGCCATCCGATCCCATTCTATTAAATTTTGACTCGTCACTAAACAATACAAATTTCCACTGATCTGCCGTCCAATGCAAATGATTTCTGGCAAACTCTAATCTTTTCATTCTATTTGTTTTGCTTATAAGCGGTTTATGTCTAGCAATCCTACCATGTAATCCGGCTTCTTGTAATCTTCGTCTGACTGTCCATACACTACTCGGTCTATCAATCTCTGTAATTACCTCTTCTATTGTAAATAAAACAATTATTATTCTTAAGAATACTTACGTCTTTCATTTCCGACGAACCTTGAACATATTTGCTGCCGACAGGTTGATTTGTTGATGAACCCACACGCATCACGATTCATTACATGCATTAATTTAATAATTAGCAAAATTAATTTAAAAAGTTCCCCATATAAGCGACATATAACAGTTAGAAAATAGCGTATTCTGTAAGTATATTGAGTACCGGCGCCATCTATTGGCGACCGATGCATCGGCAAAGAATAAGCAAATACCGACGGCGCAGATATCATCAATTCTATGAGAAGCAATAAAAGACAAAATAAGGAATAAATCGTTTTATTTGTAAACAATTTGCAAATTTGCTAAAATTAATTATCATTAATGTTCCGTATTTACAAGAAAACCCAAAATTTACCAGATTCGATGCACGGATTACCGAGCTTATGAGTAGGAACCAAACGCACGTGCAAAGTAGCGTTACAAGTTCTACATCTTTAATGTTTAATTTGCCATGTAAAGACCAATTATCTGAAAATCTTACAGAAAAAGATAGGAAAAAGTACTGAAAAAACAGAAGAAGAGGCAAGAAATGTTCGTATTTATTTGAAACTTATTGCTATCTAGTGACGTAAGATTTAAGAAATAGACTGTAATTTGGCATATTTGTCTTGTCCACAGTTTCGAATCTAATAACCTTTTAAGAATATGGTGACTTCGGCAACTTGATGCACTAGTGAGAGCTAAGGATCAACATAACCAGCTGACCGGTCACAGTTACAGCTACTAGTTTCTCATTCTGTATTTCCTGTAGAAAATAGGGACCAAATTCAACTCGTTTCAATTTACGTCCAAATCAGTTTTATTTTGAGAACAAATCATTAAATTGTAATCGCTTTGTTTTAACCCTTGCGACAGCAATTGACATGACAAAATTTATATACATAGTTACACTAAAATTCCATTATTACAACTCTAGGATCCAATTTCCGCTTGCTATTATTTCCTAATACTGAATAAAAACTTTAGTTATATTTGTTTCTTTGTGACAACCCCATAACCTGTCCCTGCGAATAAGATATTTATAAATAAAACCAAACATTGTATCCAATACTCTTTATAGCATAACAAACAATTATTTCTTCTGATTAAACATTTAATTCAAGCAACAATATTCACCAAAAATTTTTACCGGTTATAGCAGAATACTATTGTTGCGAAAACAATCAAAAGACAAAAATATACACTCTATTTAAAAATTTATCTTACAACACCTCCAAAAATGCTAATTAATCTATCAAAGAAGTATATATCACCATCTGGCTTGAATTATTTCATTTATGAATGAATGGCCAATTTATACATTGCAACTTTTCAAAGCGATTGCCTCTCCTTTATAGCAAATGATATTTTCACTGTTCTTATTTTAACCTTACTTGATTAGCACAAAAATGTAAATTATGCTTATTTTTTTACATTACAAACATCAAAACATCTGGTGCCGTACCAGAAATAACAAGCTATAACGAAACGTATTATATCTTAAAAATCTGTGTCGTTCTCTTTGTTTCCTCCATTCCATAGCCCACATTTAAATTTATATAATTTCTGTGCGCCGAAAACAAAATTAAATAATTATTCGCAACAACATGTCCAGATGCAGAAGTACAATATGGTCAATTATTTTTATGTGAGTGCATAATAAACAGGTCCGCAGGTGTTATTTTTTTAGGACAATAAGTAAAAGTTAAAAGCAAAATTCTGTCAGTGTGGTATATAAATTCGTTATAATCACCGAAACAGACATCATTCCTTCATCGCCTTCAATAAAGCAACACTAAATATGTCATCACATATCCAAGCTTTAATCTTAGTTGCGTTTGCTGCGTTGTCCAACGCTATTCCCATAGACGAATATGATTTAAAATCAGCAACGTCGTACGCGTTCAGCAATATAGAACACAAGGATTCGGGAAATGATATTAGCATAAGGTTAGAACAAACAATTCATCACCATCACGAAGCTACAATATCAATCAACAATTTACAATTTCAGCAAGTCAAGTGATTCCGATTTCGGTGAATTCGAAGTAGAAGATGATCACTCATACCACATTTCAGCACCCATTACTACGCATCATGTTGTAACTCCAATTATCGAGAAGGTGCCGATCTTAATCAAGAAAGAGGAGGTCTATCACGAAGAAGAACGTCACGTAAGATAGCCTTATTCCCGTACAACGTCCAAAATTACAGCAAAATATTCTTGCAGGAACCTAAGAAGTACGAATTCCGTTACGCAGTAGAAGACAAACATACCGGAGATATAAAATCTCAAAAGGAAGCTAGTGACGGACACGTCGTTAAAGGTGAATACAGTTTAAAAGAAGCTGATGGTACCATCCGTGTCGTAAAATACTCCGCCGATAAGAAGAATGGATTTAACGCTGTAGTGATCAGGAAAGGACATGCTACACATCCTCAGGTTGAACATAAGAAAGTTGAAGTTAAGAAAGTTATTGTACCGATCGTCCAGCACCACGATGATAACTTTGGACATATTTTCTCACATTACTGAGAGCACTCGAATAGCGTTTACTCACTTTAACTTGTTGTTAACGTATTAGAGAGTATTATTTTTATACTTATTGTTATAAATATAAAAAATAAATATTATTTTGTCTAATTTGCATTATTAATGCTGAAATTCCATTATTACTGCTGAAAAAGATGGGAAACACAATTAACCCACAGAAATATTGCCATGGCTCATAACCATTATACGACCGTAAATAATCGCAGAGGCCATAATTTTGATGTTTATCTGTTGTTAGGAACAATAATATTTTTAATAAAAATTTTTGATTTTCTATTTATCTCGATTATTCATTTAACTCTATCATTTTATATCATAAATACTAAGGTTAGTTTAACTGATGTACTGGGTTACTCTGATATTGTACAGATAGATCGTATAAAGTGACTAATGTTGTCTTGCTACGGTTCGTCACGTACGAGTTGCAGCTCTTACCCAAGAAACTCCAACGTCTAAGAAGATTGCATACAATAGCCCTCCAAACCATAATACCTCGCTGAGCAAAAAAAAAAAAAAAACAATAGAAAAAACAATTTTTGCTACTTTTTGATGAACTTGAACAATCCACTGGTCACAATTTTTCAATTTGAGTGGTTACACGTCAAGGACAGTGACTAACTAATCGGCTACTATTACTTTCCAATCAGTACATTAATGCCTGACACAATTCGTAATTGATAAAATAGGTTTAAATATCTTCATATTAGAGAAAAAGACAATTTGTGCAGTGATATAAATTGACCTAATTTTCTTGACAAATCCTTCTTTTTTGCAAAATGCTGACGATCTAAAGATATTTAAACTCATTTGGTCGATTATATGTAGATGGGGTCAAGCTGAGGCAAGATCTAGACAGATTCGAAATTGTTTATAAATGTTCCTAATGGTAAAAGGCCTAGCAAAAAGTAGAGACAGACATTTACAGATCAAATAGGCATCGATCATTTTGAACATGTTATATTAAATACTCGTTACTTTAAGAAAAACGAAATGCTGAAATATTAAATCTTGTTGGATACATCGATAAAATCAGAAGTCGGTGAGAAGTGTGCAATTTGTTTAATGGAGAAAATCCGGTTAGAAATATCAGCCCAATCTACAATGATCAAAACAGGAAGTTCAGCGAAGGTTATCATATCAGATACATTTAAAATGCCGATCGTCTCAAAAAAAAAAATGAATGTGAAAGTTGATACTTTGTTAAATCTAAATGAAAATCCTCACGACATTTCTCAAGTATCTGTATTACCTATATCAAAAACAGAAAAATACCATCCTTACAAAATACAACTACTACAAGAACTCAATGGAGACTACTCCATTCTCCGAATGCAATTTAGTGTTTCTGCAAGCTTCATTCGGATACGAAGGAACGGACGACGAAGGAATCCTTATTGGATTACTGAAGTGCATTTGTAACACCCTCGTGGCTAAGAATAGAAAACAATAGAATCGTTGCATTTGTATATTACATTGACTAACAAGGCTTTTACCCAAGTTAGTAACTGATGAAATTGAACAGCATATACATATAAAGTAAAAATGATTCGAAAAGCGGCAACATTGGCTTAGCTCTGGTTACAGGGAAAATGCCTTTATAGTATGGCCGATAATCTGGTCTATTGCAATAATGTTTATAAACTTTCTGAAGCTTTTGGAATACATCATAATCCCGGTTCTTGGAGATTATTCATAAACTCATCAAAGACCAGCCTAAAAGCCATTTTGTTGCGTAATGGAAACCATTATCCTTCTATTCCGACAGGTCATGCTGTTTCTATGAAGGAAACTTACGAAAATCTGAAAATTTTATTAGAAAAGATAAAGTACAAGGACTATTCCTGGCATATTTGTGCAAATTTGAAAGTAATTGCAATTATTTTGGGTATGCAATCTGGTCACACCAAATACTGTTGCTTTTTATGTCTTCAGGACAATCGTAACAGGGAAGAACATTACCATAAGCAAGAGTGTTGACTACGATAACAGTTTAATACCAGAAAAAAACAATGTACAACATCAGCCTCTAGTAGAAAAAGAAAAGATCATAATACCACCTCTCTACGTGAAACTTAGGCTTATGAAAAACTTTGTAAAGGCACTGGATCTCGAAGGTGAAGGTTTTAAATACCTTCGTGAAAAGTTTCCAAAATGAACACAACGGAAACTGAAAGAATGTATTTTTGTTGGACCTGAGATACGACAAATAGTAAATGATGAAATCTTTGAAACCAAATTAACAGCGAAGGAAAAAACAGCTTGGCTCTCCATGGTACCAGTTTTCACGAATTTCTAGGGAAACAAAAAAGCTGACAACTGAAAAACTTTAGTAATGGATATGTTACAAGCATTTCACGCTGCTGGCTGTAATATGTCCCTTAAAGTGCACATTTTACATTCTCACTTGGATTTTTGTCCGGAAAATATGAGCGACGTCAACGATGAACACGGTGAGCGCTTCCACCAAGACGTCTTGGGAATGGAAAAACGGTATCAAGGGAAACGGAATCCTGTTATGTTAGCAGATTACTGTTGGATGTTTAGAAGATATGCTGCAGATATTGTTTATAAGAGACGGAGCTTTATTACTTCACATTTCTAATTATAATAAGTTGAAATATACATTAAATTATGATCTAATCTAAAAAACCATTTCATTGAAACAAAAAAAATCGAGCTAACTTGACCTTCTACCTTTTATTAAAATAAAAGTTTATATATTCTATTGAAATTAATATAAATAATTTTATGGCAAAATAAAAATTAGAATTTGTTGGCCTTTGTTATTACTCGACGCTTATTTGCAAATAACTTTGTAAATTTTCGCGAATTATTTGTTTTTACCTTTTTTTTAATTGTTACCTCATTTATATGAATGCCATTAATTAATTAAAGATAATTTCTTGGATATAACTGTAACGTATGTATGTATGTATGTCGAGTAGTACGAAGCACAAAAAAAATCAATTTCACATTCTTGACAACTTATAAATTACATAATACAGGATCTACAAACAAAATTATAAAGTACACAAAATGACATAACCCCAAAAAGTGAAGGGCATTCGACATATGTTCATGTAATTGTTGGTATATATAAGTTCGTCGTTACCAGAATCCATCATTGCAACCTCACAGACTTCAATCATACGTTTAATTCCAAAATGTTCACTAAAGTAATTATTGTCTAAAAAAATCAGTAGAAATATTAATCTTATCCATATTATTTTTTTTTTATTTAGCTTACCGTCGTCATCCTATCAATTGCCGCCTCTTATGGTTCACCCATCGAAAACCATTCTAATTCTTACGTCTCCACAAGTCTAGGATTAGGCGCATATAAAACTTCAGGATCAGAACAGGGTCACTCCCACGAAATTCAATACGTGGAACATGTGCAACCAGTTCATCATATCCATGCGCCGATCATCAAAAAGGTACCAGTCATCGTAACGTCCCACCACGAACAAGACAAAGATGAACACGTAAGGCTCCCAATTACGCTTTGTTTCAATTCCCTAATCCCAAGAGTTTTTCCATATTACAGGGACCTGCGGAATACTCGTATTCCTACGGAGTAGAAGACAAACACACCGGTGATATAAAATCGCAGAAGGAGACGAGACATGGTGATATTGTTAAGGGTGAATATAGCTTCAAAGAAGCTGATGGTACCATTCGCACTGTCAAATATACCGTTGATAAGAAGAACGGCTTCAATGCGATAGTCACCAGGTCTGGACATTCCAAGCATCCTCAAGTCGAACAGAAGAAGGTTGTTTTGAAGCCGATTGTTGTACCAAATCTACATGATGATGAACACTATTCCTATTACTAGATGACATTGTTTGTAGAATTGTTAGAGTTGTGGAAATATGATGTTTTACTTCCCGTTATTATATTCCTATATTTTTTTATAAATAAACTTTATTTTTTTAATTGATTTTGTTATAAGATATCGACATACATATATCCCTTAAATGAATCCCCAACTTTTTGAAAATAATCCAGTAACCGCGAGTAACACAGCAAAAGAAAAATGTTTTTCAATTGTTACAGGTATCTCGCTTGATACTGGAAATGGACGGTAGATTTAAACTTGGCAATGTTGTAAGATGTTGTATCTATTATTAATCCAAAAAGAAAATGGTTTGCTTGAATTTTTTTTTGAAATGTCCATACGACGTTTCGATTCTTTCTAACCATCATCAACTTCTTTATTTTTTATAGGCGCCATATTGAAGTTAAAGGTTGGAAATTTGTTGGAAGGTTGATTTTTCTAATTTCAAGCGTATATAACGTCTCTCCAAAAGTTAATCTAGTTAATTGGCGAAGAATACATTCTAAATTCATGACGTTTCAAACTGCTAAATATTGAAAGCAACAGCGAATAGAAAACAATTGCATCTAGAACGATAGCAGCCACATCGTACCTACCATTGGTCTATATCCTGATAAGAACTTGATGGATGGTTTCCCAAGAAGAATTTGAATAAAAACCAACAGAATGTTTTGTACTTGTAAGTCTTGATCAGCCATTTTTCTAGTCTTCGTTAAAGATTGTTATATATATTTTTTCTTTACTAGAGCCAAATAAAAAGCATACATTTAATTCGTTTATTCACATTAATACGAATAATAAAATATCTATCACAGTTACAAAATTAAACACACCACGCCATAACAATCAAGTGGGATTAACGACGATCATTTATAACGATCGTAGTAACCTGGTCCTCGTGCGCCTTCCTGTCGGCTAGCCTTATCAACTTGAACTTGAGGATGGGTGGCACGACCGGATTTGATTACTACCGCGTTGAAACCACTTTTACTTTCGACGGTATACTTTACGGTGCGGACGGTTCCGTCGGCCTCCTTAAAACTGTACTCGCCTTTTACCACGTCCCCGTCTCTGGTTTCCGCGTGGTACTTGTAATCACCGGTATGGTCGTCCTCGACTTTGTATTGAAATTGATACCTGGGAGGTGCCTATAATATCGAAAAATAGCGCTATGTATTACATAATCGTGATTCAGATAATTATAGAAAGAAAATTTACAACGCGATATTACTAAATTTTACTAACTTGTTTTCTGTCCTATTCATGAGCAATATAATGGCTATCAAGAGACTACGAAGCTACAAGTCTTTTTGAATAAAAAGGCGCAGATTTATAAAATCGTCAGGGCGCAAATCGATTAATCACTAGATCACAATCAAGTATGCTAAAGTTCAATTTCTCTTCTGGTAATTGACCAGTTGCTAAATAGCTTGCTAAATAAAAGCTAAACCAGTTGCTAGCTAAACTTGCTAGCAACTTGCTAAATAAAAGCTAAACAAAACCAGTTGCCAAATAAAAGTTAAATTGCTTGCTCGGATGAGCTGTTCGCAGAAAATAGAGATTGGTAGGATTACGTTTTCCGCGTTGGTTAACGGCCATTTTCAAAATCCCGATATGCGTCAAATAAGATCCAACTTCCGGCATAATCAACGATTATTGCTTGTAACACAAGTTAAGAACTTAAATCCGCTAAATTCGTAGCCCATATCCACATACCACAATTCAAATTTGGTTTAATTGCACTACTAAATAGGTACCAACAACACCGGATAAACCGTTGAAACCCGACAAAAGTTAACAGAGAAAAAAATATGCTGAAAATTTCCATTCGAAAAGGGAAATTAATCTGAGGGATAAATAGAAACGACCACGTGACGCTAAACTGTACAATTTAAACTTCTAAGTCTCTAATTTTATAACCAAATTTAAAAAAGCTTTTCTAGCTAATCCGCAAGTATTATACAAACGTCTGCGAAGGCACCTCAAATGAATCCAAACAATCAACAAGAACAATTTTCATCGATCAAAGGTATTAAATCTCTTAAAAAAAAAAGAAACGACGCAATACGTATCGTACGTCACTGGAACTGCAATTGGTAACGCCACGTACCGATCGTATATTCTCACAAACCGTGTAGCCGTTTATTAAATGTTTAGAAACGAAGATCATTGACTTTCTAAACGCAGCAAGGGAAAATACATAGTAAAAAAAAACAAATGCACGTTTTGAAGAACAAATCAAATGTTTGTCTACAACAGTATACTGTTAGCCAACCGAAAAAGAACCCGCAAGAGCTTAATAACATAATCATTGAGTCACATTATTAGGTTCGCGTCATGGCGCTGAAGATACTGCTTTTAGATTAAAAAAAAAAAGAAAACGTATGTCTTATTTTTTACTTTAAACCTCTATAATTATGCCAAATTTAGAAAAATGTTCCATTCTCCGTTATACTTCATATACATTGCATTGTTTCCTAAACTGTCGGTTATTGAACGACAAAAAAAAATTGATTAGATACCGTAACATTAATATAACGAGCGAATTAGATAAACAACACCTTCTCATTTAAATTAAAAAATATTCACTAAGAAAATATCGTTTAAAATATCTGCTTAATATTGAACAGGTCACTTAACATTAAATATAAACCAATAATTTGTCCCCAGTTTTTTGCAAACGTTTATAAAGGCTTGCATAAAATGAATATTTTATATTTTTATGTACTACGATATATTCAATGCGAAATTGATGTGGTATGCGTTTATATCAATAAAAGAAATAAAAAACTCTCCCATTACATAAAAACATTAACACCACAACATCAAACAAAAAATATCTTCAGAACTGAAAGATACCTTCAAATGCAAAATGATGACATAATGATCGAATTATCTGTAGAAAGTAATCGGTACAAAGAAAATAAAAAGTTCTTTTTTAAGAATTACAGAACATTAAGTTGAAACTGTCGCGTGAAATTTTACTATTTGGAGTGGCCGTTCTTATTAAATCTTATACCAACGCTTGATATCTTAAAATAAACAAAAAACAAAAAAAAAATTAACGTGATTTGTATCTTTTCATTTTTAAGTAAAAAGCGCCAACGAATGCATAAATTGCTACTAAAACCACCAGAAATTCCACTAAGCCCAAAATGACGAATTTTTGTGCTTTTATCTTTAGGAAGTTGGCAGCGTTACCTGATTACGTCATGACATATTCCCCTTTATTTGTATCGATAAAATAAAAGATTTGTGTTTATGTAACTTTCCTACAGACAAAAACTTATATTCATGGAAATATATAATTTAACATCATGATAATAAAACTTACGCATTCGAACGCGTTATAAATAAAAGACGCAAAAATAAATTATTTAAAGATCAACGTTTTAGCGCGAACAACTGAGACTGCCCCGACTTTAAGGACGTAACTCGTGAATTTCCTAATTAGACAATATCACATCCTATTTTCATCTCTAATTCTGGTAATTTTCTTTAATTTATTAGCCATTACCAAATTGAAATAACCCACGCCGTTTTAACGCGGAGTATTTCAATTTTTTTTTTATAGGCTTACGTGTTCCTCGCCGATTTCATGACCTGACGCAACGTTAATTGGAGCAACTTTCGCAGCTACAGGCACAATATATTGGTGTTGAACATAGGAAGGTGTCCGGCTCGTGTACTGTACTCCGGCGTTTTGAAATAATTCATAATTATCGTTTCCATCATCGTAGGATGCGTTCGAGTTCGATAGTTGCTCATCTCTGTCCACAGGAAGGGAATTCGCGTAAACCAGTAACGCCGCAAAAATGAAATTCTGCAAAATAAATTCACGAAAAATATATTATCGAATCGAAAATCGAGAAAACCCCTTACTTCGATCAACATTTCTTTCTCGTCTTCGCCGTCGTTACGCTTTTAACGATGATGGCTGTTTGATGATTTTTCAAACAGCGTTAGACACCTTTATATATAGCGAAAGAAAAATTTCCTCTTACTTTCATTCGGCGAAAAAAAAAACGGAAAGAATATCAAACACGCCTGCTAGATGCTGTCAGCTTACATGATCACATCTTATGTGATAAATATGCAATGGCGAGCAAAACATTACATAATTAACTCGTAATTGGACATGTTTAAAAAAAGGTACGTAGGTATACATAAATATGGCGCTAATATAATCTATGAACGAAGTTACTTCCTTACATGGTTTAGCGTTTTTTAAGTGCGTGGTTAAAACGACAAATTCTCCTGACGTAACAGAATTTATTCAGTAATTAATGCTTGCGTTAGAAGAGATTTATTCAAAATAAGTTTTAAAGAAACACTAATAAACTTTTACGTAAGAAAAATGGTTTGTTAAGTTTAACAAAGACAACAGTTACTGCTAATTACGTTAGGACTGCAGTAGATGGCGCTACGATTGGCATCTCTATTACTTCAGGGAAATTATATCCGGTGAAGAAATAGCGGTGAATTGAATTTGGGATATATCTACGAGATGACAAATTAATAAAAAAAAAAGTAATTGGAACTATTAAACAATCTAACACTATTTTCAAACTTCCAAGCTAGAAAAATAAACGATTAAGCGGATATTTAACGATTTCTCGTTACTGTAACCTTTGCACGATGATCGAGTAGTGGCAACGAACTAAAGCAAAAGTTCACCACGCACAATTCGAGTTTTCAGTGAAAATAGGGTTTCTTTTTGGAACTTTAAAATTGTTCCCGCTTCACATAAAAAGGTGGCGAAGGCGATTTATTTGTGAGATAAATAGATATCTCTCTGGATAGTATTGAACGTTTAATCCCACCAAACCTTTATTGAAAAGTTTATTTGACGGGTTAAGAGCTTATGCAAGGTTTTTAGATACACGATACACGATACATATACGATATATCGATCAATTAAAAAATTCATTGTAGAAGGTATCTGAATTGAATCTAAATATTTTAATGAATGTATTTATTGTCTGTGGTTTAGACACAACCTCCATATTTCGTGTCTATAATAGTGTCTTCGAGTGTACACTTTCTTTTTTTCGTGTATGTATCTGCAAGAACGCTGACAGAATGTGATTAAAATAAAAGAAACTCTGCGAATAATAATCGAATTGAGATCGAAACCAAAACTTAATTTGAATTACAATGCATCAATTTCCGGTTCATTCTCGCGAAAGAAATTTTCCATAAACGTAACTAACCGCAACGTTATTCACTAAAAAAAAAAAAATGCACGTATTTAGCAGGAAAGAATTTATTCGTTTCTCTTATCGATATTGGTCACAATTATAGTAGAATATCAGTATATCAAAGTATTTATTTTATGTATAATATCCTTGTTTTATGTTTGTGCAGTCGTGTAAGTTTTAAAAGGAACGGACTTGTTGACATGAATTGTTGTATTGCTTAATGACCCGAGCAAACAGGGATAGATTATGCGAAAGATATGTTTCTTAAAATATTGCTTTTGTTGTTAAAGTTTTCCCAGATAATTTGCAACAGGTTAGCTCAACTTTGAAGCACGTTGAGTTACTTTTAAATCTTACCGTTGCACATCGATAGACAAAGTTAAATCAGCATCTTTTTATATAATGCGCATAATATGAGTAAATTTAATTTAAGACTTTCCATCCACAACATCAGTTTCTTCAACAATATCCAAAATTTCAAGAAAACGTTAAAGAAATTACGCCAAATATAATCTGACTTAACTATGTGAATATATTTCATATTAATTATATCTTAATGAATATGTTATATACTCCATTAAAATCTAGACATCCGATTTTCTCAATTTCATGAAAAATAAGCTGCTGCAACCGTTTATATTTATAAACAAAAGAAGAATTGATTAAGAATTGCTAATATCATCACGCTTAAGTAGACAATATTACAATCGACATTATGAAAAAAAATATGTATATACTAATTAGGCGTTGTACGTACCCCTTCGCGTGATCGTGATATGTGTCAATAATATCAGTGCTTACACATACCTTTCGAATCTAATTTATGCAAAGTTTGGCTGTTAAAGTATTAAACTTGAAAAATCAGTCAAATTAACGATATTAATCGAAAATTGTGTGTAAACGAAATGTGCAATTTTAAAATACTGGCTAAATCTCTTGACGTCGATTGATCGACACTCCCAAAATAATCAAAAATACAGAACGAAATGAAAAATAGAAATAATAGTCGATTGTCTTACTATTAAACAAGAAGGCAAAGAAATATAAAATTTATTCAAAAATATAATATCCCTAAAAATAAATATTGATAATTTCTCGATTCTATATACAAAAGAAATAAAAATGGCAATAACAAAAATGGTTTAAATATACTATTCGCTTGCGAAAAAAAATTGCGGTAAATAATTTGTGTCCACGTTGAATTAATCCTTCGTCTTTTTACATTTGAGTAGGACAAGAAGAGTTTCGTCCGTGGCATAGTCAGCAGGAACTTTATATTTCGCGTCGCGTACGAATTTCAGTTCAGGGGAAATGGCAAGAAGATGCTCGCAGATGGCCCTGTTTTGTGCTTCCGCCGCTCTGTGCAGTGCTGTCTTTCCATCAGCGTCTTGTAAATTAACATCCGCTTTGAAGTCCAGTAAGATTTTGACGATATCGTACGACCCTGTAGGAACAAATATAAACAAATGTACAATCAACAAAACTTTCATTTTTCCAATTTTTTTTCTTTTTTAAATAAAATAAATAACACGGCGTTTATTATTCAAATTTCGTAACTTTTGGTGATTTATCCTGAAACTTTAAAAAACCGACAGCTTTTATTCAAAACATTTTTTTCTTATTGTTTTCTTCGTAATCATCAACAAAAATCTATTTACTAAATATTAAAAATACGGAATTCAGAAACATAATTGTGATAACTACAAAAGACTCGTTTGCCAAGGTTAATTAAATTAAAGCATTTTATATATCATTCAATGAATTTGTTCACAAAACCTTGATATATTAGCATAGTCTTAGTCACAATTTTTATTTTTGGAGACGAAAGGTTGACAAGATTAAGAAAAACCAATCTTCCTGCTATTCATTGTATTCACACGAAGAAAAGGATACAAAAGCAATTTTACTGAATTAATGTCATATTTCCTGTTATTCAATAGAAGCAAGAATAAAGCGACAGTACGCAGTTTAGACAGCATTGAAATCATTTTCATTTACATTTAGTATTCGCACACAACTATAGAACGGTTCTATGTCATGTGAAGCTTTTCGAAGCTGTTCTTTTTTTTTATCAGTACATAATAACAATGATATATTGATTTTATTTAATTTTGTTATAGTTAATTAATTTTAAAGAATGGTATAGATAATCATTTCTAATTAATGTGATATTTAAGCCTTATACGAGGTTACCAATACTTTTGGGATATTTGCCACACTACGCCACAATCATTGCTATTATTATTGTACATTTTTTCGTATATCAAACTGAAACCTATTTTATAGCATCAATAATAACGAAATACACGTATAAATGTAATCTTTACTGTTTTGACTATTTACTTTGTATTATGCTTATCTTTGATAGATATGATAGATCTAATCCAGTATTAATAATTATCACTTCCTTACATGACATCTTAACAGATTTGCATATAATACTAGTATTAATATTAATACTAACCTGAAGAACACGCCCGATGTAGAGAAGTCGCCAATCCTGCTTTGGTAACGGCATTAACATCACAATTCCTTACGAGAAGATATTTACATACATCCAAATGCCCATTCCTAGCTGCATAATGTAAAGCAGTATATCCAGCGGCATCTTTAACATTCACATCCTCCCCTTTTTCTACCAATTTAGCAACTCGATGTAGATCCCCCGATTGTGCTGCGGACCAAATTCTTCTCTCGAAATCTAACTCATCTAGTGTTTGAAATACATTCGATGCTGTACTATTAATTTGACATTTGTCGTGACTGTGTTGCTCTTCGCAATGGGACATTTTTCTCAATACGAAATATGTAAATCTATGATAATCTACCTTATCTAAGTACTCGTATATATATATTATATATCACTTAATGCTTAAATATCACGTTGCATGGTCCACACAACTTCAGCTTCGCCTGTTGTTCCAACGACACGATAGCCAAGTTCTCCAAGGGCATTCACCACATCTATCGGGTTTCCCTTGATCAGTACTCCATTCACGATATCGTGTCTGTAATTATGAAAACGTTTAACAAGTGCATTAGTTTCAACATCACTCAGTCCAAAAACTGAACTGTCCGATGCATGTAATGAAGCTTTCACGGCTACATATGCATGCATGCCACTGGACATTAATAAACTTGCAGGAACTTCCATTTCTTTTTCCCTTTTTTTTTACGAATGAAAAATGCGAGAACACGCAATTATTAATCGTCTTCGCGGCTTTTAACCGAATCTGGCGTTAATGACGGTTCAGGCTCTGAGAACTCCTTTCTCATAGTCCACATATATTCGTTGTAATCTTGTTTTACGCTCGTGGACGACGATGCAACTACTTTATAGCCGAGTACTTCGAGCGCCGTTAATATAACGCAAGGATGCTGCATATAAACGATCGTCGAATCGTCACAGAAACCTCCAGACGCGAATCTCTTTAATTGTTCAATGTCGGAGGCCTTTAAACCGGACACTAGAACACGCCAAGGGTATCTGTGGCCGTACGATGCCAGATTACCACGAACTAATATATAGGGCATTTGATATGTTCGTTTTTATCTGATAATAAAGATTATCTCGTTAAATATTGTTAAGTACACACCTGATGTAACACTTCGATAATCTGTCAAATTCTCGCATCGTCCATGGTTCGTTAAAAACTCGTTACACCGACGCAATTTCAAAATACCCATTCATTCGAAATAAAATGCGTTCCGAATCGTTTCATTAGATCACTCTTAACGTTTTTAATTTCTAATATTTACATTCATGAAGGCTTTATGAATCTTATTATCGCTGTATTTGTATGCTTAAAACTTTCCAAATGAGTTAACACGATAAACAAACATTTTCCTTTCAAACGTTAATAATATCCAACAGACTTATGTATACTAAAGACAACAAACCAACCTTGACTACGTATTTATTATTCAAAGAAATAACGCAAGGAATAATGCTGTATCTGCATTAATAATTTATTTGCGCTATTGAATTCATTTCCATTACTTATGCGGCGATCCATATTCCTGCCGTATCAAGTAAGATAAATTAAACATTTCTTAATTACGCTGTTGTAATAACATAAAGCTTAGTTCACATCTTAATACGTTATAAAGGTGGGTTCTCATCTTTATCCATACATCGAAACCGCTCTTATTACTTAAAAAAAATTGCGGGAATTAAGCAATTTAGTGATGTTTAAATTGAAAAATGCGTCGATCCTGTTTTGTTATACAAATTTTAGCACCGACGTAGATCGTCCAAGTTATTTCATCTATTGTTTAGAATGTTTTGTTATTTTCCGTATTAAACAAACAAATAAATTTGTAACAAAGTTTAAAACAAAAAACTAATTGTACAAACAAAGGCGCAACGTTTTGCGAACAATGTTGAAACGGAATTTTAAAAGCATGTGCATTAGCTTTTAAAACGTTAATTATTGACATGAAAAACAGCTGATGGTATCTCAAGTTATTCCTGTTTGCTCCTCTTTGAACTTGAAATAATCGATCGCTGGTTAAAATGCTGTAAACAATAAACACACAAGTAATTTGCTTGTCGAATTAATAATGCAGAACGTCATCAATAGCATGAAGGGCACAGCCCTCGGCGTAGCAGAATACTTAACGCCTGTTTTGAAGGTAATTCCAATTAGAACGTTTAGCGGAAATAACCTAATTGAAAAACATTGCGTTTTAGGAATCGAAGTTTCGAGAAACCGGCGTACTAACGCCCGAAGAGTTCGTAGCTGCAGGGGATCATCTTGTGCACCATTGTCCAACATGGCAGTGGGCTACCGGAGATGATGCTAAAGCTAAACCATACTTACCAAGAGATAAACAGTTTTTAATAACCAAAAATGTACCGTGTCCGCGACGGTGCGAGCAAATGGAATACTCAGAGGAATTTCAGAGGATCATAGAATCTGACGACGCAGATAACGGTTGGGTTGACACTCATCATTATGATCCGGCAAATACGGGGTCAGAAGAGAAGGTTTCCGAAATGACCTTAGATAACTCGAAGGGTGCTAGTATGGAAGAAATGGCCTTAAGCAATAGGATGAATAATGATGAAAATGCTAATAGTGAGGATGACGAAGAAGCTGCTGAGGATATGGAGGCGTTTGAAGAAAGTGGAATGTTAGAGAGTGACCAGGTTAGTCCTACAGCTCGAATAAAGCATTGAAATTAAAAATAACCTTTTTATCATGTAACATAACCTTGAAATCTAGAAGAAAAAAAACAACTACTTTATATTTTATATGATAGGTAACTATTGTAAGTCCACCGAAAATATCTGTGAAGAGCTTGGAAGATGATAGCGAAATTATACATACAAGAACGCACGACTTACATATAACTTACGATAAGTATTACCAGACTCCTCGATTATGGCTAACAGGATACAATGAGGTATACAGTATTATGATATACAAAATTGTAAATTACAAAGGCAAATATTTATAGAATCACAAACCATTGTCGATAAATGAAACATACCAAGATGTTAGTAAAGATTATGCAATGAAAACTGTAACAATGGAAGCACATCCACATTTAAGTGTACCAAAGATGGCATCGGTACATCCTTGCAGGTATTTTATCATTTTTTCAACAATAAGTTTGATTTAAAACAATTTTCTTTTTAGACATGCTGAAGTAATGAAAAGCATTATAGAAACTGTAACAGAAGATGGAGGTGAACTAGGTGTCCATATGTATTTAATTATATTCTTGAAATTCATGCAGTCTGTTATTCCAACTATCGAATACGATTACACTCAAAGTTTTACTATTTAATTACTACAATAATTGTAACCGAAATACATAGGAGCAGCAACGTACTGTACATTTTACTATTTATTTTGTTTAAGTTTTCGTCTATGAAATGGCTTGATTAAATGTAATACTGTAGTAAACGATTTGCTTGTACTCTACGATGTTATATTACTATACATATTATATATATTTTTTGTAATCTTTTTTTATTGCTGTTTGTGCTGTTGTATTTGCGATAGTGTTTAGGAGAATAAATAATTTAACGAACAGTAAAGAAGTGGTGCGTAGTGTTTGAGCTGAATTGCTTCATAGTAGTACTGAGGTAATGATCATTTCTTCAATTCGTAAGTTGTTACTGTCAACTGTACTCTGGGTAGGCATTTACCCATAAAGTTCAACAGCTTCACTGCTTAATTTGTGATTTTAAAATGAGGAGCAGAAACTCATTTGAACCCCAAGGCTTGGAGTTAGGCACCGTGGTTTAATTCAACCCCAGATTTCTAGGTAACGAACATCTATTCAGCGCAATTTGATTGATTTTTGGCCCGGCCATCTTGCGTGCGGCCTAAATGCGAGATAAATTCTTAAAAATCGATACCGACCGTTATCCATCAAATGTTGAGAAGGGAGCCTCTTTGATATGGAAAACTCAGAAGGAGGAGGGCCCCTAGGAAATCAACCGATTTCCTTCCAATGATGAATCGGATGTAGTACCGCATTTACAAGAAAAAAAATTGTGACAGCAGTAATGCACTGTTTTCTTTGATGAATGTTTTTTCGTCCAATATAGGGCTTTGAATGAATGAACTGAATATCTTTTCAAGAACAAACCACAATTTTGTTAACAAAAGCACAATTTCATGTTTGTTACCAGTGTCAATCTAAATTTTTGCACATCATATAATATCGCTAAGTTCAAATTTTGAAGAAGCACAAATAAAGAAGCAATGAATCGAATTTTTTGCACCCGAGCATACTTGGCTTAGAATTAAACGTTGTCGTCAAATCACTGTATAATACCTATTTATCTAGATTACAACCCTGCTGTTTAAAATAATAGGACACTGTTAAATACAAACTTTCAACAATATATTTATTCAATTACTAATCAATAACATATAATTAAATAGAAAATAGTAGTACCTATAGATTATTATACTCAAGATAGTTTTTAACGTAAAAAAGCTTAACTATATATTTACACAAAAAAAATTAATCGTCATTTACGTGGTAATAATTAATTAAGGCTTAGTAGTGTAATACTTTTGGCACGTTTTTCTTAATCACCCTTATTAATGCTTGACGCTACGACATTGTTAGGTATTGAGGATTTATAGTATCTTCGATATTGTAAGCAGTCACGAAACATACATTTTGACCATCTTCGGTTAAAAATTGAATGTTATTATCTAGTTTTTGTCCATCTTCGGTTAATAAATGGATATTATTGTCTAAGAGTTGCTCTACGCTTGACTCGGGCGATTGACTAGGCACTTCATTGTCCTAAGCAAAGAAAAAAGTTAGTATTTCCAACTACAGCTGTAGAAAGCTTCAATTTTATTTACCTCTGTAATATTTTCTTCTTCTTTGTTGTCTTTTGGTGTCTGAGGTGTTAGTACAGCAGTAACACCTTTGCCTTCTTGAATTACTAGATTGATAGGTACTAGAGTGCCGTCTGATAGTAACCCGTGAATACTCTGTTCACCATTGTCTACTCTCATGACGACTTTGATATTTTGATTGTCCGCCGTGGTGATACTCAAAGGGTTTCCATCATTATCAATAACTTGCTGCAATATCGAATAAAATCAGTATTTTACAAGAATTCGATAGTAGTAAATTTTAAGCAACTCACCTGTAACTGAAGTGAATTACTTAATTCTTCTTTGCTGGATATATTCAACGGATCGGTTGGTAGAACTGTAGCACTAGCGCTGTTAGATTGTTCATTTTGCAAAGGCACTGCTGGCGCGTCAAGATCGTCCATAATATGTACAAAAGTTTGAGGTTCCCCTCCGTTTGAGTTACCCTCTTCATAAGTCAGGTATAGGATTTTATCGTCTCCTTCTGACGTTATCACTTTAATGACTTTTTCTTTTTGAGGCATTTTCGCGTGGATCTTTTTATGTTTAGTTAAATTCGATGAGTCCGCGAAGGATTTGTGACATAAATTGCAAGCGTACGGCTTTTCTCCAGTGTGTAACCGTTCGTGTTTCTTCAAAGCCCATTGCTCTGTGAAACCTCTCATACACTATAAAAAAAAAGGAAAGATAAATCTTACCGACCGCGCCATTTTCATTATAAACACACAAAAACACAGTTATGAACATTACCTGCTGACACTGATAAGGCCTTTCGTTCCTATGCCGCCTTGTATGGCATTTCCAAGTGTCTTTATGCAAAAACTGCTTGGCACAGTACTCACATTGCCAAGGCTTCTCACCTGTGTGTCTTTTCACATGTAATTTATATTGGGATGATGTAGTAAACTTCCTTCCACAATGATCGCAACTATAAGGCTTTTCACCTATAAATAAAATTTTAAAAAATTAATTGATTGTGCATTCCACATCCAGTACCTCCACCAAAATGGCGTAGCTTATGTCTTTTATTATTTTCCTTGCAAGCATTTTTTACTATTGTTATATAGTATAAATGAGACTTTCTCGGCGGTTTAACTATCTTTGTTATCATACATATACACATTTATGTAATTTAATTTCGAAACATTTACAGAGCAAAATTAACCAAAAGAATTTTAGTGTTCTCAATATTTTGCATCCGGCACTTCCACCAAAAATGTAAAATTTAGATCTTTTTTTACTAAAGAAAAATATTGTGACTGTGCCAACTTACCAGTGTGAATTCGTTTGTGTTCAGCCAAATTGCCCTTCTGCGAGAAAGTTTTTAAACAAACATCACATTCGTATGGTTTTTGTCCGTTATGCCACCTTATATGCAACGTTAAGGATGTTTTATGTGCAAAAGTCTGCCCGCAAGTGTTGCAAAAGAACTTTTTCTCACCAGTATGCATAGGCATATGGTTTAAGAGGTTCGCCCTAGTCTTAAATGTAGCTTCACAAAACTTACAACTATGAGGTCTTTCGTTGGAATGAACTAGCTGATGTCTAAGTAATAACTGTTTATGTTTGAAGGACTTATTGCATTTATTGCACACGAATTTCCTGCCGTTATTATGTTCGGCTTCTCGATGATACACCAAACTGCTTGGATGGTTGAAAACCTTGTCGCAGCTTTCGCACGGATAAGTTTTTTCAGAGACGTGTTGGAGCATGTGACATTTTAAACTGTTCACATAAGAGAATGTTTTATCGCACTGATCACATTTATAGGGCTTTTGATTTTCATGGACAGCTTTGATGTGGACTTCGTAATTTTGTCGACAGGAGAAGGTCTTTTGGCACAGTTGACAGACGATCTTGAAGGTGATTTTGGGTTCTTCATCATTTTCCATGTTTTCATTCACTTGAGGCTGTTCAACTTCCTCTTCTGTTGCTTCCTTTTCGACGATTTCTTGCTCGTTCCCTTGTGCAGGTTCGTTGAATTGTGTCAACTGTATTTGACCCTAAAACACAAATTAAAACGATTTAGTTTTAGGAGTTTTACATCGTATAAATTGCTTAGTATTGAGAACACTCTGTATATATTGTCAAAATGAGTATTATTCAGTAAATTTATGTAAACAATTTTATTAAAATTGATTTTTCCTAAGCAAATCATTCCGTCTGTTTTTTGGGACAACTGCTATTGAACAATATGATGAGAAAATATTGAAATACAGAAGTAAATGTAACAAAATCAAATATAACATGATACCCACAACTCCAATCATGCTTTCCATTTACTTTTACTTACATAATCTAAACTTTCTATCAATGTCATTCCTACATGTCCAGTTTCCTGTTGATGCATTTCCAAAGCCTGCTTAGAATCCATTTGAATGCTACAATTTTCGCCATTGCACTGATATTTAAGATTCTTATGGAATGATTTATGGACTTCCAAACGGCCTGCATGTAAAAAGATTCTTCCGCAAATTTCACATTCAAACTTACGTTTTTTTTTTGTTGCTGCGGAAAGATTATTTCAAAAAACAAGTAGACACATAAAAACTCATAGTTACATGTTGCAGATTTTGGTTTCACTTTTGCTTTATTAGTATTTTTATTTACAACTACCAATTCCCCAAGATCCTCGCCATCTTCACTTTGCATGTGACCGATAACTTCGTTTTCTGGTCTAGCCTCAGCAGGTAATGCCTTCGTTTCTTCTTCCGACAAAGAATCATCATCGATGACACCTTCTTCTTTAAATATCCTATCCATTTCTTTTCCCTAATTATCAACATCGATGTTACATTAAAAATGTTTCATGTTGATAGAAATTATTTTAGTACCCACCTGTAAAACTTCTTGATATCTTGTAGGAACTTTAATTCTCCGTTTCCTTCGATTATCTCCGTCAAATTCATCTTCCTCCAAATCAATTTCATAATTTTCCTTCTCTGCAGGTGGTTCTCTTTGTTCCTCTAGATTTCCGTTAGATTGTTTTGGAGGGCGACCTCTTTTTCGTTTTGGTTTTTCTAAACCTTCGACTCTTAAAGCTAACTCATGATCTGGTGGGAATAGGGGACCATCGGATAAAACTAAAATGTATGGTGCATGTAGCCGCTAAATATTTTTATAATTACAATTTACTTTGTATAATAAATTTTTCTCCAGTTTCATCCGATTGTATTGTATATGTTTCAACACTTGAAGTGGGATTAACATTTTTAAGTACATCTTCCAATTGCTGCCTCTGTTTCTCTTGCCTTTTTAGGGTCTCTTGTTGTTTACACCATAATTCTCTAAGCTTAGATTGACCCAATATAATCAAGTCAAAGAAGAATTTCGTCGCTTCTAATTGTATATTGCATCCAGGGCATATACTCCGAGGATATTTCCCATCGTTTTCGATCTGGAACCGGAATAAAGTCATAAATACAGACGATCTACTCACTTCGATATCAATTTAAATTTCCCACATAAGAAAAACTTGAACGGCGTAATCGACCGGATGACGAATCAAGTTGTGTACTATAGGCAGCTAACTCCAGCGTAAAATTCGTACCTTGAGAGGTAAATACTTGTTAATTAGTTGGCTTAAATCCTGTTTGTTTTCTTCCAGTAGGTACAGATTCGTACCATTCTTGTTCTCCTCACCGCAAAGACGACAGAGGAACGTATCGCATAGCAGGGTACCATCCTCCATTTTCTGTCACTTTTACGGAACGCGACCTGTAATATCGGCGCGGGCGTATCGTGAATTTTTAAAATTCTTGTTAATTTATTCATTTTGAAATAAACGTGTATGACTTAAAGAGTTTCATGTATCACATTAATGATTGACTGTATTGTAATTGTAATTATGCCATAGTCATTTTTTTTAGATATCACCAGTTAAAAACAGAGTGGTATTTAGGTTGCCTAGCTGTAGGCGTTATAAATTCGAAGACATGGTTTCATATCAAAATTTATTCATTCTATATTGAATGTCTTTTCTACTCAATCACTGTACTTTTAACGTTTAAATTAAAAAAGAAATTTTAAAAATCTGTGTGTAATTCTTGTTTTCTTGAAAGAATATCAAACTTTTTCATGATGCATTTACTTCAGATGGCTAACTTTCAGTCGTCGGTTTTTTTTTGAATCCCTCCTACATATTTCCATGCGGGCGTGTTATTCTATAAGATCCCATTTCACAATATTTAGACGCAAACTATCTGCTTATGTTGATGTTAGTTTTATTGCGTGTGCCCTTTTTTTCGATCATGGATTATGTAAATTTAAATTGCCGTCAAACAAGATATCTTGAAGCAAGATTAACGTTGCTATGAATTAGTAATTGCCAATAACTTGTTATTTAGATCGCCGAAAGTTATATAATTTGAAAGTTGACGAAAAGAGTAAAACGGGCGAATTCTTGGTGAAAGTTTTATGATTTAGTAACAAAACTAAAAAAAAAAGCTACAGTTGAAAACAAATACATATAAAAATTACTACAAATATTTGGTCGTTGCAAAAGGGGGACAAAACATAAATCGGCCACTGTACATAAATGATTTTTTTTGGCAGTATACACGTGAGAATGCTATTCAATTAAGCAAATTAAAGGCAAAAAATATACAGCGATAGAATCCCCGGGGGTGAGTATAATTAAATGTTCCATTAACCATTACTATAAATTATCTCATTTACCTTAAATGGACCTATCTACTTTCTTAGATGATTTATTGCAGTTTATTTGTCGAAATTATTTACGTTACTACGTTGAAGTTATGCTGTATGTACAAATTATGTATTTAATCGATCTCAATCTTTGCGTGATGTCTGTTAAACCTACAGCTGTGTTATTATATCTTTTCTTGTTTTCATTGCCTTATCCATATTCTATCTTCGTCGAAACCTTATAACTAATATACGACCTTTAAATTTATAGATACGCCAAAATAATGGTGTCGCAAAGAAAGGAGCAACTAATGTAACTGTATATATCTCTCTTTGTTTAAATGGATCTATATAAGAACCATGTTTTCATATGTTTAAGAATTATTTTGGCCTGAAGTAGTGTCTCGATTGGATTTAAATCTGACGATGGGCCAAGATTTTTCGAACCGAGTGATAGGTAGCGATATGCTGCTGGAAGGAAATGCTTTGTAAAGACACATCTGTAAAAGATTTGGCATACATCGGCATTGATATCATACCTAGACTTATGTAGCCGTGGAAATGTGCAAATTTCTTCAACGTACTGTACGTACTGATATGTACCTCTAGGTTATAATGCTGCCACCTCCATTCTCAGCATAGATACAAGTATTGCAACGTTTCAGTAATATCACTAATCCAGTAAAAAAATTTCTTTTGGTTTGCCCACAAAATACCTTTTAACAGCTATTATGTGTCCGTCATCGCCCACAAATTTGTTCCTTTAGTTTTTTTTTTTTTTTTTGAGAATTAGAAAGAAAAAGTAAGGATGATCAATTTCTATGATGATCACATTCAGCAATGAAAGCTTGACTTGTGGACTGATACATTTTCGTGGAGCGGTAGGACACCCTACGTCAGTTTCTTGCGCCTTTTCACTTTAATAGAATCTCCGAACCAATGCATTAAACCTGTATAATACTCTCCTGGTACCGCGCCACTTTGACTTGCTTGACAATCCCAAAAAAATAGTTATCGTTATATTTCCTGTAGAAGGGGTAACTTTAAACTTGGATCTGCGAAGGCCGCAGCCTTTAATATATTTAATGTGTTTAATATGAATCAATGTCAAAATGATAGACCCAAGTTTCACTCAAATCAATTGATAATTAAATCTGTTCCGTCTCCACAAAACGCTAAAAATTATTCAGAATTCCTCCATCTTTCGAACTTCTTGGCAGATAGACCTGTTTGTTTTTTCTATATTACCAATCGTAATATTTTTACCGAGGTATAGGTGCATACATGATGGCGTTACTAAATAAAGAATTATATTTCTACGTTTAATTCGCCCATCTTATTCTATATCATTAAATTAGTTATTTCTGCAATTTTTAATAGAGAACACGGTACACATTTTTGTTTCAAAACAGTAGCTGCAATTTTAAAAGTAAATCCTCTTAAGGTAAATTCCTGACGTTGAGCCTCGTATACAACAGAAATTTTCCGTATCAATTAGCTGATAATACGTACAGGCAGGTAGTACAAACACTGTAATACACCCATGCCGTACTGGTCTCTCCGAGTACAAAAAAGAACCATCGAAGGAAAAAAAACCACTAAAAGCCCGGTCCCGTTACGCGGTCCTCATTCGATAAATAATTGATGCCGGTGCGATAGGCGGTCCTCTCCTTCGCCGATGTCGACAACGGACGGTGTTTTCGTGAGGCGCGGCGCAAGACGCTACGACCGACCTGCGGTAAAATCGGCGGTCAAATAAATTCAGTTTTGCGGCGCGCGTTGTCGAGTTTAGCGGCCAAATTTCCAACGATAATTTTACGGTTTCCGCACGCGATATCCGTCTAGTTCGAAAGGAGTTTTTAATTATTTGCGAGTATAATTGCTCTGTTCGGTTTTGCATCGGTTTTTATTGAAGTTCTTTCTGGAATTTGCATTTTATTAAACGCACAAAAAAAGGATTTATTTATACGTTCTGCAGGCACATTAAGTTATCAATTGTTCTATGTTTGTTTAATGTTTTATGTTTATTTTTTTGTTTGTACGCTATTCTACAACATGGAATTATAGATGGAGTTGGAAATAATGTCAATATTCAGATAAATTAAGGTAAACAGCTGCCCGCCTATATATTTTTTTTTATAAATAGAATATTTTTGTTAAACTAAAAGTTTGTTACTTAGCTTTTTCTTATACCTCATATTTTTGATAAGCGACGATAATCTCAAACAGTACTAACGTTGCAAACAATTTGATTAATTTATAAAAACTATAGCAAAAAAAATTTCATGTCAAAGATGTTATTTAATAAAGGCGAATGAAATGAAATCAACATTTTTCCAATCGTTTCTCCAGCTTTTTTAAGCCCTCCAAAAAGTAGGCACTTTTTTAGGGCGACGACTTACTCGTTCGATCTAAACGGTTGCTCGCCGAGCCATCTTTTCAAATTTGGAAATAAAAGAAGGTCACTGAGGGCTAAACCCGAAGCATACGGTGTACCTGTGCAAAATGTGTACTTAATTCCATAATTTTGGCCATCGAAATTGCACAGCTGTGCACCCGTGTATTGCCTTGATGGAAAACGATGTTTTTTCTCGATTTCTTTTTTTATATGACGCGTAATTCTGGCAATACCTTTAGTCTGCACAGACACTTTATGTTAAATCTAACTTATCATTTTTGTAAGGCCAGCTATATGTTTTATTAGATTAAATAAACGTGATGTAATTGTTCGAATAAATTATTCTTATTTTAAAAATATAAGGGTCGCAGATCTAAAATTTGTCTGTGTAGGCACTAAATAAAACCCAAGATATTCGAACATGCTAAATGCGCGCACAATGTACTTACTTAAACTTCACTTTGCTGCTTTGTAATCTTCACAAAAATGGTAATTATTACCAAAAAAAAAATGCGACTGCTTATAATTTTGCCATGGTACCAACGAATGAGTTGTGAAAAAATGCACCACATGTACCAAGTTTCAACAATTACCCTAAATCTATCTGCAAAATCGTTACGGAATATATATTATCGGAAGCGTGCATATTACATGTCCACATATTACATTAATTTTAATGCATTAAATAAAAGGGGTACTATGCAATGAAATATTTATTTTATAGAAATTAAAAAGAAATATATAATTAAGAGAATAAGACTATTTTTCTTTTAATTATTTAAAATAAAAAATTTTTCATGTCCAGTAGAAGCTGCCAATGGTAATATATGTATTGTAGTACTTCTTCTTTTGGTAATAAACAGCAGCATGTGCTCACATCTAAATAATTTATAATTTTCATTTTAATTAAACTTAATAGGCATGCTTTTTTTTGTAATAATATCGTGCCAAATTGGAATTACTTTTTCCCATATCGCATATTTACTTTCAAGGACTGTTATAAATTCTTACAAATCTATCTTGCTTTTGGAAAGACCTCTCCTTCTAAATCAATATACGCTTACATATTTGGACACCACCCAGAGAACATAGACAAGACGCATCTGTTCACTGGACATGGCTATTACGAAAAAGATCTCTTCCCATAAAAGGTGTTTTTTTGCTCAAAAATAAAGTAGGGCCGGCATTTCAGAGATGCCAGTCTACTTAATTCACATCAAATCAAACTTACGATTGCAAGATTTACACATTTACACCTCTTTAAAAATATTTGCTTACTTCAAAAGGAAAGTGCGACTCTCAAGCATTCGAAATGAGCGCTTTAAAAAACGAAAGCATTTTTCAAATTCCAAATTTATACAAAAAAATATTCGAAACGAATTTTAATAGCCTCTGTTAAAGCAAATATTTCGTGCAAAACATTAACAACCCGTTGACAAGTTTACAGCGTCCTGCGAATAGCTTTATTTATATCGCTCGTACGAATTCAGGAGCCTGGGTGATTTTTCCATCAAACTCGGGGAAAAGTTTGCGTATATTGTGCTCGGCTTTCCCGGCTTCATATCTCAAAACATGTCTCATGAATAATTCAGTACGGTGTCATATTTTCTTGAAATATAGATAATAAAACATGGAGTAAGAATACGAGCAGATGTATTACTAAGATTTTGGAGTATCTGTTATCTCACACGTTGACAACCGTGCATAATAACCAAATTAAGATAAGGTAACGTTACCAATAAGAACAATGTGATGGTACCAACTTTTAGTTTCGAACGTACTAGTTTAGATTTGTCTACATGCGTACTATGTTTACTATGTGGCAAAAACAAAACCAAAGGTTATTTTTGAAGGAAACGAAATCAATCTGCTTATTTTATAATTACAATTCCGTTTAACAAATTAGAAGATATCGCTACGAAAATATTCCATTAAATATAAATTATGAAGGACAAAACGTTGTTCTATAAACACAGTATACGTCTCAATTTAATGATATGATTGTACCTTTTGCAAAAAATTATTAAAATGTTTTAATCCGGAATTAAATTTAATCAAGAATTAAAATTTACATAATATAAAATAAAATACAGAATAAATAAATTAGTCTAATTAGAATTAATTACATTTGAGCTAATTAACAGGACAGATATACATGTGTTAGAATATTTTATGTAATGACTGTATTTAGATGATCATCTTTTATATTCTTGTTAGATTTATACAAATAACGACTATTTCCTTGTGTTTGTTTTTTTTTCATGTTAATATCGGCAAATATCAAAGTGCCATTTGGTTTTAATCACGAATTAATTTAATCTCCGATTAAACTATTTAATCGTCCCGAAACAGTGCTAATCCGTGATTAAATTCTTTTCTTTTAATAGTTTGATTGATTCTTATGAGGTTTCTACTAAATTGGTGCTGTCGCTCTTTGTTAAGCTTCCCTTGGCAAAGTTTCGCTACTTTTCCTCGGTGTCAACACTTGTTTTAAAAATTCTTCATTATTTTGTTTGTCGCTATAATTAATTGGTAAGCGCCTACGAAGTTTGCATTTCGTTCCTAATAATGTCAAATAAATTCATCAGTTATACATGGTCGCTATAGCGTAGATGGTTGGCTCCCAACCACGGGACGTTGGCAGCGATGTCGTCATTTCATGAAAGTGTGAACATTTGACACTATTGACTGAATTGATTCAACATCGACTTGCTTCGCTAAAGCGTTTACTGCCAAGGGTCAGTTCCCGATCGTGGACCAACGTTTAACTAATTTGCACCCAATCGATATCCAACGCTAGAAAAATACCATTGGTCTTGTAGACCTTACAGACACTCTACCGACCGTGTTTTAAACATGCTTCATTGACCTCAAAAAATAATAATAATAAAGCAAAAAAAAATGTAGTTTTGCAGCTGATAACAACAAAATAAATATGTAAGCCCTACATCATTTTACAACCCCGCTGTTAGTAAATCTAGTTTGTACTTTAAAAAGTAAATATCTATATGGACGTGCCAATATTTGCTCAACATATTAGTTGCTTTATGCATGTATTCAAATTCCTTACATACCGGGCCGGCACCGAGCCAAACGAATTGAATCATAACGTAATTGAACCGAATTAGTATCGATCGTTCGCGCTAACCAAACCAATTGTTCTAACTAGGCGCCAAGCGCAATGCAACGTTAATTAAAATCATCGCCAAATATGCTACTGCTAATGTTTGTTTGTATAAGTATCCATGTAGCATCCGAGAGCGCTTGGATTTGATTAATTATTATTAATGAAAAAAGTTTTCTGGGGATCTGCGTTAACAGATGATATGCCAACAAAAAGAATCTGATTAACTTTTTATATATATAAGCACCGATAAAGGAGCTAATAGCCAATCTCATGATATTATTTGCATTTGTACTTTAAGGATTTCTATATTATCATGTATGAATTATGCAGAGGATACGTTTTAATCTGCGCGTAGTATCTTCTTTCGAAGTTAAGGTTAATGCACGTCTACAATCGCAGCACACAGCCTACAACGCCAACGCCGGGGCTGCTTCCTATACGTGAGAGATCAAAGTTACTAAGGAAAGAAATTGAAAAAATATTCGTGGTCCATTTATTAAAGTTTAATTCCAATTGCGCGATATACTTTCGGTGACTCTCATACTCTTCGTCTGTGGTACAAGCGAGCTTATTACTGTCGCTCGGATATGCGGAAGAATTCCGTTTCCGTTTCCAGTACGCTTTGCCACAAACTACAATTCAAATTCCGCTTGAAATATTACACGAACACATGTGCCCAACTGATCCTGTACTAATTCATACAACAAGGTTCGCATTACGTGTACGTACTCCAACACCAACGACGCTCATAATTTAAACCCGTGTATGCGGATAGCTTGGCATTATGAATTACGACGCTTCCAGAAATGGAAAACACTGTCGTAATACCGCACACTTCATTTATCATCCGATAAGCCGTTTAAGCTTTTCGAGAAGAGCCGTACAAAATTGAAACCTCCCGAGTGAACGCATACATTGAAAGTTCAACAGTTTATAATATTATCAATTAAGCTAGCAGCCATTTATCTTGTCCATGTAGTTTATCTATTAGAAAAGAAAATTACTAAAACTTCAAAACCTTGTTTTCATATTCAATTACACTGGCCAACAAATTTCAACTTTTGATTTTGCCATAAAATAATTTGTACTATTTTCAATAGAAAACATATAAACATTTATTTTAATAAAAGGTAGAAGGTCAAGTTAGCTCGATTTTTTTTTTTATATTTCAATGAAAAGATTTTTTAGATTAGATCATAATTTAATGTATATCTCAAATTATTATAATTAGAAATGTGAAGTAATACTGCTCCGTCTCTTATAGACAATATCTACAGCATCTCTTCTTAACATCCAACAGTAATCTGCTAACATAACAGGATTCCACTTCCCCTGATACCGTTTTTCCATTCCCGTGATGTCTTGGTGGAAGCGCTCACCGTGTTCATCGTTAACGTCGTCCATATTTTCCGGACAAAAATCCAAGTGGGAAGGTAGAATGTGCACTTCAAGGGACATATTACAGCCAGCAGCGTGAAATGCTTGTAACATATCCGTTACTAAAGTTTTATAGTTGTCAGCTTTTTTGTTTACCAAGAAATTCGTGAAAACTTGTACCATGGAGAGCCAAGCTGTTTTTTCCTTCGCTGTTAATTTGGTTTACTATTTACTATTTATTTTTTATTTACTATTTCTCATATCCGAGGTCCAACGAAAATATCTTCTTTTAGTTTCCCTTGTGTTAATTTTTGAAACTTTTCACCAAAGTATTTAAAACCTTCACCTTCGAGATCCAGTGCCTTACAAAGTTTTTCATGAATCCAAGTTTCACGTGGAGAGGTGGTATTATGATCTTTCCTTTTTCTACTAGAGACTGATGTTGTACATTGTCTTTTCCTGGTATAAACTGTCGTCGTAGTGGCCACTCTTGCTTATGGTAACGTTTTTCCATGTCACGACTGTTCCAAAGACATAAAAAGCAACAGTATTTGGTGTAACCAGATTGCATACACAAAATAATTGCAATTCTTTAAAAATATGCACAAATATTCCAGAAATAGTCTTTGTACTTTATGTTTTCTAATAAAATTTTCAGATTTTCATAAGTTTGTTTCATAGAAACAGCACGACCTATCGGAATAGAAGGATAATGGTTTCCATTATGCAGCAAAACTGCTTTTAGGCTGGTCTTTGATGAGTCTATGAATAATCTCCAAGAACTGGGATCACGATGTATTCCGAAAGCTTCAGAAAGTTCATAAACATTATTGCAGTAGACCAGATTACCGGCCATACTGTAAAGGCATTTTCTCTGTAACCAGAGCTAAGCCAATGTTGCCGCTTTTCGAATCATTTTTACTTTATATATGCTGTTCAATTTCATCAGTTACTAACTTAGGGTAAAAACCTTATTGGTCAGTGTTATCAACCACGTTTACCAAATTTTTATTTTTATTTTTTTGGTTATAAAAAACATTTTAATGTCGTATTAGGTTACTCGCAAAATCGTTTTCAAACACACGACATCGACGAAGAAAAAAATAACACCTATGCTGACATTGTAAAATTATTGATACGAACCGATCGAAAGTAACGCCTACAGCAGATAACGATAGACTTGTGAATAAGTTTATCAATTTTAAAAGGTTATCGCAATGGTTGATGTAATGAAGTATAACGTAGCAAATCCAGTTTGTGCGAAAGGAAACAACAATGATATAATAAATTCAACAGTGTGATATGTGTTATATAAGATCTCTTATCATAATTTAGGACTTGCTGTTGAAATTATTCGTTTTGAATTGAATTAGATTCGTGCGCAATTTATCATGTGAAATTTCACCTACTACATTCGAATGGCATTGTCCCATTTAGGGTTACTCATTGATTGTTACTGATTACTTCTTGTTTTAAGGCTTTTTTTTGTCTTTTATAATTAATAAAGTTAGCAACTTTGGATAGTATTGCTTTATTGCTAAATAACCTGGCAATTGTCATTTGAACTTCGTGATTGCTAACATACTTATTTTTGTTTCATTTTATATTTTCTTTACTTTTTTTTAAGTGGAAGTGCTAAAATATCAACTGCTAAAGTAAGCAAGTAAGTGTGATTTTAAGAAAATCTTTTCCAAGATAGGGAAGTTAGGTAGATGTTTTGTCGACTTTCGTGAACAGCAGCAGGTAACAAGAATCCCTTCTCCTGAGGCGAATAGACACGAGTTTATCTAGTCGCTGCAAAAAAGGAATAATTCTACCTGTTTTTGCCATCTCTAATCATTACTACTATTTTAACATCAGCCAGAAAGTGATATATGTATCTCCAACAACGGAGACCTCAAACTTTGGACTTAACGATAGAATATTATACATATCGTTAGCAATCTGATGTATTTTTAAATTATTTTTGATTATTAGAAATTAACATTTGACAATATTTACATCCTTATTTTATTTGTCGAAAGGCTCTTTCGTAATCTAAATTCAGATCCGTTCAAATTGCCAATATAAGCTAACCACGAACAACCGCCGAGACTATTACGTATGTATGCCTGTGTAAGTTAGAAATATTCATTCGGAATCTTCAATGTATACCTTAGACGGAAAAATTATTTACCATCGATTTTCCTCCCACCTTTCAAATATAAAAATACTTCATGATGGCCTCGCGATAAACAAGTTATCATTTACTATATTCCAATCGATTGATCGTTGCTTGTTCACCTCTTTCCAAATTTATTAAACTAACCTGCTTTCGCAACAACATATTCTGCAATACGTGAAGTTTTAGTTTTCTAAGGAAAACTCGTATGTATTTATTTATCGATATTGATCTTGTCTCTTTCGAAGTATTCTTCATCAAATATACTTAGTACACTTCCGCCTGCGCTCTCTCCAATCATCGAAACACATCTCGAACGCAATTTTCGGTATGGTGTTTAGCTACTTCAGCGATTCTGTTCAATGTTGGCAAAACGCTGTCTTTTCGAGGTACTTTTCTGCTTCGAGGATAAATAGAAATCGCAGGCGGATAAATACGCAGCCTAAGGTATTGTTTTTGGCCAAAAACTGACGAATAAGCAGAGAAGTTTGAGAAATTGCCACAAACTCATAGATTGCTTCACGTAAACAGCGTACCTCCAGGAACTACTTCTTCTTGAATGTGCGATCTGGTTACAAAAACTCGTGAGTTATTACGCTGCTAAAATCGAAGAATATAATCAGCGGAATCTTCATAGCCTATCCAACTCGACGTGTTTCTTTCGAACTTGGCTCTTCAGGAAGCCCCCATTAGGACGATTGGGCTTTAACTTTACTTAACGCGTATATCGGTTATGATCCGTTTAAACAGCTCAAAATCGTCGTTGGCATGATTCAGAAACGTTTGAATGAAACATTTATTTTATGAACGAAACAATAGTTCAACAACAGTTACCAATGTGGTACTGCAAATTTAATACAAGTCCCCCATTACTCAGAGGACCAACAAACGGTCAACTTTATCCTGAAGATGTCAGTCGCAGTGCTTGACGAAACGTCAACTCAGATTCCAGCCGTAAAGCCTACTGTTACTAATTACAAGTCCTTTGTTGATTCTTTTAACAAGTAAAACACTGCAGAACGCACCTAAATATGCATAACCTTTTTGACAGTTAACAACAAGCTAAGCAATTGAAGTATCCAGTACAGCTACCTACATATGTGAACATACAATAGCACGAGCGTACCAAAGCAACAACAACAACAAAATGTGATAGTTGGATTCGCTTAAGGTTACCTTTATTTATAAGTTCCCTCTCAATTTACATAATATTCAACGATACCCTGCATTTTACCTTAAATTCAAAAACAATATCAAGCAGAATCTAACAGCTTCAGAAGCCTTACAAGCGTATACTCACATCGTAGGCAACACTTTGCTTTCGTACTTTATAAGCAGCTATATGCATTACATCATCTCGACTTCGACGTCCCTAGCGCGCCTACAAAAAATTTCCATCTCGACACGGAGTTTACCTCTTACCTTCTCCATTTTCCATTCCCGGCGAAGCTTAACCCGAGAAGTTTCCGATGTATTTTTTGCGCATTATCCGTTCGAACGGTTCTTTTCAACAAGCGAGACGTTTTTTTCCTTATGGCTTATTCGCTGCTGGCCAAATTACCCGGGTATTTTCGATTTACGCCTTCGCGAAGAATGGGTTCAGCCCATAGTATCTATAGTACTATCGTAACAATAAACTACCTTCTTTTCTCCTCGTAGGGATTTACGAGTCGTCTAGAGATAAATTACTTTTATCGACGACAGGTATTCTTATACATGTAATACAAGAAAAGGACGAATGGTTTGAATCGTTGAATATGGCAAGCCATAGTTTTTCTTATCTTTTGTTATTTGGACATTCAGGCAAAGAAAAATAATTTGAGAATTTGCAGAAGATATGTCACATACTGGAAGAAAACCAATTGTACTTAACCAGAGTTCTAAATCTTCCATAAAACTAATATTAAATACTCCTGAAAGGAGTTTTACAAGAATATTATAGGTTAGGTGCTCTAATCTTAGAACTGTGTAAACGAAGAAATTCGCGATTAGTTTGAATATACCATGTGATACGTAAGAACACGCAATGATCGAATCAAATGTGTTTGGATAAATTTTTAAAGTGCGAAAGAACGTAGTTCTTATTTTGATTGGTTCACTTTCAACCCATGTGCTTCTTTATACTTACCTAAATTACCTTTGCCTGCTCAACGAAAATACTCTTATCAACCTCGCGGATAAGAAATGAGACATTTTGGATAATTCTCCAGAAACTTAAGAGTTGTCGTGATAATCGTGATTGGAATATCTTCCTCGTTATTGCACATATTCACTTTATTAAGTGGTATTTGTAAAACAGACGTGAAAAACATCGAAACAAACACATTTATCCTATCTTTTCATACATGAACTTTGAGCTATTGAATGTACCAGCATAAAAACTATTGCCAATACAATAAACTACAACTACACATCGTAAAAGTAAAAAACACGTATTTCAAAAGCACCGCACGCATTTCTTTAGGTTTCTCTCACGGCAGCGCATTTAATGCAACCTTGACAATGATTTGTTAAGTATATGTGAAGATACGTGTTTTACGCTCGTTTTCTTCTAAGCGTCGAAAAAATAATTTGCAAAATTGCAGATTTGCAGGGAAAAGTTTGTGAATATGCGCAAGTCTTCGGTAGTCAATTCCCAGAAAAACAGCTTAATAAATCCAAACATCCCGACCGTTTTTAGAACTAACGCCCACGCGAAGCTTATACTCGAACATTTCTAATTTCCTTCATTCAACTCTAACCTAGCTTATCTTCATCCGAACCATCGACTACGCCATTTGGTTCCGCGCGGTCCCCGCTGCGGTTTCGAGAATAGCGGCATTTATCAACGACGAGGATTAATGGATTAGTATCATGCTCCGTTCGGAGAGGGCGAACATCGCGCAGCCAATTGCGAAACCAGTGCAGCCACCAAAACGAATAAAACGAAGAGTATGAGGGAGTCTATGTATCTAGAGAAAATGTTGGCTTTAATTTCCGCCGGGAGTGCAATGTTATGCTTATGCGCTACTTAAGCGAGATGTACGGAAGTTATACCGTCCTATTTTTCGTTCTCTTTGTTTTGTTAAGTGGTTATGACATTTTTCGGTTCACAGAGCATTTAGTTTGACCGTAGCACGCTATTGAGGGCCATTGATGTTAGGCTGTGGTGGTGAATCGTGTATTCGCGTTTAGAAGACTCAAAAATGACAATTGAAGATAAAAAGGATAGCTTTGGTAAAAAAAAAGCAATCTTCTTTGTACTCTTTGCTTCCGGGTGGAATCGTGTTGACGTTTCCTTTTCACTCTTATGGGACATCCTCACGGATGTTATTGCTCACTAACGGACCACTATTCGTTTCGGAGAGGTTTATATAGTTACATGTTATGGAGCGGAAAAGTTACCGATCAATAAGCTGTAGTGGTTGCTAGGAAGTTCATTCAGGATTTTATAAGCTATCCATTATTAGATGTAAAATACTTAAGACTTAATCTCAAAAGTTACAATATGCAACTTACAAAGAAGCAACCCATGCATACACAAACAACGTAATCTACCCATTCCAGTTTAGGAAGCTATATTGCGATTTCAACTATTCTAATTTGCCAAGCTGCTAGGCGTTATCGCCTCTAATAAGTAATGTAAATATTATCGCGGAGTGTGGATAAATTAGCTGTTTAATTTACTTAATTTGTGCCAGTTTCATCAGCTCGTTTGTCGGACGTAGCACCACGCTATTTATAAAAACCGTTACTGTTGTTTGTGCAAGCTGTTAGCACAGAAGTACGGCGTACTTCCGACAATGAGCGGTGTACAGATAAATTAAACGCAATGTACCATAAACCGCTAACATCGGAGTTATTGCTTTGTCAATATTTGAGGATTTTGTTAGATAATGGATCCTAAGAGGAGATCTTTGGAATTATGAAGTATTAGATGCTGGTACGTAAGTACTATTGTGTATTAGATAGAAGCTTTATTCATCCTGACAATGCCAGCACGCACACAGCACGTCAAACGATTGATTATTTGAAGGAGGGAACCGTCAAATCAATAATTTCATTGTCCGATTCATCACGCAACTATTTTTTGTTCCCGAATGTCAGCGTTGACAACGAGTTTTATCATCTCGAGAAGCTGTCGATGCCTTCAAAAACCCGTGTTTCGGAGCCACCTTCAATATAAAAATATATAAAAATGTTAATGGCGAATATTTTGAAAAACAAAAAATAGCGGTTTGCACCAACAATTTGTTTCTTTCGTTGTTTTTGTAAAAACTTAAACTGTATCCTGGCATTGAAACACGTTCTGTATTTTCTACAAGATATCTTCAAAAACGGTAGCCAAGCGTTTCCGTATCCTTTCTTAGTATCCGTATTCCTTGACAACTCACTGATGTAGGCGAAGAACAGCATCGGGGCAAGCACTAACTTTTGGTTTATTCGTTTGATATATAATAAAAGATGATTTTCCGTCATATTTCATATTTCAAACGGCGATTTCGTAAAAAAAATTGTTAAATAAAGTTAACGATCCTAGTTTTCTTTTTTTGAGGAAAAATGCACGGATATATGTCTGCAAATCTGCATGACCCGATTGGTAAAACTTCACACTTCTTTCTGTTGCCATTCACAAAGAACCTTGAAGCCGCTATAGCCTTCAAAGAATGAGAGGGGTGAAATTGGTCATAATCGATGCAGCCTATAATTTTATATCCAGAAGGATATGATTCGTCGATTAGTTTAGGTTAATCGACTCGATAAATCTTCGTATCTGACTTTAATACAGGTTTTGAGAATTTTGAAATACCAAACGCGTAGATGACGTCAAGATGTTCTCAAAATAAATTATATCTAAAAAGGGATTAATAAATGTGACCTTATCCTTAAGCGTAACCCTTTATCTTTTGAACCTTCCTTTGAAAAATGTTCCTTTTTCTGGTATTTTTATCCAGTAATTCACCGAATGCTACCATCTAAATTATTTATTTTTTTTTATATGCATCGCTGGTATAAGTGCTTAATGCAAAACAAAAGAGGTAATTTAAGATGGCAAATTCTTGCTCAACGTAGCTGAAATGATATGCATATAATTTAACCATAAAATACGGTCGTAATGTGATAGCTTAAGACATAAAATGAAAGGAAAAATTCTCGCCGTTTTAAATATACCATTTGGAAATATCGTAAAACTTTTATGGATATAAAAAAGTGTGTGGAACTTCACTAATTGATGTCGACATGATATTTAAATAATTTATTAATGAATGCACAATGGTAATTTGCATAAAAATGTTATCAAAGAGCTCTGTTTTTACAATGGTTACAAACTGTTATATATTTTGTATATTATTATAAATAATAGATAATGGACTTAGATTACCACCCAACCACCATGTACAGACGCGGGTTTCTCCGCGGTCCTCGCAGATCGTTATGCCAGGCTTCCCTGGTCGCAATCGTAGAGCTATTTGTTTTTTCAGCATCTTTCTATAAATAAGTCTTGTTGGGTTGATCTCTATCTTTGATAATGAACCGGTGTCAACGATGACCCCAGGATAGGACCGCCAAGAACGGCAGTCACTCAAAAAGATATCGCTGCTGTGCGCTGACTGATCAAGGAAAAGCGACACGAGACATAAAGGAACAAAAGACAGTTCGTGTTAATTGATGTAGAAAAACTGTCTGCAGTATTGTGATGACGAGAACCTGGAACTAAACATCAATCTCTTTCAAAATGAGGAGAAGTCAATAAAGATTATCTGTTCCCAAAATATATTCGGATCATGTTAGTACAATTCCTTGAGAAGATCGAAGAACGGTTAGTGCCAACTAGTACGCAACCTATTGTTTACCAGAAGTGACTACGAAACACCAACCTAAAACGACAAATCACCAAGACAACACGATTTCACATATAGCTCAAACGACGATTAGAACGTCTCTTGTACACTCCCAACGATTTTTACGTTCCCTAGAATCAACTATGAGTTGCTCGAAGAAGCAGTAGATATCTTTAGAATGGCAAATTTGACTATTTCAACTGAAAATTGGCATAAGTACTTTAACAGTCTGCTTTGGAAAACTAAATTAAATTAAATTAAATTTGTTGTTACAGCTAAATGCAAAGCTAGCAATGCAAGTTGCATCATCAGAAAATCGAGGAATCGTTGACGGGTTTGCTTCTTATTTTAAAAGTATCTACGATGCACCTTTATTTTATTTTATTCATTGAAGAGATTACCAACAATGATATTAGAATTTTATCAGCCGATTTCTACTCTACTAGCCGCTTCTAATTTAAGCAGATTACATAAATATATCAAGAATTGCACCTAAAACTGAATAATCGAATACACTGGCATCTTAGAAGTCTTCGACAGAATGGATCTCCTAATTAAACCTGAAAATTATGACTTATCTTATGATTTATTTAAATTTTTCATTTCTTACTTATGTAATAGACTTAAGTTGGTTTCTTATTAAGGTGTATACTGCAGCCAGCAACCAAAAAAGACGATACTCATATAGAAACGATTCAAGAAGAATAAATCTTTTAAAAACTTGGGGATTTAAAAGAGATATTTGGTGTATCCAAACAATTTTTTACTAAATCGACCGAGTCGACTATTCTTTTTGAAAGCAACTGATGTTGCTCTACTCTTTGCTGCTTTTTTACCAGAACATTTCGGTCATGCAAAAACTCGTTGTTCTGCCTCTTGGAAATGCTATGTAACCAGTTAACGTTTTGGTTCACCTCATTCGTAACAACCAAAATGGTCTAGTTAAATATAGTGCGTCGAAATAATAATATTTATTGCGATTATTGCTATTCAGTTTGGAAGAAGAAGAAACAAAATAAATCAGAAAAATATTGTTTTTAAAGATTAAATATAAATTGATTCAAATGTGCACAATAAAAAAAAACACAATTTGCATTGCGCGGGAAATTCAACTTTTTTAAATTGCTTTAATTAACTAAAGCGCAATTAAAGTATTATGCTCAAATTGCCGATTTGGTAGCGATGAGACCAGAAAGCTAAGGAGCTTCCCTAAAATTGTGAATTGTCTAGGAGTAATACGCGATATTGTTCATAATTACGAATATCTTCGCTATTTCTACAAGTTGCTTAAATTAAATTTTATAATGAGATTCCTCCTATTTAAGTATAATAATTCAATGTATTTACATAATAAATCCTTGCTACAACGAAGATCTTTATCACAAGAAAGTCATGGCTTGTTCTCATTTTTATTTACCAGACATTATCAGATTTATATTCTGAATAACTCTGGCCATGGTGACGAAACTTTACCTTGAATTTTACCCAAGTTGATATCTATATACCTACTGCAGCTGTTCCTACGAACTAAGCTAGAATTCTACACATGTATAAATAAATACCAGTTATCGAAGTTACATACGCTAACATATATAATTTATTATAATTGCTGCAATACGTAGTTGCTTAGCGAGAAAATGAGTTCTCTTTTACTGAAGTTTCGCTTTTACTAAACGACTAAACTTTTTTTGTCGGATTCGGAACCTTGGAATTGCTAAGTGGTGCTAGAATGCAATTGTTTCGCGAATTCGTAGATTCCCGTTGTCAGCCGTACGACCGAATAGGGAACCATAAAATCCCGAAGCAAGGAGTGTGCCTATACTTTAGCGTTGGCCATACTACCTCAACATCAGTCCTCGCTATCATATCTTAATTAGATATGCTATGCTTGTTTCAAAAATTATTAATTAAGATCACTTACAACTACGTAAATAATGTTTAAAAATACATATATCACGAATTTGTGGCATAGAAGACGTAAATTACGCTAGTAAACATAATTTACAAGTGTATATTTCTCAAATGAAAATATCCATTATTATAATTATAGGTTTTTATATACAGAGAAACAAATGAGTCGTTTAATTATCACGAACCAGCGTGCTATTTACATTTATTGCGTTCAAAATATCTCGTACGTAATAAATGGGGCGTATTTTCCAGGACATCGGGTGGTTTATTAACTTTATTTCGGAGAATCGGCGCATTACGAAACCCTTGAAAGCAAACCCCGGTACCCAAACAAAAATAACTCCCCGAGGACGTAAATCTTCGTTTACCGTTTTACCTTGTGCATTAGCGATAAAGTAGTGCGTTCCGACCTTACCGTTTCGCATTTCGATGATCTAACGTGTTACTTATGTAAATTCGTACGTATGTTTTCTGAATAAACAAAATTGAGAGGTGTGTAAGGTTTACCTCGTGATACTAGTGACTAAGTGCTATGATTAGGGAGGTCAAAGACAAGTGGAATTATTCCTTTTTTGCAGCGACTGGATAGACCCGCGTCTATTCGCCTCGTGAGAATGGATTCGTGTTGACGTAAACGACAGAATTTTTATTTGAGGGCTGCATGATCCGTTAGGACCACTCCACTGTTTCTGTTGTTTTTAGTGAGTGCGATGCATCATTTTTGCGCTAGAAAATGGTGACGGCCCAACGGGGTCATAGTCTCGAACTCTTGTCTCGTTCGTAACTCGAACTCGAACACACAGCGTCTAACTTCACCCTGTCAAACACAGGGCCTCTTCGCACTAGAATATCATTTTTTTTTTACGAAGAGAATTACATACATTGTCCCAAGTAAGAGTAACATTAGCGTACACATAACTATATGTTTAATCTAATATTTAGTCGCATTCGTTAGATTATCAGGGAACTAAAATTAACCTGATGACTTGTTTAAATATTTGCCTTCGAGGCAATTAAATTGTTAATTTATGGGTAATTTTTCGTAGATCTATGATTTACTGCTTTTCCAAGAAAAAAAGCAAATAATCTATACTCACTAATTAACACGCTGACCGGGCAAATACATAAATCATGGATTTTGTTGGATTCTTAACGTCCACTAGCGTACTTTACGATCGCAAAAATATTCCGATGAACATAAATTTTAACTTTGCCCTTTTGAAATGTAATTCATTAAGTATATAACATGTGGATTCCACTAATATATTATCAAAATTTCAAGGATTCAATGCTCGCGTTTCAAAGAGATATAAAGACTTTCTACGTATGTCTCTATTCGTTTGGATTTCCAGAAAGGGATGTTGATGATGATAAATGTAATCTGCTTAGTAACCGTCTACCGCTGTTATCATTTGCAATGGGATGAAACGACAGAGATAAATCACGAAGGAAACGAGTTGGTCCAACGTTGAGGTTAAATAAATTTCTTTTCTCGAAAGAACGATATAATCTCGACGTTGTGAAATGGAATACGATGAATCATATCGTTGAAAATGCCGAGAAAAATTAAAATTTGAAAAAAGTCTATTTACCAAGAAAATACGCTAGTTGAATGAGGGAGAACGATTATTTCAACGTAATTGTCGAATTGATCTTATTGCATATCTAGAATTTATTCCGAAATAGGAAAGTTGAACAGTCAAAAATAAATTTTTTGATAAAGTGATACTTATTACAAATTATTCCGTTTTGACTGACTTGGCATCATTTAGCATTAGCAGGGAAGTCATTGACGGGATGGGTGCAACAACTCATATTATCCTGACAAAGATCATATATGTACAGTGAGAGTTTTATGTTTTGTCTCCGCTTGAGGCGACGTATTTATGTACTTTCTACCATTTGTAGCCGAGCGTTTGGCTCATTGTAAGTTGCGCAGGTAGTTTATGATACGGATTCGCAATAAACGTGGTTCTTTGCTTTCATTTGTTGAATCTAAGTGATTAGCTTTGCGACGCGGAAGATACTATCGATATTTAGTCGCTGCAAAACATAAACTAACCTATTAAAAAGAAGCGGGCATAAATTATAAAAATTTTATAAAAAAATTATAAAAGGCATTCTTAAGAAACCCCAATATAGGTATTATATAGAAAATTTCACGAAAATTCCTTCTTCCGGGAGAAACCCGCGAGAAATTCATGAAATTTCTCTTTCACAGAATATCGAATCTTCCTGAAAATAAAAAAAAAAAACCTGCTGTAAAACTGTAATGTTCGAAATTGGCAAGAGTGTTGACATCTTTCTTTCTATTCTCATTCTCAATTTAATTCGCCTGCATCCTGAAAGATTTGCCAGCTTCGATAAACTATCGAAAAGTACGAAAGCTAACGACGTTCCTCTGCTTACATTCAGACTCGAGCGCGACACTGACTGTTTTATAAACCCACGCCTCAGTGTAAAGCAAATAATACGTTGCGAAAATAGTACCGAACCAGATGTTAGCCATCTTCAGAATCCCACATTTCATCTCCTACACAGGCAGTGACGCCGAAACGGTTGCCAATTATCGTCGAATCATAATGTTCGATGTACGAAACGCAATGGTCGTTTGATCTACTTAACTAGGCGCTGTTCGTCTGAAATTGCGACGGTTTATTTTGTTAAAGGTATGCTTTGAAGTCCTCATTTCTAAAGCGCTTTCGATACGTAACATGAAAAGCAGTACAATAGTTTATAGATTTTCGAACGAAAATTGTCGAGAGAACTAGTATCCGGAAAATAATTTGTTATTTGAAATAAAGCGTTAGCATGTTTTAGCTTCTATCTTTGAGAAAATGAGCTCTATCACAATGTATCGAGTCGTTAACAGTTAATTGGACGAATTGATGGAATACACGTAGTTTTCTAACTATTAAAAATAGCTTTAATGGTAACCTCTTTTCCAAATAAGCGGTAATATGTAGAAATTTTACGTTTACCATGCTATAAATACAAACTTTCACGATAAAAGCAAAGCAGACATTACTTTTACCTTTATTTCCAATCATCCAATTATAAAGCTCTTATTTATTTAATTAATTTCATTGGAACTAATTACGTCTTCAGCTTTTTGTATTTCAAAAGAAGCGTCCATTAATAGGTCCGCCAAATTAAGACGCTTTCTGCGTCGAATACACGACGAAACTTCGTCGGAGAATTTAGTCCAATATTACGGGGAGAATTACTTTGGAAACTTGTTCCGGATTGACAACGTCCCCGACATTTCAGATTGCGAGATTCGCGTGATATCACGGTAGAAGCTACATTAGAATTTGTCAGCTTGGAACGCTACAAACCAAATTAACTTTTTAATGTGCGTTGGAAGTTTGCGTTCAAACTTTAATTGTAGGCGATTACAATTCGGGCAATTTCCCAGTAAGATAGTAGTGTAGAGGGGTGGGGATGTTCTAATTCGTTTTTTGCTGAGACATGTCATCGTTTTAATACGTCACAGCGATCAGATACGTTGAAAACGTAAGGTGAACATCCCAAGACTTTCCAACGGATATGAACAGACAGATCTTTAACGTTTTGTTGACCGATTAAATGATGCAAAAAGTAATTATCCTTAATTGCAAAAAATAAATTCATAGCATAAGTTGGTGCTGGAGTAACTGAAGAAGTCCAAACAAAAATTCCACGTTCGATGCAATCATTACAAGTATAAACGATATAATCCATCAATAGCGGAATAGCTACGCTTACCATTTTCAGGTCGATGTCATCCAGACCGCACGATAATTGGTTTACGAATACAATTGATGCTCTCAGGAAACGATATTTTAACATTAAACGACGGCATGTATTACACCTGATTGATCGCGTATTAGAAAGGATTCGCCCTATTTCTAAAGCTAGAAATGTAATCTATCTTAGCTCTGAATAATTCATTCGGTACGTTCGATAATTAGAGGTTAGCTTGCTGAACCGTCGACGAATACGACCAACACAAGTACCGACCTATTTGATACTTCGCCGATGTTAGGCCATAATTACGTTAATTATCACTCGATATATGTTCGGAATTCCGGACGATCGCTTCGGATAACTCCTTATGAGTAACGATGAAAATATACTCGTAGAGCCGACGTTAGCTATCCTTGAGTGGCCTTACGTGCCGCTTTGATGGAATTCACGGCGAAATATGCGATTGGAATGCCAATGATGTATCGACTAGTATTGCACGGTGCTTTTATTAATGTAACTTCCGGCTTTTTTGCGGCGTCGGAGTTCCTGTCGTGAATTTCAAATAGGTTTAGCAAATAAGAGAGGGTATGCTTTTTTTGATAGGGAAGACTAAGGAGGAATGAATTTTGGAAGAAAAGGTTAAAGGTAATTGTGGAATCGTGCCTATTGTGTAAATGGCAAGAGATTAAAAATTTCTAAGTACATAATAAGCACCTATCCTTTTAAAACATCTTCGTATATACAGCGAGATTTGAAGATAGCGAGTTAGGCACCTACCGTTTTTTTTTTTTTTTTTTTTTTTTAGTTTCTTCTTATAAAAATAAACTAACGTAATGTGAGACTTAATTTTATAATCGGGATTTATAATTTTTTCTTTTATTTAGCGAAAAGTAATATTTTTGCGCAATATTTGCATTTTTTAGACTTGTAAGAATCTCTGTAATTTTTCTAAAAAACTACAGATACAAACAACAACCATCCATACGTCTTATTAAATTACATATCGAAAGCATGTTGTCTAACGCAGCAATAAAACTGAGCAGAAGCTGCCATAAATAATTCCCATCCGATTCCGAAACAAACGAGCGCCTAGGCGAAGCGAGGGGTCCGTTGCGCAGGGTGATATATTAATTTGACGATGCCGTCAGTTAGACAGCGAGCGCATTGTTCCCCCCTCAACCGATTCCCATTCAGTTGCGTCTCTTTGTATGGTTCCTATTTTTCGCTTTCATTGATGTTGTTCAGTCGATATTTCCATCAACTTCCCAATTCTCCGCACCCTTTCTACCATGGCCGATATAATGGCAAATATCGCAGCAGAAAATCGTGATACCGCGCGACGATTCCGAGGAAATCGAACATTTTTCACCCCTTTTCTTGGAAAGCGTTACGTTGGAGGAAACTGACGACTTTTTCCAAGGCTTACAAGCGCGTATCGTTTGAATAATGCATGTCGCCTTTACACCATAATATTTATTTTCAACCGATAGGATTTCGCTTTATAGGATTTGTACGATATAAGCTTATTTTTACCGAAGGAAAAAAAGAAAATAGAAACATATAAATGATAGTGGATCTTGAAGAAAGGATCGTCATCAACGAGATAAGAATGATGGGAAAAAAAGCTCTTTTACTTTAGCGTGGCGCAATTAATTTTGTTAATAACCTTGGAAACATCAAAATGAACAATAGAAAGAAAGAAGCTAGACGAAGAAAGTTTTGTGTCACAACTGCTAAACAAGGAAGAGAAACAATAGTAGAATAGGTAGGAAACTTCTGGGCCAAAACCTCAAGTATTTTCTTATTGAACCTTAATGTTACGTGTAACCTTTTCTCCTCCTTCTTGTGCAACACAATTGCGTATAATGTTTCTCAATTGAACGTATGCATCTGTGATACATCAAACAAGGTCATACTTCAGTTTTGACTGACTATACCACGAACTCAAAGACGATAACTTCCTAATTAATTAAGGAATCCACTCATCCATCTTTTTCTAACTTGCACGTTATAATACTTAGCTGTAGGGCGTCGGCAATATACATCGGTGTCCAATGTAAAAATTGGAGTAAAAAGAGAAGCTGACGTGTATGAGGATCTCCGGGGGATCGAAACTCCGTGCCTCCGGGTTTGATTCTCCCGGATTTGTTTGCCTCAAATTTAATTTCAGAAGGGGATCGAACGGATGTATGTCGAAATCCGCTCAAGGTAAGTTTTGACCGTGCCTCCGGGTATATTTGGAGATTGAAATAGGGCAATATCGGAATATCGATGTTGGAAATAGATTGCTGCGATAAATTGAGTTGCTACTTGAATACGATTGGATTTAAACGGGGTAATTTAATAAAGTTGGCTAAATGATTGCGTTATGAGTCGGTATTTAAGTGGCGAAATTTTGAATTTGTGGAAAAGTTGTTTCGCAAATTGAAGATGACTTTCCCTATCAACATAAATTGTTCCTTTTTTATGAAATATGATTTTTGTCATTTGTAAGAGAGGATAAAATCTTCAATAAGTAGCACGATATTACTAACTTATCTCTTTAATATCTCTGGACTCACAAGCACATATAAGTTTTTAGTTTAAAACTAAGAAAGGAACCGGAACTAAATTTTTATTGGATACAATTCAAAGAAAAGCTTCCTGTATTACAGTAAGATCATTTCTTCCAGCTTCATTCCAGCATATTTGTCACGGAAGTAGACGTTTCACTCATTCCAGTCTTTTCCTAGTTTTTATATCCAAAATTTGCTTCGTCGCTTAACCAGACCACCGCCAGTCGTGTATTTCTTAAACTTAGATAGGATAAAAATATAAGAATTATTTAATTTTGTTGATTGAGCATCAAAATAATTGTCCTGTAAGATTATGATCTCTTGACCAATTCTTGGACACCCAACTTTGATGCTCTTCGTTAAGCATTCGAAGAATAGTTAGAGGGAAGTAAATAAGATATAAATAAAAACAATCTATGAACAGTTTTAATATTCAATATTGCCCACCATTCCGCAAATATGAAAATTTAATAACTAAACACAGTGCTTCGACACTTAATCCTCTTATTTAACAATGTTTTACATTATTTATAAAGCACGTTTCGAATATATTTTACCATTCAAACGGCGATAGCGCGAAGAGAATCTCGTGGAGAACGGTACGGTCCACGAAAATTTATAGCATTCCATAATCGCGTTTATGGTTTTTCGAAGGCGATTTATTGTTCGTTACCTAGCTATCTGTCTTCCTTACGCGCCTATTCGTCTTTCTTTAAAAATCGTATTCGCTGCGAAGGAGTTGTTCTTTCAACTTCCAGCGGTCCAATAACCTTTGCAAAAGATAATTTTATTTTCGAAAGGAATAGCGCTTCGTGCAAATAAGAATTTTCTTTAAAATTTATTGAAAGTTAATTTTTTAATAAGCTGAATACGATAAAATTATCAGATTTGGGCTAAATTCTTTTGTTTTTGTCAAAAAATTGCATTCTATTAGCAAAAAATGCAGCTTTCGTGTCTCCTCGATGGCGCTCCCCCTACTATAAGGAGGACGAGTCTTGTGGAGGAATAGTATACCTTAAATAATCTTTATGTAATCAAATATCTGCGTTCGTTTCAATACCTTTCCTCAATTAAAAGCTCTCTTAAAAATACGTACCGTAAGTACTTACCAGAGTTAAACAACATTTCTTTCCTTCGCCGTTTTTTTTTCCACATTTCCTTCTAAAGCCGAACTTTTCCGTAAGTCGTTCTTCAAGTTCGTCGGAGAAAATCCTCGAGTAATACGCGATTGCCTAAGAGGAGTACTTTGTTAAAACTCCGAGACTTGAACGTCCAATTACTTAACAAGAGGAGAGAAGGTAGCGAATGCCATCTCGTAGGATTAAAATTTCTTTTCGAACACGACTTAATATCCTCCGTCTCCGATGTAGTTCCACGGTTCGTTCTATGGCTCCGTGAAGATTTAAATCGATTTAGTGAGAGTAGTATATACCGGCACCTAGTTCAACGTTTCTTTTTGTGTAGGTCTTCTTTAAGGTAGAGATGAAATTTCATCTCGAAGAAGAGGAAATTTAATTAACGGGAGAAAATATGACGTGAAATTTAGCACGAAAGAAGCAATATGAATATTTAAGTTGATGATTTTAAATTTAAATGATGAAAGGTTCGAAATTTCCTGTAAAATGTGGCGTTATTGATAACCAATATCAACTTGCCCAATTATTCGAGTTAGAGTTTATCCAGTTTTTGCCTTCCAAGTGATAATTTAATTTTTTTTTTCAGATGATAACTCCCATTTTTTCTCTTTTTTTTTCTTTTTATTTTAATAGATCTACCTAAATGGTATATTCTGACACTATAAACCATTTTTAATTTCAAACCGGAGATATCCGGTTATCCATTAATTTTAACGATATCTTCTACAAACAAGTTTTATTACGCCAAGTAGAAGCGATGGAATTGACAATACACACACCGGTGGCAGCTCTATAATGAAATATAAAGCTCCTTCGGGAGCGGCCGCTGTCTATTTAGAGACGAACTCTGTCGAAACAGATATAACGTAAAGTTTACAACTTCGGCGATCGGGAATGTGCCCATAAAATTTTGCCTCCTACATGGGAAGTGGCTCATAAAATTCTCTGCGAAATATGTATCGATGCGACGCGTAAGAGGAAAGTGCCTTCGACTATACCCTCGGTTACTTCGTGTTTAACTTCGTAAAGTGCGCTGCAATATTTACGAGGAATTTTATTTTTATGCGAAATATTCGATCTGTCGTATCGTACTTCACGTTGTATCTTTTATGAACTGATATTGATAATAAGTGACGGCATTGATTTATTTCAATTTCATCCAACATTTTTTAACAATCCGCTTTCTCTTTTTCCAAGCAAAGTATTTAAACTGCGGTAATCCATTTATCCAAACACAAAACGCCTCTTTCTACCCAACCATGCTCCCTACAAGAGACAACCGCTTAATGAACGAGACGGCGGAAAAGTTTGGTAATAGCCAATTAGAACTTGTTTTCTTTTCTGCTCTCCTCGGTAAGCGTTGCACGGAGAAAACGCCATCTCTTTTATCAGATTAGCGTTCAGGAGAGAACGTTGGAACCGGAAGAAGGATGTGATAATATCCATGCAGAAGAAAATAGATTTCCTTTGGTTCTCTTTCCCGTTTCTATTGTTAGCTTTTAGATTAATCTCCAGCTCAGAAAAAGGGAAAAAAGCGCTAAAGAATAGCTTAGGACACGAAAAAAAGCAATCTGATTATGGCTAAATTGTTTGTCAGAAACGCTACGATGAGAGAGAAGAAGTTTACAAAACTTAAGATGTAACTGCTACTAAGGGTGAATATCCCTTATGCACACTTCTTATAGCATAGTTTCTTCCAGAAATAACATCTTATAAAAAGCAAACAGCTTTACTTTAAAAAATGCTGAGATTTCCGAACAGGCTTTCCCTACTTTACACGCTTAAAGGCTAAATTTCCAAATATTATTATTACAGCTCCTTGTTTTTGTACCTTTAATGAACGGCTAGTTCTCATTTTGAGCACGTATTTGCATGTACGCCGTGTAGTAGATTCCCAAAGCGAGTGAGATGAAATTTGTACGAATTATTAATAACTACCGCTTGCCATAACGTAAGAGAAAGCTCACCCGTTGGAATGATCCCGGCACGGTCGGAATACGTAATAAATGTTACCGTAGGTATGCTGTATACGCATACAACAAGGCTTACATTTATGAGCTAGGACCTTCTGCTTCTGCGGTTCGTATATATTTGATGTTGTTTGAGGTGTTCGTAGCAAAGGCAAATTTCTAAAATTGGACGTGTTGAAAGATACAATATTCTCCGTTGAATTGTTTCTATTTTATAACGTAGCTTTACGTTATCGCAACTATTACGTGCATGTACAGTTGTTTCCCATTTGCAACGATTAAATATCGATACTATCTTCCGCGTAGCAAGACCAAGTGCTTAGGATCGCGTTTATTGAGAATACCCACCATAAATACTGTAATAACGCTAGTCAAAAAATTTCAACGTTTGATTTTGCCATAAAATATACTAATTTCAATAGAAAACATATAAACATTTATTTTAATAAAAGATACAAGGTCAAGTTAGCTCGATTTTTTTTATATTTCAATGAAAAGGTTTTTTAGATTAGATCATAATTTAATGTACATTTCAAATTATTATAATTGGAAATGTTAAGTAATACTGCTCCGTCTCTTATAAACAATATCTACAGCATCTCTTCTTAACATCCAACAGTAATCTGCCAACATAACAGGATTCCACTTCCCCTGATACCGTTCTTCCATTCCCATGATGTCTTGGTGGAAGCGCTCACCGTGTTCATCGCTAACGTCGCCTATATTTTCCGGACAAAAATCCAAGTGAGAATGTAGAATGTGCACTTTAAGGGGCATATTACAGCCAGCAGCGTGAAATGCTTGTAACATATCCATTGCTAAAGTTTTATAGTTGTCAGCTTGTTTGTTTCCCAAGAAATTCGTGAAAACTTGTACCATGGGAAGCCAAGCTTTTTCCTTCGCTGTTAATTTGGTTTCAAAGATTTCATCGTTTACTATTTCTCGTATCTGAGGTCCAACAAAAATACCTTTTCATTTCATTTTCAGTTTCAGAGAAAATAATTTTTGAAACTTTTCACGAAGGGATTTAAAACCTTCACCTTCGAGATCCAGTGCCTTTACAAAGTTCTTCATGAGCTCAAGTTTCACGTGGAGAGGAGATATTATGATCTTTTCTTTTTCTACCTAGAGGCTGATGTTGTACATTGTCTTTTCCTGATATAAACTGTTGTCGTATTGACCACTCTTGCTTATGGTAATGTTTTTCTCTGTTACGACTGTTCCAAAGACATAGAAAGCAACAGTATTTGGTGTAACCAGATTGCATACCCTAAATAATTGCAATTACTTTAAAATCTGCAAAAATATTCCAGGAACAGTCTTTGTACTTTATCCTTTCTAATAAAATTTTCAGATTTTCGTAAGTTTGTTTCATAGAAACAGCACAACCTATCGGAATAGAAGGATAATGGTTTCCATTATGCAACAAAACTGCTTTTAGGCTGATTTTTGATGAGTCTATGAATAATCTCCAAGAACTGGGACCATGATGTGTCCCAAAAGCTTCAGAGAGTTTATAAACATTATTGCAGTAGACCAGATTACCGGCCATACTATAAAGGCATTTTCTCTGTAATCAGAGCTAAGCCAATGTTGCCGCTTTTCGAATCATTTTTACTTTATATATGCTGTTCAATTTCATCAGTTACAAACTTAGAGGAAAAACCTTGTTGGGCAGTATCATCCAAGCGCACGGCTACGAGTTGCAGAAAGTATAGATACATATATCATCCCAAGATGTCACTGGACATATTCTATAAATACATTCGTTATTAAACATTCAACCTTTTCTTGTAGAACATATGCAGTCCGTGATGTGAATGCGTCGGTGGCCACTAAGTCTTGCTTTTGATCGTAATACATATCAAATGATTGATATGTATTACGATACGTTAAAAATGTGAAATAATCTCACAAAGTTTAAAAAACAAACTGCAGAGCTAAATAAATACATCTTAGTCTACCTTTGTATTCAATATTATCCAATTTCTCCTGCAACACTTCTGGATACTCTTAGATCGTCTCTCTGTTTTTCTTTTACGTATTTTAAGATTCCCTCTCTATTAATAATGATACGTTATTCTGTAAGTTACTCTGTAACAGGTTCTTTAAGAAGGTAAATAAAATTAAGATACCTACGAATAATTAGAAGAATCAAAATCGGTTACACCAACGTGTTGCTTCAAAAATATATTGGCTTCTGTTGCGGAATACTGAAAAATCTGTTTATCCTAGATCTTACCGATGTAATTATATACAAATCCCAAGATTCGAACCTATGACTCCTACTTCCCGGATGGGCGCGCTTTCGCTGCACCACGGAGACAAGTCTAACTGTTCGATTGAATGCTTGAAAAGTCCAATATAAAAAATTAAACAATTATTGTTCGATATCAACTGAAAAGTCCTTTTAGAATGGGCAAAAAATTGAACAATTGATAACAGCAAAAGGATCTCGTGGTCTGACGAAAAGAATATAGAATTGGGTGGATCGCGAAAAATTGATGGGTACGGTGCTTAAAGATATATAAGCATTAAAGCCCGAAGAGGTCATATACGAATGTAAATATATTTCAGTGTATCGCAAGGATGTAGTTCTGCTCCTTCTCTGCACAATTTTCGAATGCTAGAAGGGTGGCTTGCGAAATACGAACGAAGCTAAACAATCGTGTATACCTTCGAATCGCCGTAATTCATTACGAACCGTAAGCACCATAAATCTCTCGCGCCAATTCGCAAGATCCCATTCAAATGACGATCTTCAATTGCAGGCCCAGCGGGAACGGTACTCGGGTATTTTCCATGATTTATTATTTTCTATATTGATCCAGTACTGCGCTTGTCAGGGCTTAACTCCGAACCGGTTTCCCCTTGGCGTATACTAGAGCGTAGCAAAAACGTTTGACGCCGTGCAACGCCTTTTTTTCAACTAACTAACAGGTTACTGCGTTTAGGGAAAGCCGCCCCGCGCCGTTTACTTTATAATTAATGCCCAAATCGTTTGTACAGTGAGTACGCTTTTTGTTGGTAAATAATTGATTTTTAGCTGAGGATAGGGGTCTGTTTTAAAATATGCGCGTTAGTATTGATCTAATTTAGTTGTTAAAATAATTTAATGTTGGTTGCGTTCCTTCACAGTTTCGATTCTTTTCTACGAGTATGACTGGTTTCGTTGTTAGTGAGCTGGTTTTGTTTTCGGGTGCTTATGAACCATTACTAAGTCTTCTTTTAGCTTCTGGTCTCAAAGGTCATTTAAAAGGTACATGCAAATTCGCAGGTTCTCTAGTACTCTATACCGCCAAAATGTAACTTCACTCTTTGCTTTTACTCGCTGTATAATGTTAGTCGCAACTTACCAACTATGACAATTAAACAAACGCGCAATTATATCATATCATCCATGAGTTTCTGCAAACAGATTGTGTCGGTAAATACCATTAAAGCATGATAATCAAGATTATTAATAAACTCGCCGAAGCTGGCGCTCTTAACGATGATAATCCCCAGGAGGGCAATAAATTTTCTTCCCCCTCGTTAGACCGCACTCCTTGGCACTTCGGTCGAGGTGCTCCAGCGAAATCGTTAGATCTTCAACGTTCGCGAGGTATACTTCTCCGGTTTTCTACTCTTGAAGTTTCGCCGAGGAGAACTAACGGCAACTTTTGTAAGAAGTGCCCTTGACTTCAACCCAGGAGATGTGGAGTTATCGATTTGATTTTTGTAGGTTAAAGAATCTATCATATGAAGTCGACTTAGGATTGCATTTTTAGTCCGAATACTGACTAGTGTATCGTTTGAAAATTCAGTCCCAGTTTGCTGGGAGACTTATCAAATTAATGTGTCATGTATTCATTTACAATTTAAATTTCGACATTCCGCTCTGTTATAAAAAAGTATTCTAGGCAACGTTCATTTAGTTTGTTAGTACAAAAAAAAATGGGTTTACCAGAATATAAGCTCCCACTAAACTCACGAAAAACTGAAATAAGCGCGTAAATAAAAACCATCGGTTGTTTTTGTTATCAACACAACTAACAAGTACGCTTAATGCATATTAAAAAAAAATTGAATTATTGTGTTTCAGTTCTAAATAAACTCTGATCCCTGTATAGACGGGTAAACAAACAAAAAAAAATTGTTGACAACAAAACAATGTTTTAACAAAGAATCTAATTTTTCAACAAAACTAATCTATTTTATCTACCTTAAATTATGCTCGTAACCCTTTCCTCCATTACGTTATTTCAAGAAATAAATAAATAAATCGAAATAATCTTCTAAAGCTTGTCTACCGCTTTGCTACCGCAGTATCCTCAACGGAGGATATAAAGGATGTTGCTGAGAAGGCAGTTGGTGTCAGCTTCCGTATTAGAGCCACTGCTACTTGTACTTAAAGGAATCAAATCGCCCAAAGCCAAAGATTTACTGCTCGTTTTGTCTAGGTAAGACCGTCGGTTGGCATATTTGTCGTATTATGTCAACAATTTTACGCTCAAGAATGCATACGACGACGTTGTGATTTTTGCCTGGAAAATTTAATAGAGGAATTTCTTGGGAACGACGCCCCTTTTTGTTTTAGAATTGTTAGAAATACCTCCAACAATATCAACGTATACTTTCATACCTTACGCCAGTATCTCCAGTACCCATAAACCGACACAAAATGACTTACAGCAGGCCATGGTGAAGAAATAATTTCAGTATTAAAGTGGACCAAACAAGCTATAAAGAAGAAGTCGAGGAAGAAAGAGTGTTTTTTCAACGTAATCTCAGATCTACGCGATATTTATGCTGGCACAGTCGCCTATGTTATGAATGTGATCCCGTTTCGCAGAAAAATAGCGATTAATTTTTAATTTTTTCTTTTCCCTAGATTTATGTAATTCTTTTTTATTTACTTTAATGAATATTTGTCGTATTCCACGACACTGCTTTTAATCTTTATTTATTCTATTTCTTTTCTAATAAAATACTTGCAGTTGGTTTTGGTCTCTGGTATGGTTCACATGCTGAGTTACCGTGATCAACTGCTTTCCGCTCAGTTAGTTTCGCCTATGGCGTGGTTTATACGTTCAGTTACCGTGCTAACTGGTGCCTACCTTTCTCCTGAAGAAGCCCCATACGATTGTGGACGAAACGTCGAGTTTATTATTATTATTTTTAAACGACATGACACGGTTCGAACCCGGAAAAAGTTTCAACAGACTCCGGCCGTGGAAGCCTACGTTTTTATTTCAATAAAATACCCCTTTGCAAAAGATAATCTTTATTTCCTGCTAACACCAAACATTCTCTCTATATCTCTTACCAACCTCTACTACAAAAAAAAAAAAACAATATTGCCAACTACTGCATATTCCTTTTGTAATCGGGCGTAAAACCTATTGAAAATATATTAAAGTAAAACGACAAAGATTCTTAACATTTTTCTGTAAACTGGTAAGCGAGCAATATTTATATAACAATCCAATGTTTTAGCTTTTCTGAACTAATCTAGATTGAATCAGATACATACAATACATATGTAGGACATTTCCTCTCTAATTAACCCGTTGAAAATGATCAAACAAAGCAAACAAAGTAATCAGTTCCAGTGTTCGCTTAGAGCCGATCAATTGCTTCACAGAATAACAGAAATTGTTTGTTAATCACTGAAAAAAATTCGATGCAGCGTTGAAAGCAAATTGTCGTACGTGTAACCCAAAATAATAAAATTTCTCTTCTTCTCCCATAAAAATCCAGCTTTTTTAATCCACCTTTTACCTTTTATAACGCAAATCTTGACGTGTCATTATGTAAACTACACATTTTCCTCCGTTGCAGATTTCATGTCCTTCCTAAAACCACCAGACCACATGGACAATGATGTCAATCAGAATGATAACAAGAAAGTGACATTCGATACGCATCCAGCATTACCCAAGATAGTCGTTGCGAAGGCACCAACCGCCAGAAGGAAATTCAGCCTCTCAGCAGCTCTCCACGCCAACCTTTTGGGAGTCACTCCGATAAAAAATGACGAACCCCCAAGTAATTTTAACACGAAACGACGGTTCAGCAACGTCGGCGATGTCGTCTCTCGAAAATTGTCGACGACTATCGGCTGGCGGACGCCCACCGTTCCGCCCGACGAGGTGATCGCTCAAGGAAGGGTCCTGTGCGGCCAATACATCAGGAATAGGTTGAAAAGATCCGGGATATTTAGCAAAAAATTAGGACTGTATCGTTTGCGTAGCATGGTAGGAACTTCTAGCGCTATCGTAGTTCGCGAAGTGTTTCCTAGTTTAGTCTGTGCCGGTACGGAAATAGAAAGACTGTACCCAAAATTGTACACAAACGTAGCTAGACAGGCGAGTTTATCTCCTGGAGGTGTTCTGGTGTCAGATAAGGCAGCTGCAACGTTACTTTCGGCAATAGGACACGATCTCTTCAAGGCGGATGTCACCTGGGGCAAGGTGGTGTCTATATTCGCCGTGGCTGGCGGATTAGCCGTGGATTGCGTATGCCAAGGTCATCCCGAATATCTTCATGGGTTGATGGAAGGCATGGTAGAGGTTTTAGAAGATTCCTTAGCTGATTGGGTTGCCATGAATGGTGGATGGGTAAGTACAATATTGCCCGGACGATTCTAATGGTTTTTTTTAAAAGCATATCAACTACTTCCGCTTATATCGGTTTCCATCGAGCTTAGTGAAAACATATCATAAATTTCTGACAGATTTAAGGCATATACACTCCGTCAAAAAAGTATCGCATAAACTAAAAATGGGCATTTATAAACCAAGATATTTTTATACGTTCACAAAAAGTTTGCCTCGTGTATGTGAACTATAAAAACACTAACAAAATCATGGAACATAGCTTTTTTACTTGTTTTTTTCTAAAAGAACACATTTAGAAAAATGCATATGTGTAAGGTTTGTTCAGTTGTTTATTGAAAGTCTTCCTATACGGACAAATTTTAAAGTGCGAAGTCAGAGTTCTGTACCAACGCTTTTAAAACTAAAATGAGCAATTTAACTTCAGAACAAGTGGCTGCTATAGTTGCTTTAATCGAAGATGGACGATCTCAAGCATACGTTGCTAATTTGATGAACATCAATCAGTCAAGTGTTTCTAGAGCCGCAGCCAGATATAGGGAAACAGGCAATTACAGTAGAAGACCTGCACCAGGTCGTCCAAGATGTTCTACTCGCCAAGATGACCGCTATTTACTACTACAAGCATTACGTCGAAGACATGTAACTGCGAGACAATTGGAGAACGACTTGGCTAGAGTCAGAAATACTCGTGTGAGTACTCAAACTATTCGGAATAGGTTACATCAGGAGTGGATTAAGAGCTAGAGTAGCTGTAACAGCCCCTCGTCTCACTAGGAACCACCGAGTGGCTCGCTTAAGGTTTGCCAGAGAACATGTAAATTGGAACATTAATGACTGGGCCAATATACTCTTCACAGATGAGTCAAGATTTGGTCTTTACACCTCAGATAGGCGTATCTCAGTGTACAGACGAGACGGTGAGCGAGATTCGCAGTGTAATATCAGACCTAGACCTAATTCCGCCGGTGGCTCTATTATGGTTTGGGGAGGCATCTGTTTAACAGGTCGTACAGAGTTAGTACCAGTAGACAGAGGTACACTGACTGCCCACAGGTATATAACGGACATTTTAGAAGAACATGCAGTACCATATGCGCCAAATATAGGAAACGAATTCATGTTAATGCACGATAATGCATGACCGCATGTTGCAATAATCGTCCAGGAATACCTTAACGATGTTGGTATTCCAGTTTTAGATTGGCCTGCGGTAAGTCCGGACATGAACCCAAAATGTTGCCCCGGCGGACCTTCATGGACTAGAAAATGCTCTCCGTGACGAGTGGGAGAATTTGGATCAGGCTTATATACGGAGGTTAATCGAATCTCTGCCAAACCGTATGCGAGCGGTCATAAGAGCCAGAGGTGGCAATATTCAGTATTAAAAGCTACTGTTATGACATTTTTCTTTCCAAAATTATAATTTCTTGTTTTAATAAAAATCTCAAGTATGAGATGTTTTGTCTTGTTTTTATTTGGCCTGTATTTTATTTAAACAATCATAGAAATTATATCTTAGAGCGCATTAAAGTATATTTACAACTTTATGCTACAAACAAAGACTATGCGATACTTTTATGATTCAAAACTAAATTATGCGATACTTTTTTGGCGGAGAGTATATCTAATCTTATTTAGAAGATTTTAGCTAAGCTAAGGAATTTTATTTAGAAGATTCCTTAGCTGATTGGGTTACTATGAATGGTAGATGGGTAAATACAATCTTGCCCGGACCATTCTAAAGGGTTTTTTTAAAGCATATCAACTACTTACTCTTATATCGGTTTCCATTGAGCTTAGTGCAAACACATCATAAATTTCTGACAGATTTAAGGCATATATATCGACAACAAATTAAACAAAAACCAGATTCCTCAAGTTATTTATACACGCGCACCATTTGCTACTTCCAAAAGCGATCCTGTTAATGATTTATAAATCTCTTTAATTTGCAGAGGATTTCGTGATAATATTTACAAACACGTCAATTTTTATGATAATAATATTATCTTGAAATGTTACCGAAGCACGGTGAATGCTTGGAGAATCTTTGAGAAAGTCGGTATACATGTATATATTTGATGTCCCGATGTCGGTAAGGTGTTATACTTCTCATTTTTTATTGGCTATATATGAGCTATAAAAATAAACATAGGTAAGTGAATTAGTAAAAAATCTCGGTTTGAATGTTCTTATTTTTATACGTTATCGAAATACTGACGTCCAGGAATTTTTTTGTCGATCTAATATTTAAATTGGTACGTCATATGTGGCCTTCTTGAAAGATTGTAAGCAAATATTAAAGGGAAAAGGTTTCTTTTTTATTAATTTCTTATGCAATACTTTTGCTTAGTCAGCAAACATGGTTCGTTGGTTATTTTTCTGTTATTTTAACATTACGATATTTAAAGAAAGTTGGTCAAGTGTTCATGAACGAACAATTGAATAACATTTTATATTTAGAACTGCCATAAGTGTTTTGTTTGCTTGACTATCGTCCAAAATCTGGATGAAATCGACCGTATATCATTAAAATTTTCAACGATACTTTAATCATCGTAAATAAGTTAAAAATAAAGATTGTAATGCACGTTATAAGGCCATAAAACATGAAAAATAATTATTCCAGTCTTACAGCAGTAAAAGAGTATCCATAACAAAAACAATGTAACAAGAATGATAATTAATTAAAGATAGGAAACCTTTTCAAAATGTATTTTGCCGATGTAAAATTCCCAAAAGTTACTCGTGAAAACGTATCGGTTGTCTGCCATCATGATTATCCTTCAAAGTCGACTATTTACGAATGGTCAAAATTGTTTAAATACCATCGAGATTACCTGGATGATGGTTGTTGCCCATGTTGTCCTGTTTACGCCTGTTAACACGATGTTATTCAAAAAAGCAAGTGTTTGGTACTGGAGGATTAAAAAAGCGACCATTAGCAGATTTATTTGGAGTTATAAAAAAACACAGGATGGGTTCCACAAATGAATGCCGTTCCTGAAACATTAAAGGGAACAAAATTTATGGTCGATGAGGAACTTATAGCGGCTATTAAAAATAATTTTGCAGACAATCCAAAGCGCTGGTTTTAGATGTTGTTGAAAGGATGTAATACTTGCAACCAAAAACGAGTTGGCCTATATTGAAAAATACATTTTTATACGATCCCATAATGCTTTTAAGGTATATAGCTCAGTTAAAGAAAATAACTATAAAGCTTCAGATATTCGTAACTCTTACTTGAACATCTACAAGTACATATTTGTTCTTCTTTTGCAGACCGCTCTAAGCAATCAATGTCGACCTCCAGATGAAGAGATAACTCTCATGGAATACGCCTCCATACTCCTAATGGCCCTCGTAGGATTACTAGTAGCCTATTTGATAATAGTGTTCTTCTGGGAATTTCTCTCAACGAAAAAGATGGCTGTCGACTGAAACTGCAATCCTCAACGATTCTAGATTTGTTTTTTGTTATTATAAATATGATTTTATAGATATTATTACGTAAAAGTTAGCTAAAAAAAAATTAAAGTCCATCTATTTTAAGACGCAAAATACATATATTATACTTAGATAGAATACCATGTTACATTTGGTATAATATCATAAATTATATAATATGTAGATACAACATCTCTTGTATTTAAAACTTGTTACTTACGCGTAGAAGAAAGTCTCTTGATCTAATTTACTCCCGTCTAAATAAATAAAATAAGGAACTGTATCTAATAATAGAATTATATTAACTGTACGATTAAACCGGCATAGTTGTAGAATTTTACAATTGCACTAATTGCACAGCTTTTTTGGCCGAGCTGTGCTTTTTTATGCCCATGAACTGATAAGTTCGTTTATTTATTCTCTCATTTTTGTACTTTTCTTTTTCTGTAAGTGAATACGCAATAGTAATTAGCAAGTCAACATTCTGTTATCTTGAATGTAATAAACTGGTTTTAAAACGCAACATATGTGAAAATAATAAAATTACAGGAAATACACCTTATTTGTTTTTTTTTTAATTTATGGTAGGGTAGTTGGCGAAAATTAACGAGATATAATTATTTAAGTGTATCGAGTTAAACTTAATCAAATTTAAAGCTAATAACAATATATATGCATTAAAAAGCCTTTCGTTACCATTTTCTAGGATGAAAAGGTTCTTTATTACTAACTCAAGCTATTTATTTTGTTGACGCCATCCAGGGCATGGGGACGCTTAACGTCAAACGATAAAATTATTTTCGGCCTTCTCGTAGACCCAGAAACGTCACTTTCATAATCAGAGCTTTGAAGTTCAAAACAGGTTTCTAACCATTGTAACTGTTGTCGAAATATCGTTTGCCAAGTTCATGCCGCTCTCGTGTTGTTTTTTACGTTCATCTATAGTTTACAGGGAATTAAGATAGATTTGTTCATTTCGTACTCGTTTAAAGCTGTTATTTGTAGTATTCGTTTAAAAATCAGTCTTTTCATAGTTGCCTATACGGACGAATTTAACAATTTGCTTTAAAATATTTCTGTCGAAACCCGCTAAATAAATGCATATGTAATAAAAAAAAATGCGTTTTGTGCTTTAAAGAATTTAACAGAAATGGAAGAAAAACTTAAATAAATTAACCTGATTGCTTTCGGCATGCTTACGAGAAGCGCGGAAATTCGAATACACTGCGCGTATTAGCGGCGCTGTTACAATGTAACTGGCAAGTTTTATTAATAATTAAGGCTATTAAAGGTTTCACTTATTAAGTAAAAACAATACGTTAAAGTTTATGAAAATGATTTATTCACATATTTGCTTCAAATATAAACATTCATATTCTTCATATGTCTTCGAATTGGTATCTCCGCACAGATGTTTCGCGTGACAATAGTAGCAAAAATATTTCAAGATTAATTTAACATTAAATACAAAAACAAATAATAATCTGTACAAAATGCTAGAAAAGAATATACATATACGTAGAAGTATGTATACAGACTTCTGGTTAAAAATGTATTTACGGCTAAATAATAAAAATATATTAAATAAACACTGTAAAATAACAATATAGGGTAGCATTTTCTTCGTGTGTGTTTTTCCTGTCCTGTGTATTTTTGTGTTTTGTTTTCAATAGCACGTACTTCAGAGATAATAGTAATAATATAAATGAAACGCTGATGAGTATAATTTATTTTTACGAATTTTGGGCATGGTTCACTTGTTATTGTTGCTTATTGTTCTGTTTGGTTTGATTTAGAATTTCTCCTCCACCAAACCATGTTTGAAGAACATGAGAACAGGCACTGAGTCGCCATCGATTTCTCGGTATTCTAATAAACCTATCATACCATCTACCTCCATGGATTCGCCCATGAAGAATTGTAGATCCTTAAACCTTCCTAGGATATCCTTCATTACTTTATTCATATTCGTTTTGAAGATTTCTACTTGGTCAGGAGCGGTTTCTTCTAATTTTGCTACTAATCTGCAATGAACAATAACGAGTTTAATACATACATTATTAAGATATATTAATAAATCATAAAGATACATTCTACAGCATGTAACTCTCTAATATACTTAAAAGTTAAAGAACTCCAGTGTATTACATGTCTTGCTCTTGGTAAGTAATATCACGTAATAACACATACTTCTGCGAAATGTATATCAAATCAAATATCTATTTCAAGACTAAAACATTGAGGTGGACATCACATCGCTTGTGATATGCATATTACAAGTTACAAGTTATTAATTGTATTTTGAAAGTCTTTAGATTACTTTATCCAAACCCACATATTAGATTTGCCATTTAATTCGTATTTCAACAAACAACTAAACAGTAGATAGTTTCTTGCCTATTTCAGAATCGGAAGCACTCCTCAAAACTGTGCAATGCAAATTATTAGTTGAATAAAATTACTGTTAAGCCTACAACAGGTATACACTGAAAATTCAGGTCAATAGATCAACATAATTTAATTCATAAATAAATTTAAGAACACAAGAGAAAAATAAGAAGAAAAAAATTGAACTAAAAATAGATGCTGCACAGATACCCATTTTGCCATACAAAAATACCCAATTAACACAAAGTAACAAGCTGCATAAACAAACTTTGATCTTCAACATGTATTTCGCGATCATATTTTATCAATATGTCAAGGTTTAAATTGTATTGATATAAGAAATATTAAAGAAACTTACTTTTTCATATAATCCTTAAGGTAGGCTGTATAAGATTTTTTATCACCGAACATGAAAGTCTCTTGAAGTCTATGATTTAAAACTACATCCACGCCTGATTCTACTGCTTCATCGGTGCCTTCGTCGGCTTCTTCGGCAGATGGATTGAAGCCGGCTATTTCGATACCACCCTGTGTCCTTTGAATAAGTTTACCATAGACTTCGTATAGGACTTCATCGACTAGTTTGATTTTGTATGTATCTGAGAACATTTCGTCCCCTACAAACACAAAAATAAATTAGAACATAACCCTAAATAATAGGATGTTGCACCAAATAATTTACATGGTAAGGTAGTCGGAAAAAATTAAAATTACTAAATACAATCGCTCAAAAATATTTTTTTTACATTTATCAACACGCATCTTATCGGTATTTGCATGAATTTCATGCTCAGAAGTGTCAGATGACAGATGGTATTTAAAATTGCATTCTAATTAATTTTAACCATTAGACAGGGTCCAAGTGGTCAATATTGCAAAATAAAGAAAGTTTATGTCGTATTTACCTGTGAAAACATCTTTGTAGATCCTCATTCTTGCGGATGATTGTGATTTTCCTCGTTAGAAAATGAAGTCCGCACCAGCCCTGACGGGAGACACCACAAAAAAGATGGATAGGTTGGTTATAATTCCCTACGTTGTCAACTGCGCAAGCCCGCCAGTTATAAACTGAAGAATTTGAACTGAGAATATTTAATTTGTAATAAATATTTAATTGCATGCTATTAAATATATAAATAATTTAAAAGGGTTCCTAAAACTCATTAAGATACCCTATAATAATAGCACGAGAAGTATAAGTTAGATTAAAAGCATTATGCTATCTATAAAATTGTAATTTACCATTCAAATTTAATCCGTAATTTCTTGGTAAATGAATGAATCATAATTGTTGTAAACCCTAATTCTCCTCTTAATAGAGGCAAACAATAAATGTTTGCCTTTTAACTTTACAATGGACAGGTCAGTAATTTCAAATAATAACCCTATTAATAATGATAGGACTGTGGCGTAGTATGACAAGTATCGGCAACCTCCGCAGCGCACAGTTTAATTAATTAGGTAGTTTAGTTAATTAGGTATCAATTCGGGACGGCCGTTTTGAGGACACAAATGACAAAAAACAAATGAGAAAACTGTTGATATATATATATAAGTAAACCTCACAACTTTCCGTATGCTTTAGAAGCATCGGTGTTGAAGTGGTCGTTCGGGTGTGTGATTCGTAATATATCCGCAAGCGATCTTATTGCAGTAGTAAAGCATCTAGTGTTTGGCGGCCGTAATAAAATATCGTCGATAAGTGAATCAAGGAAACGACCATTGTCAGTTGAAGAGAATCAGTTTATTAAAGTTTCAATATACGATGGTGCAAAATTAAAACGTTTAGTTTACGATATATCGTTAATGTGTTGTTCAAAATCAAATTGCTAAGATCACGTGAGAGGCGCAACGCGCAACAAGAATAAAACGTGTTTATGGGGAACGGTTTATACATGATTTATGTGTATCTCTAATTGATTGTAATATGTATTTAATGTGATGGCATGTAGAACCAGGTCATCATCTTCGATTTTGCTAGCATCCAGATAAGTAGAACATCGTTATATCAACACAATTTCAAAAGTGGTGGAAAAATTTGAACTTTCTAGAGAGAAAGTTTGAATATTTATGACAGACGATGCCGCAACCATGTGTGGCTCTTTCAAGAAGCACATCGGTAACTTTTTTGCATATTACTTATAAAATCCATGTTATACATTTTATACGAAAACAGATTCGTAAATGAGTATAAAGGAAGTATTCCTCAAATCCCCAAACGGTATTTGTAAATTTCATGAATTGTATTCTTACGTCTAGGTTACAGCCGATTCTGATACGTTGAAGAACATGGTTACGGGCGGAGTTTTATTACCATAAATATTTTGAAAAAATAAAGAACGTGGTTTTATTATTCGAATATTACCCGAAGGATCATTTTCATACCGACGCCTATGAAGCGCACGGAAAGTAATAATATTTAATAATACGACAGATTATATTACTGACATTTCAAAAAACAGTTTGTAATAATTATAAAAACATTTATAAATGTCTAAAATTTCCATTTTTTGCTTTATTTTCCCACACTTGAATAGGAAAAAACATTTTTTTTTAAAAGGGCAACAAAAAATAATCTGAAACGTTAATAAAAATGCAGCACAAAAAATATTTAAATATAGAGAATACTTTTCCATAAATTTGAAATTTCTTATTGCAGTTCTTTTTATAAAAACCTTTACAAAGCCACAAAAATAAAAAAAAATTGTTCTTCAAATAAATATATAAGAACGACAAAAAATTACTTTTCTTAAACATGAAAGAAATATATCAAAAATGGTTTTAACTAATACAAAATATATAGGCTAACATTATATTATTTTTCTGTGTACAAATTTTATTTAATTTTAAATTAATTCTACCGATGATTTCGAAGATTAACGATAGATGGCGAATTACTACACAGCTTAAATACGGCATCAAACTTCATTGCTTTGCTCAGCTTGATGCATATGAATGTTTGTGCACGTGTTTGCGTTTGATATTTTTGACCGTTCCAGTCTAGTTTTAAATAAATCGGTCCACAATGACCGACGATCTTGAAAGTAAAATAATTAAGCAGATCGAATACTATTTCGGTGACATAAATTTGCCTCGCGACAAATTTCTGCAAGAGAAAATCAAAGAAGACGACGGTTGGGTCTCTTTGGATGTTCTGCTAACTTTCAGAAGATTGGCAAGCTTAACCACCGACCAAGATGTGATCGCGAAAGCAATGGAGAAATCTGAAAGTGGCTTAGTAGAAGTAAGTGAAGATAAGAAGAAGTTAAGAAGAAATCCCGAAAAGGCCGCACCAGAATTAAACGAAGACCGTGTCAAACAATTACGTGGACGTACAGGTTAGTTTGTAAACAGAAAAAGGTAGACGAACTTTCAATTCATTCATATTTCTTATAGCATACGCTAAGGGTTTTCCAAAGGATGAAGACTTGGATACTATAGTTAACTTTCTGGCGGATCATGGCCCCATTGAATCCTGTGTTAGACGTACCTATCCAGATATTGCTACGAAAGAGCACAAATTTAAAGGATCTTGTTTTATAATTTTTAAAGATGCTGAATTGTGTAAAAAGTTTATTGAAGCCGAAAGCATAAAATACAAAGACGTGGAATTAATACGAAAATGGCAAGATGATTATTATAAAGAAAAGAAAGAAGAAATTGCAACGAGGAGAGGTGCTAAAAAGCAGAAACAAGAAGGAAAAGCGAAAGAAGAAAACAAGATCGACATACCAAAAGGTACGATTTTACATTTTAGTGGTATCGCAGAAAACAAGACGATAACACGAGAAGAAATTAAAGAGAGGATCGTTGAACAGTACGAAATGGAACCCGCGTTTTTGGATTTCAAAAAAGGAGACACCGAGGGTCACATTAGGATGAAAAATGAAAATGATGCAATTGAACTGCATAAAAAATTGACTGATGGAAAACTGGAAATTGGCGAAATATGCTTAACGTTACGAGTTTTAGAAGGTGACGAAGAAGAGGAATACTTGAAGAAGACAGCTGATGCCGTTGCCGAAATGAGGAAGAGGAAAGGACGAAAGAGGAAGGGGGGCAATTTTAATAATGACAATAGCAAAAAGAAAAAAAATTAATATTTAAGATGTTTGTTATTTAAAATATATATATTGGTAAAAGAAATTCAAACTTGTATATGCAGCATAATATATTTGCATAAGATTAAGTTCTTTTGTTTTGTTAAATAATCTTGCACTTCTGAAGGTGTGTAGAATATCTTTTTTATTGCTTAAATAAAAATAGTGGAGAAGCATTCTGAAATTGTCTCATTCTCCTGTAAACAATTTCATTATTTTATTACAGGATTTTCAAGTAAGTGTTAACAGAGTATTCCATTGGCTATAAATACGGTAACGAGAAAGTAGCATAGCGTTAGTTAAGGCGGGAAATTCCCTGTTCTGTACACTAATATACAGATTAATGATATCATTTCTAATTACATTTCTTATGGTGAGATAACACGTATCCGATGTTTATTGTCGCCTATAGAGTGGTATTAAGCTACGGTTAGACGATATCTCAGATGGCTCCTTTTTTAATATCAAAATAAATGGGTGGGTTATTGTGTTATATATTCAAACTTCGATCGCACATTGTTTATATGTGTAAAAACATAAAAAACAAATGAAACGGCTTCATGGAAAAATAATTGAAAAACGGGTTAATTTATTAACTAGATGTTCCAAGTATAGCCACTCGATTTACTTTTAATTAGACATTTACGTTAGCATGGATCCTGCATTAAAGAGAAACACTTATAGAGATAAGAAAAACAAGCAATCATTATTTCCCCCCAAAGATGCCACATTTATTTTATTAGGAACTTTATCGGTAGAGTAGGTTACTATCAACGTTTATGTATAGGTTCGGATATCGAATCATAGATGGCACCGTACCACCATTACCTGTAAAATATCTCAACATTTTTTTTATATTTCGGTAATTTAAATATACCCGTGTATTCTTCACAAAAAAAAGGGAAATTAAAAGAAACCAATATTGAATAAAAATATTATGATTATATATTTATGTTCCTTGAATATACTTTATTTAAGCAATAATTTTAATATTTAAACCATTTCATGTTTCTCTCATTTTACTTCGTTACTAGGAAAATCCTTATATAAGGATCTACTCGCTTCTTCTCTTGGCATGAATTACTCTAAGAAGTAGCTAAAAAATCCTTAATTGCTGTGGCTTCAAGATCGTGTTATGTAACGTATATACAGTTATCTACATTATTAGTTTTGCAAGGAAAAGTTATTTCTTATAAAAAACTCTGCTATGGAGCTAGACGAGAAAACGGTACGCCACATCTTACAAATGATTTGACCGATCGGAAGTTGTTCCGCTCCAAAAATAGCGGAGTAAAAAGAGTAGCGTTTTTTCGATTTCCCTTGAATGCATCCAAAACGATAAGCAAACTTGTATAGAAATCATTGTCACATGAGATGAAAGTCGGAGATAGAGTAAACAATGGATGGACGAGGGTCCAACGGCCACCTCCAAAAGCGTCCAACAAAAGCCAGAATGTCACATTTTCAAATCAAGGTAATGGTAATTTGTTTTGTTGACATTATGGGCGTGATTCATAAAGAGTTCGTGCCACAGGGACTAAACAGAACTGTTAATACTGCCTTCTATTATAACGTCCTACAGAATTTGTATGCCAGAGTTACTCAGGTGAGAATGGGTGGATTCTGCACACTGGATTCGTTGTGCAGCAATTGTTAACAACAAAAAAAAAAAAAATCTAATGCCGGCGTCATTGCTGTTGATCTTTTGTAATCAGGAGGAGATGGCAGGGATTGCAAAAATTAATAAAAAAGATCAAAACTCACGTTGAATTATGAAGCGCAAATTAAAGACGAAGAAACACCCTCAAAAATGTTGTTCCTAGGAGGCTCCCTACCTCCTACCAAATATGATATACTATATTTGGTATTTAATACGGAAAGAGTTAATACTATAGTACCACCTATCAAATGATCAAATTATATTCCCAGAAATATTTAGACGGTAAATACAACTTGCGCCAACTATTTTAGCTCAATTTTTTTTATTAGCTGTTGTAGATTTAGACTTGTATTAATGCAGAATTATTAATACTAGCTTTGTATGAAGTATACAAGTATATCTTTCTCTCTAACAATTACTGAGCAATTTTGCAGCTGGTTAATCGCCGTGTAACCTTGTGCTTTTTTTTCTAATCTATTCCGTGCAACTCCCAACGTATTAGAGGAAAATACCGTCTTCATATAGCGTAGAACTATTTAGTTTGATGATGTTCTCAGATGTGCTTCTACATAGTGTATCTTATCGGAAAAAAACTCCCGCAAGAGAGAAAGTATTCGCTGCTTTCGGCGTTGTAACATTTACCGCAGTCTGTACGTCTATTGAACTCTCTCAGCCGCTTATTCCGAGGTGCAGTACCACGCAAAATATGAAAGTAAAAGGTCTTCGGGATAGATCTCTATTTGTGTTGTCAATATAGTACGGGCGCGATGGTATTCCTGAACCGTTTCCTCAACGGCTTTCAATATACCCAGCTGAAAACCGATGATAACGTCTCGTACTGTTTGAACGAAGATCACGAACCGATCGACACACATTTCCTGGTAAGTGAATCACCTTACCGAATCGCGTGCATATTTTATCCGCGCGCCCGCTTCTGAACGCCTTACTTCGCGTAGGAATTTCGAATTTTAATGTGCGTTCTTGTGGCGACGACGGCGAGGACGTGATCCGAAATATTAAATGTGAATATCCGTCTATGCGAAGGATTTATCTTCCTTCTGCGGCGGAGCGTACGTTCTAATGTTTCTTCAACGAGAGCACAACCAATGAAAGTAATTTTTCGACGAATAGGTCACATACCTTGCTTCAATTCAAATTAATCAGCGTAGTTGGATGTGGTATTTTAATTGATGGGAGTCTATCTAGCGAATAGTGTTAGGTCGGTAAAATAGATCGCGTCCATTTTGATGCATTAGACATGACTAATATATTCTTCCATAATATTTTTAATATAAATAAATTAATGCAAGTAATAAGATAGCAAATATATATTTAACATAAATACATTAATTTTAATGCAGTATATTGTGGAATTAAATATTTTATCGGTAAAATAGATTTCGTTTACTTTTTGACGACGGTTTACCTTTAGCGTCTGGTAATGTGATCTTAATTGTACTTTGGTGGAAATTTACTTCTTCTGAAAACCCATAACAACGATCAACTAAATTACTTTACAATTATCAGAGATTAAGTGCTCATAATTACATAGGAGGGTGGTTCAACAAGTCCGGAGAAAATCTCAGAGGTGGCGCTCATAATATCGAAAACGGCTTCTCTTTAGTAAGGATCATTAACCACTAGACTAGGTTTAGCACCGAAAAAAATCAAAGCTAGGCTGGATAAAGTTCATGGCACATCTGTTCCTAAGTTAGCATCTGCTTAGAATTGGGTAAATGAGTTTAAACGTGGTCGTACATGAGCGTCGTTCTGGAGGTCCAGAGGGAGCGAGTACCTTCCGAAATGATTGACAAAATGCACGATATGATTTTAAATGATCGCAGATTGAAAGTACGCGAAATAGTTGAGGTCACAGGCATATCGCGAGGTAGAGTATTTTCAATTTTGCGTGAAAAATTGCGTGTGAAAGGTGGGTGCCGCAATTTGCTCTTGGTGAAAAAAAACGGAATTCTGTGGTCGACTCGGAGACAGTTTTGACGCTTTCCCGTCGCAATCCTGAGATTCTCCGTCGATATAAAAGTCTGGACCAAACGTAGATACACTACTAGGCTCTGCAGACAAAAGAATAGTTAAAACAGTGATGGCTTCGATTTTTTGAGATGCACCCGGAATCATCTACACAGATGAAAAAGATAAACAATAATTGGAATATATTAAGCGTCGTTATTGGATCGACTGAGAGAAGAAATCGAGTAAAAACGTTCTCATACGAAAAAGAAAAAGATCCTCTCCCATCAAGACAATGCAGGAGAGCATTTGATGGTCAAAATTATGGTATTAAAATTTGAATTAGTACAACATCCACCGTATTCATCGGATTTAGCCCCAAGTGATTTCTTTTTATTTCTAAATTTGAAAAAATGGCTCGGCAAAAGAAGCCAAACAGATGCCTATTTTGAGGAACCTCCGAAATCCCTCTGTTTGGAGGGCTTAAAAAGCTGGAAGAAAGCCTGAAAAAGCGTACAGAGTTAAATGAAGATCATGTTGAAAAATAAATAAAAATCTATAGGTTGTATCTCGTAGCTTATACTGTAATTTCTGCAATTGGTCTCTTCAATCTTGACGACAATGCGAAGTTGCTATTGCACCTGTTCGCCGAATGAGAAGTTGAATCTTAACAATAAAGATTTAAGCTATTATTAGCGTAATATTTAAATTAATGCAAAATGTAAAACATCAACGAGATCAGCAGTTAAACATTTTTTCGTAAAGGTCAAATATTTTAAATTAAATTAATTCAAAATATATGTACGTGGCAGAGCATTTTAAAACGATAAAAAAGATTTTTTTCCCTCATTTTCAATTCAAGCGTCTCAATATCATGAATTGTAAAATGTATTCATCTCACAGGTTGTATCTATCTGTAAAAATATAAATTTTGATGCGTTAGTAGTATATTAAATATTTTATTTTCTTTCATTTTTCATTTTGACGTTACAGCTTTTAAGATTTTTTTTAGTGTCACTTTATTTAGCTACGTTTCCTTGCTACGTATTACGGATCTTTTCAGGCACTCTACGAAGGATTACAAGAATTTCCTCTTCTTTTTCTTATATTCACCTAATTTAATTTTTTTTTAATTGCTAATTAATTTTCTGTTTCTTTCTACTCTTTTGTGTAGTTAATGTAATTTTTTCTCTTGTTCTGCCTAAATAAAAAAGAAATCTTCCTGATTCTTAAAATGTTCTCATTTTTAACGTTGTGTAACACCCGCATATGTATCCGTTATCGCTTCGATAACAAATCCCATCAATGGATTTGCTCCAGGAAACTAGGGCGGAGAATGGAACGTTTTATTTCTTTAACAACTCTTCTATCCTTTGTGCCGAGGAAAACGCTGCGTTAGCTCGAAAGTTCGTCTTTCCTGTCCGTACGGGATTACAACAGCGTGATTTCTAACTTCCTTTAATTAGATATTAAGACCATCGATATGAAATAGCTGTTGCGCAATTTAGAAACTCTAGAAGAATATTAAGTTTTAGTTTTAATCGTGTAAATTATTTATAATATTCACTATACGTTGTAAACTATATTTATTATTTGTTTAATAAGTTTCGTCGTGTTCTAAGTGTATAAATGGGATTTAAATTTGTAAGTAACGCTTCCTCCTTTTACAATTTTAAACCGTTCTTGGAAATCTACCTTCAAATATGCGAAATTTTTGGCAAGATTGCATGCAACATTTGTAATTGCAAATTTTGATTGGTCATTACTTACATAAAGGCGTACTTTTTTGCAAAGACTAGACAGACTCGTGTTCTGTCGACTCTCGGGGACGCCAGACGGCATGAGGCGATTAGATACGAGTATCTAGTCGCTGCAAGAAAGAAACAATTCCATCTGCCTTTGTCCTCTCTATTGATTATAGAAAGTTTTCAGGTTAATCCTCTCATTGTGAACGACGCCTTGTATGCATTTTCGCTTTTCTCCCCCATTTAACGCTTAATTAAGCATACATACCGTGAAAAAGTTCGAGATTAGACTACGGAAATTAGTCGCGCGATGATAGCGTGGCGAAATATTGTTTCTTGATACGTATGTATGTCATATAACGCATACTTTGCATACCTTATCGCATACCGTAATTACTTAAATATGAAAAACAGGTGTAAAGGTTTAATTAATGTAATGTTATGCGACGAAATAAGTAGGCGGTGAATGTGATATATGAAGATTTCTTGCTGACAAGTACCTGCAATGAAAGCTATGTTCTTTCTTTTATTATTCTACGTATTCACGTAGGGAAAGTTTTTCTTTATGCATGCTAAATACCTGATTATACGAACTTTTCACGTTCGTAAACAATTATTTAAACGTATTTTGCCAGAAGTTTTTGAACTAGAAACGAGTTAAACTAGTTATCGTTTCTTCAACATTGGCGCATACGTTTAATTGCATTTTTCGCAAATAAATGACTAACATGTAGATTTCTTTATTTTAACAGAGAATACAATTAACGTTAGGTAGGAATTAACTTGAAACGATTTTTTTTTTTAATATTCCCGTTCTGAAAAATTTAAGAAATGTGTATCTTCCTTTGAAAACATGTTGATAATATCACAATAGAAGAAGATGCGATTGCACTATACTACGTGAACGACCTTATTAATTTTTACTGATAATCTATCGAGAACCATTGATGGTTGACACTGTTTACACTGACTTCTCGAAAGCTTTCGATGGAGTCAACCATGATATTCCTTCAGCTAAACTCGATTGCTACGATTTTTCTCGCAAGTTAATGTATGTATATGCAACAGAAGCAAATATCGCCAACCTCTCAAAACACACGTTACCGCGTGCAATATATTCCCATCGACCAATACTGAGGAACTGGCCGCACGAGTCCAAATCCTCAGCAAAGGGAGACCGATTGATTCCCGGTGGACCCTCCGCCTTTCCCCATATCTTCCACATTAAAGAAGTTTCCTTCTCAACCTTTGATGGGTAACGATCGGCACTTATCTCTAGAAACCTACCACATTTCTTCTCCACCACGACGTCCGAACATAGGCAACACAAATGAGCAATCCAACCAGTTAGGACATGATTGGTGCAGTTGCTTCCTTCTCTGTGTGCAGATATTCTCGCCACGACCGTTACTTTGATGGTAGTGAAACTGCAGGACTTTATGGGTAATCGCCTACCCAGGCGTATGTAATCTATTTTTTTACAAGGATAGATACTCTACACCGTTTCTAACTGTCTCTGGTGTTCTTCATGAACGCAATTTGGGACCGCTTTTATGTTTAGTATTCACAAATGATGTACCTTCTGCAATATATCAACAAGTGTTGTATTGTTGCATTTATCACAGGGAATCGTCCAATTATCTTTAATTACAATATAAACGACCGCGTATTGCTTAAAAAGAAAATAAGAAGAGACAAAATAGGATCGTTTGATTTAACGATTCTGTTTAGTGCCTGGCTAAAATCTATTTTTAAAAAGAGAGGATATTAAATTAAATATTGCGGTCATCTACGTATGTAACCTTCAAATAATAACGTCAAACGTTGGAATTTTGTTTTAACTATTTTATTTACTGCGCGCCTCACAGAAGGGATTTCCTGTATCACTCGCATTTCATTCTATACGAAACATATGCTGAGAATTGCGTGCATCGCTGAAATAAATATCGCCCGCTTTTTATTGGACTGAATGGCAGATGAATACGGTGACCGTGGACAAAAGCCCTTGGCGTGCTAACAGTTAATGATTTCAATTCGGTATGTTACGAATTTACAAAAAAAAAAAAACACGTACGGCTACCTGTACGTATAGATAAGGTACGGAAGGTTCACATAGGTAAACGAATATGATCGCCATAAGAAGAACGTATTGCAGGTGTTTGACTCTCAGGAGCGTAAGGATTTCGGTTTATTAATAAGCGTGCTAATACAACGTGCATTAGAGATTCAAGTGAAAGAAGAATAGGAAGATGTCTGTCCATTCATCAATCATCGTGCATTTTTACAAGGTTTGCGAGCGGAGTAACAGAAAAGCGAATTGGATCGAAGCTTTAATGATGATTGGTCAACATAACAAGCGGATGTTGTTAAAGGCGCCATGTTTGAAAAGTAAGATGTGGAACAGTCTTTGAGTAAGCAGGCTTTAACGGCAAATTCGGGTCTTTTTTTAATTTTGTAAGAATTTTTGAAAGAAAACCATCTGGTGATATCAACAAACGTGCAAATAGATATTATTTTAATGGTTGCCTTACTTTCGCTAATTTTATACTTTCCATGAATCTTAATAAGTCGGTTTATAATAAAGACCGGCTGCGATTACTCCTCACTCAATTTTTTTTTTTCAAATTTGTAACCTGTTTCTCAGTATATTTCACACATTTTTTAAAATCTAAACGATCCCAGTGTTAATTTTATATTTCACATCTTCTACATATACGTAGCATACGCTGCGAACTCTTTATTACATCCTGTTTATAATTCTAGAACCGAAGGAAAACGTACACATACGCACACATACGTAGAGAATCTCCTTCCGAGTTTATCTCGCGAAATATAAAATAGCGAGTCGTGCTAGGGACGGAACGTTGTATGGGAAGAGAATCAAGCCTTCAGGGGGTCTCCGTACGATGTTTGTAAACAAGTTAGAGCGGCTCTGGCGTATTGGAGAAGCCGAGTACGCCCGGTTTACTTTTTAATTTAGGAAACAAATTAAAAAGTTCGTCTTCTTTTCAGGGGCCCGGGGAATTCGTTAGAACATGAAAAGTATCGAGTTAGACGCAACAATCACGATGTTGGCTCGAGAAATGCGAGCTTTTCTAAGAAAAACCGGCCGCCCCGTTTGTACGTATTGAATTTACTATATAACGATGGAAAAAGATGTTTTGGATGTAAATATATAAGCAGAGAAATATCTTATTAAATAACGTAGTTTTCAATATAAAACATGTTGTTACGAACCTTAATAATGTAGTTTTCCAGAATATTTTAGTTGCTTTTCATTTTTTTTTCTATCATGTACTCAGATTTTTAATGAAAGAATCGCCGTGTGCCTTGAAAATTTACAATTTTACTTTAAAAGCAAAACTAATTTATAAGTCAAGAAGCCTAAATAGCTCTCGAGGCCCCAATATGTTGTTCGTTTACAAACACTGTTTAATATTGTAACAAAATGAAGCACAAGAAATCTATCTACTTTAACTTATTTACATCCGTCATGAAGCTTTAAAGATAAATATTTGTAAAATTTAAAGTTTTTTTGAAACTTTAGCCGTTCTCTCAACAGCTAACCACGCGTTAGTTCCTCAAATATCCAGAAAGCCAGGATGATGGAGCTGCTGCATCAGGTCAAGTAACATTTGGGCGATCTCCATGGCTTTGAATTCGTCGAGGTGGTTCTATTAGTTGAAATTTTCAAACCACACGCCATTAAACTACTGTTTATGGAGTTGATTCGGAAATGAAATTTACAAGGTGAAAGTCGACGCTTAAGGAGCATTAATTCGATGTATTAGAAGTACCGCAGCCAACATTAAAGATATAAAGCAAAGAAGAGAGCAACAAGTGCCCTTAATAGACGAAGCATAAAATGTGATTAGGTTGAGGTGTTTCGTTCGTTCCTGTCGACTCACCTTGTATAATAAAACTAATAGCAGCTTGACTATTGGTTACTCTCCCAAAGTTACACCGCGGGATATTATATTCACACGTATCTGCTCCCAAAAAACTAAAGGCTGCCGTTTTAAGGATTACAAAAAAGAGATCCATTCTTGGTGTTCTCCAAAACCTGACGTACATATTACGTTATTTCTGCGGCGAACGGTACATATTAAGATCAATGATGGTACCTAACATTTCACCTTCAACGCTAAGGAATACGATGCGTATACGGTGTTGTACTTATGTATTTTATCGTCGAGCACATACCCAGTTCCATCAAATATTTGCGACTTCGTTATGGCTAGCTTATCGAGTATTACTGATGGTTTCTCCAGTAACGAACCCACGCTACGTCTGAAACAAGTTCCAGGACTATTATCGAGGAAGATGCGGGATAATGAAGCGGCATTGTGTCGGATTTGTTTTGCATTTCGTTGTTGTTATTGGAGAGAAGACGTATATGTAGACGATAGTGAATACAAACATGTATTTGTATTCGGGCTTTTCGATCGAACATCATTAGATGGGATTTTACTTTCATTCGTGACAGTATTACAGAGGAGAGAAAACAGGTACATCTTATTGTTAACCTAGCTACTTCACGTTCTAAATACATGGGGACGCGAATTGCTGCAATAATGAAAATTATGCCTGTTTAATGGACCATTAATTTTTGTAAATTTGGTTTAATTCGCCCAGATAATACTTTCACCGTTACATCCTTCCTTCTGTTTAGAATTTTCAAAAAAATACGAATATTTCAAGTGTTGTACGAAACGAACTAGAATTGTACCAAAAATGTAATAATATACAAGGTGTTCTATTTATAATAACAAAGTCGACAGCTACTTCCGGTATAGCCGAATGATTGAAAGTATTTTACTACAATAGTATATGTAGGCTTTAGTAGATGAGCAAGTTCCACTATATACTTTTTCAATTAATAAAAAAAAAGGCCTTATACACTAGTATCGGCAAGCTCTCTGTTTTCAAGATATAGAATATTGAAAGCTTGAAGATAACATCTTTGTGCTAATGATTAAGCCTGCAGAAACGAGTCCAGCTTCACGAAATTATCAAAGACCGGACAGACTCGTGTTTATTCGTCGCAAGAGAATGGGATTGTGTTGCGTAATGGTTCCCGAGAGTCTGTCTCTGCTAATTTCGCGAAGCCTGTTTCTGCAGGCTTACGCATCTTTGAGATATATGCCTGGATTATTTCGAAATCTACACTTAATTTTTCATGAATTCCCAAAATGAAGAATTTGGGGGTTTAAGATTGGGATTATCATTATTCCCAAATCGTCTTTGCAAAAATTTTCAACACGCTAAAAATATGATAATACTCGATACCAACTTTGGTTTAATTATGTCTTTACATCCGGAAAAAAATTAAATAAAAGAAGACCTTTAATCTTGAAAACAATATCCTCACGGATGTTAGTGTACAAGACGATTTTTTAAATTGTGTTATGGTCCTCTTCATCGCGTGGTACTATACATTGTAGTTTTCCTCAATATCGGGCGGTATAAAGAGGGCTTCTGGCTTTCGAATTTTATTTATCGCTATTTCAACAACTAAAACATCGCGATTGATTGAACCGTGCTTCTTTTGTTGTTTTTAGAAAAATTCAACTATTCATTCAACTATTGGCCCATTTTTAATTAAAAATCATCAAACAGGGATTCGATTAATTCCTTCAATTTCTTTTTAGACGTCATAAAGAGAGGCAATAAAGAGACGCCATAAAGAGAAGCCATAAAGAGACGCCATAAAGAGTGTTGCTTCTTGGAGGCAACTTAATATTTTTAATAATTATAATTTAAAGAATAAATGTAGAATTCAACGATTCAAAAAAAACTAATTTATACAACAGCACTCGTATTTTCAGACTGTATAGAATCCTCCAATTCCGATCTAAGTCGGATTTCCAACGACAATGAGATCGTACCGCTAAAACAGAGCTGCTCGAAAAACTACTAAGTTTCAATTGAATAATTTATTTGATCGGTACAAATAAAATAACAATGGAATTTACTAACGAATAAATTTACACCGTTAGTTAATTAACAAAAAAGGGTTTGTATGACGGAACCCTGGATTCATCGAAATGTTTCAATTTCAAAATATGTCTTTCAACTTTCTTGCGAATAACCGGTAGTTACGGTAATACCTAATACATTTACCGTTTACCAGGTATTTATTTGTTTCTTTTCTTTATCTTGACACTTCCTGAAGAAGAAAATCCCCCACTTGCCAAAGTGCAATCCGCTCAACGTCGTCGCAAGCATGTAGAGGGAATGTAGCAGCAATCGCGATTGCTAACACATTGCCGCGGCGAGTTCAAGCTCTGTGTGGCCGCGCTTCAGTAGATTACCGTAGACTGTTTAGTTAGGTCGTACGGAGCCGCTGTTGCAAGGATCGTAGTGAGCGCGCGTTAATCTTTTTCTTCTTGACGTATCCCTTTTTAATGAATCGTATCGAGTACATTATTCAAATTTGCCCAAAAATTAGTCTCGATATTGCATCGTAAAAATTAATCTTTCAATCTTCACTTATTTCAAACAATACGACATATTAAAGATAACGACGAAATTCGTGAATTAATTACGAGATATTTACTTCCATGATACGAAGGACAATACGATTCGTAATAATAAATGATTGATTTTAATACCTTATCGGAGATAAATGGGACTTACGCAAGGCCCAATTAGATCTCCATTTGATTTCGTCTTAAAATATCGCGCGGAAAAGCTTTTCGGTGATACTTGAATTGATATAAGTCGCGTTTTTCTAAAAGAAAAAGGAAAGTGAAATATGTGCCTGGTAAATTGAAATATTTCACGCGTTACGAGTTTGGGAGGATTGAAACTTTTTCCAAAGGATACTCTTCCTATAAAATAGGATGCCCGGTAACGGCGGTAGCAACGGCGGTGGCAACGGTGGTGGCAACGGTGGTGGACACAGTGCTTCAAACGGGCATTCCAGCCTAGAAATCGGTCATAGTAGCCAGGCAAGTTTCATTAGTTACATTGTATGTTAAACGTATTAAATACATTCAATATGCGCAATCGTATAAGTTGTAAGTAAAATGCTCATTTGAAGGCTAATAACTACTTTCACTCATAGCTACAGCGTTCATAGCGAAAAATATAATATTTATTGAAGGCGGTTGCTAATTTTCAAACGTACTTATTGGGTTTTACGTAAATTTGCGCTAATTGATATTGACTGCGGACTTGTATATCTTGTAACATCTACAAGTTAATATGAATAGCGATAATTTGATGAAATTGAAGTGTATGACGCGGAGACTTAAACTGGAAACATTAAATTCCTCTTTCTTATGAGGCAATTTTTCACAAAATCCAAACAAATGTAATTTGTGTAATGGAAAGGGAGGTGCTATGGAAAATACTAACGGTATTAATGAATCGCGTAGTCTTGTTCTTCAATGCAATCCTGCACCACACAGCTTGATAAAGAAGGTCATTTGATTCCAGAAAAAGACATGTCAGTTTAGTTCTGCGCAGACTTAATTCATTTCCTCCACTGCTCTCTGTTGTGTTATCTTCTTCATTTCGCGCAGCGTTTTATCACATTTCTCTTCAATCTCTACAATCTCTTCTTTGCAGCAATTGCTTTTTCTGTCTTTTTCCCTTTGTTTCTAATACTCTTCTGGGTAATCCATTTCAACCCGTTCCAAAAACATTTCAATCCTGTTTTCTCTTCTCTTACCGCCTCATTGGTTTCGTGTGGTCTTATTTTGTTATGCCTAACTGCTTCCTGAAATATTCCCACTTTATTGCGCGGACTTGAGCTATCACATGATTGTCGTTGAATTTATGCAGAAGCAATTTGGTTTTTATGTTAATTTCCTTTTTTCCACGGATTGATTAATTCAGAACATAATATGCTTTTGTTGCCTTGTTTTTTCTTTTTTGCTATTTCCCCATCAATTCAATTTTCAATTTTCGAGTCCGTTTCGATGTTTTGCTCACATTTGACACAAAATATCATTTAAAATTAATGCTTCCCAAATATCCAAGCTTTTTACTTTTAAAAACAGCGTGATGGTTACTTCATCAACGGGCTGAAGACGTGTACACACTGCTAGATCTTATTATTTATCAACTTCTTTGTTTCCAATAATATCTTCTGTTGTTCTCTGAATTCCACTACTTCTATTCAGTCCAGAAATAGAATCTTCCATTATTAAATAATTTCACTTAATTGAGTTAGTAAACAACTAAAGCAACTTATCGTATTAAACGTCGTTATTTTATATTTTATAGATTTCGATGTCATGTCTTGTAAACCTTACAGACAGCAACCGACATTATCTTTTTGTGTATGTATACGTAAATACGCGATTCATTTTTTAATCTAGCATTAGTTTAATGTAATAATAAAACAATATTATGTATTGTTGTAATCCATCGCTACACTTATCAGTTTATCGCAAATCTTCATTATATTGAAAGCAATTTTTATTAATTACTGCGTATCTGCTACGGAATCTACCTATTGTAATAATTCACTATTGCCGCTGACACGTATAGTACGATAATTAATATGCGTAATACATTTATTAGTAGCATTGTGCCAAAATCCTTAACCTTCAATATGTGACGTCTGCATGCATTTTGAACTGTTTATGTAACGAAAATAAACTTCACAGGACCTTGTTGTGTGCTTTGTAGTAGGAAAAAAAAATTAGGTAGCCTTCCGATGTAAGCAACATTAATTTATTTTTGGCAAACGGTAATTTGATTAACAAGCCTTCTCATTCATTTCATTCTGTGGGAGTAAGGAATTTTTGCTAATTTGATCAATTTTTCTATAATGAATGTGTAGAAGTAAGGATGTTTTACTTTAAAAGACTTGTTCATTTTCTTGTGATACACTGAAAGTACCATTATAGTATCTCCAACAGAAACCTGTGTTGAATACAAGCAAATATTATGTTTAGAAAAGAAAACGATTTTGTCGATTTATTTTAATTGTCCGATATTTTGTTAGATAAACTTAAAGTTTCGTTCAAATATCAACTATTTACGTTAATAAAAATAATGCTGTTGAATTAATCAAATATATTTTAAAGTTGATAGCTTTAATTCGATTTTATTTTTGCAAGTCATTTGTTCGTAATTGTCTCGTAATTTTAAAGATAAGTAAAGCAAAATCTATAATTTTTATCAATTTATTACGATTTAGCAAATTTTATTAACTTGTTTTACTGCATTAATTATTTTTTTTTCCCTGAATCTAAACACAAGACCGGTCGCTTCAGCTACGACAAGCATTGCGGGTTGGCCTTAAATTACCAAATGAAACTTGTTAGTAAGCTTTAATACAATTATGTTACTTTTTAATATTTGGTACAATACCGGAAAAGCAAACCGGACGGGGTAAATGGGAGAAGCGGTATCCGCAGACACCTCGCTTTAACCGAACATTCCCGAGGTCCTAGCCCTGTTGGAAAATACTCGTTAGATTCAAGAATCGATTTCCGTTAGTAGGCGTTTATTTAAGTAAAAAAGTCATCCTTATATACTATCACATGATTTCTACGCTAATTTGATAATTTTTGAATTTTTAATAAATTCCAACATAAAATAAAAATTTGAATTTCTCGTGTTTTACTCTAAGTCCCCGCGAGGACTTTTCAGCGCAACAGAAAGGCCTCCACTACATGTTTTTGAGTAAAATCGGACTCGGATAATCGATTTCAGTTGTCCTCATTTAGCTATTTTGAAAAAGGTAATAAGGATAGGGATCAAAGTCTCCCAATATTTTAAAACTTATAGTTCGCTTACGGTAAGAGATAAAAAATGGATTCCATCCATCCAGCGTATCGAAATTTACAAATGAAGTTGTTAGTTGGAGAGACATAGGAGAATTAAGAAAATGATGAAAAAGATTTCTAAGAAGCGGTTTAACTATCTTCAATGGTTTTTGGAAAATTTGACTTCGAATGTCATTATTTTGGTAAATTTGGTAGATAAACATCATTTCAAACACGTTATCGTTGCCATATGTTCAATAGGACGTGCCACAATTTTGTTTGAGCCCTAATGATTAGCAGAATACCGCAGAAATTAACATAAGTCACTTAACGATAAATGCCTCTGCACTACAAAGGCTTAAATTACATATTTCTAAGTACAATGAGACCTGGAGAATCGATTTCTAATTATTAATAGATTAAGGCTTGTTAACTGTATTAAGATGACGAAATAAAGTTGAAACATTATTCTTGCCCAATATACTTGTGTAAGATATTTGCATGTTATCTTTCGATAAGGACCGTATCGAACAATTAAAATACGGTTATCAAGGATCTGTTAATAATAATCTAACTAGCCGATTTTGTTAAGTGATTATCTAGCGGTCTATGGGGAGAATATAATGAAATATACATATATATACCGGTTGCATCCCGCATATTTTGTTAAATTCCGTAGCACGCCACACATAACTTTGAGCACGCCAATAAACACATCAATCATTCTTCAAACATAAACTTTCTAGAAGAATCTACCAAATATATTTATATATTAAGTAGAATGTAATTTGTATATGTAATCGTTGCACGAACTTGGGTATAACATACGATGCTAAATTATCTTCTCTGTATCATAAAGCCTTAAGATTTATTGTAAGAAACACCGCCTTATTCAACTCTTTGGAAGCAACGATTTTGCTTTACGCTCAAAGTTGTACGTACAGAGTACGGATCTCTTATATGGCCAGCCAATTATACAACTCTTGTTAATACATTCGAAGCGTTCGCAGTTTACAGTTCTCCGATATGCAAGCCATTTGTGCAACAAGTTTTATTGTCCGCAAGCGAAAGCATTCTTGCAAGATCTTTAATCCATCGAGTATGTACCCCACTCAACTAATCTACACGAACTTTGACTTCAATTTTAGTTAGCTTCGTAGCTTCTTGTGCAGAATTGAGTTACTAAGTTATTTTTAACATTGAGTCTTATGTATATTAACTGTTTACTTTTTTGGATTTGTTGTCTCAACAAATTTGTGTTTTCCTTTTTTATCCGTGAATAACGTACCGAAAAAACAAAAGACTTCTCATCTTATTACTTAGTTTCAATTAATTGATTTATTCTGTGATCTGTATTTATCAAATTCTTTATCAACCAATCGGTACAATATTTCTTCGTGGTTCTATGGTACTTGCGATCTTCAGAGCGCTTTGAATAATAAAATCGTTGCCACTTTTCTATGGTATCTAGTACGCTGTCAAATAACAAAATATATCAAATTTATTACAATAGAAGAAAGCATGGAGTCACACAGTACCACACTATCTACGATGTAGAAAAAAAATCACGCAAGTCATAACTTCCTGAATATATTCATGGTAAGTAAGTATTTTCAAAGTTTTTACAACCAAGTGTATATTTATGAAGTTTATCATCTATTGTATTTGGTTTGAATAAATGGCAAACAGTTATTGTAAAAAGTACGTTTTCTACTGTTTATAAACTACACCAACATGCGTAATTTCTTCAGATAATGAAATATGTTTTTTTTACAGATTGTTTTCGTATCATATTTTTTGTAGATTTAATAATATATACATACGTCTAAAGTGTATAGATATTAACATCAATGTATCTCATTTAGCAATATGCACAACATTGCCATGTTAACAAAAAGAAAAAAGAAATACGTTGTTCTGATGTTTGTGCAGGGTTTAGCGAGATCTAATTGTTCTCCAAACAATGACATTAAAACTTTTTTTGTCTGTTTGTTTTAAAATATAAGATGTTTAAGAGGTTATGCCCAAAACTTAAAAATAAAATTCACATGTAACTATGTACATATATATATATATAAATTATCAAAATTGAAGTCAAGTAAGTCAATTTTCCTAAAATTATGTTTAAAGGTATATTAGTAAAGGGAAGCTAACACATCATTAAAGAGAAGTTGAAACTGTTGATATACGAGGGAAGTGCGGTAATTACCCGGCTTCGGTAAGAGGTGGCGCTGCAAGAAGCTGAAATATGTGGCTCTATATTTCGTAAAAGTAACTGTTGACAGGCGTCCTATCAAGTTTTCAAACAGATATGCCATTTAGTTTCTGAATGACGAAGAGAAGAAGGCTTTTGTATCCCGTCTAAATAATACGATTTTTCCATCAAACAGGTTTCAACAACCATAATGTAGGAAACTACGTTAACACTCAAATACAATTTAAAAGGTATTAATCACTGGTGAAATATGAAGAGCCTTAAAAAGTGCATTAAATTACTTGCTTACTTTAGTATTACAAAAGACCATATCCGTTTAATAAAGTCGTGCGCGTGTTCCGCATCGAACTTTTTCTCGGTTGAGAAAGATATTAATGAGTTATACACGCAACAGAAAGCATCGATTTTTTTTTGTTCTGAGCTCGAAACCGTCATTTATATTCTCATCATATACAAGATATGTTCACTTAAATATAATAATAATTCACAAATCTAATGTAATTAATTCACAACACCAACATATAAATAGAACTAACATATCAAGTTATAAACCAAATTATTTTCTCTTAGAATTCATTTTTTTGTATGACGTTGTGTAATGCTAGGTTATTTAATGCTTTTTGCGACAGTTTTTTTCCGAAACTATTATTACAGCTTGTTATTGCGTTCTCGATAACTCAAAAGGTATGAATTTGGAGAGGTCTGAACATTGCACCCTTTCTCTTCTGAAAACTCAATCGTCTGCTGAGCACTGAGTGAACTTGCATTATCGTAGTGGAAGATGATCCGTCGTTGTGGCTTGGTTTTTCGGAGTATGGCAATCACTTAATCGAAAGTAACCGTGCTTCGATGCTCCAAAGGCATTATCGCAACATGAACCAATTTCTTCGAGACAGTTCGGGAATCGATTACTTTTCTTGGCTTTTTCTCAGCAGATTGGTGTTTGGGTTCGGGTTCATAGAAATGATTTCATGATGCTTAAAAGATGTGAAATCCAGCGAGAAACTAGCTTTTTCATCACCGTCATGCAAAATTTTTTGGATCGAGACCTTTGAAATGTCTTTGAATGACTGCTGTCTTTGATGATTCTGTCCTAGGATCGTTGTCGAGACTGGCACAGTGCCAGCAAGAAATTGTCAACTGATACGGTGCCACAACACATTACTGCACGTATAAACCAACTTGTTGTTGAGATAATCTTTGCAGGTTTACTCGGCTCGATTCCATTTTTCGAGTGACTTGTCAGTTTGAAAAATTTGCTGTAGCTAAATTGCTTGACTTAATAAAACTTTGGATTTAAGTTCAATAAATATCGACATTAATTCTGATGTTTCACTGGTGGCGCTCTTTTGCGGTTATATGCAAAACTAAAAAGACAACTCTTGTATCAGCATACGCCATATCATTTTCTCAGATAAGACAATATAGGTTTCCTATTCCGTATTGAACTATTTAATATTAAAAGAAAAATATTCTCTCGAAAATAAACAACAGATGTATTTAACTAAGCGCACATGCAAGAATAATGTACTGCCATATTATTTGGTCTACATGTTCCATAGCCCGAAGCACACAATTTTTCCTTCTTGTAACCTATTGATACTCTGATACCTACTACATCCAACGAATCATCACTTTCGATTACATGCCCTCTGTATTCTACCAAAAATTCCACAAATACGACCATAAATTGTTTAACTCTACTCCACCTATTACCCGCTCCATTTGAAAGGCTTTACGGACGTAAATGCGTATTCATAATATGTGGGTAATTGGTAGCCGCTTCTAGATAGCGGTTCATTGTCAGGCATTCTATTGAAATATTTAACCTTGTCTCTACATACGTACTTACAAACATACGTCTTTATTGTACCTGTTCATGCTAGTATCTGTAGAAGTACACGGCCGATTATTATACATATTACGTATTGTATTGCTGCATTCGTAACAATAACAAAATGTATCTACGATGTACAAGGACAAATTGATAAATTATCAGATCAACGTTACCATGTACCAAATACAAAAATACATTTGCACGTATACACGATGCTTAAGGGAGATACGCAAATAGTCGAGGAGGTTTCATGTTTTGGGGATCGTCTTTTTGAGTTTCTTGGCAAAAGGAAGAATCTTCCTCGTACACTAAGTACTTCTGATGATGATTCTATATAAAGTGTTTAAGTACGATTGATTTAAAACGATTGCAATTAAAGCTTGTCGTCTACACATTGACTCAAGTATTGGACGAGTAGCGGAAGTAGAACGGTTCACACTCATAAAATTTAAAACACATTTTAATTCCGAATAAAAAGGATAAAAGACGCATTTTATCCTATATTTATAAATTAATATTGGTCTTTTTAAAATAATATCGTTTAAATGCCTTTCTCGACTTTGCCTGGCAGTATATATTCTGAAGGCCCGATTTATGACTACTCTTCTGTACATATCGCGTGGTAATCATCATTGTTATATCATTGACAGTAAAACGACTTCTATCGTCGTCTTCAAAAAATAGAGTCCAATCGCGCCAAACGTACATTTTGATGGGAAATGATTGAAAAAGATTTCGAATAAAATGTCCAATTGCCTTTGTTCACCTGCTTTATCGCCAGACGACTTTTTTTGTTCCCGATGATATATCAAAAACATAAAAAATTCCTGTGCAGCGCTGCTTATCACCTTTAAAAAGTTTTGAAACCTTCAAAAACCATATTTCTGTGATGTCACATTCATAGTGGAAAAATGTGTTTTAGGAATTGATTTGAACGCATGTAAAACAAAGCAAAAATTTCTTTTCGTTGTTTTTAAAAAACTAAACGACAGGATCCGTCGTATAATTCAATTGAGGATATCAGCAAATAGATAATAGATTGCTATCTTTATTGTGGAAACCACGTAATCGTAATATTAATAGCACATTATACACAATAATCGCGATGAAAGTGGAAAAATGTATAATTTTTATTACCTATTCACTCTGTGACATAGAGAGTCACAATCATTTTCGTCTGTGTCTGGAACATTAATTATGAAAGACTAACTCCCACTTTTTTTTCCTTTCTTTATCGTGTGCTATATGCAGCTTTCCATTTTGCTACGACATTGTTAATAATTTCTAAAAAAAAAAAAAAAAATCGGGAAGCTACCCTACGTTATCTCGACAAGATGATTATTGAATCTATTTTTATTAAAGAGCATTAAGCACAGCAACCTTTTCCTAGTGGTCCAAATCATGTTCACAGCTACAGGGTTATAAAGTAACTCGAGTTAACATATTTTCAAACAAGTCCGGTAATTTTTCCCTGAGAGAGCAACAATCAAATCTATATCGGAATCGATTTGGTGCGCCTTCATCCATTAGTTGGATTTTTGAAGCAGATTGAAGGGTGGCCGAAAATATAAAGATGTCATCCAATGTATTTGCCTCCCCAGATTCGGAATAAAAGCCTATCGTGGAGTAATGTTTTTCGCGTGCTTTAACACCATGAAATAACCCCTTCTTGTAATCCTAATTCTTTGTATTAATTAGGATTGTTGTGCGTTTACAATATCTGTAGCTGAGTACTATTAAGCAAGACATTTTATTTAGTTTATTTAAAGTTGATGGTTTTTAAGAAATTTGTATAATATTGCACGACCCATGGTGCCATGATATTTAGCAATTCGTCCTCTTTTTAATTACATCGAGTATATAAAATAGCATATAAAATATGCACCAGGGTACACTTCTCATCTGACATCAAATTTCATAATGTTAATAAGATACATCAATAGCCTTTGCGCAATAGTCTTTGTTTGAATATATTTTTTTTATGTGAGGTTTTTTCAATAGGTCTTTCCTTCTAACTATGTCGCACAAACCGATCTTCTAAAACGAATCTAACGAAAATTTTTGATTATAGTAAATTTCCATTAAAGCCAGCTATATTATCGAAATATTTTCTGGGGGATAGTTTCGATAATTTGATTTATTTACCAATAAATCTGACATTGATATAATCACGAACAAGAACAAAATTTCATTAAATAAATCACCGTCTCATGAGAGCTATAAAATGCCAAAAAAAGTTTCTCATTCACCTCAGAGAGTCTATAAATCAATCCTTTTTCTTAATAAATATGCAAATGCCCGCCTTCTTTTATGGTAAAAGACCATGACCTGCATCACACACCGAAACCAGATTACAAGCATGAAAAACGTAATATGTGTATCAATGTAAACGTCGAAATGGAAGAAATACATGCGGGCAATATGAAACAAGTTAGCGCATATGTTAATGAGCGTATTGAATGATCCTGCATAATAGTCATGCGGTACGTGTTCTCTGGGGTGGTGGGATAATTATAAGCCGAGAAATATGAAAGCTTGGATTGCTACTTTGAACGATGTTCTTGGGTTTATGCCAGTTTTCGTTGGTTGTTAAGGAAGAGCACGTGGATAGTATCGACTTGTCGATTTGTGTGTTAAATATTTCTTGTCATTACCATGTCGAAATCGGACGAAATATTGCCTTAGATATTTCTTCTCTTGCTTGTATTTACGTGATGATGCGGTAATGGAAATACTAATTTATTATAGGGCAGTGCCGATGGCCATTTTTTACATCTTAAAGAATTTCATTCCTTTCAAATTCATACTTACAATCAATTAAGGTTAAAATGGATATATGTATTTATTTATATACAATCCATTTTATTAATTTACAAAATTGTAAATTAATCAAAACTTGTACATCATCATCGCATCAGTATCGATAATGACAAAGATAAGTTTAAATAATGTAAATTCATACAGAAAAGACATGATGCTTTTGAGTGACTACGAGAGAACTTTCCACATTTGATTATAATGTATATGTATATGTATTAATACATATTTAACAACCTACGCAGTTCTCACTCCGGCAAAAAATAAATAATAAATTATACCTTTCTCAAAAAAAAAATCGCTTATACAATCCGATTCTATGCATTTTATTGAACGAATTTGCATGCCAGGCGAAGCAAATCGCTTTCAACTATTCCTATTTCTTTCGAATAAGAACGTTACGTACTATAACAATGCTTAATCAAATTTCTCACTTACTTCGAAAAATATCAATCCTACGTTCGCTCCATTAGGGGCCACAAATGAATCGGTGAAAATAGGGTAATTAATTTTTTTTTCAGTGGAAACCCCGCCAAAGTTATTTTAAAAACTAAAACAAAAATAAAACAACAGCCGAAAGACATTTCTACCATGAATTACGGTCGTGAAAGCTTACACCCCAAAAATAAAACTAAAAAAAAAAAAAAAACACATCTACCTTTATTGTAAGAGAGAATATGCTTGGACATATTAATGACCCTTATAACTAACGTATCTTTTTTTAAGAGTATTTTGAAGTTGAAAATTTGCATTTCAATCTTGCAACAGTGAACATATCCACAGTTACCTCCCCCATATTCACCAGATTTGCTCCGCAATGACTTCTTCCAAGTGAACATGTCTTAAGCGAATCTATTCTCGGTTCGTAGAAGAGATAAATGCAAAGTGATGAGGGTCTGTAATGAATCATATTTATGAAAAGTAGATGCCGGACTTTTTATTTCCGTTTCAGTTCCTGAAGTACTTCAGGTTCGTTCATAAAAAAAACACACTGTATTCGATACCTAACGTTAATATTATACATAATTTATCCACGATAAACAAAATAAAATACATATGTGATTTCTGTTGGAACAACGTTTAAATAAATCGCCGTAATTAGATTTCTCTAACGAGTACATCGATATCTCTATGTTTATAAATGCTACATTACATTACATCTACATAACTGTGAACCAGCGAATTGCCAGTGCGTTACTGCAAGCAATACATCAAAAATATCTCGTTCTAGCTAAAGAAAGAATAATTATAATGAGTTGTCTCATTTACGTAAACGGAGCATAAAACGAAATGCTATACTTGGTTATAATTCATAGCCGGTCGCCAGTCTACCAGTGTTTACTCACAGTTAGCCGATAAGTAGCCCGAAATGTCCGCAATTCACGCTTGGTCAACCATGCTAAGTATTTAAAATGCGGTGAAATCTAAATGAAAGTAAATTCAATAGATTCGTTTTTCGTCAACATCTCCCCTTCCCCTCCCGCTTAAAGCATCTCTGGATTTTGAAGTATGTCTCAAGGATGGTCAAATGAATATAGATAAATTAGATTTAGACAAAACCAAAGAATTTTTTCCAATTAAAATGTTATTATGCAAATATCGTAACGATATGGTTATTCAAACTCTAAGAGTTTGGTAGGAAATCGGATACGTCGTTTAATTCTCATTTTATTTAAGTCAGGCGTCACATCCCCATTAACTTAAGGAAAATTAGCTATCTGGTGCTGGCGTCGCTATGATCGTCTCGGATTCGCGAAGTCCCTTACCTCAGAAGGAAAGCCCACGCTTATCGTCGGCATCGGTTCCGCGCGCGAATGACTTTCTTCATAAACGTTTATATGCATCCTATATACCATACTTTTCCTCTAGCACGCTTGAATTTTCCTGTGCAAAGACTTACCGTAACGCCCAATGCGTTTCTCTACTACGTCTTTATGGATACTAAATTACTAAATTTGTTAACTTACGACTTCTTAGTACTCGTGATTTAAGTGAAAGAAGAAGAAGAAGCTCTTTATAGAACAGCTTGCGTATGATCTTTCGAGTGATATTGAACATTTCAATATAAGTATTTAGAGCTTTTCAATAGTTAGTATTTAAAGTATGAAAAAATAATTTACGAAATAATAGAAACCTAACATTACATTTAACCATCACAGTTTGTCGGGAAGACCAGGAAATGTAAGATCAAAATCACTCTAAAAGCTGAAGCCTCGGAAGACTCGTAACGGATATTCCTGGTGATCGCGCAGAACGCGGAGATACAAAGTTAGGTATTTGCTTTAATTCTGTATTCCTTGGGATGAATACGCAAGCAAAATACTACATTTACCAAGTACGAGGACATACAGACCGAATGACTCCGAAATAATTGTTTCATATGGCATACGAAATTTTATATATTTACAAAGAGGAAACTCGGATATCAAGAAAGATAGAATCGTATTGTTTCATAAAGTAGAAGCACATGATATTAACCTTAAAAATTTGCCAGATTTAAAATTCAAACGTGCCACATAAATTATTGTTCGGCTAAAATCTTTTAGATAACTGTTAGAACTTAGCTTAATTTTTACTTTGGAGCCTGAATTCTCGATATTTCTGTAGTTTTTCTAAAAGATGATTTCATTTAACTCGAAGTCGATACCCCAGTAGAAGGTTCTCGCGGAAATCCAACCCGGTTCCTATAACTATATCGCATACTGACACATGTACGTTTTACATTCCATGTAGATTCTAAAAAGAACTGAATTCGTTGGACGTGCTAATATACAGTTTTTTCCCAACCGCAACAGCTAAAAGATGACCGGATGTTTTGCGAGATGCAAAGCGTGCATTTACGCGATCGCGTTATTTTGACAATTCTCGATTGTCGAAGTATGAAGTAAATTGAAGCAAGGTTAACCGCCACGTATATATGTAAACGTGCGTAAAATTTGAATGTAGATTCTTTAAGTGTTAAGTTAGTTAAGTTAAGTTAAGTGTTAAGTTGTTTAAGTGCTAATCGAAACATTTCTGTTAACTTTATGGAACAAATATAGTGAACTGATACATATAAATTATGTGAATTGTTTTGCGCCAGTTAATAATCCTATTTTTGTTTTTATAGTAGAATTCGCAACGGAAAAATAACATTATAATGGTAAGTTGACTTAGTTGAATGCATTTGTTTCTAAATTTTGATTACTGCATTTTAAATGTTAGCTATAACATTAAGAATCCATAAGGAGGATTTAAGAACCAACGTGATCTCTTTTAAGAGGAGAATATATGATTATTAATGTAATAGCTTCCATTTGTTATCGGGATGTATGTAATGCACGCACTCCAAACATCGGTAATTTCAACAGAAACCTTCTTAGGTCTTCTTTTTATAAAGACAACCGCACAATTCCACAATCCGTTTGCCGATATACTTAACAATATTGCCTGTTTAAAGTTGTTGCATCATGTTTGCGAGTTTGTGAGAATGTTCTGCATGGTATCTGATTTGATGAAACATCAGCGGTAATAATAATAAGCGAAACTCGAATTAAGATTCAGATAAAAAGGGACGTAGGTTTGATTTGAAATATAAAAAAAATAAACGGTAAAGTTTAGTTCCACAATTAGCAAGTTCAAGCACTTACTTTGCAATACGCATTTACATTTTATAGAGATGACTGTATCACTTATCCGACACACCCCGTATGCATGCAAATATCTTTGAATATCGTCAATTAAACGCTCTCTTTACTTCATTTACATTCACTTAGCCGGTCTACGTCGACTACTCTCGATGGCCCAGACAATTATTACAAAAGCCATTGTTCGGAAATAACATGATCAGCTTCGAGACGATTGCCAATAAATCTGAAGTAGGTCCGATCAAGCACCAATTGGACATCGTACTTTTAATTACCGTAAGGATGGCTTGAATAATAAGCACACAATATTCCGATCCTAAGATTCGAGTCTATCTTTCATGCAAGTGGTTGCGGATTGCCTCGCAAGGTCAATCGATAATTCCGAAAACTTTATCAAGCGAGAATTTAAATCGAATTGTTTGGCTTATGCAATTCTAGGAACTTAGATTTCTCCTAATGCGGCTCCGATGTTTAGTTGTTAAATTATTTTAATTGGCGTATCGTATATTTTCGCCTACAGTTACGCGGAATTACAATAAGTTTTCGACATTGTTCCGAAATTGATCGTGGCACTGGTAATACGAACATTTACTGGACCGCAACCGGGGTGAACCCTATTCATTGTGGCGCTAACGACGCTAATCTTGTCGATTGCATAGGAGTTTCACCGACGACTTTTGTGCACAAGCCACCTCCCGCGGCTTCTTTAGTTAATTTTATCAAAATTTGAGATTTCTGACATCTTCTTGGGTGCTGGCACAAGAAAGTAATTAATTTGATGTCGCGTCGTTAGAGAAATCGTGGCGTTTGAAGTTTAAGAAATTGAGAAAGATTATTACGATCGATCTCGCGCCATATACGTTCTCGTGAGCAGTTCTTCTTCATTCGTAAAGTACACGCAATTAAAAGTATTTCTCGTGTTGTTCTTCGCGAGGCAAATAGGTAGTCGTTACATACGATACACGCGGGCTATTTATAAAGATGATAAATGTACCCGGCAAGGTAAAACAATCAAGTAGATAGTGGCCGGAATGTGTTTGAATATATTTAACGCTAATCTAGAAATCAGATCATGCAACATTGGTAAATTAACACCGCGAGCTGAATAAATCAAGCCGAACACGTTGTAAGTTCTTATACATAGATTTTCGATAGGATATTACGGACACGGTCCGTTTTGGAAGCGTTGGAAAACTATATGGTAAGCAACTTTGACAACTTAGGACTATCGTGCTCTAAAATAGTATAATGTAGTACTGAATAGGAAGCAAAGAGCGGGGGTGTTCGAGAAAACTTCAGCACAGAACTCAGTTCGCGGTAGAGAAGAGCGCATTTTGTGTAAGTACGAAGGTATTTCAACGTTGAACGATAGACCAACGTGCAGATCTACCGGATGGCCTTTAAAGGCAGTTAACGATTGTTTGACGTGGAAGTTGTCTATAAAATTGCGAAGACGAGATCGCACGACAAGCAGAATTTCTCAAAGTCAAAGTCATTTGGTGAAATACACAATCGTGTAGAGACGTATCTTATTTTAATAGATATGGGGTTGTGATGGTTCATCTAGCCAAAGCCAATACAAACAAATTCTACCAGGCGAAAATAAAGTACTCTTGCCTCTGTTGGCAGAAACATTGTCGTGAGAGAATACGACACCATCGTCACACGAATATCTCGAATATATTGAACTTGGCAATGAAACCGTAGCGTAAAAAAGCAGGAATGTTTCTTTAGTTTCTTTGCAAATCGATATTCATGAGACAGTGCGTTGTCGAGATGGTAACAAAATTGTCCCTTCTTTTTTTTCAAATGAAAGAAACAATCTGCTTACGGATCGTCAAATAATAATAAGTAGCATGCCCCGTTATTGTTCTCCCTTCTTAACACTTCATTATTCATCTGTGGCTAAGGTGGTTTCAGGCATGCGCGTATTTCACCTAAACTGCTTCAACAGAACTTAGAAAATATTGTTGGAATAATGCCATCTTCATGTCGAGATTTAGACTACCCTCGTATTCCCGAAACCATCATGTCAAAATATGACAACCTATCCTGTTCATTATTAGAAACGTCAATTTTCATAGACGTAACGTAGCTCATTATCAAAGAAATTAAAATGTTGGCGTTAGGGACAACAATTCTGATGACTAGTTTATGTCTAATTACAATATTTGACGAATGTAATGCGTATAAAAGGTTACAATTACGAAATCTACATCCGAAAATCGTCGGAGGTAGGGACGCAAAAATCGAAGATTTTCCGTTCATGGTGCGACTAGAGATCACGGTGAAGCCGCCCAACAGGGTGGGATGCGGTGGTAGCTACATAAGACCGCTTTGGGTGCTCACCGCATCGCATTGTTTGGATATCAACGATGCCACTCCGTCGTTGAAGCCAAGCACCGGAAGTCCTCAAGACCGCGTGAAATTGATAATGGAGAAGGACGATATCACGCAGAGAGTGTACCAAAGCATGCTGTCCGAGAAGCTCTTCATACATCCCCGCTATTTTCGCAACGATACTTTCGTTGATAACGATGTAGGTTTGATAAAGATACCAGCTCCTTTCAACATAACCAAAAAGGCAAAGTTGGTATCTATACCGGATACCATGATCGACTACAGCCATCAAGCGGCGATTATCATCGGTTGGGGCAATATGAACGATACAGATGAGCAAGGCAACGTAGCTACTCCTAATAAGCTGCAGATGTTAAGAACGACCGTTCTGGAGATGAAGAATTGCTCAGAATGGGCCGAGAACGATAAGGTTCTCTGCATCGGTAAAAAAGGCCATTTATCTTGTTCGGGAGATTCGGGTGGCCCTTTGATCTATTTTCGAATGGTTATTGGAGTTTGTTCTTACGGTTTCGGTTGTTCGGGGGAGTACGCGGTATATGAGAACGTCTACAGTCATCGATCGTGGATACAGCAAACAACTGAAGGAACAACTGTCGCTTCTCTACATTATGGAGGTGTTTTAATCCTATTGATGAACATCTTAAACTCAAATATAATTGTGTGATTTTCATTAACAATTAGTTAATCAAATATATTCGCTTATATGAACAACTGTTTATAAAAAGAGTTTTTTTAATATTTACTTTATTTCTAGATATTTTATATATTTAACGATATTTGCAATATCGTTGCAGATAAGCAATGAATGTTACAATATTTGGGCTATAATACACGTTCTCTCAATGTTGGCGAGCTCTCTAGGTCGACAACAAACTTATTGCTTTGGCATACGTGGATTTATGCTACCCAATAAATCTGGCTCCGAATATCCTCAATAACCCTCTTTTTTTTGAAACACACTGGCTGCCTCCTGTTTGGAGAGAAGATCTCTTCTTCATTTTTTTGAGTAGATGAGCTTTGATTGTCTTTTTGTAAGGACGATAATTAACCTTGATTTGGTCCATCAACTCGCCAAGCAAAAAACGGCACTATCCATTACTGTTCCCAAATTAAACGTGGACATCTTCTTTTGCTGTTGGTTTCTGGCCAATTGTATCGTTTTTTCATCGATAAACTATGATACTGACAAACAGAGACCACCGAATCTGAAAGAGACAATACGCACTTGATTGTGTCTTGTTCATACTCATCGCCATGTTGTTCTGCTCCTCTTATGATAGTTCCTTTCGATTTCAAAGCTCGAACCTAATACGCAATAATACGATTTTTTTTTTCCTTTTTCTTTGTTGCTCTGCATACTCGTGCTTTTTTAATACTGCGAATGACATAACAGTTGAAACCAGTCTACATTGTATTCGACTTAAAACTAAAAGGAATTCACTAAATGATAGGAGTTTAGGAGTGGAACAAGTGGGCTTTTGCCGAGATTAGGCTTAGCCCGAACAGAACAAAACTAACCCACAACTTTTCCGCTAAGCGTCCTTTTGAAAACAAATTCACTGTATAATAATAGTTAGCAGTAAAAGTACCTCTTCCCATGGGTCATCCTTTATTACCACGTCTCAGATATTATCAGGTGCCTGGTTGACACTGACGGCTCGTTTAACGAACATGTTGCAGACTTCGCGACCGAGAAAGTCGTATTAGGAATTAACTACTATTGACAATCGCTTGTTTTTCGTTTCTAACTTTTAGTTCTACTGAGAAGTACTTTCTAGAAAATTAAAAAATAAAATTAAGCTTAGCTATATGTCGAATTCGTAACGTATTATACAAGAAGTAATACCCACCTAACGGGTACAAGTTCAATAACATCTATTTATAAACGCGCTGCAGAATTCAATCCTTCAACAACAAAAGCGGGTCAGAAAGAGTAATAGTATGGGTACAGGTACGGAATGCATTATATTGAACGCGGTCAATTTATATAAATTTTTTCACCGCTCAAGGACGTTCAGCGCCTTATATACCGGCTAGAGATTGGATTTTTTTCGATGTCGATCGGATTGAGTCTACGATAACATAGAAATAGGCTTTGTTAAGTAACCTTTAAATAGACTTCGTTGCGGAATCTTTAAGAGAAAATCAAGTAGACCTATACTCTACGGTTATTTCCTTTAATGGACCGCTGCGCCTTCACTAGAAACTGAAGCCATGTCCTATTGAACTAAAATATCTTTAATAAGCTAACGCTTCGGGAACATCTCTGATATAAAATGAATTTCTGTGAGATGTTATTGATTTGAACCTAAATTGTTGGTTAGAGTAATTGAAAACTCATCATCAACTGATGTAACAAAGTAAGTAAATTAGCTGCATCAATTTACGCTGAAATCGACTCCAATTTGATAAAACGCAGCCACAATAAAAACGCTTTTCTAGAAAATTACTGATAAAGAAAAGGAAAAACTCGTAGGAAAGCAACTTTACAACAAAATATCGGGCATTCAACACTGCAAACGTATCCAGCTTAAAACGTGCGAACGAAAGCAAAAGGACGTAAGGACTGTAAAGATTAAATGTTTTGAGTTTTATAGATTTAAGAGTCAAGAAGATTTTCAGTCAATAACTACACGAAGAAAAAAGAACATAGTTCTTGAATTGTAGGAAAAAGATAATTTATTTATGGTAACATAAAAAAATGAACAAACTGAAGCTCAAGAAGAAGCTGAAGAGGAAACTGCGATTGTATACGACTGGACTGTGGACTAAATTATTTGATATCAACCATCAACGTGTACTATCAACAAATTCTCATATTGGTGCAACGAATTGGCAAAGGATATGCCATTGAAAGAAATCATAAGCATATAAGAGGACCACGCACACCGCTCTGCGGAAACGCCAGTCCAATTTCAATTGAAGCTTGAAATACGATCTTATCGTGACAATATCTAAGAGATTCATTTCGTGAAACCGCAGAATATGTTACCAAATGTCTTTCAATAAAACCAATAATGTAACATCACGGAAACTAGATTTTCTCGCAGGATGACGGCGATTCATCATCCATCCTAACAGGTTATCTGACGTGTAATATACTTAAAATGCTGCCTTTATACCAATATGGATTTGTTATAGCTATCTGAATTAACATAATTTTTCATAAATATGTATATAATATGCGATCTATTGCGAGGTATGGACGTATGGATAAGGTTCAAATTTCATTTATGGAATTTGCTTGTAAATGTATACGATTCTATTTCCGTACAGGACATTTTTCGAACGTTACCGTGTAATTATACCGTCACAGAAATGTAGTATTAATGCCATTGAGAACATATAGATACCGTGCATTTTTTTATCGCTGAATCACGCAAGGTACCCTACAAGCATTGACGCATCTTTTTTTTATAATTGAATATGTGCACGTTTGGTATGACGAGCGGCTACGGGGATTATTGCAGAAAACACAAACCCCAATAATGCACAATGTACGATTGATTATTAGAGATCAGAAGGGTAAACATATGAAATCTTAGGCGTAGATATAGATAGAAATTACGATTACGACGAGTTACAAGTAGAATCAACGATGGTTTGGGCAAGATAGGGGAAATCACTAAATTTCCAACGCGACTGGACCGGCTCGTGTTGTCGACTCTCAGATAAACCGGTAAGCAACATAGATCGCTTCCCGCGAGACGTATCTAATCGTTGCAGACGTTTAGTCACTTTTCCTACCTTGCCCATCACTGGTTCAATCTCGCTTTAAATCTTTCTGCGAGGAAAAATTGTGCTACCTCAAATGAGCCTAAATCTCGACAGTGCACTTCAAAAACAAAAAATAATATTCATTTCATTCCTTTTAAATACAAAATCTTACAAATGCACTTAGTAATCATCAGGATTTACTGGAACGATTTAATAATCAAATATTAAAAGTACACAAATAATTAATTCATAAATATATTTACCGCCATGAATACTTAACATATGCTAATTTAATAACCGCAACCTTAATCCTGTTCTCGAGTAAAATTCCACTTCAGATGTGATTTGAGTTGAGCAACTATTTTTAAAAAACCGATCAATTTCTTCCGATAAATAGTACACACTTAGATAGGCGTGCAACTAATTATCTCAAAATTAAAAAGGAAGGCCATGTGCTTTACAATCCGTCTTACCTACACTTGATACGTTGTACTGATTTATATTTACTTTCGCTTCATTTGGACACCTCAATAATATCTGCGTGCCAAACACCGACGTTCATAATAAAGAATTTGACGCCTAATGAGATCTTAGCTTAATTTATTCTATGTAATATAAACGCAAACAAGGATAAGATAAATACGATATCCGCTAGCAGTAAAAGTTAAAATCTAGGTCAGTAAAGCTTTAAGTGTCGAAAAGTCATAGACAATCCTTATTTCACTCGAGGAAGGTTATTGGGGAGCAATAGTAAGACTTTTAAATATCTTTCTGGTTAATATTTAATTAGATTCTTGTAAATTACAGAGAGTGTGTTGATTGTATTATTAAATGACGAAGATTTATTTATTTAAATATCGTTTCACTATATTATTCCTTTTTGCTACCAACAATATTTTAATACTAATATTTGCATTAATATCGAACAATAATTTTCAAGCTACATCAAATTTTACCGTGACATCCTTACTTATTGACTCATACAGTTCCTTCAATTATTTTCCTATTTCTTGCTCCGTTGAGTGCACCGTTCGATCGCTGACAGCGACCAGCACTTCGAACACGCCGTATCAAAACCAAATATAAATCATTACAGCGTAATTAGATGAGAACGTTTTTCGTCGAAGGTAATAATACCGAGGTACTACTTTCGCATTTCTCAAGACAAAACACTTTGCGGTCTACAATAAAATTAGCCATCCATCGCCTTAGCCAACGTACAATAACCGCAAATTAAATCTACTAGTAATGAACAAGAAGTACCAGGTAGAATTTGGAACGCTAGAATATTGTATAACCGTTTTTTTATTGGTATTCTTCGAATAAATAGGAACAAAAAAAATGTTCTGTTTAAAAACGGTCAGAATCATCCGAGTGATTTCCTTCTTTGTGGTCCGCATTAACAAAGAAAAAGAAAATATAAAATATTAAGATGGAGCATATTCGTGCTAATAAAAGAAGTATTTACATCTATTTCCAAAACCTGTAAAAGATACCGACTTAAAGTTTCGGGGAATGGAGTTGCGGGCAGTAGCTCAGTAGCAACGTTAATAGAAAGAATGAGTAGTAAGCGTATTTTTGTTTCCGATGTTAAAGTGACATATCGGTTCTAACAATAAGTTAGTGGTCCTAATAAGAGGGTATCTTTGAAACTATCAAGTTAAAGTAAACAACTTTAACAAGCTTTTGTATTCTAATTGTAAATATACTTTCGGAACCATCACAGTAATAATCTTGACAAAACAAGTGAGACAGGGCGTATCTACTTCCAAATAACAGTTTCAGTTTCCCGAAGGAAACCTCAACCACTCCCGTCAGGACCTTGACAATCACTTTTTATTTCAAACCTTGCCATGAATTCCATATGATCCAAACGCCATGACAACTGTTTTAATAGAGTTAATAATAAGCCCATGTATTAAATACAGACTGAAGGTATTCGCTTATTAATGCGATACTCACATCTTATCCTACTCTCATCTACCCTAAATTTGTTCCAAAAAACTTCCGAAAATCATGAATTTGAAAATTTTGCTCGAAATTTCTCCTCGTAAAATATCACAAATTGGGCGCCCAACATTGGGCAACCAAGTTTTCCAATTTTCCAATTCTCGAACGTTCGAATTTTTTTAAAATAATGAAATAGGAGGATTTCGATATTCTTTGTATTTTACATTTCTAATATCTCATATTAAACAGTTCCTTCTGCGTAGAAACACGTATTTTTTGCAATGTCCTTTGAGGTGGACAAAGCCTAACAGTTACACATTTTCTTCAGGTTATTCGTTTAATCTGAAGCAATCCTTAATAATATTGTAACATATAGGTGTATCATTGAAATGCTATTTATATCGTCTAATGCATGCACGTCACCAAATTTTTTTGTTTTATAAACATTTCGATATGCTCATACGAGTTTTGTTTGTTTATTTTATAATAAAGTAAATAATATAAGGGAGATCAAAACATAGGTCCTGTATCCTGTTATTTTTTTTTATTTATATTAATATTTCTTACCCGCCATATATAAATCTAGAAACTTCCTACACGCAAAAATTATCAAACAAGATACTAATAATAACATGAGACACACTAAAACATTGATTTATGCTTATTACACCACAGAATCGTTCCGAAAAAGAAAATGATATTCCATGTATAGACACGTAAATATTGTGAATAAATTTTACACCATAACAAGGAAGCAATATTGCGTGTCGTACCATGGGACATCGCGTTTCTTCTGGGAACTAACGCCGCAGATTGCGATTACGACACACAAAACGGAGACGATTATCGGTAGTTCAACGTAATTTATTCTGCTATTGCGAAACTCCGATACATCATCTCGATGAGGTGGTAACCTTCGCTTTTGCTAACGATGGCAAATATCGCTTCTTCTTCCTACTTCCCCAAAATGATTACACTACAGCGTATAGAAATTGCACCATTTTATAATAAGCACGTATTATATTTTTCAAAACAATGTAGTTTAGGGTATTTTTATAGGCTAGGGAACATCTTGTAATAAGCCTACAGGAACAAGTATACTTTCCGTGCGCTTCGCGAAATTACCAGAGATTAAACAGACTCTCGAGGAAACTAGTAAGCAATACGAATCCATGCTTATAGGACGAATATACACGAGCCTGTCTAGTCTTTGCCAATTTCGTAATACGCAACTCGTTTCTGTACGCTTAATAATAGCACAGATAGCAATGCTCCTAAACATGTTTGATCAGATTACACACTCCCTGCAGTTGAAGGAAGGAAGCCTTTGAAGGAATATTGTGTAAACGGAACTTATCAAGTTGGTACGGGCTAAAAAGCAACAATTATTACAAGGTAAATGTAACAACCAAGCATGTATTGATAGATCTTAAACATTTATATAGTGGCCATCTTTCTGTTTACAATCATCATCACGGCTAAATTAGATTTGTAAATTTTAGTTTAATGATTAAAAACTTATAAAAAAAAAAAACTTACTACTACTTACTTATAAAAATACTTGCAAACAGCACTAAAGCATTGGCGCACTTCGCATATCGCATAAGTTTAATTAATCAATTCAGAATAGCTTTTTAAAAGAGGCGTGGATTTTCATCTTGAAAAAAAAGATGAGGATCCAGGCATCCTCGAAATAGCTGTTCTGGATTAATTGTTTAAATTTGGGCGGTGAGTACTTTGGTATTGTTTGCCATACTTACCTCATAGTCCCAGAAAAAATTTCAGGTAAAAAACCTAAGCAAAGGTTGATTGTGTATCGTTGAGTGTAAATTATATTTCCCAGGAAGATTATATAAAATTATCATAACGATTTAGAAACGATTTTCTGATAAAAATCATTGTTTTTAAGACGTCTCTTTATGTATTTAGTAACTGCGTTCGTATAAGCGACGTAATTTCTGTGCCTGGTGCTGCAAGTTATACAAAGAAAGTCACTATCCTGATAAATCTAAACCGTTTGCGTAATAACCTAATGCGTCTCAATAATATAATTATTATTTTTGTTCTGGCGGATCGTTTATTTTTTGTTATTGTTATTATTAACTTGTTTGAAAGAAGAAAGGAGGCTGTAGATTTTGTTTGAGACGAAGATAATTTGTAAAACATTATCTCGTCACTTGAAAAAAAAATAAACATACAAAACGATAAATTTGCATAAATTATAGCGGACATTTACAGTTGAAGTTCGTAATATATATATTTGAATGCAAATGCGTATTGATAGTTTGCAAGTGAAAGTAGCCACCGTACACAGGTGTATAATTTCAATTAAATTTTGTGCTTCTTGTTATAATTTACAATGGTGAGTCGAAACTTTAAAAGATTAATTTTGTACGGAAGGTGGAACGATTGTTATAAAATAGATGTTCTACATAAAGTTACTCTGGAAAATTTCTTTCTTTTTTGTCAAATTCGATTTTATTTCTTAACATAGCCCCTTCGTAAGTCTATGCATTCTTTCCAATCTCATTAATCCGATCAAACAGTAGTTAGGATCTTATCCTGCAAAGTAAACGTCTCACGAATGTGATGGCGTCCTCGTTCGATGAAAATCTCTGCCTTCGGAACGAAGTGTTAAGCCTAGAAAACAAGAACAGTCGTCGGGGGAGGAAGGGGTCATGTGCGATAAATAGTGTGGGCGGTTTATCAATTCCACCTCCAAATCGTGAATTTTCGTCATGAAGCCACCATTGAAGTGTATGATGGTACGTTGTTTTGTTACATTTTCTGCATGCGGCCTCCTTTATTGTCGAATACCAGTTTTCGCAGTCTCGTCAGAAGATTCGAACAAATAAGACCGCCAGATTATTTTTTTAAGGGTCTTTCTTGTAGTCCTGTATTCTTTATCTACGCGATACAATCTTCCTCTTAATATTTTTGCAAATATAATGCACTGGAAAACATGAACGAGAGTACTTCAGAAATCTGTTTTATCACGTCAAGTGTCTTGATCTCAGGTGTAAGGAGCATTCTAGTTCAAAAAATTAACGTCGAACATTGGTTTCCCATCAATGTTCCATTGAAAAAGGTACATTTGTTGTTCGGTCAATAAAATATTACCGACTTCTATGTAATATGAACGCCGACTTAAATAACATCTTCAACGAAAACGTTTACATAAACGTTATTTCAAATAAACATATTGGATGTATCCTATGCTTGTGACGGTTACGTTTTCCTCATTTTATACATAATGTTGTTTCCATCAATGTAAATTGACAGGGCAATACACGCACAGAAACCAATTTAAAACCAACAGTAAATGTGTAACTATTTCTTTGATCCAATCTAACATGTAAATAGAAAATTTCCCTTAAAATGGAAACTCAAAGCAAACGTATTTCCAACTTCCAACAAGAACGCTACTTACCGAGTCCTTTTCTCAGAACGAGGCAATTTTATTCGCAAAAAGGAAACGGCGACCGATTTCTTTTGATAGCGGAACGAACGACATCGCGGTGCGATTCGATTCTACCGTTTTATTCACACGCTTGTATGTATCAAAGTCAAGCGGTTCCCGTATCAACTTTAATCGTCATTCGATGACGTTTGTACATACATATATACATACACAGGTATTTCTCTTTTCACTTTTGCCCCGTTTTTGCTCGATATGCGTTGACACTGACATCTGTATTTTTTTTTTCCAATTTCAATGCCGTATGCCGCGTAGCGATTTGTTACTAATATGTCTCCATACAGTTTTAAAAGCCATGGAAGATACACACATAAGGATCAATTCTCAATTTTATTAATTAACTTAATTTATTTATTTGAATTTATACCGTTCATAACAAGTATACGATAAGTTGCTATATGCGCGAACAATTAATCTTAATCTAAAGCGATTTAGTCTTCTAAGTTGGTATGTTTAAAGTTGATCATTTAGTAATCATTAACAGGAGTACAAGATTTGTTTAAAAGATGCAAAAAGCGTTGTTTCAATTTACTCCATGAAAAGGAAAGAAGAAAGGAAATAAATAGGCATATAACTAAGAAACGGCTTGTGTTTTGTTTCATCTTCACTGAAGTAAGTAGAGGAAAACCTAATTAAAAAAAAAAAAAAAACGGTTAGTTCTACAATTTTTATTTATACATTTTTTTCTTTCCGTTTTTTTCGCTTTTTTTCCGCTTTCCGTTTTGCGCTAAAAAAAGCATACAATTATATATTAGGGATTATTCTACGTCATACATACGATAAAATGTGTGGTTATGTTATGTTTAACGAACATGCTGAAAATGCAAAAGAATAATTCATACATATACACATCAAGCGTATACCTACTTACGTATAACCGTTTTCCTATACTAGGTTAATAAGGTTAGGTATTTCATAATAAATAGAAATAGCAATACTTACTTTGGAAAATATTTATTGTATCTTCCGTGCGACCCTGGGAAAGCAAGACGTCGGAAATATTTTTCATTTTTAACCTTTCCATACACAAAACCAACCGACTAACACGCATAAAAAAATAATAAGATGAAAATAATACACCCGAACAGGCCAAAACTGGATAAAAGCGGAACCCTTTCCCGCTCCATACCACCCTTTACTAACCAGGAGAGATTACGAAGGCAGGTGGAATTATTCATTTTTTGCAGCGACTAGATAGACTCGTGTCTATTCGGCTAATGAGAATGCATTCGTGTTACCTAACTGGTGTCCCCGAGAATCGACGAAACACGGGTCTGTCTAGTCGCTGCAAAAAAAGAATAATACCACCTGCTGTTGTCATTTCTACTAATCACATCAGGCATAGTAATATTCATCCGTGTAACCTTGAATCTACCAATCCGAGCTCAGCTATTTTTCTTTTGCACAAATAAAATATAAAACTTTTGATTTAAAATTATTCTTAAATATAATTCTTTAAAACGAATGCATGCTTCGATTGAAACTTATGAATCTTATGATTCCTTAAAAATTAACAAGATTAGCTGTTATTGGAATGGGAATAGGCGTATGTTTAATTTAAAAATTTGAATATGTTCTTTTTGATACAATTTATTTATTTTAATAAAATAATATTCCGTATTAATATATTAAACACATATATCTTAAATTATATTTAAATAAACAAATATACAACTTACAAAAAATGTATTTTCTATTTAAACTTTTAATTTTTAAACGAAATATATAATAACAAATAAATGCATATGTTTACTTTAAGAATTCATTTTTATGTGTGTAAAGGTAACCTGAAGTCAATGTATCTCGTATTCCGTGCAGGAATTAAATCGATTGCTTTTCAACGTGAATACGAGTCCGTGAAGTAAGCTCCCGAATTTTCGACTTTTTATGCAGCGAATGCATTTGGTCACCGGTTGATGGTGACGACCATTCGTGTCCTCGAAACGGCCGTCCCGGACTAATTATTCTACATTGATACATAATAAATTAAACTTGCGTAGTGCGGAGGTTACCGATGCTTACCATACTACGCCACAGTCCTTGCTATCACTATCGAATTAATGTCTGCATTCAAAAACGTGAAATTGTCAAAATGCTTTTAGCAAGTGTACATTGGCCTTAAAAAGCCAACTTACCGTGCGCATTATGTCCTGCATGCACAACATAAATTTAACCAATGCATCAAGATTTTGTAATATTATCACATGAAACCTTGTATTTCTCATAAAAAAAAATTGTATGTCCAGTATACATTCATCATCTTACTCATTTTAAAGCTATTATTTTCTGATAAATCTTATTTTAAAAACACATTTACTGCCTGAAACTATAAAATGAAAAGATTAACCGTCTAGTACTATTCCGTAGGTACGCAGATAATTGGTATGTTTTAAAATTGTACGAATTGTTCCTGCAATCGAGGCGTTTTTATATGTAGCAGGCGTTTTAAAATTGTTATCGTTGTTACTGTAAAAAAACATATACTAGAAGATCGTAGGATGCAAGAATTGGTCCGTTCGTATTTGATGTGAGGAGGAAGTGAATTTGGGAGTGCGTCAGAGTCCTATCTTCGGGCCCCTTTTGTTTCGCTCTTCATAAATGATTAAATACAGATAAAACGGAAGTCGAACTATTTACCTCGTGTATTTGGGACCTTCACAAGTATGTTTTATTCAAAATATATGATGATGCGTACATGTTGTAAATTTCTCTTTGAAGAAATGTTAAAACGTAATTTATTCTTCGCAATGTAAATATTTTTGTACGGCATCAGTTTCGATAAAACATTTTATTCGAATTCCAATGTACATACACATACTATAAAAACATATTGCATTCCTACATTCCTAAAATTTCCGAATGGACCATGTTGAAAGCCAACATTTTTGTACGTGCTTGGTAATTTGGCATAAAAATCACATAACTACAGAGTTATAATATTAAGAGTACGATGCAGGCAGATTAATAATTTCTTGCTTTGGCAATAAAATAACTTTAGTGCCTATAAAGAAACTGTTTTCAATTGTATCTGGAGGAATTTAATTCGTAAAGCTGTAAAATTTCGCTCTAACGATGTTTTATGGAGCAACTGTTGATGATTGTCGTAATCTTACAATTGTTCCAATATGACGTGATAGATTAAGAAAGGTTTATGTAATTATAACATTACAACATGGCAACAAATACAAAATACTACGAACTATTTGCTATTACAGTTACTCGCAAAGGGTAATCCTTTATTTGCTGTTATAAACTTCCGCTGTCGATGTTTTCTTTTAAAGAATTTAGATTGTCGTATAGAAGCCGCGACGCAATTACATGAGGATATCGACGTTTAGCTCTCAGTCGCATGGAGCTTCTTCTCCGCTACTGCATGTTGTCCGGCTACTGTAAGAAGAACGATATCCGTCGATGTGTGCTAAACAAGTTAAAATCCATGTTGTTACTAGTACGTCGGATGAAATTAAGACATTTTCCTTTGAAAACAAGTTGTTAGATATACGAACATTTAGGAAATGATCATTTTTTTAGAAATAATACATCTTTAAAACTATTTTAAATAATCTATCTATAATCGAATATCTACGTAAAATGTTGCTTGTTCTTTTCGATTTGTTTTTTGAGATTCTTTTATTCTAAGCTCAGAACGCCGTGTGCTGTATTTATAGAAAATTTCGCAGAAAACGAATTGCATTGATCAAAAACAAGTAGTATATTCTTTAACGTAATACTTGCATGCAACCAGTTTTAAAGTGAAAATGTAAACACATTTAACACATGCATTTAATAAGCATATTTATCGTAAAAGTGCATTTCGATATGAAAGTGAATACGCAATTATATTTCCTACAACTTTCAAACACTTTTACTCGTTAAACTGAAAAAAGCACGTTCCTTTCGCTAAGTAAATGAAAAGTTGACGCTGTTTACTAAAAATATAAAATTTGCATGTTCGGTTAGAACTCTTTTCTTTGCTTTAACAATATTGAACCTTAAAATGTTCTAATTATAACGAAAAAGACCTTGAATTCCTTTTTCAAGTGTTGTATCACTTACTCTTAATCTCAACACCATAACATTCACTACTTCCACCTTCTTACGTTTTATTATATTTACAGTAATCTAGATCGTTTATATTTGTAGATTAGATGGATCAACTCTGCGTAAACTTTCGTTTCTTTTTATTCAAGGTTAATAAGGAATTTAACCTTCCTAATGAACTCGTTAAATTTTATTCTGAGGCAAGGGTGAGGATTTTTAACTATGCGAAAGGCGGTTCTTGCATTACGAATCTATTTAATTCGAAACAAGCTAGTTAAATACCTTCCATGCGCGTTTCTATAACATTGCTTAGTGTCGATGACATGAATGTGTATTTCTGGAACTAATCCGTCAAACTTATTACTTTATTTCCATCGTATCAAACGACCATCTCATATTACGTGATTGTTTCCAAATTCAAAACAAAAAAAGAGAACAACAATAATTCACAACTTCACGCCACCTAATCACTTAATAGCACGTTAATTTCACTTCTAGACGAATACAAAGGTTAGCTCGAGCTTGTATAGGTATAATACAATAGTGGTAGAGCAACGGGTTCTTGTTATGAGGGTCCGGGAATAATTATCGTATGTTTTTTTTCTCCTTTCTTAATTAGTCTACTCTGTCTGAAGCTTCGTATATCGATTTATGCAGAATTTGTATACAATTGCGAATATTCTTTTGCGACGCAAGCAATTGTTACGTGACGTTTTTGACGCCTTATAACTCAGAGTCACCACTCCCAAAACCGAAACACCGCCATAAAGCGGGCCTCCGCCCAATACAACCGCAATACCACAAAGTCCTACTATCCCAGACAAGACGAGTCGCTACAGCGAAACCACGCCACCGTAACAACCACGCCGAGGCAAAGCCATACAACCACGTTACAGCCGCCGACTCGCATTAACATACATAATACATGGAATAATATTTCTTTATTTTCATTTAGTTTTAGGAAATTTATTTATAATTTTATAATATTAGGAAATAATACATAAAATATAAATAAAAGGCACCTATCCTGTGCGCAAAATAATTGAAAAGGATCGACTTGTAACTTGTCGTGAGATAGACTCATCCTTAGACGTATCGAAGACCACAGTACATTCGATTTTGCATCAACACTTTAGGTTGCAAAGAGATCCGTTCGCCGATGGAACGATACATCCTAGCAATTTCTCAATGAGATCTTACGAAAGCGAAACCTTGAAATAAATGTTAACATATCACATAACATTTGCAACATAATACAAACGTACTATTTTCATTACGTCACGACGATGATTTTTAAATATAAACGAAAATACTTCTAAGCGACCTCTATTCAGAATGACACCTAACGGATATGCTGAAAACCTTAACATTTACCTGCGAAAGAAACGTATTATCGGAAGTGAAACCTTGGAAAACTGCATTGCAGCTAAATAGAACTAACAACTACTACTGGAACGTAGTGCGCTTTGCATATAAATTGCTTTGTAGCTACTGAAAAGGATTCGCTTTCCTCGAAGAAATACATTTGTGAATGCGCGCGCTATTGTTGACAAGAATCTGTTCTCAGCGAAAATGTTCGGATATGTTAAAAGTAACGGCAATTTAATTTGTTCAATATATAAATGTGTTATGCAGGAACTTGAATAGCATTGAATTATTGAGCATAGTCTTGCAGCTAAATAATATTACAGTATGACACCTCGGAAGGATACATCAATCAATTTGCCCGTTGATGAATTGACACTTAGGGTCATCATCGACACGCCAGAACAATAACACAGATCACTTTATGTCCGTTAGAATCATTTGATTAATTCTCGGAATAAATGTATCCATCAACATCTGAATTAAATGAAATATCGAAGACGATAATTGAAATTCGAATACGAAGCCTAGTTATTTAAACAGCAATAAGATAACTTTACAGGTGTTCTCCCTAGTGACGAAAACGGTGATTCCGGGTGTTTTTTAGTTGCTAAATACAAGTTAAAAGAACTTCAATTCATTTTGTTACGAACAAATCGGTTATTGACACAAAAAGAAATACATAAAAATATATCGCTTTACTTAGCTACTTAGGATGCTTTGCTTCCTGACAATAAAGCTTATCTTATCTATAAGATAAGATGAGAATCCAGAAAGTAGATTTTTAATAATACCATTATATTACTATATTTCTTCAAATCGAAGTTCGTCTCGAGAATGGAGAAGGGAGATAACAGGTTGCAGCATTTTTGTGAAAAATGTATTATCTCTATTATAAAGATATCAAACATTGTCATTACGACTATGATCATTGCAAGATATAAGTAGTAAGAGGGACAATGCCCTAGAAAATCCCTTTGTCACTAATGGCGGAGGCGCCGAATAGCGATCCTAATATTCCTCGCCCATTTTGTGGTAATCAAACAAATTAATAGATGTTCATGCAGTCTTTCGAAAATCGGGTAAAACTTTCAAATTTTTCATCCTTCGACACTTTTCTAATTTGGCGGGCTACAAATTCGCTTTCTTTAAATTTGACATGCGATGACTTTGGAGAAGCAGCTTCTCGTTGGGCTAGCGTTGTTATGAAGCTTTTAATCAAGTGTTCCATTTTTAAAGCTGTTCGGGGTTTATATTTTTGCATTGATACGAAGTTACAATCAAGTGTGGTGGATTGAAAATAAGCCCGGTGTTCTTTTTTCAAGCTTTAACACGTTGATTTGATTGATATTTATTTGGATTTAAATTGCCGAAAAGTGTCTAGGAATAATCCTGGATCAAAAGACTACGTATGTATATACATACTCGTTAAATACAAGATTTTATTTGGCTGGATACTCTCGATACAAGTTCGTATTCAGCAAACCGGAAAGGGAACACTTTTACCGAAGTGAAATGAATTCTTTTCACCGCCGTATACATACATCGGTAACGGGATGTGAGCAAGAAGCAAATGTTGGACTTGTTCGAATGGTATGCAAATTTTTGTCGATGAGACATGGCTCGCATAACCATTACCTTTTAATCACGACACATGTACGTGCCTCACGATTACTAACATCTACGTATGTTGTTTACATATGAATCAAACTTACGTGTACCTACATACATACGCATATTATTCCTATGTAAAGTAGCTAAAAGCGTTAGAATGTATGCATTTCTGAATTGTTAGTACAACTTGTACTCACTTATGCAAACATTCATCGCGCTTTAGTTTAAAGGATAATTTGGATGTAATTACCGATTACACACAATTAGATAGTCTAATCTTCGCAGAACATAACCTTTATAAGATGATGAACAAAATCGTACTGCGTAAACAATCGGCGAACCTCGAACTAAAGAAGAAACTTTGACCGGCTTTAACTTACACAGGCGGTTCAAGAATAGAAGAACTTAAAATAGAAGATCAGAAAGTAGACATACCAGGACAAAATCAAGCGAAGGCATTTTTATCAGGTTCGCCAGGAACAATAACAAGAATACTGCTGTCTTTCAGCAAGGGAAATCATAGAATACTGGCCGAGGCCGTTAGCAAATTATGCGGCCTAAAGTGATACATACATAAACAGGAAGATCTGAGGATCAATTCCTATGCCATATCTATGCCAATGAAATATAGATTCTGAGCATGTCATTAGTCACTAACGACAGTATATATATCAGTAAGTCATTCATTAATAGTAGTAGTTATAGGACAACGATATCTACAAAATAATAATAATAAAGACAATAATAAAGAATAACAATTGAATAGAAAATAGAAGACAGAAAATAAACTAAATAATTATTACTTTTACTGAAAAATACATCGTCGGATTTGTTTGAGATATGGGGAGAGAGAAATCAAGAGGAGAACTTCGAGAAGTTCGAAGAGCTAGAAAATTTAAAGAAGAAAGCAATTCAGGACAATTCCCGACGGAAAGCCGCGGTATGCACTCGATGTTGATCGATAATAATATCTTCGTACCGATTAGGTTCCCTCAACTTTGAAGAAGTAAACGCAGTACGGTGACGAAACACACTGAGTGACAACAAAGATAGAAAATAAAGCATTACACTCTCGAAATATTTACAGGTAAGCATTACGAAGTCTAAAGCTTTTGATGCAGAAATACAAAAGGCTACAAAATTCCCTAACTCTAGAAGTACTTGACTACTAATGGAGTATCTTAAAGGGATGGAATTAAATATCTTCCTGAACTCTGAAACTGAAACCTGAAAGACTCGTCGCCGCACCAGTAAACATTCACCAGCAACTTCGAGAAGGTGGTTACGCTATAGCTTAATATTGTCATTTCAGTTCTTAGGCTTAGAATAGGGCGAGATACTGATTGACTTAAATTGAAGCCCTGTGGAGCGCCTGAAAATTAATTAAACTCGAAGGACTTAAAATAAACACATGTATCTGAGATCTTATAAGCAACTCACAAAATTGAATCCCAGTAAAAAAACATTCTTTTTCCTTATCTACACGTTTACAAAAATCGCGCACTATACAAACGTGATTATTTAAGTTTGCGTTGAAGTTACAATAAATTATATATGCTAGTCGTGGCCAATTTGCTTTAATAACTGTGGCTACCAATCTTACTTACTCCGTATTATTTCATACGCATATCAGTTATATGATTCATTACCATCACTAGTACGTGAAACTAATTGGGTATCAATTGCCAATGAGTAATCCCGTTTTAATTAATCAATGCGGTAATCCAATAAGCAATTATAATTCGAGAGGTGCGAACCGTGTTATGACTTATTAATTGGACCTGGACAAAGAGTGAAATAGATGCGACGCGATGTCATAAATATTAAAAAAAAAAAAACAAAAAACAAAAGAAGCGTTCAAAAGGAAATCGCAGTTAAACGTCCAATCTAAGACATCGTTTTCTTAAACGTACGGAATATTGCTTCGGATTCCAGTATTTTGGCTGTATTCAGGGGTGTGCTTCAGGGTGCTATCTTAGGACCTACATAGATTGTCCTTAGGCAAGGCCGGCACTGAACAAACTCTTATTTCGTCAACTCTCGGGGGAAATCAGCAAGCAACACGAACTCTTTCTTATGAGATGAATAGACACGAGTCTGTCTAGCTGCTGCAAATAAAGTAATAATTTCACCTGCCTTGGTCATCTGTATACATTAGTCAACTCAATAAGCATGTTAGCGATTTCGTAGTGCAATACAAATATAATATTTGTTGAGTTAGATATATCGTGCATATGCGACTATGTAGAGTGACAATACATACACATACATGGTAGATTCCTATTTGTAATCTTACTAGTTGCTTCTTAATGTCAGTAAACATTTTACGTTTATCAAATCTGTCAACGTTAATAAACAAGAAATGGTAAACCGCACAATGTCGGCATATTATCTAATTGCATAGCCTACATTGTTGCATAGCTCCGCTTTATACAGAGCGAAACGCTTATTTTTCTCTTTTTAAACGTTTCTTTACTCCATTTACGATAACAGTGCTAATGATGTGTACCAGACTATTCAATTGAAGTCAAAAAAAGGAAACAAATACATTGGCTGCCGATATTGCCTACATGTCTTGACACCAATTTGACTACATATTGTTAATCTCGCAAGTTGAATTGTGCTCGAACTCGCCGTTATAGATTAACAGAATTGTTTTATATTGAAATACGCGTTGAGAATGGTCGCGATTACGTATAAGGATCAGTTAGTAAGTTTCGACATTGCTGCAACTTTTCTTTTGTCTTTTTTTAATGTTATTTTTTATTGTTTCAGGATTTAATCATCACAAAGGGCAAAAGGAAAAAACAGGCTATAATTGTTGCAACTATAACCGTTCTAGTTGTCGTAGCATTAGTGGCGGCTGTAGTGGTAGTACTGACGACGAGATCGTCAAGCGATGATCCGGAGGAAAGTTATGATTCGGTGATAGACTTGCAGGATTTTCTGGATGGGAAACTCAGTCCGAAAGGATTCAATGCTAGCTGGGTTTCAGGTAAATAACAATTTTAAAAATTTTAGTTTGCTTTTGTTGCCGCACTCTAAAAAAATGTTTGTAAAAATTCTCACACAACTTGTCTAAATTTATTGATTCTTTTTAAAGCTTTTGTCTAGATTTTAAACTTACGTCGTTTGTTTCCCCTGGTTCTTCTTTTGTTAGAAAAATGTTTTTTCCTACTATGTATGTACACAATAAGCACAATTTTGTATATGCACGTGCAAAAACTATTGCATACGCCTCTGTAGAATCTTACATAGCTTTACTTAAAGTAAAGCAAGAAACAAATCCTTTTTAAAATTTTCCAGGAGATAGTTTGCTGTATAAACTCGAAGACGGATCCTTAGTATTATATAATGTAAAAGACCAATCCAAAGAAGAAGTATTACCAAATACGTCAGCAGTAAGTTGAATTATTATTAAAACAATTTTATCTGTTCAAACATTATCTTTATGATTTGCTGTTTTTTAGGCTTTAAAGACTGGATTTGATTATCAACTGTCGCCAGACCAAAAGTACCTGTTAATAGCACATGATTACCAAAAGGTAGCCCCTCGAAAATCACGCGTATTACAATAAGTTTAACGATGACTCCGATTTTCAGTTATACCGCCACACGTATCTAGCTAGATATAGCGTTGTGGAACTCTCGACTAAAATAGAGTCACCTATCGGGGATGAAGAAGCTATCCTACATTACGCTTCTTGGGGACCCGAAGGAAATTCGATAGTTTACGTACGAGATAATGACGTATACTATCAGCCCGATGCCTTTTCAACTGGTGTTCGGATAACTAACGATGGTAAAGAAGGACACGTTTATAATGGCATACCAGATTGGGTATATGAAGGTAAGGGTTCTTCTCTTCATTACTTTTACGATTCCGAAATGTGGATTTTGATTTAAGAAAAAAAATCGGGCATCTGGATTATTTCTTTAAGAGCCTCCTTGTAACATTAGGCCATAACGTAAAAGCAAGCGTATTTAGGCTTATTGACCTTTTTCTTTATTCACTGCTACTTCTTTTACATTCGAACTGGTTACAAATTTTTGAAACACGATTTCTGACTATTTTCGACAGTATTCCCTTAAGTATTAATGAAATGTTGTTACCACAATTGAATGGTGCTTCCACCGATATCAAACAAACCATAAGAAGTTATCTCAGTAAAATGCTTTCTAGTAAATTAATAGGATTTTTTTTATGGAATTATGTAAAAATGATCACGCCAACCATGTTGGAAAACATTAGAAGATTTTTAGGAAAGCCTATGTACGTTGGGCATTAGGATTTGTATCTTTTGCTCCATCTAAATAAAGACTTTTTCTTTCTTTTGCTACACATTTTCCTTAAGAATATATTGCTATTCTTTTGAAAAAAAAGCTCTTTGTAAAGTAAAAAAGACGAAGAACGAAAAACGTTAATTATCCCAAATATCAACTTTCCTGCAAATACTACTTTTTAAAGCGCTTTTATCTCCTAATAATTTCTGTAAGAGACCTTTGAAATCGCCTCATTATATCCGAGTTTCGTTGTATGTACGCTTAATTTCTTTTACGTTTAGAAGATAGAAACTTATTCGTTAAAACGAGAAGAAACAAAAGAAAGCGAATTTAATTTGATCAATTTAACATTACAGCCAACCTGAATTTATTTCCTTATAACAAAACATATAAAAAAAATGTTTACAAGATTATTTGTTTTTCGTCTTTGTAAGCACTTTTTATATATTTACACATTATAACGAACAAAACGATCAAAAACATTTTCCTTCTACAGAGGAAGTATTTGGTTCCAACCACGCAGTATGGTTCTCGCCGGACGGTAAGAAGTTAGCATTCGTGAAATTTAACGATAACACCACCAATGTAATGACAATACCTTATTATGGCATCCCTGGAAGTTTGGACTTCCAGTATACCAGAGCAGTACAAATACGATATCCCAAGGTGAGTTTAGCCATTTCTTGACTTCTGGTTAGTTAATTTTATGTTGATGATGCGAGAGAAGCAGCACGATCGAAGATACAAATATAATCGAAAGAAAATTAATTTTCAAGGAGAAAGCTTAACGTGAATAAGATTATCGAATATCTTTTTATGATTAAGCAAAACTTAGTAAACAAAAATAATAATTTCCAGCCTGGAACTAAAAACCCCGATGTTTCCCTTCACGTTTACAATGTACAAACTAGAGAAACGTTAAATCTTGAAGTACCGCCTGATCTAAGGTAAACCTAACTGTTTCCCAATGATTTACGACTAAATATTCGCATTGATGCAGCGAGGAGATTATAACAGCGGTAGCGTGGGCAACTAGCAACGTAGTCACCGCCATCTGGATGAATCGCGTCCAAAATGAAGCCTATCTCATGGCTTACGATACTACTTCAGCAGCTGCAGCCTCTAACCATCAAATTATCAAGCACCTTAAACAAGAAGGCGGTTGGCTAGATTTGTTCACACCTCCTACATTCTCCAATGACGGTTCGCAGTTACTGCTGATTTTATCTCAGAGTCAGGGTACCGAAGCCGGATCATACAGGCACATAGTAAGATTCAATAGGGTGCAAGATTCTCCAATTGTACCTCTGACCAGCGGCAAATTTGTAGTCACCGAAATATTGGGTTGGAAGGATAATACGATGTAAGTTCTTGAATGAGGTCTTTGAGACATTTTTTCGCAGTAAATAAAGGAGTTTTGCAGATATTATCTCGCGAATACCGAAGAAGATGCCGCCGTTCAACACGTCTACAGTTTATCAACCGATAATGACAGTAGCACCTGTCTATCGTGCGATGTTAAAACCGATTTGAGGAAGGAAGAATGCCTCTACAACTCGGCCAAGTTCAGCACGGACTACTTATACTACATCTTCAATTGCGCCGGCCCAGGATTTCCAGAGATATCTCTATTTTCCGCCGACCACGAGAAGCTGATGGTATGGGAGGATAATCGAGAACTGATCCAAAAGCTTGGAAATCATTCGCTTCCCACGATCCAACGATTACAGTTTAATGTAACTGATAACTTCCAAGCGTTGGTTTCGTTAAAATTGCCACCAAACGTCGATCTAAGTGGAAGCACGAAGTATCCGATGGTTGTTAATGTGTAAGTTGATTTAAAGAAAGAAAAAATGATCAAAGTACTATTTGACCAGACGTGATAATTGTATTCCTTTGTATCTTAGGGAGAACTCGTTGTTTCAGGGCGTTTAAAGCATTTTACTTGCGTAAATGAATAGAAATTTTTCAGTTGTAGTTGTTTTTTCTTTTTTTCAATGACTTTTAATTTCAATAAATGTAATATTCCCACAGGTATGGAGGTCCGGATTCCTATCAAGTCCTAGAGAAATTCTCCGTCGATTGGGGTAGCTATTTGGCGGTCAACAAGAGCATTATCTATGCCACCATCGATGGACGAGGATCGGGCCTAAAAGGCGACAAAATCCTATTCTCCGGATATAGGAATTTGGGCACGGTGGAGATTGAAGATCAGATCAGCGTTACCAAGTAAGAAACCTCAATCATGAAAAGCTCCCATATTTCAATAAGTGTAACTAGTGATCTTCTTGATGTTCATCATTATTTTTGTATTTTCCTAAGAATTTGCCCAATGTTAAGTATTTTAGTTAAAACTATTTTTCTAATTCAGACAAATTCAACAAACCGTTGCTTATGTAGATGACACCAGAACTGCCATTTGGGGATGGAGTTACGGCGGTTATGCTGCAGGTTTAGCTTTAGCTACCGATAAGGAAAACGTCTTCAAATGCGGAATGTCCGTGGCTCCAGTCACTGATTGGACCCTTTATGGTACTTGCGATCCCCTTCTTTTATTCTGTTCCAAATGACCAAAATTTGATTGTTCTAGATTCAATTTACACAGAAAGATTCATGGGTCTACCTACTGCCGACGACAACAGCAACGGTTATGAAAATGCCAAACTCCTGAATAAATTCGATGGTATACGGGATAAAGAGTACTTCTTGATTCACGGTACCTTCGATGATAACGTCCACTATCAACAATCAATGTTGTGGTCAAAAATCTTGGAACATCAGGATATCATGTTTAGGCAACAAGTAAGTAGCGCTGTTGATAGAATTCGAATTTTCGACACTGTAAACTGTTAATTTGAATGCAAATTAAATACTCGAATGTGATATTCGTATTTCAATTTTTTTTTAGAGTTACCCAGATGAAGACCATGGTTTGGGTTCCGTTCGGCCGCATCTCTACCATTCGCTGGAGAACTTCTTGGACGAATGCTTCATAGGGAGCGTCTAAGACTCGAGAGTACTTCACAAAAGAAAATGTAATACGAAGACTAGTCAGTTGTTAAAACAAATAATGTATTAAAAAGCAAAATATTTTCGTACTGTTTGAGTAAATGTAATTGAGCACGTGGAAAACGCCGTGTCATGGTACGAATAGTTTTCCTATGGATGTAGTTACCATTACGCAAATCGTTAGTATTATTAAGTAACCTTGATAATACATGTATTTTAATGTATGTAAGTGGTTGTAAATAATTAAAGTAATGTACCTTGTATGTATACATATCTATACGTAATATAATATATGTTTGTTAAGTTTTCTCTTTGTGTGATTTGTATTCCTACTAATCCTACTAATAAGAAAATTCGTAGCTTTACTAACGTATACAGCTTAAGCAGAAATTGTTACAATTCGCGGACAATGAATTAGGAGATTATTTTTCTTAAGTTCTTAAGTTCTTTTCTCCCGTTTCGTAGCATTGGTTCTTGCAAAACCTTGCAAATTATTTCTCTTCATTTGCTCAAAGATATCATTTGGTAACGTAATAACATTGTCTCCTACGATACATCGCTTTCGCAAGCGACACTATAATTTTTTTAGGAAATAAATTTAATGAATTTACGCTGGATATCTTCAATTGCTAAGGTGTCTGAGATATTCAGTGGATATCAAATTAAGGGAGGATATTCGATCTTACTAGTCACGTAAATGTTTAGAAATATGTATAATAAAACCCAATAATTAGCAGGCTTCAGCACATATTACGGATAAATGAGACTCGAGGGTAACGATTGAGTCAAATGGTACTCCAGGATCCCGAAATTCGGATTTCCCGTTTAAGGCCTTACCGTCAACGTTTAACTTATAGTTTTGACGTTTTCCACCGCCCTCAAACAAACTTCTGCCTTTCCGGTTAAATCAGACCAAGGGAACTCATATATTCAGGCAATGAAAAAGGGCGGTTGGCGAGTTAAAAAAATTCAGACAAATGTCGGCGAGGAGCTCATGAAATTCTGCGCGGCTTTATATACCTAAAATTCGTGTGACGTACCGTTTTGTGAACGTAACGTGTGGAGGCAAAAACAGTTTTAAGGTAAAATGTTACGAACTCTAGAGCGATTAATAAATTTGTACACTAACGCTCAAAAGAAATATACAGCGCTGTCGAAAAATATGTGACAATTTAAAAATTGTATAAAAGTGAAAAATACTTTAATGACTACTAATCGATATCCACAAATTACTTAACTTAAAGCTTTTCATGCGCTTTTTTTTATCTTAAACAAAAGCATCTGAAACATACGTAGGTATGATTAATAATATGGAAAGTTGTTGTTTCAACAGTTGGCAACATTAATAGTCGTTGTGAAGATTTTAGAAACTTTACGTTTGGCTTTCCTTGCCCATTCTAACAATCTTCTATTCACAAATCTCACAATGCAACGAAAATAAATAAAATGGCAGTAAACGCAACACTGCGCATTGTGTAAGGCTAATTCCTGGCACTTAACTCGTCTACGAACTCCTCCTCTTCTTCGACTAGCTCATCCCAACCGGCTCTCTCTGCCCTAACCCAAATCACATACAGCAAAACTGTTATCATATTGACCCCGAAGGTAAGATCGTCTAGTCCGCTCCAGCTTATTACAGCTTCAGACGAGGTAGACTGAAAATGTTTAAAAGAAAAAAAAATTAGAAAGATAACGTAATAAAAAAAATGTAGAAATAATTTGGCATACAACATCGCTTCCCACAGTTTTTATCTTAAAGTAAATAGAAGGGCAGGAAATAACATAAAGGTAAATTACATGTTAAATTCCTATGTTCGTACCTGACCGACAAAACCCCAATATATAGTTGCTAAAGAATATTTTTTGCAAGAATATTGTTCAAATTAGACAAAATTTATTATATAAGATGTGATTATAGCTTCGGAGATTATTTTAGTCTCAATTTTATTGTTTCAAAGAGTTTTTAAACAGTTTTTTATTTTAGCTTATGATAAGAGTCACCATTGAATATCTGTATTTATTTTATTGAAAGCCACAAATACCTTTCCAGTCAGCACCGTTAGTATATGCATGAAGTATCCCGCTATATCGCTTAACGCATACTGGAAACCGATTACAGTACCCGTATAGTATCTGGTCAAATCTAAAATTGTAACTCGTCCAGCGGCGTAGTGTACCCCTTTCAAAAAGAAAGCGATAAAAAGAATCAGTGCCATAGTGTTACGACCGACTTTAACATGATGCATCAAAATTATCGGGAAAGAAGGAAGAAGATCGCCTGAAACGCACATTTAAATCGTTTATATAATATATAATAATAACTACTAACCTATTACAGTACATATTACTCTAAGATGAATCGTGGGAATACGCTTTCGATTCACGAGTTTGTTGACAATGAAGGTGGACGCGACTATGACGATGATAATTGTCCACAGTAGTACCGATATTTGCCACAGATAATGTTCTTCATTCACAGCAAGCACTTCCAATTTTCCAATTTCTTCATAGAGGGTGTAACGCAACCAACCATGTCCGATTTGCAGAATTATAGCTGCCCAAATGGCCTCGTCTGTAAATATATCCTTCCATCTGATCTTTTTCGGGCGCTTAGCTCCTAGAATTTGTTTGAAAAATAGGTTTTAATGTTAATGTAATAAAATATCGGGATTATGTATGTACCTACAAACTCCATGTCATCTTTTTCTTGTTGAGACGTCATCTTGGATCCAAGCGGAGACTCATAAAGGAAAATAAAAGATATCAAGGACACGAGGCAACCAGCGGCACCCCACAACTGGAACATGTACAGTAAGAACCTTTTCACTCCCGCGTCCATAAAATAGAGCTTCATGTACATCATAAGTGCGTGATCTAGAAAACCGCTGGCCTGTGCTATACCTCCCAAGAACGTGATCTGGTATTCGGGTACCCAACGCGCCAACAATGCGAACCTGGCCGGATGTAGAAGCCCCTTGAAAGATAATTTATCTATAGTTCAAGGAAAGAACCGTAATTGAAGATATGGGGCTATTACTGAAAATATCTTTTACGAGTGAAATTTTTTATGGTTCGTAAGCGAAATATTAGAAACGACATAATCATAAAACGATGAAGAATTGTCTATAACTGCTATTTCGCTAAGGCTTAAATTCCATAGGCTTTATGTGGAGATTTTCATGGCGGTTCAAGAGAGATACTCGGTGATGTTAATCCTTCATTAGAATATATTTTTACCTGTGAGATGCCTATCGCCAAATACAGTGAGACCATAATGTACCACGGTGTATAAGAGACAACAAAAGGGTACACAATCATAACTATAGAAGGCCACATATTCGCGAGAATTACCATATATCTAGTCCCGTAAAGATCAGCACAGATGCCGCCTACCGGTTGCCCTGACGCATAGCCTACGTATAAGGCGGTTTTGATCATTTTTATATGATTATGTGTCAGTCCTACCAATTCTTGCTCGTCGAACTAGAAAAGAATTATTAATCACGCAAACCGGTTTTATTCTAGAGAATTTTTGGGCTTACGTAGAAGGTATCGTTCCGAATTACGTAGCAAGACCCAAGATACTTTTGTGTGACCGAGTGCAGCAGATCAATACACATGACTATCATAACTATGACGTATTTTACTTTGAACCAACGATCTGAAAAAATACCACATTGACAGTGGGAGCTACTTTGAAATAGCGGGAAACTTTGCAGGTTTTGTATACGAGGCAATAATCAGTACCTGATCCTAAGCGTCAAGTGAAAGAATTGTATGATTCCTTCATTTAACGTTCAGAGTAAGAACTGAAAGAATTAAACAATTCATTACCGATTTAAGAACGGTGGAAAGTTTCTCTGCTGAAACAAACCTTACATTTATACATATTGAGTGATCTTTTACAATTCTTTTAAGTTCAAGTCCTTGTAGATTTCCCGATACATTACATCTGTTAATAACATGCTGAGTTACCGTGATGAAATGCTTCCCGCTCAATTAGTTTCTTTAGCGTGGTTTGTACCTTAGGTTACCATGCTATTGTGGATTACAACCTTCTCCTCTTCTGAAGAAGAAGCCCCATTTGATTATGGGCGAGACGAGTTTTAGATACAAAAAAAAAATTAAAAGAAAACCTCAATAAATAACATTGATATATCCACAGAAAACTATTAATAATTGTCGGGGTTGTTTATTTTATTCTCTTTTTTTACATATTGAGGCAACCAATTCAACGTTGCGACACACGAACTAAATGTGTTGTGAAGTACTAAATACCGTCAACATCACATTAGAACATCCTTCGGAGTAAATGTCAAAAAAGTAACATCCTTCAAAAAAGATCTATAAAGATATATGGGAAAATATAAATTTGTTCTAGAACTACTCACCGTTCGTTTTTTGGCTTAGATAGAAAATGTAAGAGAAGTACTTACGGAACTTGCCTGCAGTCATAGCTTGACGGTCTTTTTCTAATGACTTAATTACTTTTAAACTTAAACAAGCCAACTACAGATTTGTTCCAACAAAACGGAACCGTGGAACTGGCAATTAGCGTTCCAGCAAGCGTAGAACTACTTCCGAATAAATTCCAAGATCGTTCCAACAGACACCGAATTATTTCTGAATTGATTCAAGAACGGTGAAAGCATTTCCTCTTTCTAAGCGTTGAATGATAGAATTGTACAATTCCTTTACTTAGCGTTCTAAGGAAGGAATTAATACTTTCTTACTTTCTTAACGAAACAAACCTTATATTTGCACATAATATTACTGCACACTGTATCTTAAAATTAAAAGACTACAACTTAAACAGATGTTTTTTCTTGTCTCTCTCAAGATGAATTGATGTAAACGTTAATGTCTTATTGCGGGAGAAATTAGTAATTTGTTCGTTTTATTTTAGCCAAAAAGATTGAGATTAAGCGTGCCGAGAAGACTCTTTAGATGGGATGCAGTTTCCATTGGTTTATAATAATTAACGCAATAAAATATTACGTGCTTATTGTTGTTCTTTCATTTAATTAAGTAAGTAAAGAAAAATGCTCTGTCTTTATCATATTTAAATGTATTGTAATGAATTTTATACTATCGTCGATATTTTTCTTATGTTGCGTTAGTTTCAGCACAGATCCACTATAAAGACGTGCTCGATTAAATTAATTCTAGGATCTTAGAACGCGCTTAAATAGTATTTGTCCAAATCTACTTTATATTTCCATTCACGTGTAATTGAACTTACCTTGTTAGTTCCATCTAACGGAGTGAGGCTGAACTAAGGTATGGTTTATCTTGCAAAATTTTAGATAACACCGTATTAATATATATTATTGTTATTTATATTTCCCGCTCTTTCTAGTAATACGCTCTTAACAATTTTAAAATAATAACATTGATAATTCAATATTTCTGAATTAGTTCAACTAGTGCATGCATACATTATATCATAATTTGAAAATTAGGTTTGAAGAGCATTAGATAACGTGTCTTTAAGCAATAATAAGCTAAATTTCGCCCTTCCGTCAATACAAAATATTTATGGATGCTCTACTTAATTCTAGGGAACTTGGGAATCTCTAATTTTCTGTTTGAATTCCCATATCACGCGTTGTCTCGTAGCTGGAACACTTTACAAACTAAATTCGTTTTTAAAATTCACGTTTATTCAAGGTTAAATATGTTAACCTGCAAATCAAGTGATTAATTGGTAATTAACGTTTGTTGCGAATTCCACTCGTAGGACGTACCCGGTTATATAATCGAAAAACAAGGATATAATTCGGCGAGATCTATGTGGAATTCTTATAGGATCCGTACAGTTTTCAATATATAACCTAAATTTCCCGGTGTCATTAATCCCCTTTCTGTCAATTGTGTGTTAGGAACATACGCCAGATTTGGTTTTATTTCCGTTGAAAGAAACGAAGTATTGCTGTAAGTATTTCAAAATAAATCTACATCAATTTTTCGTTTGCTTACACTTTTCCTTTTTTTTTGCAATTTAAAGTGGAACACTTACAATCACAAGTGGAAAATGCCTCCTGTTGATAGTACACCAGATGTTAAGCCTGGAAATTTTGAATTAATATATTCGTTGAAGGCCTATAATAGAATACCAGTACACGAGTACAGATCAAAAGAAACAGGATTAACTCTGGTGATAGCCGAAGTCGAGGGACCGGTCGTCAACGGATTTTTCTGCTTAGGTTATCTATCTAGTAGTTATGTCATCCATGGTATTGACCTTCCTATTTTACAGTGACCGAAGCATTTGATGATGACGGATTGCCACATACTTTAGAACATTTAATATTTTTAGGAAGCGAAACTTACCCATACAAAGGTGTTTTAGATTTGCTTGCAAATCGATGCCTAGCATCTGGTACAAATGCTTGGACAGATATTGATCACACCTGTTACACTATGGAGACTGCGGGAAGCGAGGGATTTTTATCACTTATGCCTATATTTCTCGACCATATTTTATATCCCATTTTATCTGTAAATACAGCATTCTACCTATTAAACTAGAAAATTATCATAATTATCTTGGTAGGACGAAGGGTTCGTTACTGAAGTTCATCATATAACTGGCGAAGGTGAGGATGCGGGTGTTGTTTATTGCGAAATGCAGGGTAGAGAAAATTCGGCCGAGTCTAGGTTGCATTTAACGATGGCAAGAAAAATGTATCCAGGTCATTGCGGCTATTCATCTGAAACTGGCGGCATAATGAAGAACCTTAGAGAAACATGTAATAATACCAAAGTTAAGAGTTATCACAAGGAATTTTATCGACCTGAGAACTTAAAAATTATAATAACGGGTCAGGTTAAACCAGAGGATGTATTTAAAGCATTAGAACCAGTAGAGATGAAGATCAGGTCAAAAGTATGTAAATTTAATAATCGATTTGCGTTTGAAGTAAGTTTTTGTTATACTCTTAGGGTGATCGGGGTCCTTTCACGAGACCATGGCAGAATCCCTGCCCTCCTGTAGAATCTTCAGAAAACGTTCTTATAAAATACCCATCGGATGATGAGAAAAATGGCATCTTCAGTGCAGCTTGGAGAGGACCATCGGCTGTAAAGGACCAATATACTTTGATGTCGTGCTCGATATTGCTGAAATACCTGACTGATTTTGCAGTATCCCCGTTACAACGAGAGTTTGTGGAAGTAAACGACCCCTATGCCAGTAAGGTATAAACGAGAAAACCATGTAACAACATCAAAATGTCTTTTCTTTAATACATTGTCTACTTACAGTAGTTCAATATTGTTTGAGGATACACTGCTGCTAAGCCAATTGCGTATGCGAGACAAAAATGTTCGAACGGTGACGGTAGACGTGCTTGTTCTAAGCGAACTTGTCGAACACAACATTTCAAATAAGTTGTCACTCAATTCGCTTCTTATGGCATATTGGCCAATCCCTCTAGATCGTATTCCTTTCGGAATGGCACAAGTATCTCCTAAAATAAACCGGAAATCTGAAAAGTACAGCGATAGTGTAGGAGCAATACACCATTAACTTAATATCCATTGGCTTTTCTTTTATAATTACAATAGAGTCTCGATATACTGTTACTTATTGACAAAAGAGCTTTATTATTCCACCTAGGTTGTTCATTATTTAGAAAGCAGGTTAAAGTACACAACAGTGATGCTTACAGTACGTTTATTACACCAACAATTTAACATTTTATGTTATATTATTATGTATGTAATGATAAATAACATAATATGAAAAAAAGTTATATTCTAAAAAAATCATTAAATATTGGTGGCTGCTTTGAGAACGAATGATTAAATTTGCCAAATACCGCCAAGATAGAATAATCCATGTGATTCAGGTTCGGCGAATACCGTGAGTTTACAGCCATGATTGGGCAACTCTTGCCTTAGGAGCAGGTATACTGTATTACTGCAAGGTCTAATTTAAATTCTTGTAGTGGGAATTCTCTGGAGTCATGCTCATCACACCGGACAGACAGAAACATGTCCGTAGACTAGTGTTTTTTCGTCCTTCATATTGCTTTTCAATACCACGATTTACATTATCTCATTTTTAATTACGTCTGTTTCTTTAGGTTGTATACAGCCTTTCCGAAAATTCAGAATCCTGTTTGTATTTCATCTTCGAAAACGTTCCGAAAGCAAAATTATGTCTAATCAAGCCTAAATTGGACGAGATTCTGGCCAATATCGTAGAAAACGAAGATATCGATATGGAGCGTATGAAGAACATCATTAACAGGGCTAAATTGGAATCTTTGAGTAACATGGAAAATAACCCTCATCATGCTATCGCATTTATGATCATCGGACATATGCTGTATGGAAATACCAAAGAAGATGTAAGTAAAAAAAACTAGCAACGTGTAAATGTAAAATTAGCAATAATAATAAGAAGAAGAACTATGGCAAACACACCAAATTATCGGCACCACTTAAATTTAATTTGCTAAAAAGGAGGCTTGTTCGGCATGTAATTATTTTTCTTTAAGGCACACAAGGCGTCTATGTGTGTTTGTTCTGTCGTTCGTCTGTTTTTGTTGTTTTGCAACTACTCTTTTCTGGACAATCTTTAGCTTTGTTCGTTCTAGAAAAACTGAAATTCTACTAGTATGCCATTGTAGACCGTTTCATTTCCCAGCTCCTAGTAATACAAAATAAATTAATAGAATATTTAGCAAAGCAAATAAGTCGCTAGTAAAGTAAATCTTGGATGTTGTTATTTTTCAAAAAAGCCTTTTTTGTAGCTGGAGCAGCGTATTAATCCGTTGGTGGATCTCGACAAGATGACCAAAGAGTCGAAGAGCTATTGGTTAAAACTTTTAGAAAAGTATTTCGTTAAAAACAACTGCGTAACAATTGAAGGCCACCCGAGCATCGAAGAACAGCAACACATGGCCGCCGAAGAGAAAGAGAGGATCGAAAAACAAATTCAAACTTTGAGCGAGGAAGGTCTACAACAAAAAGCTACCGAGTTGGTAAACGCAATTGAGTACAACGAAAGGCCGCCTCCAGATTCGATGCTGACAAGCGTCAACATTCCCAGCTTAAGTTCTATCGGTTACCATAATATTACAAGATATCGCTCCGACATGATTAATCAGAAATTGGATTTGTCAGAAGCTCCAGTTTTTACTTATTTTGATCACGTTAAGAGCGGATTTATTTATGTAAGTAAAATGAGTTAAAGTTTAGTAGAAGGAATAGGATCGTGTTTTATATCTCTTCGACGGTTCTGTTTCTGAAAAATGTTGATTTGCAATATATTCTATAGTTAATTCAAACTGTTTCTGTGAACAAAACTAAAGTTCTTCCTTAGTCTGACTTCATATCTCTAGTATTATTTACTTATATATGTTAAAGAAACAGTTGACAGTTAGTTTTGATGTCGAATCCTTATTCACTAGAGCTTCTACAACGGGTACGGTATAAGAAAGTTCCCTATTTTCAGTAATCAACCGAATAATCCAGCTGCCTTACATGAAGCATGTTTTTTTTTTTGAGTTTTCGATTACCTACCATGACACAGTCCGATCTCCGAACACGTTTAGTTTTAACTAACTCTGGCCCTGGAAGCCTACGTTATCATGTCTTTTTACTAATTCCAATTTCGTGTACACAGTAATGTTGAATTCTATAACTTTCAGATGTTTGCTTTGTTAGACACGTCCCAATTAAAATGCGAACAAAAACTTTATTTACCTCTACTCCTGGATTCCATATTCGAGCTACCAATTAACAAAGATGGCGAAATTATACCATACGAAGAAGTCGTGACCCAGTTAAACACAGACACGGTATCCACTTCACAATCAATAGGTTTGGGCACTGGAAGCTCGTGCAGGTTCAAATGCGGCTCATATTGCTGTACTGCCAACGTAATGTTGCAAGTTGAGACTGCTAAATACGAAGAAGGCGTCTGCTGGTTGAGAAATCTGCTCTATAATACCGTCTTCACCATTGACAGACTAAAAATTATCGCTCAGAAGGTTATCAACGACGTAGCTCAAGCCAAGAGGAGTGGTAGGGATGTGGTGTCGTACGTTATGAAGGGCTTATGTTACGCTTCAGGTAGATTCCGGAATAGCTTAAGGAATTTCGTATGTAGTTTATTTCTTTTAATTTCAGACACGAATCAAAGCTGTAACGGTATCCTGAGGCAGCAAAAATTTCTAACGAACCTGCTTGATAAATTGGAAACCGAACAGTCTTGTGAAGTTCTGGATGAAATGTATAGAGTGCGGAGTATTATAACAGATCCGAGCAATGTAGTGCTCTACTTTGCCGGCGGACTGGATCAGTTACAATCGCCCGAAGTTGCGATTAAAAATTTCCTACCGCCGGAAATGGACGATAAAAAGCAACAAGAGCCGTAAGATTTTAATATTTACTGTCGGTTCATACGAAGAATGTCTTAGATTTTTTATTACAATATTCGTAGAGCTGGTAGTAACGTAAATGGGAGATCAAGGACGAGTTTCCTGTTCTCTCTGGTATTCATTTTTCATATCTTGGTAAATATACAAGAGGAAATGGAAGCGTTGTAATTGACTTCCCATTTACGTCACCATGAGGTCATAACTAAATATCATATTCATTCCGATTAATTTCTAGCTTAAACGTTATACCCGATTGGAAGTTATTGTGTCCGTTAGAAAAAACTAAACCAAGCTGTATTATTGGAATGGGATGTCTCGAATCGTCGTTCTTTTACCAAATAACCCCTAGCATTACCTCGTTTACTGATCCAGATGTACCTGCTTTAATGCTTTATTCTCAGTACCTGATCCAAGCTGAAGTATGTTAAGCATTGTGCTAAATTAATACGATTTTAAAATATTCTCGTTTTCAATTAGGGCCCTATGTGGAAACAGATCCGAGGAAAAGGCCTATCTTACGGTTACACGATTAGTTTAAAGATTAATGAAGGTTTGCTTTGTCTGATCTTTCTTAAAGCGACGAACGTTGTTGGTGCTTATAAAGAAGCGCATGATATAATTTCGACGCAGCTGAAGGAGAAAAAATGGGACAACACTTTGCTAGAAGCGGCAAAAAGTTCTTTAATTTTCGAACTTATCGAGGAAGAGAAAACTATTGGAAACGTTGTCAGTTTGTCTTTGTCATCTTATTTTCAACAGGTTGACTACAAATATAACAGGTATGTGTCCTAATTTTGTATTGTATGTCCCATTGGATTGATAAATTGTTGCAAATACTACATTGTTACAATACTACAGGATCTACTTGCGCACTGTACGAATTAATTAATGATAATAATATGTTATATTCAGAAATTGTTAACTCCATAAAAATTCATTGCTGCTTATCTGTTTCTTTCTAATATCTTAATTATTATTTCAGAACTCTGTTAGGCTTAATCGAGAAGGTGACTGTAGATGATCTTAACAGGGTTGGCGAAAAATATATTGCATCTATGTTTGACTCTAGCAAAACTAAAACGGCCGTCGTTTGTGATCCCTCTAAGGCTGACGAAATTAAGACTGGTTTTAAAAAGTAAGCAACTTAGATTATGAATTTTGTATTTTAAATGTTGTAATTGTTTTAAACTTCTTTTATCCAGATTGGGCCTAGAATTACAAGTGTACCCGAGCTTAGAGGACAGCTTTCTGAACTTTTAATTGTAAATGTGACTGATTATATATTTGCAAACCTTTTTTAAGTAAATGTGTATTATTTAATCAAGTGGATAATATAATATATACACCTTTATTATTATTATTATTAACTGGCATAAGTCAATTGTGTAATTTGTGTTGTATTCAATCAAATAAAAGGCCAATATCAAGTTCTTTTTTTTTTTTTACACATGTGTAAACCAATAAATCAACATTGGTAAAGTTACGTAAGAGCCATTTATACACGATTGTTGCACAAAGTTATAGACAATAAAAGCAAAAATGGGCGCAAATTCTCTCTCCCTCTGAATGCCTCCATTGCATCCATTTTCTCCATATTTAAAAATTGTTTGCTGAGGTACGATTCCACTAACTTACCTCCTTGCTACGCCTATGTCTAGGGTACTGATATGAAATTAACACGTGAAAATAGGCAACTACTTATACTGTGAGGTATCAATAACATTTAGAAATATTAAAAACATGAATAGAGATTTGTTTCACCAAATCTTTAACTGGTATTTTTTATTTTTAAATTTTCAAAACGCAAATAATTCGTTCTTGAAAGTTAGAAATAAACAAAGCTTGTAATCTCCCCAGAGCTTACACGTCATTCGTACCAGTTTACACGTCATTTTTTTTGCTTATCTGACAGATTTAGAACTGTATTGTTAACCTATAACCTCTTTTACCATTTAACAAATTCCACTTTTCACCAGATTAAATTAATTTTTAATACATTTTTTTAAATAATCAAACTATGTAATGGACGCTTTATATCATCAAACAAATTCTCTCATTCAACAAACCCAAGAGCGATTTAAAAGTCTCAGACATGCACCGAACGCCGAAGAAATTGAACAACAGATCCAAGAAGAAATTAATTCTATTAACAGGTAATTAATCATATTAATAGTATAGCAGTATAGAGGAATTAACGGGAGGTATTGTTTAGTAATTGCGAGAAATTGGACCTAATGGTTAGTAAAGTACCAATAGCACAGCGACCGTATGCCAAAATGAGATCTGATCAATTAAAATACGATAACAAACACCTCCAAGCAGCTCTAATTTCTGAACAACAAAAGCGGAAGAGACAAGAGTTATCTCGATTGGAACGAGAACAACTATTAAATAGACGATTTGCACCTAACCCAGATGCTACAACCTTAGATATAGATTATGCTATGCAACACCAAGATTCTATGCATAGAGCTCATCAAGGTGTCGATGAGATGTTGTTAACAGGAACTAGTGCCTTAGAAAGTTTGCGGTCACAAAGATTTACTTTAAAAGGGGCTCATAGGAGAATTGTTGATATGGCTAACACGCTAGGACTGAGTAGGCATACAATGAGGTTAATTGACCGTAGAGTTGCACAGGATAAAATCATTTTATTTGGTGGCATGTTTGTGACAATTATTGTAATAGTATTAGTGATTATTTATTTGCTTTAATAAATACATTCCATACTGCAGTACTTGTGTATATGTATATATATATGTATTTATATTTCCTAATAAATGCGTATTAACTTAAATATATCTTTATAAAAACTTGGAGACTAAAAAAATATATTAACTAAATTAATTTTGAAATGTAAATAAAGATTAGCGAAACGTGAAATCGTTTTTCATATTGGCGCGCCTCGACACAGGAAAGGAAACAGGATAAGTTTTCGAGTAGAGGGCGTTGAGTTCATTACGCACGCGTATTGGTCCGTCCTTTTACAGACTGACGCTGTTCGCTGTATTCGTTCGTCCATTTTGAATATTCATTCAATTTGATAACTAGCGCGACAGATTTCTGTGTTTAATATTTATTTTATTCTAGTTATTAAGTGTAATTTTAAAGTAAGTATTGATTATAGACGTTCTTTAGTACATTTATGTCTAGTTACTTAATAAATATTGTTGAAAATTGCGAGAAATTACAAATTACGTACGATTGATTACCGGCATGTCTTAGTTTCTTTGTTTAATTGATTCAATTCAATTCAATTCAAACTTTTTGTCAAAAATTGTATACTTCACACTGTTTTTGAAGTATCGCCGTGGTCATTGATTATTTATTTTTATGGCGGATAACATATCCGTTATCGAATTTTGCGAAAATCAATTGGCGTCCCTCTCAAGGTCAATAAACTTTGCTGGTTTTGTAGAAATGTCTGAAGCGGCTCCAACCACACCTGCAGCGAATGCTAATCCTCCTCAACAAAGAACGAGTACAACCCCAGGAGGAGGCGGCGGTGGTGGTGTTGGTGGAGGCTCCAATGGCGGTGATAGGGGGCCAGCGGGTGGACGCGGAGGTAGAGGAGGTTCCGGCGGTATGCCAATGAGAGGTCGCGGCGGTGGTGGCTTCATGCGTGGACGGTGAGTTACTAGTTTTGTTTTTGTCAGAAACATGATGTTTAGATAAGTTGAACGAAATGTAATTGTTTGATTTGGCATTTCGAAATTATTTGTTTTCGAATTATTTTTAAGGTTAGTAATAATATAAGTATAAAACTGGTTTTCCATTAACTTTTGTGTTTTCTGTATTGTTGATTGCAAATGTATTTTGGAAGTTTAAATGATTTTGTGCTTGATTTTATAAAATAAGATTGTAATGGGTGCTTCAAAATTTATTTTCCTTTATAATGAAACAACTTATTAGGGGAAAGTGAGGATTGAGTCGAATTACGATCAGGCTATCAGCAGCGGGTTGTAGTACACAGAAAACACAAAATTTCCTTTAACAGTCTATTAATAAAGCATATGCAGCTATGTGCTTAAGTATTACCCACCCCTTAATTTTTAGTAAGAGAATGGAATATCTAATGTTGAAAAGAAATTATTTTTTATATAATTAACAAATACTGCTTTTCCAATTCATTGGTCCATCGAGTTGCCCTATAAAAATCCATAATAATTTTGAGCATCGCAACATAATTTAGCTGCAATTAAATCCTACTTTTTCATGATTTTCTTTTTGAGGTAGGGTTATTATATGTTTGAGTTTTGATTTTCACCAAATTTCCTGGGACTGCCTGCGCCCAATTATTTCGCTTGGCTTGTTACATAATTAGTTTAATCTATAGGATAATAAATAATAAGGCACGAATAAGTATAATTAAATCATGAAAAAATTTTGTTTTTACATTTCTGGTATTTTATTCTCCAATTCCTAATAATATACAGTCAATCAAGTAATTAAGAAAGCATTAATGAAATGCCGTATCGGGAAATTCGCACGCGGCCAGTTCTCAAAGATCTATCTTACAAATTTCTTTGTTCTATACAAGTCGCTTGTTATTATGCAGCTTGGTTAAGTACAGCTTTTGGCGTGCAGATTAAAATCTTTAGGTATCTTCAAACAGAGCTTGCTGAAATGCTTACGTCGTGATTTTGACATAAGTTGACTACCAGTTCTACATGATTTTTTACAATTCCTTAGAGCCATTGATTTTGAAAAGGTTTTTTTTTTATATAAAACCTTGTGTTTTAGGCATTAGCAAACACAAATTAACAAAACAAAAAAAAAACGCCAAAAGGAAATCACCTTTTGCGATTTGTAACTAGTTTTGATGAGTACAGATAATAGGGGCCTTTTCCTCAAGGGTATCTGATACATATATATGCACATAGTTGCATTTAAAGAACATATTATCAGTATTATAAGAAAAAATTGGATTCAATGTGCTTTTTTCTAGTCAGCCTCCGTGTTCATATTTTCAACTTCTGCATAATTATTCCAGGCACGTCATGATACTTGAAAAAAAAATGGTCACTAGTTAGACACTGCAATATTGTTATTCTTTTGTAAATTGGCCCTGGAATCTCTTACCATACTAAGTACAATTTCCTCTTTCATTTCTTACCATTAAAAATAATTGCAGTTTATGTCCCCAAAATGAATCTAAATTTACTGAGACAACTACTACAGAAGATGTTAAGATTAACGAACAAAAGCATGAAACTAAGGTTGTCTCTGTAAACGATGTGATTCAGATAGCATCTGAGTTAGAAGTTCCTCGAACAAACGCTCAAAATGAAGAGACAAATATCATATCCGAAACGACAACTCAAACAGTTGAATCTAATCAACCAACTTCTGAACCTAAAGAAGAAGCTTCTAATACAGAAAAGACTAAGAAAAAGCGAATAAAGAAAAAGAAAGATCCCAATAATTCTCCTTTATGGAGAACCAAGGAAATTATAGAACTGTCACGGAAAAAGGACAGATTATTAAAACGATATAAAATAACAAATTCCGAGAGGGATTTTGAGGAGTATAGAAAGTTAAGGAATTTAACGACTGCGACGATCAGACGCGAAAAAAAGAAGCTGGAAGAATCACAACTAATTGGTAATAATATAAAAGGTGAATCACCGAAGATAGAAGATGTTTCTAAATTTAAAGATGAAGGTATTAAAGAAGGATCAATGAAATGCAAAAATAAACGAGGTTCGCTAAGAAATTACGACCCCAATTTAATTGTTGATAATAAAGACCCTTGGTTCACTAAAGAAGCAATAGAATGTAAAAATAAAGAAGATTCTATGGGAAATAACACTCTTAATTTAGTTGGTGATAATGAAGGCCCTCGGTTGAATAAAGCGCCCTCAAACATACGGTTACATCAACCATTCCAACACAGTTTCAATATGCCAAACATTTGCATGTAAGTAATACACTAGGAGAAACAAAATGTACCAGCAAGATGCTGTTTATTTTTGTTTGAAGTGTATATTGAAATTGTGCTTAAAAAAAGCTATCGTAAAGGGCCTTCAAAATTACACTTCTTATATTACAGTGATGATCACCAAAATAAAGCCACCCCTAACAATTACTTTTATACGTACGTTTAAAAAGATCTCAAGAAGTAGTTCTTTAAAGTTTCTTTTACGAGGAATGTTTTTTAGCGCTAAAATATTTCCTAAATAAAAGAGAATAATGTATTAATTTTAGTTGATGTATTAACTTTATAACCACTAAATATATTTTTCTATCTTGTATAGTGCGTTCAGCGAGGAATGGTACAGCGCATTATCTATGGTTGCAAATGAAAATGATGATTGTTTCATGTCTAAAAAAAAAAAATAATCTAATGTATTTAAGTTGATGGACAACACTACAGAGTTACTATAGAGAAAATTGGCAAATCCCACATTTTGCTTTTTTTTGTAAAACTTCTTTTGATATGCTTTTTTTTAATAGTTTTCAATTACAAATGCCAAATGGAACAAACTTTTTTTTATGTAAAAGCTGTTGGCTTAATTTTTGTGACCATCGCTACATACATTACCAATTGCCTATTTCAGCTTTCTTTTTAAAACGTCCTCCCTGTAAAATGAACAGTTTCTTGATATTGTTTAATTTTCTTTTTTATGTTCGTTTACAGAGGAAATTTCTCTTACAGCGGTGGCCCGTTAGGACGTGGCGGTCCAATGATGAGAGGACGCGGTGCACCAAGAGGTGGGCCTAGAGGTGCTCCGAGAGGTAGATTCCCACCAGGCGGATCTAGCGGTCCTGGAGCGCAGAATGGACCCGGCGGAGATAACGGCGGACCACGCGGTGGACCAATGGGTCAAAGACCGATGAGAGGAGGTGGTCTCGGCGGATTTAGAGGTAGGGGTGGCCCTAGAGGTCGCGGTGGACCCGGAGATCGTGGCCGCATGGGTGGCGATAGAGGCGGACAAAGAGGTAGGGGATTTATACCAAGAGGGCGCGGTGGACCGATGGGTGCCGGTGGACCGCCTAAGAGAGGACAGTCTGGTCCACCGCAAGGAGGACCTGGTGCTAAACGGCCACGTTTCGAAAATAGTGGGTCTTCCAATGGATTCGGCCAAGGGTACGAGTAAGTAACCTCTTTTTCCCCTATTTATGATTAGTGCACTAACGAATTATGCTTGTTTTGTGTAAATCTATTTATAATAACCAAATATTCTTATTAATGATCATAATCTCCTAATACGAATTATTACTGCTATCACACTAAAGTTAAACATCATTTAAATATCGTTAAATGAACAAAAATAAGTTTTCTTTAACAGTAAAATTTAAAGACGATTCTAATTCTTTCGGTATTGTCAATCTATTGAAAAAATATAGTTTGGTGTGGTCAATTTGTTAAAATCCGCAGTAAAATTGGCCATAGCACACTACCAGTTTTTAAACTTGATGCTTTAATTTATTTTTAATGCTTATAGTCAAAATTATGGATCATCTGGTTCTGGCGCGCCTGGAGGCGGTCAAGGTTACAACCAACAGCAACAGTACGGCCAAACTCAATCGTATGGACAGTCTTATGGCCAAGGAGGCCAAGGTGGTTATTCCGGTGGCTACGGTACTGGCGCTGGTGGACAGTACGATAGTAATAGCTATGCTCAATCATATCAAACAGGCGCTGGCGGTTATGGAGGCTCCGGCGATTCATATGGATCGTCCGGCTACGGAGCGCAAAGTGGTGGAGCCACGGACGGATACGGACAGTCCAGTTATAGCAGTGGAGCGGGATACCAAAGTCAGCAAGGGGGTTTTGACAGGGGCAGTTATGCGTCGACCGGCGGATACGGTAAGTACTGCAATTTTTCGTTTCGAAATTCTAGTCGAATGCATATTATCTTGCAATCTATTAAATGTACTGTATTATAAATCCCCAAATTAATACCTAACAAAAAAAAGACTTAGTCTTTATGCTTAAATCTGTCATTGTACGAATACTTTTTTCTCAAACTGTATTTCCCAAACTGACGTTTTTGCTGAAATGGGAGGGATTTGACTTCTTTGAATAATGAGATGTTCAAAAGAAGTTACATGTAATTTTTGTTATGTTTTATGCTAACATTTTTAATGCACCTCTCTTTAGTTTGTAAGTTATAAATAGAGCTCCCCAAAGTGCGTGGCAAGTCAGAAGGCGTACCGCCGGGCGTGGCCGGGGGGATATGTAATGTAATATATAAGCAAATAACTCGCATCGCATTTCGGTAGTTTATTACCGTATGCGATCGGGTTGTGACGGTATGGCGGACGCGCGTAGTAAGAAACGCCCACGGGCCGACAAAGTGAAAAAGTTCTGTGGAGAATTTCCTGACTTAATATATAATGGAAGTAAGATTATATGTAAAATTTGTAATATACCTCTGATGTGCAATGATAAAAATGGCTGTAGAAGACATGTAAATAGTCAGCAACACAAAAATAAAAAACTGGGTGTATCACCGACTGAGGCAATTCAATTTATAATTGATTTATTTTATATGCTGACTGCGTGTAATTTACCGTTTTCCTTACTCAGGAAGGAACCATTCCGTGAATTTTGGAATAAATATAATCCAGACTTTGAGTTACCGTCGGAAACAAGCTTAAGGAGATGTGTGCCAAGTGTACGTACCGAAATTGAAAACAGGATCAGATCTGCAATAAAAAATAAACTACTGTGGTTATGTATTGACGAAACGACAGACCGTAAAAAACATTCTATTTTGAATGTGATTGTACGTATACTGGAACCTCGTCAATCTACAAAGGGAATTTTATTAGCTAGTAAAAGACTAAAATCGTGTACTGCCGACGCTATCGAGAGGGTAGTCGTTGATGATTTACAAACATTTGAAATTGCCACTACTCAAGTATTAATTTTCATGACCGATGGTGCCGCGACAATGCGTTGTGTAGGTCGTTCTCTTCAAGAACATTATGGGATGATGTTACATATTACTTGTAAACTTCATGCTCTGCATATTGCGGCTGAAATGCATTAATAACAAATGCGAAACGAGTGTTTCTCAAATCTCCCAAACGTACCAGTGAATTTCATAAACAGTGTCCCGGTATTCCCGAACCACCAGAGCCGATTCTTACGCGTTGGGGGACATGGCTGAAGGCAGCGTTTTATTATTTTAAATACTTCCGGCAAATAAAATCAGTCGTCTTACAATTCAATCCCAATGAATCTGCGGCTATTAAGGAAAGCCAGGATATTTTTTCCCATTCCAAGATAATTCCGTTGAAGCAGATTTACAAACCGTTTACAACAATTATAGAGAAGTACTTGAGGCAATAAATAAATTACAAAATAGTGCACTGTCCCTGACGGAGTCAGTACAAATATTAGATGACATTAATACACTCCTGCACTGTATAAATAACAAAAAAATGATATCGTTACAAGAAATTTTGAAAGTGTTATGAAGAAAGATACAAATTTTAGCAGGTTAAGACAAGTTTGCGAAGGTAAAAAGATTATTTTAATTACGCGTGTATTACATCATTAGACGTCGAGCGTTCATTTTCAAGATATAAAAACATTTTTTCAGAACGACGAACATCCTTGAAAGAAACGACTGTGGAAACATTCCTAATGCTTCAGATGTTTGAGAAATCGGATTGCGCTTACGGTAACAGTTTTAATGTGCCTACCTCCTCGTGTGCTGACTAATACTATTTTCCTTGTGCATTAACACCCATTATATCGGATACGGCTAATTACAAAAGTAAGCGTTTTAAAATTCTTTATTTCTTTTGTTTTTATGTACTTTACTTATGTTCCTTATCGACGCCTATGGTGCGCCACGCAGTTGGGGAGCTCTAGTTATAAAACTTTTTTTTTTATTTGAAAATATTAATATTCGTACCGAATAAATACTCTGGGTATAAATATCCATATAGTAACTACCTGGGGTATATCATAATTAAATTAGAAGAATTAGAATAGAAATTATCAAAAAAAAAAGAAATCTAGCAACTTGGTTCATAAATTTCTAGATAAAGAAACTGAACAAATGATTTTTTTTTCTTACAAATTAAATACTTCCAGCTATAGAATGTATACAACACTGTTAAAAGTGCCTTAAAAGAGTACATTTTCTTACAGAGGCGCTCATAGGTTATGGTAAACCCCAAAGAACTATAATAAATTTTGATTTTATAAATTAATGCAAATTTATAATCGTTACAGTGCCTATGAATAAAATGGCGAAAAATAGTATGTAAGCAAGAGGATTATTAAGAATAAATTTAACAAAAAAAAAGAAAGAAAAAACTTACAGTATTCTTGAAATGCTACTTATGCTGACAAACTTGCAAAACGTGCTTGTATAGGACATCTTTATAAAAGCAATAGACAGTTGTCTTTAATATCAATGTTGAAATTGATAAATACTTCCTTATTGGATTTTTTGATTTTATTTTTTCCTTGCTAGTTTAATTGATAAAAAATATAAACATTCCATTGAAAGATTGTTGTTTAATTTCAATTATCGAGATTAACAGATATTGCTTTTTGGATAACGATGATGGTGTGATCGAGTAATCGACAAACAACCAGAACAAAATGGAAGTTGCCACTGTAACAAATATAAAAAAATTAAAGGAAAATAAATAATTTGAGACAATGCAGAAAAAAAGAAAAACACAGAGATGTTATTAAGAAACAGACAGAGAGTATGTATTATTTTTTAGATGTTTCTTTTTATATTATTTATTTCTTTTTCTAATTAATTTAGATTATTTTTGTAGCGAGATATGAACATGTTTGATTAATCTGTTGCATTTTTTCTTGACTAAATATTTCAGGTACAGCAAACCAAGGTAGACGCTACTAAAAATCTCATCAAGGGTTTATTATGTTAATTTATACAAAGAAAAAAACAAAACTATTTAAAAATAAGAAAAATGATATGTAGAAATCCAAAATGGAACGAAAGAAAAATATGAAAGACGTTTAATAATGCTAATAATAATAATAATAATAATTATATATATATATAGTGCACAATTTGTGTTTTAGTTTTATTTTTTGAACAAAATGTACGTCCCCGTTTTGTTTATAAAATCGATTAAATAATGATAATGATAAGTGTAATAAACAATGGAGGAAAAACAAACTTTATATATGATACCTTTTCAAACATATTTTTGACTCAGTATTTCTTCCTACTCCTAAAATAAATTTACCACTATTTTATTATTATCAGTGAATGTGTCTTCTAGGTTAAGTAAACTACATATTATACATATAGATTTGTATTATTTCGTTTTTTTTAAACATAATTACTGATGACTTTTTGCTATAGATGAATATTTGTCAGCAAATAATATTTTAGTAGTATGATTTATAATTTTAGTAGTTAAATTTTTTTAAGAAAAAAAGTATGGAAAAATAAAGTATTTGTGTACTTAGAACTAACGGCTTTTCTGTATTCAATGCAAAAAGAATTTCTTTTTGGTTACCCTTCTTTAACATGCAGAAAATTTATTCGAATGAAGAGATCATTACCTGATTCGAAAAGAACAAGTCATGCTTGGAAGATTATCAAGATATCTGCAAAAAAAGCAAAGAAATACAAATAACGTAGTGTATACAGTGAATTAAATAAAACAAAATAATAAAGCTTATTGTGCTTTTGGGAACTTCTAACCATTTTAAAAGCAATTAAAAGTTAATACTAAAACCGATCTATGGAATTACTTTAACCGTAATGTGAAAAACAGTGCAGTATTATAAGACTATTGATCCACAACAATATATTTATACTCGTTGGGATTGTTTTATATTATTCCAAAAAAGCAATGCCCGAATATATCAAAATTTCAATCTAAGTGCTCATAAGAGATGGTAAGTTAACCTTTCTGAATGTCTATCAGAAGTAAATGTATTATGCTGAAGTTATAGGTTTCATTTAGTATATAAACTTTTTGTCATTGTAGTAGTTGCCAAATAGATTGATTAAAATTGAATACTAAAATTGATTAAAGACGAACGGAACTAATCGTAATATATATGATTACTTCAACAGTACATATACATAAAATTGATTCTAGGTGTTTATTTCATTACTTCAGAATAATACTCTTTGTTTATAAATAGTTTTAAAGGAATGTTAAATGAATGAATCTCTTATATTAGAAATAAGTAACGAAAAAAGTGCTAAATGCAACAAGAAGATCCACATTTTTTTAATAAATTTATTCATTTAACATTATATTAGACTGTTCAGAAGTATCGTAGCGATTTTTTAATTATAATACTAAATGTTGTAAACCATCTCCTAAATTAGAGAGATCGTTTTATTATTCCCGTATACAGAGTGACCCGAATCTTCCGAATTACGCACTCAAACGATCAGTTACATTCAAACACCGCTAGGTAGGATTTATGTGTTACCGATAAAGCATACAATTACATCATAGAGAATAGTTTTATTATTTGTTTTGTAAAACGTTCAAATCTTCATTCATTTTGGTGACGAAGAACTTGTTAAACCAACTTTTGGATCTACATGAAGCATTGCCATGTACTGCGCTCTTTATTCTAGAGTGATAAGCACTATTTTTTTCATAAACTGTTCGTTACTCCATTTGTTTGTATTGCTTTGTTACATCCAAGCAGTAATTGTCTCTTTCTACGCTGTGCCTTGGCTTTGGTTGTGTGTCAGTTTTCCGCTCACGATGTTTTAATCCCGGCCACATATCTCCTAGACATTTCTATAATCTTATTGCAAAATTTGCGACCATTGTCAGATTACAGATTACTGAGAACTCTAAAAAGCAGGAATATTTCTACATGAAACTTCCTTCGAGAATTCATGGATTAATTGAAATCACAGTAGAATAACCAACTTCCAGCATTACAAAACAATGCCTAATTTGAGTTCAAGTGTTAATAATTTTCTAGATCTATTACATACACAAAGCAAAAAAAAGAGGATATTTAAAGAAAATCGCTACGATTTATCAGGACAACCTAATAATTATAAACATTTAATCTAGCTCCATTTTTTTTTTTTTTCATACAGTATCTTGAAGAATCTGATAGATCCTCATTTTACTAACTCTCTTTGATTTAATTATTGTTTATATAATTTAACACCAATTTCATTTCATTTAAAGAAATACAAATATTAAAGCAAGAACATAGATGTGTCTTTATGTCTACCACAGAAACCTTTTTGTTTTGCATGTAATAAGCTGATTGCAAATACATTTCTTTTTAACGTATTTTTACAGCCCTAATGTAAATTCAAATAATGCGCATTTCTGCGCGTTATCGCCTTATCTATGTTTAAAAATAAAATGGGATTTTACTCCTCCACACATCCACAATCTCTGTGGTATTTTACCCGTGAAACTATCGAAGCACTACCACTATTCATCAATTGAATGAATACTTTAGCAGCACATGCTATGCTAAGCATCCAAATAGACACAAGATGATGGAGTTATTATCTTCCAAAAAAAGTGGCAACTGCATTAAAATTCCACACAAACAAGTAACTATTGAAATGTACCATCAAAACAATCTGTACATTCAAGTTATTGAAATTATAAAAGTCCCTGTTTGTTGTGGCCCCAAAAAATGCTGTTATTTATATGAAATAAATAATAGCCAGTGGATATATTAGGTAAAGTATAAATATATATCTATTTTAATCTTTCTTAGTTTATTTACAACACACTAAATGTATTTGATACTAGTAATATACTTATAATTACATTAAATAAAACACAAGTACGCTGCATTTTTCAATTTTATTACCTGCTTAATTAGGGAAATTGTTTCATACAATCTCTTTTATTACCATCAATGATACAGTGATCTATAATTTTAAGTAATAGCAGCTTGCGAATAATAAAAGTACATTTTCGATATTAATTCTTAGTTTTATCAATTGCTAAGGGATAAGTTCAGTTTTTCTATTGAATTTTTTCCAATCCCTAATCTTTCTCTGATTATTTCAAAAAGTATTTTCTCCCTTATTGCTGTTAAATATTATAGAATACTGACGAAGTACTAATGTGTTCCTTCTGTTACTAGGATGAACGAGACAGTCTTCCCGACAATTGAGTGAATAAATGAAGAGACGATATTGAGTGCTTTCAGTTCGAAGTAGAGCTTTGTTGATGGAGGAAGGTGTGATTATGAAGATTGATTTCCGTCCTTTTAAAAGCACTTTTTTGATGTATTGTTGCAAAGTAGATAATTCCTATTAAAAACAATAAATATATTTTTATAAGAAACTGTTTTCTTATATTAATGTAAAAAAAAATCATAAATTGTAATTAGAAATTATGCTAAATTTGTGTTTCAATGTTTGTCATACTATAGAAACAGTAGTAGTAGCGTATTCCATTGGATAGCAATGGAGCACACTCGGAGCTTGAATGAAGAAAACCTGAATGAAAAAAATGCTACTAAAAGAATTCTGTTACGCGCTTACTTGAAGAAAGTCAATGAAAATAGCGATTTCTTTAGAATTAACCAATAAAATTAATTCGCCATATATTACTTCTTAAGTTGAAATGTTTACAAACTAAAAGAATATGTTGATAAACACAATAAATCAACATAGATCTATAACGCCTTGTTTCTTTAAATATTGACCAACGAGAGCAATGTTTTTGAATAACATAATTTCTAATTATAAAGACTGAATCTTGGACAATCGAAAGATTGTCCAAGACGCAACTGAATAGCTTTAGAATATCTTTAACCCGTTCGTAGATAAAGAGCCTTACAGATAGTAAAATGTATATGGCTCAAATAAATTAAATTTTGTAATTAATTTGTTTCCAATATAAAAGATGTCGGAATTAGATTTGAGTAGATTCCACGGCTTTATTAGCTTTAAAAGTGAAAGTGAAACTATTTCAGATTTGGGAGTAGAAGGGGCGCTGACCCATGGGCCCTCCTTACCTCTCTTGCTACGTCCATGGTTATAGGACTGAAATGAAAATAATAGGACACTACATCCGCTACAGTTAAGTACAGAGTTAGCGCCGCCCGTGTCGATATCATGCCTCAAACTACAGCTGCTCAAGATGTTTGAACAAATCCAAATAGTAACATAAGTTGGATATCTGTAAAACTTCTTTATTTGTGATCTGATCAAGTGAAATCTGTGGGAATTTAAAGTATAAATAAGAAAAACAATATTAGAGATGAGAATGATAACTATAACAGACAACTATTTTATCGATGCACCCATAATTAATCGAAATTTAAATAGATGTCTCACTAATCGAATCTGTCAATTTGTTTTGTAAATATAACCTCAAATTTCAGCAACTGTAACATATGTTTAAAATATGCGAAATATTGCACTAAGTAATTAATTTATTCTCCAAGTATATATATTTTTCAAGCTAAATTTACAGTAGTATTCTATATCAGTAAAAATATTTAAACATATTATTTATTTACGTAGGTTATTCTCAAAAACTCCTAAAAGGCATCTCTGCATTGTACATTTCTGCAATGGCGAATAGTAAATACGAATACGTTCGGAAATACGAAACGGACGATAGGTTGTTACCAAATTGTTGGCTTATTGTTAGGATAGATGGAAAAGGATTCCATAAGTTTGCCGAGAAGCATAATTTCAAGAAACCAAACGATAATCGCGCTTTAGAATTAATGAACAAAGCGGCCTCGAGCGTAATGGAAGAATTCAAAGAGATTATACTCGCCTACGGGCAAAGTGATGAATATTCCTTCCTTTTCCGAAAGGATACGGAACTGTATAATAGGCGAGCATCGAAAATCATGACGTGTGTATGTAGTTTATTTACCTCATCTTATGTATTTCACTGGCCAAAGCTTATGCTACCTACAAAACTACGTTACCCTCCTGCTTTTGATGCCCGCGTAATATTGTACCCAACCGATCAGACCATTAAAGATTACTTGATTTGGAGGCAGGTCGATTGTCATATAAATAATTTGTATAATACAACATTTTGGAATTTAGTGGATAAAGGCGGATTAACAAATGACGAGGTAAATTTTGGAAAGTTTATAATTATATTTATTTTAGTGTTCTTTCATGGTTTAGGCTGAGAAAAGATTACGAGGCACAGTATCATCTGATAAAAATGAAATATTATATAGTGCATTTGGTATCAATTACAATAACGAACCTCTTATCTTTAAAAAAGGTACAACTTTATTACGTAAAAGACTTCTCCATGGTGAGTCCGCTAAAAGTAAAATTGTCATTATGCCAGTTCATGAAGATTTCATAAAAGATGCGTTTTGGGCAGAGCATTCGGAAATACTGAGCATGTCGAAACCAGGTACCTACAGATGGCCTATTGATAAGCTCCTTCCAGATCTAATTTTAGGGCAATGTCATTTTGCCAAGGAGGAAAATAAAGAAACCTGATGTTTACAATAAATTTTTATCTTTAATTTCCATTTAATAAGATCCGTTCCTTATTTTCCTTCCCTATTTCTTGAGCATTTCGCTCAGTTACAAGAATAAATGCATGATTATCGAAGTTGCAGTATCCAGTAAGTTACAACTTGGTTTTTTCCCAATTGTAGCACCTCTTCCACGAACTGTTAATACTATTTTGGTATATGACAATGTAAAGTTGGAAAAAGATGGTAATATTGCTGGAAAAGAACCAAGTCAAGAAACCTTAAACTACAAAATGCAGTATGTTAAACCTCAACCTGTAAATCAGTCTGTTTATTCTTTGTTCATGAAGTACTTACCTGAAAAACTTTGGCTTAAGAGGAACAAATAAGCGGTAATTGCCAATTCATGTTTAGCTTGGTTGTCAGTATAATAGTATAGTATAATTTCAAAGAAATCTACTTTTCTATTGTAAAGCTGATTCCATATACAAAGAATATGGTCATGTGCATATGTGTTGTGCACTAGGGAAAAATGGTTTAGGAAACTGAAAACCAGGAAGAGAGACCAGAGAATAATCTTAAGAGATCCTTGATAATAATGCAAAAAACTTAAATAACAAACTAGTGCACATATTACATAAGAATTTGGGCAAATACACCAGCAAGCTGATTTGAATGATCGCGATTCACGCTGAAAGCTACAAAGACATGTAACAAAAAACGTCTTGCATGGATCAACAATGGATCTACAAGTTAGATCGTTAAAAGATTAATCGCGTTCGATTGTTTTCAATAAATTCAAATGTCGCATATTTCACAGTGACATTAGACACTGCTTGGTGTAATAGAATTAGCGGTTATTTCATGAACAAATTTCGTGCCGAGACCAACAAATGACACCGTCATAGATGTCACCTAACAGTTAAATTTTAATTGCCAATAAGCCAACTTACACTGTTTGGGTTGCCTATCCTCATAGCACATTAATTTCTTTTTAATTTAACTGTTTAAATTAGTTGTTATACTTTATTAAATAAACAAATACAAAACAACCTAAAATTATTCTATTTATTCGAAACGTTTAAGAATTATAATACCGTACTAATTCTTCGTCTTGCGGTTTAAGTATAACTTTGTCTTTCAAATTAATGACCCAACCAGGGTTCAAGCCATAAAATATTTGTCTTGGGTCTTTCCTTTCTATTAGCATTTCATAGTCTTTATCTTCTTCCAGTTTAGGCAGCACGTAACCATATTTCTGAGCAAGAACAAACCGTTCGTACGATATCCTTTCGGGATCAGCTAAATAACCTCTTGTTGCTGGATCGGAATAATATTCTATAACATCTTGCGGTGGGATTTTCCTACGTGGTATTGGTATTCCTATAAAGATGATAGTAAGGTTACAATAAAAAAGAACAATGTATTGCAGGTTTTACCTCGTTGAAAAAATCTTTCCGGATTTACCATTGCATGTAAACTGTGCTGGTCATAATATGCTGTTGTAATGACTCCGCCTACTTTCTCAATAGCTGCAATAACTGCTTCGCTCGCCCATTGTACCTCGATATTTACCTTTGCCTTGAAAATATTTGCACCTTCGTCTGTTAACTGTACACCGAAATGATGTTCACTTGGCGAAATATGAAATACGCCTGTGTTACATAAAGCAACTATATCTATTGGTTTCGATATATCTATTCGATTGGTATCGATCATCGTTTGTAACTTTAACATTGATAACGGCGGATATTGTCGTTTTAAACTAAAAGAAATATGTACAATAAAGGGATTAAAGAAACAATTTTATTGTATTATTTACACTTACTGATGGCCCCTGTAGTAAGGTTCTAGTGGAAACCGTAAATAAAATGGATTGTTGCCAGTTTCATATCCAACTCGGGTATAATTTTGTCTTTGTAGAGATCCTTTATTGCCGGCACCATGTTTATCACCACCATGTTGTCCTCTACCCCTTCGCTTTTGCTGAAATCATGGCAAATCATGTACTTATAATAAATTAAGGTTGTAATCTTACAGTTCTTGCTCCAGGAGAATCTCTCAGGTTAGCCAGGCATACTCTTGGCAATCCTCTTAAGAGACCCAAAGCCTTTTCGGTGATATTTCCCGACATCTCGTTTTGAAATTTTGTATTATTAGCTTTAAATTTACTATATCAATTTTAATTTATAAGAAGTCAAATTAACCTCACATAGACACCATTGTGTTAAGGAAGTTTTGCGTTTGTTAGTATTAGCTAATTGTTGGATTGGTACTATAGGTTAATTCTTCGCGCTATACTTGAAACTTTAAAATTTAAAATAAAATGGAAGGATTAAATAACGCTTTTTTAATTTGCATAGTTTAATTAAACAAGATTTAAATATTAGTTTTCTTCTATTGAAATCATTTAAATTTAACAGCTCTTGTTATGCTGGAGTCGCACTAACCGTTAATTTGACATTTTTCTTTTGATGTCAATAAAGCGCTTACTAACGGCTTACGGGTTAGTGCTGCTCTAGCAGCATTATCATATTTCCAGTTATCACAATTTTATTTACGATATAAACAGTTGTTTTTGCTACTATCATGAAAAATTATGTACTTGTAAATATATATGGATATATATACTATTTGCGTCATTATGTAATTCTAAAAACTACACCGTATCTATTTTGAATAAATTCGAGAAAAAGGGGGGAACATTTGACGATATAAATAATTTATTCAGCAGGAATTCCAACTTGTTTAAGAAACTCAATCAAACGTCGTAGAAGCTGATCTTCCTCCGAATGCAAACAAAAGTCTTTTTATTTTTGGAAGAAGGATAGTATAATTTCCTCTGTGTTAGCAATTCGATAACCCATCGAACAGAGATACTTAGCTTTATTTTTAACTGCGGATATAATTTATTCGATAAAACAGCTTGAAGATAATGCAATTACATTAAGATTTTTTTATGTAACAGCGATAGATAATTAAATGTATTGCGTCTGCGGCTAATTAGGTTCCAAAGAAATGACAGTGACTGTACACGCACCTTTTTGATTATTGAAGAGTAAGATAAGAATGTGCGATTGTCTTTTGTCAACTTTTTAAATTGTTATTATGGAGTCATTTGTTTGCAATATCTTGTAATGATAAATTAGATACTATAATTACGTTTATATATGCCATAAAAGAATCATCTTTATATTTACAGGTGTATGTATTATAAATGTGGGTACATAGCACAAAGTATCCGATTGATAAGATATTCTTCTCTGTAAAACGAAAAGGCTTAAGTTGTTTCAATGCTTTATTCTTTGATCGTAAATTCAAGGTAGTTGAGGAAAATTCGTCAAAGTTACACTTTACATTGGTACCTACTCCTTAAATATGTTGTTTCAACCAGCAACGTTAAAAATTTTATATAGACCATTAACTAATAATCATAATAAATTTAAGGTAGTTTTAAATGTTAAAATTGACTTTCGCCATGTTGCTGTTAAAGACCGTTACACATATTTTTTTCCAAGGAAATTAACAACATACATTTGAATGGGTAGTTGTATTTAAAAGGATTAAGTTTCGACATTTTAGTTTTAAATGTTAACCGCAATTATAGGACACGCTGTATGACATTTTCGAAGAATTTATTCGATTTTTAATACTACCCTTTACGATCAATAGTTCTGCAAAATTTCAATTTTCTAATTGTAAGCTAAACAAGCTATAAAGCGTGAAGCACACCTTTATTGAATGAGAAATTCAAAAATGTAATAATATATAGGATGTCTCATTTAAAATAACAAAGTGTATAGCTATTTCCGGTATAATAGGAAGTAATATATTACAAAAAAATTTCTTAGTTCAAGAGTATATGTCAGCTTTAGTGTACTGGGAAGTTTTCAGAATTTTCCAATGTATATTCTTTCAGTGGGGCAGCATGTATATGTACTGAAATTACCAATGCGTCAAAAGAAATGGCAAATTTAAATAATCCGTACAAGTTCTTGTGAAGATGCGGTTAAGTGTTGGAGAGATCATTTGATTGTTGTGCTTCCATACAGCTACATGGTTGGTTCAATTAAAATCAGTGTTGTTTTGTCAGGTCTTGCGGAATTTATTTTTAAATCTCCTCTCGCTACCTGGTCCGCAATCTCAGCGCTCGCTATACCATCGTGTGCATCGTCATACAACAGGAGCCTTGTTGGTTGCTTAAACTGCTTAACTGGTAGAGAGAATGCGAACCTACTTTAGTAATCTTTCATGTTTCATCTTTCATGAACTTCTTAACCTTACTCAGTTTACATGTCGACAATATGAACAGTTAATACTGAAATAATCGAGAAAATGTTGGGAGATTGAAATTTTGGGTATTCTATTCTTGAACGACTATTGCTTTCGTTCGGTTGCGAATAAGCCCACCACTTAACGCAGCTTATAACATGTAAATAGATTTGGCGTTGAGCGTTCAAGCCAATGGTAAATTTCTTAAATATACTATGAAACATATTTTCTTAATTGGAAGTGTTAAGTTTGTAATAAAGCACATAGTAAACGACACATAAATATCGGCAACCTCCGCACCACACAATGCATTTGGTCACCGCTTAATGATGAGGACCTTTCGTGTCATTTATTGCATAATGAATTAAACTCCCGTGGTGCGGAGGTTGCCGATACTCGTGTGTTGTTTACCGTACTACGCCACAGTTCTTGCATTGATTATGTATTAATAAAGGATATATTCCCAAATTTCTCAACGTGCTTCATGGAAAGATGTCCTTTATTACTAGGATTAACAATTTAAATCACCAGCTAACAAGCGCTTTACACACTTTCAATCCTGACTACGATCGTGAAAGCCTATTATCATTTCAATGAAATAAGAAATAAGCACTTTAAACACAACGCCAAGCTCCATTGTTCAACGGACGTATTTTTCTTTCGTCCATATCAAGAAACAAACATAAAAGATTATAATCTTGTCAATTTTAACAATGTTATCAATGTCTGATTATGTTCTTTTTAGAGAATTAATATTGGTAAGTTGAATTGATCGTAATTTATTTCTTATCTTTGATATATATTTTTTATTGTGCAGGTATAATCACTTAAGACTTTTGTTTTGCCATAGCAACATTTTATAATTGTGTGTGTGTGTGTTTTTTTTCTTTTTATTAATTATAATTATCGCGCACGGTCTAAGTACACGTAACTGGTCGCTTCTCGCTCTTGAAGATTATCGGCTTCAACTTCGCTAATATTGAATAAAGAAAAGATAGCCAGTTTAACAATGCATCAAACCTTGACTTGCAACTTTTTTTTTGTATCGATTCAACAATAGGATAAGATAAAATGTTTTATGTAACAACGACAATAATACTAATTACTTTCAATTCGACTACTTGCTTATATATTTTTTTCTCTCTTTCTTGGCTTTTCTTGCAACTTTTATGCTTCATATTACTTAACTTTGATTAATTTGAATTATTCTTATTTTTGACATCAATAATTTGATATTTTTTTATATTGAATGTGAAAGAACGTTGTAGGTAGACTTGTTGCTGTAACAGTTACTTTTGCGTTTTGATGTGAAGATGGTGTTGCTGATACAATTGCTTCTTTCTTTTTTTTTTTTTTTCTTTAGGTTACTTGTGTTAATTAGATATGATTTACGCTAGAAAAACAGCGTAAATTGTTATTACAACAACAGTGTTTATTGAAAATTTACCACGAAACGTCGAATCTTAACCTTTACAGATATGTTTATCGACAATTTTGGCTCATCCTTAAGATAAATGTTTCAGTTGAAAGCGTGCAACTTTTTTATATATTTTTCTTTATTTTAAACGGCATGATTTATTGATTCCTGGCTCAATTTCGGGTGTCCTAGAAGGGGTCGCCATTGGAGGTGACAACTGACTAAACTACTAGATCGTATTTATTCGTCTCTTAAGAATCGGTCCGTGTCGCCTGAGAGCCGCGAAAACACGAGTTTGTCTAGTCTCTGCTAATTTCGCGAAGCGCACTCGCTTCTGCAGGCCTAGTTATTAGTAGGCCGGTTCAGCCAATTTTTCTACACTGATATTCACAAAACAAGGGAAACGCGAGTTAAAATGTAGCAAAGTACAATATCTCTAAGTTTGATAAAATACCAACAGGACTAATTAATAGTAACGGCAACTGATGTCTTTGGAATTAATGTATCGTGAGTTTGCTTCTCTCCTTTAAACTCACTTTAAGTCTGCGATCCGCCTAACGAACATTCTCCCAGGTTTGGCCTCCTAAAATGATATGCATACAGGATGATCCAAAATATATGCGACAAACTTAAAACTAAAGGATGTTTAATAATGAATAATTGTTGGAAACGATCCCTTCTATTTGCAATGCAGGCTTTCGTCCTCGGTTGCATTGTTTCGCGAGTGCTTTCCATAATACCGGAGATGTTTCGAATTGTCTTAAATGCTGCAACGCAACGATTTCTACTTTTTAACCGTACTTAATGCAGGTGTTAACTTGGAATTTTGCTCGCGACACTCGAGTATGTGTTAGTTTATTTAAAACGATATTTCTTTAATGTATCGTTTTTGGTGTAGCGTCGTTAATGTTAACTTTGAAGTAAAATTTCAATATTTTTGATAGAATTCTCGAGGTCGTAATTTGAAGATGATTCTAATAATCGAACTTTAAAGGATATCACCAAGAAATGTTAAACTTAAACGTAATTATACAAATAAATTATACAAAAAAAAACAAGATATTTTTCCATGAACAATTACAATATTATTTATTTCTGACCTGTCATGCGAAAATTAGCATTTGCAATCTGTTCAGATTTGCATGCGAAGAAAAACGTGCTTTCATCATTGTAAGGATGACGTTTTCATTGCTTACTGTCGCTTTTCCTTAAAGAAAAAATCGAATTGCTTTGAATTAGACTCTCAGAATAAGAACAAACCGGTCACTTTTAATCTTGTAAGTAAGCCAATATAAACTGCGCCACCTCTTCTAATACTAGTCCAATGTCCCCATAAAAAACAAAATTCTTTAAAAAAAGAAACCAGCTAACGACCTAGCGTCCTCAATTACGTCTGTAGATCCCAAAAAGAAATCCGTCCTTTTTTTTTTCGGAGAGTTCGCCAGCACTGGGTCGAACAGTGTACGGCTTTGCCAAATTGTCCAACGGACACGCACCGTCTCACAGGACGCGTCTTATTTTTATTTATATATATTTACCGGTGGTGTGACGCAAAAAACAAGAGCGAATAGCGAAGTTTGCGCGACCATCGTTCCGACGATTTCCTCTAATACGACGTTAAGAGCTCGATGATGGCGTAACGCCAATATTTTCCTTGGAATCCGTTTTCGACAATTACCGGTGAAGGAATGTCATCGAGTTTCGTTTCGCAAGATTCACTAGGATGCGGAGATATTCAATTTGGTCTTCGTTGTTTATTGAATATTGAAAAGAAGGAAGAAGAATTAGTTTAAGCAAGTTTTCGGCCATTTTGCAACACTTGAGCGGTTTTAGTGTAAAATGATGAGTTAAATGTGTTACGTAGGCTTCTTTAGTTGGCAATAAAATAAAGTTGGCAATTTCCGGGTTGGAGCCGCATTATTGTTTTGTCTTCAGTCTTAGGTCATGGGACTTACTCAGAGCTGTTTGGGAGTTATTGGTAATAAGTTCGCTGCTTTCATTTCTTCCTTGATTATGCTTTCTTCTGATTTTTTTAATCAAATGTTTTCTTCTTGAGTTTCTACATCTTTTCCTTCCAAGAGTTCTTTGTAGTACTTGTGCCAGCTCTCCATTTTCTTCTTTTCTTCCGCAATTACATTTCCTTTTTTATCCTTAACGTCTTTTAGAGTCTTTTCTTGTTTTTTCTTATGTTTCATCCTATGCTGTTTTTTTTCTTCAAACTCTGTGTCGAAGAGGACTGGAACAGGAAGAGGTAGATATGGTGCAGGTTGGAGACGTTTGGTGCACCTACGAGAGGCTATTCAATTCCATCCAAATAAATAGTTCTACACAAATATCAGTTTTATTTGCGCGAAGAAGAAACAAATCGTGAAATTCTGATATAAACGATGCTCAATGTATTGGTGAACCATGGACAGGATGTTTCTTCCATTAAACTTTAGAAGACCTTTCGCGTAATGTAGGTACAAGAAAAATCTAACATATCGACAATATTAATTTTTGTCGAGTTCTTGTGATATTCGACAAGTACAGAAAGGCATCGAGAACTCTTGTACGATATGCGCAGCTCGACGTATCACACGCGGCGTATACAGCGTACGGCTAACAGTCAGGCGCGTATCCACAGTCACCTTCAAGTCGGATCGTCTCCGTATTGCCTCTGCCAGACACGTGTTACGAATTTATGGAGTTGTTTGCTTCTTGTGTTATGTAAAACCGATCCGTCGCCGCGCGCGCTAAGAAAGTATCCTTGAATATTCATAGCGACGAATATGACACAATGTATCGTTATTGTTTATTGTCTTGCGCTCCTTTGCCTTACCCTGCCTGTATCCATGCACACACAACTACAACTATCCTCGTTCGGTAATTATATTAGGTATAGATAATTGCTCGGCTAGAATGAGCATTCTACGCGGTTGAAGACGTCTTCGTTTTCGAAGAGAACGGTAAGTACGAAGGTTCGTTCAGAAAAAAAAAGAAAAGTGAAACACGTTGGAGAGGCAGAAGACGCAGCTCGGTGTGACGGATCATATTTGGAGAATGAGAAATAAGTTTCGCTCGGATAAACAACTTTTACTTTCCTCGGAATTTGCTTTTGACGACTCAATCGTCTAGCCAAGAGGATAACGTACAGTTACGTGCAAATATTTTGTTAGCTTTCGTTTGAATAAAGCTTATTTATTTAACCTTAAACGTTAAAAAAAAAGAATAGAGTTCACATTAAAATGTATGAAAACTAATGCGAAATATTGACAGTACCCGAACAACAATGGAGCTTATCATGAACGTATGCCACAAGATTTAAAATAAAATTAATCTGCATGAATTACAGCATTCTGTAATTTTTTTCTCAGAGTTCGCGCGGCAAACAAGAGCTTCATTCGGAGGAAATCCCTAATCCGAAACGCTTCAACCATCCACAACGCCGACTAGGTAACATTCACTACCCTCCCTCAAGAGAGTGCGACGTTTGTCTTAACTAAAGCAGAATTAAAACATATATTTGATTTCCCTCCAAACTTTTGAAGTTCGAATAACTGTCGCGTAGAAGAATAAATATAAGTTACAATAGGCCTAATGTATTCACATTACCTACAGGCATCTCTTCTTGACGTTAGTTAAAAGAGGCTTACTAAAAAAAGACAAGAACACCGCATCTACCGCATCATCTCAACAGAGATTGCTTAAGAATGTAACACGCGTTACTCTTACCAACTTTAGTGAAAGGATTCTGAAGCATGTTCGGACGTTTCTTAATTGCAGAAAATTATTGTTAATTAATTTACCTCTGGGTAGCATTTATTCCAGAAAAATAAGTCTTTTTCGGAAGATAAGATACATTTAGACGCGAGCGTAGTTCAAGCAAATTACGCCTTCGTAAACAAAGTCTTACCGAAACACGGGATTCCTCGCCAAGGAAGCTCTATTCGCCGCTATTATACGCCGTCAGGGTTGCAAGAGCAGCATAGAATGAGTTTCCGCATCGACTTATACACCCCAGCGGTAGGTGACGTAGCACTTCTTTTGAGTGACGTACTTACCGCACAAAACAAAACGATTAACTTACAGGGTTTTTCGAACGTTTGATTGCATAAAATGAAAGTTGAACATTCTGAAAATCTCACGAAAGATTTAGATAAAAGAGCACTTTAAATTCGTGACAAACAGTCGTTCGTCACAGCAAAATGTGGTACGTAAGAATTTTACCGGGACCCATATGTTCTAATGCCTTCACGATCCAATAAGGGAAGGAATATCTTTATATTTCTCAGTTCAACACGTAAACGAACAAAAACGATAACAACGCCGAAAACTTTATTGACCGAATGAATAGAGTCGAAACGACTTACTTTGTGCCACAAGTAAATATTCGTAAAAGATAGAAAAAGGCAAGACATAGTCGAAATAATCGACTACGAAGGACGAATGGGCTTCGAACAATGGAAAAGTGATAGTGACGGCTTTTTGGGATAGTAGTCATATGTTAGTCAATTATCTCTAGAAAGAAAGAAACAAAAAATATTTTTTTGTTTCTATCTTGGAGTTTTCCCTAATAATAATAATAATAATAACTAATTTTGAATCGAATGTTTTAACTTGATTCTTCATTGGAAAATGTATCTCTATGTGTGTATAGCAACAGCGTATACCTGTGGCGGAACAACATCACTTAATTGGTAGCAATAAATTTTCTTGCAGTGCTTAGTCACAATTTTAGCATTTACGAACTCGTAATTATGACCTGCAATGTACAAACAATACTTCTTTATGTGGTTTGTTTATTTTATTTTCATAGTGCAGTAACTGCAGCATTAAAAAGGATATATTTAAGGCCTTTTATTTTCTTAACACTTTCAATGTTAACAAGTCAATTTCGTCCTCTCCATTTAAATAATTTATGGGTTACGGGATACAAATGTAAGTTAAACAACTGCACCTTTATATGCATTGAAAATAATAAATAATGGCATTTAATGTCTCGAAAATCACAAACAACATTCGTTGCTGTAATTTTGTTTCGTTGAAATCACTTTTACTCAAAACAAACTAGAAGTAATAATTTATGTAAAGATATGAGCCTCTTCATTGTTATTATACATTGTGTTATTTTTTGTATTCTGCAACTTTTATTGTTCTAAATTTAATCGTTTTTTACAGTTCGCCCACTAGGTTAATCAAATTTTTTAATACTTATTTCACTTTTAAATAAGATTTAGTTAATCTAATTATTGTTTATTAAAACTTAAAAGGCAGCCCTCGCATATATGCATTATAATGACGTAACGATATTATTTATGAGAACCGAAATAAATACAGCATTGACTTATTTATTTTCTATAAAAATTATTTTCTATAAAAATTAGCAGAAAGAAAACAAGAAAACCTAAAAAAAAGACGTTCACTACAGAAAAACGTTCGAATTTATCTTTTTTTAAGTTTTTGGCGGAAACAGAAACGAGCGTGCAACACACCAGAGCAAGCATCCGCATGCATACCGCTTTACATCTCTTTAACCTTTAAACTAATTTTATATCTTCCGTATTAATTCCGTAGATCTCTACGGATCCTGCGAAGCCTGATCCGTTTTAAAATTAATGCCGCATCACACGCTTACAATTAGAACAGCTCCTCGTGCATATAAATGTTTAAACTTTTATCTATACGCTACGACTGAAAAGGTTGGATCCATTAAATTTTATTTTCATAAAAAAAAAATTCATCTAGCGCCAAACGTAAGCTGTGTTGCTGCGCTAAATGTTAATATTGTACGAGATTCGGGAATAATTTGATAAGGTTGTCATGGTAATAATTTTTTTTTTACAATTCCTGGACCAATGGGAAGTTACCGCGATTTTCTATCTCTTACGGTAAGCGAGCTGTAGGTCTTAGGATGTTGGAAAACTTTGGTCCCTTTGATCTTTAGCCTTTCTCGGGCTGTAATTCGAAAAATAAACGAGACGGGCAAATGAAGGGCGCCGGCAGTTAATTCTCCGCGTACAACTGATAGTACTTGCACATATTAATGTCCGCCTAGTGTAGGCACGTGACTTGTAAACGGTATAATAACCGTTTGTGGAAGACCTGTGTGGAGCGTAATGTATTGGCTCACGTAGCCAACAAAGAAACAATTATCGGGGATTCGTTATCACTCGAATACCTCATGTTCTAGTTTCGTTATTACGGGTTATTTTTTCTTTCTTGTTATCTTCTTCGCCTTTTTAGTCGAAGTACTTAAATAAATGATATTTCCGCAGTGTTTACTTCGAAAGACAAAGAATTAATTAATTTAATTAGAAAGTACTTCAAGACGATTATACATTAGAGCGCTAACGAAAGATGTAAATAAACGAGGGATATTTTGGAGATTTTAGAGAATTCATCAACGCTATAATATATAAGCTTTCTACACTGATTGCAATTAAAAATGCTCCATCCCGAAATTATTTCTGAAGGTCAACTTAAACGATTACTTATCGTATTACATTGGTTTATTTATAAAACAATTAACCCCCTTCGAACGTGGCTGGATTATTAGGCTTCACGAAGGCGTTTTCAGTTTTCGAGAAATTGCCCGTAGACTTAATCGTCATTATTCGACTAAAGCCTGTGAATTGGAAATCAACGTAAAGCACGTAGAGGAGGTTCAGGCGCACCCGGAAGCGCCATCCTCGAAAAAGATTTTCTTTTGTATTAATTGTGCAACAGTGATACAGTACTTCACCGATTGACCCCAATTGACTCGCCGATGAAAATACACTCCGCCAAAAAAGTATCGCATAAACTAAAAAAGGGTATTTATAAACCAAGATATTTTTATACGTTCACAAAAAATTTGCCTCGTGTATGTGAACCATAAAAACACTAACAAAATCATGGAACATAGCGTTTTACTTTTTTTTCTAAAAGAACACATTTAGAAAAATGCATATGTGTAAGGTTTGTTCAGTTGTTTATCGAAAGTCTTCCTATACGGACAAATTTTAAAGTGCGAAGTCAGAGTACTGTACCGACGCTTTTAAAACTAAAATGAGCAATTTAACTTCAGAACAAGTGGCTGCTATAGTTGCTTTAATCGAAGATGGACGATCTCAAGCATACGTTGCTAATTTGATGAACATCAATCAGTCAAGTGTTTCTAGAGCCGTAGCCAGATATAGGGAAACAGGCAATTACAGTAGAAGACCTGTACCAGGTCGTCCAAGATGTTCTACTCGCCAAGATGACCGCTATTTACTACTACAAGCATTACGTCGAAGACATGTAACTGCGAGACAATTGCAGAACGACTTGGCTAGAGTCAGAAATACTCGTGTGAGTACTCAAACTATTCGGAATAGGTTACGACAGAGTGGATTAAGAGCTAGAGTAGCTGTAACAGCCCCTCGTCTCACTAGGAACCACCGAGTGGCTCGCTTAAGGTTTGCCAGAGAACATCTAAATTGGAACATTAATAACTGGGCCAATATACTCTTCACAGATGAGTCAAGATTTGGTCTTTACACCTCAGATAGGCGTATCTCAGTGTACAGACGAGACGGTGAGCGCTATTCGCAGTGTAATATCAGACCTAGACCTAATTTCGCTGGTGGCTCTATTATGGTTTGGGGAGGCATCTGTTTAACAGGTCGTACAGAGTTAGTACCAGTAGACAGAGGTACATTGACTGCCCACAGGTATATAACGGACATTTTAGAAGAACATGTAGTACCACATGCGCCAATTATAGGAAACGAATTCATGTTAATGCACGATAATGCACGACCGCATGTTGCAATAATCGTCCAGGAATACCTTAACGATGTTGGTATTCCAGTTTTAGATTGGCCTGCGGTAAGTCCGGACATGAACCCAAAATGTTGCCCCAGCGGACCTGCATGGACTAGAAAATGCTCTCCGTGACGAGTGGGAGAATTTGGATCAGGCTTATATACGGAGGTTAATCGAATCTCTGCCGAACCGTATGCGAGCGGTCATAAGAGCCAGAGGTGGCAATACTCAGTATTAAAAGCTACTGTTATGACATTTTTCTTTCCAAAATTATAATTTCTTGTTTTAATAAAAATCTCAAGTATGAGTTCTTGTTTTTATTTGGCCTGTATTTTATTTAAACAATCATAGAAATTATATCTTAGAGCGCATTAAAGTATATTTACAACTTTATGCTACAAACAAAGATTATGCGATACTTTTATGATTCAAAACTAAATTATGCGATACTTTTTTGGCGGAGTGTATTAATAATGTACTGATCTCTTTCCATGGTTCGAAAAGCATCTATGTTGGGAAGAACTAAGGCCATACTTTGTTGATATCAAATGCAGAGATGTTCAAGTTTGAATAAAAGCATCTCAAACTAAATTGATGAAGTTGGGGTGTTTTTGATTTGCTTTTGATTGGCTATTTTGCCCAAAAATTTTATATTGTAATAGTAGTCCAATATTGATATATGGAAACCTTCTCTACTTTTCCCAGATTGGAAGAGTCCAGATTGGAGCTTGTCATCATAACAGGTAAAGGATAAATCTTAATTCTGTATTTAAAAAGAAACAGATGGAATTCTAACTTTAATTGTGGAAAGAATCTATTGCTCGAGAGATGACGAAACAAAATTCAAATTTAATCTAAAACTACTTAATCTCTTAAACTAGGAATCAGGTACTCCCTAGAACTATCGATCTAATTACTTTACTTAATGACTAACACTTATTGGACTATTGTTCGGGCCGATTAAGCAATAAATCTGTTATATGTTCGTGTAGATCGAATTTTTCCTTAGAGAATTGCGAAACGGTTTCGCCAAATAAAAGAAACGCCAACACGAAATTATCTTTTGTACTTACCGTTAATAGAGGCTCTCGTATTTCATTGCCTTATCTTCTCATCGCCAATACGGTGTTACAAGATAAGATATCGGTGAATGCGTGGAATTTGGAAAAGTACAAAAATTGTTGCCTAAATCTTGAATGACTAAAAGAAGTCAAACAATACGTGACGACGATGACGATTACGAAGATAATCTATCAATGACAATAAAGTAATTTAATAAACTAGTTAATCTTCTTTAATACCTTTTTAGCTGGAAGGCACTTAATATCTGACGGATGCATCTTCACAGACGATATGAATGAGATACAATCATAAATTTTCTTTTTAGAAGCAGGATGTTTGTGTTTCGTCATTGTTTTTAGTAAATACTTTAGAAAAGCTATATTTTCCAGTGTCAAATATTTCCAAAACTATATATTGTATTATCGGCATGACGCAAATCAATTTTGGGTCTGCTTTGTCTTGAACGTTAAAAAAATAACTTATTCCACAACGAAACCAGTTGATATGGGTAAATTACGTATTCGATGGAAAGCTAGCAATTGTAAATAAAACAGTCCCTTTGAGACAGTCCTCATGAAAAGTTTCAAATGGTATAGGCTTTGAGGCGACGGGGGTTGACTGGGGTTGATTGAGGGTGAGGTGAATGTTGCAATGTAGCATGGAATTTTGCAGGGCAATAGGTTGCCCAATTGTCGCAGTATTGAAAGATTATTTAGGAGAGATGTTGATTTGATTTCCTAACAGGATGGCGTAACATGCTTCTTTGTGCACTTGTTTCACACGAATCATGTTTTCGCTTGTAAGTCTACTACTTCCAACTGAGTAGGATATTACCTCAGAACACTTGCAGCTTTAAATAAAATGTATGGCTTTCCTAATTGAAACAATCATTTAATTTGAGCTTAATTACATTTTTTTTTTGCAACAAAATATAGATGTATGTCATAGTTGTTGGCATGATACAATTCTAAAGTCACCGGCAAAATGCTCGATATTCAAATATTTAGGCTTATTGGCCAAGCAACATTAAAAAAATCTCAACCTCTGCACATAGAACCTGATCAATAAAATTAATATTTTCGTTAATTCGCAATATAGCAACTACGTATATAGTCCTACGCATAATACATAATAGTATCGACCTCATCATCTTGCCGTAAAAGAACTTTTGCCATTGTTCTCGATAAATCCTTTTCCAGGCCACATATGTGGATGCGCACGTCTATAATTAATCAAATAGGAAGAAAAGAAATTTTCTATTGATGAGGCGCACATACTGTAGGACGCCGTAAACTGTTTAAAGAATTTGTCCTTGTGCGTTGTTTTACTTACATACATATAATATATATGCACATACATACGTACACCATGCCTAGCAAGCAAGCAGGCGAGTAACTACGACGATGATTAAAATGGAACTTGAACATTGAAGCGTGTAATGACTGGTGAGTAACTAACGACGGAAGACTTTAGACAAGTTCATATAATTTGTATGTATATCGCATTGCCATGCTTTTAACGCGACAGCGACAAAAAAATATCGAAGTCGAGGAAAAAATTGAGGAAATTTTAACAGAATTGACATAATCAATAGGTGGAATCAATGTGGTTTTTGGGATTTAAACTTGCTCCTACAAATGAAGAATTAAATTGAAAGATGATCAAAAGTTCCTCTATTTATTTGGAGAAATTTTACAGAAGATTACTTACAAAGTAGGGGTTTGCTTACGTTTGTTGCGTAAGTTGTTCCTTAAAATCCCGTCTTCTTCCCTTGTTTTTTTTTTTTTATAATATTCCAATTCTTTTTTTTCAAATCTCTTCTAATGGTTTTTCTTCTTGTTTGAGTTTATGCTCTGGTTTGTTCTCTTCAAGATGCTTCTTTGTTCCTTCTTTTATTTTTCCATTCGTTTAATCCTGAAATTCTTATAAATAAATTTCGATATTTTACATATATTGACATGAAATTTAATGAATTAAAGTGCAAGTGTACGTACTTCAACTCAATGATCAATTACAATTTGTCGAAGATGATTAACATTGAACAAAATGAACAAGATTAAATTGAAGAGTAGCAAAAGAGAAAACGGTCTTGTCTTCACAAAGCAACTAGTTTCAAAAAATTATTGAATTCACTTTAAATGTTGGATATACCAACCATTTTGTTTTTCAACGAGCAACTTCTTGTTGTGAATTCTTCGGGAAGGGAATTTAATGCAGGTCTAAATGAAGACGGTGTTCCCAATTAGTAACCTTCAAATAGACCTTTGGTTCAACGAACCAAAGTTCAACGATATAGGCGGTACTATCTTTTAATTTTTCTGAAAAATGTGAAAAATGGGGAGCTTAATTTAAACATCAACATCTTCCGTTGGATGCTACCTATGCTATAACCAGTTTTTAAATTTTTATTTGCAACATAAACTGAAAAACGGGTACCACTACGGGAATTAAAAGAGACTATCGTACACCATCGTTTTTATACGACTGCTCCACTAAAAATCAGGCGGAATCCTTCGGATTCGTGAGCAGGAAAGAAATGACCAACGAATCCTTCAAAAAGTTAATATCTTTCCGACTTATTTTTGATATCTCATCCGATTCGTAGCTAAGACGACAAACAAGAGCTGTTAGAGAAAATAAACTAGATCTAATTGTTGCTTAAACAAAATGATTAAGTAAGATTTATTTTTAACAAACCGAAGAACAAATAAAGAACTGTTTTTATACGAAAGCGTCGTATACATGTACATTGTCTTCTTGGCAGCCACAAATATTTTGCAAACCTTTTCGCCTAAAACAAACATTTATCTTGAGTAAATGGCATGACCGCTATCTTTTGTTTTAATTACATATAAATGTAGTAATCAGCGTAAGAAAGATACGTGAATATACAGGATGTCCTCAAAATAATGTGTTTTGTTGTTTTCCCAAAACTAAAGTTTCTAATTCATGGATTTCCAGGTCAACATGTTTATTTCCCTCCAAGTTCCCCAACATTTATTATTTACATATTATTATCTGTATATTTTTATATTTTGTGAAGAGCCGACATTAATTTGTACAAATTTTATCTAGACGACCTATACCTATCAATGCTGCTGGTCCTCGACGAATAAAACACGACACCTAAATCACCTTGGGAAAAGAAGAAAAGTATTGATTATTTTATACATCAACGATGAAGGAATTAGTCACCTCATTATACACACCCTGAATATTGTTAGGCAGAGCGGGCAGTGTTTTTTATCACTTTTAGATGCTATTAAAGCATTCAAAAATCATCACCCTAAATATAATGAAGATGACAATGATAACAAAGCGCACACATAATTTAAACTACCTGTATAGTTGGTATTACGGCCACAATAAATAAATTTATTTTACTTGGGTTTACATAACTTTGGCAATTCTTGGCGACATCTAATAAAAACCGATAAGAAAATCTATTAACATTGTTTGAAAATTGGTTTTGAAACATATCCGCCATACCCTCCCACGCATATACATGCGATTTACCTTGTGATAAACCGTAAGCTTATGAAATCTTTGTCTATTGTTGTCTTGGACTTTTTTCAATGGATTATCGAAAAGCTTTTCTAATTAACTTTATCTCGATAACATTTAGAAATACTTGAATGTATAACTACAAAATATACTAATTCTTAGTATTATAATGAAAAACAACAGAAAATTATCATACTTATAGGTTCCTTTGTTCTATTTTGATCTATGTATTGCACACTTCCTGTTTAATCAATTTGCAAATCGATAGTTACCGATGTTCAAAAATATCCAATAACGAAAGGATGTGAATATTGAAATATTGAAAAGACAGAAGCAATTAGATCTTTAGGAAATAAATTGATGGTATCATCATCTTGTACATTTGTAAATAATGCACTCCAACTTGTAACTCTAAGAAATTGAGATAAAAAGATTGTCCAGGAATTTTTATATCTCTAATGAGACGTTTATTGATTCACGTAATTTAACTTAGCGGTGCCTGTGAAAGAAATTCATCCGCGATGTTTGAAACAGAAAGTGATTTTTCGATAAGATAAGATAAAGCTGCTATTCTAAGAGTTGTTTTCTTTGAAACCTTCACGAAATAGGCATTTCCTTAAGATTGAGATTGCTTTCTCGTTTGGTATTCGTCTTGATATATTTTAATTTTGCTTCATGGAATCTGATAAGTTTCTTTAGAACATGTATACATAACAATTTTATCGAACCACTCAAGCAGTGTTCGATTTACAACATACAGAATTTTACGTACATCTACGTATAACTACTTTTGAGTTATTAGCAGATCTCCTCATCCCAAGAAAGATTGTTTTACATTAATAATAACTGATCGACAACAACACGTCGGCTGGCTACGTCTTCTATATATAGAAAGACGGTCATTTCTAACAAGCGGGAAAGAGATGGGAGATGACAATGACGATAAACTTTCATATAAATCTATTCTTTTATTTCGCGTTGTGCGCCACTATTGACGATGATGTAATATCCTCCCGTCGTCCAAGCTCTGGTTATTTTAGCTAGTTTCGCTTAAATTAGAAAAGATTTAGTAAACATTTGTGAACAGTTCAATATCAACACTTGCTGCATGCGGGACATCTGGTGGTATTATTAGATATTAAAGTAGTACTGAGGATGGTCTTTTGCTCCAGCAAAATTTGCGAATCAATACCAAAAGGAGACTGGATTCAGTACAAGGTGCTGCATAATAAGTGCATTGGAGGGATGAGAGCTGAAGAAGATGATTTTGATTTGTAGTACAAAGAGAGAGCTAGGCATAATTTTCCGATAAAAGTAACTTGTACAGGATAGATTTAATTTGTATAACTGCTAGAAAATAACATGTGTATGTGCAGTACTGTACACATGTTTTCCGTTTGATAAGATGACAAATTACACGGCGTGTTAACAGATCGTATCTTTTCCGTCTTCAAACGAGATCACACCTTATTTTGCCGTGATACGTTCTTCGTAGAAACGAAATTTCTTGCGCCTGTCTCCCGTACATGCCGTACCCACGTCTGTGTTTGTTATCGAACGTAAATCCAGCCATTTAATTCTTGTAAATTCTTAGCTGATTACGACATCTTTAAAATTCACTTAAGTATCGCCTTTGGTTATCAGGCGATAACGCGCTTATCGTCGCACCTGATCGCTATTACTTAGCGTATTACAACAGACGCGCAGGTTGTACATCACATAATAAATAAGGAGCTTGCTGAAATTGACACCTTCAAGTAGTGGGCCAATTCGGTGACTGGGATCTTTCGAAGCGTTAAAAGACTTAAATAGATTGACTACACATCATTATCAATCTTAACTTGCAATTACCGCGAAAACCTTCGCTAATAAATATGCCTGGGATTATGCGGCTACATCTTCTTTATCTTTCGAAGTCTTCGTTTCGGGCTTACGAAAAAACAATTGTTCAAACAGAGATAACGGCTGACGGCAAGATAATCTTTCAAGGTGTAAATTGTTAAGTGTTTGGCAAACTGGATATCTTATCGCTTCTATGTGTAATTAGAAAAGAAATCTCTAACATACTTGGGTACGTTCTACGTATTTATTTGTTGAAACGATGAATTCGTCCGCAAATGCTACGTGATTTTTTTTTAGAACGTTTAATATTGCTATTCCTACGACGTCTTTTAAGTTAGTAGAAATTATGTTGTATATCGTTAAAATTAAGAAAGAGTGTTCGCTAGAGTTTTCCAAAAATTTTAAGTTAAAAGTCTCACTAGTTCCTTTGAATCTTTTCCCTCCAAACACAAACTACCCCCGAAAGACTTTAAAACTAGGAGGCTAAAAGCTAAAACTGAAAATTGGCAAAGGTATTTTTTTTCATCTAGGTTGGCGATGCTGCGATACTCTCAACACACCGAGATGTTTTAGTAACCAACCTCTATAGAGTCCTTACGGAAACAATGTCAACGAAACCATATTCGTACATCACTCCTAAAAGGAAATTGTTCACCCGTATTTCTAAATGAATCACCAGCTACGTCAACAAGAGGAAATGCAAAGCTTTGGAATGTACCTCCATTATCGGAGTATCTGAAAGAAGGATATCAAATATATACGTAATAATAGAATTTCCGCGATATGTTGTCGTCTAATCGGAAAACAATAAACTCCTTTATGAAATTTGATAAAACGCAAAATGGGAGTTTCCGTTAAAATAAATTAAAAATTCACCAATCACGTCACCATCTACGAAATTAATAAAAGAATGTAATTTTGTGACAAACAAACAATGGAATAACGAACTCTTTCGTAAGATTCCTATTTTTCGAGATGATTGCCTCCGTTAAGATTAAGACGGGACACCCGGTATAATGACGCCACCAACTAATAGACGATTTAAGTGTTTATTTCGCAGGAGACATCACAATGAGAGCTTAAGTATTATCTTGTTTGTGCCCTAAAGACGATGTCCTACAAAACATTGTAATTGATTGTAAATTTGTCCATCCATTTATCTATAATATACTTTTAGGCGAACTTGAACAATTCATTAGTCTAGAGCAGCATGGTTTGGAGATCAGGGTCACTCTTCGGTGATTACAAGCTTATCTATTCAACAGGTCACAATTTACTTAGTTGCGTAGTTACATCTTGGACGATGGCTATGATACGTGACGATGGGTGTACCGCAGGGATCTTATTTAGGACCATACATCTGAATATCAGTTTTCGTAGACTGTAAAGGAGGTCTTAATCGAAATGTTTGCAAGACCTATGTGTCATGGTGTATAATAAATTAACATTCCACCATATTGAATATGTTGTTAACAAGTACACAAAATTGCTTGGTTTTATTATAAGAACATCTAAAAACTTTGGTTCTTCCATGTACCTCAGATGTCTCCGTTTCTGTTGTGTGATATCCTCAGAGGCGTTTATATATAATTTGAAACTGTCTTCGTTTATATATGTATATCTAAGAGGTATATTTTTACTTGCAGACAATGTATTGATAAGTTGGATCCTAGGAAAAGATGTCAAAATATCGAAGTATTAAACGATTTATTCTTTAATGAAAATATGCTCAGGTGTAAAGAACAAACGACCCTGGGCAATCCAAATTTAACAGCGCATTACATTAAGAACGCGCAAAGTTATTGAAAAAACAAAACGAAAAAAGGAAACGTCGACCAAAACGAGAAAAATAGAAGGACCTTGCCTTGAAAGAAGAATCAATGAAGGTAAGTCCTCCCATCTTCTAACGTTCCATTGTTATTGCTTTGGTATGATGTAGGAAAGACGCTACCTACAATACACATGTGTGAATCTTGTCATTTCGTTATTTACATAAAATATTTGACCCGTATGCTTGTATTTTTATATAATTTTTTTTTCTATCAACACGTATCTCGATATTTAGATATTTATAATCTAAGCAAATATTTTTACAAGGATTAGAGCAACGTTACGGTCGAAATCGAAGTCTAGGCTTTGTTGAAAACATTTCTTAATATTTGCCAAAGCCTTCAAGAGACGCTCACGATACGCATCGTTATTTAATAGATGAAAATTTTGTACAAATAACGTAAAATATATGTACGCAAGTACTTGAAATCGTCTGATTTCTTCTGAAGATCGAGGGCGTATTAAAAGTAATTTCAGGTTGCTTAATGGTCATACAATTAACTGTAAATAAATCGTCTGCTTTGTGTTTGCATACTCCATAAAATATTGGAGAGAAACGATATTGCATCAATTAGAAAAAATAAATAAATTAAATTGCTTCATGTTATCGATGGAATCATTTACGGCAAAAGCGATACAAGGAGAGAAGCATTGCTTATTTTACCATCATTTCTTGGTTAATGTTTCCAGGCATTTTTTGATGCGTTACGTTATTGCATCATTCTGACTGAAGCGATATGGAGATATGCTGCATGGCTACTAAGTGGTCACGGGGTACCTCGGGACGACGTCATAAAGCGTGCGTCCCAGTGTATCTTCAATCTTTTTTTTTCTAGCGTCGTTAGGATTTTAAGTATTTATTAGAAATGATTAATTGTAATTATATTGCCGTGGCTAATGGCTTAGATGCCAAGGTCATTAAGAAAAACAATTGCGATATATTAAAAATCGTTGGAAAGGTCTCGATTTCTGTATTTAGTAGATCCAAATCTATCGGAAATGATCTACATAAAAAATATTATAATTTTTTCAAAAGAGATACCCCAAATACCAGATACGACGAAGGTAGAAGAGAAAAAAGAGATACGACCAAAAACGTTGAACGATTAAATGAGAACTTATTCGAAGATCTAAAGCCGAGTTGAATCTGCTGAAAGCTCGTAGATGTTTTGGAAGTTTCCGCGGCCTTTTTAGAAGTTTTCAGAACGTAACTCGAAGAAAACATCCGTTTAGGTGGAAATGATTGAGTGTTTTATCCTACCACTTATTCAAAAAATTGCAGGATAAAATACCCGATGTTTTTTTTTTTTAATTTTTAATAACAAACATTTCCGAATATTTCCCAACAAATAATAATAAAGTTGAAATATTTCACGCCAGACCGACATCTATGTAATTCTAAGACGTGAGCATGCTCAAAACGTATGTTTTTCATCGAAGAACCTTGGGTTTAGCCTTTAATTTCAAGTAAAATATTTGCTTGTTATTGAACGTATTCGAAACTTAACAATTAGACGAATGTCATTGCAGGACTACTTTACATAAGTGTTCACATATTTTCAATATGACTTGAAACGTAATAAGTATTTTCATACGTACTTGGGTTTCGTAACCCTCTCCATCGGATTAAATCAAAGAAGATTTTCGATAGGCGATTTGGGTAAAGACCGCCATAATGTCGATATGAAATGGGAAAAATGAAAAAAAATTCTTTTTGTCGCTCGTATTAGATGTTACTGTTAATGTTGTTTTTCATTCTTTGGGATGCGAATGAGTAACTACTAACTGTACAACAAACGAATATCGAACCGTCTATGGCCATATGCTAGTGATAAGCATAAGCGAGCTCTATCAGAATACGTGTTTTACAAGTAAGGTAAATGCCATACAGGCATTGTTCTGATTACGATATTCTTCATGTGTCTTTATCTTATTACGAGACTCTTCCCGTAAGAAAATAAGAAAAGCTGTTTCATAACGTTTTGAAGTATTTCACGTTCAAGTGTCGTTAAATTTAAAAAAAATTAAAAGTCATTTCATTCCCATTAAATTCTGTATCGCTTAGATAGAGCCAGGGTAATGTTACAGATTTCGGGTACAATATTACAGCATACGGAACAGTTTTATAGATCAAGAAATAATGTTAAACGTTCATCGTTTTCATGTATTCTTTCAGAAAATTCCACGAAACAAACAAAATAAATAAGATTCTTGAAAAAGTTCCTTTAGAAGTCTAGAAGTTGTTGTTGTTGTCTAGTCGCCGTTAATGTTGTTCATGAAACAGTCAAGACAATCAAACTATACGTGCAAAAAATACAGAGAAGCTAGTAAAGGAGAGAGGAGAAACGATTTGTTTTCTACAGCAAGCTACTCCATTAATAAAATATTTACAATTAATATGGAGGAAGATTTAGACCAATATTTATAGAATGTTAGATGGAGTGCTTGCTGAAAAGTTCTGCGCCAATAGCAAATGGCTGAATGGATGGAGCGGTATTTGTAAAAAGTTTGGAACATTTTAAAAGGCACGCTTATTGCTTAAAAGAATTGTCGAACTCTTTAGGAGAAATTTTGTTAAAGCATTCACATAAATTTATAACAAATTTTTCTTGTTCGACGCCCCATTTAATATTGCAGCACCACCTCAACCGTACCAACTGAAAATATTTTCGATATTAGATTTCTAATGTTTTATAATTATCGTTATTATTACTTGCGAAACGTTAAAAATCAATTCACATTAATTATCCGTTTAATTTTAAATAAATTACTTGCCCTACTTCTTACCCTCAAGAAAATTCATTGTTTTATCTTGTAATAGCAAGAAAATCACTGAAAAATGAATATAAGTTATCTACATATTTGTTTAGAATGTTTCATATCGAAAAACCAAATTCTTTATCCAAACAATAACAGCACCAACGGATACAAGAAGTACCAACACATTAATAAACCTTCGCTGTTTCTTATCGCTGCGGTTTTTCCGTACTAATAATAAACGTTTTCATCCTACAAAAGCAACTTACTGTTTTGGAAACGTGTATAAAGACTGTGGATATTGTTGTCAGGGATATGTTAAAAAAATGATTAAATTTCTTTATCGTTATCGTTTTTATCTTGAAGGGGAGTAAATAAAATTTAACGTGGTATCTTTTTCAAATAAATTTGTTCAATTTGCCTTTGTGTTTTATGCATTGCTTAATTAATTAAGAATGAGGAATTTTGTACAGGAAAGGTTTTAGTACTTCTGCATATTGTGGAAATTTTAATAGGGTAGTATGGAATGGCGGACTTGATTTTGAAGATCACCTGGCGAAAAGCGTAGTTTAAAAATTTCAAAGATTTGATAGACAATTTCTCAAGAAAGAATCTAAAATCTTTTCTTCTTGTAAGTAAGGAAAAAGAGAAATATTTTTTTGGCCCAACGATTTCTGTATTAATTCTTTAATTATATAGACCCAAAAACACTGCCACACTTTATTTTTTTTTTTTCAAAACCGTACATCAGCTCAAGAAAGCTCTCCAGAAAATCGCAAAAGTTCCTTGAATAAAACCTGGTGAGATTATGCATTTCGTAGATGGTCATGACTAATTTGAATACTTCCAAAATTAGATAACATTTTCAGAAACAACATAACCTACATTCTCATTGGTGAGTCTTCTTTTTTTTTTAAGAAAATTGTCTTGCAGTACACATTTTCCTTGTATGCATAGTGAAAAGTATTCATTTTAAAGGCGTAATATGACTTTTTTTTGTTTCCTCGGTATATTATGAAGTTTTGAGAATTTTCTAATGAATACAGCAGTTTCTCGTGGGATGTTACGAGCTGCCGAAATGAGATAGCTACGAAAAGTAAGAAGAATAAACAGACAAGATACGAAACAATAGGACGTAAAATAAAGCCTTTAGAAGAAAAGAAATTCAATTGATAGGGCACCTGTAAGAATGGTCAAAGAAAGGCAAGTCAAATCCATACAAGAAGCGTAAAAAAGCAAGGCAAAGCGACTTAGAAAGCTTTGGGCTGGTAGTATTGTATCGGTAGATACAAAAACACTTCAATTACAAAACAATTGAATCTTTTGCCGTAGATTCGTAATCTCGTATCAGAAAAACAATTGACTGTATCAGTTCGCCGGAAATGATTCCAACTTTTTTTTTTAATGGAACACTGGAGCATTCTTTTACATTTTCAGATTCTACGAATTTCGATCTAAGTGCATCGTGAATTTTGCGCATAATTCGCTAAGCCTTCAACAATTTCATGGGACTATTCGTTATATTTAATCTAGCCTCAGAAGAAAAAGAGCAAAACAAGCAAATCTAGCGATTTTACTGCTGAAACATGAACGGTCCATGAATTCCTAATGGCCATTTATGGGAAAAGCGCTTATTCATTATAAATGTTTCAACTCGCTGTGGATGGGGTGAAATGCTGTTCCTGAAGTGGTATATCATCCAACATTCCTTCGAGTTTCAAAGTAATGAAAAAAATATCTCATTTCTTAAAATGTCGCACCAAGCAGTAAAACTAATTCTATTTTTTCGACTGTACATTCCATTATTTGAAAAATGACATTTGTCCATCCATACTACTCTAACCGCAATGTTCTACGGTTAAACGCCTTGGTGATCGCTTAGCTGTCGATGTTGCGTTGGTTTAATTTTATAACGGATAAATGTGTTTTTCTTAGGACGGTGATGCACTGTCAGAATAGGCCAGCTACCACTCGCTTTGATGCCCTTTGATGAATTTCGAATTAAGCCAATACATTAACTTTGTTTCTTCGTTATCGTGACGATTTCCCCGTCTCTTAAATGCATTTCCATTGGCTCTTCGCCTCCGTTTCAATAGTTGAAAATACGTTCTTCTTAGATAAGTTTTGAACTTCCTCAATCCCGAAAATTATACGAAATGTTAAATAAAAAAAAAAAAAAACAGGGTTAGAGTCATTTCCGGAAAACTGAATAAATCTATGGCAAAAACTTCAATAATTTTGTAATTTATCAGCGGTGTTTATAGAAATAAAAAAATTACTCGTAGAGCGGGGATCAAACAGAATAGCCAAAGAGGCAAAAGAATATAGCGTACTTTTGTGAAGATATAGAAGCAAGAAGGAAAAACCTCGACATTTACGGATAAAAGAGGGAATGATGACGATTAAATAAAATCTGAGTTGCAAGAATCCCTTAATTTGTATTTGTTGGTAGATCCGCACGTTTCATAACGCATGTTACGTTAATACGTCTTCCTGTCTAGTTTTCTAATAATAAAATCGTTTCTTCATTTCCGTCTCGTTTCCGTTATACTGTCTCATCCTAATCTGATGTTCGGGAGAAGATTAAATTACCATTCACGCTGGAAACACACCGAAACGTGAAAAAGAATAACTATTACGTCTGCGTTTGTCTTGTAATTTTCACCATGCAGCAACAAATATGGTAGTAAGTCGCAAGCATATCTATAAAACACGCTCCTCATGTACTCATGCTGACGACAAAGTACACGTCGATCTATATCTGCTTGCTGTGCGTGTATTACACATAGACGAGCGTACGTGTGTTCCCGTGCTAGTGTGCGTGTGTTATCGTGTGTGCAAACAGAAGAGGGAACGGTGTCATGGCAGCGTCTCCTCCGCCTACCAAAAAGTACCCAACAGCACCGCTTCGAGTGCTGGCGAGCTGCGACTGCCACTAAGCGAGGCAAGGACGTATTCTACGGATGGACGGACGGACCGCAACGGCAGAATCGCGTAGGGTGCGGTCGATGATGTAGCAACCAAGCAAGAGAGCCAAGTTAGCACCCGTTGCAAACGACCGAAAGCACAGAGTCCACAGACTCCGACGTATACCATTCGGCGCGCCTTTTCAGCTGCCAGCTGACGGCACGAAGACGAATTGGAGCAGCGGACCGCTTCTGCAGAGCAGTCGAAGTCGGGAGCGTGGCCCAACAAGCACGCGCTTTCTGTATGCTTGATTGTTCTGCGACTCTAGCTGGCTGCTTTTGCTCTGCGTGCCAGGCCGGGAGAATAGTCGAGATATCTCGTCGTTGTAGCTCTCTCTCGAAAGGCGAGATTGAGTGTGTTGCTGCGTTGCTGAGTGGAGCTGCGGAGGACGTCTCCGTATGTAAGAGATAAGAAACGTCGTGCATACGTACAGGCGACATAGGCGTTATATCTGTATCGTCCAAGCGAAGAAAAGAACCTACAGAATACCAGTAGAGGGAACGACGCTTCTTCACCAACGCGAGGGCTCTTGAAAACCGAAAATATAGAAAGGAAATATCCAAGAGGCGAAGGAGGAAGGACAAGGACGACAAACAACCGTATAGGTATGATTATAAAAACAGCCTTGCTTCTTTTCGTACTCTTATTTCGTCACCATTATTAGATACTATTATTATTGTTGTATTCGTCCTCATACTCGCATTATACGTAAACTTGTATATACTAATATATGTACATAGCACTGGCGTGTTATCGATATTGCGCAACTACGATTTCCCTCGTCGCGCACTCGGGCTTCAGACTGCCACACGGATGGTCACGTGGTAGACGGAGAAACATAACTCCCATCCATCCATCCACTACGAAAGCCAAGTACAAGCGCCAAGCGATGCAAGGGCGTCTTCGTCGATAATTTTCCACCGATTCTGAAACTGAAGTCGCGCTTTTGGTGATATTGTGTAACATCGGGATATTCTTTCGGAATATATGTCTTCGCCGTAAATACAAATCTATTTGTACCGAACGTGTATTACAAGAAATCGTTCTAGAGATTAAATATGGACAAAAAAAATAAATAAACAATAACAAATATTTCCTTTTAAACCGAACGAATTTGCACAAAAATCTAAATATTTATAGGCGGAAAAGACACGCAAAACAATAAATCTACAGCAAAAATTGTTACGTTTTTAATCTTAAATATTTTACCGATTACGTAATACATGACTGCTTACACACTTTATTCTTCTGCGCATATCATAACATATTGGAGGGAGTTGTTTTAAATAAATAAATAAATTTAAACACTTTAAATTGCGTCTTCATCTGCCTGACCTGGGCTAAAAGCTAACATTTTTAATTGTGTTTTAATAAGATGCGCAAGAAGTTCTGTTAAAATTGGAAAAAATACTTTGAAAAATCTTTAACCGGATTGACTTAAATTTTGGGTTTAGGTTGGACTTGCATTTTAAAGATGTTGGATCGGCCATTTTGAGATATCGATAGCGTTTTTCCTAAAACATTCGATCTTGGCTTTGTATTTGCGTGATTAGTGTAATTATTTTGCTGACTAATAAAATAGTTTACAAACTCGAACATTTGCAGATGCTTTTGCTGATGCTAATGTTTCGTCTATTGATATATCTAATATTAGATTATTTTAACCACCTTTCAAACGATTCTTTCGATTACTTTAGGATCCTTCTAAATTTGGATAAACTGCTCTCACTGAAGATTAATTTTCATTTTGCTAATCCAAACTAGTTTTGTGATCTTTAGCAATCCGGCACATTTCTTACTTATTCCAGTTCTTTACCTTTATCTTCTCTTCTTTTTGGATTTCCATGTTGATAACATAGTCTGGTTTTCCAATTATCAAGACAACAACCCAAAATATAGCCTGAATATGAATATTCCTGCTATCACAAATCGTTTAAGGATGCAGTGTAGAAGGTTACTTGTAAAACAATGTATTCACCCTTCTCCTTCGTTTACTTGGTAATTTGTAGTGAGTTTAAATATCTCATTAATTTCGTCGATTTCGATGATTTCTCTGCTCACTTCTCTATCCTACCCCGGCATGCCTGGCCTAAACGATGCATTGCCGCATTGGCGGGCTCGACTCTATAAGTCGCTGCTTCGTCAATAGATGACGGGAAGTGGCGTGACGTTACAGGTAAAACGGAAAAAACAATGCCACATTTAAGCGAAGTATTATAGGGGACGTTAAAAAAAACATAGAAATAAAAAAATATCGATTGATTTTGAATTAATACAAAAATTATATGGCGTAGTTGAAAGATAAAAAAAATAATTGCCTCTGAAAACACAAAAGTTATATAAAAGACAACCTGAAACTGGAAACCCCCAAAATTACAAGAAAACGGTTCGACTGTTAGACTTAGAAGGTTCTTACAGCAAAAATTGATGATTTCTTTGAAGGGTGCAGACTTATACGATGGAATACTATTTCTGTCTCTACAATCTCCGAAGCCACAGTTTTTGACGAATTGGACGGCACGAAACAATTGAATTGAAACAACCTTTTTTGTTCCACGCTAACATATGATTCATATTAGTTCGCAAAAATTTAATTGTAGCTAAAATGCATGTAATTTCTAGTAACTGTTGAGTGATATTCGTAAGATTAAGGGTATCCTTCATGCATGCCTAAGCTATCGTCTTCAGCATCAATATGGAACATCAATTTTTCCCTTGGGCCAAATTCTGCGAAACAGATCCCTTCCACCTAAATGTCCTTGGAAAAAATATATACATCGCAATGCTTAATAAGGATGTCCCTATCTCGCGGTAAGTCACATGTCGATTCTCTGAACACATGTTACCCGCAGCATTCATGTCTTTTAGAGCAACGTCGGCGATCACGACGAAATTTTATTACTAAAGGTTGAACCTTCAACTTTAAAAAAACAATGTTTTTATTATTCTTATTACCCACGAAGTAGTTTTATAATTTTGGCCTGGATTGTAAATATTTTGCATCTGAAGTGGCAGTTCTAAGCAATTCAAGGTCTATTCGACGTCAATTTTTGACGATTCCAAAATTTATTACATATTTCCCATATAATAATCTCAAATATTCCGTTTCTTTTCTCTCCCTTTTGATGTCTATATAAACGAAGTAACAATAATAACCTGTCTCTCGTCTCCGAACGATACCTCTTCGTTTTATTTTTAACCTTTCTCCTCTGTAACGCAACCGACGATCGCGATTTTTGTCGGAGTAACGGCGGGCAAGACGTCGGTGGTCGTTCGGGTCCGAAACCGATCCGTAGATTTGCGGAAAAAGAATGGCTAATAGTCCGTCCACGCGTTCCCGTATAGGATGCCCCTAAAGCCGGTATAATTCTACAAGCGACGTGTTCGACCGGCTATTTTTAAATTTGCCATTCCGTCTCATCACACAACGGGAAGGAAAAGGAAGTTGTCTCTCGTAGCGTACGTGTACAAGCTCCGTCAGTTAGAATGGGTACGTTTTCCCATTGATTTACCTCGATAGGAAGCTTATACAGGGGTGGCAGGTAGAAAGACACCAATCTATATTCTATACGTGAAAATAATTTTAGAAAACTTGTTTCATTTGTTTTGAAGCGACGACAACCCCATTGCACATTATTTCAATTGAAGAAGTGGATTTGTTTTCTTTTTGCTTGAGCAAAAAGGCACTAAGTGAGACGAGAACTGTAGCGCTACACGTACTGGAATGCGGAGGCAAGAAACGTTACGTTAATTAAACAAAGAAGAAGCATTCGTTGCAGAGTGGGACGAGTACCTCTGTCAAGATGAAGACTATAATCTGGACTATGATAAGATGTTGTCGGCATTAACCAAAGTTACCCAATTCTACTAAAGTATACGCGAATCCTTGGAGATTATGGAGAATTTGAGCAATTTCAGTAACAGAATGGATGTAAAATTAGCAACACCCGAAGATGAGCTTGATGATGTGATGACACGGCTCATAAGAATAGAAGAGAAGTCAAGAATATCCATGAACCTGACAGCTGGATGAGGATGCCCCGGAAAATTATTCTACAGCTTATGTCCGTTGCAGAAAACATAGAGCTTCTTCTGGGCTGCTGCATGTTGCAATTCTAAACAATTACGACGCGGTTTCAACCCATATTTTGTAAAAGAAAACAACGACCGTGGAAGTCTACAACAACATTGCAAGGTTCAATTTTAATCATCTCGTGTTATTTGAAATAACGATATAGTTGTATACGTGGTACATTTAAATAGAAAGGAGACGAGAAACAGAAAATTATAAGATTGATTTTTCCGCAACTTTATTGTTTTAAAAACGTATCCTCGTCGTATAAATTTTCAAAATTTGAGACTAGGTACGCCCATAATTGGCCCGAATATCCGAGAGGTACTTATGCAGATAGTTTACCGCGATACCAACATCGGACCATTAACCGAATTTCGCAAGGTGTATTGTATGTACGTACGTACAAACATGATGGGAATGGAATGGTAATCCTTTTTTTTTTTGTCGAAACGAATTTGTTTAAGGCAGTGTCGCAAGCGCGCATCTGAAATTGTTTTCTTCGAACTTTAAGCCGGGTTATTTACACAACCTGAATTTGTTACACCTCTTCAAAGAGCCTTATCGTAAAAAATAAATGGGGTCTCCGAAGAGAGATAAGGAACGTGTAATACGAACTACGTCGAGTGTTCCAAAACGGTCGTGTAAATATTTTACGTAGATATACACATGTTATGCCTAAAGAACATCGTACGTAGATATGTACGTATGTAACGTGTATCGATAATCGCTAATTACTTGAGACTTCGCGAGAAAATTCCAAATTCTTATCACGCCTATTTATGCTGTTACAATTCTCGGGCAAGAAGTCTTTTATTGGCAAAGGGAATACCGACAGCACGAAAATTGAAATTTCGATAAAACTCTAGAAAGAAGGGTACCTAGCTATGAGAGAAACACAGTTTTTTTAGCGACTGAATTGGTTGTTGTAAGTTTGCAGCTCTCTGAAAGGATTGGCATGATTTTTAAATTTTTATAAATGAAATTGTAACAAATACAATTTTTTTGAATATAACAAGTATTCGCAGTACATATTATCGAAGATATGCAATTTATTAAAAAATATATAAATAAAATAAAAAATACATAAATAAAAAGAAATAATAAAAAAATCATACTCTGCACTATACAAGTTTAATTAATTGAAATTAAGACATGCGAAGAATTAAGAAAAATAGACAAAATAATCTCTTGTCATGGTAGCACGAAATGTCCGTCTTATCCTAATGAATCAAACAGATTTGAGTAAGACAACCGATCAAATCACTCAAATCAAACAGAGTGATACGTTCTCTCTATTTGCTCTTTTTGCGCAATTATTTTCGTAAGCGTCTAATTTATGCGGCGAAGTTATGTTCTTAATCAATTTCAAGTTTTCTTGTTTGATATTATGCTCGGCTTCCTTTATGCATTGTGCTATGCTGGACGATTCTATCCTCTCGTATCTGTAGCACCTAATGTGTTCATTAAATCTAGTGCCTATTGTCCTATTCCTTTCACCAATATAAGACTTATCAGAAAAACACTTACTGAACATTGATGTATCAATGATGAACATTTTTTCGAAGTGCATCATCGAAATTCTTAGAAAAAATTGCAGGAAGTAAAGCTAAGTGTTCGAAAGCCGTTGGGTATAGGCGAATGGTTGAAAATTTTTGAGTTGCGGGAATTAAATTAACACGAGTTAGGTTGGCTCTAATTTGGAACTGTTGCCGATGTTACTTTATCTATTCGCAGATGAAGAATTTTTGCCAATATGTCCTTTAGTCTACGCCTTTACTACAGAACGGTCTAAATAGTCTATACAACTGATGGCTCCTGAACAACCTATCAGCTACTAATCTAATCCAACAGTTTTTAATTACGTAATCGATATTAACCTCGTGAAACCATTAAAGATTTAGGGCCAGTTGTACAGTCTAAGTTCACCTGTTGGTTAACGTGAACTTCAGTTGAATAAGAGAACATTCTTGTACAACGTCGATCTGTGAGTTAATATTCCATTTTCCTAGTTCTTCGGTGGCCCTTTTATAAACCACAATCAAGCTCAGCTCTGTACCCGTTAGATTACCTTCAACGATTACGTTCAAAAGAAAATCACGTGTCGAGATAAATAAATTTGACCCATTTGGAGTATAAGCTATGAAACGTAGGTATGTAGCTGTAATGCTACGACCCTAAAAGAAAGCAACAGTCAACAGTTTTTGAAAGTAAACGGTCTCCAACAAAAGTTGTTTGTGAAAAAGGCCGAAAGAATGGTCGGTGGAAAGAGCAACAGCCCTCGTATTACGCTTTCTATTTCTTGTCCAACTACAAGGTAATCAATTTCCATTAGTGAAATAGGTACTTCAATCCATTCGTTAGAATACCATTTGTAATTTGAATCAAATTAAGCGTTTAATGTACCTAGTTGACATTGCCACATCGAAGATAACACTAGTACCTGATACCAACTCAGCCAATTATGCTCCGTCGTGATCTTTTTTAGTGGCAATTCCGTTTGACCTTGTTTACCAAACGTCCTGGAACTGTATACATACGCACGGAATGAAATATAATTGTTTTAATGAGTATAACATTAATAATTAAGATGGGTACGCAAAAAAGGCTTCGTAAAAAGAAGGTAATTGCCATTAGCCTAGGAGGATGGGATAATTTCTGTTCAATTATGAAAATATCGCGGTGCCCCACGTGGCCAATGTAAACAATCTTCTTTGTATGCAAATCTATTTAAATCGGTCACAAACTGATTAATGAGCGCGTTAAACGATCTAGCGTCAACATTTCGCGGAAATCAATCTCTTCACCCTGAAAGAATTTGTTGAAAAAGAAGCAAAGAATCTAAAATAAGGTAATTTTAATAGAGTGAAATTTCGATTCACATTTTTAAGTGTTCTTCAAACCTTCAGCATTGTTAAGATAATTATTAGCGAGAATATCGTCCATTTTTCTATTGATCTCTAGAACACGAATTTCTAATCTTTATATTAATGTTAGTAAACGGAAGTTATATATCTGAAATTTATAGTCACCAAAATTTCAAAACGTTTGTCAGGATTCCCTAAAATAGGCTATTTTGGAATAAAGGATTTTGCGAGAAAATGTTGGAACTTTTCTTCAACTCTTCCAATTTAGCCGTTATCTCACACAGAGTATCCATATCCATTTAACCAACTAAGACGGCCAAATACAGTAGTACTTGATCAGTCCATCGCGATGTAATGTATTCTAGCATGTACGTTAGGCAGGTGAATGTTCGGGAAAAATCAATGTTCCTTCTTTCTAAATAGGCAAAAATCAGTAAGTTGCGAGTTCTTGAATTTTTCATGGAATATCAACGGAACGTTAGGGAGCTACGGAACACGCTTTGAGAACCTTTGCAGCACAATGTAATTGAATATTAAACAGTTATTGTTTGGTGTAATGTCTTGTTCAGGTGCATTAAATACAATAAGAAAGTTCTTCTGTTTGTCTCCCTTTCTCCTTATTTAAGAAAGGTTAAAAAGAGCTTTTCACCGAATTAGTTGCCACAAATAAACGAAACCTGGATTAATTTCGGTAAGTCCACAAACAGCATTAGTCCAAGGCGTAGCTTAACACAATTTAATAACAAATGGACCAGTTAAGGATTACCTTTAAAAAACTTGTCCACTGCATGTGTTCCTATAAGTATTTTAAAGATGACGCAATCTTAAAAATAGTTGCGTTGTTACCTCTGAAAAGAACGCCAGACAATGTAGCGCATGATTTCTTACTATTAGTAGGCGATTTTGTTAATTTTAACATGTTAAACGAGTCGGAAGTACGAAAAGCCATTGTTGAAATGTCCAACGAGCGGAGTTTCAGAAAGATTGCTAAGGAACTAAAAATTAACCCGAAAATAATCTCCAAAGGTTTAACGAAGCGATGTCTAAGTACATAAGGCAGATTCTGGGTATCTCTGACGCGCAAAAAAACAAAGATCGTTGCCTTGTTTAAAAAGAATCCTAACATTTCAAACAGAAAACGGTTGAAGGTTAGAAAGAAAGCTGGAATAAAGAATTTTAAGGTCTAGAATGACGCGAGAAACGGCGAGGCGAAAACTAGGCACTAGAAACGATTTTTTTTTGTTGAAAGATTCAAGTGCTGCATCCTCGATTTTTAACAGCTTCCTACTCAACAATGTTACATTGCTGTTTCGCTAGAAAATGTGGACGAGGAATTTAAAGCAGAAAGGCAGTCGCCATTTCCCCGAAAATCCTTTGTTTGTCAACCCATTTGCAGTTAAAGAGTGCTTACAGAAAAGATTTTCTATTATTCGTAACTTTCTTTTGGCCTGGCCTTTGGCTTTTGTCTTTGGTCTTTCACTAACAGTAAAGCGGACTTAGAATGGTAATATGCTTTTAGTGCTTCGAGAAGTAAGTCCACCTATAGAACACAGATCAATTGGAAAATATTAAGCGTTGGTCAAGAGGAAAATGAAGGCTACGAAGAAGATGCTTATAGACTTCGCAGTAAGCCGAAGGGTATTTCAAGTTACTGCTCAAGCGTTGATAAAGGTTGTGCCAGAAAAACTAAAAACCTTCGTTCTGCTGCTTTTCATTCGTTACACCGCATATCAGTACGAAGAAGTAAAAGTCAATCCTAAGAAATGACTTCCTGTACGTATGTAACAATTCCTTCAAATCATGTGTTGATTTTTCTCATGCTCTTCGGAGGTTTTCGCAATTTTAATAATCCACGTATGTGCATAAGTTCTTTTATCGGCACTTATAACCGCTCGTGTATAGTTTGCATTGTTCTATTGCATAATCGCGACGGCAATTGCCCATGAAATAGAGAACACGTAACGTTCGCACACAAGCACATGTCACATAAGAATATATATATATATATACGTACATAATATCTAGAACACACAGAAAATACGCACTAATAAGCGGTCAGAGCATGACACGATCTGTGTACCCATCCAATTCTTATAATTACCGCTCGCTTCTGCTCGTATAAGTACTGACTTCTTGGATACTTGGATACACGTGCCGCCGGAGAAGTAGAAACATTAACAAATATCATCGTCATCATCATCACCGTTGCCATTGAAAACAACAACTCGATAGCAACAAAAAAACTTTGTTTATACGATTTTGTCTGTGTAAGTAGATTGTTTATAGCTTCTCGATTATTTCGTGTGAATGACGTCACGACGCCTGAGTCATCCTTCACTTCGAGTCCAATTTTACGTTGATGCTCAGGGCTTGCATATGTGAAAATCCGTATTCTAGCTAGAGCTCTTCTGTAGGCGCGCATGTGTGTGCGTGACTTTATCTGTAATTGCAGCGCCGAGTTCGGTCGACCTTCTTTCGCATTGCCGATTATAAATGCTCGTGTGACAGCGAACGTTGTTAACAATAAAGTACAATGGAAAATTATGCCGCTGTAAACAAAAGCTTATGTGTACGTATATGGATAAGCGTTTGACTATTGGTATGTATACCTGTGGCGTTAGCGATAGCGATATTATTCTTTTTTTTTTGTTTCGAAGACGCGAAAGGGAGCAATAACAGAGTTGTAAACGTATTAAGTGGATAGACCGCTTTAAAAACCTTCCTGACCTAATTCCAATGTCTCGTTATACGAGGTCCGTTCAGAAACTACTCTCGTCTTTCATTATCGATTCGTTGCAATCCTTGAAGTGAAAGCGATGTTTATATTTTGCATGTTCTGCAGTATCGCTATACTTCATTGAAAAAATTCATGTTGAAGGTGCGTCCTTCGAGAAACGAATCCGCATCAATTGCGGTTGCGGTGGATGCGATCAAATGGCTTTTCGCGGAATTTCATGGTATATGTTTACCTTCAGTTTCTTGTGGCAGATGCGATCGCCTCCAATTCATTAATTAACGGCCAATGGCCCGTTAGAATTAGATAAATGAAGTTTTACCAAGTTTTAATTTCCGCTTGCGCTTTATCAAGACTAAGGACTAGCATAATAATACTGGGTTATCTAAAAATTGGCGTTGTATGCCGATGGTAAAACTAAGAGCAACCGATTATTTCAATTGGAAACACAGCTGTACTTCAATAAAAGAAAAATTTATTTATCAGCGTAGTTAGAGAGGAACATGCACATTTTACATGTCGACGACACTCGTTTTAATCGAGATATCTTAATGATCCAGGGGCATTGATGTTGCCATTAACCAGATTCTGCAAAAAAATCAACATTTTTGCTATCCTTTGTACGCCTGTGACCTTCTGAGCCTAGATCATATCCATCGCTAACTCCTTTCATTTGAGTTTGATGAAATTCATTCCGAGGTGACATTGATTGCCGCTTTATGTTAGAACGAATGAATTTTCTTTTGTCACGATTGAACCCAAGATACAAGAGTATCATTCTTATCATATCGTATCATTCAATCTTCCATTCGCGAGAATTAACATATTGAGACGAGCCCTAACATGGTACACCGTTCAAGGTAGGTCCAAGGTATGGGATAGCAACATCAAGAAAGTAAGATTTGCGAGAAATGTAGTTGTAATAAAATAAGTAAATTTCTTAGCATTTTTCGAATTTTCCCTTTAAAAATAGTTAATCCTGTATAAACGTGGCTTTCTACTATATTCCTCCTACTCAAAAAACAGGATCTAGCACGATATCCTCGAATTCTAAGCGGGTACGTCACTACCAACTCCTAAAAGCAATCCTCTTTACAGACTTTTGACTATTCGGCGGGCAACCTGAAAGAAGAAAAAGTGACAACCGTTTGCAGTCACGGCGTACTTGTAATTATCCTTCGCGTAATCCATAAAAACGTGTCCCCAACAAACGTGCTTCTTCATATAAATACGTAACTATGTATATATGCATGTATACATGCACAATATATAAGTACGTATAATGTTCTTACTTTCGGTTGATCGTCGCGTATCATCGTCCATGAATGTCACTTCTTGCAAATTGACCTCGTGACTCATTTCATTTTCACTGATTGCTCTTGGACGCAATTACGTGACGTAATCGTCGTTTTTTATGTTTTCTTCGCGCTTCGAGGTAACCGTGGGCTTCGGGAGAATCAACAACGGTTGCCAAGTAATTCTTGCCTGGTTTTTTACTATGACGGATTATTGACGACGAATACGAAGAAATTACGTGCGCACAGTTCAACTTGCGATGATAGGTTCTTTTTGAGCGGATCCAAAGTTTTTTTTTTTTTTTGTCGAAGAAATATCAATGCAAGAATTGCAAAGGCTGTCTCCTTTGACGGAAATGAGAACTGCTTGTTATATTCTTTCGGCAATACTGAGCAATTATGCATCGGAAGTATGGCAACTAATAGATTTTAGGTTTCTTCGAAAGTGGTTTCAATAGTCCGCCAGATCTCCGGATTTCGTACGCCGATGTTTCATTTAAAATTAAAATGTTTCCATGTTAGTCCTCATTATTAGTTACTTACAAGTACTGCGGAGTTATTTATTTGTTTCCGGACTTTCAGTTATCAATAAAACGTAAGATTATTTCGATTTATCTTTATTTTAAACCGTTTATCGTTAATCTACAACAAAGATTACATTGAATAAAAGAAGCATTTGTAAAAAGTAAATTGAATATTATTCTTTCAGTTTGTGATTGCTTTTCTTTCCCGTAATTTCTTAGTTTTCTCTATAAGACCTATGTGTAAAGTAACATACTAACAAAATGGTTTGGTGTAATTACACTTTTTTCTAATAAAAGTACTTAAATGTGCACAAGTCTTATGTACGTCAATCAGAAAATTGCTCAGTCTAATTAGAGAATTTGCAAAAAAATTGCTCAGTCACTTAGAAAATATACATACGATGCGTAATTATTGGATGTTATGTAAAAAGTGGTTCTAAACTTTGCAAACATAGAAACTGCCAACATACGAAGTATATTATCGAATTGGCGCAAAAAATTCTTCATGTAAATTAGTAATCAAGTCGAACCAAGTAGTGGATTGACGACTTTTGTCATTAAAGAGAACTTGGTTGGCGAGGATAATTGATATTCACTGCAATACGTGTTAGAAGCAAGTGTTTTTTTTTTTAATAATTCATATGCAATCGATGTGGATTTTCTAATTTACGATGACGTACGGATATTGGATCAAGTAATATTACTTGAAAAACGTATAATATAGAATTTGTTGTAAGAAAATAAAGAATACGAGGATCTGATATCATTAATAATAACGATAATAACAATATTTATTGTCCAGCAAGTAAGATGACGTGTCTATTCGTCTCGTAAGAAAGGGTTCGTGTTGTCTACCGGCTTCCCCGAGAGTCGACAAAACACGAGTCTGTCTAGTCACTGCAGATCTGCCTTTGTCACCTCTAATCATGACATTAACTCTCCGGTGAAAATATCTTCTCAGCGTGGCTTGTAATAACTTAGCGACCGCAAAAAAAAATTCGATAATTTGTATAAAAAGTAAGCAAATAATACTCGAGAAGCATGTTGTGGAAAGCATGCTAAGGCGTATATTTGCCATTAACTTTAAACGATAAGAATTTGAAAAAGTAACGTTAAAACCGTTCAGTTGAAGCTTGAAAGGCATACGTCAAGTTTAACTCTAGTGCGTGATTGACATATTTAGAGCATCACAAGAAAGCCGAGCATTTTAAAGACAGATGGACAAATTTGTTCAATGTGTACGTATCTTGGGTCAAAAGTGACACCTAAATCCTTAATACTGGTACTTAGATCTTAGGAAGTATCGTTGATTTGATAAGTGAACGTATATGGAAGGGTATGCTCCTGTCGTGAAGTACATAAAATTACATTTATTTCAATGTATTAAATTTTAATCATTCAATATGTTACTGTTCATCTGAAGCTTTTCAATGACCTGTTAGCAGTTAATATTACGAAATAGTTTAACGTCGTCGGTATAAGCGGCATAAGCAACATATTTGAGAATTTCACGTGTTCCAATATCTTAATTTAATCTAGGCAATTGCAATTCTTTAAGACCTTAATCTATTGCAATTCACCTCAAACATAAAACACGCCCTTTATAAAGCGCCGTCATCGTAAATGGAAACATTCTTCGTTGGTTAACAATTTTTCAGCGTTGTGTGTGCTTAGTGAATTTAAGAAAATCACTACGCATAAGTTTTTTAAATAAAAGGTCTTGTTAAAATAACATTTTTTGGAATACTTTTAACGTCTAAATTTCGATCTTGTAATGGAACATATTTGCCACTCGTTTTCATAAATTACCAAATTCGGCGATACCACGTGTAGATGTAACGCTGATTCATCCTGGTTTGCACTAAGAACCATACATGTTACTGCATTGTGCGGAGTAACATAAAAACACAGCTGAGGTAATACCATAATTTTCACTTTCTTTGGAATCTCCTCGTGAATACCTCATGCCCACCATATCTCCTGCGTGTACGAACACACCGTACGTGTGCGTACAAGGACTCGCTTTTCCTTTCTCGTTCTGCAGACTTACCAAAGCAACGGTAAAGGCCCCCCGTCTCAGTAATAGAGACGAACAACAACAAACAGCACACCTTCGACGAGAGCGGCAAGAGAATCGACAATAACAACCGAATAACAGGATGGCATCGAAGGAGAAAAAAGATAGCCGATCAAGACGGAGACGGAGAATACGATATACCGTTTCGATCAAAAGGTGATCCACACACATTGCTCGATGGTATATAGCGATGATTTAACCTTGACATGGAAACCTGCCTTCGTTCGTCGTTTTCTAGGCCATTTTTTTTAGATTCGACGTTTCTTTTAATGGTGTCGTCTCTTTCCGCTGGTGGTGTATCAATCTGTCTCTTTCTCCGCTTGTGCGCGTACTTCTTGCTGTAGTAGCTGGCCATCGAAGGCGTTTCCACAGCTACTGCACCTCGAACTATTTTATTGATTCGGAAGGGAAGCCACTGTTGTATCGAATGACGATTTTACTCTTGGAAAATAGGAACATCATGGACATCTTCTATTATTCCTAACAAGTTCGATTGGAGGATGATTCGAGAATATTAAAATGATTACCTACGTAGATGAGTTCAGACAGAATCGCTGACAATGCAGACCTGAGTCATGCTACGAAGAAATACGACGTAATTATCGAGAACTTACGACGTGATTTATCGTTTATTATTCAGCCTATTGGTAGCGGTCTTTCGATGGTGTAATATCGACGATTTCTTGAATTAATCGATAATTGGAATTAATTTATTATGTAAAAAGTACATGTTTACGTTATGTAGTTATGAATAAGGAACATAATATTACACGTTACATGCATTTATGTATGTTTTTCAATCAATTGAATCTTTCGTATTTAAGGAAACAAATGAAGATATCAAAATAGTTTGCGGTCTTATACAAGCAAGTAATTCATTCGAAGGCGTTCGTAACTTTCCTCGACGCTCGATTCTCCGGAAGAAAGAAGTAAGATCGTCCCGGCGTACGCAATTCGGCAAATAGTAACCGAGCTAAAAGGCACCCTGTTCATCATTTGACAACTGACAAGATTGCGATCGTAAATGTTTATTGGTTCTCGGAGCGGTTCTTTCATTGCATAATTAAAGATGGCTGCTTCTCATTTTATTGTGATAGATGTGAAGGGGTAAAAATTTCAAAGCGTTTGCCATAATTTGGCGAGACGCTGTATGTATCGATATAGATATCATTGCACCTCCAGACCTTACGTCAGCTGTTTCGCTCATCGTTTTATTATATGCGCGCGGTTCTAGACGTGAGGTTCGTAGACTAACAGAAAATGATTAAAGCCATACATCACTTTCGAATATCTCAACAACTATTCGAATGAGTCTTCGATGCGTCTAACATCTAACGTCGGTCGTGCTTTTTTTATATTGCGTCTTTCTACGACGGAACCAACAAGAAAAGGTTCTCTTTTAAATGGCACGTATAATATGTAGGTGGTACGCGGTTGGCAGTTGTTTTCGCGTGAATTCCAGTGTCGATCGTCCACTTATGTTAGCTTTCAAAGTATCGAATCTACTAGCGAGGGGAGCAGGCAAGTAAGCAGGCAAGGAAGGCTCATCACCGCGAGGTTTATTTCTGTTATTTTACTAATTGGATTAGGCGCGTTCTTCCACGCTGGCTTTGACGCTTAAGTCATCGTCGGTTGGATTAACGATGCGCGTGTGGTATTATTACTTTTTGCAATATCTACTGTATACACTGCTGCTCAAAAGAGTATGTCTCGATATTTATTTACGATTATCTTTGGCTCCTGCACGACAGTGCTTCTGTTCGTACAGCTGCAATTTCGAAGGGTTTAAGAAACTTAATGACCCAGCGTATAGGCTCGATCTTGCTCCAAAAGGCTATTTCGAATTTACAAAATTAAAATCGGAGCTAAGACGGAGAAAATTTAACACCGATAAAGAAATGCATGAGGCAGTTTTAGAACAATTTGAAGACAAACAGCAATCATATTTTTAGCATTGACGCCTTAGTTAAGCGATGTAAATGGTATATTGGAGTAAGTAGGAGAATATATTGAAAAATAGTAGAGATGTTTGTATCGACAAAATGAATTAGATGTTTCGCCATCGTGCCTCAGAGCTTAAATGTATAAACTCTGCACACGCATATTTCTATATAGTTATTAATGCCCTAGTATTATTCCGAAGTTATTTCTGACTCACTCTGTAAATATCTAATAGACGTACCTAAGTATATAAATTTTCGCAACATCCTCGATTTTTTTTTGTTGAAGAACATCTTCCCAACGTATTTACGAAATTCTGAAGTATTATCTACTAAAACCGCGAGTGGCACTACGCGCTTACGCAAACCAACACATCTATCGCGATTTCTTGTAAACAAAGAGGTGCCTCCATTGACACTCCGATTCGGTAAAAGGGGAAGAATGGCTTATTTAAACTTTATAAAACGCGCCAATAGAGTATTAGATCGCGCAGCGAACGAAAAACTCTGTTGTTTTGTTTAGAAAATTTCGATCGGCTCGATCTGTTTCGCCTCGAATATTATAGTTTGTTTGTTTTGTAAAATTAAGTGCTCGCGTGTTTGTATGGGTGCGCGCGAGTTTTGTATATCGGAAACTATACGAGAATTAAGTATTAACTGCACGGGCAATCTAAATAAGAAATTATGTGAATGTTGTATATGTGTTCCTTCAGATTACGAAATGATGTAAACATTTAGCATCAATCAAAGAAGAACGGATACCGTTTGCACCTGTTTTCTTCATACTTATTTGATTTAAAATCGTGGCTGTTGGCTGTTATAGAAATAGATGATTTTTGTTGATTACGTGATGAAATTCCAGAAGAACAAGAAACAAGATTGTAAATACAATAAATCATTCTATTCAGTAATCAATTTTATATGACTAGCAGATATACAGGCAGAGTATACTAAAACTCATTTATTACGTACTTATCAGGAGCATAGAAAACCGTCCGCTAAAGAAGAAGTATGTTATAAGTAGAGAGGACAAAAGCGAGTAAAATTATACCTTTTTTGAAGGTACGACTAGACAAGCTCGTGTTTTGTCGACCCTCGGGGAAACCAGTAGGCAAGACCAACCCTTTCTTACGAGACGAATAGACACGAGTCTGTCTAGTGTCTGCAAAAAAGGTATGATTTCACTAGCTTTTGTCCTCTCTAGTTATAAGAGAATACAATCGGATACATGCATATGTATTAAGTGGAACTTCGCTATATGAGACTAATTCTCATTTAAATTTCAAAAACTCATGTAAAGATTTCATTGTCGTCGCTTTTGTCTTACTGGTTTGAAACTTCCTCAACAAAATCTGTATGATTGGAGGTACCGGAAGTAATGAGATTATCATCCATTGATACTACGCGAATATCCTGCAAATTATTTTGTTACCATATACTTAAAGGCAAATTATCTTCATTAGCATCGTCTTTATCAAAGTCCTTCAATTACCTTCAAACTTATATTTGCATCTTCACCATGAATTTAATTGATGGCGTTTTCTAAAACAACTCACTGTGTACTTAAATTCACCGTCGTTGAATAATTTGGCAAAAGCTTTCGCTTTAATTTGAAGAATAGGGCTGCCAATTGGTTTATCATTGCTTCTTTGGTACTTAAGCTATCGTCGTATAGCTTCAGCAATGTGTAAGAACTGCGTGTTTTATTACGATTGCTTTTTAGCACTTTCGATTTCTTTAATTATGTTTATTTTCTCTCGTCGTTTAGAACAAGCATTCATTTCTAACATATACGTACATATGTATTAATAATCTATCGGAACAAACCAGTGCAACAACTATATCTATCCGCGAACAATATGCAAAGATTAATAGGGAAATCCCCTTAGTATATTATGTTTATATGTAATAAATAAGTCACAAAAGAGTCATCGTTATTTATTGACATCAATGAAATGACGAAATAACCAACAAAGATTATGCCTTGTGAACGACAAGAAATTGTACATAACACCGCTTAAACACGTCCAAACAATGCTTTCGAGTTAATAGGCGATTCAGGCATGCGTCGTCCATTTCACCGATAGTTTGTCAGTGTCAATTTTTAATAAAAGGTGTTTTGCACATCTTCAATTGAGATTTTTACCATATCAGCAAACTCTCTAATCTTCACTCGCCGCAACGGTCTGCTAACGCAACACCTCAATGGGACGACACGGTCGCTTCTCACCAAAGGCGGATGTTTGGCCACGGTTAAATTCATCTGATGATAGTCATCGAAGATTCGTAATCCTTATAAACTGTATCTAACTTTTCTTTGATTTCTGCGCACGTTTTCCCATCAAAAAAAGAAATCGAATCATTTACCGGCAATATTTGTTTTTCCACGATTACACAATGTTTTTGCTCACGTTCAACAGCTCTCAAAGCAACACTACTCGCCAAATCTTTGAAATTTTAACGAAAGGCGAGCGAGGAATAGTACTCATGATCAAAAAATATTAAAATACGATCGGGTTGTATTGGTTACCGTTTATGAGTTTTCTTATTTTTTATAAATACAATCACTAAAGGCAATTTATAGTTTTATTGAAACGGTATTATTGGTGAAAATCAAATAAAGCAGCAAGGCCAATATCGCTTCACCGACATTTCATTAATTACGAAGATTACGTAACGTATCTGTGTAAGTAGTAGGAAGAAGACGCACTGTTTATTATCAATTTGGTTATTGGAGGTTATTTAGCGAGAGAAGGATTATTTAAACACCTATTTGTTAACAATTACGCAGACTCTGCTGTGTACGCTCTTCTTTATTGAAATAACATTTAGTTTCTCATATCATAAGATCTAAATATAATTCTAACAATTTTTTTGATAATTCTACGGCAAAAGAGTACTCGCCTCGAAAATATTTCAGTTGAAATGCTGCGTTAATTCATGTAAATCTGTCTTTCGATGTATCTAAACTGTGCGTTTATAAATTTAACAACAAATCTAGAATTAGTTAATTCCAGCGCTTGCCTTAAATAGTGTGATGAGACTGATGAGTGACGAGTCTTTCCGCATGCATAAAATGACGTCATAAAACCTTCTCCTGCTACGCTACCGTTTTCGAACCATTACTAGGAATCTTATCGTAAAAATCGAATCGCAACGATAATGGAACACACGTTCTATGTAGTTTATGTAGTTTCTTAAACAGGCCGTATGATATCAGTAACATACGCGGTTAAACATATGATTACGTCGACAACGTCGACATCAGAAATATTTAAGAATGAGCGAGCGTGCCAATGAATGACTTGCGAAAAAGCCAAGAGTATTCTACGGCGGTTATTTTTAATATTTATTTCTTTAGAAACAACGTATTCAATAGAAATTACCGCTGTTACAGTTGTAAAGTGGAAACAAAAGTGAAATAACATTCGAAAATCAGACTTTGGACAGATAACAACGTAGTAGCAGAACTATTTTAACCTTAGTATGTACTAAATTCTTGGAATTCCCGAGTAAGTCTGTACGGGGCTTGCTAAAATTTGTCGTTGTATACAGAGTTCCGTAAAATACATATGCGAAGGAGGAAAATGTCATTGCCGAAACAGGGGCCTATTTCGCAGAATTCGACAAGTACTATTATTTGGATGGCTTAAAACAGCCGGAACGACATTGGACTAAATGTATAGAGCTAAGAGGAGATCATGCTAAGAAATAAATTTAATACGAAACGATGGCGTCGTCTTCCTTAACGTAGGTATAGCCATCTTCATACATAGGCATACCAGTCTCCAGAGGTTGGATATCGCATGGAACTATGTAATTTTAGGCCACCAAACCAGGTGGCCATAAGCATTCATGCGTCTTACCGTAGTATACGGCCAGTACGTCATATTCTGTTTGTGTAACTCTTCTATGAGTTGTCATTAATACTATCTTACATTTATCGTAGTTTAAAGCCCGAGGTTGCTGCTGAAACTTAGTCTCCTGACGGGTCTGTATCGTTGTTATTTTGGTAGGGTTTGCTCGCGTGTATTCAGCATATTTCTTTGTATAGAGGAGCACGAGAGTGTGAATATTTTCTTAACGCTGGTCTCATCTTCCGATATATGGTCATACTTATAAACGCTATAGGTAAAAAATGAATGCAGAACACAAACAGCTCCGACCATAGCAAAAAGCGACGCTAAAGATAGCAAGCCAGTCTACATCTTGGAATTGGTCTAAAGGTCACAGCGTATATTATAACAATAAAAAAAGAAACTCGGAAAGAAAAAAAAAAGCAGGTGATGTCATCGTCCAAACTTTTCTCCTAACGTTCTAAGATCTCGTTTTAATGTGTTCTTTTTACTATCGTTTACTTTTACTATCTAATCCGATTCGACTTCATCGACTTGAAAGACTCAACTTAGAACTACTTCGCTGCCGCTGCCCGCCTAACGGAAAAACGGTTTTTAGGTTACATAACTAAAGTAGGTCAGTAATGGAAGAATTTCAGTAATAACAACAACCTTCGCGTCTTCGGTATTTAAATAGCGTTGCGCAATCATCGACCAACACCAGCAACTAACGAAGCTGTACGCGAGCCTCTCGAACGGCTGCAGGCTCTAAATTTGATTCACATCGAAGTTTGCCTTGGCAGAGCCGCGAAGAAGATTTAATATGCGCGTGTGTGTGTGTGTGTGTGTAAATGTGTGAGACTACGTGCGTACATGGTCGTGCAAAACATTATCGACACTTCGATGACGGATGTTTTCGAATTTATTTATTAGTAGTATCTTTTCCGTTAATTCCGTTAATTCTAAATAATAATTAACAATTCAAATTGTTCTCTTTAAATTCTAGAATGTTAAAAAAAATAAATTTCTATACACACCGTACCTTAGTAAATTCACAATTTTTTTTTTTTAACTTCTTCGCCAAATTGGAATAAACCACCGGATTAACTCGCATGTAATGTTATTATAAATTACATATATCGTAAATGGTCAACCTTGTATATTACAAACAAAGAAAAACAATGTAAGTTTTACACCTGTCAAATTGGGCGGTAGTACGTTCAACATAAACACACGAAGAAGAAAGTGTAACTAAGTTCATATATGTCTGCTTATTAGATAGGGTTCGTTCCTCAACGATATCTTATACACAGCGTGTTCAGAAATATATTTAACATTTTTAACGTAATATGAGGAACTTTGATCTATTATAAGAAACTAATTGCACGTTTGAAGAACGCATTCATTCTGTTAATAACAGTCGAATTTAATTTTAGCGACTTCGTGAGGAAGTAATATAAGGAATGGAATATGCAATACATGCCTCATGAAATTATTTCTTTCACGTAGTATATTCTTTCTTTTCCAAAACACTAGTCTAAGAATTATTAAACAAATGAGATTATTTTCCTCGTTTACCAGCCATAAAGGCTTGGAAATTCAAGTTCAAGGGTGTTGTATTGCATTACGTGTAATTACAAAAGCATTCCATCTTGAAATATTATCTTATTCCTTTAGCAACCGTCAAGTAATAATTGTAGACATCACATACCTATATTGTTCTTAAACATACGCTTGTGTACTTTAGTAGCAGCGCGATTATTAAGAAATCGCATGATAATCGACTTATTTGCTAAAGCTTATCTATTAACACCAGTCGCACGTGCATATTAAGAGAACCATATGCGTGTAAATTGCTTGTAATTTCGCGTTGTTTTCTTGTAAATGTTGTTTAGCATATCATTTATTTACACATATTTAAATTATGAGCAATAACTACAGATATCGAAGAGGTTAGATCTTCAAGTCCGCGAGAGCTGTCAGCCTTTTGAATGCAGTATGATTAATGCCGGAGAAATCCATTCATAAAAACATTTTTCCGCATATATATATGCACAAGAAGTTAATCTTCGAGATATTAAAACAAATCAACGAGATATCGGCAAGCAATTATAAAAGGAAAAAATCGGTATTTGCGTATCTGCTGGCTTTGTTTGTGGATTCAATTCGTACGGCGGCCGCAAAAGAAAAAGGAAAACAGTATATAAGAATCAAAGATCGAAAAATCTCGCGCAAAATAGTACGTCACGACGCCGACACACAATGGGTCGTTGCTGGCGTTTTCACTTGGCAAGATCTTCGGCCACAACGCGCGAGAGGAGGTCCTCTTTTAAACGACGATGACGTTGCGCGTATACCGTAGCCGTTGTCTTTCATTTGCCCTTAACGCGCTAGTTATGTAAACATTCGGTGTACTCCTTATAATCGGTGTATTCTTTAACAACAACTGCGTATGTGCGCCATATTCTATATCATTCTAATAGCAAATGCACTATACTTTTACATATATAGACTGTGTTACACAATAATATGAGAATCTTTATATGTATCTTATAGATCTGCTTAAAACAATAGATATAATCATTGATGCAATAGATTTTAAAGGATTTAAACATTTGAATGAGTTATTTAAAAAGGTGCATGGTTAGAGTTATTTTATTGTGATTATTCTTGTACGTAATAATAATGTTGATTATGTATCGTTTCCTTTTATTATCTTTGACAAAAAAAATATCTCTAATAACTTCTGTTAATGGTGCTATTCTACCAATTGAGGAACTCCTTTTTAAAGTACAAGCCCAATTTTTACTTTTTGGCTAGAGCATAATAATCCATTTCTTGGGACTCGTTACATTGCAAAATAAGAGCGCATGCTTTAAGAATCAAAAAAACAACTTTATTGTTTAAAAAAAGAATTATAAGCACAAAATGGAAATATATTATTTTCTTCTTGGAGGCAATTACAGGTTTCTTCCAGATCGGTCTTTTCCGTATCGACATCTTCAATCATCTGAATGTCGTCATGAAGCAATATCTCAAAATACTAGCATTTCGTCAAGATATCACTCTTATCCAAACGCACCTACAAAAAAAATTGTTTATTGATTAGTAAGCATTTGTGGTGGCTGTATGTCGCACATACAAATTTGAGTGTGACCAACTATTCTTGCACTTGCAATTTTCCTTTTTTACTTTAATTATACTGTGCTGAATGTTGCTTTGCTTTTGTAATATAGAAGTAACGATAATAAAGAAATATTATTATTATTCGAAAAAGCAAGGGAAGTACACCGACCGAGGTGTGTCAACAAATATAGATAGCAGACTAATCGCGAAAGAGGTCTGTATAGATCCTCAATATTTCCTCTGTATGTCCAGACTTTTCCAGAAGAGGAAAATTAGAATTTCATTGAATTATGGCACATGCATAAATAAATCGACCGAGTAGTTTGTTTACAGTTGACATTAAAGAAAAGAAATTTGGTAAAAAAAAATCACGTAGAGGTTTTTGTTGGACGGTTTCTTACGATTCTGGTAAAGGCCTAACGATCGTTTCACTTAACTTTTGGTAATGAAGACCCATCAGAAAACATTCTTACAACTGGTTTGCACAATAAAATAAGATAAAAAGTTCGTTACCTGGTCCTAAAACCTGAACACTACAGACAAAAATATTTGGAGACAGCTCTTGTATTTTAAAAATAAGAACAATTTACACTCACTTGTAGCTGCGGCGTGGCCGAAAGTTCCATGTTGGGTCCACTTATACTATTGCTTTTAGTAAATGATTTACCGTAGATCGTGACACATGGAACACTTACAACGCGAGGAAACAACTACATTCCTATTTTACAAGTAGCAGAAATGTGCTTGCAAAGCCTGTGCAGAATTTAGCATCAACTGAACGAAATTTCTTGCTGATCAGAATTAAATTATTTAATAGATTACCTCTGTATACAAATGATGCAACAACCAATAGATTGATCAAACATACTGTTGATTTTACAGCATAAAAGAATACCTCGAATATACTTTGTTAACAAATGCAACCTTATTGTAATTATTTTTGTTCTGCTAATTTTATTTTTGTTTTGCTAGGTTAACTTTCACGTTACTCTTGTTACTTTGTATTATAATTTATCACGTATCCTATCTTTATTATTCGTAAAATATGTATATCTACGAAAAGGTTGGTTTTGTTTAAATCCCTCCATTTGAAAAAAAAAATATATATCCAACGTGCAACATCTTAAAGTAATAAGTAATAAGCACTTGAACAAAGGTAACTGAAAACATAGCGCTTTTGTTTAATTAAATAGGCTAGCATAAAAATCATTTACGGTAAGCAACAACAGAATCCTTTGACGGATCTACGAGTTGCGAGATGTATTGTTGCCGTTGGTTTCACTTTCAAGTACCGGAGTAACCGTGAAAAAGAAAATTAGGTTGTAACAGCCGGTTACGTGGTTTGGAACGTTTTACATCACTACGCTAATGGCCGCTAATTGCTGACTCGCATAAATATGTACATAAATATTACCTACATATTTCAAACCGACCAGCAAACAAGAGTGTTCTTTTAATTAAGTTGTGGTTAGGTAGAATTTAATATCTTACTTTAATTAACCTTAGACACCTCTTACATGGGAATTGCATCTTAATCAATGTGTTTAATTATAAAACTATTGACATATGCAACGTACTTTATTAGATTTACATTTATTGAGTTGATAAAAAATTGAATTATTGAAACAACAAATATTATAGCTCCATCTCGAGATTAATCTTCATCTCTTCTACCTCTGGATTTAATAAAACAAGGCTTCCTCTTAATCTGTGTGGCCTTATTTCAATTACCGAACGTGCCTTATGAATAATTTTGAATTTGATGCCGGATGGTGATTGGTGACAAAAGCTCCACCTTAAATAGACTTACTTTTTTTAGAAATAAAAGAAGAAATACGTCGGATCGAAGCGAATGAACAAAAAAAAATATATTTGTTTGATTCGAACGGTCAAATTTTGATTTTAAATACTTCGTATCAATACCAATATTAAAACATTAAATATTTTCATAATTATTTCGCCATGTCATTAAACTCGCGTCCAGTAATGTATACATCCGAAACATTTCAGCAAAAACTAATATATCCGACCGATATTAACATAATATTCATCACAATATTCATCTGTATTACCTCATTCGTTAAACACAGCCGCCTATGTATACGAGATATCCATACGTATGTGATGCACGTATATATCCGAAACGCCTGCTGCTCTCCTGATACGAGGATGACATCAGCAGCTCTTGCTGGTGAGTCCGAGGCGCGTTTGTTAGAGACCGTTGTTCGTTGTCTGCCCTTTTCCTTCCTCGCCTGCTTTTCTTTCTTTCTTTTGCGCCACTGTAGGACTCCACTCCTCTTGTAGCTCTTCTTCTTCCTCTCTACCTGTAATTTATTGATCGCAAAGGCTGTGGGAAATAAAGAACTCTCCTATTCTTCGAAAGCTTCGCTAGCAATGGAAGACGTTCCATTCGCGGAAAACATGAATTATATATCCGTATCCGTATCTATTTGGTTGACAAATAAGTTCTATTTAACTAGTCGCGCGATATTTTCTTGGTTTTCGCGTGTCTTCGTCGCGGTTACTAAGGAAACCTTTTCTTTTTTGTATATCTTGAATTAACACGATAAATTTTTTTGATTACGTCAGCGCTTGTACTGAGTAGTAAGCCAAATAAAAAGAGGAGCCGGGCTGAGTTTGCTGTGGAAAGAAAACAAATAATAATTTCTAACGTCAGAGTTGACGTTTGTGGAGAAAACCTAATTTTACTAGCTTACTCCGTATCTATGAATTATAACGTGTTTAATGTTTCAAATTTTATTCGAAAAAGAAAAAAAAAAAACGAACATTTTGATGAACCTAAAATTAACCGAATCCAGTTACCCGAAGAATTTCGATTCTTTCTTATTAAAATGTAATAGCGCAAAATGTAATTGCACCGTTTATGGCTATATTGTTCTTGCTACTAAATGTAAATTCTGTATTATGCATACTAAAGAAAAAAAAAAAGCCTCTTTCGTCGTTCTAAAACCATTATATGTTGGTATTTGGTGAGAACAATGGTTTCCAATTAAAATTACACCGGGTTTTAGCGATAGCAGTCTTACCAATGGAAAAATATTTCTTTGCTTCGCTGTAAAACAAGATAACGACGTTATCTTGTTTTACGTTTGTGCAATGCTTACGTATACACGTATTGTTCATACATGTCGCACTATTCAAACTTATATATTATTCAAGAACTATTTCAATCATACATATGTTTTCTTCCTTTTCCCTTCGAAATTTGACTACGAGATGTTGCAAATTTAAATGCAATACAAAAATACAATTGCAAATTATAAAAGTTGGCGGCAGCACTGTACGATTTGCTGCGTTTCTTGCGTTATCAGTTAATTCAATTTATTGCACGGCTCTGTAACGACACCAGTATGTTCGAGCAGTGATCATTTTCGGAATAATTAAGGAACTCCCATAGTGACGTCTTATATTAACTCATGAACTTGCAGAAAATTGCATTTATGTCTCTATCGTCGTATTTTATTTTTCCCACTACCGGCCTAAAATTTTCAAGAAAGAAAAAACAATATTTTACGAAAATATTTGGAATATTTCTATATTGCCATTTTCTATTGCATGTGTCTAAGGACGTAAAATTTAATTACATCCCGCTGTCCAAGTAAATCGAATGTACAACCCTCTAATCGGGACAGTAATGGTCGACTTACGCGAAAAATACAATTTTTCGAAAAATACAAAAAATGGGAGATATTTATCTGAAAATTACATTACTGATCGACTTACATAATATATTCACCATTTTTTTTTTTTATAAAAATGTATAATTAAGGACAGCCTTTAAGTAAATCGACAATTAAATTTCTTTTTTTTTAAATAAACACAACACTTAAAGAACATTCCATCAGATATATCGACTAATTGACTCATCAATTTAAACAGGAAAGAAAATCAAAGCAGATTCTCAGAAGTATCGGAAAAACTTCCACAAAACTTGTACACAGTGTTATTTTAAGTCACGTCGTAATGCTTCAAGTGGTTCGATCAAGCAGCGACCTCTAGGGATGAGGTCTTTGTTAATAATTTTTTTAATTGAATTTCTCAAAATTACATATTCCCTGATAATAATAATAATAATAATAATAGTAACAATAATAATCTTCATTGTTTAATAGATGAAAATCCATTGACAGAACAGCTGAATATAAATATATAAAAAATAATAATAACGTAAACATTGAGACAGTGGAAGGAAAGTGAAATATAACGAAACGACACGATACCACGATAAACAATGAAGTGACATAATAGGTTATAAGAGAAATGGATCCGAATAAAGTCTATTACAATTACTAGCCGTATGGTACAACGAGGCCTTTAACAGCGTGTTGGTTCTAACGTTGGGTGTTAGGAATGTATCGAAGGATCACGTTAAATGTGTTTGACACTGGAAAATTTATTTGAGCAAGCAAGGACGGAGAATCAAGTTTATTGTGGATCAGGTGTATTTCAAATTTGGCGCTTTGCTTTTCTCTGCTGCTGCTACCAAGTGATTCCAACGAATGGCGATCCAAGGGACTATCGTAATCAATGCGTCTCTCCGGGTATGAATCACCCAACTTAAATGATAGATACCTTAAAAATCGTTCCACGGAATGCCGAAGGTACAAATAGTGTGGATACCCATACAACGCTAGCGTATTTCAGTTTACTTGTGAGAAAAGCATAATATAGGCACCGATGATGTATAATATTGTTGAAATTAAAATATATCTTCTTTATTACGTCAATTATCTTCGACACGTTCATATACATCTAAAAAACAACTGTACGTAATATTCTGATGATTTCAATGCGACGTGTTTTAAAAATGCAAGCCGCCTGAGCAAGCGTAGGGACAACTAATTTAAATGGATATAGGTCAATGCTTCGACGGATCTTTCTAACTCTTCGTCTTCTTTATGCATAGGCTGAGACTTCTAGAGAAACAAGATGATTAATTATAGTCTATTGTTGTGTTTGTATTTTGTGTGGTTAAATAAAAGGAAATGATAGAATATTTTTATTTGAATTTTCATATTTCTTGTTTCTACAATTTAAAAAAATATATATATTGCCACATTTTAGCAAATTAAAAAAACTTTCAATTTGGTTATGTGGTTTCCTTATTGGTGCACATTTCATTATACAGAGGTTTAAAAAATTAAAAAAAAATGTATTTTAAGATATCCCTAGATACCATCAGATTTTTACGTGAAATGGATAATTTTGGAAATTTTAATAAAATCAATATTTGAATTTCTCGTATTTTACTTTAAATCCGCTCGAAGACTTCTTAGTGCAATATAAAGGCTTCAGTTAAGTAAAATCGGACTCGAAGAATCGATTTCCGCTGCCCTCATTTATTTATCTCGTTTATTTTTCGAATTACACCCCGGAAAAAGCTAAAGATAGGGATCACGCTTTGCCAACATTCAAAAACTATAGCTCGGTTACCATCAGAGATAGAAAATCGGGATAATTTTTAATGGATCTAGCGTATCGAAATCTCTAAAGGAAGTTGTTAGTTGAATAGATATAGGAAAATAAAGTAAAGGAAAAATTGTCTAGGGGATCTTAAAAAATGTTTTAAAATATTTATTTTGATGATGGTTCCTTATGCAGTTTGATAAGGATTACGACCATTTTGCGGCATCTTCAATGTTGCAGACGATATCTCTGGTAATATATCACTAGATGGTACGTGTAATAATTAACCTTTTCATTCAAAAAACAGGTTATCTTAATTTATACAATTTGGAAGAAGAAGGTAGATAAGATTGTTATCTACCTTCTTCTAATATATCTTCCTGTAAATAAAACGTATTTGATGGGGATGTAATAATAAACAAGTCGCTGTCATCTTCACTATTTGCGATTTTTTAAATTTCCCGGACGAATTAAGTTGGTGTGTTTGACAATGCCTTAGTGCTAATCTATTTTTACAACCAGAACTGCCAACCTAATTGGGCTTATCTTTTTTTGTGTAAACGAATTTAGTGGAGCTTAACAAAAAATTAAAAGATAAATTAAAACAAAGGTATTTTATCTTATTTTAACAACAAAACTATCGATCTAATTATTTTTCAGAACTGTTCATAGATATTCAGTAGCCCTTAGGGTACCTAGATTCATTCCTGAATTTTAAAATATTTTGAAAACTGTGGATTTAGTTATTTTTGCTCTACGCAGTACTTTATTGTGTATGCAATACTAGGCGGTCACGTGTTGTGTTCAAAGTTTGTTGGAAGTCAATATAAACTTATTTAACTCAAATTTGAGAATTTAATGATCTGGGGGTTTGCTGCTTTGCGCGTAAATGCTCTACCATTGCCACCTATAACATCTAACATTTTCATTTAAATACGTATTATTCTTCGGGAAGCCGAAAAACATTGAAATACGTTAAAAAGAAGTACTCCGTGGTATTTTGACAGGCAAACTGTCAACTCAGCAAGTAAACGTCATTCTTGTGCTAGTGGGTATCGGCGTAGACGCTGTAGACTTCATATCTGGTCTCGCTGGCGCGTTCGTTTTCTTCGTCCATCGTCGTCGTCAGTATTGTTCCGTCGGTGTTCGGGCGGCGGTGTGTTAAGGCGCAAGATCTTGGCGTACGACGGAAAACGGTCCTCTGCTGTGAGCCCCGCTGAGCGTCGGTGTGTGCGTGCGTCTGTGTGTGTGCGAGTTTATTGACAAAGCGCCTGTATTCCCCACGCAAACGAGCCGAACACACGTCCGCCATAGAGGGGAACGGATGCCAAAAGAGTACCATCGCAGAGGCCGTCGAGGCTAGATGCTCGTACACGAACGCACGGTAGCGGCAACGGCGTTGTGCAACATCGCAGGTGGCGTCTCCTTGCGAGCGAGAAAGAAGAACTAAATAGAACATGTTACATTGTCGTTCTTATTTATTGGTATCGTTGTGATTAGTATGATGACGCTTGACGTTGCAGATGTTTGCAATGTCAACGAGCGACGTAATCTCGAGGTGTAAAGAAGTGAAGTAAGAAGTGTGCATGTATACACGCGTTGCTCGCGTCTCGGTAAGAATTTAATTCGCTAAAGAAGAGGAGGTGACGAAGGAAGGGGGTCAAGGAAACGACGTCCAGTCGGGGTCGAATGTCAACCGGCCTACTGCTTACTTACTATACCATATTCCTCATTGTGTACGCGCCTTATATACATATCTATCGATTAAGACAAGACAGCAAGAAGTCCGATTAGCATACAATATAGAATATCGCGCTCCCGCCGTACGCGTGACGTAATTGCCCCTTTCGTATATTTCTTTCGCGCGGCGCGGTTAAATTTGGAAGCAAGCAGCTCTCGCGGACGTACGGACACACGGACTCTCTCTCGGATCGATTCTGTCGGCCCTGGTAACCCACGCCTAGTCCAGGTAAGCGGCTACCTCACCAACTGCCGTCGAGTTGCCATGTCAACTCAACAGTTTCGTTTATCGCGTACATATCCGAGCAAATGTCATTGCAGACGCGCATCGCCTCAATACGACGATATGACCCTGTAAATAACATAAGAAACTCCTTCATCCATTCGTTCTTGCTTGCAGGTGGCGGACTAGCATGTCCGTACCGTCGATGGTACATCGATCCGGAGATACTCTGATAGTGCGCAGCGTTGTCAGCGGTGACGCGCTGTTCGCTTCCGAGGACGACCTGGGGGACGAGTACGTCGACGGGAAGGCGCTACCCGAGTGCAAGATCAAGCGCAATTACAGCTGCTCGAGCTGCGAGTACTTCACGCAGAACCCGCGTCACTACCTGTACCATCTGCGCGATGTGCATCACGAGAAAGTGAAGATCTACGAGTGCCCGAACTGCCTATACGCGTCGAAACATTTCCAGAAGTTACTGCGTCACACGAAGATGGTGCACGGCTCGACGGACGGCGTCGAGATGCCGGAGAACTCGCGTGGCAACTTCAAGAACGTTAGGAAGCGGTCCGCCGACGAAGAATTAGAGGAGATGGATTCGGACGGCGACGCCGAGGACGATAAAGACGCGTGTTTCAAGTGTACTATGTGCACGTTTACGGCGCGCAATCAAGGCCAGCTCGGCAAGCATGAGCGGGAAGAGCACATCAAGGCCAAGTATTTCAAATGCGGCAAATGCACGTATGCGACGAATATCAAGGCGCGCTTCACCAAGCACACCAAGTATCATTCGATGCCGATGATCAAATGTGAACTGTGCGACTTCCGCACGCCGTACAAATGGAATCTAGATAGACACTGCAAGAACCACAACGGGAGCGGCGCGTTCAGGTGTTCAGCGTGCAATTTTACTGCAGATATTAAACAGAGCCTCACCGTGCACGAAATGAACCATCACGTCCCTCCCGTGGGCCAGGCGGCCGGCCTAGGCGTGGGTAGACGTCGCAACAAAGTGGGGGCGAGCGACTCCGTTCAAACCGAGGAAGCAGCGCAGGTATGTGCTTGTGTGTGTGTGTGTGTGTGTGTTTGGGAACGAGTATGTATATCGTTGTTATCGCTCTCGATATACAGCCTGGCCTAGATAACATTTCCAATACGCGGATTTCGGTTTATTGTAAGAAATACAGAATCGTTCGAATTAGATGAATTATTGATGTTTTTTTTCTATTGTGTGTTGCTTGCACTTTTTTTTGTGACTTTTCTTTTATCATAATAAGTAAGAAAAAAGTGACTAAACAGGTCCATAAGTTATTTTGCCTTAACTTCTTGGATAATATTCAATGTCGAAAATCTAAAAATCACCATTAATTTCCCAAATTTCCAACTGTTAATAATCTTATTAACGCGATGTTTCTGCTACTCTTAGATAAAAATCAAACGCTTGAACCCGTATCATTGGCTTTCTTCGCTATTGCAACGCAAAAATACATGAATTTTATTTTTATAAAAGGCATAAGTTGGCGCAAAGTAAAATTTCTTTTTCATCTAAATTGCACAGAGCGCGCCGATGTTTTAGCATTTGTCATACTACTCCACAACCATTGTTTTCATAAAAAATTTCATGATATTGCATATTTACCCACGGAAAATATTTGCTAGAATAAAGCGAGATGTCTTCACATTTCTACTGATAATAATCGAAATCCCCGTGCTAGAAATGTTATCAGGGACAGCCCATATAATAATATACGATAGATAACGACGGACGAACCCGAGGTTCGCCTTTTCGACCCTGTCAGGTTCGTATCGGACGCGCGACGGATCAGTCCGCTAAAAGTTTAGTCGGATGCGCGCGCTACACCTGTTTTACACAATTACACAATAAGACCCGTATACACCTATATTACTGCTTGTATTTTTAAATCTGTTACCTCATCGTCGATCGGCGACGTCACGCGTGTATATCAATTTGCAGGTATTGCGAGGCAGTGCAACCGATAGCAGTGCACCACACGAAGCCGACGACTCCGGTACTACCGCTCCTGCTGTAATCGCCAACAACAACAATAACAATAGCAAGATTGTACCCGCGATCCCCGCTGAAAAGAGGCTGATTCCGCGTAAGCCGCCTCTATGTAAGAAGTCCAAATCGGAGCAGGCGAATTGCGCTTACGGCTCGGACTTCATAGATCCTGATGACATCATACATCACGCCAATGGCAATATATACATCAAAAACAAGTGCAAGTTGTGCAATTACAAGTCTGCGTGGGACGGGGAGATGGCCAAGCACGAAGAGAAAGTGCATAACATCGTAAGGAGCAACGGTAGTGGGCCGAAACCGGCTAAAAAGACGGTTAGACCAATTCCCAACTTGATCCCGATACCTTCCCAAGCGGCTTCGACCCTCAAAAATTCATCCAGGTACTACTCGCCAGTGCTGATGATGACGACGCCGCCCCCACCTGTTTCTGAACCGATGTATAGTCAGAAAGACTACAACGATATCTGTGCTAAATCGGTTAATAGCGATTTAAAAGATCTAGCGTCATTGTTCGGCAGCGAAGACATGTTCAAAAAGCCGGAGAAGGCGGACACGCCAAAAATTCCTGATCTCATTCCTACGAAGCAGAAGCATAACGCGTCGTTCTTCGATAAGTTCCAGGCGAAATTAACCACAAACAAATTGACGTGCGAGCTGTGCGGTCACGAGAGCAAATGCTTGACGGAATCAACGGCCCATCAGAAGATCTGCGGTAAGGAACCCGCCCAAATCCAGTATTCAATTCCGGTGCATACGGTTAGTTCGACGAGATGCCAATATTGCCGACAGCGCTGTAAATCATCTACGGATCTTCTAAATCACCTCCAAACGTGTTCGGAAGCGTTGAAAAGGGTAAAAAATGAAAGTGATTGTGATGCGTTTAAATATGAAAATGAAGAAACTTTGGAGAATGGCCCCCATCCGATGGAAAATCGCGTCTTCGTCTGGAATAACATAGAAGTTCCTTTGGATGTTGAGATGGAAGGTGCTGAAGAATCCCAATACGAATACGTGGATGATAACAAACAACAAGACGATAACGTTAGTTTGGACCTTTCGATAAGAACCCATTCGCCGAGCAGCGAAAGCAGCTTCGTGGTCAACCAGGAGATCCAACAAAACACCCCTTCATCGGTTACGGAGAAGATCCCTACCCACGGTAACGATATAAGCGTTGCCCAACATAAGAGAGTCTTCAAATGTCCGCATTGCACGTTTTGGGCGTCGACGGCGTCGCGATTCCACGTCCACATCGTCGGTCATCTCAATCGGAAACCGTTCGAGTGCTCCCTGTGTTCGTACCGGTCAAATTGGCGTTGGGACATCACCAAGCATATCAAGCTGAAATCGGTACGCGATCCGAATCACGAGAGTGCTAAAGTGCTAATGACTGACGAGACCGGTCGAAGAAACTATACGAAATACAATAAGTACTTAACCGAAATTAACGTTAGTGGTGATCACAATGAAACGTGCGGCGGTTTCGGCACGCGAACTAAAAACCACGAACCACCTAGTCAAGTACCTTTACCTAGCAAAACGGAGTTACCAAAGCTCACCAGAGCGCCGAGCAGCAGCGATTTTAGGCCACTGTTAAGGAACCAGCGTCCACCGCCCGGACTGAAGGCGGCCGACGAGAGCTTCTTTGCGAAAATGGCCAATGAGAAAAAGAGGAATAACGCGGACAATAAGAAAACGATGTGGAAATGCAAGAAGTGCAATTTTAGGTGAGGTTTCTTTTTATTTCTAAATTTAAAATTTAAAATTATAACAAACTTAATAAAAAATGTCGTTGTCGGTAATGCAGAAATCTGTCTATGTAACGTGTTAGATACATACTTAGTATTAACATAAATTCTCTAGAGTGTCCATCGTCTTAATTTTAATTAAGAGTAATAAAAGCAAATACTTTGTAGTACCAGAAAGGGAAAAAACCTGTTCATTTTGATCATCGAGGCAGGTAAAATTATTATTTTTTTTGTAGCGACTGCACAGACTCGTGTCCATTCGTCTCATAGGTAAGGATTTGTGTTGCCCCGAAAGTCGACAAAACACGGATCTGTCTACTCGCTGCGAGAAAGTAATGATTTCACCTGCCTTTGTCATCTCTACTTATCAGTCTCACATATGTCTATATCACGAATTATAAGAAAATTTTGACGTAAAACATAACATTCGAACGATGATACGCCATTTTACTTGTAAGTAGCTAAGTAATTGTTATCAAGAAAACACCAATTGTAAAAATAAATAAATTGAATCATTATCATGCTAACAGGTGAATATTTGTAGAATTTTGATAGGGATTCAATGGCGTAACATTTTAGATAGGCCACACATTCTTATGCCCAACATTCCCTATTATTATCATTATTATTATTATCATTATTATCGATCTCAACAAGCAAATCATCTAGCTTAAGATTAGTTCACCGGCCAGAAAAGATAAAAGCCGACTACTTCGAAACAAGAGAATGGCATTTAGAATATCCTGCGAGTGTTGGGATCTTCATTTAGAAAGTCAATTGATAAAAGAAGATCTATACTGGAATCCCGAGGGATTTTTATCTAAATTGCGATGTAGTATTGAGTTAAAAAAAAATGTTCACAGTTTATAACAACCATAATAGTAACTAAAGGGAATTGAGCTTGAGGGAGGCTCAATTCTTAGTACATAGGTTAGAAAAAATATCGTCTTGCTACATCGTTAAATCTATTTATTTACACTTTATTAGAAAAGGAAAAGAAAAGTAACATCAGTATAATAATCCATCTTTAACGTTCTATTGCTTCGTATTTTGCCTTTAAACGCAACTTTTGAATGCATGGTGTTTTTTATCCGGATCTCGAGCTTAAATATATCAAAAGATCTGTAGATATCTCCAATAGATCGAAATATATTTGTTTTTTTTTTCGAATTTACGACATATTACATTTTACATCTATCAAAAATATTTAACAAAAAAAATTCGTACGTTGTCGTAGCATTTCTAAGAATTTTAGATAAGTAATCATTGCAAACAACAAAACATCAATATAAAAAAAAATTAATAAAATCATTATTCACAAATATTTACCTGCTGAGGTAAATATTTGCGGAGTTTTGAAGAGGATTCAGTGGCGTAACGTTAATATAGGCACGTGGTGATTACGACATATATACGTACACGTATTGGGTTGGGTAAATGTGTCGGAATACTAATGAAAATATTTTAAAGCTATTGTGATATTATATAAAAATACTATATATATTACTATACTATATAAAAATTGACCGAAAAATTAAATTAAAGAAGAAATCAATGACGATATGTATGTGTCATTAGATTGGTTTACTTAAAAATCGGGATTTTTCTATAATTAAGAGATAGAAATACAGCTCTTCTAATTCCGCGAAACGTCATGATATTCTCATTTGGATGCGATTAATCATAAAGATGTTTCTAGATTCGAATCCTATTTTCGCATTTTCATTGATGACTTTACAACCAATTACACGAAAAGAAGTTTTTATTGCGCAATTATCATATAGGATGAAACTAATTTGCAACACAAAACAGTGACAATACGAAAATAAAACGTTATTAGCGAAACAAATGACGCGATCCAGTCATTGTGAAAATAACGTCACGATTATTAACTAAAACTGCAATTCTAGCGAGGAGCAAGTATTTAAATTTATTTTACGCAAATTAAAATGTATATTTATGCGGATATAAAGAACTTGTCGAAATTCGAAAGGAAGAACGTACTTGGTCCTAGAAATCTGTATTGCCGATCGAAAAATCGCGGGAACTTTAAAATAATCTAGCAAATCGCCCCGTTTTCGTTTTCGCTATCTTTATTTGCATTACTATAAATTTCACCGCGAAATATACAACCTCTATGCAAATTATACTCAACCATAAAATTTATCTAAATCTTAAAATACATTATTGTAGCGACAGCGTTCCCAAAAGTACTAAAAGCGTCCATTTAAAAGGTGCCACTCGATTTTTAGACCGTGTAATGCACAATCCGCCCAACAGGCGAATTTATGTCACGATGACGCGTGTTTTGTTTGTACTATTACGTTGTACTTGCTTGTGGAGAATTCATCTTAAATCAGGGCGTATTTCTAGCCGAAAAATGTTATCGTCCTTCTTTCCTTCGGAAAGGCAACATCGAACGACAATAACGGTAATTGTGCAATTTTAGCATTCCAAAACGTTCATTTTAGGTACGATTAAAATGTGAAAAAAAATGTTTTTCCTTATCGCTGTTTGCTCCGTTATCAATACACACCTATATTCGTATCATTGTACCGTTATGCGTTATGTATGTGCTCTACAAATAGAATAATTTTGTTCCCTTAAAGTGGACGCGTAACCTTTGCGTTCACACATAAGTATTTGGGGTTTTAGACCGTCACTTTACACTTTAGAACGAACGTACTTGGGATTTATATTATTGTATGTTGTATTTAAAAATGCCATTGTGTAAATGGTACAATGGAATTATATTTACACCGATACAGTCAAGGTTTGAAAAATGTACTAATGTAATTATGTCTTACGTTCTTTTCTGATGATTGAATTGAATGATGTAACCTGATAAACTCTGAAAGGAGTTTATATAAAAATAATTTGAATGTTCTTTGGGTAAGAACTTGGAAATGTAATTTGTTTATTTTTACGTTTGTCAGATCGTACACCTGTTTTATCTTGCTGGTAATGTTATAGTCGTAGTTTGTCATTGTTTTTATCGCGTACGCATTCAATGAAAATCGGGTGTGAAGCTTTCCTGGATGCCCTCCTCTATTCGTCTATTCGTTACCCTATTCAAAACCCTCTCTAATCCTCAAATTTATAACAGTTACATGATTTTAAATGCATTGAACGGGCAAGTGTTTAAGAACGCCTATAGTCCGTTTACACCTTAAATAAACATCAGTATTGGGTCTTATGGAGTATTACCCTCTCTTTTAATTGGAGCTTGTGTATGTACATTACTTTCCAACTGGACCAGAGTTGCGCGATCTTTGTACTAGTGACTTTTTTGACAGCTGTATTACCCACGATCGCCCATCTCCGATGTTTACATTATTGGCGTATTTTGGTTAAATCCATTTAATTTCGTACTTCCGTTGTAATTTGTGTGTCTTATCTGAAACTTTATTAACCTAACAAATATGAAAAATAAATGGTTATGTTCCATGTGTCACTTCTTCATAAACTGTATAGTGTAAAGCTTCCTATAAATATAATTTTAATAAGAGCCGACAACCATGTTCCACGATTCCCATAAGAGCTGTACTGATTTCTAAGGAGCGAACGGACTATAGTCGCGTGCAGTGTTCCCTAACGAAATAATATCGAATTAAAAAAAAAATTTATATATGTCAACATATCAAGAAAAGCCAGAAATTTTAAAAGTTATAAAAAAAATAGATATTTATTCAAATGCCGATATTTTATATTCACGGAGAATGTCACCAGGTATTAGAGAGAAGAAGACCGTATTAAAATCTATCACGTAAGAAGAAGGTAATGAAATAAACGTTTCGGGCTATTTCCATGCGTATTCTAATAGCTCAAAAATTTCACATATATGGATACAACACAACATTCTTGCGAACTGTGATTACAAAAAAAATCAAAAGTTTTTAGTTCGATAGTACATGTCGGTTTTTCGATGTATTCACTTTCCTGTATCGATAGATGCAGTTCCTGCTAAGACATAACAAACGATATCTTTTTAATGTTACAGTAAGGATAAGTAGCTAACGTTTGAAAAGTCTATTTTAATTCTTAAAGTCTCTTTTAATTCTTATTCTTTCGCAATAAACCCCAATCGCGAATACTACCTTCACACTCCCAACTATAATGTAAGGTATTTTATTCAGAATAGAACTCCCACGTACGTATGTACAAGTAAGTAACTATTAGGAGAAACATCACAGCCAACTTCGCCAATGGAAACTAAAGTATATAAAAGCGAACCCTTGGGAATAAAAACGAAAACATCTACACATTCACGCTTACACATATACATATGTATACGTCGCAAACGCGTTCGCCAAAATTTCCACATCCTCAAGAATTTATGCCCACGTTTCGTCGTACACAACACGTGCCGTAAAAATAGACAACAAAATACCTCCATAACTATATCGGAGAGAAGAAAAAGTTTAGAGTTCGCAACGACACGCTGCTTATAGGTTATAATATACACTACCGTTGATGTTAAATTTAGCGCCAAAATACTATTGCGAAAACGTTGCGAAGAAGCGAAAAATACTCGCGGCTATCTATAAATAATTTCCCTTGACAACCGAGCAAGTTCTTATCAAAGCCTGTTAACAGCCTTGTCATGTAGCCGCATAATTTTCGCGAATGTTTTCGTGTTAGCTTAATGATTCTATACATTTTGTAAGCGCGATTAAACGGAAAACGGTTATACCTTGAAACCGTGCATTATGCAGTTTGCTTGCTTATCGAAAGATGCAAAGTATGTAGCCTGGCTTCGCGTTTTCATTGCGCATCTTGATTTGGTTTAGGAGCAATTTTAACAACATGGGGCCGCTTCCGATATCATTATCAAATGTTTTAGAGCATTGCCGGAGTATTCTCAACCTCAAAGTTATAATAATTTTATGGATTATTGAGAAATAAGAAAATTTCGTAAAACTTGGAACTCGCTCAACTTTCCTTTCTTTTCAACTCAAAATTCTCTTTGAAAATCGAAAATGAAATCATTCCGGCGTATCCCAGAAAGGATGACGGAAACCAACCTTTCTTTAATGAAGTCATCAAGAAAAACTTAATGACAATAGGCTTTTCTATAGAGGATATCTCACTGGAAACTACATCCATCGAAAAATTCTGAAAGATTGCCAGCACAGTAAAATCAACATCTACCATTTCTGGTTATACCGGAAATATTTGACAATTTTGTAAGGGACAATAATAACTATATGAGCTTTTTCGCTATGACGATGATAGTCTGAAAAAAGCCACATAAATAATATGGTGTACATTGGAACAACAGTATAAGATATTTTGACAATATTACCACCGTTGCCAATATTTTCATGCTATATGTTACATTCTTGGTAATATTAGTAATCCGTAATAACATTGCGCATTATTGCTAGATATTATGATAGTGCTTTTAAAGAAGATGGTTGGTCCCATTAAAACATTGAACAATTTCAATAATACTTAAAAAAATCAACAGAACTGTAAACTAACTATTATTGTTTATTATTATGGAAGAAGTGCTTTGTTTCACCAAAGCACTTCTTTCATAATAAAAAAAGGCAACATTGTTCTCGTGTCAAGTTTTGACGTTTTATGAAAATCGGCCATCTTGTCACTAAATTTTGTTTTTTCAAATTCTTAACATCAAATTTAATGAGAATTATGTTATTTGGTGATTTTTACGGAGACTTTTTGTTGATTCTAAATTCAGGAGGAGAATTTCCAAAATATTACTAGTAAACGTGTTTTACTGGAAGACTCGATATGTAGATGCGTTGGATTGATATGCGGAATTAGTAAAACCTGGCCACTATAACATTAGACTACGTAACAATTTATTTTTGAAGGAAAGATTTTGTTAATTAGATCTATCAGCAACATGTAACAAATTTAAAGCAAATGGAAAAAGGAGAAACTTTTCAGCTTGAACATGCTGATTGTCTGGACAAGATTGTTGTGTAAGATTCGAAGCAAGATTTCTTTCGAGACATGATAATTCCTTCTGAATTTTAAGGAAATTCATTTGTGATCTTCAATAGCTTATGAATTGATGGTCATTATGCAATTGGATCACATTTACGTTGTATACAGGTTTGCGGAATTTACCACATTGCGAACTGTGCCAAGTTGAAAGTGACGTCAATCACAAATTGTTGCAGCAAAACGAGAATATGTAACATACAGATTGATTCATTTTCGATCCCTACCAACGAGTTCTCGGTTATTATTGAAGATAGAGAGTAGATTTAAATTTTGCTAAATTTTATGTTCGTTTTGAACCCGAAGAGAAAATGGACCCATAGCAGAGGCTAAAGTAAAGATGCTGGAGGAAAATCCAATCCGGAGTTCCATTTTCCTTTAATTTTCGTAATAAACACGAAATTTGGCAACTTCAACCCTGTCTCTCCTTGACAGTAATTTAAACGAAAAGATTTTTTTTAGAGTAGCTTGTAGAAAAAGAGTTGATGCAAAAACAAAGCAGTTTGCTACGTAAATTAAATGAAAAAGTTGCTTGCTTTGTAATAAACAACCAATTATTTAGAATGGGACAGTTGACATGCGTAGCTATTAAATAGAATTACTAGTACTAATTTTAGGATTATAATTGATTTAAAACTTACTGGACAGTTCAATTAAATAACGATACCTCAGCAAAATTAAATTAAATAAACAAACACCATGTATAAAACAGGTCCCTATTAAAGTAATTAATCTGAGAAAAAAAAAACGAAATTACTTCGTCTCGTTATGATTATCAAAAATTCACACATGCATACGTATAAATTCATAAATAAAACAAAAAAAAACGGTCACGTGCGTTAATCCTAATTTGAAGATTATTTTTAAACGATGTTTTGACGCCCATATCTAAATTTATCACTAGATTTTTTGTTTTACTTTTCGTCCGCCGATACGCGATTTTTCTACGGCTCACTTTTCACGCGTTACTCATAGACAATTTTCATCGTTTTTTTTTTTTTTTGTAATAATTTTGATTAGTAATCGAGACAGCTACGGATTAATAGGGAAAACAGCTGATTTGGCACGTGATGCGGTAAGTGTGTACATACTGCGAAACAAAAAAAAACGCAATAGCCTTGATACAATGTTTAGGGAAACATAGGATTACATATTTTAGATAGGTTGTTTGAATTATATTGAACGTTACGTCAGGGTTAAGATTGTTAATGTAATTCATGGTATCAACATTTATCTATTAAGATGGTTGAATTGAATTTATCAAAACTGTTCGCGAAAATTTGTCAGGTTGAAAGGAATGTTGCCACTAATATTTAAATAACAAAAAGGTCTGCTGTGGAATAAATTATTTCTTGACGAATTCAAGGATTGACGAGATTTATAGAAATTGCTATTTGCGGAATTAGCAAAAAGGTTACATCAGGCATGTTAATAATTTTTGGAGGTCGACCAAGAAGTAGCCATATAAGATGAATACTTCTCTAGTGGTGTGATCATTAATAACCAATAGTCTTGCTGCGGCCGCCACGACTTTTCAATTCGTGGTGGTCCAAAAAAGTTTAAGCCATTTACACATCCTTGATTTTTTCAACTGAGTATCAGTTGAAATATCGATATCAGAAAGTTAATAATAAGAAAAGAACCACGCAAGCAGAAGGTAATTTCTTCCCTGAACAATTCAAGAAAAACGTTTTCACCTTTCTTAGAGATAAATTTTACTTAAGATCAAAATGTATTATAGCGTACAGGTTTTTCAGTGTTCACCATATCAATTAAAAGGTGATTGGTGAATGAGGTAATAATTAAAATTATCAAAAAATAAATCTGTTTAAGAAGTTAAAAGAGCAGAATCAAACCTAATATTGTCTAATTTGGGAGATATTCAATTTGGTTTCATTCATCCTTTCATCATGCTTTCCGTTTGAAAGTTTAGCCGAAATTGTCGAACATGCTGTTTATTGTTTTTGGAAAAAATTTATTTCAGGTTTAACACTCTCGATATTTCGATTTTTTTAAATATTTATATTCAAACATAATTAAATAGAGCAAGATAGTTGATTTATTAAACACACCACGGTACATAGGAGAATAACAAAGTTGATAGCTCTTTCCAACATTGTTCCGGATTATTGAGAATATTTGTATATGTAGGCTTTATTGTATTTTTTCAGAATTTTCCGATGTATACTTTTCCATGTCGTTTAATGCAGTTCTTCGTAAAACACCCTGTATGGAAAAAAGCTACTTATTACGTAACGCTTTTTTTTTTATTTATTCATATTTGCCAGGTAAAAAAGAAATCGCGAACATCTACATAATATTTTGCGAGCTTAAGACATATTATGTATCCATAATTTAAAATGTCAACAAATATTTAAAGTTTGCATCTTGATTGGTCGTTAGTGAGGCAATCCATATGCGTCATAATAATAATGATGCCAAATATGCACTTCACCTCAAGGTAAGCCTCGTAATATATTCCCATCGCGGTAACCTCTGCATGTTACGTAATATCGCTAATATACAGTCGTCCGCTAAATTAATTTGATATCCAACGATCCAATCAAGGAAACAAACTTCTGTTTAATGATTATGTGCGTGTTTTTTCTTGTTGTTGTTTTTTTAATGACACGCGGTATACTGTAGAAAAAGTTTACGATATATGCATATACATATGTTGTAAATTTAGATTTTTTTTACTTTTTTTTTTGTTCAATATTTAGCAACATTTGCAAACGTACTTAATTATCGCTTATTACTAGAGAGGGCAAAAGCGGGTGAAATCGTACCTTTTTTGCAGCGACTAGACAGACTCGTGTCTATTCGTCTCATAAAAAAGGGTTCGCGCCTCCTCGAGAGTCGACAAAACACGAGTCTGTCTAGTCGCTTCTGAACAGGTACGATTTCACTCAGTTTTGTCTTCTCTACTTATTAGTTAAAGGAAGTACTAACCGAAAGTTAAGAGTTATATTATCTTTTCCTATTAGTTATATTGGCTATCCGATACTGTCGAAGTTTGAAAAATCCATGTAGTTACATTTTTTATAAATTCGTAGAAATTTCAACCTTCGTAGAATTGGAACCTAACGACCCCTATCCTCCGGACAAGCTTGTCACGATTAAAGTTATCAGAAGATGGCAAAACTTATTTACATCGAATAAAAAAACGTTGGTACTTGATTTTTGTGGCGTTGGTGGAATTGGTTCTTAAGTCATACTTAAAATTAAAAGTCTGTACACATGGATGGGGACCATCCTTTTTTCCGCTTAATTTTTAACTAATATATCGAGCAAGTAGAGATTTGCGTGTTCTTATTGTTAGCTGCAAGAAACAATGCATATGATTGGTTTAAAGTTATAAAAGGCGCAAATTCCTCTGACTCATGTGAGATGCTAACGTACCAGCTAAGCATGACACATTTACACCATATTAGCACACATTACATGGATCTAGCGCGGGTTACGTCACGTACAAACGCAACCTGGACCATGTTTATTATCTTCTTTCAAATGGGTTATACATATGCACTTATGTGTATGTATTTATAAATCAGCTTATCCTTGGAGTGATCTTTATCCCCTTACATTGTAGTCGGTTAATTTTATCATATATGTGTTGCATTACGAAATTAGCAACTTTTTGGAGGAATATTAGTGTAGAAGAGGAAGATGTATGATGATAATAGTTTTTATAGTTGGATCACCAACCCGATGGTTCAGAAAAATGTATTAATTTGAGGATGAAATTTTTGAGGTAACGCTAGCTGTATTGATTAAAATTATACATTTGGCAGTGGTCAAACGTAGTCGAAATGATTAAGTGCTATACTGCAAACGCTGTTGTCATTTTTAACACATTACTTTTTATTTAAAAAAAATTAATATCAAGAAACGAAAAAAATAAAGAATACCTGTTACATTTCTTACTCGCTATTAACAGCATTGTTACGTTTTCGTTATTTGTTCATTTACTTACGTTCAGTTACGACGTAAATGCTGCTAAATTCTTCGAATCGAAATAATTTATTATTAATTTTTTTTTAATTCATATTAAACGACTTAGGTGTTTTCAAATAATATTTATAATATACGAGATTTTGGACTGAACAAGTTGTCTTTTGAGCATTCTATTACATGGTCGACTTTCTGGTTTACATTACCTTTTATTCTTTTCTAACAATTACAAGAAGAAAGCATTAAAATATCAGCAGTATTCACTTACTATAGCATTACTTAAGTAATTGCGAAAATCGGTTTAGAACCAGCCTTAAACTTACTGCAGTAGCTTTCTATCGTCTAACCATCTTTTCAATGTTCTAGGGATGTATCACGAGACAAACTGCTGGTCCACGTGCGGGAACATTATCCTCCAAGGAACACCACTGAAGCGCCTGGCGTGTCGACGAGTCAAGATATTGACGAGGCAAGTGTTGGTGGTGGGTTTGCTCGGGGGCAAGCACCCTTTCAGTGCGGCCACTGCCATCAGGTATCAAACTGGAAGCATGTTATTCAGGTATACTAACCCAGCTTGCTAGGGCGTTAACGTACCTGCCCCTATTGTGTAATTTTGAGCCTTTTTGTTATTTAGAAAATGAAATTAAATCAAAAACGTATGTGAAGTACAAAATTACAGAAAGAACTTTTGCTGCTATAAGAGAAATTAGTTTATTGCTTTAGTCCATTTGTCAACAAAATAAAGTAGAAGTAATAAAAAACGACAATGCTTATCATGGCATACATTTTATGACATTTCTCTTTATAAAAAATGTATAATTCCTTTAAAATTTTAACTAATGAAGAAATGAAATATCTTGTTTATATTTAAATTCAAAAAGGCAGGTATGGTTACCCTACATCTTCTTTTTACTAATGGCTATGGATTTGCTCTTATCTAACGTTTTAATTCTTCGACAACGTATTTAACATAAATGATTAGCATGATTCATTCAGAATAGGACAGTTCAAGTTCAATTTCAAATAATATAAACTTTATATGCATTCTATTTGAAAACAAAAGCAATGTGTGCTCTAGAAAGTAAATTTAGAACTTAAAATAGTACGCATACACTACCGTCGGAAAGTCTTATTACGATAATGGCGAGAAAAAAACAATGTAAAAATTTGTCGAGTACACTGAAAGTGTTTGCATAATATGTGTATAATCTATTTAGTCATGGAAATAATTTCAAAGTTGAATATGGAAGCTCATGGAAGAATTAGCTGTAAACGAACGATTGCTGCATATCCTAGCAATGCCTCATTACATTATCGTGTAAAATTCTGGTTGAAACGATTTCGTTTGGATCTATTGAAGCCGATTGGAATTCTAGTGCGCCTCTTTAGCAAGAAGGTAAGACATATCGAAGAATTAAAGTTTGGACCATTGGAATAAAAGATATCAAAGATAACAGATTTTAAATGAAGATTTAGGGATGAACAAGGTGTCAGCGAGATGGATTCCCAGGTTCCTCATACCAGAACAGGGACTTGTCGAGAGATAAATTTTTCATGGAAATTACTCGGGAGAATGGAGCCACTTGCGCTCTTTAGATGAAGAGACATATGAAGACACCACAATTATTACACTGCTTTTGAAAAATACTGATAGAGTACAGATATCTATCAAAACATAGCATCGCATTGCAATACTGTAATGAATTTTGTTCCAATTTTAACGTTGGTTTACATGCAAACAAAAACAATACAGTGTTGCTTAAATAAGCCTGAATTTTGGCGTCGATTAATTCATGCAACTTGGATAAACCAGCGGATTCCTCAGAATCCAAGACACAGTCGAATCAGTGGACTGAAAAAGACGCCCGGAAAAGTAAGATGGATTTACAATAATCCGCTTTTTTTCAGTGATCGTCAAAGTAAAATTTCACGAATTACTTTGATTCACGAATTACTGGGGTTCGAATTAATAGGCAATCTACCCCACTTACCAGATTTGGCCATCAGAAACCTCTTTCTGTTTTCTAGGCTCAAAGTTTTGCTCGGAAGGTAGAAACTTTCATCGAGTGAAGAGACAATCACACTCAAGAAGGTCTACGTTGCAGAACAAATGCTAGCTACTATTTGAAAGGATTAAGAACACGATGTTCAGAAATAAAACTTTGTTGGACAAAGAAAGCATTTGTTTCTGTCTGGAAAGTTTTCAGCCTACTCTTGTAGGTAGTGTAGCACTCAAAGAATTTGACAAGTAGTTGAGACATTCATCCCATAATCTAACTCTACCGCCCAGTAATTATTACGTTTAAGCTGAGAAAACAATTATGAAGATGACGTTAGAATTAGAAGTATTAATGAAAGAACTTTGTCAGTGAAGAGATCTCATTACTGTAATGTTGCTATTTTCTTTCATAGTTGGATAGATTGTATCCTGTACAATGTTTTCTTTCCTTTTCTCGCGATATGTACTAAAATTTTCCAACGGTAGTGTATATTTCTACTGACACGCGAAGATATTGCAAATGTCGCCACGTTACTATTTGGGCCATTTTTTCTTTATTGCTAAACGCTCCTACACAAGGATCTACATAGCGTCCTATTCTGATGAAGCAGGCTGCATTTAGCATAGCAATAATATATCATAGCATATCGGTGATTAATCTGACCCTTATCATTTCGCTAAATATTAATTTCCTCTGCACGTCATCATTTAAAGTAATAAACGCCATCCATTCTACTGTTACACGTAATAGCTGCACAACTAATGCTTTTATCTCAAAAACAACTAACAAGACAATAGAAAATCGTACTTCTAATGCTGTGCCTTGTTGTCTAACAATTGCTCTCTTAGTAAGAGAGAAAAAAAAGAGGACTAATGATTAACCAACTCAGAGACCTTGCAAAACGTTATGCAACCCAATGGGAGACATTATTTTTCGTTAATAATAGGCTGACTAATCAAGAAGGAAAGGACAAAACAAATAAATTGTTTGCTTGCTACAATGTACTAGCTAGTCGGTAGATTGCTATGTAAGTAAGTGTATTTTTATTATTTATTATTATAAACGGTTTAAATGATTTTTCTGGAGAGTTCAAAATCTTCAAATCTCTACGCTTTCTTGCGTATTCTAAATCTACTATCCACACTATTGATATTTGCGATACGTTCTCTAGCGTAGTATTGTGGTAATACCTCTATACATTACGTATACCTAAATACCTTTATATCGATTCGCTTTTTCTCGGTAAATACTTGCATATAATAATAGTTATAAATACTTCACAATAATCAATCAATCTTGTGGTATCGATTTTGATAGGTGGATTTCATTTATTTCTGCAATTTATTGTATGATAACTAAAAAACAAAATAAATCTCTTAATATTTTGCTTAAAAAAAATAGTAGCCCTTCCGTTTTTAGGGAAATTGATATAAAAATCAATTTGAATAAATGATGCAAACCAAATATTCGTAAGATATCATTAACAAACAACACAAAAGTATCGCCACACTTCGCACTGCACAAGTTTTCGAGGATCCTGCGCATCCACGAAGCAATTGTCCCGGATTAATTAATTGAATTTGCGTTCGAATCGCGATCGAATGCGAACGAATCGGGGGATTGTGCCGGTGCTATTGTGTTGTTTGGCATACTACGCCTTGCTATCAATATTTATTTGATGATTGTCTGCTAACGATTGATCAAAAGTGAAACCGCGTGACAATTTCTAAGCAGTGTTTGGCACAACACGAGTGAATTGATGCATCACTGCATGCCAAAAAGCAACGGCCGATCGGCAAAATTGGGCCTGGATTTTGTTTTCCTCTCTACGTAATGGACTCTAGAAATTAACCAATGATAATTAATAATGATAAATGCCACAAATTTTTTGCAATTTCGTTCGGTTCTATGATAGTAATTTCCTTTAGGAAATAGTACCAAATAGATATAAATTTTCTTCATTTATAAGACATACTTGATCAAAATTAATAAATAACTTTCAGCTTACGTAAAAAAGAAAAAAACTATTTTTATAGACAAATTACAAGCTCTCGAAATGAGTCTCAAAAGCAACTCAGCAAAAGACGAATCTGTGTCAATAACCGAGTAACCCTACAAACATAACGAAAATAACGCATGCTGTACATGGTTCCATTTTCTCTGATTACTTGTTACTAGCTGAAACATATTCGTATCTATTTCGTATCTTTAGGAATATCAAATCGGGACACATGTACTGAATCTATTATTTCATTGCAGCGTCATTGCCGACTCAAGCACGGCGGCGATATCCGCGTCGTCATCGGAACTAAAACCGTCACGGCGGACAAGATGGAGATCGACGAGCAGATCGAAGAGCAGGACCACGTCGACCTACCGCAAAACGGCACCTTCAAATGCAAACAGTGCCCGTTCTCCAACAACGACAACGACATCTTCGAACAACATCTCGAAGGACATTCCGCTACTCTAGACCGCCCGCACAAATGCAATTTCTGCCTGTATAATGCGTCGCATCGCGAGGAATTGATCGACCATTTGAAATTACACGGTATATCGGATCCGGAAGATCACCTCGGAAAGCGCGAGAAAGGCTCGTCTGATCTGGAGATCTCCAAACGTTACAAATGCACGGAGTGTCCGTACGTCACCAATAGCAAATCGCAATTTTCCTACCACAAGCAGTTCCATAAACCTAGAAGGGGCGAATACACATGTCCTACTTGCGGATATAACGTGAGTAAGCGCCATCTGCTGCATCAACATTTAAAGGTGCACGGTTTCACGACGTCTCAAAAGCAAAACGGTGACGTTATTGATTTGGAGGAGGCTTCCGATGAGATCGAGGAGGTGATCCAGCAATCATCTGGTGGTAGTTCGGTAGATTTGCAAAGTTACTCCGACATACCCCTAGTTTGGGTGTCAAAAGGAGGGAAATTCAGCAAGATGTATAAATGTCGCTATTGTCCCCATGTAAATTTGAGAAAAGTCAATATACAAGAGCACGAGAAGATGCACGGAACTCGTGAGAAGAATCCAAATTCGTTGAGGTTAAACGACACGGAACATCGATGTCCCGATTGCAATTACGTTTGTAACAATGCGGGAGTGTTGTCGTCGCATTCTAAAGTTCATCAAGGATTGTACGGGAAGATCCACGGATTGGTCGATTTGACGAAATCGGACGAAGAACAGATTAAAGAATTATCGCAATTTGCCGTATATCAACCAATGGAATTGGATACAAACATCGACGAGGAAGACGACGGCAATCTGTCCGGGGATCCTCCACATGAAGAGACATCTAGCGATGCCGTAATGTACTTCTGCGATAAATGTCCGGCGAGGTTTCTGAAGGAGAATGAATTCTTTATTCATTTAAGGTTCCACGGCGCTCGTTTAATTTACAAATGCGATTATTGCAGTTACACCGCGAGGCAGAAACCTCATGTTTTAGCGCATAAAAACGTCCACGGTGAACATTACCAGGAGAGGACCAGATCACTGAAGGAAATACATTGTTCACATCCAGATTACCAACAACCAAACGTCCACCCACTTAGCGACGACGAAAACGGGGCAATTTACGTCGTAAACGAAGAGGATTTTAAAAATTCGCTATTAGAAGCAGAAAACGAACCGGAAACTTTGATCGCTCACAGTAAAACGATGAAATCGCTGTTTACGGTTCCACTTTCCGGTACGGAGCTGTTCCAGCAGCGGAACCAAGCGCAACAGAACCATCAACAGAACAGAATCGCGTCGGAGTTAGCGGAATTTGACTTATGCGCTCCAACGCCTTCTGCCGCCGCAATGGTGATCGACGATGATCCACCGTTCGGCGGGGTAATGCAGGGTAATCCCGATTTCATCTACCCCACGTGTATTAAGAACGGAAGGATGAAGGAGAAGCGTTACAAGTGCCATAAATGTCCAAGTGCCTTCGAGAAACGCGACCAATACAGGAACCATCTCACGCTGCACGGAGCGAAACAGAAATATAGGTGCGAGATCTGCGATTACTCCGTTAAATACTATGCGAATTACATGCAACACCTTAAAAAGCATAAAAACAGTGCGGATGCGATAGCTGCTAAGAAACAGCCGGAAAATACCGAGGCGATTGTGAAAAACGAAGAGGAAGATGAGGAGAATGAAAATGAAAAATCGATTGGTAGTTCCCCGATCGTCGAGAGACGCTCTAGTGGTAATTCCGTTAAGGAGAGCGAAGAGAAAAAGCTTTTCAGTTGTTCCATCTGTCCGTATACGAATCACCGCAAAGACGCTGTGGACAACCATCAGAAGAGGCATAAATCGATCTCTGGATCATCGAGTACTTATACATGCGAGCATTGCGATTATACAGTGCCCCAATCGCATTTCCTACGCGATCATTCTAAATTGCACTTCGCTCAGAGCAAGAGCGCGCAACCCGAAGGCTATATGGTATGTGATAATATAAAGTTAACCTCGAAAAGATTGGACGAGGATGAGAGATCCTTGGAGGATGATGTCAAATCGGAAGAAAACGTCATATTCGAAGATCGCGGAACTAATGAACAGAATCGCTTCGATCCCCCGCTAAAGCCCGAGCTCTTAGAGCAATTGAACGCCATCCCAGACGGTAAAATCGTCATCAACCCATCAACCGGAGAACAACGCGAGTTGCACAAAGCCAGTAGTACATCCTCTCAATTATCAGGCATCGACCTGAGCATAGTCAATAGAGAAGGAAACTTAGATAGTCATATATCTAGTGATAATTAGTGATTTTTATAAATATTATTAATATTATTATTATTATAGGTTTAATCAAAGAGGAAAAGCGTGTAAAAAATATCTTATATATTCTTTCTATTCTCTTGGAATCCTTCATGAACTTTTCGAGATATTCATTATTTCCTTTCTTTTAGACGACGAGATGATTCTGTTTAGATTAATGGTGAATCTTCTATTATACCTTTTATTAAAAACGAAGATTTAAAAAAATGAGAATATTATGGAGAAAATAACAAATGTACAAACTGTGTTATTAACTATGCCTTGTAGTCATAAAAGTATTTTTACAAAGTATTTTCACATTAACTATTAAGAAGTTTAGAAAGTATTAAAAAAAATGAAACTAGAAAATGAAAAACGAAGTTGATGATGTAAAAAAAAAGAAATCACACGGAAAAATATAATAGAGTGTATTAATATAATAGTGAAAAAGATTTTACTTTAGTACTTGTTTATATTAAGTTGTGGGTTCAAGAAGTAAATTATGCCAAAGCATTTAATGCCAAAATTTGCCATACTACGTTTTGTTGTATTTTTTTTTGTTTAATATTATTAAAAATATTTCTAAAATATATTTGTTGTTTTATTCTATTCGTCCCAGAAATATTAGTTTTTACTATAGATATACTTGAGCCGTAATCTAAGATAGTCTTAGATCCGGTCTATACAGGGTAGTGTAAAATTCGCGGAAGGATTATTGTAATATAATTTGTCTCGTCATGCCAACTAAAATTTATCTGTGGATAACAATAAGACAAACAAGCGAAGAAAGTAAAATAATCTATGTTGACTGTGTGTGAATAGTATTGAAGTAAATGGAAAAAGATTTCAACTCTCATACAAAGGTTTCGAGCTATGCGCAGCTCTTCCTCTGGCTTTCAACTTACGTAATAATACAGAATTAAATTAAATTTTGCATTTAGTCTTGAATCCAAGATGGATGCAAGTTCCTATACTTTAGGAATTTTACGCGCTACGCTATCTACGTTGCTTGAGTTAATATTCTTCGGTCGAAGAGGAAGCCCAACTACTAAATCAACTTCTGTATTTACTGGATTTAAAATTGGACGTACAAAAAATATTTATTCGCATATAAACGTGCCAATTTCAATCGTGCGTCATACCGTCGGATTACCGTTTTCCCATACTGTTACCTTTATACTTTATTATTATTATTGATAATTTATTTCGACCAGTTAGCAACGTTGCGTGCAGATGCGAAACGTGATAAAAAAAACTACTTATAGCATATATTTATATTATATTTGCATTGATCCATTTAACAACTCATGCAGACTAATAATAGAACATAAATAACATTTTGCTGTGAAAGGTTGTAATATCTTATTTAACTAATAATGCAATTAATCATACATCATACGGGAATTTAAAAAATAGAAAACGATGTAGTTTAGGCTCTTCATTGGTAATTAGAGTGGCAAACTATAGGCGACGTTGCCTATAGTTCGTCATTGGCGTTACGTTCGGTGGCAGGTTAAGTCTTGTATGTGTGTAACTCGCCACGTAGAAGATAGAGAACGACCAATTTACAACGAATAATTTAGAAAAATACTTCTTAGTTATCGCATCGAAAACGTACTTGACGATTCACAAAATATAGTTTTCAATTTATCTACGCTACGCATATATCCGATCTACTAATACTGCGGAACGTCCTCGCCCTCTTCTAACTACCCCATGTTGAGAATTTAGGGGGAGTATGGCCTCTCTGCCTCCTTCTGGCTACGCCTATCGTTCTTAACCTATTTTTCATTACTTCTCTACTACGATTTAAGACAACGTTGTTCAAAAATGTATCGATTTCGTTTCATATTTTTGTATAAAAACTGTTTTAGACGACGGATAATTCTACGGGGACTTATACACATAGAAACGATGCCGCCTGTAAATTAACAAACCAACACCGATTAAATGAGGTTCTAAACAGAATTAGTTCTCTGTTAATGAACGTTTACTTTGTAAATTCTTTATGGACCAATATTTATATTTTGATTCTTTTCATTTAAAAACAATTACATCGTCTTATCAAAAGATAATTTCACAATTCATCACGGACGATCGTAAAAATAATAAATAACACATATTATAATAACAATAACATAAAAGCACCTCCGTGTTTATATAATACGATAGATACCAAAAGGTGACAGAGGCGATTTATTGTTGCAATAATTGATGGTAAAAATGTTGTAATTTGTAAACAATTTTGGAAGTTATAAAATTTGCTTCTGTTTCCATTTCGCGCCGATCGTAACGCGCTAGCGCGCTGTACGCACAGTGCTCTTATGGCTGCGTTGGACCAATGGCCGTAGCCCACGAAATTCAGTTGCCGTAGCCACAGTTGAGTTGCTGACTATAGAACGATTTTATCTAATCAGTAGAAAATGTTCGAATCAACCTGAAGTGCGATTTCGAAGCGTAGAAATGTTTAATCCAGTACAAACGCTACAAGAAATGCTAGGAAATAAGAGTGTACGGACTAAATTTACCCCGTGTCTAGTGCTATTAATTTTAGAAGTACTATTTGACGGTAAGTAATTGCGACCTAACCTAAAACGTTGACATCTAATCTACCAACTAATCTATTTCTTTGTTATTCTAACGATAACAGTTGCGGACAGCGTTTCTCAGGCAGAAATAAACAATCATTTAGAATTAGGTAGGCAATTCCTAGCCAAAGGCCAGTTAGCAGATGCTTTATCCCATTATCATTCAGCAGTTGGTAATAAACCCTTCCTATTAACTTATCTCGATATTTATATTTGGTTTCGCATCTATAGAAGGTGATCCCAGCAACTATTTGACGTACTTTAAAAGAGGTACCGTATATCTTGCTCTGGGAAAGGCCAAAAATGCTCTAAGTGATCTCGATAAGGTACTAGATTTGAAACCGGATTTCACAGCGGCACGTATCAGCAGAGGAAGTGTGCATTTGAAGTTAGCAAATTACGATTTAGCCCAATTAGACTTTTATAATGTGGTAAGTTTCGTATTTATTTTGGCAGATGACTTTAATAATCTAGCTTTTTAGCAACCGACCTTTGTAATTGATAGTTCATGCAAAAACCTACAAGCCCTTAATTGTCCTAAAACAAATTTGTAATGATTACTTATATAATTGGTAATAAAATTCTTCATTTTTAGTTATCAACAGACCCTTATAATGAGGAAGCAAACGAGTTTTTACAGAAAATTGCACCTACCAGTGAAAAAAAGAGGCTTGCCGACTATTATTATGGCAACGATGATTACCCAAGTGCCATACAGCTTCTTTCCGAAGTGATAGAAGTGAGTCCGTGGGCTCCTGAGCTTTACGAACTAAGATCCGAGATACACATGGAGAACAATGACGTTTTATCGGCGGTTAGCGATATAAAAGCAGCAACAAAGCTCCAATCGGATAGCGTCGCTGGTTATTATAAACTATCAACGCTTTTATATCAATTGGGTCAAGCGACCGATGCCTTAAAATATATTCGGGAATGCCTAAAACTGGATCCCGAACACAAAGACTGCTTCCCCTTCTACAAGAAGATCAAGAAGGTGGAGAAATTTCTCACCGATGCTGAGACTGCGATCGAAGAAAAGAATTTTGCTGATTGTATAGATTTCGGCAATAAAGTTCTCAAACAAGAACGCGACGTACAAATGATTATTTATTACGCCAAAAGAGTCCTATGTACCTGCTACTCGAAAGACGAACAAACATCAGAGGCTGTGAGAATATGTAGCGATGCCTTAGATATAAGCCACGATCCTGGCGTGTATTGCGATCGTGCTGATGCCTATATTCAGTCGGAACTGTACGATGACGCTATTAGAGACTTTAAAGCGGCCTTGGAGATAGATTCGAATTTCGAGCGCGCCAAGGAAGGCCAGCAGAGAGCGCAAAAGCTGCAGCAACAGGCGGAAAGGAGAGATTATTATAAAATATTAGAGGTGAAACGAACCGCTAGTAAAAAGGATATCATCAAAGCGTACCGCAAGCAAGCGCAAAAATGGCACCCTGATAATTACCAGAACGATGAGAAGATGAAGAAGATCGCCGAGAAGAAGTTTATCGATATTGCCGCTGCTAAAGAGGTAAGCTATTGTTACGCTAGCTTTTGATTATAAATTAATTTATTCGATTAATTTTCTATATTTTGTCAATTCCAGGTGCTTACAGACGAAGAAAAACGACGACAGTTCGATAACGGCGAAGATCCATTAGATCCGGAATCAGGCAAGAGCGGCATGCCGAATTTCCACAATTTCCACTCTTTCCAATCCTTCCAGGGTAGCCCGTTTCAATTTCGATTCCATTTTAACTAATGATAAAACCGCATACCCTCTAAACATAGATGGTTTTCCTTGCGACAATGTTTGTAAATATGTGTAAAATCGTGATATATTTAATATAATTTTGTTGTTGCTCGCAACTTTAAATGACGTTAAATGAACTGGATTTTTTTCGTGATTTAAACTACCGAAGATATGCCGCATTTAATTAATTTATCTACATATTTAATTGAATCAATTAACTAAATAAGTATTTGTAATATACGATAGTCAATGATATAAAAAAAGAAAATCGGAATGAAAAGGTGTTGTTTGTTGTGCGTGCGAGATAGGTGTGATTCATTTTTTAATTTTTTTTTGTTACGTTTATTATAAATGATTTCTTGTACATATATTTCTGATATTGTAAGTAGCTTGTAATAAAAATTATTTATATTTGTATCGTTTGGTGTTTATCGTCATAAAAAATGGGAGTCCTTCGTTTTGTAATGCTTTTTACACTTCTACAAATCTCTGAAAAAAAAGAATAAAGCAATGGCATTACCGTCAGATAAAAAAAATCGAGCACGTAGTAACGCTCATTGTTCCAACCACAAAATTGTTTGTTATATACGTAGCTAGTAAATCAAATTTGGTTGACAACGTGTACATAACGCAAGAAGTTATTGTTACAAATAATAGAATATACAGACAGAAATCAACAAACCAACTTGAAATTTACCGAGCTTTTTCATTTGAATTCTCGCAGCATACATTAAAATATTGTACGTTTTTCAAAGCAAAATATCAATGTTTATGCAACCATATAAGTTTGAATTTTGGAATACCTTGAGGGTCAAAATCGTCTACGAATGGTTCGTTTTTAATCTATTGCAGGTGGCTTTGTATTTGAAGAATACTAAATAACGCCGACGAATATAGCATTTTTCATTACAATAAGCGGGAAATTTAAAAAATACCAATTGTTAAAGTTTTAGCATTTCAAACAACTTTACCTATCTTTATTTTATCGAGATGTAAAACTTTTCTCAATTCAAGAATGTATTTCAAAAAATAAGTAGTTTCGATTATTTGGTATTGAATTCATAAAAATTGATAAAAAGCTCCAATTATTTTATTTTCGCCAGTGCCTTTGATATCCACAAGATATTAACGGAAATAAAAGACAAATATACCGTCAATAAGCAATATATTGATGTTTTTTGTTTTTATATATTACAATATAAATTCCTTATATTCTGGAAGGGTACAACATCTGAAAAAAAAGAAAAGCACATTAATCAATAATGATTCTTAATAGAAACGCCTATATGACAGATGAGCTTTTTTCGTGCATGTGTTCTCAGTGAAATTTGTCAACATATCAGATATTTCTGGTTTCAAATGTCTTAAACATCATAGAATATGCATTTCGAAAACAACAACATTATAAGAGGATACTTACAATTCTAATACGGTGGCCCATAGCTTTCGCTGGTAAATTCCTTTTGAATTTCGCCCTAACCGCACCGGTACAGCCATGAGGTCGCGTTACTTTACCCCAGATAGCTCTAACCTTCGATTTCTTGCTCTTGGGTTTGCCAGGCACACAGGTCTTATTTTTCGCTTTGTATACATAAACACATTTCTTTCCTACATAGAACCAACTGTCGCCTTTCGTTTCACACGCTTCTACTTTTAAGAGAGCAGTGTTTTCGTGTTGATTGCGAAGACCCCGCTTGTAACCAGTGAATATGGCTTTAGCGTATAACCTGCCGTGTCTCTTAAAAGGCCGTTTTTTGATAGCCGGTTTGTCGCCTGACGGGGTTTTAGTCTTCTTTTCCGCTTTCGGTTTCTTCTCCTCTGCCATCGCTGCAAGAATATAAACACATGTAAATCATAACCTAAGTTCTAAACAAACGGAAAAATCGGTAAACATCTTATCGACATTGAATAAAATGTCCAAGCAAAACCCACTTACTTATTGTAATCGTCAAATGTTATCCTTTAAGTGTAATATTTTTAATTTTCATGGGGTAGAAGTTTATTTTCAAAGTAAAAATTATGTGACAGAGCAAAATTCAATACCTACCGGATGTCTATTTCGTGTAAAAGGAGCTAAGGTTGGCGATGCTGGAATTCAAGAATTGCAACGAAATATCCCTATAATTCATTCAAGCTCCTCGGGTTTCCAATTTGGTAATATGAATTTGGAATTAATGCTATCTTTGCTGTATAAACTGTTACATACCGTTTCTCAATAATAAATACAACCTATAACGCGACAATCATAGTATTAATGGGGTTACTATTTACTTTTATAGGTTGGCAGTAAGTATTGGAAATGGCGGGCTTTTTAATTTTCTTGCTAAAGTATTGCACGAATTGCTTTAGAATCTGGATAATCAGTTTGTATATGTGTTTAGGTTTAATTAATATACCTAATTTAATTAATTAATTGAATTAGGTATATTTGTAATAGATGTAGATTAAGTATTTTCTTTTAGCACTTCTTTAAATTTAATAAATTAAACAGCTTTAGGTAGATAACTTTTAATTCACCTTAGTGTAATTGGTTGCATAACTGGCAATTTTAAGCCCTATTTTTTCTTGATTTTGTTTTAAGTTAAGATTTTAGCTTTGTTGTTCAACGTTCATTATTTGACCTGGTAACAATTCAAAAATATGAATACTGTATAAATGGAAAATAATAAAGTTGAGAGTATCTTTTTTAATATCATGTGAATTACTCGTTTCTAATTTGTCAATAAATCCTAACTGCCAATTAAATATATGAAAGGTGTTCTTTATAATTACGTAAATATGCGATAATAACAATCTTTTTTACGTAGCCACTATATACTTTAAAGAATACTTGTGCATATGAATATAATTTGCGCATTCCAGGCAAAATCGTTTCGAAATATGTCTTCTGGATACTTCCTCAATTATAGGCGTTACACAACTTCTCACATTTATTGTTTATTGTTCTATTCATTTATAACAAACAAACAAATGGAAACGTTTTCTAATGTTATGCCCATAGTAGCTATTACCTATTACACGACGACAATTTATGGAATTTATTTCACGTTTATGAAATTGCAAATAGAAAACCGAAAATAGAAATTACTTTCATTGCCTACGCCAATAGAAAGGTGTAATATATCTATTTCTATCGAGATTTTCTATATAATATTCAGACAAATACAGAAACTAACGTTAATATAAATTAATTGTTAATAAGAGAGATAGGGAAATATGGTTTGTATCTATTTAGAGCAGGAATGGTCGTTTATAATCTTGCGGCCCGTGGGATTTAACACGATAACACAAGTTGTGTTTATTTTGTACGTTATTTTTGTAACAAATAAATTTTGATAATAAGGTTTCTGTCTTGCGTAGATATTATTTTGAGTTAATATTTTAGATTTTTTTTTTTGGAATTAGTTTATGTAGAAGAAGCAATTATGCTGTAATGTTACAATTTACAACATCGAGGAAAATTGCTTTTTCCTGGAGTATCTTTCAGAGGAAAGAAGTTGTGCAAGAGCAAGATTTGTGCTCTCGGAAAAAGTTTATTTTTAACGAAAGGCTTAGAAAAAGTACGAAACGTTTAAAACAAAATGTTTGTCAGTAAGTACCTATATTGCAGATTAATAACCAACAATGTTGTACAATACAGAGAGGCACTAAAATCTTTTTTCAGTGGACAACTAACCTGAGAAGAAAGCATGCCCATTTTATATGAATTGTATATTTGTAATAGCAGAATATTGGCCGAATTCATATTGAACTAGCCTTAAGGAACGTTGGAACAAGTGCAGGCATTGGTGGGACTAACTATCAGCTTAAAATGCCATCAAGCCATTAAGGAATCGAGGGCAATGAAAAGGTAGACAACCTGACTAGGGAAGCAACCGACATGCCCTTCATTGGTTCTAACCCCTTCTGTGGCTTACAAGAGAGCCACATAAGATAATAATAAAAGTATGGGTGGATGATCTTATCAAATATTAACTGATGCCGTACTAGCTGATTGGTAAAGGTAAAAATTGCTGTTAATCGAAGGAAGATCTATCTAGTTGTCATTCATATAGGTAGCAAAACAAAAAATCTGTTGGCGACATGATTCTCTCTACCAATAGCAACATAATTGCAACGTAATTATATCCATTCGCGTTTTTTACTATATTTAACAGTTGGAATTTACGTTCTATGCAATATATTGTAATTTGCTGGTAATTATAATTAACGTGAATGTAGTGTTATCTCAACATTAACGATTTTAAAAGTATTTTTCATTATCGTTTCATCACCGAAATTAGAGTAAATTAGTTCCCCTATTTCGAAGAGAAACCTCTGAGATGCTGCGTTGTTTCGTCGGACGTAACTTCCTCAATAAAACAATAACGACGACAAGATAAACAACAACAACAATGCCGATAATGACCGTCAGGCCAAAGGTATCTACAATGTATGAGGAGGTATTCGTAAGTATGTACGTGAAAGCAAAACTTCCTGTTCGAGATGAGCGAACACGGAGGAGCGGTATAACGTAGATAACCGCGAACTTGGTAAATACGAAGGCAAATATAAATAAACGGAGAGCGAGGCGCTTTTAAAGTTTACGGCGGCCACCTGCGATCTGTATACGATTCACCTGTGATCGGTAAACAAGTGCCGACTGATCGGTTGGTAAACAATTGGCTCCCACGGAAAAGCGAACCTGCATAAGGATTGGTTGAGAAATTAACAGTTCAAAAGTATACTCATTAGTTGCGCAATACGGATCTCTTTCTTTAAGGAGATGAATCGAAGAAAATAATGGGAATTTTTATTTCAAAACTAGAGGCGGTAAAAAAATGGATTTCAAATGTTGTAATAATTTGCAACATCGAGAGGCCGCCTCTTCGATACTAAAGTCAACGACGATCTTGGGAAAACGGCTAAATAACTTGCTTTATATTAATTTCTTTCACATCCTAAATCTTGAATTTTAATGAAATAAATACCAACAACAATTTTCAGAATAAATTCAGTCGTATCTCAGTGGTAATCTCGTGAATTAAATTTTAAGAAATTACCATGTCTGTCAGAAAAAGTTAATTCTTAAAGTTTGCTCGTAACGTTGAAAGTTATAGAATGTTATATCACAGAATCCTTTTTTTTATTAGTATACTAGCAGTCGATTCTCCATGGTCATTTTTATTAATCGTATTAACTTTCTCTCTTTTTTATTAATCGTATTAACTTTCGTCTCGGACTTGTAAATAATATCCTTACTTGGATAACTGCACTTACATCCCTAGGGACATAAAATTCCATTACATCCCGCTGTCAAGGGCAACCAAGGTAAACAACTCTCTCCAATCAGGGCACTTCTGCAGCCGTTAGTAGGAAAAGTCTTCTAATTAACTATTTCGATATTTAGGAAATTAAATGTACATTGAATTCACCGTCCTAACGAAAGTTTCACACATCTTTTAGGAATATCTCGTATCAAAGTTGTCTCACCGCTTGACTTAATAGTAAGCATGCAGTAACTTAAAACAGACCGTACTTTTCTATGTGATCTTTTCTAGCCTAGAGAGTAATAGTATGTTCTTCTAACTTGTTCTTCTAACGCAATTACCGCTGCAACTAACACGATAAATAACAGCCTTAATTGTTTTATAACAACAAAAACACGGTAGAAAATGTGAAATACCGGACAATATTCCGGTACGAGCTTTCGTGTATTGGTCACAATTTTACGATTTCCCAACGTTAGATCGTCGAAATCGGTGAAAATCGTTGTGAAAACCCATTGACCTAATCGCGTGACGGGGAGGTCAACAACACCTAAACTCACCGTGTTTGTTTTATGTAAAGCGTTATCTCGCGTTACGTGTTAAGTGTTTGCGGTTGTCAACGAACTTTCCCAAATTCGAGGCATGGACGGAAAAGAGACGGTGTTATGTTCAGGAACATTCAGAAGCAGGTGAGATTCCCATTCGGCCATTAATATTTCAATCGATGTACAATGTATAGGTATACTGAATTAATATTGTTTACGTGTTAGGAAGGTGTTTTGATGTACGCATTTGTTTTAATTTATTTTTTTTTTATGAGGGACATGTCTGTAATCATAATTATTGTTTGTAATGGTTGTTTGCCGATTGGAACACGTTCGACTTTGAAATTGTTATTGTTTCTAGATACATAAAATAATTTTATTTTAGATATAAATAAAAAAAAGGTGAATTATTTAATGCCTATTGTAGATACGGTTCTCTAAGAAGTACAAAGAATAGCCATAAATAGAGATGACAAAGGCAGGTAGAATTATTCCTCTTTCTATAGCGACTAGATAGACTCGTGTCTGTTCGCCTCATGAGAATGGATTCGTGCTGCCTACTGGTGTCCCCGAGAATCGACAAAACACGAGTCTGTCTAATCTCTGCAATAAAGTCATAATTTCATCCATCTTTGTCCTCTCTAGCCATAAATCAAACGTTTCCTTTGGTAGAATTCGTCCAAGTCAACAACGTAACGTTTTTGCTTGATAGTTGAACTTATAATGAATCCATCAATCATTGTTTTAAATTGTATTGGCGAATTGTTGGTGTATTCATTAGATGTCTAATTTTTCAACTTCTTCATTGCATATGACCAACTGTAGGGTTAATTCTTTGAGACGCCGTCCCCGTTGGGACTCTGACCTACAGTAAACCATATAGATACTGCCCTTTTAAGTCCATTGCGTCGGTGTTACAAACATGGGCCGGCGGACATCTGTTTCGAGGATGCGTCGATCCTTATTTTGAAACGAATTCGAAGGTGGATCGAAGCATATTCGAAACAGTTGTCCCAGTTCCTTTCTAAAGATATACTGACAAGTACCATAACTTTTCTAATTGACCTTTTTAATGGATGATCTCTATGGCTACTCGCATACACAATAGTTCCAGGAGTTCTTTACTTAAGTTTACCGTTGTATGGATTGCGATTTTTGTAAATGCGAAGTTTTATTGCCATTAATTAAGTCTTATTGGAAGTTTAGTTTAACGTTAATGGCTAAGAATGTTAGCAACGTCTCTATTGACAAGATGTAATGTTTAATATCTGCTCAGTTCATCTTTGTCGCTTATTGTATAAACATTCTAAATATAAAACTACGGCAGTTACCTCATCGCTTGTAAACACATCCCAATTTACGAATATAACGTTATCAAATATCTTTGAGCAAGGTTAATTAACACCAAAACAATTTGACTACAACTTACGCTTTATATTCTGAAGACTATTTTTGAAGCCCGAAAACTGAAAATAAAATATATCATAGACACATGATATTACTATACTCTTGCTAATCGTTGTTAATATTCTAAAGAGAGCAGCACACTTAACAATGTGCATCTTAGTATCGATTAACGCTAAATAATGCTATTGATTCCATCAATTAGAACCAAATTTAGAACTAGTCGAGCGCGGGATGATGCTGGAATCAATCGGGCATGGTTCTGACGTAGCCTTTTCGATCGATACCAGCCGTCGGACGTAAAACATCTGTATATAGCCCTAACCGTATTCACCCGCCTGTTTGATTCTTCGAGCGTAAAGTCTGGTCTCTCCGGACCTATCGAAAAACCGTCGAGCGGATAATTTGCACGTTCCTTTGAGGCAATGTTTAGCGGTTTGCCGAATTTATTAGCGAACGAGTTGGAGGTTTTCTGGTCCCCCATGCCGAAAATAAACACTTGCTTCAATGGACGCTTATTTTAGAATTTGCGGATGGTGACGCGGACGCGGTTTGTGTTTGCGGTTATATTTAGTGTGGACATCTATGCATGATATATGAATTCGTTTTCAATGGAATCGTATCAATGGATCGGCGATTTTTTGCTTCGAGGAATTTACGAAAGACATGAGAGAAATGCGCGTGAAATATTGTGATTTCACTCGCTTTTGTCCTCTCTATTAATCACATACCAATAAGAGACGATACTTTTGTTAGTGTCGATAAGAAGAAAAAATGCTTAAACGTAATAAGGATATTTCCAGAAGAAGAAGTTTTGTCGAATTATTTCAAAAAATTGAATGAATACCTTAACTTATTATCAAAGTCAGCGAACGGATGCCGTATTGACGCCAAAGACAACTCGATTCATAACTTAAAAAAAAATTTTCACGTGAAGAATAAGCTTCGGATGAGATTCAATAACATAGATTTGAATATTTTAAAATGACGTCCTATTACTACTGCTGATGGTGATAGCTTAACTATTCAATTTTATTACTGATGATGATAGCTAGTCCATGGAAACGTATGTCCAGAGAGAATGAAGTATAGTGATGTAAAGGTTTTCAGCGAAATGTTTCTGACTTCCAGCTTTATTTGGCCTTGTAAAAGAACATGCTCACATCTTCTATCTGATGGTGTAGGCCAAAAATTTTTATATGATGCTTTAGTGCTTTTTCGCTATCAAGTTCCTTATTTCTTATCGGGACAACATCGAATTATTCCGATTTCAACTATGTATAACATCTTACTTTAATTGAAGAAGGCATTTTGAGGTTATGTAAGGTAGTCATAAAATTTCAAATCATCAAACATATGAATTGATATTTATTATTATCAGTTTAATTTTAACATAAAATAATAATATTAATATACAGCAATAAAAAAAGCATTAAAATTGCAATTGATAATTAAATGGAAAGCAAAGAACCTCGCCCCATAACACAATTCCCCATTAACAAATTTCCAAATAATCTCGTTTATGTATTCAAAAGTATTACCAATAATAATTATCCTACTCTTTGCATAAGTGTTGGTGATACCTATTTACATGCGATTAAAGAAAATTGCGAAGCTATCAACTAAACAAGCTGACACAATTTCATTTCAACGACATGTCTTAATGAGCAATAACCTTGTGTCTGTTCAGACCTATGTGCATTCTGATTTTACTGACATATGTATTTTCGCAAGCAGATTGCAATGTATATGTATTTATTAGTGGCCGCGGAATGTCGGACTCCTTCTCAAACTTGAAGGTATAAAATGCTCAAGGTATCTTCCGTTATGACCGGAAATAATATCCATAAAAATATGGATCGTATGTACTAATGATTTTCAATAAGGTAATTATTTGTTTTGTCCATATAAAGCGTTTCTTATCCGCTAGATTTCGAATTACTTTGTGCTTATTGATGTGTATTAGGACAAGCAAATCATTTCATAATGATTTACTTTTACGGATGCAAAATTGTCTTTAATTTTAAAACCTAAACGCCAAAGTACTTTATTCGTTTATTAGCTACAAACTACTACAAAGATTACATGTTGAAATTAAAAAAATTAAAGTTTTTAAAAAATACCAACCATGGATCCATGGAAAATTAACAATATTGATCGATTATTCGATTTCTTTGGCCGGAAAAACGTGTACAGAAGTCAAGCATAAGTTAAATGCAGTTAATAGGAGCCATGCATTTTCGATAGTCACGTTCAGATGCTAGTTTCATGAATTTTAGATATGGCCGAATATCCCTTCTTTATATGGAGTAGGCTGTTGAGGTGACTACAGATGATATAATCAATAAAATTCATTATATCGTGTTAGCAGACCGCAGTATCGGTATTAGAAAGATGGGTGTCGCATCTAGGAATATTATTATAACTTGAAAATAATGTTTGGATGTATTTAAGCGTAACACGAGCGAGTTTCGTAGTGTTACGTGACCGGAGATGAGATACGAATACATCACTACACGCCAGAAACTAAAGATCAGTCGGTAAAATGAGATTTTCTCGCCGAACGTGCGTCAAATGAAACGAAGACGATTCCATCAGCCGGAGAAGTTTTGGTGTAGATTTTTAGAATGTCGCTTAATTGATTATTTGGAGAAGAGAAGTGCGGTACTGTGTTGATAAACGGAAATGAACCTTGCATAGTGAAGAAAGAAGATCTTTCCTATTATGATAAAGCCGCGGCCTACTCATAATAAAATTAATCCGGGTACGGGACGAATTGACCGTATTCGCCAAATTTGTCCTGTGTGGTTTTTCTTTTTGACGTGAAAGAAATGTTTGGCGGATAACGCTCACGTTAAATAAAGAGGTTATTTCCGAAACAGATGCTTATTTTCTACATATCCTATTATTTCGACGGCTTAGAAAAGTTGAAACATCGCTAGACTAAGTAGATAGAGCTATAGAGAATTAAATTTACTACACGCAAAACAATAGCGTTGTTTTCGTTAACACAGGTATTTAACAATACCATCTTTGTACTTACAGGTGTTGTAAGATGTGTTAGTGTTTGAATTTAATTTCAACCAATAAGAAGTTACTAAACTAAACGTTTCTTTCTCTAAAAGATGTGAATAACCTCAGTTATTGATAACAAAAAGTCTACATACGCAAAACAATATATCCAACAATTACATTTAACGTAACAATTCTAGAACGTATACGTTCATTATACAAACTTACTACCTTGTTTCATAACAGCTAACTTACGTATTCCGAAATTTACGAAACACTCTTTCGGTTGCCAGCCTGACTTTTTTATACAATCTATCGCGACCAAATATTTCGCCATATACATACATTACATACGTATGTATATGTGCCGGGTGTATTTTATTTTTTTTTTAACTTGAAACTTTCAAATATCTCGAAAAATAAGTGCTTAACGAAAGCAAAATCTATAATTGCATCGTTTTGTGGAGGAAATACATTAGTACTAAGGTTATTTGCCCTGCTTCCCTTCTGGAAAGTGGGGAGGGGAGATAACTTACCGATTCGAATTCTATAGCAAGAAATTCTTTCAAGGTTCGCAACCTCTGGTATCTTTCCTTAACCTCTATGGTCGTCTAGCACATTTGGTGATTTTTTCCGACGTTACCGATAGTATACATATATAGTCAGCATGCTATATTGTATTCTGCCAGTTAGAGCAGGGATCAGGGTGAGGTAAAGGACCTATAGGCTTCAGCTAAAAGACGCGACACCTTTGGTCGCCTCAATTGATACCACAAGGGATCCGCAAAAATTCCTCTTCGATAGCAGCTTTCTTTAATTCCTCTTTGGTAGCGGTTTTATTCTACTCAGTAAAAGCTTTGCCGTAGCGCCCAAGAATAATTAAAATTTTTTAATATTTCTAGAAATACAAAATAACTAATAAATTAATAAATAAGAAAGTTAAACTCGTTAATTAAACAGTTGATAGCAACATTTCAACTGAAATAACAAAATTAGGTAATCTTCATTCGGTCACCAGTTGGTGATGATGACCATTCGTGTCATCGAAACGGCCGTCCCTGATTAATTATTATATAATTAATTAAACTTGTGTGGTGCGGAGGTTACCGATACTTATGTGTTATTTAATATGTAACGGTATAAATGAATAATTCAAAATCAAAGCAGGCAAGACTTTGCAGAATGCCCATGCGATAAAGTAGAAATAGGACTTAGCGGAAGTGATATTAAAATAAAGACAATTAATTCTGCAATAAAATATTGTTACAAGATAAAATTAGATGAAGTACATAGTTGGAATGTAGCCACCAGTTTAGATGAATTAACAACTCTTCCTGAACTAAAATCAAGGTTGGTGGCTATAAAGGTCGATTAGAAAACACAGTTTTGGGCCGCCCTGTAGGATTCACAGAAATCGAGATATTTCTACGGCGTCTGTCTGGGTGGGTTCGTACCTCCGTTCGAGAAGTTAAAGACTGTTTTAATTCGCGAATTAAATTTAATTATTTCGGATAAATTAAGAAAAACAAATTTGTTGTATGTATTTACGAAATATTTCTGATTACATACGTTGGCTCTTTTATACGAATTCACTCACTTTTAGGAGACCTGGTAGATACAACCGTTATATTATATCGAAATAAATTTCTATCGAAATTGCTCAATTATTCAAGACGAAATTCGTATTCGATCGTTCCAATAGAGGCAATCGCGTATAAAATATGCATATTTCACGTAACTACATATACAATAACACGTCAAGGTTAAATATTGTTTAAGAACATCTGCACCTGGTCGCATTGCGATGTAACGAAATAGCCGGGCTTTATTTAAATTCTCTATCAGCCACGACGATTAGCATTAATTAAGAAAGAAGCCGATTCAAAAGAATGTATTGGTATTGGTAATACCGCTTGCTTATATGAATTTAATAATTTAGACTGACATATGTATGTATAAATGCACAGTGCTGTAGATATTAGTAATGGTTGGTTTTTCTCAAGAATTTAGTTAATATATAGCGGCTAATATATGTACGCTTTGAAATAATATATGTGCATTGTGAGTAGTAATGATACCATCTACTTTTAATGGGCGATTGTGTACGTCAAATTGTTAGCATTAATTTGTTTTTTTTTTTGACTTGTTGCTAAAGTAAAAAGAATGTCTGGAGTAGGAATATATAATAAAAACAATTGAGGAAGTAACCGCTCATTTTTCAACTTTTATAACGTCGTCACTATAAATGCGAAAGATGTTTTAATACATCAAGGATGTGGTAGAACGGAAATAATGCATTTTTTTACTATTCAAAAAGAAGCTGGCGGTTAGGGACTGCGATAAGAACTTTACATTTTTTAAAAAGAAATATTTAAAATTTTATAAAAGACTCAGAAAATAACCAGAAAAATTGTATGTATTAGCAATAATTCTAATTAACATTATTCCCTTATCACCTACACCATTTTATTTCAGCGTTATTTTCATTCAAAACTATTTCTGAAGATTACACGCCTACCAAAGAACACCGAAAAAAACAGGTTTGACACGACAAGACTTTTAACAAACGTGTTTTCGTTGTTATTGTTTGGGTTTGGTTCTTATCAAGTCGCATATGGTCGTGGTGGTACCAGAGAGTTTCCACGAATACGTATAACTTATCCTATATTTCCTCTAAGGTCGCAGATGTAACAGGTTTCATGCATGTTGGTCAACAACACCTACGTATCTGTTGTACAATAATAATATACGGTGCCCTTGAGTATAAATCCGAATATCAAAATAATGATGCTCGCTCTGGAATCGTGGTAGTCGGTATAAAAACAATAGCGAATCGGTATTCTGCGTACGTGCGCGTAGGAAATTATCGAAATAACCTGTTAGAAATTCGTTATTATTTCGAGTAATAAGCGGCTAATTATTATTTATTATTGTTGATTATTGGAAGTTTTGACCATTGCCAAATTGTTTTGTCTATTTGAGTGTTTTTTGTTCCAGAATAATTCGAAACGGAAATTGTGTACTTTTGAAATTGCCAATTGTCCTACTTTTTTTTAGAAACAGAAAAAGTATACCTAATGGAGTCAGTAATTAAAATCATACGTGTTTTGCGGCGACTAGACAGACTCGTGCTTTGTCGACTCTCGGGGAAACCAGTAGGCGACACGAACCCTTTCTTATGAGACGAATAGACACGAATCTGTCCAGCCGCTGCAAAAAAGATATGATTTCAATCGCTTTTGTCCTCTCTAGTAATTAATATTAATAGTACTATATAAGATTCAACACTTACTGTTTGAAGTTGATTTTTTGGTTGATGGTAATTTTCCAGATCATTTGAAAATCTTTACTAGTGTAGTAAGAGCCTTGTAATCTCACGTACAGTCATTAACGTACGTCTGCTAATTACCTGATAAGGCTAATTGCACCGATCAGGTAAATTGAAAATAATTTAGGACCCAAGATTGATCTCCATGGAACACCGGACTTCAAAAATGTAATCCTAGAAATAGCATGAATCAGATTCAGTCGCTAAGGTCAATGACTTAAATAAGTTTTAAAAAATTTACGCGAATTAGGCCGAACGAATATAATTCAAAATAACCAACAGAATCTCGTACTTAACGGTGCCGAAGCGTTTGGAGTAATTCAGTACTAAAATCGTAAGCTTGCCATCATCCATAAAGTTGATCTGCAGAGTCATCTGCAATGCGAGTTGAAGCAATTATACAACTAAAACCAGGGAGAATCCCTGATTGACTGTTTATACAGGTTCTTAATTGATCATCAACAAATCTTCGACAACGCAAAAAGAACGTTCACAGGGTGCAGATCGCGATAACCCCTTGCTTCTCTAATTTTGAGCATGAGCTCAACCAATGGCTCAGATACCATTGACCAAACATTCATTCACAATATGACTTAGAAAATGCAACGACAAGGAGCAGAATTTAACCATTGTAATGCTAATATTATCCAATTCACAAGTACTAAAACTAATATTTGATAGAATCTTTTGACCACAATTAAATTTTTAAAGGTGAACTTTAGCACCTTACAATTATTAAAAGGCTAAGGCTTCAGGATGGGGATGAACAAAATTGACATCTTACAGTTTAGAAGGTCCGCTACTAACACATTTATTGGGAATATTCAACTTTCTTCAAAGTTCTCCCAGAATGACCAAACTTGTAACTCAAGTATCCCCTGTTTTGGAATTTGTAGTGCTTTGTAATACTCCCAGAGATTTAACATTGTCAGTCAACCAAAGGCCTGGAACTAAAGAAAATTCAAGTTTTCCAACGAGCATATATTGCGTTAGCTATATTACCTCTTTTGTGGGGCCTAGGTTGCGATACGTAATTATTTTGTGGAGCTAGGCGAGCTGTGCAGATAGACTCTGTTTATAAAAGAAAGATCCTTAAATGTAAGATTGCAGCATCATCTACGACCTCGTATTGTACAATTAGATTGCCTTTGTGGTTGTCGTATTTTATTGAAGTCCTACTATTTTTTACGACGATCAATTTATAAAAAAATAGCCGTTGTTCTAGACAGATTTATTTTTAAGTACATAGAGATTAGATTAAATAAAAAAATAATTTCTAACGTTTCCTTCGGCAAAATTCCAATTCTAATATTCCAATAACTAAGTCAACGACTCCAACAAACCAACCAACACATCTCGAAGTGCATTTACATATATTTATAGGATCTGATTCAAACACGTCCAAAGTAGATCACCACATTCACATTCGGCGTGCGTTCAGTCAACGAGTGAAACTCTTCCTTTTTCTTGATTTTCATCGGCGTACAGCGAAAATATCAACGTATTTGCATACTAGGATAATGTAAGGCACTTCTCTTGCAGTCTCCTGGCTAGTCCACCAAGAACACTAAAACGCCGATCCAGATAGCTCAAGTAAAATCTAGAACACCAATTTCAGATTAATTCCATACCGCAAGAGCATTTTTAAAGTGTAGAAGCGCTAGATACCGCTGCGCTGCGAAATAAGTGGAAATAAACGGTCTCTGTTCTATGCGTATATATGAACATGGTTTTATTGAAGCGGATTTGAGTATCTGTGTTGAGCCGTTGGTCTAACTGTATTAATTAAATCGAGAGCTGTTATTATATTAATCATAACAAAAGAATTAGATGAGTGTAAATTTAATGATCGAGGAGGTAAACAGACGTACATTTGATAAAAGACTGATGTTTAATCTGCTTTTTTACTAGATTACTGTTTGTGCAAATGACACCCTGTTTTTTTGAGTGTTTCCTTCATTTCATGAGTTGAATTACACTCATCTTGTACCGAGAAGAACGAATATAAGAAAGAAAAAATTGTTTCTGCGATACACAGTAGGTGAAAGCAATTTAATTAAATATGTTAACAAAATTGAAAGTCCGTTTGAACTTTTTTTAATGAGAATTATAAATTGCTGGCAGATCGTCGGGTCTGAAGAGAATCATGCGATGGCTTCATCAAATCGTTGTTCCGGAATATCCTTACATACAGACCAACATATTCACATTCACATTCAACAGTATTCTGCGAGCGCTGCTTTCTCCGAAGCCCTTGATGTCTTTAATTTGATTTGATCAAAGACAAATCTTGCTGTTAACACTGCCACCAATTGAGCGTAATTATTATCTCTTCTGTTATATCTCACTTTTCTTCTTTTCTTCATTTTCTTATGGTGGAAATACACGCAGTTTAACTATTTTTGAGCTCGCAACATCTTCATCGTTGAGCGGTGTAATGTCACAAAGACAAAATTGCCAGTGTTGTTTCAAATTTGAGTTTTCTCAATCCATATCGAAACGTTACTATTACAAAATGTCATAATTAAGCTCCGAGTTTTGTGTTACTCATTACCTGATCTAAACTGGATCATTCGAGTATTAATTCAATTAATTTCCGAGAAGCGTTTTATACTGAACGAAAAAAAAAATGAATCTAACCTCTGATTCACTTGTTTCTTTCGTATAACTGGACGAATGACTCATCGAGATCATTAATCATATAAGAACTTACACGATACTATAACAATCTCATAGTACAAAAATTAAAATCAAATTATTATTATGTCATATGCTCATTTCCAAGAAGAGAAGGGTTTCTAAGATGATTAACATCATGCAAATTTGTCCTTAGTCATATACGTATAGTATGCGCTCTACATGGTAAACAATCGGATCGTTTCGCTTTTGTTATTTTTTTTCTATTCCTTCCATTTGGCTTATCCATTAATCTATCGATCGAATGACGAAGAATCAAGCAAGCCGATAATTCGATTTACCGTAAGGAAAACAATACGCGAACAACAATAACGACGATAAAGAATTCATTCGATTTATGTTAGAGAGAGAAGATAGTATGCGTAGATTAGCGACAGCGTTAACAATTGCTGGACGCCGTCGTCATTGAAACGGATCGAGACTGCGTTGAACAATCCATAGAAGGTATTGGCGCCGTCTTGTTCTAGCAAACTGACAGATCCTACCGTGTTTCGTGTTTCTTTTTTCTTTCTTTTCGTCGGATTCTTCTCTGCTTCTTTCTTCATTTATGGTCGCGTAAGTTCCACGGGCGTTACGAAATTGCCGTTCTTCTTCGGGAAAGTGTGTGGGAATCAACGAAGAACCGACGTCGAAAACAGCTACGTTCGTTGATTGATCTTTCTCGCATTGTCGCTCTTTCTCAATGAGATTTGATTTTTCTTTCCAAGGCCAAGTATTTATCGAATTCTCCTCGTATATATAACTTTTCTACATACGTACATGGAGGACTCAGAATACCTTAATCGGCGTAATACGCGGTAATAAGGGGATCTATTTAGTTAGGCGACACGTAACTAGTTATACTAGGTTATTTTCTAACTTCTTTACGGGACTCGTGCGAAGGTCAGTTGACGCACTAATTAAAAAATTGCCTCTCGAACGAGAAACGGTCCCTAATGCACATGCACATATTGAAATAATAAGATGGATCAACTACGTAATCGATGGTAACGACGCTGGCTGTGCGTTAGTCCAGTCCATTGGGACAGTTTTAAATACTGCGTCGTTGATAGATTGTTAGCGAATGAAAAATAGGGTTGTTATTCATTCGATTGCGTCCGAGATGCTGCTATTTTATATATTGGACAAATGATATAATTTATCACCTCTGAGTGAAGAATTGGAACTTATTTTTAAAAGGTACACGTGTGCGTAATTGGCATTGCGTGGTAGCTCTGAGAGACTTTTGTAATTAATGCTAGTCTACTATAGAATATCCACGCGCAGTTAGTCGATGAAAATAGTAAATAAATTGTATTATATAAAAATACTACATAGTTATCGGTTAATACAACAACGTCAATGAATGTACAGTGACATTTCTATGTTTTGTCTCCCCCCGAGGCACTTTCTACCGCTGGAGGGCGTGCGCCTGGATTATTGCAAGACTCGCGAGTAGATTTTATTACTCTTATTTTAGTGGATGATAGCTATTTGCAGTAAACGCGCTTTTGTTTGCTGAATGTAAGTGCTTGGCTTTGCCACGCTGAAGAATCGTTCGTTGCAAGGGGGAGACAAAACATGTATTGAGCACTGTACGTATGTAGATATCAATAAATGCAGATATTCTACAAAGCAAATACCCTTCCGCACATGGATGTACATATATATTTGGAAATATTTTGAATAAGAACAAGTTTAGTAGACACTAATGAATAAAGCTCGCCACTTTCCGTGAGCTTCACGTAATTTGCAGAGACGACGTGTTTATTCGTCTCATGGGAGTTTCCCCGACAGCCGACAAAACACGAATCTGTGTTTAATCTTTGTTAATTTCGTGAAACGCACGGACAGCGAAGAATTTTATTAATGAATTTTGACCTAGTTTAAATGATTATAAAAAACGTCACGTTAAAAATTTATTCCTTTAAAAAAAATATTCGTTCCAAATTCCTGTGTATACGTAAACGACTTAACGAAGTTTTCTCCGTTACATAAGCTGACGTATTATGTATACGCACAAGTGACCAATACATCATTCGATTTACACCTGTCTCCATTTTAACGTGACATTAAAATAGCGCCTAGCACAAAGGAGACGATAAATAATCGTGTATGCTCTTTTTTAGCAATTCAACATGTGATATCTACGTCGCTAGTTTTATTTGGTTTCTTACAATAAAGGGACGTTCTCATGTACAAGTGTGAGAATTAACTGTAAAGGTTTGTGGAACAGAAAGAAGTGATAATTAAATTAAATTTCTGTCGAATCGTCATTATTATTGATATTAGTGATAGTATAGGTTATCCGTCTCTTTTCGTGTAATATTAGGTGTATGGAGATTTAAATAAATACATATTATAGAACGTATACGCTTAAAATAAGACTAATATTAGGGCCATAATTAACGATGTGCGCGTGTATTTAGCAATGTTCGCGAATAGTTCTATTGGAACTTAGGGGTTAATTTGGAGCCTGCTTTTAGACGGTCGAAAATAAATGCTAATTCGTCTTCCCAAGCCGCTTTCTTTTGAAGACAAAATTAGATCCCTATTCTTTTCTCCACTCCATCCTCCACCTCCTCAATCATATCCTCACCACTATGTCTGCTTCATCGTCATGTGCTATTCGAATTTACTTCTATTCTTACTTAATTCTACTATACTTAACTTAGGTACTATAACACTGGCCAACAAATTTCAACTTTTGATTTTGTCATAAAATAATTTATACTAATTTCAATAGAAAACATATAAACATTTATTTTAATAAAAGATAGAAGGTCAAGTTAGCTCGATTTTTTTTTATATTTCAATGAAAAGGTTTTTTGGATTAGATCATAATTTTAATGTATATTTCAAATTTTTGTAATTTGAAATGTGAAGTAATACTGTTCCGTCTCTTATGAACGATATCTACAGCATCTCTTCTTAACATCCAACAGTAACCTGCTAACGTAACAGAATTCCATTTGCCCTGATACCGTTTGTCCATTCCCAGGATAACTTGGTGGAAGCGCTCACCGCGTTCATTGCTAACGTCGCCCATATTTTCCGGACAAAAATCCAAGCGAGAATGTAGAATGTGCACTTTAAGGGACATATTATAGCCAGCAGCGTGAAATGCTTGTAACATATCCGTTACTAAAGTTTTATAGTTGTCAGCTTTTTTGCTTCCCAAGAAATTCGTGAAAACTTGTACCGTGGAGAGCCAAGCTGCTTTTTCCTTCGCTGTTAATTTGGTTTCAAAGATTTCATCATTTACTATTTCTCGTATCTGAGGCCCAACGAAAATACCTTCTTTCAGTTTCCCTTGTGTTAATTTTGGAAACTTTTCACGAAGGTATCTAAAACTTTCACCTTCGAGATCCAGTGCTTTTACAAATTTTTTCATGAACGCAAGTTTCACGTGGAGAGGTGGTATTATGATCTTTTCTTTTTCTACTAGAGGCTGATGTTGTACATTGTTTTTTTCTGGTATTAAACTGTTATCGTAGTCAACACTCTTGCTTATGGTAATGTTTTTCCCTATCACGACTGTCCCAAAGACATAAGAAGCAACAGTATTTGGTCTAACCAGATTGCTTACCCAAAATAATTGCAATTACTTTAAAATCTGCACAAATATTCCGGGAATAGTCTTTGTACTTGACCTTTTCTAATAAAATTTTCAGATTTTCGTAAGTTTCCTTCATAGAAACAGCATAACCTATCGCAATAGAAGAATAATGGTTTCCATTACGCAACAAAACTGCTTTCAGGCTGGTCTTTGATGAGTCTATGAATAATGTCCAAGAAGTGGGATCATGATGTATTCCAAAAGCTTTAGAAAGTTTATAAACAATATTACAGTACACCAGATTACCGGCCATACTATAAAGGCATTTTCTTTGTAACCAGAGCTAAGCCAATGTTGCCGCTTTTCGAATCAATTTTACTCTATATAATGCTGTTCGATTGCATCAGTTACTAACTTAGGGTAAAAAGCTTGTTGGTCAATGTAATTAGCATTGTGCCAAAATATTTCTACCAACCAATATGTTCTAAGGAGTACTAGAAAAACAATTTTCCCACTCATACGAGAACACTAATCTCAAAAACACGCATATAATTTATACATTATAATGGGAAGATAACACGTTTCTACACTAATTTCCAACAACTACAAACAAGACAATAAAAGCGTGTATATATGTATTTTTTGCTCATCCGTCAATAATTCCGCTAAATATTGACTTTGAAACATACTTCGTTATACGTTGACGTATACACAAACAAACTAATCATTTTTAGTCAATTTAGCATCGATTATCCTAACTTTCGCATGTTTTTCTTTTCTATAATTAGAACTAAAGAATTGCGAGCACCATTAGCGCTAATGTTTCGTACCTTAGAATAGCTGGTGATGTAGTAAGTTTACTCTTGTCTTTATTGCTAGTTCTCGCCCTAGATATAATTAGTGTTAAACGATATTAATCTCAACAATCAAGAGTGGAGTGATAATTTTCCGCACGTAGCCGCGTGTGCTTCGTTTGACATCCAGGAATGCAATGGAAATCTTTTGAAGGTTTCACAGCGTACACAAATTAGGGGAAAACAAGGCCAAAAATGTCTTCGATTACGTAAAATTTATTGAGAAAATATCTACTTAGCATAAATCAATTGGTTTCTTGGAAAAATCAAGTAAACATCTTCATGGTCCGAGTAGTTGCTTATTTCAATCCTAATGCTTGCGTATTGATGATGATACTAAACTAGATCGAACGACCGCTAGATGGTCTTATTGAAAAGTAAGTAGTGAACGTTTTTAATTTCGTGACAAATCAGCAGTATCACGTGAAAGTTTTCGTTGGACGTTTTTTCTTATAATTTAGGGAAGGCTTTGCACAATTGTAATGCTTCGTATTGTTTCGTTCAACTTTTGGTAATGAAGCACGATCAGCAAAGATTGCTTGCAGAATTTCATGATCTTCCTGCTTTCATCAATGACAAATTTCATGGAGGTTGACCAAAATCGGTTATTTTTCCGAAAGACATCGATGTTGTACGCAACTCGATGGTTGAGGATCGGCATGTAAGTTACTGTCACATATTTAGGTGTGAAAAAGATCTGTTCCTAACAACTTGATTCAAGATAGCACTGTATCAATTTGTCTAAAGAAATTCTCAAAGTTAGAAAAATGTATTGCAGTAAACAATTTAATCATATCTGCCTTGTTGTTGTATTAAACTAGTCTAATTCCAAAAACAAGTTTATGCAAGCCCCAATTATTAAATACATATTTAATTGTCAGGCAGATCGCCTTAATTATTAAAATTATTTTATAAACGACAGCCGTCTAGATAGTGTTGTTTTTGAAAGCTATAATAATCTAAATTAAAAAAAAATAATGAGATGTCTGCATTTAAGTATTTAAGGTTTTAATAATTATGAAAAGCGTAAAAATAGAAAAAAAGAGACAATTTCAATTATGATTTTTGGAAGGCAGACGATTAGTAGTTCACTAGCAAAGAGTTAGTTTTAAGGATATAAATATAGAAATTTGCCTGACGAGGATTTGGCAAACTTTCAAAGGGTTTTTTGGTTAGACTTTTTTTAAGAAAGTTTAAGTTTGCCAGGATAGATTGAATAATTTAAAAGTTTTGGCATATATTCGTATATATCCGTACGTCATATGGAATTCATCTGTAACATTAATATATTAGAGACCTAATAAATATAATGTTAAAATTCTCGAAGTATGCGTAGTACCGTGTAGTTTAGTCTAGCTATACGAAATTTCTCAAACACTTCCTTTAATAAATTCTCGAAAATTGTTGTTTTGGTGATAAAACATTTCTCTTAGCGTACAACATGATCTCAGTAATTATTTCTTAGGTGGTGCACTTTCATTTGCAGATAGTGTAGCTCCCGCGAAAATCAAATAAAAGAGTCGCCAATTGTCTCATTCGTAATATCAAGGAATAATAATGTAATTTATAGATCAACTGATTTTTCGAAATGGTTTGTTGCGCGCTTGTCTCAAAGGTTAACTTAGTCGTTTTTTTACATCTCCATTCCGACCATTTCGACATGATTCCGTAATCCGATCTCGTCCATAAAAGAGAACAGGTTCTTAATTCGGCTAATTAACCCGCTCCTATCCTTATAACCAAAATCGGCGTTGGGCCGAGCACGGCGCATGATCGTATAATCTCTGGTATTCGTTTTATTTAATTAGTTCGGTGTTCCATGTTTTCCACCGCCCGAGAAGGATCAATCATTCGAAATTGAAGCTTTATTGTCAATCTGTTGCAAGCAACTAGGTACGTAAGATATTGCAGCAGTTCGAAAAGTTGAGCCCGTCCAACCGGTAAATATTGCGTAATGGTTCGATTCGATTTCGTTACTTAAGCTTAACAGATTGTGGTGCCGCGTCAAAAATATTAACTTGGTTATATCACAGCTTTGGACATGTATACCTTGTTTGTAAACGAGTCTGTGTGTAAGACGGAGAAGGAATTTATACAGAAGCGATACCGAAACATTCTTCGTTTACTGTACTTTTGACACATACTGTATAATTTCGAAATTTAAGATTTACATATTTAAATACCTTTCCTTCCAAGTTAATCTTAAATTTTTCTTCTTTCGCTAACAGCAATTTTATTTCTCCAAATGGAACTTGTTCCTTGCTTGCGCAATATGCGCAAAGTCCATTTCGACCAATTAAATTAATCGACAAACTATTTTTATTAAGGAACAAGTTTGCCAACGGCAGAATATATATGTAGGTTTTTCCAAGATTGATTTTCCCCGGATATAGCGGCATATCGCGTCCCACATGCATTTCTTATTTCTTCTTTTTAGGTAATATTCCCACATCCTCTGACGTTATCTTTCTATTCCGGTCTGTTATCGTTGACTGACTTTGAACATGCATACGTATCTTACGAAGTCGGATAGTTGGAATATACGTTCGTATTTATTCATAGTAAGGACAGGAAAATGTGAATGTACTTCAGTGCGGGCGGATTTAAAAATAAATCGCGTTGAAAATAGGATTGAATATATTTAGTCGAAATGTTTTAGTAAGTTTTTGTGCTACAAGCCAATAATACTAAAATGTTTTCCATGCAGTTGAATTACACGATTGTTTGAGGAATTCTTGTGTCCTTATCTGGGCGATGAAGTGTTCATCTACTTTATTATTAGCGGACTCTAGCGCACAGTCTGTCATAATTAATTCTTCAAGAAATAAAAAGAAATAAGCTGCTTTTGTTGCAGTGTAACTTGCAACTTTTGGTTCAAAATTGCATTTTGACGCCGAAAGCTGTACACTTACCGCCCATTCAGTGATAACGTCGCTGGAATTTTCCGGAACGTTATAACGTTCGAAAAAATATTAATAATAAAATAATTAATAATAAAATCGGAAAAATTTCTCGGAGAAAAATGGTTGTCCAATAGTCTAATCAATTCTTTATATGTTTTTGTAGCTGGATCGTTTGGAACATACAGGGTGTATAACGTTAAAAAACTTTCTTCATTGCAGCGATTTCAAAGTAACGCTCTCTTCGTATTATTGCTTGTAATAGCATCGGCAAAAAAAGGAACTGTCGCGTTCTTGCGAATGCCCAATATATGTCGGATGGTTGAATACTTTGGATACTTTTGGGGTGCACGAAAAATTTAGTTATTTTCGATAGATTTTAGCTCCTTTTCGGTCGTTTCATATCATTTTTTTTATCGTTTTCATTTCATTTCTCAGATTTCCCTCACAGAAGAATATTTTTACAACGTTTTAATTATGTTATAGAATATGCAAATGATCCACGAGAAGTGCAATAGACATCGCCACAAATCAACCGATGTATCTCTGTCGTATACAATTTTATATCTATGCACGCTTTATCAACTTTCATAACGTAACGGTTATAGCTCATATGGATACGTGCGGCATATGCATAAATAATACTTTCTTACTGAAATAATTATGAAGCGAAGGCCTAGTTTATTGTAACTGTTATTCCGTTCTGAATAAAGAGAAAAAACTACGCATTCCGAATCGTCTCTCTGTAAACTCCTATTTCGATAAACATATAAACATTCAGGCACGTACTTACGTGTGAAGCCCATTCAATCGAAGCTCTACTGCACTTTTTTTTCGTTTCGTTTTCGTCGTACGCGTCGCTAATTCGTTTTACGTAATTCGTACAGAGGCCGCGTGATCTTCAAATATATGTATGTATGTAAGACATAAATAATTTTGGGATATGCGTTATGAGCGCTGATTTGAATGTTTAAAATTGTTGGTTTCGGTCACAAAAGATTAAAAGAGGTGAATTAAAGGAACTTGGCCCTTTAATAAACAGCGTGTTCCCGAATTGACCTAATCGTACTTGTAAATTTCCACATTTCTTACAGAAAATTTTGCTTTATTTAGCAAGTGCTTAGCCGTTACTAAAATTTTAGAAAGGACATATAGAGTGGTTAGAAAACGGGTCAGTAAAAGCCGCTTACAGAGACTTCTATCAGAAATTAAAATTCGTCCTTATAAAACAATTGAAAGAGACGAGAATTTTATTTGTTGATGGGAGACAGATGACGGGCGGATATGTTTTTGCAGAAACATCGGTTACTGTGACGAAGCAACGTTAACAACCAAAAAAAGCTGCCATCTATTCGTCGCATAAATATCCAAATTGTCGAATTCTAACAAATAGCCAGCGATACAAAAAAAGTTGGGGGTAATGTACGTACAATAAAATCAGTTAGGGGGTGTTAGAGGATATTTTCCGAATAAACGGTCTCATTAGGTCGTCTCCTCGCTCTCCAGACGTTACAGTGGGCATAAACGGAGGTACGAGTACCAATATTCGAAAAACTGAAAAATGTGTATCACAATGGGGCAATATGTAGAATGCATTCTCTTTGTTTTTGTGGTAGCTAACGACTTGTTAGATGAAGCAATACTTTTTATAAGGAATGTTCCGAAATAAGGAAATAACCGAACATAATAATATGAATATTGTACTACGTTACAGATATCGATTAAATAGGATCGACAATTCGCAACTATTGTTATTAACCTTTTTATCTATTTTTATCGCAGATTATGCGATAATAACTGTCAAAAGGTGAGTCTGTTCTTATAAAAATTTATCGCATTATTTTTCACAGACTATCAACGGATGTATTTATAAATATAATGCTTATTTACCAAAACACAAGATAACCCTCCAACATAATCAACGAGCATTGCCGATTTTTTGATCACACAGAATTAAATAGGCACTTAGCGAAGTTAAAAATTCTAATCAATTAACTTTATTCTTCGACTTCACATTTCCTTCCAGCAAAATCGTCCGATCTATAAACATTATTTAAATTTATTTCTTTTCCTTTTTTATGTGCGGCGTACGAGCTTTCAAGGCATATCATCGTCTCTTTTGGGAGACGATGATATGCCTCTTTTTGTGTCTTTTGGTGTTAGTAAGTTCTGTGTAAAGTGTTCCATGACCTTGTTAGTATTACGCTCTGAAAAGTGCGAAGGATGGCTCCATGTACCTGCAGGAATATAAACTGGCGAAATTTCATTAAAATTTGTAAGTTAGAGTCTTTTGTTAGTTGCTTTGTATTTTTTAAATTCCTCCATATTTTAATGTTAAAGTCACGCAATCCATAAAAGAGCGACTTTTGATCGCCTACCACGCGAAACAAAGGTGAGAAATATCATTGCGAAGTGTTAGGAAAAGGTCAGTTACCCGCATGAAATAAAAATTACGACAGGCCAATAACCTAACTGTAATCAAGCGAATCAGTTTCGGTTTCGATCTGTCAATTTCATATGCAGGAATAGTTTCTAAAATCTCTCGCCCTTCTCCACGCATAACGATTACATTTTACATAATTGATTTTTGCAGAACTGCAAAACAACAACAAAAAAGCGTAGAAGAAATCCCGTTAATTTCGTTTTTCTATAACTTTCACCAACGCGACGAATGGCAATGGGATATCTGTACGATCTAGATTGAACCGTCAATCACTCTCTTTAGTTCCATAAATGTTGTCAGCTTTTGGATAATAAAAATGCCGTCAACGTTACATTATCGGGAATATCGTTGGCGTCCTATACGGCCAAATCTCTATGCAAATGCAAAAATTATGGTAATGAGAGCGCTTGGGTTTTAGGTGCCCATCGTATCAAGTCACGATTCGTACATAATGAATGACACCATAGAGCTAAATTAATTATCGTGGGTTCGACGAAATTGTTGTTTCTGGGGAATACGCGGTTAAACATAAAACTAATTTGCCTTGCTGCCGTCTTCACAAATGTAATTCTTTATTTATTTATCTATGTATGTATGTGGCATTTTATAAACTGCTTTTGTCATAAGTAATACTTATTGGATTAAATACAATCTATTTTAATGGTTTTTCTGACCCTAAATTTATTTTGCCGTGCGGCGAACACCATCCGTTTGCGAAGAACAAGTTCTGCATTTTGCAAGACTAACGACGGTTCTTTAGAGAAACGATACAGGTAGAATAGTTTAAATTTAGGAATTCCGCGTATCCAAGCGGCGCCTTATATTTCATATTAAATATTGTAACGAATGTTTGCGTCGGGCATTTAAAGCCATCAACTGCAAAATTGTGTAACTTCGAAAGTCGGAAAACTGCCTCCTGCATATTGCGTCAATCCAATTCGAAGCTGAATAACATCTGCGTTCTGTGCAAACATACTCTCTTATATGAAAGACAAAACGATTAAAAAAGAACCGTTCCGAGTGTGATAAAATCGAAAGTTGCGTGTGTACAGGTTCTTGCGTGAGTTACAGGCCACCAGACGCGTCGGCCTGTGTACTTTCTTTTAGCGGACGGACCCTTCTAAGTGGACAGCTTGCCGGTGATCGAGACAAAGTGTTGACAAAAGTTGCCTACCTTAAGCGGATTGAGAGGATTCTAGAATGAACATTTCGAAACGGCTTCTAAGCTAAATATCTTAGAACATTTAGGCTAGCTTGTTCAGGTAGCTTGTATAACTTCTTAGAAAGATAAGGAATATTCTCAGTAACATATTCCAGAAAAGCACGGAGTTTATAGAACTTTCTAGTGAACTTACATAGCATACTTTAGAACATTGTCAGAGATTCGCAAACATTGTAACTAGGCGAAGCGAACCAGTTCAGCTGCTAAGCAACAGTCGCAAAATAAAAGAAAAATAAACGGTTTTAAGATACCCGCTAGCAGGGGAGCGCTTTGTTTCAGTGTGTCGCTTTGTGTTTTGGTAGTCGTAGGCAATGGAAAGGTTCTCATTAAATAAGTAAATCGACAGTTCAAGTAATGGCGATGAAATATCGACAAGTGGTAGGGTAGCAAAGGAACGGGTTTACCGTAAATGCGATGATAACTATTTGAATTTTTGGTAAAATTAATTTGAAAGGTACGTTTGTCCAATAACATTATTAGTCGAAGAATCATATAGCTCAGGATCTCGGTAGTCAATTAATAAGATGTACAGAATTTGTTCTGTAACTTGATTAGAGTAAGCACGCCTTATTCGTTATGTTACGTTTCCTGGATGATTGAAGACCTCATGTTCTGCAAGAGAGAGCTCGACAAGTTTATAACCGAAAATGATTTGGGATGGCGAAAGTGCTCAGTCCATATCTAGTCGCTATAGAGAACTGCAAGAACCTATTCACAGCAAAACGCCGTATGTTGCGTTGACTGATTAAATTCGTTATTAGAACGTGTTGTAGATGTGGTGGACTACATAAAGACTAAGACAAATTTTCCAAGAAGCTATGCGTAGATATAGCAGCTGAACACGATCCTGCTGTACTACTGCGGATTACGTTGGCGTCGTCTTATTCCGTGTATTCGAACTACAAGGAATTCGCAATTTTCTACAAGAGGAAAGTCGCGAATATTTCAGGTCTTTTTTGCCGAACCCGCTTTTTGAACGCGTGGAATCTCTGCAAGGCAATAACATGCACATTATTGGCGAAGGTAGCAACATTTAGAAGTACAGATGTGGATAAGAAAAATATTTTCTTGAAAACTTCTACGGGGCCCTAAGTAATAAAAGAATTAATTATTCTTGTGGTAATTTTCCACAGCGCATATTTATTAAATTTATTTCTTCGGTTCACATTTAAAAGATGTAATTGTATTTGTTTAATTTACCACTTTTTCCTAGCGTAATGCATTGCTCTACAGTTTTGAACGGTGTTGTACATATTGGGAGGCCATATTAATGTTATTACCATCATTTCACCGTCTCTTTGTCGCTTAAAAATACCCCCACGCCCCGCTTTTTTGCATCTCCCATGTTGATGGACGGCGAACAGCAAAGTACCGACACACACACACACAAAAAAATTAAATTAACGAGAACTTTCTCCTCTATATAGAGACTCCACCTGACAAAGTGTGTGAGCAATGTTATTCCAATAACATTGCCAACAACCTCACTGTTATTAATTTTTACTTATTTACTGTTCAAAGTCCTTTCCATGCCGTCCGGAGAAAGTAAAATTATTTACGAAGGTCTGTATTGAGATAGAAGAAAAACGCAGTTCGTTGTACTTTCGATTGGTCGTAGACGTTAGACGTAATTATCTATGCTGCTTTTTTTTCTGTTCTTTTATTCTGAATTAATGTTTATCTAACAGCAGCTTTTATTAATGTTGTATAGGATATATGAGCAGATTGTTTGTTAATTTTATTATTGAGACGGTGTTTACGTGCAGGTGTTATTTGTGGCGAATCTTCTAAACAACAATGTAAAGCTTGCAAACAAGTCGTTATAATAATTGGACAAATAAATTAATAATGGTTAATTATTTTTTTTTAGTAATGGGCCACATTCCCGATCGTCTTAAAAAAAATTAAGCATAAACAGAAGTATTTTTCAATTTAACTAAATGCGTTGTTTGTTATATAATTCGAATGTAAACAAGAAAAGGTGAACAGATGTCAGTCAACATGAACAGAAACACTCCAATTTCCGTGAATATTACTAATTGAATGCTATTCGGTGCTAGTTAAGCACTAGGATTGGTTGCAATCCATAAAAGCATGGCCACAATAATCATACGTAGTTAGTAAGAAAAACGAAGAAACATCTTTACTTTTTCACTAAAAATTTGAAAGGTCAAAAACTCCAAAACCCATCGAAATAAACTTGGTTTAAAATTTTTGGGCTTTTTTGGGTCTATGAGACCATTGCGGACCATACAACCATTTGATGGCGCATCAGTTTGTCGAACTATGGGGCTTCCTTATTTGTACATGTTGGGGCTTTCGTATAGTGTAAAATCGCTGAAATCCTTCTTCTACGCGCTGACTGTCACTAAAGCGAGCTACTGCCATGTGGTATCTTGGGCAAGAGTATAGTTACTGTATAAATGCATTTTCAATTTTTTTTTTTGTGGCGTAGGATACTTTAATGACCTGCAACCAATAGAATCGCGTAATAAAACAAAAAATGAAACAAGCAATCTAGGGGGGTAAAGGGACATCATAATAACGTATGCGTTAAAACAAAGAAGAAAAAAATAATAACATTTCAAATTTCTTTGTTAATTTCGATTACAATTGTTAGCTTATCCGGTTTACTGTTAATACTGCAGTCTAGGTCAAAGAGATTATATTCTAAAACCTACTTTAGAATGAATGTAATTAAAAAATTAAACCCGACGTAAGAACGACAACGCAGTTATAATAATGGCAGCAATTTTAAAACGGTGCCGCCTATTCAGACAATGATGGACGCTCTAAAATTTACTAAACTTCACCTCGCGACGTCCAAATTAATCTCTTTCATAAACGTTTTGCATGTGGTGCAACGACGATTCAGGTCTGTTGCCTACTCGTTTTTGAAGCAGTTTGTGAAACGAATGTTGCAATTACGTCTACTCGCTTACTACAAAAATGTTCACATCCACGTAGATCCATCCGCTTAATGTCGGCGAATAAAACAGATTGCGAAAGAGTTGTTGGCAAATGCCTTACATGAGTTTTTGCATACTGTTTGGCTCCTGGTTTAAAATATTGGAATCGAGCTATGTACGCATCTAGTTTTCTACCGGTTAATCTTTGCAAATTACCGATTAATTTGAATGCTGAAAATATGAACCTTTGCTGCGATTTAGATAGCCAAACGTACTGATTATTGCTGCGTACATTATTTATATTTAATTGTTTTCTTGTCCACTTTTACGAAAACACAGGAAGGAAGGTTTTAGAAAGAGTAGATCAACAATTGACCAAGTTGATCGTGTGTTATGAACCAAATATTCCGACAAACATGCTTTTCGTAGGCTTTAAAGGAGCGTAAGACAACATAAACAGAACAAAATTAATAAATGTTCGAAATAATCATAAGAGCCATTAAGTAAAACATAAAAACGATGAACTACAAGGATTGCAGTGAAGTTTTAAGGGAGGGTAAACAGATAACTAAAGAGTCCAAACGATGTGCCCGACCAGTAGCGTCGATGCGAGAGCAGAGTGGGGTAAACTCCGCTCTCGCATAAGTAGTAAAAATAAACGATGCATTTAGTTGCCGTTCTAACGTGTTAAAGTATACGTTGAAAATGTTGCGAGGTCGTAAAAATAATGCGTCAAATCGGTTGTCTGCTACCGTAGTAAATAAATTTATACATCGGTTTCCCGATTTAATATATGACGGTAAGGCAGTGAAATGTTTAGTTTGTGAAACAACTTTATTATCTTGGAAAGCGAGTCAGTGTCAAAGACATATAAATAGTGACAAACATAAATTGAAAAAGATTAGACGCAAATCATATAATGAATTTGTGGTTGATTTAACAATGATGCTAATTGCGACCAATATAGCAATACATAAAGTCCAACACCCAATGTTTCGCCAGTTTTGGAATAAATACAATCCTACGTGGAAATTACCATCTAAAAATACGCTACACAATTACGTACCATCAGTGCGTTGAAGAATTGTAAATTTTACGAAAAAAACGGTGAAAAATAAATACCTTTGGTTGACAATGGACGAAACTACAGATATTAAAAAACAGTCCATCCTATCCATGTCGTAAGGACGCTGACCCCACAAGGATCTTCTGACCCTTATTTACTAGCCTGTAAACGAATGTAAGATTGTACTGCCACGGCGATACGTAGTGTATTAATAGAAACACTACACAAATTTGAAATTTTACCGGAGCAACTGTTAATGTTAGTTACCGATGCTGTCGCGGTTATGTGTTCCACAGCAAAATTACTCAAAACGATTCAACCAAACCTGCTGCACGTCACATGTTTGCTTCACGCTTTACACCTTGTAACAAACATTATACGTACAAGTTATCCTGATGTGGATGAACTAATAGGACAAACGAAAGCGGTTTTTCTTAAATCTCCGAAACGTATTCGCCTATTTCATTCGCAGTGTCCTGACATACCCGAGCCGCCGCAACCAATTCTTATACGATGGGGTACGTGGTTAGAAGCAGCATTCTATTATTATAAACATTTTGAAAAAATTAAATCAGTAGTTTTACAACTAGACGGCAAAGAAGCGGCTGCAATAAGGCTCAGTCAGGTTCAATTTAAAAATCCTCAAGTTGCAGCAAATTTAAAAATTATTTACGACAGTTACGTTCCAATAGTGGATGCAATAAAAAAGTTACAGAACAGTGCGCTGTCCTTATCGGACTCATTAGCAATTATTGACCACGTAGAATTAGCGCTGCATATCCTTGATGATGAAAAAAGTGTTTGTGTTCGTGAAAAATTTAATAGTGTATTAGATAAAAATGTAGATTTTACAAAATTACGGCAACTTTTTACCAATACTGAAGATACGTTGTACAGATACAAAGAGCACTTTAACTATGCAAATATAACATCTCTCAACGTCGAACAATCCTTTTCGGCATATAAGCATTTATTTACGTCGCTACGTACGAACCTTTCCGAGACTAATACAGAAACATATATGATGGTGCAATTACTTCATCGCGCACATCCGGATATTTCTGCAACAATGTAAACATGTTAGGTAAGTTATTTATGTTTTTTCTTAACGTTTTGTAAAGTGATTCAATATATTTATTTTTAAATAAGCGCACTGTTATTCTGGTAAACTCTCCACGCAACGCCAATGCTCGGGCACATCGTTTGGACTCTTTACAGATAACGGACTCCACACAACGACCTTGTTCAACTTGGCGCTAAAAGGGGATAGCGACGGAAAGTAGGATCAACAGGGAAGGGGCTCTGTATACTAAAAGCCATGCCTCACATACACTGACGACGTGGTACTTCTAGCGAGAAGCGGAAAAAAATACATAACACTTGATTAGAACGGCGGAAACGATTGACCTTCAATTCATCTTCGACAACACCAAAATTATTGAGAAGCCTACAAGTGCAAACACAAAGTAATAATTTATGCGGGTTTGAAGATGTGCCTAGGAGCATTAATGCGAAGATAATAAGGAAATAGACTTACGAATTGTAAAATTAAATAATTGTCTGCGGGAGCTTCACAAAGAAAAAAAAGAAATAATAATCCACCAACTTTAACCTAGTATGGATCTTTAATTAGAAAAACCAACAGAACATCCAGAGAACGAAAATACTACTAACGGAACGGTTGGGAGAGATGAACCGGAACTGTACGAACTATTTGGGAACAAACCTATCGGGTAACCTGTGAAAACCAGAAGATTACAATGTCATGTAAAAGATGAAGCTTGGATGTAATCTGAAGCAAGGAAGAAATGCAAGGAAGATGTTGTGAAGCAATAGAGGAAGATGTGAAAGAGTAGCTGAAGAAGCGTAGCAAAAGAACGGAAGACAAGAATGAAAAAGTTGTAGGCCTAAAAGGTCGGTTTCTGAGGTATTATTTTCTGTCGGTGAGAGAGAGTTAGTTCTTAAAAAATTCATATTTACCGTCTATCAACTTATTAATGTTTCGACAGGTGCAATGCGCGTCTTTCCAAATACTAACATTCATGAATTTATTCTACCATTTCATACCTTTAAATTTGTTAATGTATGCGCACCTTGAATGTGTAATAATTTCAAGTAGCATGCAAATAATACCCAACAATGTTGTCGATGTATTGCAATACGTGTTTAGCGATCGTAAATTACGTTTGCTAATGAAAGTAGCTGTGCAATTTTTGCGCATTTTACGAGTGTTCATGTCTCATCTTCTGAAAGTAGTTATTAATTAGATAGAGAACTTATTGCCTCGTCTCCTATTAATTATATTTCGTTTTTTTTTTTTGTTTGTTTTTGTATGTTTGTGTGTTGTCTTGGTCGCGTCTCAAGGATACGCGGCTGTTATTTGCGAAGTTTTCAAATATGGAACCGTTCATCTCCCTCGAAGATTAAAGCATAGACGCTGCATTGTGGGCGCTTGTTCCTTCAGGTAGGACCTTAAAAACGCGGTTTGCTGAATTTCTATATCGCTATGTTGTATTTCAGTTCGATGGATAAAAGATACTTAATATACTTCGTTTCTCTTCGTTGGTGGACGACAGCAAATGAACGATAATCGAAATGTTTGACCGATTAAAATTTAAAGCATAAAATTACAAACTTTTGTCAATATAAAGTTGCCGGTAGTTCATTTTTTCTTATAAAAGTTGCCGTTGTGATTTATATCGTAAAATTTATACCGTATATCGAATTAAATTACGTTATTTCCAGAAATAACGGAGCCAAATTTCGTTATCCGTTACACGGTGTGAAGCAATTTTTCCAGAAATAGGGATCTATCCTACGCGTAATGAGATACAGACATAGATGCGGATTTTAGAAACTTACTAACTTGCAGGTTTTAAATAAATTAGATATAATAGACGCTGAAACACGAAAAGATTGATTATTTTGCATCGCAGGGAAATATCTGGTGAGTTTAAAACGCAAACCCGCAATACCGACAATGCTGCGCGATATGAAGTAGGCGAGAACCATTTGATAATGTATGTTGTTCTCGTTTTACAATATGACCAGTATCAGATGTATATAACGTTTACTTTCCGACGTTATGTATGTCTTTATCAATTGGATTAAAACGTAACGAAAAATGCGCTACCATAAAATCTGTAATATGTCATTCAAGGTTGAAACTATAAAAAAAAAAAAACACTTTTTGACGGTGTCAAAATCCAGTCTGACGCCGAAAAAAAAAAAAAAAAACGAAACCTCATATAAAAATTTAGATATCATCATTAGACAGTGACCTCGAGAATATATCCTCTGCAAGGTTAAATAAAGATGCTGGAAGTAAAAGGAGAAAATTTGCATTTTTCGTTTTTTTCTTAACTTCGAACATCATTTGCCATAGATCAATTTTCTCGTTTTTGAGAAATGTTAATGTTTGTTGTATACCGGTGTATATACTTATAAATACAGCAGATTACAGAAAGGCTTATTTGGGAGGAATTGTTACTACCTTCTCGATGTCTTGCTAGCAAACTTTGCTCACTCGGGAATATTAGAAAACAACATTGCGCAATATATGCGCTGCACATTTTCCCAAGGCTTCATGATTTTTTTAATTTTCGGGTTCGAGATAAAAAAATTGAAAGAACTGCTTAGAAAAGTAAAACATCGTAGGTTATGCTCTGTGCCGATATCGTGGCAGAGAAAAATCGGCCGTTCAATCCCAAAACAGAAACAATCCAGAACCGGTATTGGTTCTGGATTATTTATTGGACATTATTGGTTGAAAAACAGCGAAAGGTTTCACTGCTCGAATCTTCAACTTCATCTGTAATGTAGCTAACATAAAACGTATATTTTGAACATCGCTGTATGTATTTATAATTAATAATTTTAAAAGGATGATTATTACAACATCTGTCAGAGGATTAAAATTGATGATAAAGAATTATATATTACAGTGAAGGCTAGCGCACAGCTGGGAATACGTAACTTTTACCTGTAATTATTTAATTAATTTGTATCAAAAGAGGCACGGCGTAGTACGGTTTCTTGTAAATAAAAAAAGAAAAAAACGTGAACTGTTGTATTTATAACAATGCAAACCGCTAATTGTAAACGAAAAATTTCTAATGCACGTTCGTACATTTAGAGACAATACAATACAGTAAAACCAGCAATAAATAAAACATAAGTTTTTATATTGAAGTACATTGTACATGCATAAAACATGAACACTTTGAAAAGCTTTTTAGAATTTCTCTATATTAGAATTTATTAAGATTACGTAAGACGCAATATATTGCTCGTTATTGATGTAATCGTTTTGGAAAAAGTAGGATAGTAAGTAGCCGGAGTACTTTCTTTTTATTATGTAAAAGGAAGTAAAAAAAATAATAAAAAAAACGGTTTTACTGAAAATAAAGAATAAATGACAGATAAAATAATATTTGACTAATATAAGACCATTTAATAGTGATGTATCGAATGATGGTTCGATCGAATTTACATATAAATATACAGCGTACTCATTTGAAAAGCTATTTAGAATGTTTATACCAGAAAATTTTTACAGTATGACGTCGAAATATTGTTTAACTGTTAAAGCAATCTTTTCTTCTGCTAAAACACTTATTGAAAATGTTATTTAAAAAAAAAAACAAACAAAAGAACATAGTAACATTGAGAATTCCTTTAAATTCCTTTATTTTCAATTTTTTCGGGACGGTTGCAATAGTCTACTATTTGTACGGATTCAGAGGATGGAAGTATCGCTGGGAAAAGTACAAATTTTCGAGGAGATTATATTGAAAAATAAAACTGAACTTCACCAAAAACTTTTCGGACTACCCTCGTAGAAGGTAAAATAATAGCCTTTATATTCGAAGCAATTTTCACCCATTTCCCCTTAAAGTAGTGCAGGTCGCGCCAACTATGGACTGTTTGAATAGTAATAGTGATATACAGCCATTTTTTCTATGACGTCACGTTTTTCCTTATATATGAAAGAATTTTATAACAGCTGTGTAAGATATATTCAATTAACATTATTCAGTTTAATAAATAAACAGATAGTATCTACAGTTTGGTTTTAAAATTATGCATAACCTACTTGGATCTGCACCGTCTACAAGTTGGCGCCGCTGCTAAGCCCACACAATGAATTAAACGCTCAAATAATCCTAAAGAAATACTCGACCATTAAGAAAACGTAACTCAAGAAAAAAATACGTTGAATCGCCTTAGAAACAAAGCGCAAATAGTACGTACGGAATGGAAGACGTTAGAACCGAAGAATAAGAAAGGAAAGACGATCGGCGGTGCTTCGTTGCCGCAAACAAGGAAACACGTTTCTGTTTCGTGAGTATTATACCATTTCCGTTCGTCTTTTTTTTTCTACTTCTTCTAATCGACGCTCTCGACTGTACAATCGAGCAGTCCATGGACGGGTTGTGAGTGCAACAGCAGCGCTACCTTGATTGTGCTTATTCACTTGTTCGTCTAGCGTGCGATCGGCAGTTGTTCGCTAAGCGCGTATGCGATCAGAAGCTAACCGAACTATACTCATTTGTTTGAGTCGCGAGAGAGCGATTGTTTCATAGCTTACTCCGGGCCGCGTTACAAAAATCGTAGTCTACAAAGTGCCAAACGTGTTTCACTCGTTTAGTTACACGCGGAGATACGTTAGTCGATTCTAGTTCGTCTTTTGTTTTCTTGTTGTTTTATCGTTATTTCGTGTTGAAATTGGAACATCCGTGTGCTGATTTCAACGGAGCGGAAGATATCTAGCAAGAAGTGTCGTTGATATTTAACTGGGAAAAAGAAGTACCGACATCGGAGAAAGAGATAGAGGACGTTTATGAAGTTATTCCCTTCTTGTTTTGTGTGTTTCGCGTTGTTACAAGTTACCGTTCTTGATTTGAACGATTTCGCCTATTTGAACTGTCAAAACCATATAAAAGAAGTAAACCCGGTAAGTATTCGTCTTAACACCGAAGAACTTCTATATAAACTAGATTTGAGAAAAAGAAAAACCAGTTCTTAATTATGCTTCTACTACTCCTTATATCGACATCTCCGTTGTACAGTCTACTATTCCACCTATTGTGTCTATCCGTTAAACGTCCATATGTACTATCGTATATAGCAGATACAATTTTAATTGATTACAATATCCAAGTTCTGATATTCTCATATAATTGGATATAGATAGATTGAGAAGGCGTAAACTAAAAAAAAAAAAAAACGTTTTCGCCATTTTCTAATGCTTATTTAAATGTTTATGGTCTCTTTTTATTTTATCAATACAAAGCAATCTACGATTAAAATTACTATAGCCACAACCGTAACGTTTTTATTTCGAATAGAAAGTTTTAGATTAAAACAAAAGATATTTGACGTAAATTTGTACCCAGGATGGCGCAAATTATTAAAAATGTGCATGTAATGTCGCAAATTGTTATTTTGATAGTCATCTTTCAATTTCTAACTGCAATTGTTTCAATTAATCGAGCATTGGGAGAGTTTCCATCGTGAACTTTAACCCAAAAAATTTAGATCTGGGAGGGGTCGTTTTTATTAGTATTACTATTACTTCTGCCGGTTTATGTGGTCACGCATTAAAATGAACAAACTCGAATACCGGATAATTCAAAGTTGACCATTGTATTGCGAGTGGTCAAAATTGTTTAAACATGGTCGTGAAGTTCAAAGTTACTACTTTTTGAGATTATCTAACAAGTTTAACGCATTGTCTAAAGGCACATAAAAATCGGTGCAAAGTTTCCAATGCACCAGCCAAAGCTTTCAAAAGCTGTCGTTGCTGAATGTGGTTTCATAAAAACTGACCATTGTTTAATTTTCAACTTGGAAGCCTCTGCATGAGAAGTCTTTAACTAATTCCATCCGCAGGGGGTGCCGTTTTAGCCAACAACGCCCAGAAGAATTCCAATAGCTATGCGAAGATCTGTTCTGGATAGTCTCAGTTGTTTTAATGCTGTCCGCTTTTTCAGATGCGTCCAAGTTGCTGTGCATCAGGAGCTAATATCAGCCTGTTCGTCAGGATATTGTTTGCTTCAGAGACTAAGGACGAAGATCCTATTAGTCGATTGAAAGCCAATACTATTTACTTGCTATTGAATAAATTGTAAGCATTTTATCGAAATAAATGCTTTTTTATGTTATAAGTGTACTGTTACCCTAGCTAGTCAAGACTTGGGTTCCGCAAAAAAAAATCCTTCGATCAAAAAAGTTTGTCTAGAAGAAAGGAAACTTGTCTGCATGCCAGGATGTTAATCAGATTGGAAATACTACGTCTCACTATCGTAGTTATTGCATTCTTGATGTGGATCACTTTGATTTTAATAAGATCTGGGTTGATTGGAAACGACGGCTGTTTACTAATTCCTGAATCCGCAATCGCAGTATTCGTGTCTAATGTAAAAAGGACTGATACCGCTACATAGATCATCCTGCTGTTAGTCTCATTCCCAGGAATCTAACATTTGAGATAATGGGTACTCGATATCATACATTTGTGCGCTAGGTGCTTCTTGATGCACCAATTTCGCGTAGCCCTACAACACGTAGCCCCGAAAATATACATACATTAATTCCGTTATTCTCCGATGTTAATTGGCACTGTACATGTAAGCTTTACACGAATCACGTAGTACCTTTGGAGTGCCTCAATCCTTATAAATTCCAAAAAATACGGTTACTAATTAAGCTTAATTAATAATCATAATCGTGCGTTTAATCGAATAATTTCGCGATTAATACAGGCCCCAACAGAATTAATTAAAATATTAAGATTTAACGCTCGAAAGGATAAATAAATTAGTAATAAATTTAAAAAATTCTTCACCTAATAAAAAATATAAACTGATCGTTGAGTCCGTTACATTTCGATGATTTTATAGTAAAACGTATGCGCCGAGTTCTCGGATAGTATATTTAGAATTTAGAAAGGCGAACGTGGCGATATGCCTGAACTATCCGATCCTGAAAGACAAGTTACGTCGCGTATACAATGTTGTACGAAATATGAGTATCTATTCTAAATTAAGTGCGCATCATTGGTGACTTCTATATGTTTGAAGCTACGCCATCGTGCAAATTAGTAAATCACCTCCGCCGATTGCAAATACCAAACAAACTGCGTAATATTTCCGGTTTTTCTCCCGATTTAAGAAGCGCCGTCGTACCTTTCCGATGGGTAGCTGAAGGTATGTTTAATATTATAGTCAAATAATTAGTAAAAGATCTCTGCTTTGCGTGCGCTTCACGAAATTAGAATAGACTAGACAGACTCGTGTTGATTCGTCCCACGAGAATGGATTCGTGTTGCCTACTGTTGCCCCCGAGAGTCGATAAAACACGAGTCTGTCTAGAGGTTGCTAATTGCGTGAAGCGCACGGCAGGTGGTGAAGTTTAATAACGACTGCATAGTTTTATCAGTACAGATTCAGTAGATCGGTATTCCGAATATTGCGCTATTCCTATTCGTAAATAGAACGAATAGATGGATTACTTTTGGATTCCGATCGTATTTGGCCGATGGATTTTTCGCATTGTTTTATTATTGTCTAAATGGCAGTTTTTCCAGGTAATATTTTTAGAATTACGCAATTGATCGGTTCGCGAGTCATGCAAGGTCATGCACATGTCCAGTTCTCTAGCAACAATCTACAACTACGTATGTGGTTGCGTGTTTACGCGAGGGATTAAAGAAGAAAAACACGCGAACTTGAAAATAAAGTAATTTATATTGGCAAATAAATGATTATCGTAGATAATGCGAATATCTACGATCGCTTGCTTAATACCGCGAACGCAAATATATTATTCAATGGCTCTCCAATAATTTTCACCTTCGAAAAGATTAAAATTATATAAATTTTATATAGTATCCTAACATCACAAAATTTTAACGTGTAATATGTGTATTGCCGGTAATAAATTTTATTTATTGGAATAATACATCATACTCTGTCCATACTATCTATTGTATACAGATTAGGAATCTTAATGATTCGTAAGAAATTATTGATAAAGAAAAGCTATGGGAATATAGTTGGCCGAAAGTATATCTCCACACCTGTATTTCTCGCTGTACTACACGACGCGACTTGGCATATTCACGCATACGTCGTTTGCCGTACCCATACGAGACGTGTGCGATATCCGTACGCAATATCACCCGGTATATTAAGTTACGCCTTGATTCCGGTGGATATAAATGGTTGAATATAGATCTAGAGTAGCACATCACTTTGCGTATTATACAAACCTACAAAGTCTTAGCTTTAGCTTAAATGATCTTTGAAGAAAATGGCCTAAGATATTATGCTTGCTTGCAAAATTTGCAATATCCTTAACTTCCCGAAGATCTTTAAAACGTTTGATATCAAAGCTATAAAAATCTTCACTATTTTGGAATAGGAAGAATACAACGTTGTTTGACCTTCTTTTCCTTGGATGTGACGTATTACATTACTTTCCCCTCTTTTTGGAAGTGAGCCAGAGTAATCCCTGTTTTTAAGAAAGGAGAGAAGAACGTAGTGGACAACTATAGACCTATCTCGATATTGTCTAATTTTGCCATGGTCTATGAAGCTTTTTTATTTTCCGGCATATATTTTCACACGAAACCGTATATTTCACCTTACCAACATGGTTTCGTGCGAGGAAGATCAACAGTTACCAATCTTGTGTCGATTACCCAATTCATTAGCGAGTATCTTGACGTACAAGGACAAGTTGGCGTGATATACACGGACGCCAGTAAAGCATTCGACACATTAGATCACAATATTTTACTTCAGAAATGTTCTGCATTTGGATTCAGTCCATCACTTATTCTACTTGTAAAATCTTATTTGACCAACAGAAGCAATTATGTTTTTTTTATATAACGGATTCAAATCTTTCGAATTTAGTTCATCTTCAGGGTTCGAATTTGGGCCCTTTATTATTCAATCTCTACGTTACCGATTTACTTGCTTGTGTATCGTGTCCTATTCTAGCCTATGCGGATGATTTAAAAATATTTATGTCTATTAAGAACTGGAATGACGTTATTGAGCTACAGCGTAACCTTAATATGATCACTGATTGGTTTGCCTCCTCAAAGCTACTGGTAAATGTGACCAAGTGCTGTTAAATATCATTTACTAGGAAATTTAACTCATTTCCTTCTACTTACTCCATTAACAGCAAAGCACTTTTGAGAGTTAATGAATTTTGCGATCTTGGAGTTATTTTTTGATAGTCGCTTGAGTTTTGGGCCGCATATCGACCACCTTTTATTTCCACATCGAACACTTTAGGCTTCGTAATGCGCACCTGCAGATACTTTGAGAATATATCCCTCTTCAAAACTTTATTTTATACCTTTGTTGTAAGCAAACTTGAATGTGCTTCACCTGTTTGGTCACCTCACTATATCTCTCTATATATTACAACTCCAAATTGAGGAGATTCAACGAAGATTAACGGTATATATCCACTGCAGAACATAGATTGTGGCGCTCTTCTTGATCGTCATTGGATGCCCACCGCGGCTTCTCGTCGGGAGCGACAGAGTGCACGTTTTGCCTGGAAATTGGTGCGTGATGTCCTTGATTGTTCCGACTTACTTTCTTCCTTGAATTTTCTAGTTCCTCGGATATCTTCGCGTTCTTCTCCTACTTTCTCTCTTCCTGTACCTCGAGTCAATCTGTTATCCTTTTCTTCCATCACTTCTATGTGTCGCATAACAAACACACTCTATAATGATGTATTTTTTAATAAAAATAATGAGCTTTGAGTTTTTTTCCTTTTCCTTTTTCTTATTTTTTTATTTTTTAATAATAATGAACTATTATTACTATTATTGCATGTGTCTTTTACCTCGTTTTTGCGATATGCTTAGAGCATATTTTTCGTTTTGACTTTTCAATTTCTTATTTAAGAGTATCGTCATTCCCGTTGAATTACTTTTTTATTAAGTGTTCCCCTCATTAAAATATAATATCCTCTACATCACATTGCATAAAATGTTCACGAACATCGCAGAAAGCGATCCCTCTGAAGCAAAAAAGATATTCAACATTTTCAAAGTTCGTAGAATTTTGACACCTGCTAATATAAGGTGGTTATCAATAAAAGTCCGTGTTGAACGGTTGATTGAATCCACCTTCAAGCAAGTACACCGCCGGTAAAAGCAAATTATATTGAAATGAATTGTATGCTAATGTTCGTCCAAGAATCGATATCATTTTTTATAAATCAGATCCGAGAACTTAAGGAGAGGATGTAGCCTAGGTGCTTTTTATGTTGCAATTTCAAGGAATATTAAACCGCATGTAACTGCTCAAACTCACGCATTGTTTAAAAATCCTTTTTTTACGACCAATAAATTACCCGAGTAATCGTTTCAAACGCTGTATTATGTAGTACTTCATATTCGCAATATATTTTTTTTGCATAAAAAGAAAGATACTAAAAAATAGTCAAACATTGATCTAACGGCTACGAAACAAATTTACCAACACGTACATGCTTGCAACATTCTCAAAAACAAATGCAAGGATTTTTTTTATTCATCGTTAAACGCGCGACAGATCCAAGGATCTATTTTCTCTTCCAACAAATTTCAACCTTTTCGCATCTTCCTCGCCTCTACTATCGAGTCGTGCTCGTACAGTTCGAAACAGTCCAGAAATATCTAGATGGCATTGGATTTACGCGATGAAAACTGACACCGGCTCGTGTTTATAATCGCATCCGTTTCTCTAGCGCTAGGGTCAAGTAAGCCTCTGTAATTTTAAAATATAAAAGATGCGGCGACCTTTCTCGCTCGACGATCGATCTTAAAATCGAAATTGTGTCACGTTCGAAGGCCAACTATCATCTTGTTTGCGTTTAGTTCGCGATTTCGAAGTGAAATTTTACAGATCAGGTAAAAGAATCACGACCGTCGCACGCGGAATTCTTTTGCGAAGTGTTTCGAGTGCAATGGAAATTATACAGGAAATGGATTAAGGATTCAACTCAAATGCGATGTTATTTAGAACGGAGGGAAACGAATGAATGGCGAAACACGCGATAAAAGAATATTAAATAAACAGTTTTCTCCGGGTAAATTATATTTATGTCTTTGTTCGCGATGTATCACTGAGAAATGGTTTGGTACATAAGTGTGTCGAGTTTTGCATTACGGTTTTATAAATTTAAGTCGTAGTAGTAAGCATTGCATTGTTTACGTTGCTTGCAGAAATAATATTTAGTGGTTGCTTTTTCTTAAGAAAAAGGAGCACTTATGGTAGAAAAACCTGTTTAAAGATAATCTCCATTTTATTGTAAAATTTTGAATCGCTCAAGGTCTCTACTAGTCAAGGTATAATCATGAAAATACGAATTCTTACGCAGAAGGAGTTGAATGGTTAGATTATATCAAATTATTTGTCAAGGAAACGAACAAACTGTCTAGGAATAAGATTGAACGAAAGACTCACGTAGTCTATACTTCCACATCGATAGAAACCATCAACAAATCTGCGATTTCCGTGGACAAATATGGAAGGTTACGGGAGGTTAAGTCTAAAAATGAGAATAATTAGAAGATAACATACGACTCGATAGTATGATGGACAAAGACAATTAACAACAACTAGTATATCCGCGTGTCGAACTACAGCGCCGACAATTGCACGCGAACTCATGCTTAACCTAAAACCACTGCATGTCCACATTCAAAAGGAAGACAAAATAAACTACGGACTAATGTTCAGTCAACCTGCCATGATCACATCGCATAATCCAGATGACTAGAACGTGTCAAAGAAGCTTGAGGCTGGATCGATTACAAACAGACCTAGTGACGTCATCAGTCCCAAACAAGAACGACAAAATGTTAATACCAAATACAGAGGAATGGAAGAAAGCTTTGTTTGATGATATTTATGTTTACAGGAGACAGACAGAAGATCTGATGAAACAATTGTTGCGCACTGTACGCTTAAGAAATGCATGAACAACCTAGCCCTGTTAGAAAAAATAGCGTGCAAGTTCTGACCGACAAAAGAAGGAGCCTACTATGTAACTGTATAGGTTTAGTAGGAATACCGTACAGAAATGTGTTCGGAACCTAGAGATCACTTTGCAAGCCTGTTAAATCTGATGAAAAGACAAGGCTTTCAAGACTTTCAACGTACATATCTATCAGTCGATGGTGGCGATCAATGTAAAGGAGATAGATGAAATATTAGAAAGTACTCAAAGGTGTTGTAAAAGCAACGGCGACAAAACGAATGAGAAACTACTTGAAGATAGGTCAAACGGAAAACCTAACACTAAAGTCGCTAGTCAGTGGAAATTGACCAGGTTAAAAGAGGATTACCAGCTAAAAAGAAAATAAATGAAGAACAAGGAATGGAAGAAGAAAGGAAGGAAGAGTGATTTACCACTTCGTTAAAGCAGCGATAGAATTAGAAAAGTTTGGGCATTAGTCACCACTGAGAGTAAGAGAGAGAGAGTAAAATAACCAAAAAAATAATGCCATAATAGCTTGCTGATAACATTGGCATTTATGGCAAAGGCACTGCAAAAAGAAAAAAGAAATCACCACCAACGAACATGTTTCTGCCTATCCAGCGTCATCAGCGTGGCGTCGTATACATATGTATATCCAAACTTTTCCACAAACTTATGTTTAATAACAATAATAACTAGAGACGACAAAAGCGAGTGAAATCATAACTTTCTTACAGCGACTAGATTGACTCGTGTCTATTCGTCTTATAAGAAAGGTTTCGTGTTACTTACTGTTTTCTCCGAGAGTCGACAAAACACGAATCGCTGCAAAAAAAGGTATGATTTCACTTGCTTTTGTTTACTTTACTAGCCGGTGTAAAATTTCATTAATGTTTTCGATTAATTACATTTTGTTATATGTAACTAAAAAGAATCAAATATAATAATGTAATAATACAACGTACAACGTTTCTTTATTATTTTAATTCATTTTTAAATTACATATTCTAAAATATATATTCCACACCATAAGTTCCATTCAACATTGCTTGATTAAGATAACTGATAGTGTTGACTTTATCTTTACTAGTCCTTTATTGTGGTTAACGTTTTTTTGTTATCTCTTTGAATATGCCATAACAATACACAATATCGCAATACTTACGTAGACTGTGCGTAATAATGACTTAAGTTTCGCATATTAAATGAAACATCTATACTTGGAATCAACTTGGCAATAGTCTTCTTTATGGACATAGTCGGCTATATCCATCCGAGTTGTTGCGAGAATAAATATTTTAGTATAAATTTTTTTCGGATATAATGTGGGTAATACACATATATATATATATATGTAATTACCTACAATATATCACCGTTCGGGACCTACATACATAATTTCATGACTAATAGGCAACATAATACTATCCTCTTGGCACGTACATGTTGTCTTCTCTAAATGTTCCATTCATAAAATGTAGATTTTATTACCTCAACAAGAGCTAATTAGTAATTATGGAAAAATTTCAACAACTGGTTGTTATATATTTGTGACAAAAATTGAGTTAATTATATAATTACTTCATTAAACTCCTTCATACCGTTGGGAAAAAAGGTCGTTAAGGTTAGTTTCAATTTAAGAATTTTCCTTTGTGGTATAAAGAATATGGTATTGTATTAAGGCCGACGTATTTATGTAATTGTCCGTTTTTTTTTCTTTTCTTTTTTTTATGGATAATTCTTAATTTAATACCACATAAAAGCTTTTAATTATTGACATCTTCTTTTATTTCCATCACGGTTTAACTATTTTCCAAACGCGAACGTGACCATTCCTTTATAAATTCAATTTAGCGCAACTCCGTTACATTAAATCATTAGAATTTATCCTATTTACATTCTCTTTTGGCTTCGGCGTATTCTCTATGGTCTCTTAAAAATTCCCACAGACTTCATTATCGTCTTATATTTCTCATGCCTATTCAGTGTAAAAAAAAAAAAACTTACGCTCTAGTATTATTGTAAAAGCAATATTTACTTTCAAATATCCGCCGGTAACTCTAACATTCCATAGCGTAGCAGGCACTGGTTTAAATATATATGTATACATGTATACAATCCAACCGGTACGCCGGTTGTACCAGCCTCCTCCTGTACGTGTACGCGCGTATCGAAGTTTGTCAAGGCCTACTTATTTATTATTATTAAGCACTCGTCGGTTTTTTCACGGCCTGCTAGATAATGTAATCATTGGTAATATGGTATCTTTGTATCGTAGAATCGGATATGACTGCGTTATGTATTGCTGAAAAAGATCGAGTTTCGTTTCAGATATCGGATATCTGTATATATCGATGTATATGTACATAATACATGCGCTTGTTATAATTACGGCGAAGAACGGAAATTGGAATTGTACACGTTATTTGGTTTGAAATTAGGGAGTGGTTAGGCGGGTACATAATTAAACCCGATACTGGAAAAAATTGACGATAAATGGAATTGAGATATCTTGAAAAATGTACATATTATATGGCGAATAAGCAAATAGTTATAGGAAGATACGAGATTAATGCAAGGATGGTTAAATAGAATGATTCACTAAATTTCCAAGCGATCTGTCTATAAAGAATATAACATTTCTAGTGGAAAACCACGTTTAATCGCCCGCCATTTTAAGCCGGTCTTCGGTTGAAAATAAGGATCCACGTATCCACGAAATAGGTGTCTCGGATTCACCAATTAAACATGTACGATGCGGAGTGCGCCAAAATAACTTAAAACCGGTTGGTTTTAAAGAGACGGAACTCTAATACAAATCACTTCGTAACAATCCATGGATCCAGCAAAGCAACAGAAAATATGCCAATCATTCAAAGATATCAAAATCAATTACGACTTCCGGTATAATCGGAAATAAGACGTGACTAAAAATAATTTAACTGAGAACTGAGCTAGGTCCAACGGGTTACGTGGAAAACTCGGTATATTCTAATACTTATTCGACAAATCTCGTGGCAATCTTAAGTTTGAAAAACCTATAAGAAAGCACAACATGATAAACGTTAAACTGATCCCCTAACCCGCCACTGGTTTAGTAGTATGCAAGTCGTATATAAAAATATAAAGAATATAAAAGACATTTGAAGCAAGAGCCATTGGAACACGTTACATTGAAAATTAAATAAAAATTTTAAATTGCATGCATCAAACAAAGAGAAATAGAAAAGTAAATGAAAACTGTAAATCAAAATAAACAACTATAAATTCTGCAGAATACCATCGCTTGTTTAGGTACTTAATGTAATGTCTCTTTGGCAATAGGTTCGTGCTTCTCAGATAGAGGTGTATAATGTTTGAAACGTCGTCTGAATTTTAACTTCGCTCGCACGTATTTAATATTCCAAAGTCGTGCGCCAGCAACTTTCAAAAATAAATGAAAAAAAAAATAAATTATTTATGCTGCATGTATAACTTGGAGCGCACGAGCAAGTTCCAAGCATTCGCCGTTTGCTTTGAGAATCGTTGTTCGCTACGAATAATAATCAGTTTTTTTTTAGAATAAAACTTCTAACGTTGAAACAAACAAAAATTGCTGCAGGATGTTGCTGAATAAATAAACGATAAAACAATCTAAAATGATGTTGAAAATCGCGTAGATTTTAACAAATAAATCGTTTTTGTATACGTCGAAGTCAAAAGATTCGCTAATAAATAATAACGTCACACTTCTTCAAATTCTTATGCAAATGTACCGGACAAGTAAAGTATGCGACATGGTGTGGAGAAGAAGATGGACAATTTCATATGGTTCTTTTGTAGGTCAGATCGTTACCTTAGGTTACTCCGCTTCCTTGAGTCAATATCGTCCCGAGATGCAATTGGAAAGTCGAGGTTAACGTCGTTTTATCAAGGAAATCACGCAAAATAACTCACTTTGTCCCAGTGGCGACTGATGCTTATTATCTTTAGGGAGGACTGTTGAAAGTCGTAAATTTCTGCGTTAATTATTTTCTTTAATTGGAAATACAAGTTGGACGTTGTGAATGTAGCTTAAAGCTTTCGATTGTACTAACTATGTAGCTCGTGTTAGTAAACTTTACAAATTTATGGGATTTAAGGAAACGCCTTTTTTTCAACTAAAACGAGCGTTTTCAACCGAAAAGTTTTCCGTATCCGTGAATAGAACTTCAAGAAAACAAAATGACTTATAACTACTTGCCGTTGGTTATCAGGAGCTGGATCCATCTTCTTCCAGTGCCATCATCTTAGTGACCTCCTGGTGTCTTCTCTTCTGGAAGTGTGGGCCTTGTAATGTCCATCCTGGACTCCTTTCCCTGCTGTACTTCTAAATAAGGAAGACATGCGTTAGTATCTTGTATTCATTACCAATGATGATCCTTATGCCAACCTACTAACGTAGTCGTAGATGGTCTTATGTCTCGCTCCACAATGGGTTCTTTAGGTGGTGGCGTTCTTTACGATGGGACTTCCTGCAGCTACTCAGTCTCGTTCAGGTGTGTCAATGTAGCTAGCGAAGTGCGTGGATAGACGTAATACGTAATACTAATCGCAAGCAGCGAATTTATACACTCGCAAAGGAGAGTGACTTATACAGTATGACGCCCATTTTTTCTGGGATACTCCGCGAAATTCAGCTGTTTGTCCAGGATCATTCCAAGCTGTTCCAAGCATCCTGCTACTCCAATCGGTGTCTGTCCGTGTGACTTTGATCTTAGGAAGCGGACTACGTCAAAATTTATCAGTTAGCTTTGAACAGCTGATCAATTCGAGTATGTCGCTACGTTTACGCTCCTAAAACTGTTTGATTTAACTGAATACTGAATAGCAGCGTTGAACTGTTCAATGCATTTAGATACAGTTGAATAGGTTTGAGGTTTGAGGCAATAAGCTGCGGAAGTTGCTAAGAGATGTCCCTCATTAACTTGTTTATATTTATTTTATCGATTTAGTTATTTTTACATTACATTGGTTCAAAGACAACGTGCTGTAGAATTGTATACTCCTACGTGACACGATGCTTGCTCCATAAATACATTCTTTGTTCATATGTGACAATGGGTCTAATTTAATTTTGAAAGCAAGGTTCTTTTCAAATACAGTCGTCAATATTTTACTAAGCATTAGATTTATTATGTTGCCGCATCGTGTAAGTCAACAATGGAAAAAGACCTTAGCAGGAAGAAGTATACTCTTCCCACTCGAAATACATCTACGAGGCACATATCAAATGAAAAATAATCTTAAAAAAAGTGGTTTTTGTTTTAATCGAACAGTTCAAACAATTTCAAAACACAGTTCCTATTTCACTCCGCTTTGTCGATCAAAGGTTCAAGCAGTTAAAAATACACCTAAAATCCGGAAATTGATAACTAGAGAGGACTAAGACGGATGAAATTGTAGCGACTAGACAGACTCGTGTCTATTCGTTCGTAAGAAGAGGTTCGTGTTGCCTACCGGTTTCCCAGAGAATCTACAAAACACGAGTCTGTCTAGTCGCTGCAAAAAACTAATAATTCCAACCGCATTTGTCCTTTCTATTGATAAGACTGAGTAAACGTAACCCCAACAAACTATGGAATTAACGATAATATAACCAAATATTTAAAATTGTAATGAGAAAAAGTACCGAGGAGTATTAAAATGTACCTAATAGAAGTATTAAGCACTGCATAAATGACCTACTTTTAGCCATAATGATTGTATTGCGCCACTTATTGATAAAATATGCGAGCTACAACTGCTTGAATTCTTGCGACATATAATTAGCGTTGCAAAATTATAATAACAAAGATATGATAATGCATGTATCTGGTTTGTTTGTTTATAATATCAAATTCTCATACATAATTATATATATAAACAAATGTATCGCTTGCTATTGTACAGGACGTCTCATTTTCGATAATTTTAGATAAAATACACGCATATACTTTCGAGATTATTTTGTTTTATTCTCGTTCTTCGCTTTGTAGAACCTATATTTAACATGCGGGAATACTTTTCATTAAATCTGGAAACGTTCCAATGACATATATTGTACGTATAATTAATTACATCACGTGAGTTGTCGGCTGTGTCAAGAAGATAATCCGAAACCCGGCAAAAGGTGTAAAAATAATCAATAATTTGCTGGATTTGTGTATTTTCAACGTTGCTTTTCTGGTAGTGATAAAACGACTTTTTCTAGAGAACGAAATTACGGCGAATACAACATGCGCCGAAATAAAAGTACCTAGAAGAAGACCGTTGATTTTCTCACGAAAATTATATTAAAAGACATAAAAGTGGAAATTCCAAACCGAATCTAGTTTAGCTCGTATGGTTTGTGTGGCTTGAATTTCCAAGAAAACTTCAACATCAGTTACCTTTAGTACCGATTAATTTGAATCGAAAATTATCGTGTTTAAAGAATTGTTGTACCTGGAAGGTTATCTTCGTATCGCAAATACCAAACGATGTTATTAAAACAATACATATATAGAAATGATTACAGTAAATAAATGTAAAGACAAATATTGATAAATATTCGTTTATAAACTAATAACAAACCAGTTTAGTTATGGGTTGGCATTTTTGCATTATCTATGTGATGGTATGTAAAAGATTTCGCAGGTGTGACTAATCTACATATTAACGCTATTTGCATATTATCTCTATAAAATGCTAGATGTCCAAATTCTAATTGGTAGTAACCAGGCAATAATAAATGCTTTGTGTGATTATCTAAGAAAATTCCATCTGGCGTTTGCCATTTTAATTCTGATTGGAGCTTTTACAGCTTTTACGGCGTTCTAGGCTTAGTGGGAAAATACATTAAGTAAATAGAATAACATAATAACATAGATCATATGTTTTCATTTTACTAGCAATTTATTTTATAGCAAAACGCTTTCAAACTAATCGTATTCAAGCTTATAACAATGAAAACAATAACCATTAATGTGTTCACCCATAAAAAATCATTATCGCGATTTTTGCGTAGAAGAACCGCGCATAAAACCTACTAGGCGGAATGTTATCGCACGAAACAATATTTAGTCTAAAAAGCCAACAAAATAGATGCGGTTTTTGAGGTTTTAGACGGAATCTAAAATCCTAAATTTATTTCTGAATCATATCCCGAATAAACTCACTTTAGTGACGTTTAACAATTGTTTTTCAGACTTCAGGAAACAGGAAAGAGCGAGGAAAAAACTTTAAGTTGCGTCCGGAATTACACGCGTAAAGGATAAAAACAGTTTATTTTGATTTGGATATGTCTATTTTAAAATAAGATTGTTTAATTGGAAGTATTTCTCATTTACAAAGCACAGGTTTTGCTCGCCCTCTCGGAGAAATTTGTGTATTATTTTAGTGTACGAGAATAGGAAATTTCGGCAAATCGACTTTAACGGAAATATTTAATAGTCCTGTTTAATTCTTAATTGACGCAGAGAAAAATAGTCGAAGCTTAATTTAATGATTACAGTAAGTCGAAGGGATAAAAACAAAAATCACGAATAAAAATATATTATGCAAAATACTGCATCGTGATCATTTAAAAGTGAAAAAAAGAAGCACTCGGTTTGTTCCGTTTAATTAAAAACTGTGCCCGTAACGTTTGTAATTTTTTAAAGACCGCGGTCAAATACCAAATTATCTTGATGATTGTGTGAATGGCTATTCCTGCATGTCCTGCGCATTAGTTTTCAAGTATCCAAATATAAAATGAACCAAGAAGAGTAGATCTGGTCTCCATTCTCACGAGTTGGTCTAGTCTCTTCTAATTTAGTGAAATGCGCGGAAAGTGGCGAACTTTAAGCCATTTTAAACTTAACGCAATGAAATATTTCTTTTAATATCATTTATGCTTCCTCACATGAAATATAAATCTTTATATTGGTAACTTTCATAAGACCCTTTTTGTACATGTGAAACCAATGAAAAATTAAATCGTGGAAAAAAGGACAAAAATATCAAAAATCAAAAATCATACGCCCAAATATCGATAACGTCTCCTGCCGAAAGCAGTATTTCTTCTGACAATCCTTTTGGATCTCTCCTTGATACTTGCTACTTCAAGCGGACAAAAAAGATACCTTTTTAATCATGCGCATCTGTCTGCGACGTTTCTTTAATACCCTACAATCAAATAATACGCGCTTCTCTGTCAAACCTCTGTTTGCTAAAGCTTGCAATGACGTAAGCGTAGACGTTTATGTATGTACGTAGCTATTCTAATTTTTTTTTTTTATGATAGGCATTTAAATGTTTACAATGTCACGGCTAGCGCGTTGTTTCAAATTTCATTGTCGTTCCAACGTTTGTGCGGACACAAACAGGTGGTTTTCTGCGTGTGTGCGGTACGTGGATTTCGGGCGAATTTCAAGTGTCAACCGTGTGTATCTAACATTCCCACGACGTGATCGACATTGAACCGCGCGATCTCCTAACTGTGCTAACTTTGTTTGATCTAGCAACTGTCATAATAACGCGATCGAGGTCGCCCGTTTTAATCCACGTTTATATTTATATTTTGTGGCCCCGAGAGGAAAAAAAAAATACCGTCGAAATGCTATAAATAATGGCCGCAAGGACCCCGTAAAATGCAATGTAGTATACACCTGTTTGTCGTCGCGTGAATTTTGTGAAAATGAGTTAGGATGCTCGTTGGTTAAGGGTAAACTTGAGTTTTTTTTTTTTAATCTAAGAGCATTAGTTCTCATTTTTTTTTGGTCATGAAACTCTTTGAAAGGCTTTCTTTTTTGGACAGAAGCCAAATTTTCGCTATATCTTCTACAAAAGTTATGTTTGTATAGTATTCTGTGATAGCTGGTTTTACAAAAACAATGGAAGATCGTTCAAATCATTCTATTGTTTTTCCATTAAGATTTAAGTACGTACATTTGCATCCGTTAATAAAACAATAATTTTCTTGCAACTGCTTCGTGAATAAGCTACTTCTGTTGGGTTCGGTTCATTTAGGAACATCCAACCAGTTGATTGTCGCTTAGTTTCTGCCTCTTACGAACGGTTCATGGCATATTACGATCTTGTGTATGGATTTTCCTCTGCCGAATTTCTTCGATATTTCTTCGCATTAATCGACAAGAGCCTTTTTTTCCGGAAACCATCGAAAATAGGTCTTTTTCTCAACTAAATATTGGAAAATTTTAAATTTAAGTATAGACAAAAAAAAAAGAAAAGAGTTCATCTAATTTTTTCCTGAATCTTTCCTAGTTTCGCTTTAGGGATTTTAAGTATTCTGAATTTTCGTCTTATTTCTAATAGTTGGTAGGCTGAGCAGTGAATATTGACTCACCCTGTATATAGCTGCATATATTCTCCTTTTTGATATCTTATTTTTTTTAATTTAAAATAACATAAAAAAAACGGTCTCTTAAAAAAATAAATTAAATTTAAAAGAAAAACCGGTTAAATTATTAAATTAAAAAGAAGAGAAAGAAAAAGAAGAGAAGTTCTTCACATTTTATTATTATTTATAAAAAAACGTGCATCCTAATGCTATGAATAAACCCCAATACAATAGCAATTTAATTGTTCGAAACTAAGGAAGAATCGTGATTTTAAATACATTAAATCACGTAATTTAAAAACGAACCTTATAATCCATAAATACAAGTTCAAAGTGAACATAACAAAAAAATATACTTAAAAAGGATCGTCGTGATTTATCAGGTAATACCTTCGACAATACCTACCGGGATTAGAACGTAACCAATGCTAATACCTCGCGAGATAGCAGAGATAAAATCGTCTATTGTAGAATGCTTGCGCCTAAGCCTGCTATTATAAATTTTTTGTTTGGACATATTTTGATATATTGTCCCGTGTGATCCGATGACGTCAAACGTCGAGTTGACGGTATTTTTTTCGCACGTTCAGACTTTGATAGCGCCAGACCCTATAGACCGCGTTTCAGTGATATTCTTACCTAATAGTTTGTTTACTTGGGTGTTAAGAGGAAACGAGTTATCGGTTTTTATCTAGATAATATTTTTTCCGTGTTGCGTTATGAACACTATCGATTGATTTTTGATTGGAAGTCAAACTGAAATGAATAATTTCTACTCTAACTGGTCAATCTTATCGTTACGTAATTAAATTGGCTGGAATTTAATGCTTTCGTTTCGTTTGGAAAACGATGGATTACATAACTAATAATATACCGGAATGGAACATCGGATATTTTAATTAATGGTTTAATTCTCTGATTAATTTTTGACTAAATTCGCATTACATACAGTTGACAATTAAAGTGAACTTTTTAAGGCTAGTATTCAATGATAACAAGGATTGTGGTAACATCCGCACGACGATGTTTAATCAATTAAATAATCCGAGGCGGTCGTTTCGAGGAGCACGCAGTCTTTTATATGTTAAGGATGCTTCCATCTCGATAAATCGCATGCCGATCCTCTCCAATTCTGTTGCGCACAACATCCATCTTTTTTTGGAACAAAAATCGAATTTGTTCGACCATCACGAAATTCGGTACTGACGGAACAACAAACGTTAAATGGAACGATTGAAGACGTTGTTGGGTTAAGTCTTTATTAAAATCGTAAAAATGACCCAACGAAAACCTCTTTTTTTTTCGAAAAATTGTTTTTCTTTTTAACGCTCACTGCGAATAAATTACTCGCGAATACACAGAATATTCTTATTTAATGATTCATAAATTACGTTTTCCGTTTAAAATATTAAAGAAAGTGTATCATTACATATTTTAAAATGATAACTTAGACCTTGTGTGGCTCCAGTGGCTTTTCTTTTGATAACTCACGTATAACAAAATAAATATCCTGAATATGTAGCATACGTTGCCAGGCGTCGCTTCCTGCCTTCTACCTTCGTTCGAGTTAGTGAGAATGTTGATCCTATTCTCAGATTACCGGTATTGAAGGCGTATCTGGCTAGTTTGTTCCATGATTCTTATATGTTGTATGGTTTATACACATACGCTCGTTTGAAATTTATTTATATTTGAATATCATATGGTTCAAGCTTCTTTATACTTTTGTATTGTATCAGGTGCCGCAGATCTTTCATATTTGTTAATTATGGATACTTCGAACATTCCTAATTCAGTTTCTGCGTTTTTTTATATACGTCTTCTGTAAGTGTTCGCTTTTCCACGCTACGTAATGTCTTCTAATTTTGCTATCTTTGTTTAAGTTTTCCTTTTATGTACGGCTCCATGTGCGATGTCGTCCACTGTTTTCTTTATACCATAAAAACTGGGAAAAGAATGAATTATTCTTAAACGCAGCAGGAAAAGCGTTTGCTACTTACATTAAGTAATTCTTGAAGTTACACGGATTATTGATTCTGCCCAATTTTACATTAAATCCAAGGTTCGTGCGTAACCAGTATTTAGAAAATTGACGGGTTTGAAATTGCTAAATGAGTTTTGTTAATTATATTTATGGACAATTATAGCCCCTTAAAAGAAAACGATATCCATTCAAAGCAAAATTAAAATTAAACGAGAATCTAATTACGATATTAACGGTATACAATAGAGTAATTTTCCTAACGTTTAACGATGCCCAATCTAATGGTATATTAATTGCTGTGTTTTTTACGTTACAGATTGAAGGAAAATTACCGGATCGAGTATAGCAAAAGACCCTATTTAAGCAAGCGACAGAAACTTGTTCTACGGATCGTCAGAGGAGAAAGGGATAGGAACAGAAAAATCGCTGGAGTTATGTAAAAAGTAAATATACAATTATGTAAACGGGGTATAAAACAGTAGATTGTACAAATATTGGGAAAGATAATATTTGTGGAAAACATACGTATTCTATGTGCTCGTAAAAAGGAATATAATATTTGAGAGATATTCTAGATTCAAAATGTTTAAAAAGTAAATAATCCAGGGGATCCTTATAAAATATCTCGATAAATTTCCTGAAATAATCTAGAGAGGAAGAACTCATAATAACGAAAAGAAGAAAAACAATGGAGGGCGTTGACGTAGTCGATACATCCGTGATGATGAAAACCGAAGGTCCGAAACGCGTACCATCAATCGAAGCTTTGAATAGCGAGATGCCCGGGCGCGGATACCAGAAAGATCGAGGCAAGCGTGCCTTGCGAATATTCTTCAATCGACTCCGCTTGAGGAAGTGCGCAAGCGCCGACATTACAGAGCCGGATCCGACGTATAAGGTCGCCTATCTAGGAAACGTCGTTACCGGCTGGGCTAAAGGTGAGTTTTATTATGTAAACTCATTTTCGTTTATTATCTTAATTTGTTGCGTAATTCTCTTATTAATAATTTTTTAATTAGCTATCATTTCTGTTGATTTTTTTCGCACATTTTTCTCCTGTAGAGTGCCGCGGTTTAAACAACAACCTTCTTTTTTTTTGTTGTTTTTTGATCGTAAGTAAACAAGATACTCGCAAAATATTTAAATTAGTTTTAATTGCGTTGTTTTCGCCGTTAATGTTAATTGCCGATTAGACGTAGGGTTTTAGCCGCACGTTATAGAATTCTTAACGACGTAGTGTATAAGTAGATATGTTTTTAACTTTGCACTGCGATTAGGTAGATATAATCGTTAAAAATAGTCTATATTTGTCTTATAAAACTGTTTTGTTTTTACACAATAGACTATTATGAGTAGACCTATTATTGGTACAGTATTTTTTAATGGTATTGTATATTCAAAAAGAAGACCACCTCCGCGAAGTTTCCAGGATTAAGTACGCTCTGCATTTTGCGTTAGTTAGTGTTATTCCATGAATTCGAATACATCTCGACTTAAAGAAGTGCGAATGAGGACTTTGAGATTAAGGGTAAAACAGGGAGAGCACGTAAACACCGTGGCTTTAAAATTAGTAGTTTAGAAATAACGTAAACAGATCTTCGACGGGATGCACACTCGATTGTGAAGCCACAAAGAAATTTAAGACTTTTATTATCATTTTTTTTTTCAAAATTTCAACGTATTTATACACACAGATACATTGTAAAGTACATCAATTATGCATACGGCCCCGTTACCCCCATGCCTGACCGTGATCTAATTACTTCGAAAGTAACGAGTAGAGAGGACAAAAGCGAGTGAAGTCACACCTGTATTGCAACGACTAGACAAGCTCGTGTTTTGTCGACTCTCGGAGAAACCAGTAGGCAACACGAACCCTTTCTTATGAGACGAATAGATACGAGTCTGTTTAATCGCTTTTGTCCCGCTCTAGTGATGAGTATAGGCTTAATCCACGAAATTAAAAAGAATTAAATACGAAAGAAAAAGAGAGATTTCGTTCGATCGGAACATTTGGTATCATCTCCAAATCGTAGCAATTGCGACGAATATAATTACCTATTTACGTACCTAAATTAAACGGATGTCGTTTCGATTTTCTAATTAAAACAATTAACCCGACCCCTCCATCTCATAGCCTCTATGTGACCTTTGAAGTTACTCGGCGACATTCCGAGAGCGGAACGTGATTTGAAAAGTATTACGCAACGCCGTCTTCACGTTTTGATATCGCACAACACGCGATCTATTATCTTAACGGATGAAACGTTACGTGGAAGGACTCGTATAAAATTAAAGATTTATGGGTTCAAAATAGATTTTCTAGTATCTAAACGGTACGTATGTCTAAATTATTCATGGTAATTGAAGGATGAACGTTTTGCGAAGCCATAAATCTCGAGCCGAACAACGTTTTGTACTTTGTTGAATCTGGAAACGCTACTGCGCGATAATTAAATTATTCGTATGTTACATAAATATTATTGTTTCCATTCGCTTAGCTGATAACAAGCCGGAGTTCAACGTGTTCAAAGAGTAATTTATTTGTTTGTATAGCTTTATGTAATTTAGATAAATTGTGCGTTGGCTGTGTTAACTTCGCTGACAAATAAAGACAAACAATTTTACGAAGCACGTTTAGTTTTGACAATTGAGAAGTGATTCCGATATCGATAATCTTTTCCACGAACTTCCAAATGGAACCAATAATAATCTCACATATGAGCAGCCAGATTGATTTTTCGCTACTTGTTCGTTGCATCATACACATATGTACAGTTCATAATTTCATACACCAGTGAATACAATGAAGTGCTACCTAGTAATTATCCTCATTTCAAGGATAGCTTTGCTATCGTAGAGAGATACATATCAGCTTTTATTATTTCAGAAAAAGAAGTATATATATATATATAATGCTAAATTAGCTTAGTTTCCTCGTGGTATTGACGGAATAATTCACGGCAAACGCAACAAAACGAAAGAAAAAAATTCTATCGCACGGTCATGTTTCTGCCTACCCAGCGTTATCAACGTGGTTTCGAGAATATTTTCTTTTTTTTTTTAGAGAACAGTACCCGTTTTATGTCGCTACTTTCTGAACGGTAGAGATGCGTTTCTTTGGCACTAGAAAACGTCAAGGAATGTCGATTTTGTCGTTTTGAAAGTTGTGGCATTAATTGTGAGGCAATAGCGACAGAAGGTGGAGATAAAAACGAACTCTCGAAACCACGCTGATGACGTCGGGTAAGCAGAAACATGTCCGTGTGTTAGAATATTTTTGTCTCTCTCCTCTTGTTGCGTTTGCTATGAATTATTCCATCAATACCAAGAGAAAGCTATAGTTTCTGGGCATTTTCTGATGTATTCTGATTGGATGTTCTTTATTACTTTTAACATCGGTAATAACTGAGCCTTTTAAACAAATTCATTTATAGTCAACACGATTTCGGGATAAGTCCACATAGACGAAGTTTTTAAATTTCCACCGCCAACCATTGAAATGTATCGATTGGCGTAAACTCACATCGATCTTTTTGTGGTTTTCAAGTGATTGACTGTATTCAGCATCGAAAGTTACTGGAAAAATTGTATATGTATGCGATTAGAGACGCTATAGCGTGATGGTTTTTAACATACGTATCTAGACATATAGAAGGTTAATTCGTATAGATTAAACATAATATAGAGCTGATATTTTATTTAATTTTTAACGATACACACATATATAATTCCGGTCCTGTGCTAATAGAAGATCTTATAAAGCGTGGCTTACGAAAAACGTAATTATAACATTGAAAAATAGTTACTCAACGATGAACGCTCGGAATGGCAAAAAACTGCGACATTGGAAAACTACCAAACGGTGCTAAACTAAGGTTAGCGGGATAGTAGTGCCGGCGGGCATCTCGAAAGGACGTATTTGTTTTGAAAAAGGAGCTAACCGACCCTTCGATATCAGGCTTGCTCACTTGGCATCAAATACACATTCGAATGAACATTTCCAATGCCTTGTCGAAGCAGTTAGTAGGTTTAGCGTCACTTAGGTGTAGGTAGAACGTACACCAGTACACTCATGAGGCCAAGGCATGGTCGAAACGGGTGGAGTGCAATGGGTCAATTGAACCCAAAAAAGGCGGAGATTTCCACCGGGGGGAAAGCAATGGCGATTGTTTTCTGGGATAGGTATGGAGCTGTGTTAATTGACTATCTAAAAGGAAAAACAAGAACGTGAACGTAGTAAACATCACTACTTGACAAGCTGAAGTTGAATTTACTGAAAGAAAGGTCTAGTCGCATCACGGCACTGACTTCACTGTAATGGTGGACATGTCAAAAATTCACGAATTAAGGTCCAAATTGGCGAGCCATCCATACCATTTCGGAGGACAGACATCTTCATATAACGAGGTCATCATATTCGTAAACGCCTATTCTGCAACATAAGATGGCAACTATTTGCACGAATTGAAGAGATGAGAACATCGTTGGTAAAAGCGTATAGACTTACAAGCAGACTACGTTGAGAAATAATACAAAATACTTCGCATTCAAGTTACCAATATTGCCCATTCTCTATAGAATCATGTTTTCACGAATGTTCTCTTTACTATTTGAAACATTGGATTTATCTTCAGTTTAATTTGGTTAATGTTTAATCTACATCATGCACTGTTTGTGTCCCTTTACACAATATATGATCATTATTAGTTGCTCTAATGTTTCCTTAATAAATTTGAAATTAAATGAAGTGAAGTTTATGAGTTTGCTCGATTATCAAGTCTATGTCAATATTTATCATAATGCGTCATCTATATAATTTCTGTACTTATAATTATTCTCCAGAATTCGAAGTAACTAGGCAACTAACTCTTTTGCAATTCGAATTAACATTTGAAAAACGTTAAAAATAGTCGAAGATGATGGCCACGGATCTTACGTTAGAGATACAAATAAACGTCATAAGCCCGTCAGAGAGTATTTATTTTTTCATATTCGTTCATCGACGAGCGGGAACTGATAAACTAATCCGTTTGAGCATCTGAAACTAATTTCTTCATGCAAATATTTCGGGCTAACAAGGTGAAGGTCGTCTAAAGATGCCGCTCCTCTAATAATGGTTATTTTGAAAGTTGGAAAATATTTACAGTTTGTAATGAGCATAATAACATTTAAATGGTGTTAGATTTATTAATGCATGGCGTTATTTACACGGATTCGTTTTATTTTTCTAGTTTAACTACTTTTCATATCGATATCGTTCTGTTCAAAATATTTTTCTGTCTACAAAAAAAAAGTTTTTAGCAACCAGGCAAGAGTATCCAGTTACAAACGAAATGGAGACTTACTGTACGACAGTTTTAAATAACCTTTGCGTGACTACTTCAGAAGAAAAGAAGAAACAAGTTTATACACATGTGTATCTAGACTAACCACAATCTGTTACAAAATTCTACAATGTAGAAATTGTTGGCGTTTTGATATAGAATGAAGTCATCACGGCAACCTTTGCCTCCACCGCCAATATATCCTTTCGATGATTCACGCAGCAATACAACGGTATTTTCGTGCATTTTGCCGCGTACATATTACATATGCCTATCGTAGATATACGTTCATAAAATCAGTCAAGTCAAACGAATCGGAAGATCTTAACGAGTGATAATTTTTTTTTAATTATTACGTTAATAGCTAAAAAGGAAGTATGCATCGTTACGTAATGATGTTAAAAAGATAACCAAACAAAAAAAAAACAAATTAGAGGAATTTAGGAATGTCTTCTATTGCTATACAGGTGTCCTAGTACATGGAATAATTTTTTATTACAGACGACGCTATTTCCCAAACAAGACTTGGTAATTTGTGCCGTAAAAATTTTATTTTATATTCATCTCATTTTTCAGATAATCGAACTTGAAATGTATGTCACCTTTCGGAACTTACAAATTGCAAAAATTAAATGATGTATTTAAATAGAAACTTGCATCTATATTTTGCTCAAATTATTATTAATGTCATCACGTCATCACTTTGCGTTCAAATTTTTGCGGCTTGTCTAGATCTTCGCCGCTCGGACAAGCTACGAGAATAAATCTCGACGAGCGTTTTACGTGCGCGAAATCTCAACTACTTAGCTCCAACCGTTCGGATGCTACGGCGACCCAAAGTTGAAAAATGAAAATTTCTTTTTTTCAACTTTGAAGCCTGAAAAAATCGCCAAAACGAAGAGCTAGACGCTTCCGCTTAGGCGCAATCGATCCACCGTTCAATTCTCTTTCAAATGTATACCCACTTCCCATATCGCGGATATATATCTGAGGAGATAACAGACGAAAACCGGAGCGATGTCGATTTTGCGTCCGATTTCGACCGTTTCCGGCGAAATTTTCGAGAATTTTAAACGGCCTTATCTCCCAAACCGTTTGAGGTAGCGGGCCGAAGTATGATGGTGAACATGCGCGGCTATAGGAGCTTCAATTAGCGTAGTTAGATCGGTGAAACGGCGAATTTTTTTTTTTACATTTCGGAAATTCCATAACTTTCAAGAAACGTCCGTATCTTGTAAGCCGTTGTATGCGTTCGAACCAATTCTCGAAACGTCTTGTGTGTATTACATTCGATATCTCAGTTACCTTGACGGATTACGATTTAATAAAATATTTCACGTATCCAGAACGAGGAAATGAAATGATAAACTCTTAGAATTTACAGTACAGAAAATAAACATCCCACGAAGGAATAATTAACACCGCTCCAGCTCGCTGGAAGACATCTGCGAACATCTTCGCCAGAAAAAATCGCCAGAAGAGTACGCTTCCCGGGTAACACCTGCTAACCGAAGACTCCGACGTTTTTACTTGGAACGTCTTCTGACTGGATCGCAGCAGCGAAATGAGATTGCGCAATCGCGTATGCAAGATTTATGCGCTTCGCTCTTGACATGGAAGGAGCTAGGAGGAAGCGAAGCATCGCGGAAGCAATAATTTAGATTTAATTAAAGGCAATTAAACATCGACGATCGTCGATTGTCAATGGCTCTCGACCGTGCTGTGGATGTTGTTGGTGGCCAACTGGTTCCGATCACAATTGGCCGTATTTCATCTTTACGTTTTCTCGTTTCAATGCTGTTGATTGTCAGATTGTAAGCTGTTATTTGCTTTTGTTTCGAGCAATTACGTTGTTACATAACAATCCGCATTTCCTTTTTGTTCGCATATACAGGGTGTAATCGGGATCCTTAACCAATTTTGAGATATGGTGCTGCGGTTCGCTTGATTCTCATCTAGATAACACATTGGTCATTGGATCGTTCAGCTTCCCTTTTGACAAGGGTGCGATTATAAAAAATATATTAAAAAAATGCGAGAACACCCTGGTGCACGGGGATATATATTTCTGATAAGTGCCTGATCGTCGTTAACTAGAGTCTGCTATCTCTGCCGAGCATGATTTCGCAAACGATCTACCGACAGAAAGATCTCATCCAAGCGATACGTCTCACAGTTGCTTTAAGAAATCAGTAATGATAAACAAGAACAGAGAAACGGGCAACAGAAACTTAACGCTTTTCTGGAGTACCTTCCTCCAAGAGATGAACCAAGCTTCAGAATCTGCTCGAGAGAGGTTTCGCCAAATTGTTATAATCCCAAGAGCCATTCCAGTACTTCTAGTCTACACTGCCACAGCTGCTACTCTGCCCCTTCACACTTTAACCAATCCATTTCTAGCAAACCCTTCACTCTATACATTAACTTCGCTGCCATCTTAGCACACTGCACAACCGTTTTGCTCACCTCCTGCGTTGCATATAAGCATTTTTAAAGAATATGTCGTCTCCACTTCGTTTCAGTGGAATTCTGCAAGAACACTATTAGAAGTGCAACAATAAGAAAAGATATTATAATTCTTACGAAGACTCGTAGCGAAACTTTCCGTATTAATTGAAGTAATCCTACCATTAATCCATTAATTACAAGAGTGCAACGTTTGGTAAAACAGGGAAATAGTTTGCTATTGGCTATGGCTCGAAAGTAGTTTACATAACATAAAAAGCCAGGCCGTCAGTCATGAAATCACGTTCAATTTTCTCTTCGGTGTTTTCTTGGATTCTTCGCAAGAGTGATTAATTAATAATTATATGATAAATGTATATTCTTGTGTTAATATTAATTATGAATAGATACTCGTTAAGTGCTATTGTAATTCAGAGAGAGAAGCGTTTGACTTGGTAGATGAGATGACTATGACTCAGGAATATGATACTACTCGATAAGTAAAATCGTTACTAATCGATCTTAAACACTGATAGCAAAATATCTTTAAATCAAAGAAGTCTATTTAGATATTTCTTGTAACATCATTAATTACGTTTTTGAAATGTAAATTTCTTTGGTTAATCAAAAAAAGATATCCTTTAAATGTTAGAAAATTTATTCCTTTTTTCAAACATACCAAGTGAGGCAATAGTGCGACTTTGCATCGTTAGTATTCGTAATTGAAAAAACATCCTATTCAATTATAAATAGTTAGCAGCACAAGCTGAGATTATTTCGATTCATACGAAGACAAGAAGGGCATTAGCCGATGGTCAGTTGCTGGAGATCCTCGTGAATCATCTAGGCAAATTGACGAAAGAAGGGTTAGCGTTCGATCTGTACGGCGTGAATCATTTGTAAAGTAACGATGCATTAGAAGCTTTAAGATACCAATCCGGAAAGTTGTTTAAAATTCCGGAGAAAGTTAGTACCGAGCCTAAATTCTTTGAATTTGTCTGTGCACATCGACCAGTTGATGCGATTGTTTCTCAAATTGAATTCGTCTTCGAAAATAAGATTGAAAAATATCCAAATGTATAGCTGCCCAAAATCAAATCTTCAAGATCCGGTTTCAAAGTAGCTCCATCGTGAATCTTTGCATATTTCTTTCGAAAGGGAAGACGCTAGTATCTTCAGTAACAATGATTTTTACCAACTTTATAGACACCAATAACATCTATCTCCGGCACTTTTCTCTAACTCCTCCAACTTACGCTTCCCTATTATTAGATACTAAACCAGATTATAGAAATGCAATTTATTACTTGTAGATTCATATAAAATAATAACTTGGGAATTTTCGCTCGTTATCGTGGTATTTCCTGGCATTATGCAACTGCTGGATTTTCTACGTGAAACGCTCAATTACGGATACATTCTCGACCGGCGATTTTTTCTCTTTCGTTTCGCTAATAGCGATATCTATCGAGAAAAAAAGAGCGAAATTCGTATCGTTTTAATTGTACTTTTCTATGGCGGCGATATGTATCGGAATTTCTTGTTTTTCCATTGTGTTGGGACATTGCAGAACTTTGGAAGTGTACTAAGCGTGTCAGAAGCAGATTTACAATTCTGTGAACGGTAATTAGCGGCGTGAAATGATTCTCGTTTCGAAATCGCGACAAGCTAGCTATCTATTGGCGGTTTTTATCCGAGTCTTTTTGAATTTCGCACCGCTTTTAGATTGATAATATACAGTGCCTACGACAAGTCGGCACCATACGGAGACTTTCTTTATTTCTTTAGTTTTAAATTAACTGTGTTTGCAGTTTGTCTATGCATCGTTAGAAACCAGAAAATGTTCCGAAATATTTGTCCTATCATCGTATTCGCATCAATACGTAATTGTCAGTTAAAGATTTCAAATGCTCAGAGATCGAAAAGAAAGAAATCGCAAGATCTGCCATCGCTCAATTGTCAAATAGATTAAAGATATGGGAACACCGCCGAAAAAGTGTATACACTAACAAGGAGACTATGTTGAGAAATAAAATTGAATTTAACAAAGTAAGTGTTATCAACGACAAATCTTCAGCTGCGCAAAAGCTTCTGTTCTCCATCTTTTTACTTACTTCCCTTACCATTCAATTTTTTTTTCCGACGGTACTAACTTGTAAAAGCCTTTGTAGTGCTGATCGAAGCGCTCGGTTTATACCTTGTTTCATTCTGAAACTATCCTAGCGGAACAATTTATTTGGCAAAATCATTCCAGTGAGCTTACTTCTTTCATTAAACTACTGAATACGTGGCAACCTGTATAACTTCCATAAATTTCTTGATCCATTGGCTCCATATTGGTATTATATTGGTCTGACAATCGTTTGGTCGAGCAATTTCCCGTAGCTGTCTTCTCCGGCTTATGCTCAATGCCGTTGAGAGGAAAGAACTTGAATGGTTACGAATAAAACATCTTTAAACTATACGGAATAACGGACGGACTATATAACCTGTCACTTTCGCATATTACATTTTAAAGCGTAAAAAAAAGCAAATTATGTCAATTAGGAACGTAGGAATTGGTTAGGTGCGATATTACTTTTAACGGGAGAATGCTCGAGCCCGATGTGAACCTGTTCTTAAGGTCATCTCGCGCGGTTTGGAAAGACCATTACCATGCCCCGATAGGCGAGAAAGAATATTTTAAGAAGCGAGTTTCGTATAACGAGTTGTTTAGAGATATATCATCGAAATTAGTAATTGTTTAAATTATCTACAACGATTACGAATTCTGCGAAGCTTCGATTATAGTCGAGGGAATGGGCTCTAAATAATAACAAGGACGTATACAATAACATAACTGTTGCTACGACAAGATTATGCTTTTCAACCAGTTTGGACTTTTATGTCTATATACGTTTGATAAAATTAACATTTTCTAAGCAGATTCGCGTCATAAACCGGTAGAACGTGATTATCTGCACGACGTGTGTTTCCCTTGTCACCAACAACCAATAGGCTCTCATTGCTCTTATCATACTAAAGCTCCAAATTTTTTTTGTTTTTCCAAATTTGTTATTTTTAGACTACGATTGATGCATTAATAATTATCAAAGTCCTATGTTGCGTTGAAATCACCTTTATGAAAGGTGAGCAAAAAATTCAATCAATCAAATTCGCTTTTGTTAGAAAAAAGGCGATTTTTACAAGAAATTCGAATCTTTTCAAGGCATTTGGAAAAACTAGTTAAGCACTAGGCGGTGGTGCAAGCAATTGTGAAAGGAAAAAAAATAACGAGATTTATCCATCTGTAGCTGAGGAGAAAAAGTCGCCGAATTGTCGTTTTCTTGGACGGAAAATGATGATCATGCCTGCTTCCAGGCGATAGTAACCAGCTTCTTTTTATAATACTGCTACAACACACTATAACCACCACCAAGGCTGTGGTTAACGTTTTTCTTGTCGTAGCGGCACTTACGGTGGAATACCACGTTACTTTTTTTCATTTCGAGTAGTAGCTTCTTTGGCCGCGACAATTCCCAAATACATATTCTTTAATGAGAATAAAGAGAATAGTTAGCCTTTACCTCCTTTCCTCGGGAATTGGGGTTTGTTACAGCCGACTATCGTTTTCTTGGGATGCTGGCCACACATCCGTTCCCCTTCGCCGCTTCCGGAAGACTTTTTTGTAGTAACAACGATGCTGGGAATGATACCATTTTTATTTCATAGCAGTAAATAAATAAAAATTTAAAATAATACCGGACATAGACGTCCCGCGACAATCCAACAAATTAAATGCAAAAGGTGTTCTATCAGTGTTACCACAACCAAAGAAAACAAATATTTTAAGTATTAATTCTGTAATTTACAGTTTTAAAACTTGAAATCCAGCTGTACGGTGGCAATTCTAACACGTCCTACCTGTTACATGTACGCCCATTGTTTTTGTCTACGTATAAATTAGAAACCGTTAATAGTAGTATACACATGCATCTCCGTTCTTCTTACGCATTACATGAAATACAGTCGTTCCAATTCTCCGTCGTAATATCCGCTAGAAAAACGGTATTCCATACCGTCGCCTAGAATTCCTATCGCGCGGGAAACAGAGCCTCTGTACGTAGTCGGGACCAAAAGGAGTACAGTAATACACAATGTTCGCGTATTCATAATATGGCAGACAAAAGGCTAATTTATGGTTGGGTACAGTGAGAAACTTCCTTTTTCTTTCACGTCGTTGGAAGCGATAATGTCTGATTCGCACACAGCTTTACATACTTTACGTTCTGAAGCGCTAGAGGATGGTAACCGTTACATCTTTGATCATCTGCTCGAATGCTCTTTTATTTAAGCTTTGTATTTATAATTATATATACGTCTTGAAAGGCTTTACAAGCTTGGAATATGGTGAAAATTTATGTGTGTATGTTAAGCTTTCCATATATTAACGTTTCCTTTTATCTACATTCTCTCGTTACTTGCAACTATCGCTGAATTCTTCGGAATAATCTGGCTTAATGTGCGAAAAACAATATTTCTCACATCTTTGCTTAAATTTAGAAGAACAAAGGCATGTTTATCGCTATTATAGAGATCGCTTCGCTTTTGCCTATTTAGCGTATGTATTTCTTTGCTCTTTGTCATTATCAAATTTCTTATCGATCTTGCAATAATTTAATGTATTCTCCGATTAGATTCCGCACGTGTGAAGCCGTCTTTACTCGAGTAATTCCTTTCATCCTTATAGTAACTATATTTTTATACAATTCTCCAATTTAAATAGATATACTATTCATTATAACACGTATGTGACTGCGAAGAAATTTTTGTTTGACTCCTCCCCTTAACTAATACGGGGAAATGAGTCATGAGAAAACAGCCGTTTGATGCAACCGTTATCATAATTAACTCTAAAAAGGATTAGAACGGCTGATTTTATACGGACGACTTGATATTCCTTGCAAATCACGATAATTAACGTCGCGTTTATCACACTCGAATGCTGGCTGTGAGAGCTAGTTCGGGAAAAGGCTTCGCCTTTTCGCTCAATTAGCGAGAACGAAGTAATAATTAAGCTTGTTAAGCGTGCCCGTCCCGGTGTAGGTTCACGTAATGTAGTATTAGGTGTGAATATTGTCTTCGAAAATTATTCCGTGTTGTTAATGTGCGAGAGGGTAGTACATAGAAAGCGCTAGAGAAAATAAAATAAGCAAGATCAGTGAGGAAAAAACGAGAACGATGATCGTAGAGAACAGAACAACATGTAATAAAGGTGGGGAATGGAAAACTGGAACAAATTCGAATACTTAAGATATATTAACACATGGAATGGGACATGGACGATACCAGAAATGGGAAAAAGTGAAATAGCAGCCGTAGGAATGAAATTTTTTAGAAGAATTGGAAATAAAAATAGATAAGATCAGAAACACAACGTTTAAACAAAATTAAAAATAAGAACCGGAAGAAATAGAAGCACAATTGAGGTCAGAAGGATGCCAGAGGCCAGGGTAGCTAGATGGATGCTCGAAGCTAAACAAAAAGAAAAGAAAGCGAAAAGTCGACCGGGAGGAACGTGGTTGGAAGAAGTATCAGCGATCAGAAGAGAAGCGAAATGAGAGGAAATGCAACAATACGTGCAAGATTATTATAAGCAGGACTATTACCAACGCTTTCAAAATTTATTTAAGTAAATCTTCTAGAGTATTTAAGAAAATCTTCGAGTATATAACAAGAATTTAAATCAATACCCATCGTAGATAAATGTGAGAAAACAACATGCCCTCATTGCTTAATAAGAAATCGCCCGAAACAATCAACATCAATTCTCTCGTCGTCGCTAGCGTTACTTGCAGAACTACATTATAATACTCGCCTTCCCCACGATATATATTAATTCTATTGATTGAACATACGCATCAATCGGAGGCGTCAATAGCCTATAGATGGACGCAGTCTGATAATTGCATCAGAAAGAGAAATTTTACCGTTCCAAATTTGGTAACAGGATCAACCGGTAATCGATAGTCAAAGACGATGAAGCAACACATCTACGAATTCGGTAAGCGGATTAAACGTAATTTTACACTTGTTAAATTGCGTCTAGATTCTATTGAAAACAATACGCAATAAAAATTCTATACAAGTATTCGACACATACTGAAATTCTGTGTATATCTCCTATGGTAAACTTCGATGGTGTTCTTCATGTTTAAATCTCTTTCGTTCCATAACTGTACTAAATTAATAGCCAATAAATCTCCTCCTTATCGAGGCAAGTACCTATACTTACCATTAGTCCTAATGACGATTTTATTTATTTAACGCAACCATTCGCCAGCCGTAGCGGGGAAATTTATTCACATATGTAGGTAACAATTTCTTCGCATGAAACCTAAACCGACAATAGTTAATAATTCCTTACGTAACGCCTCCATTGACCATTAAGAGATATCGCGTTGTACGAGAATGAGTTTTTCTCTCCGGCCGACTCGCTTTACAGCCTCTCGAAGTGTTGCCATTTTCAGGAACAGCTGAGGTGTAATACCTGAACGCCTCGACGAGCCGCGACAGTGTAGAAATCGTTTGTTTGTTTCGTCATCATCAATCATAGAAACAGAAACGCGAGTGAGATCGAGCACTACCTGCGAGCGAGAACCGGCAACGGGTTTATGAAATGAATTGGAATCTTTGCCGTTCTAGGAAATGTATGGCTTCTCTCCGTTTCTGCGTTATGTTGTACTGTACAAAGGTAAACTCACCAAAATACGAGATAGCTTCGCTCTGTATACGACGTAATGCGTTTGTTTTTCGTGCTATCGCCAATTTTTCGTTGATGCGGGAAGAATATCCATATAACATATTCGCCTACTAAAAGATAATTTTATATGTCTTGTCGACATCATAGAACCTTACAACATAGATCATCTGCAAGTATTGAAAGCCCTGTAGTACGTGGCGAAGGATCAGGACCATCGTACATGGAGATTTCTTAAAGAAAAGAAAGAAAACTAATTCCTGCCACGCCTTTAACCTAACCTATATAAACAAACGAAGACCTAAGAATGGCCAGAAAAGATCTTCTGCATAGTTGTGATTTTTACTGCGTACTACCGGCTAAAGAAGTAATGTTTTCGGCTAGATTTAAACGAAAACCTGCTATGCATGTTGTGCTCAGCTAAGGATGAGACAGTAAATAAGTCTCTTCAAGTCTCCCACGTCGGGCTCAATTAGAAGGATCATGCTGAATTACGAGTGGTTAGATTTTGTCGCCATTATGACATGTAACATGAAATTGAAGTTCGCCTTCGAAGAAGCACCTTGAGAGGACTAAGTCGGATGAACTACTTTTGTTTTCTATAATTCAGTAGTTTTGAAGCCTTTTGACCAACTTTTAAAAATTCGCTAACAATTGTTTTATCTTATTTCTCAACTACATTCTACAACTTTTTTCAAAGATATTTTATGGACAACAAAATAGTCTTACTTAAGACTATTAACGATTTTTATTTTTAATTTTTGTCAAATTCTTTGAACTTCTAACATCAAAATGTCTTATTTCTAATATTTAAAGTATCAAATAACATCAAACTAACTTTGTCCTCTTTTTATTTTCAGGCGACGGTTGCGTTGAGAAACCTTTGGCCACCCTATGGAGAAATTACACTCAATCATCCCGCCCTGACGTCCGCATGCAGCTCACGGTCAGTGGAGGCGGATTGAAAGCGACGACAAAAGACCACGGCTTAACTGAATATTGGGCGAACCGTCTCACCTTTTGCGCGGCACCTCCCCATTTCCCGCGTCTATTCTGCTGGGTCTATCGCCATGAGGGACGTAGGCTGCGTCACGAATTAAGGTGTCACGCTGTTCTTTGTTCGTCATCGCATATAGCGCGCCAGATCGAGAGCAAATTAAAGCATTCTCTTGCCCTGGCCTTATCCGAATTCAAGAGGGATAAGATCAGCAGACAGAACGCTAGACTCTCGTTGGTAAATTCAGTTTACGAGAATCCAACGATGCCGAGGAGGAAGATTTTGTTGAGTACCGGAGGGCAAAACTATCGGCCGCCATTGGAGAGGTCGAAATCTGCACCAAAATTGACGATAATCGAAGAAAACCTAGAAGAGACGGAGGAGATCTTCGAAGGTAGGCCCAGGAATAACGTGAAGAAGGTGCTGAGGCATTACGACAGCACCAGCGCCTTATTAGACAAAAACAGGTTAATGAAGAACAAGTTGGATTCTTGCAAGTTAGTCGAGAGCTGTGATAGTTTGGATGAGAAAAAGACCTCGTTTCTAACTGCCGACGAAAGAAGCGAGATGATCTTACAAGAACTGATCGAAGAGAGCTTACGTAACGATCTGATAGAATCTTGTAATGTTAACGGCTGGTTGCGAGGATTATCAGAAACACCGGATCTAATTCCTTCAATGGATTCCGATGAAAGCTCATTGTCCAGCGGTTGCGAAAGCGCAAGTACAGTTACTTCCGACTTAGACCAGCAAACTTTCTCGACGATTCTCGAAGAAGAATCGCCCCTGGAAGAGGAGGTCGAGCAAGAAACCCAGGAGACGATCAAAAAGACTGAGGTAGACTTTAAAGTAGGCGGTACCGTTCTGAATAGGGTGCGAAGCCTGGATAGGTTAGGAAATACAGATATGAGGAGGTACTGCGGATTGCGATCCACCACGTTGAGTACAAACATTCTCCAAAACGACGAGGTGAGCTTGGTACCTGTTGGTGAGAGCCAGACCGACTTTAGTAGCTTGAAAGTGTTTAAGAAGAAAGTACAAAGTGATCAACACCAAGAAAAATACACTAGCAATCACAACAATAACAATAATAACAATGACGATGAGTGTGATGGTAATAATTCTGAAGAAGACGAAGAAAATAAAAGCGCTTGCAGCGATGAGAGTGGTTACGATGAGGTGATAGACTGCCCAAATTCGATGAGAAACATAGTATTGGTGTAAAAGAAAGTTGAAATGATGGAAATGAATTATGAAGACTGCTTTAAAATTAAATGAAGAAAAGAAGTTGTAAATATGTTAAATTATGTAAATTACATAGTTGTATTATATCTATTATCTATTTTGACGTTTGTTTTTGATTTATAGAGAAATTGTTACGGTAATTAAGTTTTGAGGAGAACTGTATGTGTTTCAGTTGGCTTTTGAAATGATAGCCGAATTTAAGTTAATATTTAGAATGAAATTTTATTTAATCAAAGAAAAGAGAGAAATTTACTTTAGCGCTACTCATTTACTATAGGTGCAGAGTTGTCCAAAAGTCTCCTATATTAAGTCAACGTATTTGTTATTTTACTATATTTCCTTTGTCAGGAAAATAGCTGAAAGTCCAATATTTGGAAATATTTAAATATTATTTCGGAACTAACGGCCATTGTAAATAAGAAAATCATAAAACCCAAAATAGGATGATTTATTATTAAATAAAAAAGAAAAACAGTTTTTTTTTTTTGGGTACCTGATTGACTCGATCAACAAAAATGTATTGTATTACCTTCCCATTGGTTTTCTTTCTGCTTTAGCAGATCACATTTAAAATGATTTTTTTTAATCGTTATTTTCAAAATCTATTTTGACACAGCCCAAAGTAGTTTCCCATTTCTGAGGTAACGCTTTAGGTACATCTGAAAAATAATTCAAACAAAGAAAAGAAAGAAGGATTTTTTTTATTTTCAGTAAATTTGATTCAATTGCGTAACATTTAATTTCGGAATCACACAATTCAGAATAATTTACTAGAAAAATGTTAAATTTCTAGTTGTTTTAAAAGGATTTTCAGATTCTTTAAAGCATTTTTAAGGTACTTTAAAAGATTTCGTCGATACGTCTCGACTTGTCGGCTCAACGACCAACTGTCGACGGCTGCGTCGTGACTGTTTAGAAGCACGTCTTAATACTTCCTGTGAATGTTGCGTAATTGTTTTCATGCGGCTAAATGCCCTACCCCGGAAAGGAAAAGCTCCACGATTGACAAATTAACAATTTTGATTGAAGATTTAATAAGGTTTTAGGTTCTTTTGGGTGACCAACTTTTGCTAATAAAGTAATAATATAGAAGGGCGATTTGGAATATATAAGATGTATATTGGAATAAAATGAAATTCTAGAAATAAAACCTATTGTGCACCGTACTCGCTAAAGAATTTATTTATGCTAATGGAAAAATACCAAATACGAAATTAGAGACGCAAACTAATTTCGTATGTGATATTTTTCCATTAGCGCAAATAAATTATTGTCATAAACATTTTAGGTATATTGATAGAAATAGACCCGTTTAAATTGACCGGCGATTACTCAGAGACACAATTTACAAAGGGAAAAAATTTTATTAAGCAATGACACATAAATACCAAGACATACTCGATTAATACGTACTACAAGTGTTGAATTTTTATATCCATTACCTATTGTAGCCATCGTATTTGCAATTACTTATAGGCAAGCTTTAAAATTGTATACACTTAACATGCCAAACATGTTTAATGTCAAATATTTACACTTTGTTTTAGTTCTTCCACGCATATTATGTCAACACTAATATGCGTGGAGCAAATATTTTTTTTCTGTTATTACGTTACAGCATTACAAAAACATTGTCTGTATGTGTTAGATATAAGAAACTATCATTTCAATATCGTAAAAAAGTGTACAAATATTTGTTTAATCTTCAAAGCATTCTTTACATCTGAGAAAAATCTTAATATGAATATATTGTGTAATGTAAAGAGCTACCACATTGCTTCATGGCCCAAAAAAAAAAAGAAAAAACGATCAACAAGACCAGATCCTGTTCGATGTACAGTTAATGTATTCTCAGTGAAGTCATTTACTGTATAAATATATTCAATGGTCATTAATTTTATTTTTAAAATTATGCGCAGTACACGATAACGAAGTATCATTTTAACCTTGCCTTAACATCCCTACATTAACGAAATGTGATCAAATAGTTTTTAATATACATTAAATGCGCTAAATTATCCTTAATTTTGTTCTTCAAAATTATTCGTAGAACCTCGATCAGACATCCTCTCGAAATGAAACACATACCATTGTAATATAATAATATAAATAATATATTAATTTATATATTTCGTTGTGATTGTTTTGAGAGATAAGAATTTGAAATCTACCCGAAATCTATCTAAAGTGCTTGTACCCTTTTTCTTTCTCCCACACTGTAAACGTAAAAAAATATTGTATATGTATTTGGGCACTCATTTCTAAGTACCTCACGTTTTATTAAAATAAAATCTATTTTTGAAATACATTTTAGAATTTATTTCAATCCTATTGTTCCTTCTCCTAATTTTATGTTCATTCTCATTTAAAAAAGATTTAAATACAATTCTTTCTAGAAATGGGCGGAGTCGAAAGGAGCATGGAAGACAATGCCCTACTCAACAATACAATACCTCTGAAATAATTTCACTTTGATTTTTTTTTAATTCGATGCGAATTAGAATTCGCAGCTTAGCTAGCTTAACTAGTTTTAGATTAGAGCTTAGCTAGCTTAGCTAAGCTCCCTCTTAATCAAATTATGAATAATAATGAATTTCAACATAGTGATATACATAAAAATTAAGTAAATATGGTCTCTATTACGGGAATTACTAACTTGAGCTACCTGCAAAACTTAAAGCATGTTGTGCGTAAAAATGTTTTAGAAAACCAGAAATCCTTTCATTAAAAATAATTCCGGTTTTTTCAAGCTCAAGACAGCTAGAGCTGCAGACCGATATTAAGCGCCATCTGTAAATAAAGTAAAACATGTATGGAAAGTTTGCTATCTAACGGCAATAAACCAAATTGATTTAAACTAATAAAAAAATCTATAAACATAGCGCCATCTACTAATGAAAAACGTAACTTCAAAAGGCAATTAATTTTTACCCCAAAAAAAGGAAATGTTACACAAAATAAATACACCTTCATTAAAATACTGCTCAGTATCCTCGCTCATATTCCTGATCTTTCTTTAATTGTCTTACACCACGTAAGACCACGTAATCTTCAGGATCAGATATTTGAGATTGAGCTATTTCACGTTAAACGTCCGAGCTTTTAGTTCTTTTGTATTTAGATAATACATAATGTGGATAACATCTAGTTTTTTTTTACTTATACTATATTTGCAAACTTCCGGAAGTTCGGAATGCGCGCTTAACAACGTATTTTAAAATAAAACGGACGCAGAAGCAATGTTTATTTTACGTTTATTTAGCAAATCACAGTACCAATCTTATTTAAATTAAATATCATCAGTGGTTCTCACGTATATCCTTATTCCTATGACTATAATTAAACCGTTGCAGCTCCATCCTAAAATAGTCCACGGTCTTTTGAAGACCAACTGCAAGGGAGACCTTTGGTTCCCAATTCAAATAGGACTTGGCACGCGTAATATCCGGCCGCCTCCTTTGCGGATCGTCCTCTACTTCCGCCAAGTGGCTAATTTTACTCCTGTCGCCGACGAGTTCATTGATAATGGTGGCAAATTCTATTCAAAATAAAGGAAAAAGTTAATAGTGTATAGTTGGTTAATAGAGATAAAGGAATTGCAAACCATTGATCGTATGCTCAACTGGATTGCCTAGATTCACCGGCTGGGAATAGTTTGAGTTCATCAGCGCCACCAAACCATCAACTAAATCGGATACATACTGGAAAGACCTTGTTTGCACGCCCGAACCGTATATCTAAATTAGAACATTCATATACTTGATATTTTTTAAGTTTCACGGAAGATTTATGTTGGTAATAAAGGACATATTTGAGAAACTACCAACTTAGATCATCTGCCAAATGGGACGTAACAACCTCCTAAATCAATGTAAAAAATAATGATAGCAAGGCAATGTGGCCTAGTATGGTAAACAATGCATAATGCACAACACACATGTTTAATTAATTATATAATAAAATAATAATTGAGCTATGGATAAATGGAAGTTGCCGATACTTATGTGTTGTTTACCAATGCAAAAAAAGTCTAACAAAGTCGTTTCTATGGAGCTACACAGGGTGAGTTGTAAAGAACAGACCAAACTCCAGGCGTGTCTCTCATCCGTTTCTCATTTTCGTCCTTGTAAATCATCCAAATATACATCTATTATGGAATTGATATGTCGGAAACAAAATAAATATATTCTCACACTGGACCCTCGTAAAACAAACAGTTAGATACATAAAACAAGGTACTTATAGATTATCTTCCAGAGTAGAGATAGAATAAGACACGTTAGAATTAAAAAATTCTTTCTCATGTCATTTAATCGTACGGAGACAATGAGAATCTAGGAATTCTCAAAACAATTGTTCCTAATTATGACAACAATTTAGCGCTTGCGCCCCAGCCCTTGCTATCACTATTAGTTCATAGTTTTAGGAAATAACAATTAACAAAAAAATTTCTATTAGAAGAGAATATGCACTATTTTTTCTTATGTATATAAGTATTATGTATATATGTATTTTCTTATATACTCTCAAGAAGCACATCGCATTAATCAAAATCGAATTTAGTATTAATTTCAAATTTAATCTTTAGATAAGTGCCCATAATCCTTATAAAAGGGAATATTTTCTTATCCTATCTTGGAAGATTAACAAGATCGTTTTAAATACGTTCAAAAGATGAATATCAGAGAGATATGATACATTATTTTCATTTCTATTTATCAAACAACCTCAATAAATTTATTGATTTTACTTACAGTTATGACTTCACCTTTCAATGCTTGCAAAATGAAATTCGAAACCACTCTGCCATCATTCATGTGCATTCTAGGTCCATACGTATTAAATATACGAGCTACTCTTACTTGCATATTTTCCTGTTTAGCATAGGCATATGTTAATGTCTCAGCTACTCGCTTTCCTTCATCATAACATGCCCTAGGTCCTAAAATACTAATGCAGTTAAAATATGATTCTAATCGTTATTGTATTGAAGTACCAATCGGATTAACATGTCCCCAGTACGTTTCGGGTTGAGGATGAATGTCAGGATCACCATAAATTTCAGAGGTACTAGCGATAAGTATTTTAGCATTAACCCTTCGGGCCAGCCCTATAACATACCACATTACAATTTAGTTTTTATAATCGCCACCAAATATTATACCTAACATGTTTATTGTTCCTACAGTGTTAGTTTTAATTGTTTTTACAGGGTTTTGCATGTAATGTGGTGGACTTGCTGGGCTTGCTAAATGATAAATTTCGTCTACCTCTATGAATAAAGGGTTAACGATATCGTGATGTATTAGTTCGAAGTTTTCATGTCCGATCCAATGCTCGACGTTCCTCTTCCTTCCAGTAAAAAAATTATCAACTACTATCACTTCATGACCTTCAAACATTAACTTATCAACTAAATGTGAACCGACAAATCCTGCACCGCCTGTTATCTACAAATGCACAGCTATACATATTATAAAACAGTGAATAATAGCTTACTAAAATTCGTTTCCGCGTTAAATAATTTAGGAATCTAACTTCGGGATACCTTTTTGAAACGCTTGTTTCAAAACGGCTCAATTTAAATTCTAAATCTTCGATTTTCTTGTGCGCTTGCTTAAGAGCACTGCGTAGATAATCTACATTCCTAAGTAGTTCCTTGCCATGAGTAGTCTCTAAACTGTCAGCTACTTTAGATGATGGTACGCAGCTTAAGTAGAGTGCTAAACCTGATCATAACATAACCTGTATATATTAAAAATTAATTATTTAATGAGAACGTACTTACATATTAAGCTACATATCAGGAGGAGAATTATCTGTTTTTGTTTTCGCGAGGAAGTCTGTAACATGATGGTTCATCATCGGTATTGTTTTTTTGCAACAGATCCCAATATACTGGCAGATGATAACATAACCTTTTTGTTATATTATATATTTTGATATCTTTGACATTGACATGCTATGAGGTAATAGATAGGCTGGTGGCTAAAGTAACGGCAAATAACGCCATGTATGGAAATTAAATATTTGGGGTAAAATTGATACTCAATCGATAAAATAATATTTATGTCTTTAATCTAACGAATCACGCCTAGTTTGTTTGCTGTGATAAACTAAGCTATTGTATGATCATTGTTTCATGGAGACGTCCACTACAATGTAAAATGCGGTTTCTTTTCTAGTTTTTGTCTGGCAATACAATTTATTGAGTTATTTATATTCTACGCATGGTTTTGTAATTATTAGAAATGTTTTGATATAATTTCCCCTGTTGTATTTATTTGCTTATTCGACGATTTTTTTTTTAATATGAACCGATAATAAACGTATAATGTTATACCTTTGTATCATGACGAAGTGTTTCTTCATTGAAATTCTTAGAAATGCGTAATGTGGGTAAAACGTCTCATATCGCTTAGGAATAATTAAAATCAAAGAGATTACAACTATTAGTTATCATAAATAAACAATTCTTACAATCATTAAGCGTAATTACACTTATCTTTATATAACAATACCAAATTGTACCATTAATATTAATTTATATGTAATGTGGTCGTTGCTTTAAATTCTACCCGATTCGTGACTAATATCGTTAATGTGTTGACAATTTTTGCAATGTTTGATAAGTTTACACATTAGTGGCAATTTTTATGACATTTATAATTTAAGTAAATATGAACAATCATTTACATTTATTAATTATCCGTTTCGTTTCGGTAACGAATTAGAACATTAACAGGTTTAAATTTTATGTATGGTATTTATACCAAACGTTGTTCAGATATTTGGCACTTTTAGATTGCTCATCACTAACAAAACGTATAATTGCTCTTGCTAAGAATTAAATCTCTCGTATGCTTTTTCTGTGTTTGCCACACGTGATATTAGTGGAGTTCGTTGAACAAGGCGGAAATAAAACAAAGAAATAATGTAGTGCAAAAATTCTCACATGTCTCTAAATTGCAGGTATTTGTGTTATGATTGCATTCACATAATTCGTCCCAACAGTTTCCAAGCTTAAAAGTTAAGTTATGTGAGAGTCAATTAACTAATTAGTCGAGATGTTAATAAATTTTATAGGCATACTATTAATTAATTTGCCACTTTGTGTAGTAGCGGATATATTGTTATATGTTTATGTAAGTATATTGATAACTCAGTCTACTTTTGAATCAATATCTTAATTCCAGGGAGAACCAATAGCCTTAGATGATTTCAAAGATATGCCATCGGCATTTGGGGGTGACATCCCATACGAAGGTATATGAGCTTTATTTCGCTTAGGTATATCACTTATTCGCTGATTTTAGGATTGCAAGCTAGGGTTAGATATGCAGATCCTGCTGATGGTTGCCAATCATTTCAGCCAACTCCAAACTACACATCAACATTGAAATGGGTTGCTTTAGTATCGAGGAGCAATTGCACCTTTGAAATGAAGATTCGTAATGCGCAAAGTGCGAATTACGATGGTATTATTGTTCACAACATCGGATCAGATTATATAGAAGAAATGTCAGTGAAAAATGCGACGGGTATTGAAATTCCTTCTGTGTTCATCGGGTATCATGACGGAATGTATCTGAAGAGAAAATTTTCAACGCCGGAAGGATTTTACATAGTGATTACCCCTGATGTACCTTTTAATATTAACACACATTTACTTCTACCATTTGCGATAGTTGTGGCAGTATGCTTCTTGGTCATGATTGTGTTTATGGTGAGTAAATTTAGTTATGAAATTGCATATACAATTAATATGTTTGGGTTTCTTGAATATATTTTAGGTGGTAAAATGTATTAAAGATCGTCGTAGACAAAGAAGACAAAGATTACCAACGTCTGCGTTGAATAAGATGCTAATACACAAATTCGCAAAAGGTGACCCTTATGAGACATGTGCCATATGTTTGGATGACTACATTGAAGGTGAAAAACTTAGAGTTCTTCCGTGTGCTCATGGTAAGATGTGGCCTCTTTTTATGTGTCATCTTTGTAGTAAAATTGAACTTGTATTATGCCTGATATTTATTTGAATTGAAATTTTAATGTTCATAATCTTTAAGAGTAATCAAACATATTCAACATATTGCGCAATGTATATTGATTTGCGAATGTACCGTGTGCGAAAGATAGAATCTGTAGTATTGAGGGTATTTGTGGGTTAGGTTGCATAACTACTTTATCAATGACTACCTGGCCACACTCGTAAAGTGTTGGAACGATGTATGTACATGGCATATTGAGTATTGGAAGGTTTTTGAATGGATTCGCAGTATGTGATCTGTGGCGTGAGACCGCTTAATCACATTGTCGTCGTTAATTTTTGCCAATTTTCTATTTATCGCAGATATGCTCTTGGTATGATATCGATGAGCTTATTTAAGACCTGACCATGTTAACCTGCTCAAAAAGGCAACCAGTAGATTACGAACATTTTTGCAATTTTAACCGTTCTACTTGTTGAAGGATTTCAACAGTCATTTTTATCTAAAGAACATAAGACGTCACCACATCAGGACTTGACGCTTAACCCATTGCAATCAACGGTTTAAACTCCGGAGAAAATATTGATATCGTTACCTCACATAAACATGACGTAAATCAAGTGTAAATGGATATCGACATGTAACTGATATAAGGCTATTTACATAATAGGATACCATACAATGGATTTTAAGGGAAACACGTTGTTAACGAAAAAGCATGTATTTTTCTTTAAGATCTGAACTCTATGTATAAAGAAATTAATTATGTTAACAAATGTACAGTGGGCAAAATAAGTAATGTCTATCACCATGTTGTTAGTTGTTACCATTTTTAGAACGCCCAGAATGAAACGTCAAATAGGGCGAGTGATTTATCAATTTTCAACTTCGATTCGTACATTTCTGCGATGGCGACAGTAACGTAAAATGGTGGAACAAAAATTTATTTTTCTTCAAATGCGATTGTTTTCCCGCAATATTTGCCTTTACTTTATCAAGCATATGCCTCCGTTATTTTCTTTTTCAAGATACCCAATTAGCACAATTCCATGACCATTCCACGACAGTCTTTACTTTTTTCGGACCCGATTCACCCTTCGCAGTCCATTGTTTCGACCACGTCTTTGTTTAATTTGTTTCATTTGCTTTATTTGTTTCATTGCTGCTCATTAAATTAGGACTATTAATGACTGACAATGTCTGACTTAAGAAATGTATTGCAAATACGTTTAAATTACTGTATGTGCACGGTATATTTTTAAATCTTTGCAAGTGATCAAAAAAAATAACTTCTTTTTGTCTTTGCTGTAGTTTGCCATTAACATAGATTGTGTAACGACGGTTTTGTGCATAGCATTTCTCTGATTATCGCATACTTTTGCCAAAACATAATTATTTATAGATCCTTTGGCATATGGAACAGTTAAAAATTCAAATAAAAGAAATAAGATCATATTATTTCATGTTTTAACCGCATAATCACGTATCCTTATTTTTTCTTCTCTTATTTTGCGACAATATCTCGTGATGATGGCATACATCTCGCACATATCACAATAATAAACAATGCAGATAAGCGATGCTATTGAAATACGTATAATGGATAAAAGAATAAATCATTATTATTACAATCATCGCGTTTAAACCGAAGGATGAAAGTATAATTGTGTGTAGATTAGTAGTAATTGATATTGCAAATACATAGTTTAAGGTCTTAAAAGGTCTGTCGATAAATGCAAACGAATTGCGAAATTATTCATAGTTGGTTAGCTGTAATGGATTAGCCTTCTTTTATCGTTTTTTTTAAGCTCATGTTTTGAGATATTTAGGATTTTTTTTTATCGACCTAATTTATCTTTTTTATCGATTTCATTGAAGTAAAAATGTATTTCACTTGTTCAAGTAGAGACAATTTCGAGATAATCATGATAGATAATATTGGTTTCGTTTTACGATTTTTTATTTGATAAACCTAGCTCCATAAATGGTCTCCTCGTTTCGCATTTGTTATTGTTCGAAGTTGTCGATTTTCCAGAGCCCTGAAAAAATATTTTCAGTAATTTCTGTGAAAAATTCAGAATCTGGGGTGCGACTCTATCCCGCTTGACTTGAGGAACGTTAAAGGCCTATTATAAAAGTAATAAATACTTGTATTTTCAGTTATTATTTTGAAACAATAACAATATAACGAATTAATTCATCTCATTACTGAAGTTTGCCACTCCGGGCGCTTCACAAAATTCGCAGAGACCAGAGGGATTCGTGTCTATTCGTCTCATAAAAAAGGGTTCGTGTTGCTCACTGGTTCCCTTGAGAGACACAAAACACGAATCTGTTCAGGTTCTGTTAATTTCGCGAAGCTCACGTAAAATGGTGAACTTTACTCGTTATTAATCCAAATCCATACGCGATAACTTTACGCTAACTTTTCCTATCTGAATTCCAGCATACCATTCGAAATGTATCGATCCTTGGCTAACAAATAATCGTCGCGTGTGCCCTGTGTGCAAACGGCGCGTTTTAGCGGCGGACGAGGAGCAGGGTAATTACGACAGTGACACGGACGACGATACGACGCCACTCGTCAATCCGACGAACCAACGGCAGAATAGCGGTGGCGGCACGTTCACTGACGACGCCGCCGAACCGAGATCGACTGCGGCCCGCTTGCGAAACCTCAGGGAAGTCGCGAGATCGTTCTTGTTGGCGAGGCATCCGACGTTCGCCACCGCCGATAACCACAGCATTAACGGTGAGACAAGCATCGAAGTATCGACGAGCAGCTTGGACTCGTCCGATACGACGACTAGTAGTACCACTACCACCACCGCATCAGAGGGTAACTTTCGCGTGCGCCAACCATGTACCGAGGACGAAGTTCACGTTCATACCAGGCCCGAACGACCGGCAGATGATACTAATGAAAGGGCTAACGATGTAATTATATAAATTCGATGGGTAGAAAGTAAGACAAAAACGGATAATGGGAAAAAATATCGGATGATAGAAACAAAATAGACATATAAATAGATGATATAATGATGTAAAAATATAATATATAAATTAATAAATCGAAAACTTTTAAATATCGTACTTTGGTATTCGGTACTGTTAAGTAATTGGTTTGTAATGTTGGTAGGGGATACGTAGTACAACGCATCTTCTTGCGAAGTAGATGCAAAGCAAGCCATTTTTTTATACTATTAATCCTTTCTATTGCAAAAGTTGCGTGCGCGTATTAATATTAAAAATAAGAATTTCTACGAATAAGGAAAAATAATGTTAAAATTTAAATTAAAAAAATTGATAATAATTCTTCACCGTTTATTTGCTCGATGTAGCTATCGAAATTCCATCTATGATGTGATATAGATGATAAGAATGGCTACCGGCACCGTTTATTCTACAATTAAGAAAAAATACGCCCTGATCTTTAGAAATATGTTCGGGTTCTAAAGTTGCTGTAAGGTGGCGTAATTTATTATTTAATTAGTATTATTTTTATTATTAAGGAAAGCGAAAAATAAACGTAAAAGAAGTTGCTGATAATTGAGGAGCATTATATCAAAAGTTGAGATCTCCTTTTACAGGAGACGTTAGTGTGTTCCCTAACAAACGTCGTAGAAATTGCAAATGTAGGACTGAGTTATTGTTTGTTACCGAACTGTTGCTGGAATAAATCACTTCCAATTTTTGTCTATTTAATATTTTTGCAAGAGCCAATTTACACAAATATATATGTCCTTTGAAATACGAAACCATGTGCAGAATATCCCATAAAAAAAAGAGTGCTTTATGATCAAATTCAATTCGTTGGAGAAGAATAGATTACTTGCCATTCCATTCTCAACACTAATATTATTCTTTTTAATTTGCTGGAAAGGTTTATTCTCGACTACTTCGGAAGACAATCCATTTACCAAACGTTACAAACCAATTGCGCACTTAAAATCGCCCAAAATTTAATCGTCGCTGTATATCAGAAATTTTTCAAAATTCCATTTCAACCCCGGTAGAATCTCATTCCGTGAAGTTACGTGAACGTCGTGCATCGTTCGTTGTTTCCCGCCTTTTTGCTTGTGCCAAAAAAGCGATAGGAATTTGTCTTTCATTGTTGCCCGTTAAATTTCGCGTAAAAGATTCCTAACCTTTTTCACCATCGGCACATTAAAAGTAAGTTTGCCTGAGGAATAGGAGAAAGTACGTAAACATCGTTACGGTAATAATGTGGAATCGTGTAGTCGTTATAATTACGCGTTGATTTTGGATATGTTCCAGTAGATATTATGTGATCCTAGTTTCTATTCAGATAACCAGATTTGACACGATTAGACAACCATATAATGATTTCTTATGATAACCATTCTAATTTTCTAATATGTGAACGTGCTGTACGCAGCTTATACAAAAAAAAAAGAGAACAGTTTCTTTATAAACTTTACCATGTAAATTTTGCCGTATTACTGGTGCTATTATTATTATTATTACAATGAAATAAATGAATAATTCAACTGTTATATGAGATTACAATTTGCATTTTCGTTATCACCTTGTTTGGTGGTGGAAGATGTCTAAGGAAGTGATACTAATTCATAATGTAAATAGATAGTTTTAAACGGTTTACAAGTATATTCAGCTACAATTTACGATTCACTTGAACAGAGCTATTTTCTTTATCGTTTCTAAATTTCACTCGGCAAGAACGAAGAATATAATGGATTTATAAGCTTATGCTGTCCAGATCGCATCGTTTTCTCGGGAATCGTATTCATTCACACACACACACTAACACTCATATTCAATCACATGAGACAGTTTATATAATAACTAAATGTTACTGCTGTCATTATTATTATTTTTATTATTGATTGTATGAAATTAATTATTAAGAGGCATTCTTTTGAAATATTGTTATACATATTAAGAAAAATGAATATTTTTATTCATTATAGTTATAATTATTACTATTATCATTATTTGTGATTTTAATTTAAGTTTCGTTAGCTAAACAAAACAAAATATGTAGTATTTTTACAGTTGACTACATGTAAATAAAAATATTCTAAATACATTCCAGTGCATTTTTTTTCTTTGATTTTCAATAAGTTTGAAATACACTCCGCCAAAAAAGTATCGCATAATTTAGTTTTGAATCATAAAAGTATCGCATAATCTCTGTTTGTAGCATAAAGTTGTAAATATACTTTAATGCGCTCTAAGATATAATTTCTATGATTGTTTAAATAAAATACAGGCCAAATAAAAACAAGAACTCATACTTGAGATTTTTATTAAAACAAGAAATTATAATTTTGGAAAGAAAAATGTCATAACAGTAGCTTTCAATACTGAGTATTGCCACCTCTGGCTCTTATGACCGCTCGCATACGGTTTGGCAGAGATTCGATTAACCTCCGTATATAAGCCTGATCCAAATTCTCCCACTCGTCACGGGCTGGAGCAACATTTCTAGGTCCATGTAGGTCCGTCTGTGAAGGAGGTCCCACACGTGCTCGATAGGGTTCATGTCCGGACTTACCGCAGGCCAATCTAAAACTGGAATACCAACATCGTTAAGGTATTCCTGGACGATTATCGCAACATGCGGTCGTGCATTATCGTGCATTAACATGAATTCGTTTCCTATAATTGGCGCATACGGCACTACATGTTCTTCTAAAATGTCCGTTATATACCTGTGGGCGGTCAGTGTACCTCTGTCTACTGGTACTAACTCTGTACGACCTCTTAAACAGATGCCTCCCCAAACCATAATAGAGCCACCAGCGAAATTAGGTGTAGGTCTGATATTACACTGCGAATAGCGCTCACCGTCTCGTCTGTACACTGAGATACGCCTATCTGAGGTGTAAAGACCAAATCTTGACTCATCTGTGAAGAGTATATTGGTCCAGTCATTAATGTTCCAATTTACATGTTCTCTGGCAAACCTTAAGCGAGCCACTCGGTGGTTCCTAGTGAGACGAGGGGCTATTACAGCTACTCTAGCTCTTAATCCACTCTGTCGTAACCTATTCCGAATAGTTTGAGTACTCACACGAGTATGTTTGACTCTAGCCAAGTCGTTCTGCAATTGTCTCGCTGTTACATGTCTTCGACGTAATGCTTGTAGTAGTAAATAGCGGTCATCTTGGCGAGTAGAACATCTTGGACGACCTGGTACAGGTCTTCTACTGTAATTGCCTGTTTCCCTATATCTGGCTACGGCTCTGGAAACACTTGACGGATTGATGTTCATCAAATTAGCAACGTATGCTTGAGATCGTCCATCTTCGATTAAAGCAACTATAGCAGCCACTTGTTCTGAAGTTAAATTGCTCATTTTAGTTTTAAAAGCGTTGGTACAGAACTCTGACTTCGCACTTTAAAATTTGTCCGTATAGGAAGACTTTCAATAAACAACTGAACAAACCTTACACATATGCATTTTTCTAAATGTGTTCTTTTAGAAAAAGAAAAGAGTATAAAAGCTATGTTCCATGATTTTGTTAGTGTCTTTATAGTTCACGTACACGAGGAAAACTTTTTGTGAACGTATAAAAATATCTTGGTTTATAAATGCCCTTTTTTAGTTTATGCGATACTTTTTTGGCGGAGTGTATTTGTTTTTAACGTTACTCTCAGCCTTGGAAATGAAAAAAATACTTAATTGAATCTGCGGAGCAAAAATGTTTAGAGTGTGAATTTGAAAGAACGAGCACGTGATTAAAATTTGGTCTCTAAAGATTTTGAATCCGTTCAAATAACGAAATTAACGAACGAAAATAATTTATCGTTACTCCTAAATAATCATTACATACAACTTCTGAAAATAAAGTTTCATCTAACCTCCTTTAGAGAATATCTGAAACTAGTTAGAATATGATTAAAGACTACAGCAATCCTTAAATATGGCTGCAAGAGACTCATTACGATATGTTTTTGTGCTATAATTTAATTACAATTAACTCGAAAACGTTGCTGCCAAATGAATAAGCTATCGGAAACATTTGTGAGTTTGGGCATTTATTGATTCATTTGTGATACATGATAAGTTTGTAACAATGATTAGTGTTTGTAATGGAACTTTCCCTGAAGTACCGAGGAAGGTCGTAAATAGTTGATTCTGATGTGGGACCTTTAACACTATCCTATTATATACATACATATGTCACATTCTACATTTTTGTGTTGCGAAGGTAGCGAGTAAAAAACTTCTGGATTTTTCCCCTACCTCCCAATTTGCATTTGTTCGACTTGATCAGCTTGCTTGTGAGGCTTCCTTTTTCTACTTTTCTACTAGAGGCTTTCTTGGCTTTTATAGCGCGATGTCGAAAGCAAGCGAGGAACAAATATCCCTGATTATAATATGAATACACCCTTATATTCAAGGAACTGTTATGAATTGCGGCTTCTCAACAACTGCGTCCATTTTTTCCCGAATACTTACATTTTTGCATTTGAATTTAAATAGAAACAGATATTAAAGCAGGAATAGTGAGATTAACGCGAGATAATTCACAAATTCACAATTGCTCAAAAAGCAAAACCACAAGCTAGAAACAAATTTACGTTACTTCGTGCGATTTTATGCGTCGTCTAACGAGTGATCGATGGTACTAATGGACTAATTTTAACTTGATTGCTCTCTCGACTCTTTTTCCGTCTATTACTGAAGAATCTGCGGCATTTTCTACACAGTATCCTGATGAATGCGTGGTAAAAGGCTTCTATGAAGCTTAGGGAACTGAAGCCTAAAAATACGCTTAGCAATCCACCAGCTTGAGCTACGAAAAATAAATTAATAGATTCAATTACAATAGTTGTAATTTTAAAAAGGCAGATTCTTGTGTTTTTTGATTGCTCAACCTTTCCATTGAAATAAAATTATTGCCAAATTATTCAAACGTAGGTTCGAACAATGAAAAAACTCACCCATTATTTGATATTTTAATAAAGGTGTAATTTTTAGAGTTCTTTTTTCAGCGTTGCCGTTCATTTAAGTAACTTACACAAAAACTCTGCAAATCCATATAGGTCACTTTGAACTGTACCATCATACTTCCTTTGTTTAAAATAAAAATTCATTACTGCTATGTTTCCCCTAAGAAACAAGGTTCAATGTAACTTGCGATTGGTTACAACTAAGGAGTTTAATTTGGTTCTTACTCTAGGTAATCCGAATTGAAATTCATTAAAAATTCCTCCCTCGGCGAAACATTTTTATGCGGCAAAAGTAGCGAAAGCGATTTTTCGTACGACAACTGGGAACATCCGGGCAAACATCCGCACCTGAAAATCGAAAATACGTCCATTTTGTGGAATGTGTTTACTGTTCGTAATACCTGAGACGTACCAACAAATTCACGACAAATCTAGCACTTTGTGTATGTACAGATTATGTTAGCCGTAATGCAAAAAATAATTGTACATAACAGAGAAACATACTTGAATCTGTTTCGTTTAGTTACTAAAAAGCAGAAAGAGATAAAGTAGCAAAAGAAACAGCAAACGATGCTTTAGCTAATGTATTTCTATTTAAATTCTCTATTTTAACTATTTTAAGCAACAATGGATCTTCTAGGGAAATTTGATTTAATCTAATTTTTTATTTGGTGAAAGGATAAATCGCGTCTTCTCCAATAATCATTTTCTTTGCATTCTTGTTCTTAGCTTGTTTTCCGTTGAGTAATTTGCAGCTCGTCCTGATAAAGATGTAATATCCAATCTCTACTGCACTCAAAAAGCTAAATCCCAAAAACAATCCCAATAAACCGCCAGTGTTCGCTACAAAGTAATATTGTTTAGTACTTTGGCGGTGAAACGTATACACTGAGTGTTTATAAAATTAGGGAATTAGGGGAAAAAATTTAAATTATTTTACATTTAATGAATAAAAGAGAACCAAAAAAATGCTTTATAAGCGCTCAGCATTTTTAGAAGTAAAATAGTCAAAAAACAGGAGACATTACGTACATAGAAATTCAGAAAATCCATAGATTTCGCCTTTGATTCTTTGAGTGAACGTGCTATCCATGTAATAGAAATGAAAGATGGCCATGTTGGGTCTTAAAACGGTACCTTTTCTCAATCGGTCAACTTAAAATTTATCCAGTAATACTCACACGAAATATTCTAAGCTCTCGTTTTGAATGATATCATCTTTTGGTCTTGCTTTTGTCGATAAAATATTTGTCGAGTCGCTCTTGCTGTATGATATTTCAAAACAGGACGGTAAACAATTGCACCTGCGTAAAAATTGATCGAATATAGGTTGTGCCCTTGATAAGATTGGGAAAAAATTGGAATAATTTGAAACTTATAAGTCGGTCTAGCTGAAGTTTGTTGGTACAACAAAAATACATCGTTAAAAAGTCTTTATGCTGATGCTTCAGTGTTTAGCATTAGCCAAATAGATTCTTGAACGGAAGTAACTTTTTGAGATTTCTTGTTTTGATCATTTTGTAAAACTAAGAAGTAAGCAAAATAAAAATAAATATAAAATAAAATTGCCAATTAAAAAATCGAGACATATTTTCTACTTTGGCTCTACCAATCCAACAGTCTAGAGTAAATATAATTTTTGCAAAAACAGATTGTTTCAACAATTATTATTAATAGTCGATATGAAATTTTCCAGAACGTGACAAAAATGACTTTCGAATTCGTTGTTGAAGCAATCAATCCGAATTAAATCAAAACAGAAAAACACTACACGCATGCTCCAATATACTTCTGAATATATCTAACTTACTCCTGCGTCATCGTCGGCTTCTCCATTATAGCTACGAAACGATCCGAATTACTCTTACGATCTTCGATAATTTTCAAGCATATTGCGAAATATAAACGATCCAAAATCAGTTACTTACATTTGATACGTTTAACGCAGTTATCTTGCTTCTTGCCGCAAATCCTAGTCGTTCTGTTTTCTGTAAATCGAAGATTCTAGTTAAAGGATGCGTTCTTACCACGCGAACTTACTTACTTGGCAGAAAATACGGTACGCAATTACACGATTTCAACGTCCTGTTCGCCTGGCATTCCAATTTGCAGTTCTTTTCCGTGTACGTCCTGCAAAATCGTCAACATGGAGGACAGTGTTTTCAAATCAACTATGGAATTAAACCTATAAAATTGAAGATATCTTTCTTCGGGAAAGAAGCATTGCCTCTTCTCGATATCGATGTGTTTCAACGTGTCCGTAGAATCGACTTTCTTGGGCTTTATAACGATTCTGGCCTCTATTCCGGGTCTCATGAAGAATCCGAAGTCTGCCATCTTCGGGGTTTCGATAGGATTCGAAAGGAGCACCTTGAATCCAGCGCTGTTGGTTGTTTGGCAATAATAGCTATCCAATTGGGCGTCCACGACTACGCTAAGACCTAAATGGGCACCAGCACCTGATTCGCAAAGGAGTGCTAGATCATTATAACATAATTATAATAATCTCAAACCTGGGGATCTCCACGGCAACGCATCGATTGATGCATTTATCGTGTAGCCCTTTTCAGGAGTCCAATCATACACTTCAGATGGATAGGTTTCATTTAGATCGTTCAATTCTTTTCTGGAAACGTAATTTCCGTTAGCGAGATTCAAACTTGTCAACAACATTTTGATTCTTACGGGTTCCGAAATATCGAAGAGGATGGTAATCTGTTGAAAGTGCAACAGTAGCCATCGTCTGTTAATATTGGATTGAATATCACGTTGCAATCGCGTTCTCTCTGCTTCCATTTGCATACTTTTAGCATTTCTGAGCAAGATTGGGTGACCTATTATGGAAAGCAATGTTAATGTTTTTATTTTGCCATATTTGCATCATATTTTTGTTTATGAAATATGAAAAGAACGCTATCCAGAAGTAAAATTTCTATCGAGTACTGTAAATGATCACATACAATATGCACCTTCAAGATAAATGCCTTCAATGTTTCCCAATCTGCCAAATTTTCCAGATCGTCGTCATTCTTAGCAATTGTATAATTTGTGTCGCAATAATCATCCAGCAGAAGCTTCTCGGTCTCAGTCCTGGAACATCGAGGTAAAAATAAAATTCGATTAACGAATACGTTGCTGATGAAATTACCCATATTGGATGATCCTTTCACCTTCAGACTTCTTGACAATATTCACACTGCAAATCGTTATAGCCGGGAAGGGAATTTCCGCGATGCTAACAGCTGTCGGACTGAAACTTATGATAACTGGACTTAAATTGTACTTGGCGTAAATGTTGTTGATGAAGTAGGTGGCGAATCCGATTGCTGTCAAGAAAGAGAGTAACCAAAATATGCTGAAATTAAAAATTCGGGCCTGAAAATAGTTATAGGTAAACTTGGTGTGATGATTTTACCGTTCGCTAATAGTAATTGTTGAATCCCCAACATATCTGAGACCGTGCAAAGTGCTTTTGTCGAAATAGTTGTCCAGGTTTTCGAAGACGGCTTTCCAAAATCCTTTGCTTTTGTCTCTTTTCTTTGGGGGTTGAGGTTCCTCGGTCCTGATAATAACGGTAGGACTGTTTCATGTTTGTTTGTTTAACTTATTAAAAGATGTATTGGGAAAATCAAGAAAATGCTTTTATTTTTGATGCTTAAACTTCCTCATGGAAAAGTTATCTGTATTTCGGTAGACGCTTTTTGATTTGTTAGTACTTTAGATTGCAAGTACACTATATTCTTTCTTTTGAGTTACCTTAATACTTCAAATATTGTAAATATGTTCGAAAATACATATTTTTACCAACAACAATGTTATGATTTTGCAAAAAAGCAAATAAAAGAATGGTATTGCAAAATTTAGTTATATTTGGAGCAACTTAAAATCAATTCCGAGATTAGGAATCCAAGACGTTTAGTCTATTCTGAAATTCATGAATTTCTTAAGAACTTGGTTTTTATGAAAGCATTACTGAAAAAAACCATGTCTTTTCTATGTAAGTATCCTTAGTTAATATATTTTTTTGAATATCCTGAAGACTACAGCAGACTATTTAAATAAATAAAAATGTGAACCAATCATGCATTGCCCAGAATTACAGTTTTGGTTTGGAATTCTCTCTTATTGCAATAACAGACGAGATGTTGAAATTTGCTTTTATTTTCATTCATTCGGCAACTCACAGTACAAATTTGCACAGCACAATTGCCCAACTAAAATAGATACGAAAGTTGGGACTAGTTCTTTACCCGTCTTTAACTATTACAAGTTTCAAATGGCTGTAGCAAAAGTAGAAGGATTATAGATCGTCTGTCCTAAATTTGGCCGCCGCCTAATTCTTTAAATGTTTGAAATTTTCGTGTTCAACTCATTTACTTTTAGCCTATTTAGACTTACTGAATGATCTGGACAAACACTTTGCAATGGTCCAAATCGTGACCCTTTCCTTCCAATCGCTAAGGCAATAGAGCGTTACAAAGTTTAAAAATTTGCTGCGTTGTGAATTTTTTTCAGTTTTAAACGGCCGTAACTCCTAAACGCTTGGAGCACTACTTCCACGTCACAAAGTGATTACTTTCAAACAGAAACTTCCTGAAATATTTAAACATACTAACCATAGCTCTTTGACATGTCCGGTCGGAAATCCATAAAATTTATCGGTCTCCCCAATACGGAAAATTGAATTTTTATTACTCATGGTCTTAGGTACCATCTTCAAGTTGTTTCTTCTTGCTCTGACGTTTCCGTTTGTGGTTCCAAACATTTTCCAATAGAAACTCCTTAGTCGGCCTTCACGTATCTTCCCAACTGCCTGAAAAACCTTTTCCCTATTATCCCATCTATATTTACTCTTCGAATTTGGAGCAATTGAAGCGTTAACACCTGCAGATTGGATTTCCACTATAACTGGCATCTATCCAATCATCCACGATTCTGGTGAGTCACTTTGAACCGCTTAAGTTTTGCTTTTTATCGTAACGCCTCCGTACAGGTTATCTCGACCGAATCGTTTTAATAAATAGCATGCGACGGTTAAACAAACGTTTCCGATCAGATTATCCCTGGAAATTTTCAGTTTTAATGTAAGATCGCGTGCCAACGCCAACCTTGTTCTTCGTTTAATCGCTAACATTTATCTGTTTTCCAAAAAAAAATAAAAATAAAGTAGGGAGAAACCGGGACATCAAGTAGGCAGGACGATGCATCGATAGTCGTCTATTATTTCACGGCCGCCTAAGGCATAATTAAAGGTTAATCAAACACTCTGGGTCATATGTTTTTCTTTCTTGCATTATACGTTAATTCGTTCGTCTCTAATTTATCAAAGTCTCACTAATTATGTTGTGGTAAGGCATGTTTGTTGTGATTTGGAAATTTCATTCCGTTTAATTGCGCTCCTACCGCGTCCGCGTGCTTGCATTAACCGGAAAAAGGTTGTCAGTTACCTATTGGTATTTGGTATGTGGACGCTGTTAGTGCGTAATTAATTGTTGTAATTTTGTAATGTTACCGTGTTGGACACGTTTGGATGATGAATTGCGTTCCTTTCTTTTTTTAAGTAAATTGCAGTCTTTTTTAATTACGAGGAAGAAGATACGTGTTTATTAGCATGAGATACGATCATATATTATATATATGACGTGCTCCTAAATGAGCTTGCAAGAAAATTATTATTACGATGATAGTGCAAGTCGAGTTCTTTTGGACATGTTTATTTATAATATGTATCGTCTTTGAATTAGATAAAGAAGACGAATATGCGTAGTTTTTTGTTTGGAATGAGCTTTGGAATGGTTTTTTTTAAACTTTGATTTTGGTAAGCAATTAGAAAGAAAAATAAATTAGATGCATTGCCTTAGCACAATCTATTTATGCTGGGGATAAGCGAACAAATTAAGCTTGATGATACGAATTTTTAACATAGAATCGTCAATATTCGAGAATTCCAGAGGATTAGTATTAGTATCATTCGGCAATGGCACAAATGCCTTAGTTCACAGCGACCTTGATAGATCTGTTGGGAATAGGTAAGGCTCTTGATAATTCCTGGCTATTACTCTAGGATCTTCTCTTTCCTTCAGTTCAGTAGATAGTTTACTGAAATATTGTTGTCCAGTACGACTGATGGCAACATATTCGCGATCAGATCAGATCTTCTTCGCGCAGACGATTTATCTCTAGATTGAATAGATGATATTTTAGACCTGTCAGAAATTCTCTTTGCAGAATGATAGCATCATTTTTCTGTTTTATGTAAGCCTGATATGAGTGCTATCGTTTGCTCTTGTCATATTTTCCCAATTCGAGGTCTTTTCATTGACCTTCCGTATTCCAAAGGATAGTAATAACATTTATTTCTATGAATAAATCTAGATACCAAATGTAAGGTAAGTACAGCAATTTTATTTTTTTGGTTATTCATCGTGTATAAATAAATCACAATATGTTATTGTAATTTGTAAGGAATCATAATTTAGCTTAAAAAAAATCCGCTTCGACCGGGAATCGAACCCCGGTCTCCATGTGACAGGCGGGGATACTGGTTAATATGTTACTGCTAACGGGGAGTGTCCCTATTGGTTATTAACTAGTTATTAGCTACTTAAATTGTTCTTAACATGGCACTGCTCTATTTTGTAGTTACTGTAAAACCGCCAGAGAGGAACATGTCATTAGTTGTTGTCTTTGTAAGAAAGCATTCAATGTCAAGTCTACCATTGACGACCAGAAACACGTAGTTCGATGGATGGTTGGTCCATCCTCGCGGGAATCATCGCTCAATATTTATATAATTACATGATAATTACCTGCTGCGATCATTATATCTATATATACGTAATTTTATTCTTTTATAAGCCACGGCACGGTAGACACACCACTTAACCACCATAGTTTTTACCATGATGGCGAGTTCTTTATTTCAACAAGCACCTTGTTGTTTTAGCAAAATTATTTCGTTTCGATCGAAAAAGGGTGACTTGTCAATTCAACATTTTTAAAGAGATGGTAAAAAAAAATGAAATTTGCTAATTCGGGAGGCTTTTCTGTTTGACTGTATTTAACAAAATCTGGTGGCTAAATGCCGGATTCTTTTGCACATCCGTTACGTGTAGTATATGTATATAGTTATGGTTAACGAGCTATTATTAATAACAAAGTTTAATTGGCCGATTGTTCCGTATGTAAATGAGCTTCATAAAGCTTTAATAAGCTTTCACCGGCACAGTTAGCTTGGTGGAGCTGTAAACGTCTCAAAACCGATCTACGAACCGTAAAACAAGCTGTATATTCGCGAGCAATCAGGCCGGAACTTTTTCGGCGCACATAAACGTTATTCATCCGGCAATTTTACGGCAAATAACCGCCGTCACAACGACGCACATTCGTTCACTACCGCGCTACACTTCACGACGAGCCGACGAACACCAACAACAACAACGGAACAACAACAACAACGCGGGGAACGCCCGGGACCCGCGTGGGGTCCGTTTTGTCAACTCGGGGGGCCCTCGATTCCTGCGACTTTAAACAATTCGGTCGCGTACCGGGCGCAACTGCGTCCTTGTTTGGAGGTCCGTACAGGAGGTCCGTATTTATCCCATTGAAAACCGTTGGTATATAGTATGCAGTCGGCGGAGTGCGTAATAGTTTTCCGGCTGCATCGGAGGAAAATGTACTCGGTACGCGACGGGACCACTAGCCGGTCAATGGAGGCCACATGCGTGCGTCCATGTGCGGTTGCGAACGTATGCATGGTGGCTCTAATTGTCCGGGTGCAAAAGAAACGAAAAAGAAAAAAAGAAAAACGTTTACGGTGGTCGATGACGTGATTGAGGATTGAGAGTTGTTGAAGAGGTGAAAACGTTGACGTTTACGTAGTAATTATTTCGGCGAAATACAGTCGCCTCCAAAATTGCTTTTACAGGACATCAAAAAATAAGAATTAAGATATATCATTGCAGTGCACAGCACCCTCGATTGAGGACGGACAAATATGATGCATGTAACATCCGTTGGGCGTGAAATAAACTATTATTATTATTGTACCAATCAGAAACAAGAATTTGTATCAAAGCATTTCATCTATTGCCGCGTTCTTAGAAAATATGTCGGATTTCGCGCACAAATACGCAATGCCCACTTATCACGTAGCTCTCGTAGAGTTTATTAAATTCCGAATCAAACGTTGCTATCCGTTCCGCGGAACAATATCCAGGCGGGAGATTCCCGACATGGCAACGGCATTGTTCGCCTTCACACGTGCTAAAAAAGGGGGTCGCCCCGATTCGCCTCTAATAACTACTACAAATTCCGCACGTTCCGCATCTCGACGTCGGTCTAACGGTGAAAACTCTTATTCAAGTGCGTTGCTACCTTGGAAGGTGCTTATTATTCGACGTTCATGATTCATACGCACCTATTAATGTAAGGGGATTGCGGAAGAAACGATGCAAGCTTTACGACGACAAAGGTATATTTTTTAAGCGCCCTTTGATGTATGTATATTTGTGCATACATATAGAAAAATGATGTAGAGGAAGAAGAAAAAGGAGTCAATTCAACGGAAGGAATTGTTACACTGCATGGCTATAACAGCAAGATCGTTGAAGAAACAAACTTTTGTTTTTTCTTGGGAAAAATAAGCGAAAGTAGATGAACTATTTTTGTTTTACGTAAAAATAAAGTGTCTAACTAGTTAAACAGATGAAACACATATTTTTCAGCTGTTTGTTTTCGTGCAGTGGTTATTATTCTTGATACTTTGAAGTACTAAGTGCTTCATGAAGTAACATTCATTGTTACCTATACATTGTGAATGGCTTTCAGGATATTTGTTATTTCGCCTACCCAAGTTGTTCTGGGCGACATCCTTCGTTATTTACATTGCTTTCCATAATATTTTCATTTATCCGCTATCCGCTGTAGTTTCTTTAACATTTTCAATACTTAGCCGTTTCGTATTAGTGTAATTTCTTATCTCACCAAACGAAAATGTTAGTTTCGGCAAGATGGGTTAATAGTCAATTGTGAGACATTGAATCTAGTTGAGGCCCTTCTTAATGAGTGCTATAAGTGGTCATTAACCACCAGATCTTACGCCACTGGGTTTCTTTATGTATGTATGGGATGTAAGGGATATTCCACCTCAAGGTTTAAAGAAAGTTAGACGACTTAAAAGTTTCATTGTGAATTAGGTTATTCCCAAAAAGTTAACGGAGAACGCGTATACTTTAAATTAATAAAGAAAATATAAAAAATACGCTTAAAGAACATCAATTTCATACTCCGCTTGCATGAATCATCCTGTATATTTCAAATGTTATTTACAAAGCGTATCTTTTAGATTAAAAACCGATGTGTTCGAGCGTCTTACATGAAACTCTAGCATAACGTTAAAATTAATTTTATTTCGTAAGTGGTTACCACATTGTACATCTACAAGCAGATAATCTTCACAGCTACATACGTTCAACCTCTAACGTATAAATTTCCGAGATAGTTCCAAGTTTTTAAACGTTACGTTGTAAGGCGTTCATCGAGGCGTATCGAAAAATGTAGCCGACTTGCAGCCGATGTCATAACAAAACAACAAGCCGTAAAAATAAAGCAGATTTATTTGGACACGTGCTCCTCGCTGCCTTCGACGTACAAGGTACCGAAACATATGTTAAACATTCCGAATTTCAAGCTTCCAGCTAGCCGTATGTGAGCTGATTTGTGTTGAGATGCTTTTGAAGTGCAAGAGCTTTGTGTATATGTTAGGAAACAACGGCGTATGTGGAGTAGGTTAAAAGCGAATTGGATTATCGGGAGGAATAGGCGGACATTTTTTTTTAAGATTCACGTACAGTAAACAAGGTAAAAAATGTTCTCGTTGTGAATTACTCATCTTTGAGGAGCGCGTGTATAAATAAAGAATTTTCTCAAGAGAAACATGCGTGAACTGTGTCACCGGATTTACATGATGTAAGTGAAAATATGGTTGAAATAATAAGTGTATGATCAATGAAGATCGATGAATTTCGATGAGTATGGAGTTCTCCAAGGGTATATCGCTCAATTATGAATTAATTAATTAATTATGTTTCCCCACTACGTTATCCCCCATATTCCTAATTCATTTGATTTTTTTTTCCTTTCTAAATTAAAACGCAACAGAGAGCTCGCTAGGATCCAACAAAAACATAATTATATTAATAACAATAAAACTCTTTTGTCACAGATAACAATGAAAAACTACCTTTACGCTCCATGGGTGGCTCGAGAACCGACTACAGTGACATAACATCTGCCCTATACGCGACTGGCGAATTATGACGAATGATTTCTCTTTCGGGAACCCGCTTTTTTATTCGTCTTTCCATGGAACGAGAAAGAAACACGGGGATTAATTTATAACCTAAGATCTAGCGAGGAAAAAAAATTTTTTCCCTCTCCTTGATTCGGCCCGTGTATTTAGACATTAATTGGTCTTGAGCCCATGCTGATTTTAATTTATATATGATTGTACGTGCACGTTAGAAGCATAAGTTTGGTGAATTTCGAGCTTTAATGGTATTTTTCATATTCGCTACGCTTTCCTTGATAATTTTAGAGCTAATTCGTTCGTGGACGGACATCAAAGAGCATGAAGTAGGGATATATGTGCGGCGTGGATTAAAGGGTGAAATGAAAATTTGAAGAGTATGAGGCTAATATCAATGAGAATAGTACAGAACAACTTTTGAATTTGTTCACTTTAGGTGGAGTTGCAAAGAAAATTCTACTTTCGACGCTTTCTAGATAATAATACTTAAATTCAACCGGAAAAGGAGTTATTTCAATCAATTTTTAGGCTTTTTTTAGTTTTTATTGGAGATGTTACTCGTTTTTATTTAAACAAAAACAAACCTTGCTTTAATAATTTATTAAACAATGAGTTTCATCGCAATATATTGCTTAATAGGTCGCCTATGTCTAGTCGATCCTGCAATTCTTTTTTTTTTTTCGAAGAAAATAAAAAAATATTCAATTCCTCATCAGAATAGTGATTCAAGTGGGAGAAGATCTAGGTTGTTCCATGAGCTCCAAAATATGGTTTTTAGAGGCTTCAACTCCTTCATTTTCTATTGTACTTTAATCATCGAACTGTTGTATTCGATAAATCTAGATATCCTACTTCTTTCTTCTTTCATTAACACTTGCAAAAGTTATCCTAGAAAAATTAAAATAAAACTAAGAGTTTTTGTTAAAAATATATTTACATGCTCTAGCGCTAGCTTGAGTTGGTTAACTGGAAATTCATCGTTGGGTTGGCCTAAATACCTCCCAAAATCCAATTACACCTGTTTCCCAATCAAATCTCTGACCTCTTCCACTACACGCCGCCTTAGATACAATTCTACGTGCACAATAGACACCGCCTGACCTCCTTTTTAATTAATCCGAACCAGAAATCGAATCATTAGAGTTACATTTTATAGGCGTATCTGTTGATGGTACCTCAAAGACGACAATATAAGGAGTACCAACCGACGAAAGAAATGATATACAATTATATCACAATGAAAATTCGTTTTTTAAAGACCCCGTTGCTCTTTGATGTACGGCCGAATATCGCCCCCCGGTGGTGGACATCGTTACCGCATAATAGATTCGACAGTTGTTCATCTTTTAATGATTTGCACATTTGTGTTGTAAGCGTAGCGTCATTATGTCATATAAGCGTCCGGCGTAAGACATGCGTGCGCGTGTGTGTGAACGTTACTTTAACTTCACCGGCTCGGTGAGTTGACTAGTCGAAAAATTACGCAGGAAAACTCGACGGCTTTGTCGGATGAATAATTGGTTACCGTTTCGCCCCTGGTGGTACTGACACCCTGTGCATGAATTGGATTTTAGTATAATTCGATAATGGATTCCAGCTAATGTAATTCTTGCCTGTTATTGATCAGCTTACGTTTTGGTAGGTTAGATGGATGCTTTCATTTGGTACGGTGAGTAAAGGAACCACAAACAGATCAACTTGAACCCTATGAAATGCCTTAAAAGGATCTTGGAATGAGCTTGGAAATTTTAATTTTACATTGTTTCCAAACGCTGTCTCTTTGAAGGTTTATACACTCCGCCAAAAAAGTATCGCGTAATTTAGTTTTGAATCATAAAAGTATCGCATAATCTTTGTTTGTAGCATAAAGTTGTAAATATACTTTAATGCGCTCTAAGATATAATTTCTATGATTGTTTAAATAAAATACAGGCCAAATAAAAACAAGAACTCATACTTGAGATTTTTATTAAAACAAGAAATTATAATTTTGGAAAGAAAAATGTCATAACAGTAGCTTTTTTCTAGTCCATGCAGGTCCGCTGGGGCAACATTTTGGGTTCATGTCCGGACTTACCGCAGGCCAATCTAAAACTGGAATACCAACATCGTTAAGGTATTCCTGGACGATTATTGCAACATGCGGTCGTGCATTATCGTGCATTAACATGAATTCGTTTCCTATAATTGGCGCATATGGTACTACATGTTCTTCTAAAATGTCCGTTATATACCTGCGGGCGGTCAGTGTACCTCTGTCTACTGGTACTAACTCTGTACGACCTGTTAAACAGATGCCTCCCCAAACCATAGTAGAGCCACCAGCGAAATTAGGTCTACCGTCTCGTCTGTACACTGAGATACGCCTATCTGAGGTGTAAAGACCAAATCTTGACTCATCTGTGAAGAGTATATTGGCCCAGTCATTAATGTTCCAATTTACATGTTCTCTGGAAAACCTTAAGCGAGCCACTCGGTGGTTCCTAGTGAGACGAGGGGCTGTTACAGCTACTCCAGCTCTTAATCCACTCTGTCGTAACCTATTCCGAATAGTTTGAGTACTCACACGAGTATTTCTGACTCTAGCCAAGTCGTTCTGCAATTGTCTCGCAGTTACATGTCTTCGACGTAATGCTTGTAGTAGTAAATAGGCGTCATCTTGGCGAGTAGAACATCTTGGACGACCTGGTACAGGTCTTCTACTGTAATTGCCTGTTTCCCTGTATCTGGCTACGGCTCTAGAAACACTTGACTGATTGATGTTCATCAAATTAGCAACGTATGCTTGAGATCGTCCATCTTCGATTAAAGCAACTATAGCAGCCACTTGTTCTGAAGTTAAATTGCTCATTTTAGTTTTAAAACCGTCGGTACAGAACTCGTGACTTCGCACTTTAAAATTTGTCCGTATAGAAAGACTTTCAATAAACAACTGAACAAACCTTACACATATGCATTTTTCTAAATGTGTTCTTTTAGAAAAATAAAAGTAAAAAAGCTATGTTCCATGATTTTGTTAGTGTTTTTATAGTTCACGTACACGAGGCAAACTTTTTGTGAACGTATAAAAATATCTTGATTTATAAATGCCCTTTTTTAGTTTATGCGATACTTTTTTGGCGGAGTGTATTTTAAGCATACGTCATCTAGAAACTTGTAAGTTTCAGGATGTAGCATTTTACCCTTGAAGAGGTAAAGTTTTTTTTGAATAAGGGGTTAATTAATCTTATACCAATTATGCCTTTATGATGATTTTTATTTAGGTGTTGTAATATGACTGCCTACCAAAAATTGTTCAAAGTTATTACAAAAACTATTAAGCTCGATTCGTCAACGGTCGAAGCTCAAAATCGGCTCGGTGAAAAGTTATAACAAAAATCCCTTATCTACATGCATACGAGATTCAATTGATGCAAGAATTCAAACCTTCAGTCCATCAAAAACGCCGTATGTTTGCTATAACAAATTTTGTATGATTCGTACTCAAAGACGAAGCCCATTTTCACATCGGTGGCTACACCGATATTTGCGATAAACAAAAGTTTTGCTTATTGCAACTATGCAGCTGTTGTTGGAGACGTGAAAATCTTCGAGAGATTCTGAAGAAATTTATGTATCCTCATCGTGCAACCGTTTGGTGTGGATTTTCGTCCCAAGCTACGTTTGGAAAGATATTATCAGATGTCGATTAACTTCTAGAAGATACGATAATCTTTTCCTGCAACAATGACGATGGCGACTGAAAAAACAATATTAACCTGAATACGTGTAACATAACACAGAGGAAGGGGACTACTGGAAGTAAGTAATAAGTACTTGGAGGAACTAAGAAAGTTGCTGTCTTGAAGAAACTACCATATTCAAGAAAGCGGTTGCTTGTCCAAAATAAGCGAATACCTTTTATCTAAAATAATTCTTTTGATATAAAGGCTTTATTTGTATTCTTTCTTCTCTTCTTTGTTGCCAATTAGTTTTGCTGTATCGGAACCACCGCCTCTTTATCGGCAGTTTAGTCGAAAGCCCATTTTCACCGGAAGATTGAAAATATGTGTAATAATTATATACAGATCAGCGTTAGGGAAATTGGCGAGGCGTAGCCTTCTACATTACTACCTTACAAACGATAATCGAATTACTATGAATAACCATTGTCATCCTACTCAAAGCATCCGTCAATTCCCCAATAGATAACTGATTTCTTCTTCGATTCTTCGAACCTAAACGATTGACAATTAGAAATCTATTACTGGGAAGCGGAGAGTGTATTTTGGTGACCACCCATGAAATTTCTAAGGTCGTCGTCGATATAAACAGCCCCCATTTCGAACGCTTCGACAATAGGATGAAATATGTTTTCAGTGTCGTAAACGCACCTAACTTCAGACAATTAAACGGGGCCGTAAAGGTCTCCTCTTCCTAGTTGAGAGCTGTCTTCCTCTTTTTATGTATGCGTATCTGCGTAGTATAGAGCCGTATACACAATGCATGTCGTCCAGATATGACAGAATCGTTACTCGTTACGAACGACAAGAATTTGACTTTAAAAATTGAGCAAAAGAGACGGAAGAATTGACCGTCTCCTTCGCTTAATATGTTTTTGTTAAGGAGAAAAGAGATACGAGTGAGATAGGGAACGTCCGTCTGTTTCTTCGAAATTTGTTCGGTAATTGTTATTGGGTTTTATGTGTACGTACGTTAGAGGACCTTAAAAGGTCGTCGCTATTTCGAGATGCCATCCGTCCGTGTACGACTTTCTTCCGATGTTAAACCTGACGGATATCTTTAGGTCTTTGTGAATGAAAAGTCACGATATGTTGACATCGAGAAGTTTGATGGTTAAATTTTGCAAAGAATGAAAGTAAAAAGCGTAATAAGGCGCAAAGAACACTTTCGTATGTTTTCTACGGATGTATATATTTGCAAATTGTAGACTTGTGGGCATCGTCCAAAGCCGAAGGCTAAATTTGGCGAGAATTTCACGGAGATGACGAAAGCTTGGACGCGTTCATTATCTTGATGAAACAGAATTATTTTCTCGCCAAATGCCGACGTTTCTCTTTAACAGAATTATTTAAATGATTCAATAAGTTTGTATGATGTATGTGATATACGGCGTATGATGCCATTAATCGTTTTGCTCATTTCAAGGTAACCAACGTGGATTATGCCGTGTAGATTCTAAAATACCGTGGCCATGAACTTGTTGTTCGATAAAGCGGTTTTGACCTTCTTTGCGCCCTATTGCCCACAATTGTTTGGACAGTTCTTTGGTCTTTCGTGCGTACTTGCGAACAACGCTGGGAATTATGAATTTTTTAGGAACAAATCATTAAACACGCCAGCTTATCGTTATCAGTCCTTAAGCTGATAAGCTTGAATGATGTGCTAAGGTTAAACGAAAAAATCTGTTTTCACGGCGCTTTTGCCATAACTATCGAATTATTTTCGGAAATGTTTCGGCAATACAGCTACCTATTAAAACATGTTTCGTTGTCGACTAGACGCTGCACCAGATTTTGTTCCAATTTTGACACGCTGAAACTAAGAACTGGATATACACTATATGCTGAGAAGATTACAGAAGAATATTTATTATGTGTTGAAATTGTATGTCATTAGAATGAACAGAGGTATTAGGACTAATTTTATTGTTTTATACGTACAGTTTGCTTCTTAAGATAAGCATGTCATTATTTCTTGGACTTCTCAGGAAACGCAGTAAAACTATAGGCAAGGATATTAAACAAGTAATTAATTAAGAATCTAGAGTTTAATTTTCAAATAAAACATGGGGAAGGATGAATTCTTTAGGTAGTCGAATAATCCAGAGCGTTATTTGCTTATTATAAATTCCCGAATTTTTATTGGTGCAACTGGTCACATTCAGCGGACGTACATTTGCGTAAATTACAGTCGAAATACGTAATTTACGATAGCCAATAAAAACATAAAATGCAGCTTGTAAATTTCACTCAAAATTTCGTACAATGACTCCGCAATAAAAGCATTGTCCGTTTTACAGCTCGACATTAACTTTGTAAGGTTAAAGTGGCAAAAAAGATATAATTCTTTTGGGGATGCTTGTACACGGCAAATGCGCGGTAATAAAAATTTTTGAAATATGGAAATGATTGAGAATCACTTCCAGTGTCCTCAGTTTATGATGCGAATAATTTACGACGTGTTTTTCGTTGGTGTATTAGACTGCTTTTTTCATTAATTTTTATCGTTGCTGCTCTATTTGGTAATTTGGTATAATTTGGGAGCGCCTTTTAAGGTCAAGAAAAAAATACATTTAATCTGCTGAATAATAGGCATTTGTTATGAGCTCCTTAGAAGCATAACTAACCATATCTCTCAATAAAGCCATGTAAAATACCAGAAGATCGAAGACGATTCCACATCCGCCCCAAAATAATTGACAAATTGAAAAAATTGACAAATAATTTCAAATTTTTTCGATTTTTTACCGATTTTGACGCCTAAAATTTTAACTGTAAAAAAATTCGGTTGTTAAATATGTATTGTTAGCCATACGATGTTTGAAATTACAAGAGAAATAATGATACCTTCAGCCCGCCAGTGCTTTTTCATAAATCCACAGCCTACTACAGTATTTCTCGGCTATAATTTCATTACGTACAACGCCATATTCTAATTAATGCAAAGCAAGTAACAATAAATTATTACTTTTCTAATTAATGAGTGCACACAAATTAAAACTTTGTTTCCTTCACCCCTTACAGCGCCACCCTCTTAACGAAACGCGAATCTTAATTATTAAATACGCAAGAGTATCTCAGTAGGTGACTTTCTTAGTCCCGGCCCAAGAACAAATGAATTTTTAATTAATATTTACACAATCCGTAGGTGGTGCTGATACCGATGCTATGTTTCATTTTTTTCCTTAGATAAAGCCGAGAACCAGATCTAGATTTAATTTTTCTTTCCTCATTCGAAAACAAAAGAAGATTATAGGTGTATTTTACGTTTTTATTTTATTACAGAACTACAAGGTCTAATTTATTATGTTGGATACGTTTGTTTTTTTTTTATGTTTTATTAATGCGTTGCAATTTATTGCGTTGTACCGAGAACAAATATCGTTCCCTTATAGCGTTTTAATAGGACTACCACCCGTACAGCGCGGAAGGAAACTAACTACGGATAATTTACAGCGTATTGTTTGGATTCCCAATTAGAACTTTACGACTCATTATTTTCCTTGTTAGCAAGAATATATGCGCCGTTTCGTGGCCTAATGAAATTTTCAGGAATTAGGAATTGGCTATGGGGAGAAATACGGTATACTTGCGTACGTTGGGGGATAAAGTAAAGTCTGGGTGAAAACATAGTCAACGTACATACGCTAGATGCAATAAGGCAAAGTATTCGCGAACGCCCGTGTACCTCTCATCGATGACAAAACGGATTCGCGGTTATTCCCGTATGAAATCCCGCTTAGGTAAGAGCAACGGAACGGGGGTACGAGTGACAATCAGGCAGTTCTAATCTACTTATACAAACGTGTACAAAATTTAAGGAAACTAAGACATAAAAGCCATGTTACTCTGCCATGAGTCCCAAGCTATTAACCGATTAAAGGCAATGAAAAGGCAGACAAGCTGGCTAGGAAAGCAGCGAATATGCCCTTGATTAGTTCTAGCCTCTTCTGTGGCTTGCAAGAAAGCCACATAAAACAAGTAATAAAAGTATGAGAGGACTCGTACTGGGGCAATGTTTCAGGATAAAAACAAACGAAGGTATTTATATCAGGCTCGCATAAAAAAGCAAAAAAAGTGCTATCGTTCAACAGAAGGCACCTTAGATTACTAGTGGGATTCCTGACAGGTCATGCAGCTCTAAAATATTACCTATTCAATCTAAGAAAAGCTAAGGTTCAAATATGTCTTGAAGATCTAGAGACGGCAGAACACATTTTATGTCATTAGTCGCACTCGGCGACAATAATTCGGTGAAGAGTTCATCTACTGAACTGAGAGACGAAGATCCTAGAATAATATTAAGGTTTATTAAGAGCCTTCTATTTCTGTTTGTTGCAATGACAAAAGGCTTTTGTGTCTCCTCCTATAATACTAACGCAAATAATGACCATAGGAAAGTAACCGCGGACAGCGGCAAAGTTGGAGTACTCAGGTTCTACACCTCAGTACAGACGATTAATGACGATTTTTTGTCAAAAATTGGATTAGCGACGAGTTACATTTTGATTTGACTGGCTTTGTTGATAAGAAAAATAGGAACTACTGAGGCGCTGAAAACACATTCGTGGAAGCTGTAGATGATGCTGTAACAGTCACTGGAGCTCGCTATCGTGACATGTTAGAGAACTTTGTTGTATCCATTGATTCAATTAGGACTACAGCACATGTCTTTGCAACCAGATGGGGCCATATCTCATGCGGCTCGTGCTACTACAAGTTTTGCAAGAAACTTTTCCAGACCGAATATTGTCGAACAGTAGCGGTATCGACCGTCTCCTACGATCTCCTGATTTAGCCGCCTCTGATTATTTACTTGGCGATATTTAAAGAAAAACATGTACACGAACAATCCTGATACCTAAGCACAACATTCGAAGCAAACTTGCCGAAATTACATCACAAGCTTGTGAGGATGTTAAGAAAGACTAATTGTTAATACTCTATATTTATTCTGCGTTAAACCCCGATATTATCAACTCATTTATATAGTGCGTAATCTATACTTAGATATTGCTATAAAATAATGGAGGATATAATTGTTAAACCTCACGGATAATCTTCGTACTCGTCGCGGACGGTCTAAGTTTGCTGGTGCTAGTACTTCCATTTCAACCTCGTCATTAACTGAGTTCTCCTGTTGGTTAATGTTCTCTTTTCCTACGTTTGTTTGGTTGCTTTACTTCTACAAAGTAATCGCTACTTTAATTTTGATTTAGAAGAAGCTAGCAAGGAGGAGGAAGTAATTTCAAAAAGGATGAGTTCCTTTTATAGATTTTGCTATCTCTTGCGGTTGTTAGTGCAGACCCACCCCTGGAAGTATCTGCAGTTTACTTTTAGCTTCGGAGATGAATTGTTGCCAAATACATGTTAATCGTGGCTATTTGCATTTTATATTTTTGTTTATGTTGATTATAATAATATTGATTTTTATAAGTTCCCACCCCTTAATTTGTTGAACGTTCTCTGATTGTTCTGGTTTCTGTTCAATTCTTGCTATGTTTGATTGATGTTTGGTCATTTCGAGGATTTTGCCAAATGTTAATAGTTCTTCTAAACTTGGTTGTTCCTCGATGCCGCATCTCTGTATTTGTAAGAAAGCGAGTTTGATATTATCTAAAAATCCACAACTTCTGTTTTCAGCTTCGTTCGTTAATAGATCTAAAATTGGTCCACTGTTTCTTCTTGCAATTGTTTTAGTTTGTCTAAAGTTGAACATTTTGAATTATTCACTCTGGGACAATATACAGCAGTACTTTAGCTTACGATAGGAAGTCAAGTAAGTAAGTAAAGTAAGTTAGGGAATTTTCGGATTTTCTCTCTGTGTGCATTTACTTCAGATTATTTTACTTAGTTAGTAAATTTTATTTTTGTTGGAAAATAAGAGTTTTCGGTATGCATTTCAAGTGGAATTGGTTGGGAAATTATTGAGGCTATTTAAAGCTTGAAATAACTCTAAGACAGCCTTACTAATCCTACCTTTCCTCTTAATAGAATTTGACACCAAGGTTGCAGCACTAAATGTTCGATGGTAAAAAAATGCACAACATTGCAAAACGTCTCAATGTCCGATAAGTATGTAGCTATAAAATAAAACGTTTGTCAACGTGTATTAGATTCTTTAATTCTTTTATTTGTGCACGCGATCACATTTCTTATATTTCATTGTTAATAGCCTGACGTCGAGTATCAGATGTCCCTTTTTATAGCCAGCTACTGGACGTTTAACTGAGTTATTTCTGCCACATTCTTGCGGTACTCTGTCAGATAAATTGTTTTCAAGCTCCAGCTATATTCGTCTGAAACTTAATACTCACGTGTTGGGTGCCATCATATAAACAAAGTTGTAACACATTTGAATCCGGGGCGTAAATCACAGATTTATTAAGATGTTCGGTCTTACAGATGAATGAATGAAGCTGTAGTAATGGAATTACAAAAGGAAAAGAGACTAACATGAATGAAACGAAGCTTAGCAAAAATTATGTAATGTAAAAAAACTGGAACAAGTACATAAATTAAAATACTTGGGAGTGGCATCGGTCGGAAGATGGAAGAATAGATGAAGAAATATAAAAAAGAATAACAGATAGAAGAAACTTAGAAGGAAAGAAATACTTGAAAATATCAGAATGGAAATATTCAAAAAAGTATTAATACCGATACTGATATATGGAGCGGAGACATGGCTGATAGCAGAAAGACACAAAAGTAAAATATCAACAACAGATAAACAACACATAAGTTGTTGCCGATACTTACCATACCATACTTGTTATCATTATCAATCAACAATAAAAATAAGATTCAACATTTACCCGTTCTGTTATTTTACTGGCTCTTAAGAATGGCAAAAATTGGGTGAAACACCAACACTTACCTGAACTATTCTTTGCCGTAGCGCATCCACAGTTTCGTTTGCGCACAACCAGTAATAATTGTCTTCTACATCGGTTTTAATTTTGTTTACGTCTTTCGTGTATATTTCTAAAGGATAGTGTTTTCGTAACGTTGACTCGTTGAGAATACTTCCACCCGTATATTTTGCAAGAAAATTTTTAAAGATCATCTAGTTTTCGGAAGCTTCACCATAAGGGCTTCGCAGAAATCGCCAAAAAAATTCTCATTCGAGACACCAGCATAGCAATGAACATCGACTTTTAAATGGTCCGTTCAAGTGGTCCACTGAACAAATTGTGCAAGAACAAAAACAACTTAATAATTTGTACGCTCGATGCTTATATCCTTGAAGTATTAAAACCGATCGAGGAATTACGGCCCAACAATTAATTAATATCTAATTCAATCCCATCGTTTCGTCAATTAATTCCATCACCATTCGAAGTGAACGAATTAAAACAGTACTCTAAGCGAAATAAAGAGAGCATCCCAGACGTTGAGCTGGTTGAGTCAATAATCCCCGAGTTCCAGCGTAATTAATTGAATAATTCAAGTGAGGATATGTACACTTGAAGAGGCAACGGATGTCGAACCGCCATCCATCCATCACTGGAACGAACAACGATTAATAATAACGGTGGAGACTTTTATTTCATTTATTTACTTTTATCTCCTTTCTTCGGTAATTACGTTGGTCATGTTACGTTATGTTATAAATGTTGATTATTCTGATTAATATACACCTCGGATATCTGATGTTTTCAAGTATATATCTTCAGTGTGGGTATTTATTTAACCTTAATTGGTTACGTTGGCCGCTTATTTGTGTTTATTTATTGCTCATTTTTTACGGAATAATCATGGACTTGTGCCATTTATTACCTGACATGCAATTAGAAGTGTATTTCTAATAAATTTCATTAAATGGGGTGTTAGGGAACAAGGAAGTTGTTAATAATAATGATTTGTAAGATTTACGTTAAAATTGGAAAAATTGGAATTCAAGAAAATAAGTGCGCTATAAAAGAAATGAAAGACAGAAATCAAAGAAAGTTTACTTGAGTTATATAATGTACTTGCATTATGCTATTATGATTTATTGTTATTGATCGACATTTAGTAGTTGACTGTTTCTTTGGTTTAAACAAGCCTTCCTATCTGCGTGAAAATTATTGAATAATTTCATGTGTTTCGTCGCCTTCTTTTTCGTAAAAATGTTAGCATTTTGGAGATTAAGCCAACTGATACGCCACGCGGTTCGTAATTATTATTAAATCAGAGAAGGGAATTCAGGAAAATGGCGAAGATTTAGAAAAATCAGGTGGAAAAAAATTAAAGTCCTGGTTAAAACAATAGATGCAAATCGATAAAGTAATGCATCTAGATGGTGACATGCAACAATTTATATTTATAAGTTAAGTACGAGGGACACCTTTTAAGTTTTTACAAAAAATGATGAAATAGCAGAAGTTTTAGGTAAATAAATCAACGTTTGCACCTGAAACAAAATATTGTTCGATAAGCATAAAGATTTAAATGCTTGCCCACATAGAAGATAAGATTAAAGATAGAAGATTAAATAAAGAATCTTGTTTTTTCTTCCTCCGCTCATTTCATGCATATTTCACATGAGTTTAAATAAGAAAATGCTTGGTTCTTTGCTTTCAACAAAAATTCGTTGGATCACTTGTAACCAGAATATTTTCCTTTAATTTCATATACATTTTGTTCTTCTTTCCCTTATGTCTTACATTGGAATTTTCCATTGACTTGGAGCTTTTACAAGGATTTATATCCGATGAAAAGTTTCCCGTTTAAAGAGACAGAATGATCAATTGTCCAACTTGCTAGAAGAAATATATATATATTTGTATTATCCAGATCATACGTACTGCAACCTAAGAACTTAAGCTAAAGGCTGTTCGTTTAGGTAGTCGAAGCTAAGTTTCATTAAAGTCTTAGTAATGCAGTAATGCAGTTGCATTCTTATTCGTAGAATTGAAAGGCAGGAAACGATGGAAACATTGAATTGATCTTTATTTCCAATTTGGCCTTTGTCTTTCTAATAATTTCCTTTTGCTTCTATGGAATAACTTACATTTCAATCTACGTTCGACTATATCTCTCTAGTGTGTGTGAGTGTAGGCTTTTACGACCGTTGTCCATTGTAGAATGATTTTCCGGGTCTTGTAGTATCGTTGGTCAATGAAACGTCGCGAGTGAACTCAGCGTCACAGCAAAATTTGGAAAATTATTCAGGAAATCTATTTAGTTCAAAGTTCATGTTCTCAAAATGATACTAAATGACAATACACAACATTCCAAATAGCTAATTTATCGAAATCCATCTCGACATGGCAGTCAAGCTAAATAAACATCGCATGTCGCGTATAGACATGTTGAAGGCATTGGATTGGTTATCTTGTTGATCGATATTAAGCAAAGTTTAAATGCGACATGTTTCATATGCAACATTTGATTTTTCGGGTATTCTAATGAAGATTCATCATCATTAATAGTGTTGAAATAGTACTGTGGCCTCACAATGATGAGATAAATGATCGGAAAGGTAAGTGGAAATTGGACTCATTTCTTGAAAGTAAAAGGTCTGTTTGTTTGGAAAATCGCACGTAAAGCTAATGGTGATGGTTTGAAAAATAAAATGAAAAGCAAGCTTCTTTTAGAAAGAATGGAAAAACTTAAAAATGCGGTACTAACGTAAGGAGAGATATGGAAAAAATACTTTGGCAGTAATATCAAGTATATGTAACAAGAAAGTTAATTACTATAACACCAATCTAATCTGAACAATGAATTTATTACACTCTTATCTCCACCAATATCTCCATAACCCAATAATAAAACCATAAAACCCGTTAACGACACTTACATAATTTGAATTCCCAGTGGAAGTTAATTACCCAACACCTACGCCTATTATCGAGCTTTCGCCATTACAAAACGCCGAGTCGTACGATCACGATGCCAATTCGAAAAGAATTTTTCCTTTCAATCGACTTCCACGAACGTATAGTAACATCGAAGAGCACGAAGAGCCACCTCACCTTCCCATTTTGCGCTATTGCGGTGTTGGACGAGTCTGGTCTTAACTTCGTTTCCAACTCTTTCTTTTCTCCGCCGTTTTTCCACGTTTCCCCGTTCTCCGTCTTCTTCGCGGGCGTCACATAAGCTCACGGGAAATAAAAACAAAAAACGAAGCGCAGGTGCGGCGAACGGGAATCTCGCTTCTCATTTGTCGGTAGCCAATGGGGAGACGCGGGGGCGGAGCCTGATTTATACCGGGCAATTTATCATCGTGGAAAGGCCCGCTCCGGTTTTATAACATTCTTTTTTCCCTTTCATGCGTTATTTTTCGATTCTAGTGACCAGCACGCTTTGGTAACTGCCAATGACGCACGGCACCCTCTTTTTTTAATTATACGTAGACATTGGTAGGTACGAAAAAATTATTTAGTAATTATTAACTTTGTAGCTTTTTGGAAATTGTAACGCCTATCAATATCATCGAATTAACACCTTTACAAAAATTTTTACGAAAATACTGGAAAACTAGAAGCAAATTACACGTCAGAGTAATCTTGTCTAATGTTCAAAGCAATCTGAACATCTCGCATCGTCAGATAAAACGTGAAGTAGGTTTTGTTAAACTTTTCATGGCTGATCAGCTCTTATGATGAAAATTAAGTAGAATACTGCGGGGAGGAATAATGTACCTTTTATAATTTAAGAAATTGATGCTGATGGCATTGCTTTGTTAGAAATATTTATCCTTTAGTTTGTTATCATTGTTTTAGAAAAGGCTGCAAACATTCATTACGAAATATTTCTGCGTTTACTTCCGCAGCAAACTTACTGCGTCTTCTTCCTGGAGCTGCTATCTAAACACCTACTTTTTCAGCATACAATAGTTTCTTCGTAATGACACAAGGTTTGGCTTTCATTCGACAATATCTGTATGGTTGGTGTTTGTTGATAAAACCACTAAGATGGAATCACGCTTCGTGCGAGAAGAAGGATTTGTTAAGAATATGATCATCATCCATGTGATTCTCAAACCAATCGAGCAATATTGCACTCTCACTACGCGATCAATAGGTTTAAGTTCTTGCATAACACACCAATTTTATCCAGTTTAACCTTTCTGGATATTTTGCGTGGTGACCTTGGTCCTTTTTGATTTGATTTAGTCCCTGTCTTTATGTCATTGCTGATAATTTATTAACTTAACCAAGCAACAAAAGCTGAATCGGTTAGCTTAACCTCCAGTTTTCTTGTTGCCAAATTTAATTTTCGTACTTTAGTTTCGCGCATATTTATCTTGTTTTATTTAGTGCAAGTCTGAATTTTCGCCCTTACCTTAAGAAGTTACCGTTTTAAAAAGACGAAGACCATATTAAACAACATTTCCTGTGCTCAACTCGAAGATTCGCGTTTGCCACCAATTTAGTTTCACTATATTGGAAGTAATGCCTACTATGTTTAATTTAATTAATATTTGGTGTACCTATTACAATGTCTTTTATTGCTGCTAATGTTGATTCTTCCCATATACATTGTTAAGATTCAAAAAACGATTGTCCCAGAATTAGGTAATCAAAACAATTTGAAACGCGCTGTGATTGAGCAGCCTAGCAGGGCCAAACAAAGTCAAAAACAAACGATTTAGTTAGCAACGCAAGCTTTCGTACTTTAGAGATCGTTACGTACAACACAAGAAGTCATTTTGAAAAGAACCGATTTCCGATTTGAATGTAAGTAATTTTGCTTAAAGATCACATATTTTAGGGAACCCTGGGACTTGCCATCATTTAAATAAGTCTTTAAGATCCTTTGATGATAGTAAAAAAAAAAGCGTCAGATTCATAAAGTGTCAGCAAAAAGGATAGAAAAGGCCATAAACTTGAAAATTTTCATAAAATACAATGAACCTTTTTTCATCGGGACTAAAGCTTTTATTTATACAGCGGGGACACGTATAAGACTAACCTTTATAGTTCATAAACATATAAAAAATAAGTTAATAACATTACTCCTAAAAAAAAAAAAAGAAATCCCTTCATCATTTTATATTTCTTGCTTTTTTCTCTTGCAGTATCCGTAAGGTGGACCATCATCGTCTAAGAGCACCTTTCCGAAGAAAAGTACCATTAAATCAACACTGCAACAGGTTACAAGAGTTCGGAGATATTAATCTCTAAATGCTGCGGTCACCCCCGGTCCGAAATTGAAAAAAAGCCGAACGATGTATTAATGTTAAAGACACGTCCCGTGAACATAAAAAATGGGACAATTCCCGAGACAATGTCATAAATTAGGTACGAAAGGAAAAGACATTAAAATGACCATCACCGGGGATCGCTGCCTTAGAAAAGAGAAAATATATACGTTTTGGAGGGAAAAAAGGTGACCCGATCTGTGTTTTCTTTTCACGCATAAGTACCCCGAAAACTACCTCTTTGTGTATAGCATTTGTTATCGCCGTCGTAAAATTTAAGCTAGGAAAGGGACTTTAATATTGAAACCTCTTCTAAAAGAATAGATGCAGTTACGGTCCCAGAAATAGTTAAAGCGATTAGCGAGGTTCTCGTATCACTTCCAGAAAAACTCAAGGTGCATTAATTACAATCGAAAAATCATTCGAGTAACGATTTACGCAGCCGGCTTCTGCATCATAAACATTTTAAATCTTTTCTTGTCTCTCAGATTGCTAGTTCAGTGTCTGGCGTAACTTCTTCCGTTAACAGTACTTGGTTAGAATTTGGTTAATTCTTAATGTGATTGGGAAGTTTTTTTTTTTTGAATCCAATATTGCATCTTGCCTTTTCTATTACACCTATTCGTGTTCTTAGTTTCTTGTCTGGAGCAATTACTTCTATCGTTGATTAGAATTAAATAATTTCATCCCCTTGGTCTTGTAATTACTTTGTAAATACAAATACTCCGTATTTTCTAAAGCATTTAAACTAGCCAAACCTCCAGTTTATTTCACCTCCACCAACACATTTTCAATTTGTTAATTACTAGAATAAGCGACTCCTTGGTCGATAACGTTTCTCCGAATAATTTAGATGCCTGTCATCCTGGCGCAGATGCCTTTGGACATTGCGATCTTAATACATACATTGTACTAAGATCGTATAATAACAAAATAGTAAACCAAAAAATAATCGTACATATAGCAAAATGCCTTTAAGTGTGCTAGATTAGATGGAGTATCTTAGTAGTACTGTAGGATCTTCTCCTTTCAGTTCAGTAAATGCAAGAAGCGGCCTGCTGAAATGCTGTTGTCGACTGATGGCAATAGATTTGCATAGAATGAGTTCTGCCGTCTCCAGATCTTATTGACATAGATTTGATCATCAGTCTGTCCTAGTTTAAATGATATCTTAAAGGTATGTAATCTGTTGGATATCCTGCCAGCAATCTAAGGTCCTCTTTGCTGAACGATAGCATTATTTTTGTTGTCTTTGACGAGCCTGATATCAGCGCTGCTTTGGTTCTGGAACATTTTCCCAGTACGAGGTCCTTCCATGTCGCTTGTTTCATGTGGATCTCTCTGAAAAGGCGATACGTATCCCCAGGGGCTCATGTTGGGCGTATACTATATGTAAACGTCTTTAATTTTACTATTGCTTCGTTATTTGGTATTTCACCTCAAAGTGTTAGCGTACTATACAGGCACACTTTTCATTTATCAGATTGCCGACGTAAGTCATTCTTTCTTTGTATATGTTGGCAGCACGAAGAACATTAGAAAGTTCTAATAGAAAGTTTGTTGGATTACCTGCTGTAAACATGTGTATTACCAGATGAAAGTGTATTTATAACAAAGGTTGTGATTTGATCTGGTAGGTGCATTTCGCGTTTTTGTGAGGATTCTTTTAATTCAATATTTGTGAAAGTTATCAGATTCCAAGATTTTTCTTTTCTTTTTCTTTCTTGTTTCAAAAAGTATTTTCTTTTAAGGTTTATAAACTAAAAATATATTTTAAATAATGTTATTGTTATTGTAAAAATGGCAATGGTTATATTATTTGAACACAAAGATTGCCATATCTGAAAATCCTTGCTTACTGAAACATTTTATGACTGCTTTGGCAGTTTTTGTTCCAAAAACATACTTTGCTGTTACTATATTTATATAAGCATCATATATCCAACGTTGACAATTTCTTCTCCAGTAAACATAGGGTCGAATTCTATTATTCCAGTAGAATCTCGACATCCCCCAGGATATAAATATTACGCATATAATTCACCAGACAAAAGAAACCAACTAACTTCATTGTAATAAATTTCCAATTAATAACTTCAGTTGTTTCCACTCTAACGGAGTAAAAATCGTAAATTTTACAACCCCCAACCCGGACGGGGGACGATAATATACATATTTTCTTCTATCGCGTCGTCCCCGAAAAACAAATGAATCGTCGGCGCTTTTTGAGCAATCCTCACAGATAAAGCTAAAAGCTGGCAAAACATCAATTTTCGACGATGTCACGATCTCCGATCTCGATAAGCCCGGATGGGACACCACGGTTTGCTCCTCCTGGGGGACCTTTCGTATCGAAGTAGGTCGTGCCATTTCGTTGTGGATAAACGTTTACCTAATGCTGGCCGTTTGTTTCGTGGATGCTGTTTGGTTGCTAGATGTAGAAAAAGGTTTTTAAATAAATGTTTTTTTTTTTTCCTGGTAAAGATTTGAAAAACAATATTCGCATTATGATTAAATTAATTTCCAATTGGAAATAAGTTTAAAAAAGTTGGAAAAGTTATTAAAGGCTGTCGCGACTGGAATGTCTTGACGAGTCCGATGAATTTAACGGTGGCATGTCTCTTATTTTGAGATTTGAAGAACCATATAGCTATTAGTTACAATGTGTAATTAAATGAAATGGACGAAACACTTTATACGTTTATATTTATTTTTCCTTTAAAGGCAATGTATTTAGTAAGCCTTATTCCGCTCACAATAGAGCGCTAACCGTTGATGGATAGCAAAATTCAGCTTACCTTAAAAGTACAATTATATTATGGGTAAAATTTCTAGATTATACTGTAATGACATAGAAGTTTGTCGATTAAGTTATAATTATAAGATAGCCGATAATATGAGAGGTACGGTCGTTAGCAGCTAAAATTTACAAAGAATTTCACTGCCATTATTGTACCATCTACATTGTTAAATCTTGGAAATTATGTGCAATTAAATAGAATAAAGTAATAAATCCCAAACCAACATTTTATTTAATTGGCATGTTACATACATTATATATTACTATAAATAAAAAATATATAAAATAATAGCCAATAAATGCGCAAGAATTAAATAGTATGACATGAAACTAACTTATTGCTTTAACTTTTTAGATAGAGCGTGGAAAGCATGAAGCCAATGAGCATGCACTTTAAATCTCTTAATTATAAAAAAGACAGAGAATATCAAAACGTTGTCGTTGTCATTTTTACCAGAAATTATCCAAATAAGAAAGGACATATAACATTTTCCGTTTCTCCGAGATTTTATTTTATTTACAAAATAGCAGCAGTAGCAAATTTTGAAGACAAACAAACACGAAGATGTACAAAATTAATTCAAGCAGTTTGCTTTGAATTCGCAATTTTTAAACATCGTTTTATATATTACAAAGGAAAGAATCGTTCGTACAATGATTGCGTAAAATGATTATTTCCTTGCGTTTCATTCGTAGAAAGTGAAAAGGGCTTCCTTGTACGCTAGATCCTTCTTTTTGACAAACAAAATCAGAATTTGTGTTTTAATTAACGACTAACTAAAATTATTAAATTAAAACTATTGCGAACATATTAAGTATCCTCGATGAAAATGCTTTGGGAAAATCCGGAGTCGAACAAGCAGCGAATTAAAATTCAACAAACCGAAGCGGATAATTGGCGAAACGGCCTATAGATGTGGCGTAGCGTTCTGTAAAGGAGTCCAGTTTTAATACTGGTCGTAAAAACGTTCGCCATAAATAAACACAGCAGTTATAAGGTAGAATTTATGCCGATCGAAAAGGTAATAAAAACGAAATTGGCGTGTTGGGCTTTCGTCAAAGTGGACCCCAAATGTGTATACCTATATGTATGTATATATAGATATATGCATGCATACATTTTGCTGCTAGGTTGTAACCTTTTTATATGTTTGAACTACATACGTAGATGTGTTAATTTTGATGGTTATGGCTTAGTGATTTGAAAATAGTTTTTGTTAATTAAACTGGTGTTAATGTTGATTGAGAAACCGTTGATTCATTCCGCTGGATCCTTCTGTCTTTATCTGCTCGAGGCATAAAAACTACTAAATACAATTGCTTCACAAATTTGCGTATCCTCTATAAACTAGACATTCTAAAGTTTCTCGGAACATTTGTAGTCTAACATATAATTGAAAATCATATTATAGATTGCCTCAGGCAGTGAACTCCATAAAAATACTGTTTTCGTAAGAAATACTTCGTTGTACTTAAAAAATTAGACACGTTACGCTTCTATAGATCTGTGTGGTATGGCCGTATGTAGTCTTACACACCAGATCAGTAGAAACATTAGATAGAAAACTATAACGAATTACATCGACTTTTACTCTCTTTTTTATCCCCTTCATTTCTTTGATTCTTAACCACATTCTACGGTCTTTGATTTCGACCATTCCGAATCACGTTCCCAGCACACTGCCCGGTTAGTTACGGCATCCGTGCTTGCGTGGAAAAACATAATAAATTAACGGAATTAATTGCGTCCGTCCGCCGAAACCTAAAATAATTTGTTAACAGATATGGCGAGCCGTTCTGTTTGTTTTTCCGTTTTGTAAGTTCATTCCGGGCAACACCCGGTTCATTACGGAAAGCGAAAGGCGGCTTACGCGATTTTTTCGGTACGAACGGTAAAGAAAGAGAATCGTGTAGAATGGGCGGTATTTGTAGGATAGAAGGCACTTTTTAGGTCAACGCAGATCGAAATCGGTGGTAATAAAATTAGAACGAGGCACTTTTATGCGTTTAGCGACGACGAGGAAAATGGTGGCAGGTGAGAGATTTAGAATGTGAGATGCGTAATTTGAGATATTGCGCGGAATTACTGCCTCGGTTGGTAATAAAAATTAATATAATTGGGGTTAATCACGTAATTTTTGGACGTCCGCTAAAATAATTCGATGCTCTGTGAACGTTAGCGAATGGAATTTTTGAGTGAGGGTTTTCAGCAAGCAAAGGTTAACTATCGAGATTAAATACCAGGAGGCATGAATGTCTAATCTATTACCTATGCTTTATGTTTCTATTTTATGTGCGCGCGTGTGTGTGTGTGCAAAGAACAAATAAGGTGATGCATTTTTATCGGTTTCCCATAAAAAATTATCCGCTGATCCATTGATTGTCGTGCAAGAGACGACAATCTCTTCGTCTCAGCTCACCGAGAAATACCAATCTTGATGACGACTTGTATGCTAACTTGCAAAAGTATTGCGTTTATTGGAGTTTTAAAATCAATTAACAAGATGCCGTCGCGATTCCAAGAAATTGTAACCATCACTTTTCCTGTGCTTTTTTCCATCTTCTCAAGGATGGCTTCCACTTTCCGATATTACTCCATCGCTTCTATTCCAGACCAAGTATCGTGGTATAGAACCATTAATCAACCTTTAATCATAACTATTTAGTTAATGCCTGTGTTGTCCATTAACCTGAGCAATTTTGTATCAATTTTTGTCATATCCAAATACTCGTGCAGGATCTTCAACTTCATCCTTCATCCTTCAGCCTTCGATCACTCAATACAATTTCCTCGACCGACATAGCGTTTTCTGATGTCATTACAGAAACGGATCTTCCTTCTCGTAGATCACCTTCAAGATTCAATACCACAGCAAAACGGTTCTTCCCAACGTTCAACTGTGTGCAGAGTCTTTATAAATCGTATCCATTTAATGTTTAATTTTAGACGTTTTGGAAATTTACCACATACCTCTCAACTTCTGATTCTTTCTGCCAAATTATTGTTTCAATGTTTACTAAAGCAGTTAAATGGTAGCATTTGTTTTTGATAGCGTATTTACCTGATACTTAAGGCATAGAATAAATGGACCTGGTAAATCCAATTGATTTTAATTAAATAGAAAGAACCACAGGCAATTTACCGTGTTCAACTATTCTTTACTCAATAAGTTTCGCTTTTGGCATAGTCGGCACGCTATAAGAATTCTGAAAAGAGATGAGAATTTGACAGAAGCATACGCTTATAACGCCATCATTTAATTAATTTTAAAAATTAAATTTACGTGAATCCACTCTCATAACTGAAGCAGTTCCATTTTATCTTTGTTTTGACATCCATATTCGAGTCCTAATTTAAAATTCCTACAAAATTAATTAATTAACCACATTTTTTTCCTGTTCTAGTGTTGGTATTATTCAAATAGTAAAACGCTGTCGATATATCATTTTAGAGTTGAGTGTAAGGTACCTAATCCACGGTATCATTAAAAAAATATTTACATAATATTTGTCGAATATTATTATGGTTCTGTGGCGAGGACGATGATGAAGAAAAAGAGAAAAGAACGAATAGTATACACGCTGATGTGGACGCGGGTTGTAAATCAAACATCATATCAGCAGCAAGGGTTGGGTCACAAATCATCCGGAGATGGACTTCCAGTTTACGATGGTCCTAAACTCGCCAGGTATCACCGCGGAAACCAGGACCGTATCAATAATTTTAAGCGTATTCTTTTTTTTTTAATAGGAAAACAAGATAAAATTATTGAGGCATAGCTCCTATGGGGCAAGTACTACCTAATTTATTTATAACGACTATAGTTTATAGTTTTTTTTTTTTTTTGTAATCAAACAGCCCTTGCCTATTTACAAACGGTTGTAGTTATACATAATTGCTTTCGAGTGTAATAGACTAAGAAGTAGATTATTAAGCATTGTGGAGGAAGTGGCTTTAAACTGTCGAAATATCAAAGGCTAAAACTAAGGATCTTAAAAAACTTAAAGCTATATATGGGACTTCAAACTAGTCTAGATTTTTGCTGTAAACTTATGCGCCGAAGAAAATTGGGGGAAAGTGGTGCTAGATCCTGATCTTTGCTATGTCTACAGAAGAGACACCTAAATCGGCGAAAACGCAAACCCTCTAGTACTGACGTAATATAAAATCGGATGAAACCACTTACATCAGGCTCATTAAACAATGCTATCTTTCAGCAGAGAGGATATCAGGTTTTATTCGTTCGTTCAACCTAAACCGTATCAGTTGATCACAAACAGTCAGCCACTTGGGCTTAAAACAAATTTGGAGCGTCCCCAATGGGAACTCTCAATTCCACTGAAACAGCTTATAGCGCCATTATCTTCAGTGGTACTTTTTGTTCCATGTTGGTCATATTTTTTAGAAATTGAAACAAATTTAAATACAATTTTTCTAATTTATTGACATCGGCGACAGGGAAGTCACAGTTTGCTGTATTATGTCATTAATTCGCTTCATTCCAACGTATCGCGGTGAAAATCGGTTGAAGCGATACGTAAATAATAGCTTACCGAGGTGAAAGGAATTTGTAAATCGTTTAGCGAGAGAACGTTGGCAACAATGAGCGCCTAACGTAAATTCGGACAAGCGAAATGTCAAATATCAAAGCAGGTTATTCTTTTATTTTCCTTTCATTCAGCCGAATACTAAAGGCGAAATTTCTCACGGATCTAAGATAGCGAAACATGCCTTTTACTTCTACTTCCAATAATAACAATACCCGGCGGCGTGCAATTATTTCTTCTCCCTCTCTACGAATATAAATTTTAAATAGTAATGTTACCAGACCGGAAGTGGCGCGCACATTGTTCCCGTCGCGTAATTATTAGTGCCACGATTATTATTTAGTATTAAATAGAAAGAAGTCAGTGGGGTAATGCACGAATAACGACGACTTTCCTATTGTGACGGTGCACCGGCACTATATACCGCGTTAGGTGCAAGTAGGGAACGCATTTGAATTCCTTTTGACTAGGCGAGTGACTGACTGACTATAGCCAACTGCTTTGCGATGTGTATTATTTATTTTGTTCGAGATCAATGTTAGAATGATGTCGTATGTAATTACGTGTTCGTTTCGTTTAGTTCTTTTTGTCTGTCGTCTTATTGCGAGCACAAATAGGGTTTTCAAGAAGAATGAAATTGCATGGAACTTTAAAGATCTTATATCTGCTTGCGTCGATGGTTATATCCAGTCTCCTTAGGTTAGGGTAACTCTAGGGAATTTATATGTTTGTAACGTATTTTCAGTTCAATTATAAAATGAAGAAATAACTGAGAAACACTAAAAAGAAAAAAACGAGCAAAAATATGCTTGGCAACTGAAATAGAGCCTTTCAGTTCTCTAGTAGTACGTGATATAAAGCTCTGAAACAAGCACGATTTAGAAGCTAGAAGCTGCGCAACTTTTAGCAGCTTCTAGAGAGAGACCATTTCCTCGAATGGTATTCTGCGAATACTGGATAAACAGAACTAAAGAAAATCCAAATGTTCTAAATCGAATTCTTATTCTATGAAAGCGCCAATAATCAAAATGCTGGAAGATGGTCCTTATTTTCAGAAACGTACAAAAAGTGAACGTGTGAACAGGAACAGCTGAGAATCATATCGAGAGAAGTGTTATTTAAACAGTTAAGAGGTACCTCCGCCTGTTAACTGACACAATTCGTCCAGCTATATATAGAATTTCAATGCGTGATAGAAGAATTTGTCAGCAGGATGAAGCCTCCCGCTCGTAGCACATAAGAAGTTACATTCTTCATGAACCAATTGGCTAGTTCCGGTCTTTAAAATGGTCAACTAGAAGTCCAAATTAGACCTCTTTGGACTTTTTTTTATACAGTGATTGGTAGTATTAGAAACAGACCTCGAAATTTAAAATAACTGAAGATTAGAATAGTTCAAGTTCAATAGTTCAATGGAATTAGTGCCAAAGCCAGTTGAAATGAAATGAGAAGAAATGAAAAGAAATGAAAAGAAAGGAAAAGAAATGAAAAGAAATGAAAAGAAATGAAAAGAGATGAAAAGAGATGAAAAGACATGAAAAGAAATGAAAAGAGATGAAAAGAAATGAAAAGAGATGAAAAGAGATGAAAAGAGATGAAAGGAGACGAAAAGAGATGAAAAGATATGAAAAGAAATGAAAAGAAATGAAAAGAGATGAAAAGAGATGAAAAGAGATGAAGAGAGATGAAAAGAGATGAAAAGAGATAAAAAGGTATGAAAAGAAATGAAAAGAAATGAAAAGAGATGAAAAGAAATGAAAAGAGATGAAAAGAGATGAAAGGAGACGAAAAGAGATGAAAAGATATGAAAAGATATGAAAAGAAATGAAAAGAAATGAAAAGAGATGAAAAGAAATGAAAAGAGATGAAAAGAGATGAAGAGAGATGAAAAGAGATGAAAAGAGATGAAAAGGTATGAAAAGAAATGAAAAGAAAGGAAAAGAAATGACATTTTCAGGATGAAGTGGGTCATTGTTTAGCAACTTCCGGTAAACAGTAACATGAGACATGAGACATCTATAAAAGAATGCAGTATATAACAAATGCTAGATTTGTATGTTTACAACCACATAACATCACAAGATGGCTAACTCACAACGTAAATGTTTTACTTATGTTCGAAATAAAGGATTAATTTTTCCAATTTTTTCAATACAAATAATAAGTTTAATATCAATTTACTTACCTTATTTATTTAAACATTTACAGTACCTTTGACGGAAAATTTATGGCCGCTCGACGTTATTTAAGCCTAGCATTCGATACTTATTTTACGTGTCAATGTCACTATATTTACCAAGAAATAAATTCATATACTCTTACTTAAAAGCAGAGATGTTATCTGACACCCGTATAACAGAGAGTATTACCTCAGATTACCCTGTCACGTATTACCGCGATATTTTCTCGAGCTAATATCGATACTTCTGGTGCCAGGAGCATAACGAACAATAAAAACGGCGTCCCTAAAGTGTTTTCAGAGGAAGAATCGTCTCGCATCCATAAAGAGGAGGCATCATTAAGTCACGGATGAGAACGAGATGACCAAGAAACGTCATAAAATTTCAAAGACATAGTTCACGATGAGCATAAATATTAAAATTTTAAAAGTGAATATTCGTTCTGATGGTTTCTTTTTCTCGTCTTTCGGTCTTCCTTTTTTCTTCTTTTCCTCGTATATACATATATATGTACGCTTGGAAGCTCATATAGATGTAAAAAAGCAGTTAAATTTTATAGCACAACAATCTAGCCATGTATACCATTAATAAATTGATGCCCGGTTTGAGTGTATGTATGCGGTTATGTTTGTGGTTGTGGTGCATGTGTGTATATAGGCACCACATTGATGGCTCTTAGACTGGCTGCGACCACAAAATACGATTTTAATTATATGTATTCTAATTCGTTTTCTCTCCCGATTTCTACCATTATACGCGTTCATCTAAATATTTTAAGCATTAATATTTAAATTGACAAAATATGTGTGTGCTCGCGTGTGACGTAAAGTATTTCCACGGATATTACAATAAACAAACTCCGAAGCTTTAAAGAATGTAAGCCAATTAGAACGTAATCGTTTTAAATATTTTTTCTTATGATTGCTTTAGGTTGTAAATATTACTGTTTAAAACGCTAAACGTATAAAAAGTATTGTATTATGTAAGTTTTGATTTCGATGTGATTATTAAATTTAATTAAGTCTTTGACTAATTTATTGCGACTATTTTATTTTATTCCATGTAAGTGATTTTCTCAAGAAAAGAAAAGAAAAGGATAACCGCTCCCGTAATAATTGCCAAATAAAGAAGGGAGTTTAATAAACGTCTAGCCTTGGCAAGAAAAAAATATTTTTATGTGCAAAATTCATTTTATTTTTCAACATAGCCTTTGGTTCGACGTTTTCCTATCGTTTATAACTCTAAAAAATTAGATTTTTCCAACCCTGTAAATACATAGGCTTATTTTGCGGTTTCCAAAAAGCAGTCGCATCGTTAAGGATATATCTGCCAGATCCTGTGGCGTAGTTGGCAATGAGCCTGTCTGGAAAACGGGATTCGTTATTGTAAGATATTCCTCTTAAATTTTCGATGTACTTACGTTGTCAGTATAAATTAGATCTAGCAAGAATATATTCTGTTGAAACTAAACGTTTTCTAGGTTCCAACCGTGTCATATCGACATGACGACATGACACGGTTCGAACCCGGAAAACGTTTAGTGTCAACAGACTCCGGCCGTGGAAGCCTACGTTTTTATATCAAGAATATATCCTCGCAATAATCTTGCCTAATCTTTGCCTATTTGAAGCCTACCTTATACTTGAAATAGTATTAAGAATAACTTTATTTTCAAAACAAGCACATAGATATAAGCAATGGTATCCCTACACATTTTGAAGTCAAAGAGAAAAGTTGAATACGATGTGAAAAACAACACATAAGCATCAGTGTAAGAATACGAGAGTAGCGGAACAAGGATAAGGATCAATCGTGTCCTCTAAACGACTCAATAATTATATTATTGTATGAGTAATTAAACGTGTGTGGTGCGGAGGTTCCCGATAGTTATATGTTGTTTACCATACTACGACACGGTCCTTGCTATCATTATTGCAATGTGAAAAAAAATGTCAAGAATAAAGATATATCTTAGCATTCCATTGGGATTAGGTGATGCTATTAAAAGATTTCCCAGATAATGTCGGTACTCCATTTGGTGCTAAGTTCCACGCATTAGCAACTTGGTATGAAATTAATCGCTTAAACAATACGATGGATAGGTGGCGTCAGTGTGCCTCTAAACCGGAGCTTCAAAGTATGAACGTCCGCACGGAAGAATATTTTGTTACAAAGATACGCGGGTTGATGTGACCAATAATTTGACGTAGAAGACATCTTTAGCCACCTCTTATCTAAAATATGAAATATAAGCATGGGTTTAGCATGCGTTGCCCTGAAGAAACATATAGCTCGCTACAAAAGGAAAAATGTGACAAAACTAAGGTACTTGAGGTATAGACTACGTTAAGTAGCGATTAATTAGCGAAAGTATCAATAAGGATAAAGGATTTTGGTACGAAAATACCGTTACTTATTCTTGTACATGAGCCTTCGAAATTCTGGATTGAGGATCCAAAAGCGTTCCTAAATTCTTAGCCTCGCAGATCAATTATAAAACGAACAGATTTCATAAACTCAAACACGTTATTTCTATTGCCAGAAATTAACATTATTGATTTGGATGGATTGATCGGCAAGGGATGTTTAGCAGCAGCGACAGATATTCTAACCAAGTCCTTGTTCTCTGCAATAGCAACACAACGGAAGTCCTCAATTGGAAAAAAAACGAAACGGGAGGAGCAGTTGTTAAGATAATGTATTGTTTTTGTAATGTTTGACTGCGAAAAAGCCGCATAACGTAAAATAGCCAATGGTAATCTATGATCAAGCAAAATAAAATATTATCACCAAATATTTGTTGGTGTAGAAACGCTTCTTTCTAACAACCAAATTAGCGACACTTGTGCAAAAATTGTTTTAATGTAAATCAATAAACAAAAACTTTATGAACTTTTTGGATAAATAATATGTTCCACAAATATAAAGGATCATTGTTTAGAAGTAAAAGAATCAACAAGTCTTTCATTATGGAAAATATAACTCTTGATAACTTCGATGTATACGTTCAATGGAATCCAATCATCTTCGGCTGAAAGAAGAAAAATAATCGTTTCCAAATATAAATTCGAACCTTAACAAACCAATTCAAAATGTCCATAGATATTGATAGATAGTCGTCTGCTGCATCAGAAAGAAAGAAAGCATTAAACCTATCTCACCTACTGTACGACCAGAATTCCTTATAAAAGCAGCTTAACTCCTTATCATCTGATCTTAATCCTGGATTTTGTAACCCTCGTGTACGGCCCAAACATTTCGTCAGCGGAAAGCGTCGCCTATACGGTGCGAACGATTAAAGCTGGCGGATTGTGGAAAGAACAAGTGGCCAATTACTGCTGATCGATTTAACAGTTACTTGTTATTGATGTATTTACAAGAATTATATTTGCTTGTTGCGGCCGTATCTCGAATCTACATTTAGATTGGTTTTTACGCAGAAGAATCGATGGGATAGATATCTGTTCTCTTTTCTTTCCTTCTAGAAAGGGCCATCAGATGTAATATTTTTAATTTAAAGTTTGTTTGCTCTAAATGTTTACATTTTTATTTAGTTTTTGATTTTCCCGAAAAAAAGTGAATTTTGTGCATCGAAGCGAGGTAAAATTGTTACTCCCAAGTTTTAAAAATGTTCAATGTAACGTAGAAACGAGTGTTTTTTGTAAAATTCAGATTATTACTTTTTAAGATTAAGAGGCTCTACTTTTTAACCAGCGATGCTCTCATCTCTTTAATTTGATCAAAATTGGTTGAACAATTTTGGTGAAAATCTCTGCCTTCAGAGCGAAATATGTTAAACCTAGGAAACGGAACAAAGTGACTGGCAGCCAGATTTAGTGAATGGAACGGATGGTCAATTGAAGCACTTCGTGAGTTTTTATCATTGCGACAATTGTCGTGTCCTGGTCGAATAGAACTATCGAATCAAGCCTTCAGGTTGTCAAATATTGATGTCCTTCGTTACTCTTTTCCTAGTCAATCAACACAATTCTATGATTATCCCAAAAATCAACCGCTATCACTTTTCCGGCCGACGGAACAATCTTCGATCTTTTTGGCTTCAGGAGTGATTCGTGCATCCAAGTTTTATTTACAGTTATTGATCAATTAAAACTTATTTTGCTTAACCTACTTCAATAAGATTATGGAAGCAATCATCCAAACGCATTTTCGATCATAAATGAGCAAGCGCAGCGCCCAATGTACGGTTAGCTTTTTCAAGTCTAAGTTTTCAGTTAACATATGACTACCACGTTCTTTCGGGTGGCGCATAGTTTCTGATGTCCGTCTAGGACTACTTGTTGGACTTCTGCAATTTATTTGTAGTGGCTGGACTGTTTGGCCGTCCCAAATGTGCGTTGCCAACCAAGTTGCATCTATCTAAAATTTCATTGTGGCACATGATGGTATGGAATCTCTGTAATCGGCGTCTATTTTGCCTTTAATTTATGTAAGCATTAAATGAGTAAATGATTTGTATCGTACCTTAATATTTCCCCAACTGAGTTATTTTTCACCAGCCTGATAAACTTATTGTTAGCAAGCATAATTTTCCACTTATTGTTAAGTAATACAAATACCTTTATTCCACACATCCTTCTTTAGATACTACATTTAATCCATCCCAAATTCGAATCTGATGAAGACCCAAAAACATCCGCGACAAATTCCATTTCGGTACCGATCAAACGACGCACAACAGCAATCGTGACGACGCGACCGGAACCACGATGAAGATCGACAATGGGACTTTTATGATGCAAACCAGAACGAATGGTCGGCAGCATTCGTCGCGTTTTAATTTCGGGCAACGCGTTGATAAGCCGCTGTTACCGCCGCCGCAGCCAGGTAGCGTTGCGATCGCTTCACCAATAACAATTACACACTGACACGACGACGAGGTCGCGATAACGGACAATCGAAACGTCGAAGGTGAGGGGCAAGGGCGGTGGATACACCTCGGAAAGAGTACAAAAGCTTTTGATGTTACCCGCCATTGTTGTCCCATCGGCTTAATTAAAGTTATAAGCCTCGGCGGCCATTTTGAGCGGTTAGATAACATACGTCGATTTAGTAATTTTCGTCTTTCAAGGTCTTCGTTGTTTTACGGAATTTTGGTGTTGGAATACACGAAGAGCAAAAAGCAACTTATAGAAGTTATATGCCATAACAAGGATCGTTAATGGAAATAGAACGAAACCAATAAACAGACTAAAAAGGAAGCACGGAGAAACAGCAACAATAAATAATGGAATTATGAAAAGGCGAGTGGAAAATGGAAAATGCATATAGGATAAGCGGGGATTATTAAAGATTTGGAAAGGAAGAAATAAAGAAAATGAGAAATGGTAAGGCTGCAGGAATCAATGGATACACTGCTCAACGATTGAAGTGGATACCACGAAATTTTTACTTGATATGTTCTTGAACACCACGTGTGTATGGCTGTTTGAGTTATCAATAAGCGCTCGTATGGAAGAAATAAACGTGCTTCTTTTAATAATTTCATTGCAACAGTTATTAGCGAAACACCGCGACATGACACATCGTAGCAATGCCACAAAATCGGTTAAAAGACGTGCAACTCGACCAATTAGCGCTCTGACTAAGGAATTTGCCATTAGATGTTCATTAAGTTGAGCAAGCAATAGGTACATATCTACTTCATCTTCTTTAAAGGTATTCATTGCAAGAAGAAACCCTACATACGTGGCTCTAAGGAATAACAGGTTCTGCCGACAAGTCACTGGACGAGTCATTTCTGGACAAAGGGTTAGACGGAGGTTGCATGCACCCTTAGTTCTTTTCCATTTAGAACAAACTTGCTGGTGCTTTACCATCCGTCTTTTTTTACCATCTTTTTCTTTTAATTACAATTACATTTAACTGCATATTTACATGAAATCCTCATTTTAGAAGAAGTAATTAATATAACACTACCGTTTACATTAAGAATATAAGGAACCCCATTAAATCAAAATCTCCCTTTCAACTCTATTACGAAGAACTTCCTGTTGGAGCCGATAATTGTATTATCCTATCTACAACGTAGTTTACAGTTGTTTTCAAGCCTGCACGAGAGGAAATGCACTCTTCTCGTTGAACCTAACATAATCGTATTAATTAATGCCCTTTCTCGTTAGGACGCAGAGGAGGCTGTAGGAATACTGCAGTCGTAATTGAATGCTCAATTACAGCCTCTCGCAAACCGACGACGATGATGGGGGTGAGAATGCGAATACACACGTCATCCATTAAACCCCATTAGGTGCGCTCGCCACAATCGAATATCCGTTTCCCGGCGAGTGGCCAAGTGCTTGGGCATTATTCTCGCGAATATAGGAAAAATATTGTTAGGAGAGAAAGGGTGAGAGGTGGTTAGGAAAGCGTAAGGAGGGAGTGGTTTCTCTGATAGGCTAATGTCGTCTGAATGGATGAGGTTTTTTAAAATTGAATGAAAGAAGTGCCATAAACGAAACTAATAATTATTTCAAAGATAGGTTCCTTGATGGTTTTTTTGTTTTTGTTTTATTAACATTTTGTTTTATTAACGTTTTGTTTTACTTCTGCAAATGACGAATGTGAACTTGCTATTTGAACGTTGTCCAACTATTCACGGTTTCGTCATATTTTGCATATATCTAGTTTCGGGAATCATATAAAATACCAACTATACACCAATCGTCGTAATATAGAAGCAATATTCAAGCATATTCACCTATTAGTAAGTGCTGACAGCAATACGGAGCCATCATCCAGTTTCTACTGTTATTGCACATCATTAAATAGTTGTCGAAGTTTGCGTTTCCTTAAATAATTATTTTAACATATTTTACGTTTATTCTTATATGGAGGAAAGTCGTAACGATGCAATTTTGTTGTTTTACTACAATTTTCACTTTACATCCCCTTTTTTCCCAACATTTAATTCGTCGAATGTTCCGCACATGTGAGGCAATTTCGACGTTACCTGCAATTGTTAAATAAGACGAAAAGATAACTTCAAATTGAATGCATTCTATATAAATGTACATAACCAATACGGGAACATATATATTAACATATAACTCATTGACAAACGATGACCGTTGGTACTTTAAACATGTCTTAAATAGGAAATATTACCGGGTCATAAGAGGAATTTAGAAATAAAGAAAATAATATCTTAAGCAGTCCTCTTACAGCTTCTGCATCGCTCAGTACACGTTGGTCTGATTTATGCGAGCTAATAAAGGAGACCATCGGATGGAAAACCGTAGCATCAATAATGATACCGAAGAAGGATGTGAGGGGTTGCTCGAAGCCGCAGTAAGAATTGTATGGGCGAGCGAAAAGAAAAACAAACGGACAATCGTGTGTAATTTAATAAACCGAAAAACGTTCGGTCTATACGTTCCTCCTGACAGTTCCACCGACTAAGATTAATATCGTAATTTCTGGAGCCCATTACGGCCTAATGCACCGCTCGGACGCCATTGTCAATGCCCGTACGCACAAAATGAATAAAAAGCGACGAAAAACGGAAATAAAAGACAATGAGAAATGCACATCGGGCGTAGAGGATGCGCGGGATTGAGAGGATGAAGTTAAATTTGATTTGTTTTGTTTGGTGGTGACAGATGACGCTAGCTAGATTGTTTAGGTACATGTATGTGACAAAAGAATACTAATATGTTATTGTCATTTGTATTTGTGATGATTATTCAAATAAAATTCGAATAAAAGCGAACGTTTGCCCCGGACGTCATGCAAAGATTGGCAAAAGCTGTGTTCATGCGATGCAGCATATCTTCTTGTGTTCTGAGCTAAGCATCTACATTGTAAAACTTTCTATATTCTTCTTGCCCGTTAACTTATTAACTACATCTCAAATTGCTTCTATTTTATTTTCAGATTGCAGAATATAATTTGTGTGATATTTTGCAATGTGTTCCGTGAAATTCTGTGTATGTTTTCTGGGTTGTCGTCTTCTAAAACATCGAGCTCCAATGGATGCTCTCATTGCTCTGATGACACTTGAATAGGTTTTATCTTAGTTTTTATTTGTTAAGGTACGACTGCAAACGGCTAAAATGTTACGGCATTAACCGTGAGACAACGGTGACGCAGGGTAGAATTAAAATACTCTCAGAACCACGCTGATGTGCAAAATCATACGACGGCAAAATCGAACGACGATAGTAAATCGACAATGCTCTTTACATTGCTGTCTCTTGTATTTAGATTTATGTTGAAATTATCCAGCAGTATATGTTGTTTAATGCCACTAATTAACCGCTAACTCTATAAGCGCTAATTCTCCTTATATACAAATTCCTCCATTAATGTTATTTTATTTGTTATACCTTGACGAAGTATATAATATCTGACGAAGCATATAACATGCTTTTATCTTCTCTCGCTTACTTCATTCAAATATACTGTTGAGCTTTTTCCTAACTTACTCCGGTAGACCAGATCTCCAGTTTCATGAACAGACATTTTATAAGATAAGTACTCATTAGGATGTTTTGAATCCAGATGTTTAGGCTTGGGTTTTTCTATATGTTTAGATGTTAAGTATTCGACTCTATCTTTATCCATTGTAGTCAGCTCAAGGCCGTATACGCGTAAATTGGCATAGCCAATAACCCCTTTTAGTTCTACCTGGATGATTCTTTTGTTATTGTGATAAGTTCGTATCTGCGAAACTTTTATTAGAAACGAGTGATTTATAATTATTTTTGCGAGGCTTATGTCGTTGTTATATGTTGATATCAATAATCAATCTCAGTAATGAATAGTCAAACGATACCGAAAAAGCACCTTTTTGTTGAGCCACTGAGAGTAGCACCTCATAAGCTTAGATCATCGTCATTCTGACACAGGAAGGACTACCAGGACTACAAGAATTCTTCACGGATTCCCCATACAAAATTAAGTTAAAGGAAATATGAAACAAAAGAACTAAGGAATCTCAGACACAAAAGAGGCGGATAGTGAGTAGCGCAAAGGCAAAAATTAATTCAATTTAATTTACGCTTAAAATGCTGGCATGAGGTTTGCTCTAATTTTATCAAAGCAATTTATGTATTTGCTGCTCTTATACGTACTTATACTTATATAGTTTTACATAGTTACATAAGTAACATTTTTCGCCGCTTTTTGTTATGTCCGTTGTTAATATTTCCATTTTTTTTTATTTTAAATTAAGTATATCTAATAAATACAATCTGACGATGTGTTAATTGCAGTAATAATGAAATCAAAAAGAAGTATATACCTATTCAAATAAATGCCCTTATGTTTCCCTCGGTATATATAAATATACATCTACATAATTAGAAGAAGCGAGAAGTTATCAACTAAAAGCAATGTACAAATGCTTAAAAATCGACTGGAATTACAAGCAGATCGCGTGCATGGAATTCAACAAGTATCCTAACAGCAAGAACAACAATAACGACAACGTGTTGATTCGCCACCACCTCCTACGGGGATTGGCCCGAAGCCGGCCAACGGCAACACCAAATAATCCTTCGGAACGCAGCGGGCCAATACCGGGGGTCCGCGGCTCGACCAATCCGGTCGGAGCTATTCCCCGTCCCGCTGTCGAACGCCAAGCATGGCCTACTGTGTGCCTCTCAGTCAAGCTGTGCACTCTGCGAGAACAAGACAAATATTTGTATTGTGACGAGGTATTCTAATCCAAAAAAAGAAGAGAGTACAGCAAGAGATTTATATACATAGATAGATACATTCGAATCACGATTGATGTAAGTTTGAGTTTTTTAATCGCGTAAAATGAATTGGTTTAAGACGATGGTGGCGGGTAGTAAAGGTGGAAGGGTTCTTCGGGGTTTGAAGTGTTGAAAAATCGGGACTTTTTCGTTTTTGGGAGATTCTTAGTGTTTCTGTGCTGGTTACTGCTTCGATAAAAATGATTAACGCGTTTATGGACGGTCACCATCTGTCGACCTACGGTTTGAAGATGAGTCCCGGACCTAACACGGGTACTCCGATACCTTCGCCGCATCAAAATCCGGCGGCCGCAATGACATCTCCGGAGGCAGCTCAAAACCACCACTTTCAACCGAATTACGGGCATATGGGTCACTTGAATCCCCATCCGGGTTACGCGGCTAGAGACTTTTTACTTCGCAGAGATCATCACGACTTTCCGACGGCACAGACAGCACCTACAGATACAGTTCTTTTCCATCACCACACGGATATGACCCCGCACCAACACCATCTGCCTCCACACCATCAAATGTTATATTCTAGAACCGACCATCACGCTTACGGCCAACCCAATCATCACCAGTACCTCAACCACCACATGGGAATGCCTCATCACCCAACGAATGTTCATGGAGCCTTCTTTAGGTATATGAGGCAGCCTATTAAGCAGGAGATGCAATGCCTTTGGATAGATCCGGATCAACCGCCTCCGAGGAAGAGTTGCGGGAAGCATTTCACCAGCATGCATGAGATTGTCACGCATCTGACGGTGGAGCATGTTGGAGGTCCGGAATGTACGACGCACGCTTGTTTTTGGCAGAATTGTGCGAGGAACGGGAGGCCTTTCAAGGCAAAATACAAACTGGTCAACCATATTCGGGTGCATACTGGAGAAAAACCATTTCCGTGTCCGTTTCCGGGATGTGGAAAGGTGTTCGCGCGCAGTGAAAATTTGAAGATACACAAACGGACCCATACCGGTAAGTTTTAACCTTTGAAATATTGTGTGTAGACTTCATTTGAATTTGTTTAAAAACCAATTAGGAAGCCACTCGCATAGAGAAATTGGTTCAAAAAATTTCAAGGGCTCTATTTTGATCATAACAATACTTAAGCCCAAGATTAAAAAGAATTTGATTAACTTATTAACATTTTGTCACCACCTTCCCAGCTTCGATAGAATGGAGGTTCTTGCGTCTATTGAAGAATATCGGCAGGCGTGCGTTATGGTTGCATAAATTGCCAATTATTTCCGGTTGATACCTCTTGCTCCTTTTGAAGAATGGAACCAAGTATGAGTTTCGAGATTTTGGTCGATTCAACTTTTAGAATTTGAAACAACAAAAGAATCTATCCAACGAAGAATATTAACTTCGATGAAGAATCTATCTACTCCGAATTTTTCTGTTGATTTATTTTTAATTCCTTCCAAAGGATCGTTAGTGCATTTCTATCAATTTTTTGCGGACTTTTATGAATTGGTTAGAACAATAGTCTACTGGTTCTATACCAGATACTTATGTAGATACAAGACATAATTTTCTGTTCGGCTAAAACTGTGGCTATCGTATTCAAAAACTAATGATTTCAAACTAGTCGTCATTTAGCTTGCTAGAATGAAATTTTTAATGCATTCTTGGTTAATTCCCTTCAAATTAATCAACACAAAAATCTTGATTAAAGACAAGCCATATCTGCTGCAACATCTTGATTTTAGATACTAAATTTCGAGATTCTTCCAAGATTATTGCTTCTGTATACGGGCCTGAACAATTGCTTCCACAATTGAATGAATTTTATCGCCAAACTTTAAGCAAAATGAAGAAAATTATTTATTACCTTATGACTTGCGATTTAATATTGGATAGAGCCTTCAAGGAAATCACTTTGTGCTTCAATGTACTTTTAAAGAACTTGTTGGGCCGTTTTTGCATTTGGAATAAAACCATGTAAAAAGAACTTTTTGATGCTTTAAGAAAAAATATGTTGAGTCAACTCAACAAATCGTATAAGTTTTAGTTGCCAATTGTTATTATACTATAATGTGTCTGGTTTCTAATCTAATAATCGTATTCTTTTTCAATGAAGATATTGAATATTTGGGAAATATTGGGAAAGATTAAAGATATATTTTGTTTAAAAATTTCAAGTAGTTACTTGAAGATATACTTAATGTTGTAAGATATTTGGAGATTTAAACCAGGCTGCAAAATGAGAAAACCATTTAGTAGAAGCTTTCAAAAAGGTCGATGTAAGCGAAAGCAGTAACAAGGGTTGCCCTAACGCATATGTTGTTTAAAGAAAATTTACATAGATTCTTTAAAGGACCTATTAGTAAGTTGAAGTGATACTAAAAGTAAAAGAGCTCTTCGGGATAAGATTAAAAAAATTACAAGGCGTGGTACCACTGGATACAGAATAAAAAAGGCCTTATATACTAAAGCGTTTAGGTCTTTTGCTTTCAAGACACAGGATCTTAAAAGCCTTCTTCCTGCTTGCAATATTAACCAAAATTAGCATATTGTAGTTTCGCCTATTGCGTTGGAAAAAGCTTATAGTGGCTCCGAAATTGTGGCACAAGTCAAATTAATATTTTAGTAATTTACTGAAGTTTGTCGTGTTCCTCGTTACGTTTTTGTTCGATTTTGTTATTTGTCGTTTTCTAAAATTCCTTTTAAAAGTGATTCTCTGCATTTTTGAAGAAAACAGGCACAGGAGAGAATAAGATGTTTCTAGTGTTAGAATATTCAACGAGGGGTGTAAGTGCTTAGGAGAAGATGGCTGTTTCGAAACAGCAAGAGTTAATAGTCGGATTCCTAGAACTCATTGTATTGTTGCAAACGGAGAAGCTGTTTTGCCAAATAATAGAAAACAATCCTAAAATCAGTTACACAAATCGGCAAAAAGCGACTTTTTCAGTTGTTTCACTTCCGAAACATTCACGGGCAGGATTATTTAACTCGTGCGTATAATATCGCAAGTGGTTGAGGCACATCAAGGGCAAAAATCATTGAATCAACTCTATGTAAAAGAATGAAAACCATCATCAAACAACAACACGGAATCACCGGCATATGTGAGGACGTTTAATCGATAGCAACCGATTGCCCAATCGAAGGACAGACGAAGGTTTTTGGCATACTTTACTGGAAAATAACTCGTTGATCATTATTCATAGAACGCATTACGTACATGACGGCGCGCCTGCTTACTTTCCTCGAAGACCAAGGGAACTGCAAAGATGATTTGGAAATTGGTGAATTAGTTGTGGAGGAGCTATATCATGGCCAGTTCGTAGTCCTGACCATATTCCCGTGGATTTTTGGTTCTGAAGGTTCATGAAGAATGAAATATATGTCGTAAAATTGAATAATGATGAAAAATTATGGAGCTTGCTGATAAATTTTGCAATAATCCAGGTATACATCAAAGATGTCTGCAATCATTAATACAATGATTAGAAAAGTGTATTCAAGAGCAATGTCATCATTTTTAACGGTTTCGTTAGAGCATCTTACATTTTTTTTTAATTTAATTATTGTTGTTCTTTGTTGTGTTACGTTATTTTTGAAGCTCAAGTAGAGATTTTTTTATGAGAAATAATTGAAAAAAGAAGTTTCCCACTATTAATATCTTATATTAAACAACGCATAAGTATCGGCAACCTCTGCATCGCACGCTCAATTATCACTATAATTATTATTCACCCTGTATATGGTTTTATTTCCATTAGATAAGATTTGAAGGAGACATCATTGTCGTTCTTATCATCATAGCTACAAGGTATGTATTTGTTTCTCTAAATGAACCATAAAGGCCAACATTTCATTCATCGACGACTATATGGTTGATGGGGAAACACCTTCGTTCCAATTCCTTAACGTAGAAAGAGATCAATTTAAATTCATGAAAGCAAATGTCAAATTTAAAAAATATCCCGCCATTCATTCAAACTATATCTTCGGTAATGGTTTTATCTTTTAAACGTTGCACACATGATTTTACCATTAATAGTGCTAGTAATTTTCAATTATCAAATCACCAACTGCAACCCTTTTTTTCAAAATTTTCAGTTTGAATATACAATTGAAGAATTTGTATCGATTTCTCAGTACTGAAAAAGCATGTAATTTTCCATTTTTAATACACCTAAAACCGTCGACACCTAACATCCTTTAGGGACGATAAACTAACGGCTCGCAATTTCACCCAAATCTTTATAACTCTATTAGAGCAATTTTCAACACCGTTCGTTCGATACGTGCGATTCATTCGGCCGAATATCGTAAAGTTGGTGAGCGCCTAATGCGGTGTTGAGTGGCCCTCGAGGCCAATCATGAATATTTCAAGTGGTCGAGGAGGTCGTTTTGCACCGAAGGGTGTGCCATGTGTACGCAGCGGAACCCCTCTTTATCAATGTAAAGCGTATATAGAAGAAACGCGGCGCATCCTCTTTCGATACCACTTTTGACAATGGCACTACTACTAGCAGCACATTGGCGAAACACCATACTCGTCCGTTTATAATAGTACAATGGCCTGGATGCAACATTTAAATGTCAAAATAGTCGTTAGGCCATTGTCGTTGAGCGTACGTGGAATGAACGCATTTGGTGCGTAGAGTTCTTGGCCATTGGTTTATAACAGCGCATATGTTTGAGTGGTGGTTTTTCGCAATATTTTTGATGGTGTATTAATGATGTCCTTGTATTACTACTATTATTTTGCTAGTTTACGTCCGTACGCTTTAATTAAATAAATTCAATTTTTTACATTTTACCTATTATTTGTTTTTAGCTGGTTTAATGATGTGCTTCTGAGCACGAAACCGCTCGCAATAATAAATTAGATAAAAGAATTTATGAGAAAAGGAATTTACTTTTTCATTTCCAACCTTATTAAATATGTCTTAGAATGAATGAAACTTCGGAAATTTTTGTTCTTCGCGGTAGCAGTTTTTATAGATCCAGAATGTTATAATTAACGATTTTTTTATTTATTTTACATTTTTGGCTTCTATAACCAGTTACTGTATACTTTTTTCACTTCTTCAATATTTTACACCTACGAAATATGGCCATCTTCCTGAAAGTAAATTTCAAAATCGAAAAAAGAACATCAGAAGATGAGACCAACGAGATCAAGTGTTGCTTATAATCTGTAGATGCTTGTGAGACCGATTACTGAAGTCGGTACTATATCAGTTGGTTTTGTTTGTGAAATATGGAAAATAATGAGAGCAAGGACTGTGGCGTAGTATGTTAAATAACACATAAGTATCGGCAACCTCCGCACCACATAAGTTTAATTTCAATCATATAGTAATACACAATAATTAGCCCGGAACGGTCGTTTCGAGGAGACGAATGGTCCTCATCATCAACCGATGGCCGAATTCGGAGGTTGCCGATACTTATATGTTGTTTACTTAATATATGAAAATTCAATATGGTGCAAAGTCGGGGAGTCTTAAAGTCCGTCGACGGACGATTTTGCGAAACTTTTTGCTCAAATTCAAAATTTCCTAGCTTGTATTCTGTAATCAGATGAGAGCAACTTTTCAAACAACGCAATCGTCATAATAAAAATTAAAGTTCGCCATTTTTCGAGCGTAGCCTAATCGTTTTCTCGGGAATCGATGAAACTGCTAATTTCGTGAGGCGCACGGAAAGTGGCAAACTTTAGTCGTAACGACGTAATAACAGAAAGTAATTTCCAAACAAGGTAGAGCATAGATGGCGATGGGACCAGTTGATCGGTCCCATCACCATCCATGCTCCACCCAAAAGAATGGCGAGCCTGCTTCTAATAGTGACGATGGATAGATAGTAATGGTCCTATCGCGTTCTCCTGATTTAAGTCATTTTCCGCGAAGGCGTAGTCTATGTTACCTCTTTCATTAATAAAAGATATAATAAAGTCGAAGAATTAAAATATTATAAAGATCGCTTGCCCCAGCGCAACGTCAGAAACTTTATGGAAATGTAACCAGCACATCCTTAATTGGGTGTTATCATAAATATGTAGATTGTAATGGAGGTTGAAGATAAAAAGAAGTACTCTGTAGATAAAGCTGAATTATAGGGAGAATGTTGCATTAGGAAAATGTAAATGTTACTTAACAAACAGTACACTTCAAATTTACATATTAAAAAATTCCAGTCTCTTACTTTTTGTACAAAATAATTGCCATAATTAAACTAAATACATAATTCCTATTTTCTTTGAATCAAAAGAAGAATATTGAAATTAAAGTATGTATTTTCTAGCAATCGTTAAAATATATTACATTGCTCCTTTGAACTAATCCACAATCGCAAAGTATCTGATAATAGCTTGAGGAACATTACCGAAATTCTAACAATTATATTAATCTGTTCTTTCAGCGTAAGTGGCACTTTATTATTTTAACAAATTGATAAATAAATTTGATGATTATAGATCAGAATCAAACATCATTTTACGAAGAGCACAACGAGTACATATACTTCAAAGTAATCGCCGAAACATTCATTTCCTTTGCACATTAATAGAAATACCAATTACAATTGATTCTAATCCTAATAACTACCGAGCTATTATCGTGAGACTTATCCAAACACTTTAAATTGGATAGAACACGATCGAGGGCATTTATTTAATAAAATTTATATACCTTAGGGATATGCGTAGATTAAGTGTATAAGTAAGTTCTATTAACAAATAATTCCATCTTTAAGAACGATACCATAAATCCGACTAAATAGCGTATACAAACTATTTCACTAATTGTGTTATTAATACGGCAGTAGAGAGTTCCTGTGTATATTTTAAAAAACGCTTTGTGGTCTAATCTTGTTTGAAAATGTCTTAATAGACGGTGCCTATATTAAGAGGTGATTATAATTTGGTGTATTATGCAGCAGCTATTATGCCTTAGTTCATTATTTGGTTTCGTAATTTTTGTAGCATCTGTTGCGGTTGGAAATAGCATCAAGTGTCTTAATATTTACTCTTTTGTACGCGCTTTTTTAAAACAGAAAACGTGATGAAGCGATTTTCGTTAGTGGAAATGATTAAGGTTAAAATAGAGATATAAGCATTGAGATTAAATATTAACAAAAAAAAAATATTGAAATAATTTAATTCTAGGGGGTGAATTAATATGATCTAGTATGTTGTTTGAAAAATTTTTATTTTTCTGTAGTTTACTTTAGTTAAACTTGTAATCATGTAATCACTTGTAATCAAGAGCTGAAATGCTGGTGTATCATTTCAGCTCTTTCTTTCTTGCGTCTCCAGAAACTGACATAGTAAGCTTATAATAGCTGAGAGCAGCTGGATTTTACGGACGTCGTTTATTGTAAAATAATGTTCAAAATATTGAAATAAATCCTGGTCTTGTGAATCTCTTCAAGCGTAACGAGCTACAAGGCGATATTCTGGAAGTACTGACTTCCAGGTGGTGCCGATCTTACATCCATCTTCGAGGTTTTGATTCTTCTCACTTATCAAAGAATCGCTTACCATTATCTGATGATAGTAGACGGCTTTGGCTAACACATTACCAGAGTCTCCACTCTGACAGCTACTGCGGATTTGTCTAGATGTCCAAGCTACGAACGTGTAGATTTCCTTTCACTCCGTATTGAATGCCTTTCCGTGTTTGACCAAATACGTACATGCTTTTTCTTTGTTTGGTTTATTAATTGATGGTCTGGCTCATTCGTTAGATACGCTTTGCCTACCTATCACCATCAGGAATATAAGCAACGGTATGCGTTTTGTTCCATTTCATTTTACATTGAAATATGGCGTTCCAAATACTTTGCTGCTGTTTATAAAACCTATCTACTTCTAATGAGGGTGATTTTCTTCTTCTCTTTTCCTCTTCTCTCTTTGGTCTGTGCGATCTTAAAATGTCTTTTTGCGATTTCATCCGGTCTATATTCTACATTGTTGATTCTTCTCTGATGGTGGTAGGCCTATTTTCTTTTTAGAAAGAGCATACAGTGTGTTGCGGTGTAAGTATCATAAGAATGTGTGTCATCGATAGAGATAACAAAAGCGATTGAAATCATACCTGTTTTGCAGCGACTAGACAGACTCGCGTTTTGTCGACTCTCAGTAGACAACGCGAACACTTTCTTATGAGACGAATACACACGAGTATGTCTAGTCGTTGCAAAAAAGGTTTGATTACACTCCCTTTTGTCCTGTTTAGTCATCAATGCAACTTGATAGTAGAAAACAGAGAAACAAGTGGGTTTTAAAACATGCAAAACCTTTTTTTTTTAAAGTTCTTCGTCATGGTCATAATTTGTTGAGATATCAAAATATTTGTCAGAATGAAAGGACCAATTTCGATGCCTTTAAATTCCTCTAAATTGTTTAACAGAGTTACATATCACCATTTCTCAATTATTCTTATGCTGTGATTGTTTGAAGAGTTTTCAAAGGTATCGAAATTAAATTTGATTTATTGTAATTCAACTACCGGTTTAGCCGGTAGTCATCTCGACTTCAAAGTTTTTAGGAAGACACTCTGTATATCATTTTGGCTCATTTTTTTTTATTATTCACGACCAATCATGATAGTAACAAAAGGGTGCATGTAAACATTTCTTGTTAAACATGTTCTGTTTCAAAGTATGTGAAGATTCCCTTCCAAATCATGTGTTAATAACATTCAACTAATGCATAATTATTACACTAACATATTTAGTTTAGTTAGTTAGGAATCTTATACAGCCTTATAAAATCTATGATCAATAGCTTTTGTCTTCCGCTTGAAATGATTTGAAATCTTTAAATTAGTCCTTTAGGCTTAATTTTAATAATTTTGCAAAAACAACCGGTCCAATGGCAGAAAACGGTATTTCGAGGAAAAATGAAAATCGTTGGGTTCACGATGTAGCGGAGGTTTCCTATACCACAATCTGGTAGAGAGTATCCTTAAAGGCTTACTTCTATGTAATAAAGTTCAAAACAAGGTACAACACATAACAATACGTTACATTTACGGCGTCTTATTTTCTTTTCCGTTTTCGTCCGTTTTTGCGGAACGAAACCACTAAATTTGTTTACCGTGGACGGTGTTTTAAAGCTATTTCATGTTATACGATAGACAAGAGAGAATGAATGTAAAATCAACCGGAAGTAAATACTCAAACCAGATACTGTGATATCCACCTATTAAATTTAATTTTGGCACCTTTGGAAATTCTTGAAATACTTATTTGGTTCCGCACTTTTGTTCGTTACTGTATACACGCTTGAATATGAATCTACCGGATAGAAATAATTATAAGAAAAGCCATTAAATGCATTAAGGTAATTCTAGAAATTACAGATCAGATTACACAAATAGTTCGTTCTACCTTCCATAAAATTATCGACTTATTGGTGTTGTAAAATTTAAGGGGCCCAATCTTGATACGTCTGTTCCTTTCGAACTATACTAAAAGTACACATTCACTTTCTATAGAACAATAAAAGGTTATCTACCGAAGATTATGAACCAACGTTTTGTTTCGTTTTATTGCATAGTAACCTTAAACTTGAAATTGTTAAATTAAGAAGCTTAATTTAAATTTTTATCACAATTACACCTACAAATTCCAAGTACTACGAATATTAACATTACAACTAGCATTGCTATCTTAATCCCGTACTTTGATGTTATTGGAGATTACTAGAGTTGAAATATAAAGATAACCTAAGAAAGCATTGTACGAAAATTGAATAATATAGAGAAGAAAGTTGGACTTTCTTCTCTATATTATTCTCTAAATACGTAACTCCAAGTTCACTACAGTCAAATACTATTACATTTCTTCAACATAAATTTATTAAAGGTATTAGTTCTCTTTACTTGACGTTATTACCTTCGGTGGAGCATCTATAAAGGCATAGAAAAGGAGGCAATCATGTAGCTTTCTGATTAAATTCTGATTGATTGGTGTTCCTTACCACCTGTACCAATTTAATAAAGAAAGGAACCCTGTTTGACTAACTTTTCAACGCTAAGTGGAAACTATTAAACAGTCACAAACACAAAATTTCGGCAATAGTTTCCTTTTGCGTTTAGACACGCAATAATTTTCAATAGAGGAAGCTCGTTCGGAAGTCTCGTAAATTTTCCACTTAGAAAGATGAAGTTTGGTACTTAAACTTTTGATTAGAAACGAGGAAATACTATCGAATTTCGGAACCTGCTCCTCCAAAATCGTCCACCTTCTATTTATTCTCTTAAAGAGTAATGGTGAAATATGTTTTCTAGGGGCCGGGAGCTTGCTTACCCCCTTTCCTGTTATTATTAAAATCAATAACATGAAAAGGCGTAAACAAGCTCCTCGTATTTTAGAAATCCGATATAAAATTCTACCATCTAATTTATCTTCTAATTCTCAAAGAACATCAAAATATTTTTTTTTGTTTACTTCTAACCAAAGCTCATATTCGCTGGTTTATGGAAGCTTTTAAAACACGTATTTCAAGCATATTAAAGGTGCAATGGATGCAAGGATCTCTTTTTTAAATTTGGGGTATGAATTTCCAATTGATTGGTGGATTCTTTTGATTTTGATGAAGATAACGTCGATAACGATAATAAAGTCTTTGTGTAGTGAATTAGAAAACGTCCGCCTTTCAAAGACCAACGCTGAAATGCTTTTGCCTTCTCTGTTTTTATACTTGTTATAACTATTAAAGCCATGAGCCTTAAAAGTAGATACGAGGAAATTTCATATTTATTTTTTTATAACAAATTTATTTATTTAATATAGCAACTTTTTAACTTACATTAGTTTAATTTTAGAGTTAGGCTAATTTAATACAACAAACAAAGGAGACGTGATTACTTGCACGTAGCACTACTTTATTAATATCTTTCAAGAGTTTTGTTCTTCAGTTCTTTACTTCCATAAACTTCTGCCAAGCGATATTGTTGCTCACGTTGATTAATTGAAAATATAAATTCAGAATCAAGATTACATCGATCTTTAAGATTTGGCATGCGTTGCTGTGGAAGCCAAATAGTTAGACATTGACTATAAATATTTTTTTTGACTTACGAAAAGCATCAAAAGTAACCTTCGGATATAAAAGGCTCATGATTATTTAAAAATAATAAATTGAAATATTTTGGAATTTATTATTTTACAATTACATCTATTTGGATATATTGAATCTGCAGGAAACGACTATTTCGGAACTGATTTGAAAATATCGTCAGGATCACATTATTTTTAATTGAAAAACTTTGCGAGACGAATAAAAATAATAAATTATTTTTTTCCAATAAATTTAAAATTCGAAAACATTTGATAAAATAGAATGAATTCAGTTATTTTCAAATTAGGCGATTGCAAAAAAGAACAAAGTTTGTAAAAAGAATATAATTATTTTCGATTTAATGTTATTTGTATTGTTTCTGACATTAAAAAACCTATTGGGTAGGTTCCAACATTTTATTTAGATCCCGCTTAATTAATCTTTCATAAGATCCTATTTTTTAAGAGTTTCATTACAAAAACTTTCATTGAAATGTTAATCATCGTGAAATAATTAGGGTTCAGTAAAGCCAAAGTTTCACGATGAAATTTCATCACATTCAATAGAAGATTTCAATGTATTCTAGTCTATAGCCTAATGAACTGCCCGTCGGAACAAAACAGTCCTGTATGCTACAACTTACAGGTTCTTACTTATTGTTAGTATTCTAACAGGTGTTTTTATTATATCAATCTTAATTTAACATTGTTTTAATATAAACAAACAAATAACTTGTTTTATTTTAAAAATAATTACAAGCATATTCTTTACGGAAGGAAAGTTTTTATGTAAAAGCTTTTACTTTAGAAATACCTTCTAGCTATACCGTTTCTAAAGAGATTACTTGCCTTTTCCTGGTACGATATGTCTTTAACTCCCCCGTCTACATTGGGATTAGAAAATTTTCGCCGAGAACTAAGTAGAGCCTTGAAACAAGTAGGCCTTTTAAACAAAATAAGTCTATATTTCAAGTCCCGTGAGAGTTGGCTATGGAATTTTTTCGTGGAAATATACAAATGTATTTGTATTTCTTTTGTTAGCACATTGCTGGTTGTATCTCGCCTATATGAGTTCTTTTTTGGTCGAATGCCAGATGAGTAAATCGCTGGTTTTTAAGTAAATTTGCTTTATATGTCTTTGAATTGATTGTACTATGTGGTTGGTATATATTTAGATTATTTCAACTTAATTTCATGTAGTTAAATAGTTGTACACGCATAAAAATGTATTTATTCTTAGTTTAACAGTACTCAGCTTGACATCGAAATTGAGTATATTGATTGCATCACTATTTTGAAGCTGTTGTGCTTTGATAAAATATATTGCACGAATCAGTTTAATCAAACCATTTTGGACGAATGGTGGGCCCTTGAACAGAATAATCGAATTGTTAGAATTTAGAATTGGAAGTATAGTGGTTCAGTGTGAAGGCTTTCGTTAAATCAATGTAATAGATTCTTGAAGGCTTTTGATGATGTTCTTTTGTTACGTTCATCAAGCTAGAATCTTATTCCGCGCTTCGCACTGGAATAGGTCGATAATCGCCGCTTGAGGTAGTATCGATCGTAATCGTGCAAAAACTTGAAAGAAAATTTTGCAGAAATAGCTTCCTCTCATTGCCAGAGGCACAGGTTTTATGACAATTGTTTTCGTAGATTCATCTTCATTGTTTCAACCTTTGTTTCTTGCATGAAAATGATTGTGAGGTGCTTGTCTATGTTCCCAACTTTTTCTCTTAAATACGGATTGAAACTAGCCACTCTATCAAAAAATATTATCTAAACTTGTTGTAAGATGACGAATACATTCATACAATTATTTATTGCACTACATATGCACGTCACGAACAAATCCATACTTAATCTGTTCCTATTCGTTTCAAATAAGCAATCGATTTAGTTCATCATCACTTCCCAACATTTCCCAATGGCCATGGCCAACTTAGCGTTACACGATGATGATACTTACGCAACTCTTTGTGCGTGTATTCGTATAGGATAGCGTAGGGTAGTCCGTTTTATTCATATGACGCAATACAATAAAAATGGGTGGGGTCTTATTCTCGCCACTTCGCTCTTCAACAGAGAGCACCAGCAGACAGTTAGCAGATGGGCCATTATATTCGTATAATATTAACAACCCTGCTAAATACGGCCCTCTAAACATCTTATTGGAAAGCCTCGGGTGAGCCCGGTATGGCTGGGAGTTTTAACACACAGTTGCCCGGGTGTGTTTAGTCGACTAGGTATTAACCATGATATCAAAATACAATTCTATTTCTTTTTTGGTTGCTTTCTTCTTTTTGGGCCAACGCTTAACACGTTTAGGGCCTATATGGTTTATAAAGTTACGTCGAATAGGAGTAGGGGAGAGAGAGGTAAATAATCTGCGTAATGGTGATGATTGAATCGGGGAAAAAAGGGGGTTATAGAATGAGTATGGATGTATCATATGTTCAGCAACTGTTTAGAGAATGCATTTTTTCGTAATGGCGATCGATACTTTTCAAGGAAAGGTAGAAAGAATAATTTTTGGATTCAGCCATATGAAGATTTTGACAAGGAAATTTATTATTAACTATAGAGTAACGAATAACCTCAGAAAAGAACAGAAACAAAGTCAGATAAACCAAAAATAAAGAGAAAGCGATACAGATAGATGCAAAGAAAATCATGAACCGCTAACGAGAGCTAGCTTTCTAGAAACTGCTAAATGGACTACAACTAACATCAGACGGGAACTCAAAAATGAAGCAGAATCAATAAATATGCGTAACGAGAACGATATCATCCAAGAAGACGAAACAATGAGGACCACAGGAAAATTGAAGAAAAGAAAGGCAGCTGGACGTGACCAAATTATTCTGGAAATTAACATTAACATTAACATTAACAAAGTTATTCAATAATACGTACAATAATACAGAAATACCTGAAAAGTAGAAAGTTGGCGTCATTGTACCTATATATAAAGACATATTAGAGAATGCAGTAACTACAGAGACATAAGCGTGATGAGTGCGGTAGCTAAATTGTACGAAGCAATATGCAAATAGGAGAAAAAGTACAGAAAGCACAGAGTGAGTCAAGACCAGGCAGAAGCACGCAAGATCATATTTTCACATCAAGATAAAACATCGAAGCGACGGATCTAGACGCGGTAAAAGCTCTTGATGCAAGGGAGATGTCTTAAATGAAGAGCTGCTGATGATAAATGGCGAAGGTGAATTGATTAAACTAAAACAGTACAAATTGCGCAAGAATAAGCAACCTACAATCAGAATGATATAATAATAATGGGCGATGTCTTAAAACAGCTTAAAGCATGAATAGGTTACAGGCAGCAGAGTGTTGTTTTTCTGATAATTTGGCGATATGTGCAAGGAATGAGTCTTGAGTCAGAAAAAATTGTTTAAATGTGTCAAGAGTAATTGAGCAAAAGAAATATGAAGATAAGCAAAACAAAAGCGCTGGCTTTTGGGAAAAGAAAGTTAAACATAAGTCATCTTACAGCAAGTAGCTTGTTTTAAGCATTTGGTAGTAACAATTCAAAGCAATGGAGGAATAAAGGAAGAAATAAACGAAACAATAAACAGCGCAGCAAAAGTAAACCATGCTCTTAACAACAGATTTATTAGCGGCAAGAAACGACACCAAAACGACTGGAAGAAAGATACATGAGGTAGAATGAAGCAAACGAGCTGGTAAAGGATAGAAAAGAGCGGAGAAAAACTAGCGCATAAAGACTGAATAATAATTATCTTTACACCTAACAAAACGGAAGGGTTTGGTTACATATATACGCTAGGTAACATTAATTAATTAACAAAGATAATAATATTTTACCATTTCACTGAATACCCTAAATACGGATCCATTAGACACATAAAAATTCACAGTTCTGTCTGACTTCACTTCTCTAAATGTATTGTTAAAATATCTTCCTTAGTGACAAAAACAAACAGCAGATCTAGTTGAAAAATATGCAAAATAAATTTTGTGAAGACCCTGCTTCGATAAACATGAAGCTCCTAAATCTGTTTCCATACATATATATTCCTCTTTTTATTTTCCTTTTCGCTTTCTGTTCTTTTCAATTATACTTCTGACGCTGCGGATCATTTTAAAATAAACAGCAGGCCGTGGCCAGTACATTGTCTTCGAACTTGTTTATTTGAATCAGTCACTTGTCACTGGAAACGGTAACAAATCGACTGGGTAATTCGACGCTGAACAAATATTTTTACAACTTGGTGGGGCTCTCCGATGTGAATATATTAGAGACACTCATTCGATGGTTAATTTCTGTCCGGAGCAGTATGGATTTCGACATCTGGTTTCTTCCGTCTTGATGGACTCGACTCCGTCTCTGATTGACTGGTTGAGTGACTTGACTGATTGATCCAGTATTATTTTTGTTTTAGCCTTAGAAAACAATTTACGAACGTAAGACAAAAGCAAAACAAAAAAAGAACACGTCGTAAAAACGCAATAAATCAAATGATGGATTTCCCAAAATTCCGCCTCTTTTTCAAAGTAAGCGGATTTAAGAGATATAAATACATCAAGATGGCTGCTTTCGTTGGCAAGCGGCAGCTGTCTCTTGCGGCATTAACTGTAAATAAAAGGAGCATGAGGAAGAAAAAAAAAACCCTTCATCATCCTATAAAGAGATTACGTGAAAAGTTTAATCCGTCATTATTCACAACGAATTAGTTGCGTATTTTGATTCACGGCGTGTCATTCCGGGTTCAACGGGCGTGAAATACGTTGGAAACGATGAACAATACGCTTGTTTGTTATAATCTCCCAGATGTGTGTCTTCTATTCGTCAAGAATGTCGAATTGATTTTCAGTTTAATGACGAAGTTTTTAAATAAGAAATATTCGGCAGTAAATTTTACGCAACACAAATTTCTATTGAAGTTACATTACGAACACAAAATTTGTTCTCTCATGTAAATTTTCATTTCCCAACACAGCGAAAAACGGCAAATAGGAGGTCTCCAAACATCTTCAAATGCAAATAAAAGGTTTCTAAATATTTAAGTTGATAAGTTTATCGTCTTCAACTTCATTAAACATAGAAAAATCCTTCGCCAACAGAGGATTCGATTTTCATGTATTTTAAGTACTTGTCAGATATAATGTACCTGTTAGTAATTTGACTAATAATCATTTTGACCGTTTTTTTAATTTTAATTTAATTGTTTTTATTAGCAATAATACTAGACTAGTAACAATAGTCTTCTTCCTCTTCTTCGGTTGTTTATTTAAAATCTCCAATTCTTTCGTCTACACCTTTGTCCAGTCTTTCTTCTAAATTTCCTCCTGTTAATTCCTTTAGGTCATTGTTGTCATCAGTGTCATTATTGAAGTTCGCAATTTTCCGTGCGTTTCACGAAACTAGCAGAAACTAGACACGCTCGTACTTTGTCGACTCTCGGAGAAATCAGTAGGCAACACGAACCTATTCTCACGAGACGAATAAACACGAATCTGTCTAATCTCTGCTAATTTCGTAAGGTGGCGAATTTTACTCATTATATTGTATCGAAGCGTCTTATGGTCCTTCTTCATTACAGCTTCTAATTTTAATCCTTTTTAACACTGTTCACGGTCTCAACAGGCCTGCATCAGGATCGTTATGTTTACATCATAATTTTGATGTTTGATATCGGGATCACCTTTATAGTGATGCGGCATGACGTCTTTGACCCCGAAATGTATCGAACACGGACGCCACCATCCAAAAAAAAAATTACCTTAGATTACCTTAGAAGTCTAACCTCTTTCAACTTTTAGCATGATTTAGCTGAATATAAGATTCGGCATTTGTTGCATCTATTTACATCCTTACACTCACAATTAGTTCTGCAATTGGTAAATACACGTATTTGATCTAATTAGCGGAAGGAATATTTGAACTTCTTTCGAAATAACGATTTCTTTTTTCCAATAAGTTCCGTCAATTCTTTTTGAATGATCGCATACCTATTACGGTGTCTTTCATAGAACTATTCTTTCGAAGTGGTATGCGTTAAACTTTAGATTATGTTGGATATGGTATAATAATACATAGCAAGCTTACAGGGAAAAAAGTATATTCGTCTACGTGCTGTAACAAAATAATAAATTAAATAAAATCAGTGTTGGTCTTCGTCACGGAACACGTTAACCAGAAGCAGAAAGAAAACAGTGCGTCAATGAAACTATTGAAAACCTGCACATTTCTGGAGAGAATGTTGGCGAGTTTCAAGTGAGTTAAGCACGGATAATCCAGCGGTTTAAGTCCTTTTCGAAGCTACGCCAGGTAAATATTTGGCGGCGGCAGCATTGTAGACCTTGTGTGCTTCATCGAGTACCGTTCTCGGTGCAGAAGAGCATCAGCTTCTCCGGCCGCATTTTGTTTAACAAGAGCACATCGACAAATAAACCGTGGCCGACCGTAATCTGAATAATACCTCTTATTATGTGCGAGTTCTTTAGCGGAAATAAACGCTCCATTCAAATTTAATACTACCGGACCTGGCTAGAAAAAGGAAAAGAAGAAAAATATGCGAGGGGTTCACAGCTCCCTCTATACATACACTGCTGCGGTTTACATTCTATTCTAATAAAGTATAGAGCTACAGAGCCGTGTTTCAAGTGCCCTTCTTGACTCGCCTAAGCGTAAAATCGTGTACATTTACTTTTACTTTAGCGTAACGTAAATAAAACTTGAAAAATATGTTTCTATGCGCAAAATACGCCAAAACAAACGCGGTAAACAAACGATATTTTAAAAGCAACGAAGTTAAAAGGGACGTTATGCACACGCCGTTGTCCTTGCTTCGTTGTTGAAGATGCGAAATTGGATAAATGAGGTTAGGTCGGTCGCATTGGTAACTCGATATATTTGAGAACTGCGGTTTTACCCACGCCCACCGGACCATAATATCTTCATTCATCCCTTGTATAAAAGGGAAGCTTTTTTATTCGGTGAAATCGTAAGATACTGATACCTCTTGCGAAAAAAAGGAAAGATCTATTCTTATTAATCCACATATCCGCTTAATTTCCTTTTTTTCTGTGGACGATGTGGCGGGTAGAGTTATTTTATTTTTTTTTTTCAATTTTATTTTTGAGTTCTTCAAAGAAGTAAGATCAAATAATTCGTTGCTACCTCTATCAATTACTTAGTACGTGTGATTTGAGCACTTACAAGTAAGGTAATATATACAAATCTAATATAATTTAGATCAATATAATTCTTCAAGTCTGCTGCACAATGACGGTTCTAAATATATCGCCTGATGATAGCTGTCCGCCTTGCTAGCTGCCTCAAATGGTAAAATTCGGTTATTCTTTTTCTTTTGTTACATAATCAATATTCTGATTGATGACAATGTACAAAGAACTAAGATGAATACAAATACGCAACCGGTAAAATCAGAAGCGCAATTAAAAACTTTCACCATACGAAAATCAAGCAACCCACGTAATACGCGATCGAAACAAAAACGAATCTCTAGAAAACAATACGCGCACCGTAATTGGTTACTAACCCGCCCGATCCTCCGTTTATTAAGTGAAAAACGAACCTCCGAGACCCCGTTATACGACCCGCACCTCCCACGCCACCTCGTCGATGTAAACAAACCCCCGAACAAACCGGCAATAAACAAAGAAACAAGCGGCGAACACAGTTTAAGCAATTAAGGGCGAAATAAACGGTATGAAGACAAATGAATAGCGTCGTCGTCGTCGCCGACATCGTAGCAGGCCGTGGCACGACAGAGGCGTAGCGAGGGGGAGGACGACGCGCGGAGGGGCGAAAGAGGGTGCGATCTAGCGCGTTCGGCGTTTGTTACCCTTCGGAGGAGCAGCGGCACCCCCCTTTTATACAAACATCGATCGTCTCTTCATGTGTCTCCGCCACCGGGCAAAATGGCGGCGGACAACGAACGGTGAGATTCTCCCCATACATACGCGCACATCCGACAAGCCGGATGTTACGTCATTGAGTTTGAATGGCGAAAAAAAAAATAGTAAAGCTCATTTGTTACGGTCATGTTGCGATTATATTATTTAAAATTAGCTAATTAAAAGGGGTTATTTAAGTAGATTAAAATTAATAAAATTGTATACAGTGTTCGCAAATTTCGTAGGGACAGCATGGATAACCTTTGTATTTGAGGAGATGAGGTTAAATCGGCAAAAACGCGATATTCCGAGAGCTTATGAAGAAATAATTTTTTTTTAGTAATTGAGAGATTGAGCTGTAGTTTGAATTAAGTTTCGTGGCTTTTATTGGCATTGCCAACATTGAAATTTTAAATTGATCTATGTGATTTATTTTGTACCTTTTAAAAGAAGATGCAACGAAGTGTCACGCGCTAGAAAACTTTATCTAACTTTCATTATTTTTAAGGACGAACATCACTGGTATCATGATCTCGAATATTTCACTTTTTGGGACCACGACACTCAAGTTATCTGTGAAATTATGTTCCGAAACAAAAAATACGCTTGTGTAAACTAATAAAACTTTAATTAGCAAAGCAACCAAGGTACAAAGTAACAACAAGAAATGTATTCAAATAAACCACAATTAACGCTATTCCTGAATGCTGAAAGCATTGCAACTAACACTTTGAAATGCCTGAAGTACTGTTTCTTTCAATTCTTTAACGTTGTTATATACTGGAGCATAGGCTTTATTTTTAATAATTTTCCACAAAAGGTATCAGCAAGAACCAAATCAGGCGATCGTCCAGGGCAACGTGTTGGTCCATTAGTTGCTATAACCTCACCATTAAATCGTCGATTTAAATAGTTTATAATAGCATGACTGTCGTGTGTAGCACATCCAGACATCCTGTCGAGTAATTGCAAAGGGCGACTCTTCTATTAAATCTTATATCTCGTCTTGTGAGAAAGACAAATACTTTTGTTCCGTGAAACTAGTAAATTGTTGGAAGTAGTATCGAATGTAATTGAAATGAAGCTACTTAAATTTTTATCCATAATACATATGTTCAATACCTAATAATTTGTTTTAAAAAATGGCTATTGATTTGATGATGGCGCATTTGATATTATTTTATCTTAGATATTCTTAAGATTTGGATTTGCGTTCGCTTGGTCCAAATACCAATTGCAAAATTAAAATCTTCTTTCCGCATTTCCTGGTCTTATTTTTTTGAGGTGGTCTAAACTTATACCACTTGAACTTATTTTTCTTCAGAATCCATGAATCTCTAGCCTGTCGTAAAGCAATGTTTTACAAAATTTCTCTAGAGGAAATGCATTTATCGGCATTAGAACAATCTAAAACTAATCCTTGTCTTTTCTCATTATTTTTGTTGCATTTCCTTGCCGCAAACGAACTTGAATTCTTTAGATTCTTGTCTAAACTGGTTTTATTAAGTGCTAATAAAAGTATTTAAATTACCACGAAAACGAGTTCAAACAACAACCTAAAGAAAATCTACCAAAATGGATAAGTTGCTGTAGTAAAAATCACGTAATTATCTCATGTAAAGAAATAGATTGTCGTCAATGTATTGCAAGAGACGCAGGTAATGAAGTAATGTAATATTTCAGTTTAACTTTTTAAAAGCTTTCTGTAAAATGTTGAAGCATCTAATCTTGAGCAAAAGAAATACTTCATTACTTTTACTTGACGTAATTATACAATATATTGCTTTAAATACTTCGATTCCCAATCGTTACTATCCATCTCAAGAGATTCTATCGTCATCCGAAAGTTAAGACGGAAAACCTGGCATAAGTCACAAACGCACACCTTTGCACGTATTTATACGCCTTATACCATGCATAAGAACGAATAATCTCCAAGCTTTACTTTCATACATCGTTGCCTGTTGTCCTTCTACAAAATTATTGCAACGTATCCGTTGCCTACACCATTGCCTGAAACACACCAACACAATCTCGCACTACGTACATCCAGGAATATTTCTTCGCGACATAATCTCTTTTATCGATCAGCGCGGGGTCTTGGCACCGCCAGACCATTCATACCGAAGCTGGTTCTAGAGGATTCGCTACCTTACCGGAAAGTGAATTCTGGGAATTTAGTTTAGTTATCGTCGCTTGAAAACATCGAAGTATTGTTATATATCCGATACTTAAACGTAATTATTATCGATTTCTTCTTGCTTTCTTTCTTTTGCTTGTTATTTTGAATTAAGTATTGAATCATTTAAAAGGATCTATCGGTGTGGGTGGATACCTAAAAAAAAAAATTATTCTTTACGAACTACTAGCGGAACTTTAAAGTTCCGCTCGATGTTTTCACTATAAGAGCTTGTCAAGTAAGGCAAAATTGGATTTATCGATTTTGGAAGAAGGTTAGATAGGAATTCTGTCTTCTCTGGGATTACAAATTTTGGTGAACGGCTCCGAGATTATCGTATCTCCTTCAAAATTTTTCTTCTTCCGCTGAATCCAATGACTTTTAATAGAACTAAGCAGGCTAAGATAGGACAACATATCATTTTGTATATCTATCAGCTTACGTTTTCCTTCACGTCACGATTGCCGTACGACCACGACAAAAATTCGTATGTGTAAAATCTGGCTCAGGCTCAAACCCCGAAAATGCTCGTTGAACGAAAAGTATTTGAAAATATTTGAACTTCTCGGGTGATTTTCTGAGCGTGGAAGGTTTAAAAACTGCTGAGAGTAACCTAAGCATGTGAGGATGTACCCTCAACTTCATCAACACTTCGCTCAGCATCGATGTTGTCAGCCAGAAATAAGCAAGACTTCATAAACTGTCACTGCAAAGGTATTGTAGCGATACAGGAAGCACATGTCGCTCTAAGAGCATAAAGTGTAGTTCCAAATGTTGATAATGATAATAGTTCCTGTGAAACCAAACAATTTTGCAACATTTATAATTTACATAGTAAATACTAATTAATTAATAAAAAATTGTGAACTAAATTATGTTATTAGCAGTTCATAGCTGAATTTGTTTTATTAAATTAATATTGAGGAGAAATGTTTTTAAATAAATGTAATATCAGCAGTTTTTCTTTTGTCACGCCTGACTGAGTATCGTCTAACCTGTCTGTTGCATTAGCCACCGTCTAGAACGCGTGGAAGTATTTGCCAATAGGCACAATGCGTAGTGGTCAATTTTTGTAGGAACCATGACACGAATTTCGCTTTGTGGTTAATTCGAGTCAGCCACAATACGCTCTGATTGTTTTTGCGAGTGCCATAACACGCATTTCGCATTGCGGTTGATCTTAAGAGACCACAACGGCTCCTTTACTGAATGTGCTTTCGATCTTTGTTTATGAAGATGTAATCTTTCTTTTAAAAGTAGGACTCTTAAATATTCTGTGTGATTTGTTATATACCTCGTTTGATTTCGTTTGTGTGACTTTTTAAATTTCATTTTGAATCTAATAATATTTCGCAAATGCTGTAGGTGCTGATATTATGGTGGAGATGCACCTTAATTTTCAATTATTTAAAATTTAGAAAAAGTTAAACATTTTAAATAGTGCGTAATGTAATTAAAAGATAATTTTCTCGGTCGTAAACTCAAGAGCACATCTTCGACCGTTTAAATTTACCAAAATTAAAATTGAAAAAAATTCAGCTTCAACATTTGACGTATGCATGTCCTCTCTGCTATCGCGTCATTACTGCAAACGACAATTAACACTATAATACTTGAAAATACTTGTTATATAAAGCATTCAGTGAAATTCATCGTCTCTAAAAGACGCCGAGGTAAAAGAGCCATTGTCATGTACGAAAAGCATTTTGCTCGAATGCTCGAAATGGAAGATAAGGAATGGAACCATTGAAAAGTCAAGAATATTTTACATCAATCTTGTCGTCATTGTCAAGAGGAAGGAGAATTCAATCCTATCGTAGCTCAATGCTCAAATCTTGAATCTGAAGAGCATGAAAAGCTTTCCAACGCTAAAGTCTTATCCAAATTAGATCATTTGATATTTATTTTTGACCTTCAGATTTATATTTTATTTTCTTTTTAATATTGAAATTTGAGGTCTTTGGAAAGGAAACAATTCCTTGCGACAGGCACGTTTATCACACAAGACAATGAAATACTCTTGTGCCGTAGCAAATGCTAGTAAAATGGATGGCAAGAAGAAACAAGCAGATTGTTTAAGAAAGTCGACAACCATTAACCACAAAACATAGTAAAATAAAGGAACAACATAGAAAAGCAAGTTTTCCTAAGACCTTTTCTTCCGATAAAAGAAAAATGAAGATTAAATTAGATCTTCAAAGTTTGTTTAGATCATCTCACTCTCAAAGGCGAGTCGTAAATTTTTCCCGTCGTAAGGTCTTCCCATCATCAATAGAACAACATATCAATTCCATTGTCTACATCAATAAGTTCCTGTACCTTAATCTTCGCAACGAAATATATTTTTAATCCCTGCCCTTCATTTTGTTCTCATTACATCGATAATGTCTTAAAATTTTCGACAGATGAACAGTCCTATTATCATCATCTCAAACAATTCTAACACAGTTATAAAAGGGAAGAGCAGCATAAGTTACTTTGTTTAAAAATGAAAATAAATGTGAAATATACAAACAAACACGCACGCTACGTAGTTTTCGTAAATTCGTAAATACACTAAATATTATCAAGAAGGATCAATCGAAATGTTTGCACTCAACAAACACAGCCAATTGTAACCTTAAACAAAAGAAGTATTTCTTTAAAAGTCAGTTATTGATCAGCGTGTTGATACCTTGGCAAACAAACATTTTCGTTTTGATCTTCATCTTTCTTTCTTCGACTTTCTTCTCCTCTTTATTTATTCATGCTATCCGGTAGGATGTATAGAATCCGACAGCACGTTTCTCATTTTGGGACCTTCGAAAATAATAAAACAAGACCTGTGTAGCTTGAACAACGCTTTCGAGTATCCGACATAAATTCACGCCGTCCAATTTTGACAGCTGTCAATGCGTGGCAGTCGCGATAAGGGCCCGGGTCGAATTTACGCAATCAAAAGGTGACTATATAATAGCGGTTACAAGTTTGTTTCTCTTGTTCTTCTTGTTTTTTCGATTACTTGTTTCTGGTAAATTCTTAGTACCGCGACTAATCTATTTTTTGTAGGGTAAGTAGATCATAGACTTGTCCGTATTATTCGGTGATTATCTCCTTTACATTCCCAGCGAAAAATTCAATAGCGTCCTTCAATGCAATCGTTTAGCGAAACGTACGTAAATTGATATTAAGATGAATTTACGCTTGTGGAAGATAAATTAACCGATGGAGTTTAAATCGTGGGATAGGACAGGTAAAAAAATCGTCTCGTTTCTCGTGAAATTTGAAACCTAAGGCTACTAGAAATGCAGCAGCTAACAAGCATTACAGAAGCTACAGCGGCACCAACAGGAACGTTACATGGAATACAGGCTTGATAAAGAGATTGTTTCTGGTGGGTGCACATTATTATAGGGGATCCCTTCGTTCGGTTTGGTCTGAGGTAATTGATATCGCCTATGTGGGGATTTATACGTAAAGTACGGAGAAGGATGGTAGATATAAAGGACCAACTGCGTTTCTTCTTTCTTTTCGTAGCAGTGATAAATGAGTGCTTATGTTATACTATACTGTTTACTAAAATCGCATCATTAAAAATAAATGATATTGAATTGAAATAAGCCTAGAAACGTTTTTAGACATTACCTGAACATTTGTACCTAGGCAAAAATACCATTTCAACGGCAAGGAGCGTTCTAGCATCCAATGAATAAAATTTAATTATGATAATACTGTAAGCTCTATCAAGAATATTGAAAAAAATCAACGGTCATTATTTTGCTTATTTTTTCAAGACTCATTTTTTTAACACGTACAGTTTTTCTAAAAAGTCAATATGTTACACAAAGTTTGCTGCTGGTATTAATTGTATAAAATGGACAGGTTAAATTAAAATAAAAATTAATATGGAAATAACCAAAAAAATATATGTGCGACTTATCCGGTGATGAATAAGCTCCGTTGGCAGGAAATCGACAGAGTTTTGCTGGCGGGAAATAAATCTTGTCGCCTTCCTAGTGGTAATACCTTTACTTTGTGGGAAACCTAGCGTGTACCTTAGAATAATGGTGCATGTTCTTACAATAATCTCCGTGGCTCTTATGGTCACGACGGAATACCAAACATATTTCTCTTTTTCTGCGAGATAATGTAAACTTCTTATCCTTTACTCGACAGCTTGGGTTTAATGGAGCCAACCTTGGCCGTGGAACCAACGCTTCTACTTGGACGTTGGTCGCACGCCCTATCGCCTTGGCCGATAAGGGAAGACGTTCTTTATGATAGTTCTATAAAGCTGCGATGGATGACGTCACACAGCGCACAGGAAGTATTATATGGATGGACAAGATCAGCACATTCCTTTAAGTAATGCATTTGTAACTTTGACATATAAAATATTAAAAAAAAAAATATGCGCTCAACATCCATAAATAAACGAAACTAATTCTGTTGCAGCAAAACATTGGATTATAAAAATAAGCTGCGTGGCCAACGATTGCAGTCGCTAGAAGAGGCGATCGATGACTTTAGAATGTCAACTTTGATCGTTCTTCGATCTGCTGTTTGTTGTAATGGCTGCACGCAAAACTAAAAAAATTACCCTCGTACATTACATTAATTTCATCTTGTTTAGGGAATAAACGAACACTTACACGATACAATTTACAAAAGCAATGATAGCCGTTATCATCAAAACAAAAATCTAAATACTGCGGAACGAGTTAAAGGTCTAGACTTTTTCGAGCGTCAGTGTACGCATATCAAAAAGAAGCGAATGAATCATAGCGCACGTTGCGGTCGAGTCGTATAGGTAAGGATATACCATGCAAAACCGGCGAATAAAGGGTTAAAGCCGGTCATTATCATAAATAACCGAAATATATTTCGTTAAACCTACACACGGACTAATCGTTAATTGTTCGGCGATTTATTAACGTTAAAATTTAAAATACGCATCGCACGATCGTCCGTCGCCCATCTCGAAGCGTGGGAATAACACGAATAGAAAGAAAGAAATACGAATACCCCGTATCCAAGCGAATAATAACGAGAAACTAAAAAGTGGTTGCCTTTTTTTGTTTTTCCTTTTTTTTTCCCCCGTGACAACTAGAACAAAATAGCATCGTCTGGTCCGGGGAAACAAAAGAATATTCGCACAGCTTTCTATGTACATAAAAAAAAGAACCGGAAATCGATTCGTAGCTTCGCTTTTGTTTTACGTCTGTTTGTGTGTGCATGTATCTCGAACAGCTGACGGTCTCGAATGTAAAATAGGATCATCTATCTCTTTTGCTTTTGCTGCCTTGCGTTCGTCCGTACCCGTCTGCGTATATGGAAAGATTTCCTAAATTGATTTTCTGCCTTTAGCCCTCGCTTTTTATTAATATTCGTTGATTTATCTTTGGCGCTTACAAATGGCCTCCAATCAGTCAATCGTGAAAAAACAGAATGAATTATTATTAAAAGGTAATGTTTCGTCTTCTTCTTGGGTTTCCTTCTCGTTTTGAAGAGGAATAAATTCTGAAAGGAACAAATTACGCCAAGCTACTGTCGTTTATTATTTCCATCTTTACTTTGCTCTTTTCGTTTATTACTAATCACGTGGGACTTATCGCTACTCGCCTGGCTATGATGTTCGTTTAATTAAGGATCTTTTTCCGTACGTAAACTAAGATTCCACCTAATTGGTGGTTGAAGGAAGTAATTCTTCATGTTCATGAAGTCATATTTTCTTTCGTTTAAATATACACGGATTTTAATAGCTCATGAAGGTTACAAAAATAAAAATAAATTAAAAACCGGTTATTTTTTAACTTAAAACTATACAGCGTGGTTGACGCATCAAAAGGGAAATTTACGTCAGTTGTCCAGAAAATAGAAAGTAATTTCTTTTTCGCCGATAACTTATTTAGAAACGTGCGTTAGAAATGGTGCTTGTAACGGTCTCGGGTACTGTCAGCGTTGCAGATCAAAGATCGAATATTAAGATTGAAACTTTACATAAGTCATCGCTTTGGTGAAGGTCGTATGAGCATAAATGATGACGCAAGGTCAGAGTGTCCAAAAGCAGCAACAGATCCAATTTATCACTTAACAATATCGACAAAGAGACCCTTTTCCAAATTCTGAGAAATGATCTAAATAACAAAAAAATTTGTGCAATTTGTCCGTCACTACTTGGCTGCAAAAATCACCTGCGCACACCAACCTCGGTGAAACGCATATTTGACATTAAAGGCCAAGCTTTCGTGCATCGAATTTGAGTTGAAATTACAGTCAAACGAATGGAGAGCTTCATTTTCTCTTCCGCATGACCAAAAAATATTTCCTTGAGTTACGTCGAAAGTGTGTTTGCTTGCGATAGTCGTTACAGACAAAGTTCCAAGTGTTCGTGCTTTGCTTCCAAATCTAAAATAAAATCCGGTCTCAGTTGCACGAAGCTTGCCTCATGACAATGCTCAGCCGCACGTTACCCATCTCGTAATGGGACCTCTGCTTCGATATGGTTGGGAAGTGTCTTAATACGAGTCCACTAAACTTTGACTCTTTTCATCCTTCTGTCGTCGTTACCCGAGTCATTCGCCAAATGAAAAAAGATGGCGTATTACTTGTAATTGAAAAATTTCGAAGCCGTTGGGATTCCGTCGTTGCTAAGAAGAAAGACTACATTGAAGGATATTGCTAACCAAATAAAAATATAACTAAAAGAAAATTATGCACATTAATTTTGAAATATCCCTCATATTAAAAAACCGACAATACATAACCTCAAAACACCAGTACGCCAATGAGAACAATAAAGTATAAAGCATTATTGTCTCAGATAATTGCTTTAATGTTAAGATAAGAACGAGACTGAGCAAAATCCCGCCTCTAATTAGAAAGTATGACTCCTAAGAAACACGTAGAGTTTAATACGCATGCCTTTAATTATCGCCGCGATAACATCAAAAGTCGAAAGGAATAAGTTGATTGTAACGCATGTAAGAATCGATTGAATTGAACTTTATTTAAGATTATTACCATTTAGATCACGCGATTAACAGATATGCAGGAAATTACGCCCCCTCGCCCTTCCTCGAAATGAACTTCAACAGACCAATGAGGAAAGGCTATATGGATATTCTAGTATGCCTTACGTCTTCTCCAAATTTCATGAAATTGCATTGTTTGCAAACCAAAGAAGGAAATCTTTTTAACATACTTTAAGGTCGGTTGCACTGAAGCAAATCAAAATTTAATCAGTTAATTACAGTCGCTTAAGTATAGAACATTTCACCTGTTAATTTAATTTAATTCAGAATTAAATTTTATTTCGTGTTGGTACAATTGACCCTTAAAATCCATTCAACTGTAAAAGGTATTGATTAAATTTTGAATATAAAAATCAAAATTTATAATATCCAAATCATCCAGTGTAATGTTTTACAGCATCTCCTCTCCTCCGTCTGTTTTTAAGCCTTTAAGGTTCTGTTTTTGTTGTAATTTATAGTATAATAATATCCATAAAACGATAAAAACAGCGCTTGACAAATATATCGTCGACATCTATGAGATAATTAATGTACCAATCCGTCGCATTCTCATAGGACCATAGTTAATAAGGCGATAACTTTGTCATCGGATAAATTATGTGCCGATTTCTCCTGTAGATAATTTTAACTTCGTCTTTGTTATTTATAGTTAATATTCCGTTAAATGTAAACAACAAATAAATTATCCGATTCGATGTAGTGGAGTCAACGTCTTGTAGTCTTTTTTCTCGTTTTAAAATGTTTTTCGTATTGGTATCATTGGTTTTAGTCGTGGTAAACCCGGCGCGATAAATAATTTTAATGGCGAATATATTTTGGTTTAAAAATTAAAGCTATTAATTTGTTTCTTTTTTTGTATATGTAACAATCGTTACTGTATAAATTAGTTAAAAAAATATTTCGTTTGATTTTCATTTTTTTTATTGACCTTGTGTTGTTAGTTAAAATTTGTTTCTTAGGGCAGGTTTACTTTTTTCTTTCTTATTGACATAAAAGAAAAATCCACATACTTTCGATATATTATTTTATTGTTGCTTGTTTCATTGGTCATTTTTTCAACGTTCTCAAAAGCTTATCTGTGAGAACTTTTATTAGAAACAGTGTACATTTCGATACACAATTTTTGAAATAAATTATTTTTTACGGGAATCTATAAAATCACGATCATAAAGATAATTATCTTCACTGTTTTGTTCGATTGTTTAGCTACGTTTTATTCCTCTAAAGAAAGAAGAAATATCTTCATCCACGTACAACACCCTACAGCTTCCAGCCCACATTCTTCCTTTCTGGATACGTCTAACAAGTTAATCCGCTTTAGTCTATTATTCTTCACGAGTTGTTGAGATTTCGAAGAAAAATAATAACACCTTCTGGTTATACCTAGCAACGAGTTTGAATTTTAGCTAGTTTTGAATGCGTTGTTTAGTTGAGTGTGGGAAAGAGATACTTTTCATCTGAGCGGTATATTTAAATTTCTTTGCGACATTTTAAACCCGGAAACATAAACTCGTGTTGCCACTTTAGCATTTAATATTTAATATGATTCAACATTATTGATTATTGAAAGAGAAAAATATAATAATTGTAAATAAGAAGGAAGACTATACGCCTTGGTTTATATACCTTAGTTAATCCTCATACGTTGCTACGGAACTTTCGGGTTTCGAAGGTAAATTTTGATGAGTTTTTGTTTACGAAACTGAAAGATACTCCCGGATACTACAACTTTTACAGATTCGGTAGAATTTTCGCGCGAGTCGAGAACGTTTATTCTGCCTATTATTCTGCCGCTTTGCATCTGCCATAGTTAATATTATTCTTACTTTATCGGAAAATCTTTTCAATGAACGAAATTCAACGTTGTATAACTATTATCAAACAATTTCTTACTTGTCTCGTCGTTAATATTATAATCAGTACAGGTTCTGTAACCTTTCCTTTTAATTTCAATCATATAACTTTTTATTGACACAACATTAAAGTATCAGCACACTTCGCACCGCGTATTAATTAATTAATCCGGAACAGCTGTTTCGAGGATGCTCATTAGCAACCGTTTGGCCGAATGATGTGAGAAATAAAAAGATTTTTTTTCTCACGTCATTTATTCAGTTGGTAGTGAGGATCCACACATACTCGAAGCAGCTGTTCCAGATTAATTAATAAAACGTGTATGGTGTGGAGTGTGCCGATATTTTAGTATCGTTAGGCGTGATCTGTTGAATAAGTATTCATTAAGCTAGAGGATTACTAGAACTAAAATTACGCAATTTATTTGAAAGCATGGTATTCAAAAGGCTTTAACACGTCCGTGTAGGTGACATGTTAAAGTTTCTGAAAGATATTGTGCAAAATTCGTACCCACGTTGCTATTTTTGTAAAGCTCTATTTCAAAAATCTGTTTGACGTTGGACAAAACTGAAATCGGACGATGGAAGCAACAACTACCAAACAAGAATAAGATAAATAGAAATCTATGCAACATCTATTGTTTTTTTTTTTAATATTTCGCTCTCTCTATCCTTCCTCAGTATTCATGATTATTACAAATATTCCGCGATTCTCAATTCGTTTTTTTTTCCTCTTAAGAACATCTCGTTGGTTTGCACAAACGGCAGGTACCGCACTTAAATACAGTTAACTTCGAACTTGCTTCCCTCTTTTTGTCATCGACGGACGAAAAAGAGAGGTTATTTATTTATATTTACGACGATCACAATAAAACTGACAATTGCATAAAAGGGCGTCGTAGATTCCTCGTCTAACAATAATAGGTCCCCGATGCCGGAGAGAACTGTAAAAATACAAAAGTTGTCGGTTTTACGGCACGCTTGATAAATGGCCCGGCGAAATTCAAGGACTCGCCTTCTATTCTACATTTTTGGTAGTCCTCCTTTACCGTATATATTCCAACTAGCCGCCTGGAAGGTGAGAAGTAAATACGTTATATACCACTTCAATAAGGGAACAATTTGACGTTATCGCTTACTCCTCCAAGGGTAAAATGCGTAGAATGATTTGGAGAAATAGTGATAGATATATCGTTGGCATTTTGTTTTATTTTACATAAATAGCTACAGCGTTTTTTTAATAATTATAGCCGCATGGAATAGTAATGTAGCAAATTTGTGCTACTTGCTTAATCTTAATGTATAATAATGCCACAGCAAATAATAAATTTTAGACGCAATATCTAATTCGTAAAAAGCATTTATCTATAATCAGCGCAAGCACCAATCAGACAAGTCATCAAGATCTCTGTAAAAAAAGAAAACTCAAGGAGTGTTAATTTCTTAAAAAAAAAAAACAAAAACATAACAAGAACATAAACAATTAGAATCACTAAAAGTGTGAACTGTATTATTAATGAAGATAAGAAAAATGAGAGGAGTAGCTGCCTTCAGGAGCACCAGATAATATGGAAAATAACAAAAAAAGCTTCATTATAGCAGACCGTTTGTCGACCATTACTAAAGTTCACCGCTTCCCGCGCGCTCCACAGGTCGGTATGGAAGTAGTCGTTTGGGATGCAGAATAGTAATAACTTCAGAATTATTCGATTTAGAAACATGTTTGATTTTGGCGATTTTCTTTGCTGAGGCGAACTTAAGCGTGTTCGTAACTACGCCAAATTTAAAGAATTTTCATCTGACTTTTTAGTCCATAAAGAGTTCAGCACATGCGCGATGTATTATTATTAAGAATATTTAACTTAACGTATCGGTAGAACCCACATATTCTTGTATTGTTGCAAATAGACAAACTTATCAAATTTTTTATAAATAATCATTTGCAATTAATAACGGACGTTCTTCCTTTATCGTACAGTCCGCCGTATTAAAATCGATTGCTACAAACAACTTCTTTGCCGATTCTTATAAGCCGGAAGCGAAATAACCGTTTTCTCACTAAAAACCTTTCACGTCCGTCCGAAATTCTTTCGCAAAAGCGTATAGGATGCGTTTCAAATGTGCTGGCGGGCAATGATGATGGACAAAGTTCGCATTATAATAATGACAAATGGCCGTCCGGACAAGCGGGGATAAAGGAAGATGTATGGGAATAATGAGAGGGCATTGTTGAAGCCGGGCACACGTTAAAATTGATGGTGCAGTCGGAGGACGTTTTAATATTCGTGATACCCGGTGTTGTTGTTGGGAAGGAGGACTTGCGAAAAGAATCGAGAATAAGGACGCATATCATTCGATCATCTATTTATTATTTGAAAGGCGATTGATCGAAAAAGGAACTTTTTCATTGGACCTATATATTTAAGTTGGGTGCACACTGGGAGCTTGCTGGTTAATCTAAATTCCAGGCTCACTTTTTAATTTAAATTTTGTAATTAAAGTATTCAGGACATAATGATAGAAGAGTGAAATTGAAAGTATGCATTTTTTATGAAATGTGTCGATTATTAATTATTTAATTATTTCTAATTTAGATCGTAATCAATTGGTCTTGCTATTAATAATTTGAAGCCCATCCGAAAAATTACAGAGTACTATATATTCCATGTACGACTTTGCGAATATGCTTTGTAATGTAATTCTCTCCATAGTCACACGAACGATCAATACACCATTCTTGAATAGGAAAATAAAAGAATCTATTCATATTCATCAAGTATTCGTTTCCCCCGCGAATATAACGGTATATTTCTTTGTTACAAAAGTCATTAAATAATTACCGTATGTGCAGAGTAATTGTTGCTTTAATTAGACAAGGTACAAAAAAGCACGGTTACATGGAGGCATTTATAAATAATAAAGCAAATACGCGTGTGAGTGGGTAGCTTGGTTGAAATTGCCTTACATAATTAGATAATATTGTAGATATGACTTTTTTGTATGTTGTTTCCTTTTTAACAATGTCACTAGCATTGAAAAAGAAATTAACGAATGAGAATTCAAGGTTGAGGTATAAAAACTGGATCTTAGCCTGTCCAACTATGTTTGCAACCAGACAGAGTTTACTGGATGGAGATAGACTTCACGCTAAGCAATTACAAGTGCTCTTATGCATTTACAAGAAAATGATGAGGGATACTAGTAGCTTAGAAGTTGCCAGGATTGCAGTGAGTGCCCTACATTGCAATGCAAACAAAGTCATGTTACTTCGATGGCCACATGGCGTCGGGTGTCGTATTTTGATTTATTTCCTTTTTTTTTGTTATTTAAAAACTTTTCATTACTCCGTATTTAGCTTTTGCATTCTTAGTAAGTAAGTTAGTAAGACTTATAAGACCGATGAACAAGTGCTTTCATCTATAAAAATGATAGGCAGTTGTTCTCTTTGCAAATCGGAGACGATTGAAAAAGGCGTATTCTTGGATGTTCCCGCGTATCAGAGTATAAGTAATAAATATATCTATGGTTCTTGATTAAAATTTCCAAGTTCGTATTGGATTTGAAGAGCCTTTTTTTACTTAAATCCCCAGCATAGCAATCGATGCGGATTCAAATGGAATAGAGGATCTTTAAAAAAAAAAAAACAATTTCAAACTTGTCAGATTAAAGCAAAAGGACTAAAATAAATTTAAAACACATCAGAAATCTTGGCATCGAGTTAAATATGAACGTCTCGATGTTAGCACATATACAAGAAATCTGATGCAAAAACCAACATTTTTCGTATATGTTTTTCTCGTGTCTCGCTTTCGAGTTTTTCCTCTTCTCCGTTCCAACTTCATATCCTACGCACGCATACACGCCGCGGCCCGGCTAACTGGATCTGACAGAACGCGTCCGTTCAGCGAAATTCTATCGGCCCGATTTCGTATTCATTTATTTCGATACATCTGTTGACGATTGTTTCCCCTGTCGTTGTACGTGCTTCGAATTTTGCCGAGAAATTCCGCTTTTTAGCGTCCGCTTAATTCGTCTCATTCTGGAAACGTCACTTCTGCGGGGATCTTTGAGTTCCTATCGCGTTTGAATTTAAAAGATCCTCGTGTGGGAAATGCCGTTGCTTGTCGCGGCGTATGAATAGCTTGCTTCTGTGCGAAGAGGAGACGAGAATGTATAATCGACGGAATCAGTTCGTTTATCTGTATAGTCGATATTTCATCGACTCCGGTAACTGGAAGAATATTTATTGTTAACTCGAGTTGTAACGAAAATTAGGAGAACGGTGTTTTAAGATTTAATAACACTGACCAACAAGGTTCTTACTCTAAGTTAGTAACTGACGAAATTGAACAGCATATGTACAGGTAAAAATGATTCGAAAAGCGGCAACATTGGTTTAGTTCTGGTTCTTTATAGTATCTGGTCTACTGCAATAATGTTTATAAACTTTCTGAAGCTTTTGGAATACATCATGATCCCAGTTCTTGGAGATTATTCGTAGACTCATCAAAGACCAGCCTAAAAGCAGTTTTGTTGCATAATGGAAACCATTATCCTTCTATTCCGATAGTTCGTGCTGTTTCCATGAAAGAAACTTACGAAAATCTGAACATTTTATTAGAAAAGATAAAGTACAAAGATATTCCTCGAATATTTGTGCAGATTTTAAAGTAAGTCCAATTATTTTGGGTATGCAACCTGGTTGCACAAAATACTATTGTTTTTTTACATCTTTGGCAAAAGCATTACCATAAGCAAGAGTGGCCACTACGACAACAGCTTATACCAGGAAAAGACAATGTACAACATCGGCCTCTGGTAGAAAAACAAAAGATCATAATGCCAGCTCTCCACGTGAATCTTGGGCTCATGAAAAACTTTGTAAAGGCACTGGATTTCGAAGGTGAAGTTTTTAAATACCTTCGTGAAAAGCTTCCAAAATTAACACAAGCGAAACTGAAAGAAGTTCTGAAGAAAATTCTGCAAACCAGTTGTACTGGTTTGCAGAATTTGGTGTTGGTTGTGCTTCCGTCAATGATGAATTTCATGAAGGTTGTCCTTCATTGGTTGTTGTTTAAAGAAGATTAACATGTGACTTACCATGAGATACTGTGAGAATATTTAGGTATGAAAGAGATCTGTTCCCGATAGATTCCGTTTAATTTGGCCCAATCAATTGGTGTAAGGAAATGCTCAAAAATTCAACAGAAAAATGTCAAAATCTGTATACAACATCACAACATGTGACGAAATTCGTGGTAGGTATTCCCACGAACTGTTCGTTCACGAAGTGCTTCAAAAGAAGATTATTGTTTGTTTCCTTCGTGGTGCTGGAGATACCTCAAGCATTGCTTTGGAGGATCGAAGGACAGTTAATGCAGAAGAGCATCCAACGTAAAAACCGTCTACCAGTAACCAATTGTCTTCTGATTGATATTCCAAGGTGTTCTGCAGTTAGAGGCGATATTCTCGATCGAACGGCTGCACTCTCAGCCTCCTTGAAGCGAGGGATTATGGGCCGCAAAATTTGCCCAGTAGCCGGCGCCACACATTCAGAGTATGGACAATGAAATTCGCGTTGAGCCAAAACGACTGACCGACGACAACAACGAATCATGTTTGTCTTCATGTATCTTTTGCAAAAAAAATGAGTATCTTCCGATAGCCTGATTCCTTTTGCGCCACCTCTTATAACTTTTCTTTTGCAAAAACATTACCATGTTATATCTATCATTATCATATTAACTAGATATAACTAATACTAGCAATCATTTTAATGCAATGATGAAATGTATGATTCGCGTTTATTTTTAAAATATCTGCTTTAATTTCAATGTTAAATATGATATAAAAATGCTAGAAAAATAAAATGACTATACGGTGGATATATGGTGTTATCTTAGAGGTTTCTTTAATTCTATGAAGTTACGGTCAGCGACGACAGTTTTCGTGGACTGGTGCATTATTACAGAGCAATAAGAGTTTTCCGCGCCTTTGCCCTTTAATAAAATCTCTGAGACGACGCGCTATGTTTACATGATTCCCTCATGATACCATACTATCATTCCTTAACAATCTCAACAAATAGTTAGCGTAGTTTTTCCTGTGGAAGAGGTGGAGGGGGACTGGAGCCGCTCATATACCACTTCTGGTTGTTGCATTAACTGCTCGATATTCGAGTTTGTCCATCCTAATACGGAAAAACATAAACTAACAAACATCAGAACTAACGCTACTGTTGCATCTATTTTGTAAGTTCCAAACACGTTTTCAAGGCATTTTAAGGGCGCTAATTCGACAGTCGGGCACTGTAAACGAGACGAGGCATCAGAAGCTCGGCCGAACCGTTTTGTTTGCGAAACACATGTAAAATACCCGCTTAACAAGCCGATAAGCACGGATATTACAGCGACCGCACTCGACTACCGGGGCAATGTCAGTATCGCGCGCAAAATACACACGAAATACCGAAAAAACCGCCGCAAAACGGCCGTGTCGCTCAGGTAGAGCGTATCGGCCCTGACACCGTGTCCCATGTTGTCGTCGTTGCCATGTCCGCCTGTCAAGTTTCGGGTTGCCCACTTCACGTAAACGATATGCAGATACTGTGGCTGTATGCGTGCTAGATTGTTAGGTTAAATGTATTGTGTTTATGTTTATGCGTACATTTAAGGCTTAATATATGGTGTGTTTACTGTTGTCTTGATGTATGCAGAAATGTCGAGAAGCTTAAAACGATGCACTAGTATGAAAAATAAACGTCTAAATAAGTTCCGAAAAAGGATGCCAATGTTATTTGATCTTAGCGTTACAAATCTGATAGCTTCTTGAAAGAAAGCTTTCTTCAGTTGATACCTGTATGTAAAGATCTGATAGCTATTAGCATTAAATTAAACGATGACAATACGTGAATTTCTATTAACTAGTCGTTCATTAAGAGTATTCATACAAAAATGAAAATTCTTAATTATAAGTGAGCATTTATGGCTGTATTGAAGAATTAGACAAGCGGGAAGTTAATTATCAATCTATTGCTATCTATTGAGATAGTGAAGATAAAAGCATTAGACTCCACACGGACGAAGTCGAAATTTGCGTAGCACAACATGAATGCGCACAATGAAACTCTGGTCTCGACACCAGAAGGAAGTCCAGTCGTCCAAAGGACTCTGTAGGAATAGCATATAAGGTACATTAAGTAACTACTAAACAATTGAAAAATTAGAAATCTCAAGGCTGATGGAAGACTATCCCAGATTAAAAGCACGCTAAGCAAATTCTAATTGACGGCTGATCTACATTTACAGCGAACTTACTGAATTTCTCAAACAAGTTCGTCAAAAGTTGATAGATATGATTCAGCCGATTTCTTTATCCTCAATGAAATACAGAATGACTCCAAAATAATAACATTCGAGCGAATGAAACACAATAATTTAAAAAGCTACTATATTCAAATTCAAAGAACGAAACAGAACGAATATTACTGTAGAAAATCTCAAGTTTATTGTGGACCATCGATACGGTAAACGCATGTACTACCTGCCCGGTACTTCTTTCCCAACATTCCCGTATAAGCGCGGACTAAATCTCGATGTCGTGCGAGGGGTCACAGGTCACGGCTGGCTGTGTCTGCGTCTGCTTCGACCCATCTTTCTCCTACGCATTCGCCCGATGGTCGACAGGCGAACCACTGTTGGTCCGCGTGTTCAATAAGTGGAATGCTGCATTATTAGGATTCATCTCGGTGTGCATTGCGGCGGATTAAGTAGCGTATGTAATATATGTGGCACCTACGAATATTATCTGCGTTCGTATAGTACTTAAAATGTTCTCAGTTATTTCGTGATCAAATAAATTTATAGTCCCGTATGAACCTTCGAATGGACAATTAACGAACGAATTGTTGGTTGGATCGCGCAGTTTTCTCGTTTTTTTTTTTTTCTTTGCTAACAAAAGGAAGCGATAAGTTTAGAAAAATAACTAGAATAAATACTTCCTTAGTATTACGAAGAGTTTTCTTTTACGTCAAATTGTACGGATGTAATAACATCAAAACTCAATAACGCAATCAGCGGTCGTTTGTAAATATCTACTAAGCGGCTATCCTATTACCTGAGTCAAAATCGAATAATTGAAATGTTTCCAAAAAGATCGTAGGTAATCTTAGAAATTAAATGGGGTAACAATTATAAAATAAAAATAACAGAAGGAAGGAACAATTAAGGAAGAAAATATGCTTTAAAATCTTAAGTATTAATACTCCTACGATAACACCGGTTAACCACGAAGATATGTTAATGCTAAATAATATTAATGGCACGGCATTCTTTCCTCGCCAGTCACGAGTGAATATCGTTCAGAATATATGGAAATCGATGCTTGGCTAAACATAGTACACGCTATTAAAGCCTAACAAAGCCTTTAACATTCGAAGTTCTAGAGAGAGCGTCTTCATATAGAACTACGTCTTTTTTATGTCTAATTGGGTTATTAATTTAACGTTGAACAAGACGCAAGCCCAGTTGTGTTTCTAGTAATAGGGTTATTTGTCAAAAAAGAAGGATTCTTACCTTGCTGTCTAATTAAGTAGCTAAGCTTTCAATAAAGAGAAAAAGTTGCATGTTGCAATGTTAAATTACAAAGAAAGATGCTCTAAAACTACATAGTTATTATGTTATCATCAATTTAATTTGTATCATGTAACTAAATCTTTAGAAATCTAAAGTTTTCTTTTTAAGTCGAATTCGTCGGACGGTTTCGTGAAATTCTTGCGGTCGAACTTTTCCCTTTCCCATATTTTATATTTTTCGACGAAGGACCGCCGTTGAAATCGTACGAATAACCGTCAAAATGCGGTTTAAAACACTGGCGGTACGAACGTCAAGGAAGAAGCCCGCGTAACAATCGCATTATAAATGCAAAAGATTTGTTTGCGTTTGTGTATGTGTGTGTGAAAAAAAAAAACGAAAAAAGGATAGAAAATAGACGATACGGCGTTTGGTCGAAGAGCATCTCGGCCGGGCACGCACGGTTTTTGATGGCCATCAAATGGAAAGAAAGAAGTCGTTTATCACATTTCGTCCGCATCGCCGAATCCACTCTCTTCTCCGCCGAAAATTTTTGAATAATGGAAGTCGACCGGCAACCTCCCGACACACAAAAACATAATAAAAAGAAAATTTACTACACTGACGGTTTCTCGTTTCTTTTTTTTTTTCTCGTTATTTAGTTCCTTTCTTTATGTTATTATTCTATTCCGTAGCCGGTGAATTTCGTTTTAGTTTCTTTTTCGATTATATTGGCTTAAAAGAAAAGGACGAGGGTGAACAGTACTAGTCTGTTACATATGTGTGTTTACATATTTGCCTTTAATAAAGAGTCACATCACAGAGTGACATTATAGATAGCTGAAATTTGTTCAATTATAACAGGTTACCGCTTGATTTTAGAGTTGTTTCTTAGAAATTCTAAATAAAATTTATCTTATTTTAATTTTTTAATGACAAGTTGCTATTTTCATATTTCACTAGCGTAAAGAGAGTTCACTTTGCTTATATAAAAGCACTTATATAAAAGCTACGTGGAAAAAGCGGAAAACCGAACTAAAGGTAGACCTAGACGGTCCTAGATGGTTTACCTGGTTGGTTAATGGTTTATTTTCTACCATCGTAGAAACATTCCAGAGTTTCTTCAATTCTATGTATAGCCCTACAAATTGCATCTGCATCATCGCTACAACGTTAACTGATTAATATTAAGTGTACCTCCGAATCGGACGTTCTACATCCGATGAAAGAAGTTTAATCTTGCAACATTATTGAATCAAATACTACAAAGTACTAAACCTAACATTTCTCATTTATTATCTTGATATTAACTTAAAAAAAAAAAAAAAAACTAACTCAAATCACATCTAAACGAGGTCTTCCTTTCTATTGTTCCAGGCGAGAAACCATTCAAATGCGAGTACGAAGGCTGTGACAGGCGGTTCGCCAACTCCTCCGACCGAAAGAAACATTCCCACGTGCATACGTCGGACAAGCCGTACAACTGTCGCGTCGCCGGCTGCGACAAGTCGTATACGCACCCCTCGTCGTTGCGCAAGCACATGAAGGTGCACGGCTGCAGCGGACGATCGCCGCCGCATTACGACAGCGACGGCGAGGAGTCGAATAGTTCGTCGGCGGGCAGCATATCGGTGGCGGCGAGTCCGCAGATCAACAATCCTCAGGTACACGGCGCGACGGCGCTCAGCGATTGGTACGTCGCGTGTCAGCCGACGCCGACGCCGCCCGATCCGCTCGGACATACCCTGGGACATTTCGGTCACGTGCATCATCATACGGGCGCCGCCACAGCTTACTGATCCTGTTCGCGATCGTGGTGAAGATGGTTTAAGTGAGGAGACGGACAAAAGGACTTTTAGTTACGTAAATGCGCTGCTCATGAAAAAGACAAAAAAAAAGCAAAGAATAAAACGTTAAAGGTGTTTTTTTAACGTCTTGCTTTGGAGGAAATTGAAGAGATATGCTTGTAATATCAGCGAGTTTCTAGAAAAGTTGTTGCCGATTCAATTAATCGGTTGTATGTGTTAATAAACATACAAGAGATTCTATTTCTTAGTTGACTTGCGTTTTTTTTTATTTTTTTTTATATAAGTAATGCATATTTATTCCAATATTTGAAAAAGTATAACACATCATTTCGACTTGCGAAATAACAAAAAAAAAAAAATACGGAACAGCTGTTCCATTCTATTCTTTTTTTTTTTTCATGAGCGGTGCATTTTTCGTTTACGTTCTCGTTGTTTATTATTTTTTTTTGTTTTTTTTTCTCTATTGTATATAGACGATAATTATGTATGTATTATTGTACATGAAATGAGGAGAAGAGATTTTTGTGTGATCTTTGTAAATTACCCCCGAGCTTTTCGAGACTGTGAATACCCCTTTTAATAATAACATATTATTATTATTGTAATTATAATTACTAATAATTAAAGAAATGAAGAATATTATTGACTGATGCGATTAATTAATAAATAATGACAAGGAAGAAAATCGAAAGAATAAAGCGACCTACTTGTATTATTGCGAAAAAAAAATGAATAAACAAAAATTTTGTGCAATCAATGACCGCTAGTTTCTCAAAAAAAAAAATAAAAATAAAAATAAAATTCACCGCCAATCTTCAAGAAGAAGAGCAAGCTATAACCATTGTTCTACGTGATGATTTCCATTTGGATCGATTTATTTCCGCGAAAACTTAGCGTTTCTTTTTTTTCTCTGGAAATTATAGGATCGGGATGAATTTCTGTCATATGCAGAGTGTACCAAACAAAATTTTATTGAAAAACCATATTAAACCATAAAATTGTATAATCAATGAAACCCCTTTGCAAGCTCCTTCTTGGAATCACCTCTAGAATTCTTTTATAAAATGTAAAAAACATCAATTTGCTTTAATGTTGCAATCCTGCAAAGGTTTAAGAGGTACAGTCTGCATCGAAGAAACAAACACATATGCAGTACAACAAAATAGTTTCTGTTTTGTGAGTACAGAAGAAACGAAAATTATTATCTCATGTTTATATAAATATTATATACTATATCAGGGATCTCTGTATATTTAAATAAATAAAATGATGGAAATTTATTAAAAAATTGCTAAATTTATTGATGAAAAATAAAGACGACTGAAATATCATTTCTTTGTGTTTCATTTTCTAGTTCTATCTTCGGGAATTTTTGAAGTAAAAGCTAAAAAGAATTTAGATAACGAAATAGCGTTAATCCCAGTTGGTGTTTCAAGTTAACATGCTTATAAATTAGGTACGGGTAGTACATTTAATTCCTTGGACAACTGGAGAATTTGAACCATTTGAACCAACCACCTGAATCTATAGGAGGTCGTCCCGGCCTGAAGATTGACGAACACTCGGGAAGGCCAGAAATCGCATTCACCGCCGATAGCATCTGGAAAATTTCACCAAATAGTGCTAGACGACCATCAAATTAAGATTAGAGAGAAGCACAGGCTTTGTGGGCGTTTTTCTCAAATGCAGACTGAAGATGTGGACATGAAGAAGAAGAGGCATTAAAGTGACATTTCCAAAGCGAAATAAGACGAGAGGTTTCGAGTTGATTGTGGATGAAGCTTCAATACACTCCTGAAGCTATGGTGTAGTCGAAACTATGTAAGAGACGAATCGGCTCCAAAGAAAGCAAAGATTGCTTTAAAGATAATCATGAAGTTGTGTTAATCGACTCGCTTGAAACAGGAAAATAAATGAGGTCATTCTACGAATACTTGTACAGCTGCAGGCAGAAGTTGCTGGCAAACGGCCACATTTGAAGAAGGCGAAAATTTTATTTCACCTGATGCTACAATAGCCTCTATGGCAAAAAAGCCCTAGTTGAGGGTCGAACCCTATCGCCCACCAATTGGTCCGCAGGGACTTTTTTCTGCCTCCTAAGCATAAGATTGCGTCAAGAGATTTTTATCGAGTGAGTGGTACACCGCAGACGTAAATGCCTATTTTGCAAAACAAGGTGTCGACCATTATTTGGGCGAGAAAAGTGTGCTTAAGATAAGACTTAAAATGAGACTGTAATTTGACAAAAAATGTTTGTTTCAAACAACTACTCCTGAAACCAGTCCTGAAAGAAGGAACGATTAGTAACAATCCACTATATTCTATTCTGTAATGCCTTATAAGGCATTATTATTATGCCTTATCACCAAATAATTCCTTCTACATCTTGAAATCTGCTTATGCATTTACTCCTGGTAGAATTATCAAGCATTTTTATTTAGGTTTACTCAAAGTTTTTAGACATCAGCATAATGTTGCACGATGCCCATGATTTTTTTTAGCGTTTTTTAGCATTATCGAAAAAGAAGCTGTGATTTTAGATGCAATAAGTTGGCCAGCGAACAAACACAATTACGGCATTGTTCTTAACGCCTCCTTTCAATGAAAACATTCAGAATGTCGTTTGTTTTCGTTTATAAACAAAATAAGTATCCGGCACAAGAACGTTTTCTCGGCGTGCTTAATTTTGAAAACATCTCGATTTCGATCGAAATAACCAAGAAACAGTTGAGAAGATTCAATTTCTAAATATTACCGCCAGAATGTTGACAGGTTACAGTAAACACTAAAAACTGCCGACGACATCATCCGTTGGAACTCGGATTTAATCAGAGCTAAATAAGAGCTTACTTCTTGGGCGAAAAATTTAAATTACTCCCACTTTTTTTGAGAAAGGTATAAATGAATAAATAACATCTCTAATAACTCGATACGTAAAAATTCACTGCTTTACAAATAAGAAAAATACTGCAAATCACTTATCGCTAAAAGCAGTTACTGTCACTTCACAAGAGCTGTTTCGTTTTGGCTTGTGTTCTTGACAAAAACACGAGTTTTAAAGATCCCTTGCCACCATGTTTAGCGTTTAAAAGTACGACGACTGAACTGGCTGCGTTTAATTTACATTCATTTAAAATAGATCTTAGTAAAAGTCAATCCCTCTTTATTTATTTGAAAAGAGAAGAGATAAACAACAAAACATAGTAAAAAAAAAAAAAAAAACGCCTATAAAATCAATCATAACAATCTGGTTTAAATTAATTCGCATTTAAAAGGGGAGAAAACGTAAAGGTTTACCTAAATCGATACCTATTTGATAGCCTACGCGTAACTATACTCGTTTTTACTGCTGGCATAAACGGCTCTCTCAATAAAACTTTGTTTTCGTCCAACGCGGTTATGTGCAATAAGCAAAACCAACCGTTAACGATTTGATTTACGATTTTTTAAACTGTTAATATTCGACCTTACTTTAAATATTTAACTTCCAGAGAGAGAAACAGTTGTAAAACTTGCTGGCGCGTGTGGAAGGTCGTACATACATACGTACATACGTATGTACCTATTCCATCACGGTTCTAATCTTGTTTGTTTTACTACCCATTAATAGTTCGATTTTTTATGGCGAATCGAGAAAAAAATCTACTAGACTAGAAAAGAAGGAAAACTATTCCTGATTAGCTGTCCTTTTATGTTTTACTCCCGTGTTTATTTCAATTTCCTGCCAATTTCAAATAAATCCCCAGGGAACGTAAAACGGTGGTCGTTAAATAGAAGATCATTAAACTTTCTGATCCGGTTAAGTTGGATTTGAGTTAGATTTAGGATATATCAAAAAAGAAAACGTCGATGCGTATTGATTTTATATTTGACGTTAAATTTTATAGATTTTTCTACTATATCCTTACGTCAAAGAATTCAAAGAAATTCGATTTCATAGGGTTGCAATTATATTCTAACGGCTCTTTGTACGATGAAGACAACAGGTGCTGCTTTCGTTTTAATCGATTACCCAGTAACCAATTGGGAAGTGGATAAATTGTTTTCCAAGAACTGATTAACAAGTGTTATTTGGAACTTGTTTAGTTATCTTCAGTACCCGCTATCGAAAACATCAATTTAATTTAGGTCAGACATTTTCTTTTTATTTTAGAAGCATAGTCTGCTTTGAGTTCGATACACTTAGTCCAACGTTTTTCATTCTTTTGTATCCCATCTAAAAATACTGCAAAATAGACGTTCGCTCCTGTAATTACTTCATCGTTGGGGTCGAATCTTTTCCCGCCTGGCCTTTTTTCCATATTCGAGAATAGGTTAAAACTAATACGGTGGGTGCAGAAGCGATATCAGAAATGTCTGCATTGTATTGAATTCCCTTTTTTGTTAAATTCAGACGTTTTTCTTTCATTTGTTGAAACGATCCAATTAGTCGGTATAATACTCGTCATCGATTGCTTTGCTCTTTTCAAGGTAATTACGGTAAAAACCGTGGACTATGCCGCGTACATCCCAAAATACCGCGGCTATGATCTTATTGGCTCACAAAGTAGCATTGACTCTTTTTAGCATGTTGTGACAATATCATTTCTGATGTGGTTATTTCAATTGGATGACTTGGGCGAGAAAGAGCCAAAAGTTGGAGCATTTGTTTGAGACATTAGAATATTGTTTACGTTTATTTGTTTTTCTTGTTTTATTATTCCGTTGTTTCAATGCTATTTGCTTTTATTTTTCATGGATTTCTAATCATACCGCTGCGAAGTAACTTCAAAAACAATACGAAGCAATGGATATAAAGTAAAATTATAATTTTGAAAAGAAAACAGATACTAACATCAATTAGAGCAAACAATGCAGGTCGAAATGAGGGAAAAACTTTGCGGGGTACCTGAAGGCACCACGTCAAGATCTATTTTGTTCTTGTTATATGTGAATAGCACGCCAGAAGTTATTCAGTGTCAAATGGTTGAACAGTAAGAGCAAATTAAAATGGTGAAAGCTCGGCGAATCGATTGACAGCAATGATTTTGTGTTGAATATTGCAAAAATTAAACTTATGATTTTCAACAGTAACATGTAAGATATGGAGATTCGATAATTGGTCGTAAGAAGTCCCTTTCTGGTTTCGCGACTAGCTGGATTTTGCTACTTTCGTCTTCAGGCTGTGGTATGGTCAAGAGTTAGAGCAATTTTCAATCTAAGCAACAGAGAGAGTTGTCAATTACAGTCTTCTCGCCCTGTATATTTTGAAATTTGGACTATTTATTCTACAAGATGACAAAGTCTTTTTGAAACGTATGACCCAGTGTATAAACATACCGCAAGAGGCACTGGAAGTTACTTTTAAAGGCACTTTTAACAAAAATACAAAGAAATGATTTATATCAATGTATTAAGGTGTACATTCGTGTATTCGTGTACATGAGCCTATCTATTTACCTTTCTTTTCAAATAATTTTTGTTAAAACAAATTTTAAGGCTAGTCCATCGGAATATATGCTTGAATAATGATATCCATCACTTGTTTTCTAAGATGTAAAGCTATACATAGTGAATACACTTCACGAAAAACAAATTCAAAACAAAACAATTTATTGTCCACCTTGATTCTTTTATGGTAAACAAAGTTTTACAAATATTATGGTTACATACGGCGAAGAAAAGCTCTAATACAATGGAAAAAGACCTGTTATCAATCGTAAAACAACAGCTGAAACGGATCAATGGTTAAAAGGATCTTACAACAATAACTTATTGAAATGAAATGTTTCCCCGTCTATTTTTTTTTTTCTCTCCAGCACAATTGTCTACGTAACACGAAACGCATCGGACTTTTGGTACTACCGATAAAGATATTCTAATTTGTTCGTCTGTCCATTGTGGCCGGTACGTAACGAATCGAAACCCAACGCACTTCTTGGATGTATCGCTTGCGTCCGAGCGTGCTTTCAAGGGGCAAGCTGCTTACCGCCTACACGTAAAAGGATAATAATGAGCCCGCGGCCGATGTTGGATTAATTACACAATTGGGGGATACTTGATACGGATGCACCTGTAACAACAAAGGGACACAACGCCAGAGCCTAAAGCGCGGAAGCGGGCGGCCCATAACTGCCACTACACTACTAACTACGTATGTAAAGTTAAGAAAGCGAAAAACGAAGTCCAAGTTCGAGTTCGAACTTCTTTCTTTTCTACAGCGACAACTTCCTCTTTTCGATTAGAGTTGTCCGTCTAAATATATGCACCGGCGCAGATGTCGGGAATAAATTCACAGAAATCTGATTAATACGTCGTTTTTTAATCTAAAGGACCCTATTTTATGATTAGATATGTAGGTAATTGTTAATAGTAATGTGTTCCGTTGGAAGTACGTACGTACATTTTCGACTGTTATTCAAAGACGATGGGTCAGCAAATACTGCACCGGTACTATTTTTATACATAATTCTACTTTATGTATTACAAGCATTAAAGAAAAAAAATGTCATCTTCTAACTGCAGCTGACTAGTCTTGTAACTCTGACAGTTATATATTTCGTAATATAAACGGCTTTTGTTATACAGGATGTGAGAAATACACTTCACATCTTCAAGCTGACGTATTCCGTTTTAAACATTATTAACAAAAAAAAAAACAATGCTAGCTTAAATCTAATCCGAATCAAATAATTGCTCTTAAAGTATTCAAACCGATGAATTTTTTAACGACAGAGCTAATAGGTTTTGCAAGTACTTCCACATTAGTCTAGAAGATAGAGAAGATGCTAGTGTCTTTAAAGTTGACTGATTTCCAAGAAAGACTGCAAAGCATCTCGCTAAAAGTTTGTGAACGCAGGCTTTCCCATATATAGGCATGTATTCGTATGCGCATGCGCCGTAAAGCACTTGTAAAAATTTCGACTATGTTGGACGCTCAGCTGATGTTTACAGGCAAACCACTTACTAGTCTCGAATATGGCTTCTCCCATTTGAGTCAAGATGGAAATATCAACGGGATACTAGATGACCATGCCAGAAGAAAGAATGTTCTATTCAACGGAAAGAGCTCTGAGTATTTTTTGTTTCGAAATACCAGCATGAAGTTCCTTTCTAGTGCTAGAGACCGTTCTAAGGTTACAACTGATGTGATGTGATTTCCAAAGTATCTAAATAATCTTGTTTTAATTACCATTTCCAGCGCTTTTTACAAAACTAGCAATATTGAGATCTATTTGTGATTTATTTCCTCTGATGCTCTTTCATGTAGTCTCATCTGGACACAAATTTACAGGTGTTCATTATTCAAAATATCTTGAAAAAACAGCTATGAAATGTATTTAAACGTTAATAAGGCGACCTTATATATTCCTCTTCTATCCTGTATAAATACCCTCCGTTGTATATTTTTCGGTCAAGTTATTAATTTTACGCAGTTTCTGCTCTCCAAAAAAAAAAAGAAAAACGTAGAAAAAAACGACATTAAACGAGCACGTTGGGTTGTTCAGGCTAGTACAACTTGAACCATTCGATGGTATACCACTTTCATGAGCATTTACTTGTGTACAAGCGAGCTTGGGATACATATAAATATACGTAGAGGTCCAGGAGAAGATGAGGAGAAGAAGAACGAACGAGAAAACGAAGGAACGACTCGTCCGCTTAACACGCTTCAAAATATTTCTCACGTTACGTTATTAATGAACCCGAACCGGACAACAACTCCGGCTTCATTTTTAATCATAAAAACCAACAGCCATAACTTATTTATCATAATAATTTGTGAACGGTTCGGGTTGACATGTTCTCGTTTGTTACTGGCACTGGCCGCGCACAACGTTCGCCTTTTTTTCCTCTTTCGTTCGTTTCTTCCATTCTCTTCTCTTCTTCTGCTCTTGCTGGCCATCGTCATCTTCGTTGTGGTTTTCTCGTTTCGACTTGTGTCCAGTTCGCTTTTGCGTTTCAGCCGGGTTCGTGTATGGAACGATGATGCGATTTTTTCGTTTTTCTTTTATTCTTGGCCTGCCTTTCTCTTATTTTCCGCTCATTATTGCCGTACAGAAAACGATCGTTTTTAGATGTTGCTTCAATATTCGTAAAATACATATGTCGAAATTTCCGGTATCGAAATTATAAATTATTAACGTCTGCTGTTTCCATTCGTTGGAGTTAGTGGTTTAATTGGGCGGTAAAACTTTAATACCTATTTGGATGTATAAGTTGATACTCTAAAACGTTTTGAGGCCAATTAATTCTTAGTTCGTCTGATTCGAAGCTTTTTTGAAGATAGTGCAGCATTGTTGCTATCGTATTTCGTTTTGTAAAGATAACGTAAATATTCATTGTACATTTCCTTCATTTAATCCCGAAAGCTACCTGACCGGTCATTTACGAGCTTACAGTGAATTTCATATTTTGATGTTGACGTACTGAACGAACATTAGACCGTGAAAATGTAATTATTTTAGGTTATAATTGTTTTTTTTATTCATTAAACTTAATTCATAAAACTCATTAAATCAAGTACCAAACTAAGCTGTTTAAATGACGTACCTGTTAAAATTTTTATCGTGTTAATAACCATGACTGGATATAATTAGTACATCCACAATCATTTCTATTGTCCTAATGTGCCATTGATGTATTTAGAGAAACCGCTTATTTAGAAACAAAAAAAAGTAAGAAGAAAAATTCTCATGGTCTTATGCTGCACCTCTCGACATAAACGTTGATGAAAAAAAAAAAACATTTTATTAGTTAGAAGTATTATATGTGACGACATATGATGATTAATAAGATCTGTAGTCAGGATTCACAATTGTATTAGTGATTACTGCAATAATTTTCTTTAGAAAGAAACTCTCGTTCAGAGACGCCACTTTTTCTTGCAGGATGATGGGATGCTATGAGATCATAAAGCTGCTGTTTGATCTAGTGGCTTTCAGAGCAAGACCAATTACGGTTACCAATCCTCCTTTGGGACGGCAATGATGTTAAGGAGCGCGTAGCTGCTTCTCAAAGGCAATGTACATCACGTTGGTCTCTATCGATGTGAACTGTTGGGACTCTTTATCGCGTCAGTTCAATAAAAAGTACGAAATGAAGTTATTAAATACATTTATGAATAATAATAGTGGACTGGTTTGCTGTATTCTTTGGAAACAACAGTATAAAACCTTGATACACGAATATCGCTCGAATACCGTTCTCTTGACTTAAAGGATCGTTTCTATAAGCAATTTTCATTTAAGTAAATAATTCTTTGCAAACTTCAAATGTTCACGTTGAATGTATTTAAAACTGGAGTCTTCATCTCTATAAATGATTTTTTTTTCATCAAGAACAACACTCGTTCATCCTTTAATTTATCAGGAAGAGAGCATTAGCGTCTAATAATAACAACAGTTTTTTAACGATTTGATCACAGCTAATGATGTAAGCCACGTCAGGTATGAAACTACGCAAATATGTATAAACACAAACAAATTAAAATACATACATGTAAATTTATAACAAATAAACAATCATCAGTTAAGGTGATGGTAGTACTCCTTAATGGAATATTTAAAAAAATTTTAAATTAATTAATTAATTCATTCATTCATTCTTAAACTTCGACAATTGATGATAGATAGAGATACATCAAAATACATGTTCCTTCTGGAAAGTTTGTTCTGGCGTTGCTATTCAAAGATTACACGATCCTTTTGTAACGTACTGAGTAATTGTAAGTTTTTCTTTAATATCAACTTGTACAGGCCTCTACTACCAAAGCCGAACATGTTTGTGCAATCTTCACCCGTTCTACACTAGAAACAAAAATTGCTCCACCCCAAGTCACTACACCATTAGCCATGTTGAAGATATTCTGGCCCTAATAACATTCACCTCATCTTGTAATTTCCACCAATGCCTCATGCATTGGAGAAAGAGGGAGCATGACGACGAAATACCTGGATCTGTGACCTATAGACTAAGTTGCTCATGTATAAAACATATCTACATTCAATCTTCACCTTTGAAGCAGTAACATGGTTGAAACACCACAAAAAATACATCTTAAGAAACTGGAGATCATACGGAACAAGGCCATGAGACCGTTGATTTCACTCCCCAAATAACATCAGTATAATTTAACCAACGGTTTGTTGAATCCTCCCAAAAAAAGCTCCATTTCCTCTTTTAATTTTGAATTTATTAAATATAAAATTACAACTCTGATTAGTCTATTGCAAAATCATTTAAAATTATATTTCCTCGATTAACCCTACCGACATAAACCACTGATCGTAGCGTACGTACCTATTATAGTATTACCACATAAACTTTCGTAACGTAGCTCGACTTCCTCCCGTAATAACGCAATTTGCAATCAATCTCCGAGATATACGCTACGCGGTTAATGAGATTCGTAGATTTTTAATCGACGCACAAAAATTTTACGATCGTTTATGGCCGGCAATAATTCAACGGCAACGCTGACTCGACCAGTTCCATTGCGATCATGATGCTTCCACATCTTTGCCGTGGCAGAATCGAATCCGCACGACAAGCAAATATTGTACACGAAAATACGAAAGTTTAATGGAAAATTGGATGAAAACGTAGAATTTAGACATTTATTGTCTCAGTTATGTTTATATACGTATTATGAAGGTCAAGCCAGGAATGTCCATCGCATTCAAGCCCAACGATTACGGCTTACAAGCTAAATGAGCGTTTTCTTAATTTACCTTAAAGTTTCCGGCATCTCGTAAAATAATAGACAATGATTTGCAATAATATTCTATTTAATCCTTACAGTTTGCGGATTGATCACGTCAATAAGAATGAGATAACGATAAGAGATTATTAATAATCCTTAAAGATAGCTTCACCAACCGCACCAAGCATTCCCCCATCACATCTTGCTTCAGAAAGTACACGAACCTGTTAGGAAAATGTGAGATCATGTTATGTACATACACTAAGCGTCACATCGAATTTTAACGACGTAATAAATATTTTGCAAACCATGCTACTTGATCTTTAAACTTTAAATTAATCAAGAAGAAGCGCTTATAAGTCGTCTGACGAAGACCCCAACGATATCGCAAAAACGAACATTAATACCCACTGTATTACCACTACTCATCGCGTCGTTGGACCCCTTAATTATCAAAAGCGGGTTGCTGGCTGCCGTTTGGCCCGGAGGAAAATGTCGATGGGCAGGACCTACAACGCCCTCTATCGCTACTTCATAAATTTAACTAAAAACTTTACGGCACGCGAACAGCCGACGACTACAACGTAAATTGAGGCTTTTTCAATTTGCTCCTGTGAGCTTAAGTTACTTTGGTGCTTGAAATTTAATATAGTGTAGAATAGATTTAGAGTCATCACTGACAGTTCGTCTTTTTTTTTAATACAAATTTTATTTAATAAAAAAAAATATCTTAAAACATATTTTTAAGTAGATCCTAAAGTAGCAAAGGGGAACTTCGTGTTTCTTAAAAAAAATGTAAGAAAAATGGAAAATTTTAAATAAATTTAATAACATTTCAATTCATTCATACTTTTTACCATTTTGACTTTAATTGGTTTTCTTTTATCCTTCAAAGAATTCCATGACCAAAAAAGTCTTTTTAACTCTTTCTAACTCTGTTTAATCTATCATAATTCATTTACTACCAAATAATACCTCGAAGAAAATAAGCTTTTGCTTGCGAACGTTAAACTTTAGCGAAACTTATTTCCTTTTAATCTAAACGATAAAAAACAATGCTCCAATCGATTGTATATCGCATCTATCTAGTATATTACGGGTAATATATAAGCTAGTATCGCATAAAACGGGCCTAAAATCATAAACAATACCGTCACACTGCCCCGTCGTCGGTAGATTATAAAATTCCGCGGACGCCGCGCGTATATCAGATCCGATGGCAAGATAGGAACTCTGACTTATCGGCCGGACGGCGAAATTTATGCGATTTCGGCGGTAGTATGCGTTGCGGGAACAGGAATATCGTCAGCAGATGCCGTACTATGATTGCGGACGTCGCGTACCAGGATTCAGGGTGCGGAGAATATTTGCCTGGGGGGTAAGGAAGCTTTCGGCTGACCGAGGGACTTTTGTTTTCTTCTCTGTTCATAGTTGATGTAGTTGTTTTACATCCGTTTTGTGAATGTATTTTAACAAACTTTGTGATGGCGCAGCAATTAAACTTGTGAAGTTTCTTAACTATTCACCCGGTCAAAAGAAGGGAACTCGCTTACTTAATTCACAATGAAAGGAGTAAATTCAATATAATCTTAATAATTAGCTTGTCGTTCTCAACTCCCTCCAAATATTGAAATAAGTCATTGTATGATTTGTAAGGATCTGCGTCTATCAAAAATATGTGCAAGATGGGTTGCATGCTTGCTTTCAGGGCAGCTCAAAGAGTTGTATTGCAATTTTTGGCGTTTTTTGAGATTAAGGGGAGCAATTTAACAGAAGCTCCATCACTAGATGCCCGAATCTATATTGTGGAAAGGGAATGACAAAAGAAGACCAAAAAAGCTAAAAGTTCTAGAATCCGTTGTTGATTCTTGTTGTTGAAATCACGGTCGGAGCTGTTCGCTATTGTGAGGTGTTGAGAGCTCTCAGAAGGACGATTCAAAATAAGTAAGAAAAAGCTCAGCGAAACATTTTTTTTTTGTTCTGGTAAAGAACGCTCGGCCACAAGCTTGGTCGTAAGATTCGAGCTCCGCTCGTGCAGTTTCGATGGGATATTTTCGATCACCCGAACCTTGCACCGGGCGACTTCAACCATTTTCCACCGTTGAAGCAACATGAATTGAAGCAAGAAATGGAAAAGTGGCTACCCAATTTGGCGGAAGAAGCATTAAGAAACCTCTTGTGACGGACTATTTCCACGGAAGCGCCATCAATTTTATTAATTTAAATTCAAGAAATATTAAAAATTAAATGAAATTAAATTTAAAAGCAGAATATTCATGCTTGGGCGAAAAGTAATTCGTTTTCTAAGTAATTTCGAGAAAAGACCGTTTACGACAGGTTTGCAGAAAATTGGTAGTTGTTACGAAGAACATCGATGCTACGCGTAAAATGATTTTGAGAAACAATGAAACGATTTCTACCAATCTTTTATTATTTTTGTAAAAACTTGGGAAGACACGGTTCTTTCAGATGTTGAACGGGCGTTCAGTGCTCCACGAGGTTTTCTCCAGCCGATATGTTACTATTATAGCAACTAATAATAACATTTCTGGAGGAAAAAGCCTTATCGATGTAAAAAAGCTATGCCAAAAACGGAGGATTTTTGGACTATTTACCGCAAAATTAATTTAACGGTATTTATGGAATATGATTTGCAGACTGAATTATTAAACTTGTACCTAAATAGATAAAGCCACCATAAATAAACCTTTTTCAATCAAATTTAAAAACGATCTAACGAAATAATTTAAACGTAAAATTTGAAAATGCTAAATAGCTGAAATACATCAATTAATTTTGAAATACGATATTTGCCTTACATTTTAACAATGGAGCTCGCATACGAAGAGGAGATGAAAATCTCGTTATACGTATATTATATAGTCAAAAATGAATCCCACAGCTACACACGCAAACACACAAAAGATGCATCCCATACACGAAAAAAAGCGGGGTATTAAAAAATATACTTGTCGAATTAATATGTTGTCTTTTTTAAAAGGCGCATAACTTTACATTCAAATTTATTGTCCGGGTCAAATTTGAATATTTATTGAGGGTCCCTCTCTCCACTCTAACCATCGCGCTCCGTTCTATAACGTCTCCTTTTTTAACATTCATATTTTAACCTGACGTCTGCCTCTAGAATGTGGAGAATGCGTCCCGTATGAGAGTCGTTCCTTTTTCCTTTTTTTCGTTTCTTCAGCATCACACACACTCACACACACGCATACATATGCGCATTCGAACTTAGGTAAAGAGTATGCAGACACCAAAAAGCATATTAATAATTTTTTGGGTGAAATATATTATGCGAGGGTAACCTGTACCTAAGCATCTTCGCGGTCAGAAGGACGATATTATTACGGCTCCATAATCAGCTTGGAATGATTCGAGAAGAGTTTGAAGGTTGTTTGGTCTTCTCGATTATTATATGTACAGGTGTCTCACCCGGAACTCCACCGATCGATATATATGAAGGAGTATTGCGTTGGAAAATTCCGAAAATTTGCGAATACGCTAAAGCGGACATATGTTATTGAACTAAAGTATGATGATGATCTTCCGGTTAAACCGGAAGTCTCTGTCTCTATTTGTTTCATGTTGCTTGAAGAAGTTGCTTGATATTTGAAAGCATCAAAGCATATATTAACCAATATAACGTCTAAATCATTATCTTACGATTGTTGTCTTAGGTGGTTGCCAATAATTGAATAAGCAATGGTACGAAACATTTGCCGACATTTATCATTTAAATAACATTACTTACAAATATATTACGTAAGATTAGATCTTCATAATTACTTTAAGTTGCGATGGTTGCAAATTTTGGAATAAATTATAATCTTAAAGATACCACATTTAAAATCGCTGTCAGTAGCGCCACGATGAGTGCTGTTGAGTTACGAGTATTTTTCGATTCAGCAAGTGCTTATATAAGCGAAAAGTCCTCTTGTGATCCCCCTCTCTCTCGGTATCGGCATTTTTATAGGCGGCTATATCACATTGATCTCAATTTTTCCAATAAATAACTTAAACAAGAGCTACCTATGAAAAAACGCCAAATCATTCGAGACTGTTTAGCCTAGTTTCATCTCTGCCAATAATTGATCCTTCGTATAAGTTATCCGTTTAAATTGACGAAGTTGCCGAAAGGAAGAAATAGATACAAACTCGAAAATATAATATCGCAAGGTATAATCAATTAAAGAAACTTTCAACGAGTAGGTAACAGTTAAGTTGCTGATTAATCGAGTTCGTAAAATGTCCGTCCCACGAAGAAGATTAACATTCCGACATTATCGCACACTTACAAAACACATGCATATACATATGTCTACATGCGCTGGAACATCAGCACACGCCGGACCCGTGTTCACAAAATTCCTGCCCTGTCATTTGACATCCGTTTGTTCGCTTTGTTCCGTACACATCCATCTTCGGCGGCGATAGCTATCGATTTGATCGACCAGCTCGTCACAATCTTACAAACGTCGGACGCTTGCCTTCGTTTTGGATGTAAACAAATTTGATGCAGACGTATGTACATGTGAGCTTCGCAATGGTGAAATTTTGCGAAAATCTCGTCGTCGGTCGTTTTGCTCATAATTTCTTCGGGATCTTACGGAAGGTTACGCCGTCGCTTTTAGGAACATACACACGCCGTTTTACTTACAGTAGTACTTTTTATAAACATCGAAGCAATAGCGGTGAGGTAAACAACCGTCGATCATCATCTTCCGAAAATGATGATCAATGTATCCTCGAAACAGCTGTCGCGAATTAATCAATTAAATTTTGCAATGCAAAGTGTGCCGACACTTTTGTGTTCTTCCTGGATAGTTAAAAGTTAACATTAGAAATATTGAAACTTGGATTTTCTTGGCAATGAGTTATTCATTTGTTTTTTTTTTAATTTTGCTGATTTAGTTGAAAAATTGGGTTATTTAATAGTCTTTCTAATAACTGCAAATTAACTAGCAACAAGACACTATTCGTTTGCCAAATTTAACCGATTTCCTAAGATCGTAAGAATGATCAATTAATTTGGACCAGTCTGTATATAAAACAACGAGTTTAATTCAAACCTCATTATCCGTTGTAATTCGTATAATTCCGTCCCTTTTTTTACATTTATTTTGATTGCACGACGTATGGACTGTTCTAATGAAATTATCAGATATCACCGAGTGACCGTATCCAAAAACGTTACTACGTTGGACTGGCCGAAAATGTGTACTGTTTGGCGCCGTTGAATGCCTGGCGCCGTCTCCAGAACTTCCATTTTTTTTCTTTCTTCCTCCTCCCCAGCTGAAGATCATCCACGCCGTCCGAATTTATTGAGCGGAGTCGTAATAAAATAAAATCAAATTAATACACGCGCACACACATACAAGCTCGAACATACCAACGAAACACCACTGAATCGACCCTCTATCTGCACGTCTATCTCTCTCCGGCAACAGTAATCAGGTGGCCGGATCCACGGCGATCCGGAGAGAAGAAGAAGAAGAAGGGTTCATAAAAAATCCGAAGAATGCAGTTGCTTCACGAACCTATGCGCCTCTATACAAAGGTACTCAAAACCAAATAATACGAGATTGTATATTATATTGTATAAGGTATTGTGTTTCTATTTTATTGCGTTTCGTATTCGATATCCAAAAGAGCTGTGCTCCATTCATTAAAAACTATACATACAAAGATAAATATGGTAATATACGTATTACCTCATGATTGCTTTATTGTTATTTATTCGGTGTATGCCTCAGTTACAAGCTTGTTTCAATAGAACCACCTCTTACAATTAGAAATATCTTCTTGTATCAAGCGGAGGGATAGTGGCACTACGAGGCATATAAGAGCGGTGTACTTTTTCAATGTGATTTTTGCTTAGGTTTAATATACTCAGTTGCGGCATATGCCATCGTTACACATTGAATAAGACGTCGTCTGTCGCCGTCTTTTCAAGATTTGCCCATATTTAAAAGGACGAATCAATAAATTTTTCTATGTAATTAATCCTTTTTTAACGAAATACGCTTTTCCCAATGTCCCTGCCATTTCTGTAATTTTTTCGACGCTCGCCGCAAACTTTGAATTGATCTGTTTGGGGAAGAGCTGTAAATACAAGAATTTCTAAAATACCGCGAACGCGTTACTCTGCACTAGAAGAAATTAAAGTTTCGCCTCGTCCCGAATACAGTCCCGATGTTGCTCTATGTGATCAAAGGGTTGTTTCCTTCGATGCCATATTACTACTAACTCTAACAATTTTGAAGAAGCGGAAAACGCTTGTCGAAACTTGTTTAAACACATGTTATACAAAAATAATAGATTGCGTTTCAATGAATAAATGTTCATGGCTTTTTCTAATTTTTGGTTTTCTTAATTACACGAAGACTTAGGATAACCTGGTATCATTCCCATCACCATTGACTGTTCGCTATGAATGATCGTAATCTCAAAGATGTGATACTCAAATTACCTAATATGAATCAAGTTCGAAGAAATTGCTTTGTTCTTTCCTCACACGCTTCCCTAAACGATTCCCATCATATCCTCCGTTATAAATGGCGTCCGAGATCGCCGTTACCTCGCTCCTCTTCCACTTGAACGGTGGACCCTCAAAAAGTAAATGAAAAGATAAATCACTGCAAAACAACATTATAAGAAATAATGTTAATACGACCATACTTCATGCGGGACGCGGGTGCTTGGTGTGCGTGCGTGTCTTCGTGTATTATTATTATTACGGTTATACGGAGTTGGTACCGTTGGCGAGCGATATTATTTCTTCGGGTAGGTACCCATACGCCGTGGCATTGAATCATGTCCCCCCGCGAACCCGTGCGCCGTCCGACATCCAATTCGCAGCGGGCGCCGCGTCCGAACAATGCGCTCTCCCAACTTCATATCGGTTTTTTGTATGTTCCGTTGGCAGGCAATAAAGATGGAGGACCTAATTTTCAGACCGGGCCGGATCGGACGATCTCCGTTGGCCATTTATTAGGGACCGATCGGGAGTAGCCGGACTGCTGACCGCCTCGGCGTTCGAAAAATTGCCCGATAAATTCTCCACTTCTTCGTCTCTCGGAGCCGTTGCTCCGGAGCGATATGACGCGAGACGTACCGGCTCATAATAAGCATGAACCTCGTAGATACATGGTCGTCCTGATAATCTGAACGATTTTCCTTCAAATGTTACGCAATAAAGCATCTTGGAATATAATTTTTTTAAAGGGTATATTGTGACGGCCCCAAGGAGATTGTGTTAAGTGAATAACATGGATCACTAACATTAAATTACGGAAATGCACCCACAAAAAAGTAAGCTCACACAGAGTTGAAAAGCGACAAAATACTTAAGAAAAGCATCAAAACATATAAAGATGTGAAAGGTGATAGATCGTTTTTTATTCCAAACAACAAGAAAACAAACAATAAGAAATGGCACGAACAAAAATTGTGAATATATCCAAGCAGTCGTTGAGCAACGAATTCGTGATAGCAAAAGCTATGATGCACAACATTTGAAAGAATTCTTTAAATTAAAAGTACCAAGTTCCAACCGATTCACATGTTTATTTGTTGCTGTAACACTAGATCGTCTTGCACCAAATCCCATTAACAAGATAATTTCTATCACAAATCAATTTTCCTCATTTTTCAGAATAATACCGTATTGCATAAAAAAAAAATTGATTAATCAAACTAACAATTTAGCGTCCGAATTTTGACGAACGCCATCGTACAAGCCTAACAAGCAAAGCCAAAGCTTGTTTGCTCACTTACTTACGTACTTGGCCGTTTATTTATGACATGAAGAGATGATACGGTCGGCAGCAGGCGCAGCGTATCGTAAAAGATGATGATGAGATGAAAACGATGGGGGTACACTACTGTGCCAGGATTTTGGTGAATCGAAATAACGAGGTTATTGGCGGTTAAAGGCGGGTATAATTTACCGAAACGGTAGATCCGAGAAAACGTGAGTATATTACGCAATCAATGCACGGTTAATAATTGTTAATATTTGTAATTAGAAAAGAGAACGAGATGAATGAAAAAAGAAAAATTAATAAACAGAAGGTATTTCAGGCAAAGTAGAATTAATTTGAAAACTGATGCAATGTCGATAATAAACTAGAACGAATTCTGGAAAGGATAAATTTCTTAGTAAACACGAAGTAGTTTAGTCAAGCTGACGAGAGTTTTCAGATTGACAAATTTTCAGGTAAGCATGAAATCAGTTGGTGTTTAATAACCTTTTATTATTGTTAGAGACTACGCAAATTGTTTTCGAAAAATCAAACAACGACGTTACGTTACGATAAAATGATATCTTTTGTTCATTTCCTTATTTTGCTTATTTAGAATGAAATGGCTTTCTTGTACCATGATATTCTTTCAGTCACTATAGTTTCATCGAAATCTAAATTTGCGATCTGAAAACTTATAAAAGTTGGTTCAATTATTCTTATATACTTACGTATATATAACACCCAATGAAAAAATAGAAGAAATGAGTCAAAAAAATAATATCAATTGCGTGTGAAGCAACTATTTACAAACAAATATAATTAGTTACTAAAAACAATTTCTTCATTTTATATAACAAGTACATACAGTCCTCAACAATTGTTGTAATTCTTGCAATTTTAACATAAATAATTCATTTACTTGATCTTTGGTAAGCATTTTCAAAGAAGTATTACAAAGGGTGTATCAAAGCTAGATCATTTGCTTACCATTTTAAGATCATTTCAACAACTTAACGACAACGCTTTGAAAGAAGCAAAGGGGCTTTGAAAGAGGCAAAGAGGGTGGCCATCGCCACCCTCTCCTACTTGCAATATACGAATTGAATCCATTTCCTTTTTTTTTTTGACGAACGCTCACGTAAATCATAAACAAAAATCCTACGCATCGTCGCGTCGTCATCATTCAAGAATCCCGTCTGCCCTTCATAAATCAGGTAGCCCTTCATCTCCAGCACGAAGCGGCCAATAAATAAGCCCCCTATACGCACCGTGGAACCACTCTGACCATCTTCGAAGGGAAGACAATGCGAAGAATGCGCCTGTATTAACATATTCCACTAATTACGTGCTGGCCATGGTGAGCAATGGAGAGGAAGACGCGTGCTGCTTGTGTGTGTCTCATACCAGAGACGCACGTCGCGCAGAGAAGAGGTGGTAGAGGGAAACACACGGGGTCCTATTACTCCCCACAGGGTGGATCCCCGACGGGGGGCCTACTGGTTCGGTTTCTAATTAACCTGATCGATTCCGTAGGATGCGTCTCTGTACGTTTGGGTGCATACGAGCCTGCAACTTATAAAAATGAACTGCGCCGGCCCCGTGTAAGTATTAGCGCTTATTATGGTAAAATTTGCTTTCTCGTTTAACTGATTCCTTCCAGTTAGACAAATCTTGACGACGTGATTATCTGACGTCTCCTTCGTTTTCTTTTGTGACACTTGATCTGATCCTCAAGAATCAGTTCCCAAAGATGTAAATTTGCGATTATTGTGCAATAAGGAAATCTAGATAACCGTCTTGAGATATGCAAACGCTCAAGAATACAGGGATGGCCACAATGAAGTCAAGGGAATCGGGAATATGTGCCCGTTTATTTGTTGACGCTTTGTCTCACGAAACCGAAAATGTTCTGCTCAATGACGTAGTTGGAGTCGAATAACATGGATAATTTCGGTGAAAATTTCGCTGCGTTGAAATAACTAAAAAATAGCGACTACCTTAAATTGAGCACTTCATTATGGCCTTGCCTGTATAACATTATAGGTGGCAATCACCGATCGCTAAAAGCTCCCTTTATTGAAGCGTTTATAACAGAAACGTGTATCGTGTAATTTCAAAATTCTTCAGTTGAAACTGAGCTTTACAAGCTGATATAGTTTATTCCTTACTTCTAGCAACCCAGGAACGAACAGAAGCGTTGATATCAAATCTTTTATAACGCATTCAAAAAATTCAAATAACATTCCAAAACATTCCACCCTATGAAATTAATAAATTTACTAGTTAATACTCGGTGCTGATAACCGGCAGATAGCGAACGCTAGGTTAAAGTTCTTATGAGAGATCGCAGACGCCAGTCCGCATTCCATTGTTTCTATCTCTCACCCCAAACGACCGTAAAACATACACGCATCTCTTATTTCACATTTTTTTTTCTTCTTATTTCGGAAACCAGGAGGAATATACATGAGAAGAACTATAAGACGAAGAATATAGAAGAAAAACCTGTAATACCATAAGCAGGCACAAGAAGAGAGACGCATTCCTCTTTTTTCGGGTGGCTATCAATGAATACATATCCACCGTTTCTTCTTCATTGAGGCGCACAGTTTACTACGTGGTCATGTCCCTTTTGTCATTCATGGAAGCTCCAATGGAACTTTTATCTGATTGGACCTCGAAATAAGTCTATTAATGGTATGTAGGCTGCGAGATCTTACAGATTAAGCCGTTTAAATAGAGGAAGGCATTGTTGTTTGGTGAATTTATTGTCGGTATTGTTATTTCTGGCATCGTTTTGTGATACAAATTTGACGATATTATGGTAAAGGCATAATTTCTTGCGTATAATATGGTGCATACAATCGCAAGAGACTTCGCTAGAAGGGAGACCTGGCTTTGCTTAAGTAAGGAAAGGAATGTAAAGGGATGGAGGTCGATTGAAGGTTAACTACAAACTAAGGAACCAATAGGACGTGGAGATATTATGTTTCCTGTTAATCTAATTAAATGCAGGAAAAAGGAGGTCAAAAAGGTTGGTAATTGGGCGCTACCTCCTGAAGAAGAATCTACATAGCGTATACCAAGTAAGCGAATATTGGGGTAGAAGATGCGAATTATATATTATGTGAGGAACTAGAGGTACTCAAGCGGAAACCTTACAGCCTTTGAAAGTACTCAAACATTCCTTGGGCTAGAAAAAGGCATTCATAGAGGGCACTAAATTGCTTAAGTGGAAACGAGGCTTCCTTTGGAGATAGCACAAGCAAAGCATTAAATTCAAGCGCCTGAAAAGTATAAATAAATGGTTTATACAAATATTAGCAGCTGAGAACGTAGATTTTGTGAACTATGCAAAAACAGCTAGAATTTAAGAGGATCTTATTCTGCATCTGTGAAAGGAAATATGGAACAATGTTAAATACACATAAGATGTTATATTTTCTTTCAAAAAGAACTTCACTAGATCCAATTCATATCCAAACGTTTTTAAATCTTTTTCCAATCTAATGCCGTGGTTTTCACCTGAATAATAGACACTGACTTTTCCATTCAAATGAAATCTAATTTCGGCTGCCCAAAAGATTCGATCAAACATTGCTTTCTTCCGCCAGCACAGCCTAGCTGCTTTACAAAATTGCAGTCATCCATGAAATTAATTTGCTCTGCAATTAGATAGCTACTCATCAGTAAGCAAAAGGTGCTAATTATAAGCTTGAATATTTCTTGCAAGAATTACAATGTCTAAACGTGCTTACGTCTCGAAAGGAATCATTGAATCTTGAAGTTTCTAATGCATGTACTTCTCATTGACGGTCTGCTCAATCGTACTTTCTATAAAGACTAAAACTTACTTGCCCACTCTAACAAGCCATAGCGGATGAAAGCACACCAACATCCATCCACAATATATGTATACACACACGGACGCAAACGCTTACAAATACACAACGCACACAAGCGTAAAAATAACAAACAGCAATTATGTGGAAGGCATATAATTACTATAATCTAATAAGTATCTTCGTTATTAGTGGGCTTCCACACGCCCACAGATCCCGGCAGGCCTGCCAACGTATCCGAGCCGGGTATAAATTGAAACGCTACGGGAACCATAAATAACGTGCGGAATTTAAAACTACACATTTCATGGCTTATTATAATGAAGCCCTATCTCTCTTCGTGTCCTTACCTAGAGACGAGAACGCTCATCATCGCAGCGATTGAGGTATAGTATAAATAGGAGAAAAAAAAAACAACTTTCGCGTGGTGTACGATGGATGTTTGCTATCCGTGGATGGAATAAAGCGAAAAAATTGGGGTATTCAAGGTTTTCTAGTTGTGCGTTGAATGTCTCCTTTTGCAGTTCTAAACTTCTGCTCTTACAACAGCTTTTTTTTTCTTCAATCGCGCCTGCTTTTCCGCAATTTCCGCCTCCAGCTTACAAGTAATGATGGGCAGTATGTCCACGTGCCTACTTCAGAAGCGATTCGCACTTCGTAGTTCACTGCTTCGATTCAACCTCGCCTTCAGGAATGTTCTGGTATATCCAAATACCGAGTGTCCTATTAATGTATTTTAACGCATTTTATAAAATTATTTGCAAGGATGTTCTACGTCTACGCAACTCCTTCTCTGATTTGAAATGGATTGCTTACCTTTGACCTATAAATAAGTAACGCCCTAACTTAAACGAAATTGTGAAAAACAGATTACATTGTCCTTTTTAACAATTAAACCTTGATAAAAACGACTAATTCTTATAAATATCCGTATTCAATAAATAGGCTGCCGGTTTCGTGATTATATCGCACATCTTCAGGGCCAAGTATGACAGAAAGCCGCAATGATTTTTACATATTTTGGGATCGTATTATTATTTATACATCCTTACTTTCCGACGATACATTTTACCATTTCCAGCTTCCTAAATGCACGTCCTTCCTTCTTCCTCCTTCCCGATCGTAATAACGGGCCCTATGGAGCGTCTCCCAGCGGGTACTAAGTGTGTTTCTAGATCAAAGCGAGCTGGCACCGTCAGAGAGAAAGTGCTTTGCTCGCTACCCTTGTAAGGCTCGCGTATATCTCGTTCTTAATTTAGCGACTACCGATTTCGATTGGCGCTACCGCCGGCAACGATTCCCGAGCCATTAAGGGAGTCCGCTTACTTACTTGCGCCTAAGTACTTCTACCTATTGCAATGTTTTCGATTAAAAACGTTTCGGCGGATCGATCGAGATTTAATGGAAGAAACAGTTGGATATCAGCGCGGGGCATGGAGCCACTTTTGCTTGTGCAAATCTCCGATTTAATGGACTGTGTATATTTGATTTAACGTGGTAATAAAAAAAAGTAATTTGTTTTTGGAGGAATGTTGCGAAAGCAAAAAAATTCTTTTTTTTTTTATTAATTACGCAGTACAGTAAAAACAGCCTGAAAGCGATCATTAAAAAGCTTGCACGTATCCTTGCAATTATTTCCTTCCAAATTGTTCCATCATAGTCGAAGGAATGGTAGATTTCCTTTTAGATTTTGCAACCTCCAAAAGTTCTTAGCGTTCCTTCTGATCAGAATTTGAAATTTAAACATTAGATTTATTTAAGAATAAGTTCAAGAGCATTTCGCCAACTTAACAAACACTAAAAATAATATTTACTGTGTGACTAATCTGTCACCTTTCACATCAGCGACGTCACCATTTCATCAATCGTATGGACGCAGTCTATTACATCTTATTAATAAGCTTAATTCGCCCAGTGATCTCCGCCCTTCACCAAGGCTTACCGAATCTGTACACAACGAATTTTTGCACGCACAAATGCGGCTTCAGATACAACATCTGTTGCCTGTACAAAGGTTCCGAAAGCATCGGAGTTCTTTGCAGAAACCACATGGAAGAGATCGAAATGCTGGAGGAAGACCGATTGTCGTTATTGGACGCGTTTAACACAATAAGAAATTTGACGGCTGGCGGCGAGGCGCCTAGGCTGCACCTAAGAGGCATCTACGCCTCAAACATGCACATCCTCAGCTATAGCAAACAACTAGAATATACTGCGGCTTGTTGGGCGAAGCAATGCAGATTAAATCATAGCAGATGTAGGGCCAACGAGTACGGCGCCATCGGAGAGGTTATCTGCTGGACGCTAACCGAACCCTCCATGGTGTACAGGTCGTTCCGTAAGTTATTGCAAAAGTGCCCCAGCTACTATATAAATAGTTATCCGGATATCAAGACTAGCGTCATAGATAGCGTGACTTTTCCTACCATTGGCGATGATGAAAGAAATCGCGAAACCACGCAATTGCTTTGGGCCATTACTCAATATGTTGGCTGCTTCGCTGTGTCTTTTCCCCACGTCGTAGGCGAACGTCGTATAGTCCTCCTAGTCTGCCATTTCGCACCTGCTGGAAATATCATTAGGAATTCGGTGTTTATAAGAGGCAAACCATGTAGCAATTGTCCTTTTAATGAACCTTGCAACTCCATGTATAAAAATTTATGTGGCTCCATAAGACCGTTCAAGCACGATATGTGGATTCCACCTCTGAAGGCTAATAGTAATAGTTCGTTGATTACATTTAAGAAGTATTGTCTTGTTGTAGTGTACGTGGTACTAGCGATAAACAAGTGTTGAAGTAAAACGTAAAGCTGTTTCGTTCTTGATTATAAGTTGCGAAAGATCATTTTGTGATCGAGAATGCCAAAGCGATTTCGCATGCGTCAAACAATATTTTTTCGAAAATTGCTTCACTGACATTCTACCGATCGTAGCTAAACGTCACTGATATTGCGTCGACCGTAAGACGCTGTACCAGCTGAAGGCCGGGCGTGAGCCAACCAGCTATACTACTTTGTATTAACTCTATCTGAAGTAGTCTTGCTATTAAGAAGATACATCTGCGGCGCTGAGATTCGGAAATCGCAATATTGAATCCTTTGATGACCGGGAATCATCTGACGATTAAAGAGAAGTATGGAGACAATAACTGATGAAAATTTTAGGTAAGATATTAGACAAATCATCGCTTGAGTTAGTATTATCTACAACGAATATCCTCCCTCAAAGGTAATTATTTTCATCTAAATTCTTACATATTTTGTCACCATGTAAGTAGTTGATGTAACGAAATTTTCCAATGATACACGAATCACGCAGATATTTTTCATAAAACATCTTTAATAAACAATTGCACGCATGCCAAAATAACAATTTTAAATGTCACAACATCAACCTTTCCGACGCGACTTTTAATTAAAGGTGGAATCCATTTATCTTTCCGATAAGACCAAATTTCACCGCATAAATTCCGGTAATCCGGATTGCACGACTGACTGCCACATTCGCTGCAAGGTTTCCCGCGCTTAAAGATGGTCTTTCCTCTTATATTCCCTTTGGGATAATAGTGGCAGATCACCAACACCGTACTGTAACCGCGTTCTTCGTGCGGAAAGGCAATTCTGGAACATCCCACGTATCGCGTTTCCGCCCAGAGTAGTTGCACCGTTTCCCTATTTCTCTCGTCGTCCCCGCCCAACGGCAGTTGCAATTCGTCTATGATTTTCGTGGAAAACTGCGGGAAATTCCGAATGAAATAGAACGGACACCTTCCCAGCAAGCGCGAAGAGAAATTCGCCAGTTTCCGATTGAAGGCTTTCGCCCAACAGACCGTTTCTCCGACGCTACCTTCTTCTATGGATCGGCATCTGCTGTGACCGGTCGTGCACTGTTTCGCCCAACAGCTGGCGGTGTAAGCCAATTGCTTGCTGTAGCTGAGGACGTTCATGTTGGATGCTGTTAGTCCTTTCAAATCCTCTCGAGGGGCTTTACCGCCGGCCACTTGATTCCTGAGATAGTTGTGCGCGTCAAGGATGAGGTCCTTTTCCCAATCCGCGATGTCCTGAACTATCGGTCGTCCGAGACATAGACCGCCATAATTTGCTCCGTAAATACAGCAGATGTGCATTTTGAGACCACACCTAAGCGTGCAGAAATTCGATTGGAAAGGAAGAGACCGGTAACGGTACACAGAGCAGCTTCCTATGCTTAGAATGTAAGATAAAAACAACAAAAGGAATAGCATCTTGACTTAATGAATTTCGAGTTCTTATCTATTTTTACTTTACAAAAGTAAAATTGTCAAAACCTTTGACGTTTTAACGTGGTTATTAGGTTATAGATGTCAAGCAAAAATTTACAGATCGAGTCTTTAAAGGACTCTTAAAGAAGCTAAATATCACCAGAACTACAACATTCTTGAACATATTTTTGCTCAATGGAGATAATGGTGGACGGTGACATAAAAGGGAAGGCACAGTCAACGATTCGATAACTTTAAGTAATACTGTTTGTTTGTATTATGCTTTTAGTTTTAGAAAACTTTATCATCTTCATCACAAAGACTCTTGTTCTTCATAATATTACTATTAGTTTACGTTCGTAAATTAATATGAAGAAACCATTCACTTGGTTAAAGACATCCACTTTATTCCTATATAGACAAACAAAATAAAAATAGTATTAAAAGCAAAATACGAGTTTTTCTTCTCGCTGAAAATTCGGAGGTATTGGCTGCTTTTAGCCAATAATCTTCATTTAATGGTCTTATATCCCCGCAAAGATTTTGATAAATATCGTTTCGAGTTTCGTTATCGGCACATTTACTGGCGGGAGCTCCCCTGAGGAACACAGGATTTTCCAATACATTTCCCATCGGGAAAAAATGGCATACCAATAACAGAACATTCCTGAGAGGATCTAGATGTGGAAAAGACACCTGGAAACAGCCAATATACTGGGTATTGGCCCAAATCACCTGTATGGTCTCGCGATTCCTCTCATCGTCCCCTCCCCTTGGATAAGTCAATTTATCGATAATTTTCGTGTGCAAAGTTGGGAAATTTTTATAATGGATCCGGGGGCACATCGTAATCATCCTATGTAATCTTTCCTGCGACTGGTTACTGCCTTTTACGGCCGAATCCCAGCAGATCGTTTCCCCGACGAAACCGGCTTTGATCGCCTTACATCGGCTATGTCCTAGCCGGCATTGCATCGCCCAACATCTAGCAGTGTGTGCCAATTCCTTGCTGTAACTGAGGACGTGCATGTTTGCCGCTTGTACTTCCCGCATGTCTCTACGGTCCGATTTTCCCGCCGCCACCTCGTTTCTAAGAGTGTTGTGCGTCTTTAGGATCAGTTTGACGTCGGCGGCGGTGAGCGGAAGAATTTCGCCGCCGTCACCGCAGTCCATGCCAAAATCTATCGGTGAATAGATGCAACAGATGTTCAGCTTGAAGCCGCATTTACGCTCGCAGAAGTTCGTTACGTACGGCTCTTCGTTTTCGATGAGAAACGACGATTCCGTGTAGGAAGAGGCGATGTTCAGCGCTTTACTGAGTACCCAGAAAAGTGAAATTGAAATATGTGATGATGGCATTTGACAGATGCTGACGTTTTTTGAATTTTGTATTTGTATTTGCTTGGAGTGTTCGGACAGTTCCGACATGTAGCGCCGAGATTCCGCCGTGGTCAATATTAGAACCAACAATTGTGTTAATAGGCTTCAGAATAATGTATTTTGCATTGGACGGAGGAGAAAAACAAAAAAATATTATTTACGTACCAGCAACAAGGATAAAGGTACATCGCAGGAACCTCATGGAAAGCGCTATAATTCTGCATAATGATCTGCTTGCTTGAGATATTTTTTTCAAAATAATATAAAAAAAATTGATGTGTTCAACGATACAAATTATTTAGTTAAAATATTATGTCCCGACTATTCAGCGCGCTTATGTATATAGTTAATAAAAACAACCAGAATCAGCAGCACATCATCCCGTCTCGCCAACTCCTTATATTCACTTCAAACCCGCCAAGTTAATCGTTTGGCACATTACCGTTTGAATTATAGGGTGTATACAGAAGTCAAGGAGCGTGCGATCGTTCCAATTGTATCCGCGTTATTGGGGTGTACGCGGCAAGTGCGTGCGTTTGTGGGGTTTGTACGTTCCTCTTCCGAGTCATTACGCTTTCGCCCCTCCATCCCGTCCACCGGCGCAATCACATCCACATACATAAATAATAAATTTACGTATGATGAAGAGCCTCGGCATACGTTCGCAATGTATTTATTTGTGCGTATTTTTCCCCCGCCGAACGGCATGAGCACCCTCTTTCTGCGGCGTTATTGCCTCGGAAAGGGATTTCCTTTTGAGGACGGACGTTCGTTTTTACGACGAGGATTTTTTCAGAAGGGACGATGTAACGACATTACGGTTGATTATGCGAGATTTTTATTAAATTTAGTAAATAAATAAACTTTGTGCGGATCTGAAGATGAAAGAAAGGATATTGTTATTTTTATTGAAAGTTAAAAAACAATGATCCGTATTGAGAGTCGAACCTGTATTTAACTGCTCAAAGGAACACTAGTTTTAACAAATAGTTATTTCCCTCTTTTATGTTGTGCGCAAGGCAAATCAAGTAAATTTGAATATTACGTTAAAATATTTATAAATGTATTTCTAAAGGTCAATTTAAACGTACGACAACTTAAATATACGAAGAAGAAACGTTATATTAGCCCTCACAGTGTGAACTCAAGCATAAATAACAACGTGAGACAAAATACCTTTTGGTTCATCGTAAAGGTTCACCGTAAGATATACGTTTTAAATACACATGTTACACGGACGCAGGAATAGGTTCTTATACAGGAATATATAGGTAAATTAGAAATTTGCATAAATTGTAGATGTTACACCGCGTCATACCTAGAGTAGCCGGAGCATTGTTAGGACGCAGCGTTGCCAAGCGTGTATATCCTCACCATTGCAAAATTCATAAAAACCTATACAAGAAATTTGCAAAGACATTAAAAGAAAATAGTTTAATCCTATTGATGAATTTTTTAACCATGCTCTTCAATGTTTTCCGATGTTTGTTTGTTTTCACGGCAAATTTAGGTTAACCCATGCAAAACTTGCCGGGAATACCATCCCTAGCGCAGAACTTTGTTAAATTCGTGTATGTAGCATATTCTACTATTCCGGAACTATGAACACTGCATCTCGAGAAAAGAAGATGCACACGCATTCTTTTCGGTCGAGCGAGCGCTGCCCGTTTGATAGAATCCAGACGCGGCACCGCGTGGCCCGATCTTTCGCGGCTCAGTGTGCAGCGCGTGTGTTTGATATAAAACCGGGACGAATGTAAACACGAAACACGATAGAAAATGCGCGTATAAACAAGCCCCAGCGTACCTGACACGTGTGCACAACGTCATCCCGATATACACACATAGATATAGGCTTGTATTAGGTATCGAAGCGCGTATAGTACATATACGGGACCCTATTTTCGGCCGTCGAGTTCGTCTGTTTTCTGTTTTGAACAACGGGTTTTTATGCAACATGACCGAATTATATGTATACTTCATCGACATCCGTTTCCACCGTTCGAAATCCGACGTGTCTATTAGGAGAATGCTGTTAGATATTACGTACTTAAATTATTGCGTTATTACGAACGCATTGCAAGATTTCATTTTTACCAGGGCAACGAAAGGGATCAAAATTCGAGAATTACCGCGTTATACTCATCGATCTAAATGAATCTTTGCGAGTCGATAGGCAAATTCAATATGAGAACAGTTGGACTTTTTCGGGCACCCGATCGCTCGTCCTTCGACATGGATCAAATTATGTGGAATCCATCTTAAACGAATCTTTTTCTGATCTAAATGTTCATGATGTTTACATCCTTTTTTTCGTTTGCGTAGAAAAGAAGAACTTTCTTGTATTTATTTTGTTTCTTTGAATTTTCTTCTTTTGTTTGTTCATTCATATCTTTATATTTTCTTTTTTTAATTATTTTTTGTAGTTTTATTACATGTTTTTAGTTTAAAATGTACATATTTAATGTATTATCGAATATACCGCAGTCTTCAATGTACCCAACTCACATGCCAACCATCTTCAATCGATCTTTACGTAATTCATCGCCGATGGAGGTACAACCACGACCAAATTCTGCAAACCAGTTGTAAACAGTCTTCAAAAAAATTTTCATGTCAAACGCTATTTGCTTATTGACATTTAAGCAAGTATGTGACGTATGTTTACTCAGACGTGCCCAAAAAATAAAATAAAACGAATATTAATTTTATTAACCTATAAAAACTAATGATGTGCTTTAACCTATTTAGATCAACAGTTCTGAAACAAGCATGTTTACAAAAATGTTTCACTTATCGTAATTTGTCCTGTAGTACCCTGGTAGTAGTGGATGGTGATGGTGATCAACTTCACTTTATGCACTTACATATGTACTTCACTTAAACCAATAAGCTGGCTGTGGTTAACGCTTTTGTCTTGCGGAGTACCTAGCAAAACCTTGTAGGTTGCAATACCATGTAATTTTCTATATTTTCATATAATTGTTGAAAGGTTATCATCTTCGAAAAATAGTTAAATGAGTTGAGTTAACAGCTTGATTAAGCTGCAGTTTTTCCTCAAACGATACGATCTCAAAATCCAGCAGCCCAAATTGATGACACACTTTCTTTATAACCATCCCTGTATATCGATATTTCCGATCTCAGCCTATTCAAAATGCTCTCATAAAGTATCTCGACAAAAACGGTCTCGAAGCAGTCACATCGCGGCATAGATCAACGGAACATCCGAAACGATGTCGAAGACCAAAAATGAAGAAGAAAGAAGAGGATCAAAAAAGAAACAAGGGCGAATCGCACGAAATAAAAATAACTGTTATCCGTACACCATCGAATATCGAAGAATGATAATGGCCGATAAAAAAAAAAAAAACAGAATCGCGAAAATAACAACTGTTAAAGATTTTCAAGAACAATGTACCATTTAAAAACGAGAACGCGGCGGCGTAAGTTCTATAAGCGCGCGTATTTTTCGATTCTTTTTTTTCGACTGCTCGTCAGGATCGATGCACCAGTTTATATTTTATGCGTCGACCGACGAAAATTCACAGAGACTTGGTGTCTTGTCACGTCCGAATCCTCGTACGGTATTCAATCAATGCGAACCGATCATGCCGGATCGGAAAAAACACGCGAAAAACGAACAGACAAAAGAAACGGAAAGGAGAGCAGCAACAATAAGCTTCAAATTCGAAACGGCCGTTGTTTTATCGAGTGGTACCCGTCCGCCGACCCGTTCGACTCGATATATTTCGCGGTTAACGGATATCTGTCATTATTTGTCTCCCGGATCGACGGGATATCTTCGAAAGTCCCGCAATAAATGTTAATGGCAGCCGACGTATTGCAAATCTTGCCGTTGGTAAGTGCGTATGCGTTCGGAATCATGAAGCGAGCTTGTTACTGAAAAATTATAAGCAAAAAGTGTAAGAGCTTATTTCGTGAATAATGTAATGTGCAAAAGTATGCGTATTCCCATTCACTCTTCTCGTACGACAGGTGCGCCATCATATAGGTGATGAAAAAAGCGCCAAATAGTATCCCGACGCCATCTGTGACGTTTATATCACAAAACATCCCTTTTAAAGAGCCACCACTAAATAATATTGTTTAAAGACAGCACAATCACTCAGGAAAGGAAGCTTCATCTATAGTTACTAATCGGTGTCAAAGCTCCGACTTGTTTCACTTAACCTACTTCAACAGGGGCTTTGGAATTTTCAAGCGTAACACCTAACCCACAGTTAGCCTTTTTATACCCAAATCTTCAGCCAATATGACGAACACACCTTAATTCCAGGGTTTTCTAGCAGGTTCATCGTCAATCAAACTGGTACAAGCACGTTTAAATTAAGCTGACCAAAATTTCACTGCGTCAAGTGCTGACGCTCGATTTTTTCCATTTGTACAGAAATATCGATGGATCCAAACTACTGTTAAACAACAACCGAGCCTATTTTCACAAGCGCAATTATGTCAACAAAATATTTTTGATGAGTACTGCTATCTTCACTTTGAGGCTCGAATATTTTTAGCCACTCTCGTATTTGGTACAATACACTTAACTGTTAAACTATATCCACTAGCACTTATTAGATGATTTTCTTTAGAAAGATGTGATAAACCTTAATATTTGGGACGAATGATTCTCATCATTATAGGCAAGAAAGATAAATCATTTTCCATAAAAAATCTCTTTGTGATGACGTCCATAAAGACCGTTAAAAATTTTTTCCTCAGCGATCTATTTACAAATAGCTACGTGGAACATCCTAAAAATCTGATGGTTACGGTATGAATGGTGACCTTATATTTCCACCTTCTGCCTTTATTGCGATTTCCTTTTGCCATATCTTCATAAATGGTAATGTCTACTTAGATGTAAGGGTATTTCCGTCCATCTGGAAGGAAACTATCGTGACCCGGCATCCTTCCGGCTTTATCAGATATTGTTAAGAAAGTAGTAGGTTCCCAAAGAAGTCAGGGAATTCTTGGAATTATATTCTATTCTACCGCTCTAGAAGTCTGAATGTCGCCCTCGTTTTAGTTACGCGAGTCCTTTGGTCTTCATTGTAGATGCTCTTTCCAACATTAACGAGGGTAAGATTACTATACCGGTATGTCTCGAGTATTGCAAGGCTTTTGACGCAGTGGACCATGGTTTGCTAACCATTTTAATACACATTTGCTTTAGTAATGAAGCTGTTGCACTTCTCAGAAATTATCTATCTGGCAGGATACAAAAAGTAAAATTTCATGGTGTCACAGTCTCGAATAGCTTTCCTTTAACTAGATGTATTACGCAAGACAGCGTGGTGGATCCGCTCTTGTACATCTACATCTCTTCTCTGTTCAATAATAATCAAAATAAATGATCAAAAAAGTTTGTAATACTGTAAACGCCATTTGCATACTGACGACGTGGAAATTTATTATTCACGAAAGAATGAAGAAAGATGTTAGACTTATTTCTGAAGAACGCGTCGAATTTAAACACTAAAGAGATCGCTGTACACGAAATAAGAATAAATACAACAGAAAACACCATATCCTCGACACTAAACGACTACAAAACAAATCTTCCCGGTCGTCATTCCCATCGGTTCAATCCAAAAGCGATAAGCGTCGAGTTAATTGAAAAATTTCGCACAGATAGGCACCAAAGCAAAGGCTCGCAACGATCTCATGCAAAACGTAAAATTGATGATGCACGATCTACACGAAACAGGCCATCGTACAGGCTCAAGTCGAAGCGAAAAGAAAAGAAAAATAGAGATGAAGAGAGAAACTAAAATTGGTACTTGCGTAGGTATGTCAAACCAACAGACAGAGAAGGAGAACCATAACAAGAACGAAGAGAAAAAAAAAAGAATAATAACAACGAAAAACGCAGAAGAAAAAGACTGAATAAATTATTTAGGCAGGTCCGAGAGAGTGGAGAGGCCCAGCTAGACGATTGTGAGAGGTCAGGTCAGTGCTGGAATGCAACTCATTACCATTATCATTTCATTAACCAATTCAATCATTTATAATGCTGTCACTTGGCGGTCCGCTTCGAGAGACTTGCGTTGTGCGCTCTTCTTCTAATGTAGAAGTGTATACGGTTTGGGCCTGTGTTTCTTTCTTCTTAAACCATCTCTTGTAACACTTACCATTGTTCGCCGACCATTGTCTATTATTTATTACTTTTCAATATTACTGATGGACCTACAAGACCAAGTAACTTGTTGTTGTATATAGGCACAATCGACAAAGGCGCTCAATAATAGGAAAGAATAGCTTCGCTTTGAATTACCATTTTGCTAGATTGCTAAGAGACAATATTGTAAAACTATATTCTTCCCTCTGATGTTATAAGAACTACTCTGACGTGGTTTCTGTACTCTTTTTTTAAAAGTATATTGTGTGGCTATGTGCTCTTTATTTTTCTTAAGATGCTCGTAATAGACACTTATTTTGGTTGAACAACCTTATTACCCTTCGCGGAGTAACTCAACGCATCCAAAGTTTCAACGTGTGAAATTATTCGGGTTGATTTTATCAACAATAGTAATTTAACTGCCATCGATGTATCAGGAAAAGCATAGTTGGCAAACAAATTACAACAAAATTTGCAAACATTTCAATCTAATGAAATTAACTAAAAATGATCTGCGGATCATCAAACTGGATACCTGAAGAAGTTATTTGTTACGATTTCTGTCGTTTAGCCTGGTTTCAGGTCGAAGTCTTCGCCAGAAATATTTTATCCTATTACACATTAATCCTTTTATTATTATTTTGACATATCCCAGATTATATCTTCAAGATGTTAATAAAGCAACGAAAAACATAAATAATCTTACCCAAAAACACATGTAGATACCTCTACGTATACATATTTTACGGCGATTCTTTTCCAAATGTCCCAGAACAATTTATTTTCCCCAAAAAAGAAGAGAAAAGAAAATTGATTAATATTCGTCCGTCCGTTTGACAGAACGCAAAAGCCATTCTTTTCCGAACCACGAAGAAGAGGAATTTCTACATAATACGATGGACATACCACCGTGACTGCTGCATCAGTCCCTTTTGTTATTTAATTTAAAATTAGGTTCGAGATTGCCGATAGATAGCGATCGCGTCCCGGCTAGGGTCTACCATTTTTTCTCTCCGTGAATTGTCCCTACCCCGTGACTAGACGGGAATCGCCACGTGCGAAGCCACACCTGGTCGAGAAATTACAAAATTCCTCGGATCGCCGTAAACCACTCAAACATTGACCGGGTTTTATCTGATAGAGAGAATATAACGGTGATTGCCAAGGTAGTTATCCATCTCCCTTGCTATATGTCATATATAGAATGAATTTTGATGTCTGATGTATTTATTTGTACTGCAATAAGAAAAACAAGTATTTTATTAAATCAAAAGCATGGAATAAATTTCTATTAGCCGTACTATTTTACGAGTAACCAATCAGATCACAAACAGCCGTGAATTGAGAATGAGCATATTATTATTTGATGATGCTTCAAAATATAATCATCTCGAACTCATTCTTTTACAAGATATCGATCGGCGCAGTTGCCGATATGAAACAGCGTGCACAACTAGGTATATCCGAGAATATTTATCGCGCAATAAATTAACGTCGACCTCGAAAGACTGCAAAACAATACATCACGAATCCTTTCAGCGCCGTTAATTGTGCGAACATGGTCGGCGATTAGAAGACGTTATAATTTTCTGCGCTTTGCGCAACCTACTCTGAACGATTTTTAACGCGTTTGCTCATTATTATTATTATTATCATCGCTCGCCAGTTGAGAACCAACGTACTAACGGAATGGAAATAGGTTTTTACGTAATTACCATGCATCATCCTAAATCATCTGTGATAGATTCCGAAAAGAGTGATGAAGCAAAAATGAGGATGCCCACGCGTAATTGTATTGATTCTCTTGGTATCCATACAAAGGTGATATTTGCTTCGCATTCCATGCAACAGTGGCGGCTGGTAGTGACGTAAGTGGGAGGTCAAAGTCAATGCTTCGATTCGCTCATGTATTTCCATACAATATCATATACGTTGTATTTGTCGTAAAAGTACATTAAGAAGTTGAAGCGTTGCCTTTGACCTTCCATTTACGTCATCACCAGCCATCACAGTTGTATTTGAGACTTTCCACTAAGATTTCATTTATAGGAAAGCTAAAGAGCCAGCTTCACAATGGCTTATTCAGGGAATATCCTGAAATATTCATGCGGATGATTAGTTGACCAATCATAATTTAAACATTAAATTAATTTTTTTTGGAACGTGTACGAGACGAGAAACATGAAAGAAAACATATACGAAAAGTACAGAAAGTAGTAAGACTCGATGACCTGGAAGTGTTTCGAAGAGGCAATCTTGGTCTAAATGAATGCTCCCGTTAGTTCAAAACACCCAAAGCAACGTCGAAAAGACACATTAAATATAAGAATAAGTATGTAAGATGTGACGAAAAGGGAAAGATTACAAATATTTTTCGTAAAAATTGAAAACAAGCTTGTTACGTTTAAAGAAAAACATGTAGGAAACGTGTGAAACGAAAGAAAGCGTCAGCATCAGAAAGGAAGCCGAGACAAAAAAGAAAAAGAGTAGTTGTTTCGAATAGGGACGTAGAGGAAATTATCACCGTGATACTGATGACGTCGACAATGCTTGTTTTTACATATTTACATGATATAATTTTTGAAATATTAGACATGATGATACGGTGCTTGACATGCAAGTAAGTTTGGAGAATTGTTACTTTGTTGATTACAGAGTAAACTTTCAAATCACCCATTAAATTTATTTTCCTTCTTCAATGGAACCACATCAACAATTCATTGACCGAATAATTAATATCAAAGTGACATACGTAGATTCAATTCGTTATGTATACAGGACGTGAGTTACCTAAATAAATAAATAAATAAATAAATTCTCAGAGCGGTCAACCCGATGAAGCATATGAAGGCAAAAACATAACCTCCATTACCCTTTAATACCATTCAAACATATTCACCTGTTGCCTTATGAAACTAATACAACTTTCATATGCTCGTGCGCATATGAAATTACCTACGCATGCATATGTTAATACGGAATTGTACAGCCATGAAAAAAAGTTACCGAATGTATTCTCTTGTCTCCCCCACTTACCAAAGCTTTTCAGCTTTTTAATTACTAATTTTTTTTAATTTAATTTAATTACTAATCAAAATAATTCGTCTCTCAGATGCAGTCACCCCGCATCGGGAAGTGACCGAATCCGGGGATCTACCATACAATTCTTATACTTCCATGTATCTTGTAACTTTGATAACATCATCGTTAAATACGACACTTCCGCATACTGTTGTACAGACACGTACATTTTAATTGATTTATTCGATTTTCTCCCTATACATATACATGCAAGTTAGTGCGTGCGTTTTGGAACAGTTTCGTAGCAGGATATTCTTACTGAAACGGTGCGTGCATTATTATTAAAACATTACATATTATACTTTCTAATGTTCCTTCCTTCATTCATAAATAAGTCAATGGTGACACTATAGAGAGTCTGGTGCAGGATATTGTTGTTGTTCAGATAATGTTCGGATAACTTGACGAACGCGTACTGTAACTTTTATCGTTAGTCGTAAATTTTAGCTGACACTCTTTGTCTTTTATCCAAAGAAAAATTAATATTTGAACATTGTTTATACATACATATTTATTTCCGTTAGGGTGTTAAGCACATTATTTATGTATCTATTAAATACTGTCTGTAAAGTTTTAATACTTTTATTAAAGGAAACTGTCTTCCACGAAGATGGAGAAGGTGCTTTTTATGGTTTCGAAGGATATCTCAACAAAGAGATTGTTTTTTTATGTAAGTTTTTACTTTTTGGCGCCCAAACGTTAACCTATAGATATTTAAGTCGGGCTAGCTTCAAATTCGTTCTAGTATCGCTAGCTTGATACTGAAAAACCTTCTCAAGATTGACATTAAAACAACGCAAACTAGGATCTTTTTCCTCGAATAAAATGGAAACTTTTCTAAAATATTTCAACCGCTTTTTGCCGCTATACCGAGGACGTTCTATCGTTACACGTTCATACATTATTTACTAATCTGATTCGTCCATATTCGGTCGCTGATTGTAAAAAAACAAAAAAAAATACTTAAACTGTGTTCTTCGCGAACTCGAAACCGGCCGAGCGAGCGTTTACAGAACAAGAAGAAGAAACGGATAATCCGCGTCGTATCGGGTAAAAACTGCCGTACAAGTGTCAGTTGTCAATCAACGTGAGTTGCGAGGACCACCCACTAAATGGATTGTCCGGTCACCGTAACCGTGCCGCCTTCGAACGATATATCATTTACAGTTCGTTTTCTTTCCTCCTATCCTTGTTTTTCTTCATTTCTTAAACGATGGTGCTTTTGTAAAAACATAAAACTTCAAATACTTCTTCTTTTCATTGTTTATTTACAGAATTACAACAGTCGCTATTGTTTATCGAAATTACCTTGAGACTGTTAGTGTTATTTCACTTTTTAATCTGCAAAACCTTAAGAGCGTTTCTGAGCGGAACTTTGAACATAGGAAACCGGTAGATAGTGTAGGCGGCATCAATTCGAACCAGATTCATGAATTTTTATCATTGCGACCATTAAGTGTGAATTGTTTGTGGTGGAATAAAACAATTTCTATCTTCAGCTTTCCTTTTTTTTTAAATAGTCGATTAACGCAATTTGCCTTGATAGACATATTTTTGCCAAAAAATGAGAGATGGGAACTAGTTCTCCTCAAAGTTGTCTATTTTTTCTTCTGAACTTTCTAGTTACCTATGTTCATTCATCAGCGACATCCTCAAATATCCAACATTAATTTTTCTTATTTCGACCGAATATCACCGATCGTATCCGCATCTTCTACTCCGCCGGTAAACAACCACTCGGCGGCCGTACACCTATTAAAACAGCCGGCAAAAGTGAAATTATTATTAAAAGGTTCATCTCGTCCGCTTCAGTTGCAGGTCAGGACAGTAATTACGGATTTGAAAGGAGCCATCTCTTTGTGAACGACTGCGTTTGACGTGCGACGACCGTCTCTTCGAACGGATGGCGAAATGAAAGGAGATAGCCGGCTTGACGTTTCCCTCTCTGTTTCCATGTTGAGTTCGCGTTGACTGCCAACGCCACCGCCGCCGTCTCCCTTCCCGGCTGAAATGGTGAAATCCACCCCGCACACATGCTTGCGATTACTATGGGCTCGCGAAATTGCTTTATAGGTTTCGGAAGGAAGACGATGGTGCCGAGTTTGGCACTGCGCCTACACAAACGCTACAATCAAACAGTGGTGATTGTAGCGAAGGGAGGATTTTATCGATAGATCTTGTACGGTTTATAATGGCGTATTTGAGCAATGGCTTTTGCTTATAATAAATGTATAAGTACGATGGTTCTGAAAATAGAATCAGAACAACATTTATTCAGTCTCCTTTCTATCTCTACCTAGAGTTCTTCAAGGAGGTCATTTGGAATCTATGATCTCTATAAAGCTCAATTTATTCAATATACTCCGTCTAACTTCGATGGTATCTTCGATGTGGATGTATTTAACAATTTTAGCCGCTATTTAGTTTAATGAGGAATACGATCAGATGAGGTTTCACGAGTAACCAATTGTTTATTTATTAATAACAACAATCTTAAAATATTTAATTCCGTGGTTCCGACAGTATTTATATAATTCTACCCTGTATCGCTGTTGCCTCACAATTAATGCCGCCACATTTCGAGAGGACCGTGGCTTGGTGAACAGTGTGTGTGCTTTCTGAACGGCAAGCGTATATTTCTTAGACCTAAAGGACGCCACGGAACGTCTACCTCATCGTTTCTAAATCTCAATTTTGTATTTTACGCAGGTTATGACAAGCTAACCTGCAAACTAAGCGTCAACTTCCATTGGTACAAATTTCCCAGCTATGCGGCAAGAATACGGGCATCAACCCATAGTCTCGATTATAGAGATGCGTATGAATGTATATCTGCATGTGTTGGCGTGTTAGTAAACACCAAATACATATAATACGTAGCATGAATAGGGAGGATGTCAGAGTCAGAAAGGCAAGAGTAATGCGCATAAAACCCTTCATTAAATCCGGCGTACGAGACGCACTTCACGGACAGGCAGCACGTGGCCTCTGCGTCCGACAGCCCGCCACATCGCCCCTACGCTCGCCTCCTCCCGGTATAGAACCGGCGACGCCCGGAATCGTCCCGTACAGGCCCCGGAATTTAACTTTCCGACCGTATAATATTTTTATGTTTATTGACCGTATTCACGGTTCCATAAATTTATGTGATTTTCTTTCACACGCATTAAGATTAAACAAAACGATCCGTGTTAGATTTGTACAATTTGATTCTTATTAATGTCTCTACAGGGTGTTCAGCTTCCTCTACGCACGATGTAAATTAGCTTATTTAAAAGCAGCATTGTAGGACTCCATGGCAACTTTCTTCAACGTTCCGTGTAGCTATGTAAACTGAATTTGAGAAAATTACATGCTTTTCGGATGAACCCTCTTGCGACCCGCCTTTTAAATGTCTAATGTCCTCTTCTATTCCTCTTCGAATATAGCTTGCTTAAATTTTTGTACTCCTTTATTTTCAACATTTCTTTCTAGTTATTTTATATTGTATATAAAGAGAAAGAAATGAGAAAACTTTAGGAAAAAGAGATAAACCAATAACACTGACCAACAAGGTTTTTAGCCTAAATTAGTAACTGAGGCAATTGAACAGCATATATAAAGTAAAAATGATTCGAAAAGCGGCAACATTGGCTTAGCTCTGATAGCAGAGAAAATGCCCTTATAATATGGTCGGTAATCTGGTCTACTGCAACAATGTTTATAAACTTTCTGAGGCTTTCGAAATACACCATGATCCCGATTCTTGGAGATTATTCATAGACCATCAAAGACCAGCCTAAAAGCAGTTTTATTGCATAATGGAAACCATCATCCTCCTATTTTGATAGGTCATGCTGTTTCTATGAAAGAAACTTACGAAAATCTGAAAATTTTATTAGAAAAGATCAAGTACAAAGACTATAACTGGAATATTTGTGCAGACTTTAAAGTAATTGCAATTATTTTGGGTGTGCAATCTGGTGACACCAAATACTGCTTTTTATGTCTTTGGGACAGTCGTGGCAGGGAAAAACATTACCATAAGCAAGAGTGGCCACTACGACAACAGTTTATATCAGGAAAAGACAATGTGCAACATCAGCCTCTAGCAGAAAAAGAAAAGATCATAATACCACCTCTCCATGTGAAACTTGGGCTCATGAAAAACTTTGTAAAGCACTGGATCTCGAAGGTGAAGGTTTTAAATATCTTCGTGAAAGGTTTGCAAAATTAACACAAGCGAAACTGAAACAAGGTATTTTTGTTAGACCTCAGATACGAGAAATAGTAAATGATGAAATCTTTGAAACCAAATCAACAGCGAAGGAATCAACAGCTTGGCTCTCCATGGTACAAGTTTTCACGAATTTCTTGGGAAACAAAAAAGCTGACAACTATAAAACTTCAGTAATGGATATGTTACAAGCATTTCACGCTGCTGGCTGTAATATGTCCCTTAAAGTGCACATTCTACATTCTAACTTGGATTTTTGTCGGGAAAAGATGGGCGACGTTAGCGATGAACACGGTGAGCGCTTTCACCAAAACATCATGGGAATGGAAGAACGGTATCAGGTGAAATGGAATCCTGCTCGGTTAGCAGATTGCTGTTGGATGTTAAGAAGAGATGCTGTAGATATTGTTTATAAGAGACGGAGCAGTATTACTTCATATTTCTAATTATAATAATTTGAAATATGCATTGAATTATGATCAAATCTAAAAAAACCTTTTCGTTGGAATATAAAAAAAAATCGAGGTAACTTAACCTTCTATCTTTTATTAAAATAAATGTTTATATGTTTTCTATTGAAGTTAGTATAAATTATTTTATGACAAAATCAAAAGTTGAGATTTGACCTAATTTAAGTATAGTAGAATAACCAACTCGAAAAAATCGAGCTAACTTGACCTTCTACCTTTTTGTATTAAATGTTTTCTATTGAAATTAGTATAAGTTATTTTATGCCAAATTAAAAGTTGAAATTTGTTGGCCAGTGTAACCTAAGAGCAATCAACTGCAAGAATGAAGAGAGTCTAACGAAAAATTAAACGATTTGGAAAGTTACTTAATGAAACGAAAAATGCAGAAGAAATAATAACGCAGAAAGAAACTGATTCAGTAGGACCACATGAACAGGAAAAAATTGAAAAACCACTAAGAACGATGTAAAGGAAATAGTAACAAGAGGCCCGGCGGAAATTAAATCTCATATATTTCCTTTTCTCGAGGAAAGAAAATCTTGAAAAACTAGGAATGCCAAAAACGATAAATACGAGTCCGCATCCAACACACAACAAAGTCCTAATAGAAGACAGTTCCTCAGAGCAATTTACATTAAAAAAAAATTATTTGATCTCATTCTAAGATCAACAATGAGAAGTTATTGCACGTGCCCATGGCATTCTTGTAACTCCATAAAAATGGATTTTATAGCACAACGTACATGATCTACATACGGTAAAAGATTGATCGTCAAGTTTCAAAATTATAATCAAAACTCAAAGAATCCACGAACGAATTGTACAGTTATGTATACTTCGACACTTGATCCTGTAAGCATTCTTCAAATCTCTTAACGCGACCATTTCCAACAGCATCATGTTAACTATTCTATTTTCCGTTTATATTGATAAAAAATATTAAAAGATTCATATAATAAATCAACGTCAGGCATAAATTATCCTGAATCAAGCAGATACCATCTTTAAAACGGGAAAAAAATTCTAGAGAAGCGAGTCAGATTGGCAAAGGTTAAGTTCGCGCAAGATACGAAAGCATAAAACTGGTATGGCGTTTATTTAATGCCTTTGTCCTGGCTGACGCTGGTGACGCCGATCTCCAGATAAGATGAGTGCCTAGCGGTCTTGGAATTTTACATCTTCAATGCGTTACAGCATTATTGTATCAAATCGAATACGGATGAAATAAAGGAGAAGGTTATCTCTTTTCCTAGCCGCTACTGATGTTGTAAAATGTGATGCGATAAGGATTTATATTTATTTTGAATTATTCTATTATATAAAATCAGCGATTCTAATGTATTTCAACTGGCAACGCGAGATTACGTGGAACTTTAAATTACTATTAATACCAAACAAAATACGAATTCAACAATTTGGTATTTACCTCGGCGCTATCAATCATCGTCAAATTTGATATAAGAAGACCATTCCATTTGTTTACAAGTGTTGAGATTTGATAACCAGTTATTACGTAAGTTTCTGCTGAAGAACCTTTTAACTAATACAAGTACTCGAAGTCTGTGGCTCTGGAAGACTGATATTCTAAAGCACTTCATTGAAATCCTTTCTACAATACTTCATTCTAACTGGACGCTCATTTCAATAGCCAAACTATCATCATCAGCAAGTAAAGCTGAACGTCCAATAAGAGTCAAATATTGTGATAAGGGTCTTATTGAAGTGTTGCCTTGTAACTAATAATTGTTAGTTGGGTTCACCATTTCAGCTAGATATAAGCATGTACTCGTACATTTGCAAAGGATACATATGGTACTATGGATGAATAACATAGTACTTGTGACGCTGATAAAATGATTGTGCCATATAGCAAGCTTACAAGTAATTTAGAAAAAAAAAAGGCAGAAACCTCAAATTTCCTTCAATAAGTCCAACGAAACATTTTGAAGTCATTTGAAACGAGAACTACGGACGCCCTTAGTAACACAATAATCTTAACGCATCTTCTACAGCCTTGATGTTTCTAAAAAGATCTCACAAAAAAGTATATACTGGATCAGTTCTTCTGCAAAGTATGGACGCCACAGGACGAGACTCCGCGAGAATCTCAAGAGGGACGTGCAAAAACATCGGTTCTTCGACTGTTCTTAGCGAAAATTTATTGTTATTTCGTGTCGGACGGTACTATTACAACACGCACACACAACTGCATGCATACGTGCCGGTGGCTTCTTCTGCTCTCCAGATACAAAGAGCCGGGCACACAGAACATTGAAAAATAATGGGATCCGCTTTATGAAATATTAAAACGATACGGGCGTTCGCAACCCAATATCGTTAAGTGTTTTACAATCTTTACAATGGCCAAAAAAGAAGCGCGTATACGCCGAACTGTACGGCGGGGACTGGTCGTACGAGAGCGAATTTAATTTTATCGCGCTCTTAACTCATCGCCGGGAAAAAAGTGCGAGCCGGTGGCTCACACGTTGCCGACGCGACCAATGGCGACGGCCGATCGGACACCCCGTTTTTTCGCCGATGTCCGACGCGGCTACGCTGCTGCGAGAACGATTGTTTAACAAGCGAACGTATGTATGCATGCTTGCGTTTTTCCCACACACTCAGGTAGCATTTGAGGTTATTGCGTATACATCGCGTTCAAAATATTCGGTTCATCAATGTTGGTTTTGTTTCTGTTGGAAATACAAGTTGAATTAGATGATTGGTGAGATATTCTTTGAATTAAATGAAAAAAAAAAATAAGAATTAAAAGCTCACCAGCATAATTTCTATTCCGTGAAGGAATTTTTTTGATCTATCTTAGTGTTGTTATTGTACTGGCCAATTCCGGATTGGTTGCCTATTAAAGAAGAAAATAGAAGAAAAATCTTCCTTTTTTACTTCTTGATTAACGGGTTCCTTTTTCTTTGATGTTATATTGATTTCTGCTTATTTTGACGATTATATACACTACGTATTACATAAATAAACAGGCTTGCTTACCTTTAGATAAAGCACTTACACTTAGGTACGATTTTAAATCTTTGATAAAGAAAATAAGAGGCTTCTTCGCCTTTGAATTAAATGTTTTATTTTGCAATATTTCGTCGCGCCATTTTCGTCAACATTCTCAAGCATATTTTTTCGAATTCCGTAATTCTTTTCAGTACTTCGATGAATCGTGTATTGTTTGCCACTTTTCCCATTCTGGCTAGTACTTAGTTTGTTTTCTTTTATTTAAATTGAAGAAGGTGTACTAGCTTGAGAATGTTGACGAAAATGGTAAGACGAAACGTTGCAAAGTAAAATAAATCCAATTTTTAATTTCTTTATAAAGTCCTAAATCCCCAAAGAAAGTAAGACACGAGGAAATTATCAATTTAAAGTCAAAAATAAAAGAAAAAACGCTATCGTTACATGTAACGATTTATAATAACTGACAAAAAAGGAAACAAAGTCATTTAAAGCAAGTCTCCGCATATACACAACGATCGTTACCCATTTCTTGTGAAGATTGGCAATGTTCGAAATCGATTTTCTTTTTCTTGGAAGACGTGCATAACCAAAACACCTAAAATACAAGAAGGTAAGGCAGGCAGAGGGATTCGATTTTTCATCTTTCCGAGCCCGAATACCTCTAAGAGACGGTTCAAAATAGTATATAGATTCTACGGTATCATGATTAATGACATTATCGATGCGATTTGATAAACTAATGAACTATTGTATTGTGGGATAACAGCGTCGTATAAGGGAGAATGGCTATCCGGACAAATCGCCGTACAATGGAAAAACTATTACGTCTGAATGTAGGGATTGTTACGGCCGGGCTGTTACGGTATTGTTAGCGCTATAACGTGTTCTTGGTTGAATGTTTTGACCAAGGATATAGTTAACTTCTGATAGATATAAATAAATAATAAGAAATTACGTAGGCGTATTTTGTGGTTGATTTTGACGTTAACGCCGATTCTTCAGATACAAAGTATATAGGGTTCGATTGGTGGCGCCTTATATGTGTGAATCATATGACATGAAGATGTGTACAAGATAGTTTGAATGTTGGTCAAAGAAACATATGTTAAAGACAAATGTATATACATAAGCTTACCAAAAACGATATTTCGTACATTTCTCTTTTTTGTTTATCTATGTAGATAATCACATCTATTGTTTTGCAATTAAAAATAACAATGTGTAAATATGTCGGAAAGAGGACAGAGGCGTCCACAAAAAATAATAAACATACTAACACATTCGTCTGTAAACTTTAATGCCAGGTCATAGTTAAAATGTAATCGCATTTATATTCTTTAAACAAAAAATTTTGCAAAATTGCGAATCACATCATCCAAATCCATCATTTTTGCGTGATCAGATTGAGTTTTGCCAAATCCATCGAACCATCTTGTGATCATTTTTTATCATCTCGGTCTGCAAAAGTGACAGTAGCAGGAGTTACCAACAGAATACCGAGGTAATCTCATATTTCTTTCAGCTAGTGTCCTTTCAAGCGATTCAGTAGCGCCAATAGACTCAATTGGCCCATCCCAAAATTAGCTTGGTGAACAAAGTTGTTTCCACCACAAGATCTTCACTGATATCAAGCGAAATGTTTATCTTTCAATAATTTTGATTTATCTTTCTGTTCTTCTTGAGGAATTGCTTCAAGTATGCATTTTTTCACACAAACTAAATGTACGGCATCCATTCGACGCAAAACAGCTGTTTCACTTCAGTAGCGCCAATAGACTCAGTTGGACCATCCCAAAATTGGCTTGATGAACAAAGTTGTGTCCACCACAAGATCTTCACTGGTATCAAGCGAAATGTTTATCTTTCAATAATTTTGATTTTTCTTTCAGTTCTTCTTGAGGGGTTGCTTCAAGTATGCATTTTTTCACACAAATTAAATGTACGGCAAAAAAAGCTGTTTCATATTGCCATAACCTTGTGCACGACAACCGGACAGTGGACATATCGTCCACAATTTCATATTGGTTATTTCCATATGGCATACATAACACAAAAGAAACGTTGCTCGTCCAACATAGGTGGTTCTACTTTGCAATTTTCTTATGTATTGCTTTATAAGTACTAAATATTCAGCATTTAAGTTATTTTAGGAATCGGCGTTGAGGTAACGTTATTCTACTTTACGACAGATTTCCTTTAAGATCCTAATTAGATATCAACACCATGATTCTTAGAAAGTTTCCATTGCCTTCTTCTTCTTTGTTCGTCTTTCTTCTTCCATTGTTGATTAGTCAACAGTGCTGAGCTTGCATCTAGCAAATGTACTTTCTATTTTGCTGATTCTATAAAAGTATGATTCCGTTAAGCCTTCTTTCTCCTTTTAAAAATTCGATCTTTATTTTGTTCACTGACCTTCTTTGAACTCATTGGACCTCGAAACTAAACATAAGAGTAGCAAAGTATTAAAAAGAAGGAATGATGTTCGCAGGAACTTTTTTGATGTCTGCGTAGATGGACGAATATTTTTAAAAAAATTGCAAACTTTCACCTACTTTACAAAAAAAAAAAAAAACTAGCTCTAAGCAATTCACGCGTATTCCCACACCCTAGGCAAGATTCTCCAAACAAAATATCCTCAACCACTACCAGCAAGCCTCTAAAATAATTCTTAGGCGTCTCCACTTACTGCTCGCGTAAGGCCGCGTATGAAACAGCGCCTATTGCGAACAAACCGGGGGTGGATTGTCCCCGTATTATTGTTCGTTATTGTTGGGGTTGTCGGCGCTCTGCGGTCCCCCACAATACTGTCGCGGTCTCCATGACGACAGTTCGCAGCGGGGGGCGGAGCAATCGATACTCCCCCGCATCTCAGTCAACTATCAAAGGCGACACACACGCACCTTTCACCGTGCCTACTAAATTACCGGCGGTAAACAAGTGAATGCATGGCTACTAGATGATTCCCTGTTATGTAATGCTTTTATCTTTACGTAGAAAGATGCTATATAGCGTATGGTACACATATATATATACATTAAGACCGATATATTAAATTTATTTTGTTTGAGGAAACTTTATAAAAAGGTTGTATGTGTTGAATGGAAGAAATTATTTAAATGTAGCAGTCGGTTGAATGAAGAGTTAGCGCTGTTCCTTCCTGTATGCTTATGTGAACAAGATGTGTAGTTGGGTTTGGATTAAAATTTGCAATAAATCATAATCTCCCAGCATTGACATCGGGGATAGGCAACCTCGACGAGTACAAGCGTCCAATATAAAAAGTACTATCAGAACTTTTTTTTTTAGAAAATTTAAATATTAAATAATAGTCAAAAAGACATTTTAAACTTTTTTTCAGCGGCACCAACTATTACATAGTTATGACTTCTAGTCTTCGCCTGTTTAACGAGTGCATCGTAAGAGCCTGTACTGAACTTCCTCTTGCAGATAATTAGTTTATGTATTGAAAAATGTGAACGCGTCACATTTAAAACGGTTGTTCGATGTACGAAGACACGTATGTACGTGACGTGAGGTGACGTGTTCCTGTTGAAAGTTTACACACTTCCACCGTATAATAAGGCGCCTTTTTGTACCGGGCTAATAGCAATTTTCCATCAGCATGACTGTTCTCTTTTTCTTGACAGATAATCTATCCCAACATCGATGTATTAATAAATAACCGTGGCATCGATGAGCTCATTTTTCATGGCAAAAGTCGAAGAGGAGCGCACCTGGATTCAAATACGCGTCTACGCTCCTACTTTTGTTCTTTGCTATGTTTTAACTGACGAAAATGGATATTTCAAAGTACAATACAATAAAATTGAACCCTAAAAAAAATCCCAGAATTCTATTTATGCTTTGTAAGCCTTTTCAGCTAACGCATAATGAATATATGGCTATTTTTTGCAGATCAGACGAAACCTTAAAATTCGTTATTTTTTTTTAATACAAAATATCTTTTTGGAAATTGTTATTACTTTTTTATATATTTTTTTCTTGGGTTATAACTAAATCAAATTTTATATCCCTTAATTGAAATAAAGTGAATATATTGTGAATACAAAGAAAGAAACTTGAGTCTATGCTCCCTCAAAGCAAACAGTCGAACAATTTAGCATCAAGATGAAGGGCAGTCTTGCTGAGCACATCCCAGCAGCGAATTCGCGGAAATTGTTGCCCTGATCAACGTCCTTCCGCCAAAATCGCAAGGATGGTCGATAGTTGCAGGGCAGGAAGGTCGCTCAAGAAGGATGAACGGGTAGTAAGTCTTAACGTTTTATTTTTGAAAACCTCAAGTTGGTATTAGTAGCTTGACGCTGCAGTTGAGCACGCCAAAGTAACGTACGTCAAAATGGGCCTTCCTATAACTTAAGTGATGGTCTATAGTACGCTTGAAATATCTTGCCGAGGTACTTCGAGGTAATTTTGTAGCGTTGGTAACTAAACACTGGTGAGGGCCGTAATTTAGGTTGAAGCAATTAGAGAAAAAAAAACATTATTAAAGTTAATGAACACACTCCTGTTGTTTAGCAAAGAAACAATCGAATCATTAAGATTATCTCACCCATCCAGTGCAGCTTCGTGGAGACAGAAGTTCTTAACTTAGGCACGGAGATCTTATTGAGCATTAAGATCTTTATCTTAGGACGAGAGTATACATAAAAAAAAAGGAAGAAAAATTGTGATTTTGGAAGGGGTGGTACTAAAGGAATGGGTAAGAAGCTTTTATACAGCCTTGAACAACATTTAATTTGATCTAAAACTGGAGCAATAATATTTTCGTTTCTTGGAAGTAATGAATTAGCTATGTTCTTTTTTTTCTTCCAGGAACGTACTAACCAATATATGTAGGGGCAGTAGTACCATCTCGTTTTATCGGATCATTTAAGATTTCACAGTGAAACGTTCGTGTAGGACTTCTACTGTCTTCCTTTATTATATATTAGCATAGCTTCGTGGTATCAATCCTGGATAACGTAATACAGTTTATTTGTAACATGTGTGCCGTCTTATTTGGGCTCGACAATGAGCGCAAAAAGGCATTGCTTAACCTGGCCCTAAAAAACGCATGATTTGCGTAAGAACTCATTTTTAGAGAAAAGCAGTTTAACACGGCATTTCTTTATATTGTACTGTTCAATCGTTGGACTATGTATGACTTTAATTAAGTGGCGCACCCTGTATATAATGATAAATTGGTAAAAATATTGTTCGAACGTCACAAAGCAATCATGAACAAAAATATAGTCGATTCATTTTGACTAGAGTCGTTTATATTACTTGTAATTGCGCGCACTCCTCAAAATTTATTTCATTTATCACGAACTACGAACAAACCAAAATATTTTCCACTACAGTACCGTACCAGTTCCGAATATTATCGCCCATAAAAAAATTGAGATAAAAAGGCAAGATTTACGAGCAAATATCGACAGGTACAAACACGAACGCCAATACATCCCAATTTCTATTCGTACTTCAAAGTTACGAAACTACTTATCGTATATTTCGAGGTTATGTCGGTACAAACGTTACCAGAATATCAGGTACTGACCTGCGCCTTCTGGGATCTCCTCTCGCGGCGACGAAGAATGGTAATCCTTACGTTCTGTGCCTTCGAACTGAACAACACATAATGGGCTACATTGTTCCAACATAACAGCTATTTTAAATTCACGAGTCGAACCATTAGATTTATTGATGGTCTGTCCATTTCGATTGATTGATGAACTTTCGTGACGTCATCAGTAATAGTGGAAAAAAGGACTCGGTCGAAACAAAGAAGGAGGAAGGAAAGTAAGATGAAGAAGGAAAGAGAAAGTACCATAGCTTTTCGGCACCGTGGCATATTTTTTAGATTCTTGTAAGGTGTAATTAAATTGAAGAGCAAACCATTTGTTGCGTAAAGCCGTGCAAAGGGCGGTGTTACATGTTATCGGCCAAAGTAATCTTTGATTGAGAAATTTAAATTTAGTTCGGAATGCATGCAGGAAGAAGCAAATTTTTCCATAATACGGCCATCATCGTTTGATATTGTTGTTTTTCAAGATTCTCATTTTTTGCTTTGAGCTTTTGCACCCTTCGCAGTCCACTGTTTCAACTGAGCTTTGTTTTCAGAAATGTATGATGCATCTAAGCTTCGTCACTAAAACTCTAACTTATTTCGTTTAAACGGCTTCTCTTTGAGGCTTTGGAATTATTCGTTCGAATCCTTAGTGCTTTCTCATGTCCAACTCTTCAGTTAACACATGACAGACATGTCTCTCTAATATTTACCTGATATAACCTCAAAAATTGTTAATAAAAAATTGTTAATAAAATCGTTTAAAAATAAAAATAACGATGACGTCATAGATTTTAATGTCACAGAGAACGCTCTGATATTTTGACTAATTGATTTTTTCGTGAAATATACTCGGTATTGTATTATACGGTTATCTATCAATGTAGAATAAATCTAAACTAATACGCCGTGACCGCATATATATATACACGAAAAAAACGTGCGACACAACAATAGGGCGAAGAAAGGCTGTAGAGAATCGATCAAAATTTGTCCATTATACAGCGCGTTTAGTGTTGCGACCGCAACAACATTGTATTGAGCCTTGTCTTTTGTTCGGTCCAAGGCCCACTTAATTGGATTATAAATTATATCAGAGACTTTTGTTCCTTATTTTTTCCTGTACCATCCTACTCCTTCTATTACCTGTAGGCTCTGCGATCGTGTCAAGTTGGCCGCACACTAAACGGGATAGATTTTTTAGGTACTTGAAGGACACTTTATTACATATACGTATTAGATACATGCGACAGAGCGAATAGCACGTACTACGGAATATACTTTACAAGCTCAATAATAAAGAGCAATTATAGAATAGAATTTCGAAGTTTGCTGATAGATTCAGTAATAACCTAGGCATACATCAACGACGTCGTCAATCATTAATACACTCCGCCAAAAAAGTATCGCATAATCTTTGTTTGTAGCATAAAGTTGTAAATATACTTTAATGCGCTCTAAGATATAATTTCTATGATTGTTTAAATAAAATACAGGCCAAATAAAAGCAAGAACTCATACTTGAGATTTTTATTAAAACAAGAAATTATAATTTTGGAAAGAAAAATGTCATAACAGTAGCTTTTAATACTGAGTATTGCCACCTCTGGCTCTTATGACCGCTCGCATACGGTTTGGCAGAGATTCGATTAACCTCCGTATATAAGCCTGATCCAAATTCTCCCACTCGTCACGGAGAGCATTTTCTAGTCCATGCAGGTCCGCTGGGGCAACATTTTGGGTTCATGTCCGGACTTACCGCAGGCCAATCTAAAACTGGAATACCAACATCGTTAAGGTATTCCTGGACGATTATCGCGACATGCGGTCGTGCATTATCGTGCATTAACATAAATTCGTTTCCTATAATTGGCGCATATGGTACTACATGTTCTTCCAAAATGTCCGTTATATACCTGTGGGCAGTCAGTGTACCTCTGTCTACCGGTACTAACTCTGTACGACCTGTTAAACAGATGCCTCCCCAAGCCATAATAGAGCCACCAGCGAAATTAGGTCTAGGTCTGATATTACACTGCGAATAGCGCTCACCGTCTCGTCTGTACACTGAGATACGCCTATCTGAGGTGTAAAGACCAAATCTTGACTCATCTGTGAAGAGTATATTGGCCCGGTCATTAATGTTCCAATTTACATGTTCTCTGGCAAACCTTAAGCGAGCCACTCGGTGGTTCCTAGTGAGACGAGGGGCTGTTACAGCTACTCTAGCTCTTAATCCACTCTGTCGTAACCTATTCCGAATAGTTTGAGTACTCACACGAGTATTTCTGACTCTAGCCAAGTCGTTCTGCAATTGTCTCGCAGTTACATGTCTTCGACGTAATGCTTGTAGTAGTAAATAGCGGTCATCTTGGCGAGTAGAACATCTTGGACGACCTGGTACAGGTCTTCTACTGTAATTGCCTGTTTCCCTATATCTGGCTACGGCTCTAGAAACACTTGACTGATTGATGTTCATCAAATTAGCAACGTATGCTTGAGATCGTCCATCTTCGATTAAAGCAACTATAGCAGCCACTTGTTCTGAAGTTAAATTGCTCATTTTAGTTTTAAAAGCGTTGGTACAGACCTCTGACTTCGCACTTTAAAATTTGTCCGTATAGGAAGACTTTCAATAAACAACTGAACAAACCTTACACATATGCATTTTTCTAAATGTGTTCTTTTAGAAAAAAAAGTAAAAAAGCTATGTTCCATGATGTTGTTAGTGTTTTTATAGTTCACATACACGAGGCAAACTTTTTGTGAACGTATAAAAATATCTTGGTTTATAAATGCCCTTCTTTAGTTTATGCGATACTTTTTTGGCGGAGTGTATTTAATTATTGTTTTTCTTTATGTTTATGTTTTCTTATATGCGTTGTAGTTTTCTCGCTATCACCCTGTATATTTGTCAGGAAAACCACTGGAAACAATATCAATTGTTGATGATACCAAAGCAAGGAGAGACAACAATAAATCCAATGCAAGCTCGTAAATATTGCTGGCGTTAGTATTAGTTAACGGCAGCAATGTTTTTTTTTTATTTACAATATATGGCTTTCGTACCATATATATTTAGGGCTTTCTTACAGAAGACGTTTCGTCCGTAATACTATAATCGTCTTCAGAATTTCTTTTACTACGATAGTAGTAAAATCGACTTTGTTGTGATCCTTTCCATCTGCAAAACACATAAGTCCCCGTAGTCTAACGTTATTACACCTAATGTACGTCCAACCTTACGACTATCATCGTACACATTGAAGAAATAAGATTCTACTTTATCCTATCAAAGTGCGTATAAGCCTAGCGCATAGGCGCTCACATATCCCGTCCTTCTCTTGGAAGTTTGCTGCGTGCTCTCTCGTGAAGAGTGGACATCGATTTATGGCAGTCATATTTATTTATTGGATTAATACATGTAACATATTGCCAACACACGAGAGTTATAAATAACTGTACAATGTATGGTATTAATTTACTGTACGTCGGGCATATAATGGTGAGCGCCTTTGTGTGCGAGTTTGTCCGTAATATCTGTGTGCGAGTGTACGGCGCGTTTGGTTCTTTATATCTTGTTATATATTGTCCACCGATGTGTACTGAAACTTGGCAATAAATAGGACAGTCTTGATACGGTGTTCGGGCGAGCTGCCCGGTGAAATATGTGGGATCCGTTTTATATCCTTCTGCTGGCTCGCTTCGTTAGGTTACCGTTCGTGTTGTTGACGGTTTGTTACCGTTCTTGTTATTCGAATATCATACACTTATACAGGCAGTCGTATGCGATACGTTTAGAATTCATTACAAGCGCAGAATAACTCGAACGAACCATTGACGCACGCATACGTTACCTACTCGAAATTTCTGTTTTCCTGCTCCAAAGAAATATTCTACCATGGGATTTAAATTTTTTCAGTGCCCTCTGAAGAATTCCGCAATCTCGCAGGAGTTCTATGGTCCTTAAGAAGTTGAGAATTTTCTTCGGCTCTATATTTAAGAATTTTCTCAAGCAGCATGAGACACAGCCTCAAAGGCTGCTGTACGCTCGGCAATATTTTATAAGATCTAAAGGAGTTTCCTCCTCCTCACATCGAATTTGTTCATGGCCAGTAATTTTTCCAACTTTTCCTTTAAGGCTTCCACAAGAAAAGCCTTCGAATAATTCTTCTCTCCAATGTCTTTCATGCCACTGATGTAGTTATCTTCCCGCCTTAACCATCGCCAGGGATATCCCAAAGTATTACTGAGGACCCCGTCTGGTTTGCGGGAATGCACTGCCCTCCTTCGCTAATCGATCTGCCTTTTCATTTCTTGATATGCGAGGTTACCCACGCCAGTTTTAATACATTCTCACAAAGAAGGAGTATGTAAGAGTATGCGAAGACGACGCTTCTACGTTCATTTATCGATCACCCTTTTTATTTTAGTGGTGCAATCAGATTTTTAATAAAAATATCGCTATTTTCGAACTCGAAAAGTAATCATAGTATGCCTTGAAAGTGTAAATGAACTGTTTTAATTCTGAGCCAAAGTTTACAACATCGATTAAATCGAATAACGCGCTGGCCGGGTTGGCAAGTGTGACGGGACAGACCGGGCCGACTTAGCAAACCTAGCGCGGTAAGACGGGCCGTGCTAACAAACGAATCGGACCGGACTAACCTAATAATTCAAGATGCGCACCTAAGGATTGGTAAAAGGCCCCGACTATTCTACATAAGAACGTTTTGTTGTTCGTGATCTATTAAGATCATAGTGATTAAAAGCACCTGCTCTATAATGGTAATAATAATAAGTATAACTTTACTTATTTTGCGATATTATAAATAAATCTGCAAAATTTCGTACAATTATGTCGTTATAACGAGTAGGTATATAGCAATACATAGCAGTCATAATTTATGTTTACATCTAATCCAATAATTTAAAACTATTGTTAAATGTACTTCTAAGACATTATTTATTGCTCTGTAATGATCGTATGCATCGTATTTCACGGTATATTTTCTACGTTACGTTTATGTATCGTTCCGATTGTACATATCTTCGTGACAAATGAAATCATATCTTGAACATAATTCGCTGTCGAGACGAGGTAATAGTAATAATCGCGGAAGAGGAATGAATATTTAAGGCCCGAGTTACAATTTACAAGGCATCGAGCGACTATTAGACGACTATCCAGCGTTTATTTACCTTTGATGTATTCATGGGATACAGCACTGCGCGAAAGATTTTATACAGTCACTGCAATTTTGATTTAATTTTAATTTGAGCTTAATACGAAGATTGCCGGAATAAAATGGATTTATTAGTATTCTCTTGGTACCACATTAGCAACTACAACATTTGCGATGGCTCCATTCTTATCTTTGGCCGCGGATATCAAAACAAATACGCAGAAATTTGTATTTTATAATAATTGAACAATACGACAATAATTAAATAATTTTATGTTTGAAAAAATATGTAAATGTGGGCTTAAGAAGATTGAAATTTTGGTTTAAAATGCCTCTTTTTGATCAATGTTGAAAGCGCACTTTGAGACTCGATTTCATTGCGGGTTCTTCCGTTTCGTCAATATCATTGTGAGTAGTTCCATGTTCTACTTCTAAAATTGAAGCAAGGTCTTCCCCGGATAAGCGATCAACATCCAAAGCAATTCCTTCTTGCAATTCTTGTTCTGTAAAGTTGCTAAACCCATCTACTCCAACTTGGTCAGCAAGTTTAACAGTTCTTCGAATTTCGTCTGAACGAAGGGCGGGAAGAAGTTCTTCTTGCAAAGATGGGTTAATGTTGACTGCGCGATTTTTGCCAATTCAACGATGTCGACTCACAATACACGACGTTTGAGTATAATCCCTTGATGGAATATTTGTGTGGTGTCTTTGGATGTAGGAACATATTGAATTTTTTTAAAGAGCCAAGGAAGCATTGATTATCAACAGAAGAACTTTGAAGTCCAACATTTTGTTTTCAAAGTAAGTTTTCACATTAACAATGGAATATTTCTTGAACCATTCTGGGAATAAAGTCACCTGTAACCTGAACCTTTTTGATTGGACTTGACGAAACACAATTTTGACAATTTTGTCTTTCTTTGCCTTTCAACGCATACGGATTCAAAAATTTGTTAATCATCATTGAAGACAGCATGAAATCTCCAAACGCGTTGGAATACAAAATGATGCTTTTAAACCAGTTAGAGCAGTTTTATCAACGTTTTAAGTTCTCACAATCCACAGATGCTGCCTCGCCAATAAGTTTTATGTTATGGAGATTAAATCATTCCTTACTCTTTTCAAACCACCACCAACTTTGTTGGCCGAGAAAGTTTTGGACGACACACTTTCACCCTACTGAGAACAAAAGTGATCGTATGTATTTTCTTTCGATTTAATTAATTGTCCCCGTGAAAATTGCCAAGAGACAACGTGATTTCACCCACTTTCAAACTACCCAAACACATCTTTTTTTCGTTTGGCGATTCATCCCTTAGGTGGTGTCGAATTGAAAGAAAACGAATAACTAATGAAAAAATAGAAAGATTAGTATTATTGATTAAAATTTATAACAAAACGTAAAAAAAAGACTTCGAGTTGAATTCAGCAAATACTGTGCTCACGAATTGAGTGAGAGTCTACCACACGTTGAGAGTCTACCACAGCCCGTTGACTTATTTCCCAGATCAAAACACTCATCTTACTAAAGCCTATAAGACATCTTCTTTTTTTGCGCAAATTAGTCTGCAATTTCAATAAGCAATAGTCAACTGAAGTGACAAAATGGAAAATTGAGCAGTAAACATAAAATATGAATTCTTCCTTACAACCAGGAATCCTAAAAAGATTTATTATATAAAATTCCGTATTTTTATTTGCGTTTTCCCTTTTGTCGATTTTATATCCCAACCCTCTCATTTTTTTTCTACATCAGAAAGACTTTGTCCCGATTCCCCATAAAGTATTTATATGAATGTATATAAGTTGGTATAGTTGGTGCCTATCCGTATCCCGGTAACAGGTAAAGAACTAATAAAAGATGTCAGTTTATTTGTGTTCGTTATATTTTTTGAATAGTAGGCGCTAGCGACAATGCCGTTCTTAGTTCGTTTTTTCTCTTTTTTCATTGCCTTCTTTATATGTCCTCTTGACATCTGAAATATGTGTTAATATTTCTTGGGCAAGGAAATAAAGATCTGTAATGTAGGAGTTTTATGAAACACGTTCTTCTTTTCTATCGAGAACGAATGGAATAGTTCTCTTATTGTTATCCTTCTTCTTTACCGCAAGGAATCTGTGTTTTTTTTTTTATAAATTTCGTAAAATCTATAATATACATAACTATTTGCAGACCATCTAGGCCCGGAGCTTTATAATCCTTTTCTAAATTCTTCCATCTTTGGTCTTTTCTTTTCAACTATTTACTTATTTGCTTTAAGATCTTTTAGAACCACCTCTTGTGATCCTTTCCTTGACCTTTCTTTTCTCCATTTACTTTGCGGTTCTCTCCATACTACTTGTTTAACTGTTCTCCCCATCTGTTGTGTGTCATATGTATTCCGGCAATTGAGGTCTTCTTTTTGCTTTGCAATACATCGATACACCTCTTCGTTAGTTCTTTGCACATAATAACCGACTGTCCTTTTTCGTTAGCTTCTTTAATTTGAACATTTGAAAATCAAAGTCTACTAGTACTTATTTACATTAAGTGAGTACATATCTCTAATGAAATATTTTCTTTAAATGAGCTCCGCCATGGGACGCTTCATGGCTTACCCCTCAATGTTTTTCATACAACGTAATACTTAGAAAAAAGCATTTTCACCCAATATATAAATTATTTTATTGTCTCATTGTTTCGATCAAATTTAACATCATTCTTTATGCGAATCTAAGCTACAATGATTCCAAGCTGGACCAATTCAAACATAACAGATATTACACAAATTTAGATATATAAACATATTGATGCATTATGCTGCATAATGATCCCGAATAGGATTTGAGTGTAAACGGGGCGAGGTAGTAAAATTAAGTAGAATATCAATCCTGCGCATTGTCTTCCACATCAAATCATGACAATTCCTCAAACATCAGGAAATCTAAGATGTCTTTACCGCATATGGAATTAACACTCTTATAACCATAGAAGAAGCTATTTCGCGACGCTAATATTCCGCAATCAATCTAGACGTTTCCATATCGGAGAGTTAAGTACTAGTCTCCAACCGACTTACAACAAGCAAGATCTTTAATAGGTTACCGGATTCTTACGCGACTAAGCTGGAAAAGCAACGAAAAAAAAAAGACGAACGAACTACTTCTTTCCAAGAGCGACTTTGCGCTAGGTTATGTCGCGCATAACCGGTACGCTTGAAACGTTTTAAACGCTCAAGTTGGTAATCGTGTAAACACGAAACTCTCACCTGGACAGGTGAGACAGATCGACCCATCTGATTGGCAAGCCTGAGGGTACTCGCGTACGGGTAACTCCCCATTGGTCGATCGTCTTTTGTCTTTACACCACTGCCACCATGATGTGGGCCGTTCTCCTTCTTTTATTTTATTCCAAAACGATATGCTTCTATACGTCTTCTTCTGTTCTTCTTCAACATATTTCATTTTGATTCTTCCTCCTTTGCTAGGTAGATGTTTTTTTGCTACTTATCGTGTTTTGTTTTATTCAATTGTTACATCCTTTTCTTCTTTTCATTCTTCGCATTTGTTTCTTTTTAATCTCTGCTGTTGCTTTGTTGTCGTTATTATTGTTATTGTAGTTGCATCGCCTATGTTCGGTCAATAACGTCGATCCCATTCGATTGTTTCTTAACCTTTTCTTTTCTTTATCGCGTTCGGGCTTAATTGATTTCGGGAACAAAGAGGGGAAATGGTAGAAGTTAGACGGAGATGGATGACAGAAGATATCCGAGGTGTTAAATTGTTTTTCGATGCTCTTATCTTGATAGACTTATCTTGTTTTGTAAATTAATGGTTGCTTTTCTGTCTCTGTTCTTTTTGTGATGTTAAAGCTAAAGTAAGAATGGTACGATATTAGGTTTATTAAATAGACATTTTGATAGCTGCTTTTCTTTATTATAAATAAAATAGGAGTTAAGCGCTGGTATAATTCTAGATAAGTCCGCAACGTCAAACAGGGCTCAAGGTGAGAGCATCTCGCGATTCGTTAGTGCTGACCTTACGAGCTGTGCTCGGACCGAAATCCCGGAAAAGACGCTGTGACTCTCTAAGTTCCCGATCCATAACTTTTGCATTTATTTCAGAAAGCAATGGCAGTGAGAACATCTTCAACATCTCCAGAACAAGAAGCTTTTGAAATAGGCCGTCCTACAGCCACCTTCCACTCTAAGGGAGATAACACAACAACCCAATTTCTGCAATACATACAATAATACACCAGTTTCGGTTGGCAACTTGTATGAGCTCTTAATTTACGTAAAGCAGCGCTGCATTTAATAATGACCCAGTAATATACATAATTCAAACGTAAACAAACCAAAAAATCCCCTAAAACAATAATCGTCATAAAATGCACCCTTCATAGGACCTTCTAACTCCAACGAGCGGCTTTTTTTTAACGCCATGACACTGTTAATAACCGCCCCGATAATCAATCAGACTTAGGCTGTAAATATACGATCCATACACCATTACGGTCCTTAATAGTACCAAGCACGAGGATTGTGTCACGCCGGAGACCGGGTCTTTGATTATTTCATTATTCGGTGCCGATGGTCGGGTTCGGAGACCCGGCGGCACCTTTTTAGATCGACAACCGTAATCCGGTTAATCCGTACGGCGGATGATCGGACGCGTTGTTTACAAGCGTCGCGACGCGTCCCATACGCAAGTTTCGCGTCTATCCGAACGAAATTAAAAACTGTCCCTCTCTCCGCCGAAAGCCCGGCTGCGGAGCTTTGATTTAATTAAATTATTCGGACGGTATCGCGTTGTTTGTCAGCTGAGAGATTTAGGCGGGATTTGGGACGTTGACATTGGATGGAGGGCGCTACCAAAGCCACACATTTCGGTATGAACGATCTTTGATGTTGAGTTTGTTTAGGAAAAAGCGTTTGTACATACGGTAATCAAACGATAGCGTAGGTGCGATGATAATTTACCATTACTGTTTAATTGATTTGGGTATTTTAATTTAAGGATACATCACTTGGTCCTTACGATCTCTTTGAAAGGAACGAGATGATATTCGGACAATCTCGGTCTTGTCACTTGAAAGAAAATCGATTACGTATTCTTCGTGCAGCGCTTTTCATAAATTTCAACACAAATTTGCGAAACAAGTATAAAAGTACATTTTCTCTGATAATCTAGAAATACTCGAAATTTTTCGTTAGCGATTGACAAATAAATACAATTTCAGGCAACTACTTATACGCTTCTTAACATATGTAGTTTAATCGTTGCTAATGAACTCTAAACTACCGTAACTACCGTTCTCATAATTTCAAAATTGCGAAGCTGAGAAGGAGAAACTGATGTTAGGAATTCCATTTCTAACCGGGTGATTAGCGGTTGCTACTCGATATGAACAAAATTTCTGAAGAAAGGATTTTTTTATTACCTTTCAAAAAAATTATTTAACTTTTTGTATATATTTGGGTACGCTTGCATTTAAAAATATGAAATTGACATTCAACTAGTCTTGAAAGTATCAACCAAATCAAATAACAGAGGATGCTATTTCATTTTACCATTGCAATAAAACAACTTTTGTTTGGTTTTTTTTTTTTTTTGGGAGGGCGGGAGGGGTGGTTATAATGCTTCGTTTTTAAGACAAAATTCATATTTTAAATGAGCCAGTACGTAAAACGATAATAGTCTAAATATCAAATTTTTTCATCTAAAAAGACTTTAAAAAGTCCCCATCCATCACACAACGAGATCTCCCTTCTCTAAAACTAACATGATAGATCACTTGATTAGAGAAACGTTATTAAGTTTCAGCGTTGTGTGATGAATAATACGCACCATCGTTGTACGGAGGTAATAAAATGCTAATGTGATCCATGTTCATAGATCAAACGGTATTACACGACATCTAAATCGCTTTACGTGTTGAGGGGGATATTTACTTGACTAAATTCTAACGTAAACACAGCAGCGATTAAAGATTGAACTCAATAGGTTCAATAACAACAGCTTAACACCTTGTAACGTATCCGTTGGACCTTATTACAATTTTATAATCCGGCCTAAATGAACGCCCAATGGTTTTGTTCGATATTTACAGAAAATAAAATAAAGGGAGAAATCATGCTATTACTTGCTCATGGAGAAAAGATATGAACAACGAAAGCAGTGCACCTACGCACTTTAGTTGTTTAAATGTAAGTGATGGTTGTCAATAGAGAAAGGAGCAAATTCCCAACGATATTTTCGATGACAAGAAAAAAGAAAGTCACAAAGAAATGAAATCAGGCAAAACATAAAAGAATAAGTATATGTAATGGCTTCCGTCGGTAAAATGTAAAAACCCCAGGAAATCACAGATTTTTATAAAAAAATGTGCTGAATTGCACGAGGATGTCTAATGCTTGAAGAACTCCTTGCAGAAATTTATATTGCTGGAAGCTCATGAACTAAACTGAAATTATATGGCTTAGTACCTTATGTATTACATAACATAATAGTATAATTTACATTAAATAAAAATACCCAATTCAAAATTTCCCGATATTTAAACTAAAATAGTAGCAGATGTCGCTTTACCCACGAAAATGTTCAATAACCGACATTACGAAACTTACGTTCCATAATCGATGCTTATCGCTCAGATACAGTTGCATATTCCCCATGCAATCCCATTTATTACGTTCTGGCAAGACATACATTCAAAATAATCGCCTCAGTCGATACGGTAGTATTCCTAAGTATCGTTAATATTGCGGGGTGGAATCGTACTCGCCCCCGCTCGCCGACGTCAACCCCCGGCGCCCTCGTCGGCAGATGTTTTGGGCGTACATTGTTGTCGCTCCGCGGGAAGCCATTGTTGATCCTTGAGCACACCTTTCTTACACACCATCCACCAGGTTGATGGCGGGACATCCCTCTCCAGACGCGTCTATCGTGAGCAGAGTAGATATCTCTCCGACTAAAATTACACCCTCGCCTCTCGGTTAGATAAATAATCGGGAAAGAAGACGCCTTGTCACCTTAACATATTTGTCTCCGATAGAGAATGCTGAGTTATGATAACTTATTGTTTATATGTAGTAATTATATTGCATCGTAAGATGGTTGTTTAAATCTAAAGTACGTAAAGTAGTCGATGAAAATATTTGTGGAAGTAACAGGATTCAGCTGATTCTTAAGCGTAACGGTATTAATTTTTGCCGACAATGGCCTATGTAGTAGCTTGCGCTATCTAGATGAGAATATTCAAATATTCACATTAGAATTTGTTCAATTATCAGGCGAATGAATACATTTGCCATTAAAAGAGTCTCTGTTGTACATCCTTTAATCTTAAGGTTACATATCGCCGAGTTAACGCAATCCATTCCGGATTAATAATTGTAAAGGTGAGGATGTTGTCTGTTTTTGTCTGTGGAACTGTAACAATAATTGAGCCAGTTTTAGGTTCAACATCTTGCATGGTTATTCTGCAGTTCTTCGCGTTAATATTGCACTAGAAACATCTACTACACTGACCAAAAAGGTTTTTACCCTAAGTTATCTATTATCCAGTATACCGCCATAATGTTTATAAACTTTCTGAGGCATTTGGAATACGTCATGATCCCAGTTCTTGGAGATTATTCATAAACTCGTCAAAGACCAGCCTAAAAGCAGTTTCGTTGCGTAATGGAAACCATCATCCTTCTACTCCGATAGGTCATGCTGTTTCTATAAAAGAAACTTACAAAAATCTGAAAATTTTATTAGAAAAGATAAAGTACAAAGACTATTCCTGGAATATTTGTGCAGATTTTAAAGTAATTGCAATTATTTCGGGTATGCAATGCAATTGAAGAAAGTAACATTTCCTGATTTTAAATAGATACTTCCAAATATATTAGTATCGCTTTGGTAAATCGGCAGTGGCGGCACAATGCAAAATTCCTCAGATGATGGGATGAAATTAGTTCGCTAAAGTTGGTCTATTTGGATATTTGAGACTATCCAAAACAGACCTTCGCATAGCTGTTGAGATTCCGACTGGACACTGCCGGCTAAAGAGGTATCAACAAGACGGGATTAGCTGAAGACATGTCATACAGGGGCTGTCAAGTAAAAAAACGAAACACTAGAACACTGTCTCTGAAACTATCCTGTGTTGGCGTCAATTACAGAAAAATAATTCTGGGTTAGGTTTTTCGCCATTAAGGGGGTCCCTTTGGGAGTTGACCGGTTCATGTGCCCTCCTCTCTCAATCCACAACGTGGTTGATTATCGTCCTGTTGGAACCGGATATTATCGTCAGGTAGATTGACGGCTATTTCTTTAGAAAACAGGGCAGCATAGGTAGGTTTGATTTTTGCAGTAATTGCAAGTGCTTCTTTGGATTTAAGTTTCTTTCAATAATATTCAACACAAACATCAATCTTCTGCGAATAACGTTCTGCAATCCAGTATTTGCAGTCATGAGTAAAACGTGGCTTCGTCTAAGAAGATAATATTTACAAACTGTTGAATACATTGACCAACAAGGTTTTTACCCTACGTTAGTAACGGACGATATTGAACAGCATATATAAAGTAAAAATGATTCGAAAAGCGGCAACATTGGCTTAGCTCTAGTTACAGAGAAAATGCAGGTCGAGACTTTTTCGCAGCAGCAATGAAAATTTTGTTGATTTTTATCGTATTGCTGGTAATCTTGTCTATTGCAATAATGTTTATAAACTTTCTAAGCCTTTTGGAGTACATCATGATCCCAGTTCTTGGAGATTATTCATTGACTCATCAAAGACCAGCCTAAAAGCAGTTTTGTTGCATAATGGAAACCATTATCCTTCTATTCCGACAGGTCATGTTGTTTCTATGAAAGAAACTTACGAAACTCTGAAAATTTTATTAGAAAAGATAAAGTACAAAGACTATTCCTGAAATATTTGCGCAGATTTTAAAGTAATTGCAATTATTTCGGGTATGCAATCTGGTTGCACCAAATACTGTTGCTTTTTATGTCTTCGGGACAACATTACCATAAGCAAGAGTGGCCGCTACGACACCAGTTTATACCAGGAAAAGGCAATATACCATATCAGCCTCTAGTAGAAAAAGAAATTATCATAATACCACTTCTCCACGTGAAACTTGGGCTCATGAAAAACTTTGTAAAGGCACTGGATCTCGAAGGTGAAGGTTTTAAATAGTTTCGTGAAAAGTTTCCAAAATGAACACAAGGCAAACTGTAAGAAGGTATTTTTGGTAGACCTCAGATACAAGAAATAGTAAATGATGAAATCTTTGAAACCAAATTAACAGCGAAGGAAAAAACAGCTTGGCTCTTCAAGATACAAGTTTTCTCGAATTTCTTAGGAAACAAAAAAGCTGACAACTATAAAACTTGAGTAATGAATATGTTACAAGCATTTCACGCTGCTGGCTGTAATATGTCCCTTAACGTGCACATTCTACATTCTCACTTGGATTTTTGTCCGGAAAATATAGGCGACGTTAGCGATGAACACGGTGAGCGCTTCCACCAAGACATACAAAAAAAATTGAGCTAACTTGACCAGCTACCTTTTATTAAAATAAATGTTCATATGTTTTCTATTGAAATTACTATAAATTATTTTATGGCAAAATCAAAAGTTGAAATTGTTGGCCAATGTAATTAATACTAAGCAGAAGAATTAAAACTAGAAAGGTAGAATCTGGTACTTCCTGGGTCCTGCAATTTGCGCTTTGGACTCTATCATCGGATATTCTTGTCACCAACCTCAACGTGTCACAGTTGAAAGAATTCAGAAACTTTTCTCGCGCATGATTTTCGATCATCATCTGCTTAATAAGATTTTCTGTGCGGACATGCTTTATTACACCCCTGCACCGTTATCCCAACTAACACGCCATTGAGTTCTTGTCCATTATTTCGATAAACTATTTTCGTAATCCATCCCGTATTTAAAACAATGAAGTAGTATTTACACTGCAAACCAACACCAAACCTTGGAAATAGAAAAAATATCCATCTCCTTTCCCTAGAGGAAGAGAGGGTGGCAATGTTGTGTTGACACGAAGGGTGGTTATTAAAACACATCACTGCCTAGGGATCATTTCATTAAGGTCGCTGGTATACAATATTAAATCGGGTCGTGACGCCGTTCCCACAATTAAATTGAATTCAATCTGTTATGTATGGTTGGGTAACTATTTGATATAGGAGTATAATGCCAGATACTTTTTATGCACGTCAAAGGAGTAGGGCGACTATTTTCTAGAGAAAAAGGGATTTTTATGGAATTTATTGTCTTTCTTTCGACGCGTGAAAATAATTCAAAAAGCCGTTTTAAAGTCAAAAATTTTCTTTACACTGATGATTGCGGATGGTTGTGACTTACATCCGATGCGGTCACACTACCCTTTACCAATACTGATGTATTGCCATAACGCTCTAAATCGTGCCTCAATCCTAATTGACTTTCACCTCTACTGATGATTACGAAGTACCGGAACGAACCTGAATAACAACTGAATACATATTCTCTTTTAACAGAACACTAACTTATAAGCCTAAAGAAAATGCTTAGACTGTTTGCTGAAAAAATGTTTTTAGAAGTTTCTTGTTTTCTCGTTAGAGGTTACACATTCGTGATACGAACCAATGCTGATATCTACGTATACCCATACTTATAGGAAACAATCAAGCATCGATAATTTACGATCTTCTACCGAGAAGTGCCAGGACCCGGGGTTTGTTATAAAATTATTCAAAATTATTCAAAACATTGTACGAAGCTTGGAACACAAGAGGAGAAAAAAGGAATGAAACCAAAACAGAAAAAAAAAGATGCACGAGCAGAGGGAAGACGTGTATAAGAGACGTGAATTATGTAAACCGTAGAAAATATGACAAACGCCTTTATACCTTTTGTTATAATATTTCTGAAATATATCACTGCGAGACCATGGCCGCCTTGATCGTTTGGGATAAGGGCGCCTGGATATTGTCCGGGGTGAATGCAGTAACTTGTGCGACCGACATGGGTCTACCAACCGCCGCACTATAAGATAGGAAGAAATGTAGTACATATATACAGCTCTCTGTAAGGTGTCAAGTCGAAAAGTTCGTATTTATAATTACGTATTGGTGTGATATGTTTTTCGAATGGAAGATTGGTCCATCCTCCTCCGAGAATTGGTACGTATTATGATTAAAATTTGCCGTCTTAGGACATCAATGAGTTTCCTGATATACATATATTTAACATATCGTACGTATTATGTTAATACTTCTTCTCCCAGCACTTATTTAATTCACTTAAAAACCATTATTCGGGCTATGATAAATGTTCTTTCGTCGTGACGCGCCTAATGTACCTCTGTATATTACAGCGATGGTGCAATACTAGGAAATTATCTATATTTTTCGTTCATGGCGCTATTGGCAACAACGAAACGCCAAATATATCCCTTTTGCGAGATAAGGGTGATTATTTAGCGTTTACTCTATTTATTGGACAGTTGAGATATGATACATGCTTGGACCCTGATCACACATCCTATCCGCCTTCCCACCTTGACCGCTAAGAGATTTTTTGTAATAGCGTCATCATCACAAAATAAATACAAGAAAGTAAATAACCGACCGTATTAAATGAAAACGAATAAATATTAATTAAAACAACGTTTGAAAACGGGTGTCCAGCTAGAGCTTAAAGTTGTTGAAATGGTTGTTTCAGAAATTTGTTCATTCATCAAAATACGGAAAGAACAAAGCGAGAATGACAATAATTTCTTCTACCAATTACAATCCAAAACGAATCGGTCTGTAGTGATTTCGTGGAGTACATTCGTACGTTTCAACTTTGACAACAATGGCGCATCACAGCTCCAGAACCCGACCCGGGTAATCTGTTAATTAACAATCGACGAATTCCCTCTTTGGCGGATCCGTCAGAGAGGCCGAATTGTAAGAATTTCAATATCGATTCTTATTCGCTACAACAATCGGTCCGCTACAATGCCGCTCGCCTATTAAATATCCGACCAGCCATTGTTGCCGGTAATGTATTTTTATTGAGTGTGCCACCGCGCCACGGTTCCCCCCAACGATTTTTTTTTAATTCACGCACTCAGCAGCGTACACACAAAGAAGGACGCCGTTTGCGGCGTAGAGAGTGATACTAATTTTCTCGGCGGGACGATGAATCCGGTCACAAGGCCAGAATCGCGGCGGAACAGGTGCTCTGGATGCTCCGCTTGAGATCTTCGGTTGGACCGCCATGACAAACGCGAGTTGATCCATCGAACAACGACAACCACAAGAATTTGGATCGTGAAGTGTCAAATGTATTCGTAAATTAAGAAACGTACACCTATAGTTGTAATTAGTACAATTGAACTTGGTTAACTGGATTGGAAGGGTACGATCTCGCGGTATTTATGAAAGACTATTTTCGGACCTCTAATGGATATACCGGTAATTAGTTCTTAATTCTGCCTCAATATTTTAGGAAGACATTGTGGTCCGGAGTATACCGACACCTTGCGTGTTTATTATACTGGTCGGTAATTCTTGCTACGTTGGTTAAATGTAATTTATCCAACAATAAAATATTTTTTAATTATCTGTAATGAAAACTTTTAAAGCCTTACAAGATTCACCTTGTTCACGAATTATTTGAAGGTAAATTTGATACGACGATCCGGTTTCGCGAAGAAATTAAGAAATTTCCAATAACACAGGCCAATAAATTTCAACTTTTAATTTTAGCTATAAAATGTTTAGTATAAAATAATTTATACTAATTTCAATAGAAAACATATAAACATTTATGTTAATAAAAACTAGAAGGTCAAGTTAACTCGATTCTTTTTTATATTTCAATGAAAAGGTTTTTTAGATTAGATCATAATTTAATGTATATTTCAAATTATTATAATTAGAAATGTGAAGCAATACTTCTTCGTCTCTTATAAACAATATCTACAGCATCTCTTCTTAACATCCAACAGTGATCTGCAAACATAACAGGATTTCATTTCCCCTGATACAGTTTTTCCACTCCCATTGTCCCATGTCTTAGTGGAAGCGCTCACCGTGTTCATCGCTAACGTCGCCCATATTTTCCGGACAAACATCCAAGTGAGGATGTAGAACGTGCACTTTAAGGGACATATTACAGCCAGTAGCGTGAAATGCTTGTCATATATTCATTACTAAAGTTTTATAGTTATCAGCTTTTTTGTTTCCCAAGAAATTCGTGAAAACTTGTACCATGGATAACCAAGCTGTTTTTTCTTTCGCTGTTGATTTGGTTTCAAAGATTTCATCATTTACTATTTCTTGTATCTGAGGTCTACCAAAAATACTTTCTTTCAGTTTTCCTAGTGTTAATTTTGGAAATTTTTCACGAAAGTATTTAAAACCTTCACCTTCGAGATCCAGTGCCTTTACAAAGTTTTTCATGAGCCCAACTTTCACGTGGAGAAGTGGTATTATGATAATTTCTTTTTCTACTAGAGGCTGATGTTGTACATTGCCTTTTCCTGGTATAAACTGGTGTCGTAGCGGCCACTCTTGCTTATGGTAATGTTCTTCCCTGTTACGATTGTCCCGAAGACATAAAAAGCAACAGTATTTGGTGTGACCAGATTGCATACCCGAAATAATTGCAATTACTTTAAAATATGCGCAAATATTTCAGGAATAGTCTTTGTACTTTATCTTTTCTAATAAAATTTTCAGAGTTTCGTAAGTTTCTTTCATAGAAACAGCATGACCTATCGGAATAGAAGGATAATGGTTTCCATTATGCAACAAAACTGCTTTTAGGCTGGTCTTTGATGAATCTATGAATAATCTCCAAGAACTGGGATCATGATGTACTCCAAAAGCTTCAGAAAGTTTATAAACATTATTGCAATAGACAAGATTACCAGCAATACGATAAAAATCAACAAAATTTTCATTGCTGCTACGAAAAAGTCTCGACCTGCATTTTCTCTGTAACTAAAGCTAAGCCAATGTTGCCGCTTTTCGAATCATTTTTACTTTATATATGCTGTTCAATATCGTCCGTTACTAACGTAGGGTAAAAACTTTGTTGGTCAATGTATTCAACAGTTTGTAAATATTATCTTCTTAGACGAAGCCACGTTTTACTCGTGACTGCAAATACTGGATTGCAGAACGTTATTCGCAGAAGATTGATGTTTGTGTTGAATATTATTGAAAGAAACTTAAATCCAAAGAAGCACTTGCAATTATTGCAAAAATCAAACCTACCTGTGCTGCCCTGTTTTCTAAAAAAATAGCTGTGAATCTCCCTGACGATAATATCCGGTTGCAACAGGACGATAATCAACCACGTTGTGGATTGAGAGAGGAGGGCACATGAACCGGTCAACTCCCAAAGGAATCCCCTTAATGGCGAAAAGACCTAACCCAGAATTATTTTTCTGTAATTGACGTCAACACAGGATAGTTTCAAAGACAGTGTTCTAGTGTTTCGTCTTTTTACTTGACAGCCCCTGTATGACATGTCTTCAGCTAATCCCGTCAAATAGACCAACTTTAGCGGCACAGCAGGAACTAATTTCATCCCATCACCTGAGGAATTTTGTATTGTACCGCCACTGCCGATTTACCAAAACAATACTAATATATTTGGAAATATCTATTTGAAATCAGGAAATGCTTGCTTCAATTACAACAAAATGTTTACTAAGACTTCTTATATTATTGCCATATCAAACCGAAGATGTTAGTAATTAACTAATTGTAAACGATGGACATGTCTGCCAAAACATTCCAATTTGCTACATAATTATACTAAAATTACGTCATACAGTACGTTGGAGAAACCTTACAATAGATTTGCTCCCAACACACAATAACGTACATAGTTGACATTACTTTCATTATTATCCGCTTATCGATGTAGTATTAAGAATTTCCTGTTAACTTCTGGAAAAATTACAAAATAAACTACGAATCCGTACCGAAATTATCCTAAGTCCGTCTCTGACCTTCATTCTTCACTTCTTCGTGCCTACATCCGCGATGGTAACTCCAATAACGAGCACGGCGTGTTCGTAATCTCGCGATCGCTCGCGATTTAAGTAAGTATGGAAGATTGCTAAGTATACTTATTGTGGAGACGTCAGGTGTGTTGCGTAGCCAACGAGTGCTTTGTGCTTTACGACGCGGACGGGGCAACGTTGGCCGGTCGGACCCCGAATACCAAGAATAAATGGAATTTCGTTCGCCATGTTCTTTCTCGCGTGCTCGGACGCATTAAATAACGCCGAGAACAAATTAAAACGAACCAATTTTTCCCTGTCAGCCCGAGCCCATTCAAAACCGATAAATAAAATGGCCGTAATTTAAATTTAAATAAATATTTTTGACAAACGTACACATATCCATTTGTTCACGAATATTTATTGGAATTCGCGTTCCAATTTTACATATTTAATGGCGTAGAACATATACATACATAGATACATGTTCTTTTAAGTTGAGCCTACGGGAGATGACGCTTTTTTTTTTTCTAAACGTATGGGGAGGATCGGGGCAAGTTGTTATTTCTAATCTTGTGTTTATAGTTAACGGTGTTTAAGCTTTGATAATACAACTTTGTATAAGTCAATCCGGTTTTAAATATATATTTACAATTGTTTATGTAATTTTATAATAGAACTTACGGCATAATTCACATGCTGCAAAATGTATGTATGGCTTTATTGGTTAATTAGTTTGTTTCTACCCGATACCGAAAGGGATTTACATGTTTAGAGCTGATTTTAGCTAAGAGTCGTTCGAAGTATTGCTCTAAAAAAATTCAGGAATTTTACCTCAATTACAGAAGTAAAATTCGGCCTCTTATGGATGAAGACAGGAATTGGAACCGGGGATATAGCCATCGCTGTATCTGTCCTATCAACGGGCCACGAGCCAGGGCACCGAACAGCACCCAAGCTCCAAAATCATAAATCTAATTTGAAGACTTTCATGCAAAGCCATATTTGTATTTATGCCACCTAAAAGCGAAAATGTTTTACCGAAGTAGTTGAAAAAATTTCTGAAGTTCAGCAAAAAGAAATTTTTTTTTAATAGTACTTGAGCTAGGTTGGACGACGTTGTATTTGCAGAATGTAAAGTGACTATTGAAAAGGTCTGTAAATAAATAAAACAATAAATAAATAAATTTATTTTGATTTCTAAGAACAAAGATACTTTTTTTTATTTTAATCGATCGTTAGAAGGCTTGTAGCTTGATTGAAACAATCCACGAGATATAAGTAGCTACAAAACCATTCAAACATTACAGCTATAATCTTCTCTCTTCCTTTCAATGTTTTATAGACGAAAACATTGTTTGAAAATTGTTTGAAGCTTCTCACAGTAAAAGGTTTAAAATGTTTGCCAATAATTTTAAACGATTAGCGACTTCCACTAACAAAAACCCAGCGGAATATAATTAAAACTTATCTCAACAATTTAATCACCATCTTCTGATGTCTGATATCTACCAACAAACGACTCATCCAATCAAGTCAATTGAGCAATTGAACGCAAATCTCCCCTCTTTACAATACGACAATCTTAATTCGGGAAAACCCCGTTCAAGGGCACTCGACTTCTCTCGCTTGTTTGTACAAGAGCCACGTGTCTGATGAGGCGTATTCATGTGTAGGACTCGAAACGTTCCCCGAACAATGTCCAATTACATCCAGAATTACGTAATTTCCGTCTAAGATTTGCGGAAAGAATCTGGCGATCGTCATTTGTCGAATTTCAAAGCTCGCTAGATGATAAACAGATGTTATGATGAATGTTATCATCTTCGTTTCATTTAGTTATACGGGAGAAGATAATTATTTCGAGATCAGATAAGGGAAAGGGGGCAGAAAAAAAATAAGACGATTATTTGGCACGGCCTCCTCGATGTTTGGTCGGCCGAAGGACAAAAGAATATTCGAAATAACAAACACGTATCGTGACACTTTCATAACACGGCCTCGTGTACCTGTAAGTCGAGAGATAAATATCAGGGACTCGAGTTAATCTACCATTTGACAAGTCAACTTTTGTAGACCCTGTCCGTTTTTCTATCTTCTGTCGTCCGGACAAAGAGAGAGAGAGACTGCATTAGCGTAGGTAAAAGCGCTGAGAGATCCGGTAGATTTTCTCTTATTCTCAGTATTTTACTCCGTTAGACAACGGGTTCATTACGTCGCTAATTCTGTTGTTTGTAAATCAGATAAAATAATTCATATTATCTCAGCGCAATTTGGATAATTACATTTTGTTTTATTTATTGTTATATCTGCCTGATTAAAGAAATTATTGAATTAATAATGACAACTGGAAGTGAGTTAATAATTCAACAAAGAACGATTACGTAAGAAACGCGTACAAAATATCAAAGCCGGTAATCTTGAAACTATTAAGTTGGCCATGGTACAGGTCCCACACGATCAATGCACCTACTTCCAAATCGTCTTTGAGATTGTTTCCTTGCTCTTCGAGAAAAGCGAGCAGGCGCGCCGTTGTGCATACTACATTCTTCATACATATAACTTATTTTCCTGGTGCTTATTCTCAAACTATTCTCTCTTATTCTAAAACCAGTTTCTTCGTTTGCAACGGAACAATTTTTTAACGTTTTTTTTTTTTTTTTAATTCCAGAATACGAAAGATTAACTTTTTTTTTTAACTTTGCAATCTGCTCGACTCTTATTATATTTTGGCTCTTTCATATTTCTTCTCCATAACTTGTTAACAAACGGGAATTTTGATTTATTTCCATTTGTTTAAGATATGTCAGAATAACATCTACTCCACAAACCTAGAAATTACAGATTTTCTCACAGCCGGCGGAGATTTTAGAAAGGCCAATCTTTTCCCTTACATCTCCCGTACTTCACCGTATTGGTGATAAATTGTTTTAAACGACCCGTCGATCTTTCATCCCTTACATCGTGTTTACACGGGTTACACACATATAAGGCCTACAGGTGGACCGATCGTTCTTTCTCTTATTTCCTTTTTTCTGCATACCTCCCTTATTCGATTTTGCCTCTCGATTCCACAAACCTCCCCGTAGCCAGCTCCGCTATTGTTCTAGATGAAAGTCGCACAAGATCGACAACAAAAACGTCGGTCAAGAAATTATTCAAGAAGAACAACGAATAGAGAATAGGTAATATAAAAGGCATTAACGAAGCGAAAAATGCCCGATGGCCATCGTTCGTTACGTGCGGGATAGTTTTCTGACCAGGCTAGACAAAGAGGCGTCGGTATTTTAATGATTTCTCGCCATTCTTGGAATCGTTAGATACTGACGTGTTAGCAAGCACAGGTGCGTTTGCTCTTTGGATGTATTTAATTTAATAGAGATGGAAACAATCCCGACTATCATCGTTGGCAGTGCTATCAATTGAAAAGAAGTTAATGCGGCATTAAGATTAATATCGTCTAATTGCATTATTTTATTATAAAAAATAATATTGAACGGCTGGATTTAAACGCAGGCGCACAAGCATTTTTCATAAAAAACATCCAAATCATCCAAATGAGGTCATCACATCAGATATGAAAAAATTCATGATTGCTAATGAATAGTTGGAGATTGGCGCGTGAGATTGCTGACGCTGTGGCCGTCTCAGTTGACCATGTGTATAACATTTTAACAACTCGTTTGAATGTAAGGAAGCTTTCCGCATGATGGATAGCGCGATTACTCACAATTGACCATAAATATGCAGGTGAACTAACTTCGAAGGAATGTTTGGAGATGGCACATTAAAGACTAGAAAGACAGTCCAAACAGCAAGTTTTTCGTGACCAACCAGCGCTAAGGAAAGCCAACAAGATAGGCCAGTGTTTTGGGATGTCCGCGGCATAATCCACGTTGACTATAGAGAGAATTATAGCAACTTATTGGATCGTTTCAACAATGTTGTGAAAGGAAAACGTCGTGTTTGGCGAATGCTCGGGTACACACTTATGTCGTCGCCATGGCAAACTCCATGACTTAATATTCGAACCCTTTTGACACCTACTACATCGCCAGAATTAGCTCAGCGAAAAAAATTGGCCCAATTGATGAAATGATTGCAGAAACAAGCCTATTTTGAAGCTTTGAAAAAATCACTTTTGAAATGAAATATAAATGCTAGAAAAACATTAGACTAAGTGTATCGACCTCAAACGAAAGTACCTTGAACATTTAAATGAATTTTGCACCTACACAGGAGCTTTCTTTGCAGAATAAACTTTTATCTGACGTAACTCACATTTTAAAATTCTTGAAGCAGCAATATTCAATTAACAATGGTAAGATGAAATTTGGTTGCATACTATGATAATCATCACTTTAAGATTCTATCTCTGAAATTCATATTACTGAAAAATTCTGCTGTTTTTTTCTTTTGCAACGAATGCTTGTTGCATTTAACAAATAATCCTTAAATTAACAGCCATGCTCAATAAACCGGAAATTCATCCAATATCTCGCATCGCAGATTCCATCTACCGGTAAACCGCCAATAATCGACCCGCCAACGCCGGAATTCATTAAAACAATCAACACAGTTTGATGTCGCGGGATTAAAACGATGCATCATCGTTCCGGCGTACCGCGAAAACAACCGAAAATCGCGAGAAAGACGCTCTTAGTTTACCGCCGCAGATTAATATCCTGCGAATACGGACTTCCCACGGGCGAAAACTTATAATTAAACCCAAGGCGGTACTCTTAATTTCTTTGTAAATTTCCACTAATTACTGAAATTTTGATTTATATAGATGCCGTAGAAATCTTGTTTGTTGAATAAGCAAGGGTTGCAAGATATTAGTTTTCTCTACGAAAGCTGTATACACTGTCTTAATGAGAAAAGGATCTGTAGAACATTGGCGCTAATAGTTTATTTCTTAATAAATATGAAGTTAGTCAATTTTAGGATGCAGAGTTAAATGAGTATTAAACAGTTAGTGGCGTCATCTCTATTACAATTCTTGAAGTTCGTGTAAATGCAAACAAAATTGCAGAAATCTATAGAACACTACCATAAATTCTTCAATTTTTTTAATTCTTCTTCAAATTCAAATTCGTCCATATTCGTTCATTCTCTGGTCCTCTAATTGAAGTTCTAGGACGAATTGGCGAGCTGGATATAATTAAAAAACAATCTGGAAAAATCCTAATTACAAATAAAGTGTAATAGAATCTCAATATTTAAACAGTAGAATATCTACATTATTATTGAACATTCATTTACATAATAGATATCATTATTACGTGAAATATACAGATCTATGACAAACAAAGTAATACTACTTCATTGTTAACCATCAATGAATAAATGTGAAAGAAAAATTATGTTCGTCTCATCAAACAATCCATGAATGTATCTCAGGACATATCGGGCTTTTCCTTGCTTTTTAACGGCGAGAGTAGCAATCGTATTTCAGCTATTGCCTTGGCCGGATTCAGATTCTGCAAAAACCAATAGAAAATGCAATATTAGAGATTAAAATTGTAAAGAATGACGAAATTAAAATGCCAAATGTCAATGTTAACGTTAATGTCTTAACCCAGTATCAGGATGATGATAATAACAAAAATCCCGATCTCAACAATTTTTAATCCTAAGCTAGTAACAGCAAGCGTAATGCCAGCGATCTCAACTTTTTGTAAGCTATCTGTGATATTCAGAATTCAAGACAAAGGTGTCTCTGTTCTAATGTACATAAACTGTAGTCGATAAATGCAAACAAGCGATAATGGCTTGAATTTACGGAATAAAGGTCTAGAAGAGTCCGCAAAATGACTGACCAACCATCTTATTGCAGCTTTCTGGGCCATGAACACTTTAGCAGCTGAAACCGATGAACCCCGCAAAAGTATCCCATACCGTAATCTGGAATGGATACGCAGAAATTTTGTGGAATTATATGCTCATAGCTGGAAGATTGACAAAAATATGCTGCATATTTTATAGACTGTCCACTCCCTCCGCAGAGTTGTAGAATTTATTTAGAGATCAATTTCCAAATATTGATGAATTAATTAATCACACCAAAGATGCTTTCTTAAAAGCTCGTACTAGAGTTGCTTTCTGCAAAAGTAAATGGCCAGCACTTTCTTTGCCTCCGCGTCCAGCCGGAACAAGATGAGGGTCGCGGTTAGAGGCCTCTTCATTGCACGCACTACAATGTGGAGGAAGATGCTGATATAAGGATCAATTTCAATAAGGATGCACAAAATATAAAGAAATGTTCCAGCATCCATTCGCATTTTATTAACGAACATTTGCAACAAATGCTTTGAATCGCAATCAATGCAACTAAAAGATGGAACTGAAACATTAGTTGCTACAATAAACAAATTAAACATCGATGATCGATCTTTCAAAAGACATCGGAAATTTTTTTAAACAGTTTTTTCCTTGTTACGAAGAAGGAACATTTCCATTCATAAAGCGAATCTTACCTTCGGACAACAGGTCATACAATTCAAAATGGAATGGCATCGATAAATGGAGAATTTATCCCTCAACTCGTCCAATCTTTGCACGTGACCTTCATCCCTTGAATCTATGATCCATCTATAAGCGTGAAGTATGGCAGCTGGTCCCAAGTACTTGTCTCCATTCCACCAATACGCTGGACACGAATGAGTGCAACAGCCGCACAAGATGCATTCGTACAGCATATCCTTCAAAAGAAGAATTGGACCATGAAGCAAACATAATGGTTAAATTTGACGCTTCAACAGTCTCACCAACTTATTTCTATCGCGTACACTTTGCGGTAAGGCCTTCTCGCCGGTTTTTGAAAGGTTTCGTATCAAATAAGGCTTGACTCTGATGTAATTCGTGTAGAACTGCTGGAAATCGGTTACCAGATCCTTTACAACGTACATGTGGGGCAAAGGATAGATTGTATTAACGGGTTTGTTCTTAACGGCACTAGAAACGACAAAAAAAACATCACTCAGAAAGATTAATAAATTTGATTGGAGAACACAAAACGCAAGTTCTTAATTACGTAATGCATGCTAATCCATTGACACCGTTCATATTCATTCCGCATGAGCCGCAAATTCCTTCTCTGCAAGACCTTCTAAACGTTAACGTCGGATCGATGTGGCTCTTGATGTGGATCAGAATGTCCAAGAACATTCCGCCGGTTCTGAACACATGAAAATATAAAATTTAGATGATTACTGCAGAACATCAAAGATTTGAACACGACTAAATACTTGCTCATGTCAACAGTGTACTCTTTCAAGCGTGGCTTTACATCCGGTGTGTCCGGGTTATATCTGTAGATCTTAAAAGTTTTTGTACCTGTCATTTTGTACGTTACGTCGGTTACACTGAAGTTTCGCGCGATCTACGGAGCAGATCTGGAATAATTGTAATATCTGGAAAATATGGCTTACAGTAAAGATCGCATTTTGTAACTGGAGTGTCCTCTTAAGTAAGTAAATCTGATACATGCTCCTCATAATCATTCTTCTTAAAAGATCGTGTACCAGCTTGAGTGACAGGAACTTGTCAAATGGTGGAGAATATCATAGTTCACTAGAAATCCTTCGCAAAAAGGTTCCGTATCCAAACAATTGGGATTTAAGAAAAATCGAGTTTTTTTGTTTCAACATAACATTAATGCTTTTTTTGTAATTGTTACTAAAGCAGAAGACTAAAAAGAACCAAAGAATCGTGTATTTTGCACTGGATAGAACCTGTAAACCTGTGTGCCACCTCTACACCACTGCTTGTTTATAATTGGAGAATTAACTTCTTGCCAAAATCCAAAGTATAAGAAAAGCGAATTACTTTAAAGCCCGTTTGATACTTTTTATGACAAGTTTATTGTTAAATGAGGACCTTCAGCAAAACTAATAAGCACTTAATATTGTAGTCTGTCTTTATCAATTCATGTCATTCTATCAAACGGGCTTAATACACCAATTAATTTATTTAAAGATTTCACTCTTATTTTTCTTTTGAATTGCGTTGTAATCGTAGTTGTCCCTTTCTTCCATTTGGTAAACAAGCAAAAAGCGTGTGAAAAAGCGTTGTCATAAAGCAAAAAACTAATTAATTTGTCTAGCTTATTATATTTATTAACATATAAGCTTTCATAAGATTGCCTGAAAGTATTTTTAGCACTGTGCGAAATCATGATGGATAGAGCAATAACCATTCTACTAAGCAGTCTTAAGCGGCCTACAAGACCCTTGGTTTAACACTAAGTATTTTTGTCCACATATGGAAGTTTGATGTTGCGAACATTATTTTCTTAGGGTGTAGTAGTAAAACAACAACAGAAGACGAGGTACCCAATAGAAATATGGGTGCCAACCTAATTTAGGAGGAAGCTACTGGCCCGCCGAAGCATGCAGCCAGGCCCTCCGACCAACTAAGAACTTCAGTGAAAGGAGACCGGTTGGGCCCTCCTTTCCTTGTATTCCGGATATTAAAAAAATTCCTTGCTCAACCTTGGAAGGGTAACGGTCGGTACCGATCTCTCGGAACCTATCTCACATCTCGTCTGCCGAAGCGTGGGTCGTGCTCGCTACAACTATCAGCCTGTCAGAGCTTAGTCCGCCAAATTGCTACAACTATCGGTATCGCGGGGCCTAGGCCGCCCAATTGTGACAACCATCAACCCCGATGATTAGCTCCAGACTTTAGAGTCCAGGTATGGAGCTCCTGGCCTTGGGATGAATCCAAAGGATTCTCAAACCAGCCAGAATACGATCGGCGCTACAAAATGTTGCATCCTTCCCTATGTAACATTGGCCCCGCCGTGTTTGTTACCGCGACCGACCAGAGATTGGGCAGCGGCTGCATGACTTGAATGGATAAACGCTTACCCTATGACGCATCGGGGGATAACCAACAGCAAAAACACAAGTAATGACAATAACGATGCACAAAATAGAGTCCTTTTGACTCTATAGGCAGAGACCTATCTATGTTGAGGATGTACATGACAGTTGTCATACGTGAACATACATAATATATATTACAAACGTATTCAATACATTCTTACTTAATTCAAAGTATTATCGTCATCGTTTCTGCATCGTGATCGACAGAAATGGCTTTGCTTATACTAAACTACAGACGTTGTCATGTCTGTGACTAGACTTACAGCAACGCAAGCCTATCATAAAATTTTCTAAAAATACGTTTCCCTAATATATGTTAGGCATATACCTTGTCTACAGAAAACAACTACAAGCCAAGCAGATTGGATTGCGATCGAATTCGACTAATGAGGTATTTATTGGGGTTCTTATATAAAATTTGGATTATGGAATTTTGTAATTGCCAGTTTTCAAAAAAAAAAAACTAGAAACAGTAATCAATTATCATAAATATTTATTAATAGGAAGAATTTACATAATAAAACATAAAATACAATAATATCAGGAGCAACATATAAAATACATAATATACATCGATAAAATATGACGAAAAATCAGGCAAGTAGGTGACCCACTCAAACAACCAAACATTGTCACCATACACCAGTACACTCCATACTACACATATAAACTAATTTATTTACAAGATATACTTTGAAATTTCCAAGATATTCTTCCATAGTACTAAAAATTTCAAAACATACACTGCAAACAAGTAAACATCACTTGAATCGTTTATTTTAACTAAAGCTTACTGAAAGACTATCAGGATAACTAACTAACACAAAAAATAATAAAAATAATTCTTACCATCAGTTACAATATTAAAAATACCAAAATTTTAGGAATAAGCTACTATAACCTCCTAAAATGTATTTGTAGTGTATTATATATAGATTTACATGGAAATAGCAGCGATATATAAGTTTATTTTTTATGACATGTTTAAATCGAGGAAATTCAAGCTATTAAAATTGAGAAGCGGAAGTTAAATTGTGAACTTAAAATTCGCGATCTTTGAGAATTATAGGAGCTACCAACGTCCAGGCATAAAGGCCCAAGCATAACCAGCTGGAAATCGCTTTAATCCACATGGAAGCTGAATTGGCATTGAGTGTTTGTAAAGATGAATTTGGTCTGATTGGAAAATAGAAAAAAAATAAATTAATTAGCAATGAAGCTGTTGCTGTCAAATTTATAATCAAAAATACTTACTTGTACCAATTGGTTAACGTCATCATGACGTACAGTGTTGCCAATGCGAACATTACATGGAAGAAGCTCCAACTGTAAGCTACTGATTCCTCTTCATTATCCCAGACCTTGTGTCCGCCACTTTCTCCTCCATCATTAGATTCACCACCTGGTATAGAGTCATAACCTTTATTTTCTTCGTCAATGGAACAATTGAAGGAAAGAAAAACAAAAAAAAGGATGAAGCAAAATAAGCCGGGCAAATGATTGAGATGTTTATTGCACAAGTGCACGAACTTAAAAACCATAGCATTATGTATATTAAAGGGTTGTAAACCTACTACTTTTACACATATTAGTACCCAAATATGTTTTTTTGAAATACAAAGATAAACAGAGACCCCCTAAAATTATATATTAACGATCCTGCCGCAAATTCTACGTTAACTAAAAGCTTGAACAATAAAAACATATCACATCGCAGCTTCTACGGCTACTAAACGTTGTAATGCAAAAGTAATATAAATGGATCATACCTTCGCTGCTAACAAGGCCATCTTGGTCATTGCGGACTGCAGCAAAATAAAGAATAGATAAATAATGCTATCGCATTTAATAAAAGAAGTAACGAATTATTACACAATGCCATGGAGTTTGTAGTCATGGTTAAAAGCTGGCATATGCCTTACCTGCTCCATTATCCTTGGCGAGAACATGCTCGGTCATTGTAAGCTTAGAGGAGTTTGACGCTGAACGGAAAGAAGAATACATGACGCAGAGCAGCCAAATAATGAGGCCAATTATGCTTTCAACATCAAAGCCTACTTGAGGGTTCTTTTCCCCACCTCCAACGATGCCTAGTAATCCAGGGTTACAACTTTTATCTGTAAAGGTACAAGTAATTCAGAATTTTTTGTAAATAAAACGAAATAATTCTTTTATGGGAAAGTGTACAACCAATATTTCTAATATTTACTAGAAAGAACATCTTACCTGGTTGATTAGACACAGTCGACCAAGTCAAAAAGGTAACGTACAATGAAACTACAGAAGATTGTAATAAACCAGATCTTGGTAATTTTTCTTGAACAGCAGGCAAAATCGACAAAATGCTCACAATGAAGCACAATATCAAGTTAAACGAGATGAAGAATTTATTAAGATCGCATGAATCCGGCTAAAAAATAGTAAATTTAATATTTTCTCCGCGTAATGTTTTATATTAACTAACGTGAGTAAAATAGACAAAGAGCAGAGAGATGCCGGTAATTGTTAAAGCATAATTCAAGAACGTTACACCCAATAACGCAAAATACCAGCCCTTTGATTCCGTTTCTTCATATTTACCGACCCAATTCTCTGCCCATGAATGCGCAAAATCGACGATCAATATGAGCTGAATTAAAATATAGAAAAACCCTCCGATCATGCCAAAATACATCCATGTTTTTCCAAATGTCTCTTGTGGGATAAAGAATGCTCCGATAATGCCTGCGATGATTAAAAGTATCTTAATACCCCAAAAGCTGAAAGATAGAATTCAAAATTATCTTGAAAAACTTTTAATTTTAAAAATTATAATACCCGTTCTGAAGCGCAGCTCTAGGATCTTTTGATGTCTTCACGCCTAGCATTAGAACAGCAAATAACACAAAGAACAGCGTTAATATGAAGTAGATGCGATAAACGGCTAAATATCCAACGGCTTGACTACAATCCACTTGTACTGTATCTGGTAAACCGGTACTGTTACGACAAAATGGAACCTATAAACATTTGTGAACGTTAAGGAAAAAATATACATGTTCAAACAACAACAGGAGTACCTTCTGTAATACATCTTGAAGACCAGGTGCTAACATGATACAAGCAACAATAGTTGAAAGTATCAAGATAAATGCGTACATTAATCTTGACGAGGTAGAGTTTTTGCATGATGGACATGCCGAACAACAAAGAGAACATGCTGCGCTTCCACAACAACAGGCCAGCTAAAATCACCAAATACAACATAATAATTAGAGTAATATAATAAACAAATAGGAGGTTTTATTTTTAGCATAATTTACCTGCCCCACTGTGCACAAGGTCAATGCAGCACCCATTTTCTTAAAGTTTAAGTTTTTCCAATAGCTAACGAACCTTCTTCGATCGCGAAACTTAAATATAAATGAACTTTAATTACTGTACAATGTTATAAGAAACACAAACAGGCAATTTTGTAAATATTGCTTTGTTGTTCTCCGATCATATGATGAATGGCACAAAAATTTTGCAAAAAAGCTAATATGACAAACAATCTAATTTTAATATTTTAATCTAAAAATGATTGATACTGTTATAGGTGCCACAAACAGTTGTAAATATATCCTGAATTTGAGATCAATAATCACAATAACGTCGCAAAGGCGATGACTAATATAATTTAAAGATGATAATATGCCAATAACTACTTCACAAGATAAAACGTTACGTCAATCCTATAATACCTTTAACCTAATTTTTGCGTTGTGGAGAATTAATTTCGTAAAAGTTTGTTTATCGGTTTCAAATAAATAAATTTGAAATAAATAATAAATAATTATTGTATATTAAATATATATTCTAATTAAAAATTGTAATTTAAGTTTTCGATAGATTTAAACTTCCCGCTTTGTTCATTAGTGTATTCAAATTTTTAAGGTTTGCGAAACGTACGCCCCATTTGTCGTTTCTGCGATGGTTTTGTGCTTAAGTATATAGGTTAGTGTCTAATGTTGTTTATCATCGAAGTCTTCAATTTATTAATGAAGTAAGAAACAATGACTAGTGAATCTGAAAGTACTGAAGTTAAAGAGCGGAAACGTTCTAAGCATTCACAATCACCAAATCCAAAAAAGACCTCGAAAGAGGAGCCTTCGCAACGTAGTAGTAGTAAGCCCTACAAATCCAACAGCAGAGATGATGAGAGATCAAAGAGACGTCGCCGAGGCAGGAGCAGATCTCGTTCTAGATCAAGATCTAGAAGTCCAAGAAGCAAACGAAGTAGAAATTCCAAACACTATACTGACTTAGATAACCCAGATCAACATTCGTACCCTCGGTATTACGGTGACGATGATGAAAAGAGAAATAGCGATAGATATTGGAGTAAGTATCCGAAAAAGGATGATAATGTTATTGGAAAGAGGTATTATGATGTGGATAATAAAGAAAAGGAGAAAGAGAACACTGATAAATCTATAATAACACCTCGACAAAGAAAAACCGTGGATTTATTAACATCAAAAACAGGTGGTGCTTACATTCCACCTGCCAAACTACGTATGATGCAAGCAGAAATAACAGATAAGTCTTCGGCGGCCTATCAAAGAATCGCCTGGGAAGCTTTAAAGAAATCGATTCATGGTTATATTAACAAAGTAAATACCTCAAATATCGGGATTATCGCCCGCGAACTATTACATGAGAATATAGTGAGAGGTCGTGGTTTGTTATGCAAATCACTAATTCAAGCTCAAGCAGCATCGCCAACATTTACAAATGTTTATTCCGCATTGGTTGCAGTTATAAATTCAAAATTTCCAAATATTGGAGAATTGCTATTGAAGCGGCTAGTGTTACAATTTAAACGAGGTTTTAAACAAAATAACAAGTTGATTTGTATATCAGCAGCAACGTTTATTGCTCATCTTGTTAATCAGAGGGTATCACATGAAATTTTAGCATTGGAAATTTTGACATTGCTAGTTGAATCTCCAACTGATGATTCTGTTGAAGTTGCGATTTCATTTTTAAAAGAATGCGGGCAGAAATTAACTGAGGTCTCCAGCAAAGGTAAATTTTGTTTGATATAAGTAACATAATTTAATCAAGCTTATTCTTTTAACTTTGTGCAGGTATAAATGCTATATTTGAGATGTTGCGGAACATACTCCATGAAGGTAAACTGGAGAAACGTATCCAATACATGATTGAGGTTATGTTTCAAATAAGAAAGGATGGTTTTAAAGATCATGCTGCAATTATTGAAGAATTGGACCTTGTAGAGGAGGAAGACCAATTTACCCATTTAATTACATTGGACGATGTGAAAGCTGTAAATTCTGAAGATGTTCTTAGTAAGTATAGAGATGATTGTTCCAGTTTTCTTTATTTTTATTTCTCTTTCCATTTTGACAGATGTTTTCAAATTTGATGATAAATACGAAGAGAATGAGGGCAAATATAAGACCCTTAGCAAGGAGATACTGGAGAGCAGCAGTGAATTAGAATCTGGTTCAGAAGGATCGGAAGGTAGCGAAGAGGACGATGAAGATGATGAAGAAGGAAAGGAAAACAACGCTATTATCGATAATACCGAGACCAATCTAATTACATTGCGGCGAACCATATATTTGACTATTCAATCAAGTTTGGATTTTGAAGAATGTGCACATAAACTAATGAAGATGGAGCTGAAACCTGGTCAAGAGATTGAATTGTGTCACATGTTTCTGGGTTTGTATTCTTTAGAAAAATATACGGTTTGCAAATGAAGTCCTATCATTCACGTTAAACAGAGATATTTTATAAATATGGAGAATTTGTAATCGTATTTCTGCATAATAAAAGCTAAGTCTGAAAAAATCCAATTTTAGCCAATCGTGGAATATGCTGGCATCAATATATTCCATTAAACTAAACAAACGATACTTGTTGCATGATGTTTGTTCTCAAAAATTCCTGTACGTTGAAAAGGTTTCCCTAATAATCATAAAGGTATAGCAAATAACTTGACCAAATAATATAGGTGTTCTAAAGCGTATTTAACATGTTCACTTTCAAAGCTGTTTTATTAGGAGAGGGTGTACGTTTATAAAAATGAGTTGCTGTGCTGTATTATATGAAGATGAGGGATCGTAAACATTGACGGGTTATCGAACAAATTATTCTTTTAAATAGTAGCAAGGCGTTCAATTCTTCAAATAATTAACCTACGTTAGATGTTTGTGTTAAAAGAAGCTGGTTTATTCTAAAAGCTCAATTTATTGAACTAAAGAAATGTAGATAAAGCTTCAACATCTATTAAATAAAGTAATAAACTCTAATCACTATGTTTTAACAATACAAGGAAGTAGGGTAACTTATAAGACAGTTTCAAGCAATAATAATGACAAACTATTCTACTTTTCAAATTCCAACTAACTCCTTTGTTTCCAATGCCGATATTTAATTTTTCATATATATTTCAGATTGCTGCGCAGAACAACGTACCTATGAAAAATTCTACGGACTATTAGCGCAAAGGTTTTGCCAAATTAACAAAATCTATGTCCCACCCTTCGAGCAAATCTTCAAAGACACATACGCGACAACTCACAGACTAGATGCCAATAAACTGAGGAACGTTAGCAAATTCTTTGCCCACCTTCTCTTTACTGATGCTATTGGCTGGGAAGTTCTTGAAATAATGAAACTAAACGAAGTAGACACTAACAGTTCAAGTAGGATTTTCATCAAAATCTTATTTCAAGAATTAGCAGAGTACATGGGACTTGCCAAATTGAACACAAGACTAAAAGATGGGTATGTTTTCTGTTTAAAATTTAACAGAGTAAAGATGATCGTTTACTTACGTTTCTAGGACAATGGAGGCGCATTTTGGTGGATTATTTCCAAGGGATAATCCGAAAAACACACGTTTCTCTATAAATTTCTTTACGTCTATCGGGCTTGGCGGGTTAACAGATGAACTTAGGGAGCATCTGAAAAGCGTTCCGAAAAATGCCGAACTAAACATCGCGCAAGAAGTATCCAGTAACAGCAGTAGCAATGACTCTAGCTCATCTAGTTCAGAAGAAGATAGTTCGTCATCAAGTAGTAGTGAAGGTGAGCACGTTTGTAACATTAATTGCTTTCTTTTGCAGAGAGTACATAACGTTGACTTTCGTGTTTGACTTTTGTGCAAAAAACTAAGGTAATAATTATGATAACAGTTACCTCAAAAATTTTCATTTACTTCAAAATATTCAACAGTTTCCTATTCTCTAACGATATTCATTAAGAATGTGTACATTTGAAATTGAGGTTATATTGGCCTTAGATTACTTGTGATTTGCGAGACGAAGCAGTGCTGATAATCGAGGCAAGAGGCCGCTTCCCTCCATTTTCTATAAGACAAGGACTAAAAAATGGAAAATTGAATATAAAAGATTTTGATTGTATATCTTAAACGAAGCGATTTAGCATTCAAAGCATTTACTTTTTTTCTAATTTCAGATTCATCGGATCACGAAAAGCCAAAGAAGAAAAAGAAACCAGTACAGAAAAGCAAAACCAAACGGCACTCTTCAGAATCGGATGATAGTAGCGACTCTGAGGATGAAAAAATAAAATCTAGAAAGGATAACAGGAATAAACGTGAAGGTAGAGATAAAAGCAATGGCAAACCGCAAGAGAAATCTCGCGAAAAAGACAGAGATAGAAATAAAAGTAAGCTAAACCAACGCGAGACCGAATGTCTCGGCCATTTCATCAAAAACCGCGACGATCGTAGACCCGATCGGAAGGAAGAAGATAAGGATAGAATCAGAGAAGATAAAGAAAGGAATAGGCGAAGAAGCGATAAAGAAGAAGGAGGAGATAGATACAGTAGGAGGAGAAAAGAAGAAGATCGTGACGAAAGCTATAAAAACAGAAAGGAAAGCAGGCATAGGGACGAGGAGGATAGACGTAGAGAAAAATACAGGGAATCCTATAGGCATAGGAGTTAATTTGATATAATTGTATTATTTTTTCCAACAATTACTACAAAATTGGTTTTATATAAGTTCTTTGTAAATAAATGTGTTAAATAAATAATGTAAAATAGTTACAATGAGTTTCGTTAATACTCGCACTTTACTTCATCCACGTTCTTGATGGTGGCGGGTGGTAGAGATTGCGCTATCAATTGTTTGAAGGTATCTACGCATACTAAACCCGTTTCATCGAGATCCACGCCCATCTTCCATAGTTTGTCGAAAGTGTCGGCAGGGAACTGGTAGCCAATGTTCTCGAATAGTTTCCTTATATATTCAGGTGATCTAGGCTGGAGAAATTTTGTTAAAGTAATATTTCACTAGAAATTATAGACGGCTTCAATTAAAGAAGAAAGGACATGGAGATACTAATAACTAGTTGCATTATTACTTTTTTTTGTAAATTGTGGATTTAATTGAAACCCTCTATAGTTATAGTCTTACCAAAAAGAAATCCCTATGTGATAAACCATAATTCGTAAATATGTTTGGATTTATCACTGCTTTTGCTGATGTTTCCTGACCTAAACTATCGATATCTGCTTTGCACCGTCCAAGCGTTTGCGGTGTACCTATATCGTTTCTAATAGTTGGAATTCCAGCAGGCTCCATAGCTTAAAAACATAAAGAAATAGCATGACCATTCAACATCATTACGTATAGAAATACTTGTATTATCGATAATACATCGATCACGAAGGGCGGCCATATTTGTTGTTAGATAATACATATGGTTTTTTCGCACATCTAAAATAATTATTATAAATAACTTAATTAATGCCGATAGTTTTAAAATATAACCTTTTATCTTCATTAATTGCGGGCATGGCTTATTAACGTCAATTAACGTTAGGAATTCGTTATATTCAATTTGATCATCTTTAATGGTCTCAACCAGCTTAGCTAACGACAGTATGTCTTGATCGAATGATATATGGTAACATTTGCATATTTCGTTCCAAGTTTCCACAGGAATCCATCCAGTTTTATCCTAAAATAATAGCGTGGCATTATTAGTGTCGAATAATTTTGGAATCGTCTGTAAGTACAGTAATTATCTCAAAGAAATACAATAATAATTTAACATATCGATTCTAGATAATGTCGTAATATGAAGCACTCCATTGAATGTAAGTAAAAATGTAATGATTATTTTATTTTTAAGCGAAATTAAATTTTCTAGTAGAATTTTCATTTTAATATTGATAGTACTGAATAGTTCCGCAGTTGGCACTGATATTTTAATGAAGCGATTGGTTATTGCTGCGACGAGTGCGTCATCTGCTTCCTTTTCCTATCGAACTTTATTGAGTGTGGTCGCAGCGTGCTGTGATCGCTAAAGGACACAAAAATAAAGTAAGTTCGCCCAATTCTCTATCAATATAATTTAGTTTAAGTTTCATAAACAACTGAAATTATCTGTTACAGAAGAAAACTTTCGGGTTTTCTTAAATCCTTACATAATGCGAGCGAAGTGGAGAAAGAAGCGTATGCGAAGGCTAAAACGTAAACGTAGGAAGATGCGTGCGAGGTCCAAGTAGACGAGAAGCACGTAGTAATGCGAAATTCACGACGCTCACCAACGGCACGTGGATTACAAGTTATGAAGCTTTAAGATTAATCTATTTCGACCTGTCACTTTCTTATACTGCGAGATAATAAATTGTTTTGGGTAAATACCTAGTGTTTTATATTTTGGTATAATTTAAGATGTTTAAGTGTTAAAAGCTTTCTAAATAAGTTATTCGGTAAGTATGTTGTTTATTTCACATTATTTAATTACCTTATCGTAAAACTTGAACCTATCGTGTAATTCTTTAATGTTAAGAAAGACATCCTTTCGCTTCTTGATATAATCTCTAAGTTTATTCAAACTTGCGATCCATGAATACAGTTCTCTCTTAAATTGACATGGTTTACAAGTAGGATCTTTCAATAACTCTTGTACACCGCACATTTGTCTTTCGCATGGTTTCCCAAATCTAAAATCCTTCGGTACGTTCTTGATATTATCGTTTCTAAAGTAAGATTGTTTATAAATAGCGTTTTGAGTTGTTATTTTTTGGGTCTACATTACGGTGATAGTGCTTTACCCAATTGCGGCTTGGATTTTTCAGCGAATTCAGCTTGAATAACATTAGCAACTTCTAAAGGATCACTTAGATGCCATGTTGTTGCACATTTCACCCATATACCCTTGGGATCGTATATTGTGGTCATTCCATATCTTTTATCAGGATCGTAACTTGGTTTGAGGTAACTGCAGGGAAAGTAATGAAATATAAGGAAGACATAAATATATGGATTTTATGTTACTGTAATAGAAACATTGCAAGAATAAATGTTAATTAAAATCATGTGGTTTCAATTTTAAACATTGGCGCCAGCATCGAATATTGGTACTATTACAAGGAAACTGTTGCTTAAACAAAAGTAGCCAAGAGAACAAACTTAATGAATAATATGTTATTTAGAAAGAGTAAATATTGAGTTAATTAGCCTTTATTAAACGATTAACTAAACATTAAGAACGTTCTATTTGCTATCTTTTTTGCTTCTATTTTGTTCTATCTGTGACCATATTCAGATAGCTACCAACATTTTGTTTTTTTTTTACTATACCCTCTTTGAACCCGTTCTCCTGGATTATAATCATTATGGCTTTTTCTATATATCTCGTGACCTTCTTGGCTTTCTAAAAGCACTTCCAAATGGCTCTTTTTAGGATTAACAAGCTCAGCTACTCCGTATTCTAAAACAGAAATCGTTGCTTTTTATGAGTGTAACGTAATTCAGAAACACCTCTTTTGTAAGGCACGCCAAACGTATGACTTTCTAGATTAAATCCTTTAGGGAATGCTCCATTGTGGTCCCTAGTTTTACCCAATTGCTGATTCCAGTGGGATTGGTAGGTTGTTTCACGTAGATCGTTGATTACGGTTTGATATCGTGTTTCAGGTGGTGGCCGAATTACATCCTTAGACTAAAATTAGTGTTGTTAAAATAGAAAAATGAAAAGTTCATGGAGTCCGTTTCAGTAAAGTCGTGAGACATGGTTTTTAAAAACTAAAAAGTTTTTTTTTACACACCCTAAGAATTTAATAGGTAAAGCGATATTTTGTACTTCTCCAAATCCTGTGATTAAAAAATTAGGTTATTGCTTGTTTATACGAATTTTTATGTATTAAATAAAAAAATATTCTTCCATATGATATGGATTTTATGTGAGACGCTGTACATTATTTAGCTTATAAAATTCGATAATTCCCCCTAACTTCACGATAAAAACATTGAAACTATAAGATTTGATATCTTTATTGTAAGATTCTTTATGAGATCGTGAAGCCTACTGTTATAATCAGGCATCAACCATAAAATAATTTTAATTTTCGTTTTATGGCGTTGAAATCTGAAAATGTGTAAATATTCTAATAGATGGCGCTCTCAATATTATTTTTTTAGAGCTATTAAACAAATAATTATATATCAACCCTTACAAGTCAAATCATTTAATTATGTAGGTTTCAATTAACTTAAATGACAAAACGATACCTCTATGAAAATTCCTGGATGTCTGTTATTAATACTTCGTTTTGGGTAAAACGGAAATTTCTCCGTGTCGTCGATTTTCAAGTCGTGTTTCACAGCATCTATTTTATCAGCTATTCTATAATATTGCAAACAGTCTTTTGCTTTTACTTCTGCATTACAGGGAATACCAGCCTGCGAATGAGTTAAAGAATTACACTTTCTCAGAAGGATATTTTAAATTGATTATGTTTACTGCACATATTATCGGCGTACGATCGATATATTTTCCTTTATTAGACATCCTACCAATAATTACAAAATAGAATCGGTACGTGATTTATAACAAACATGAGATAAAAATAAATTTTTGACAAGTACAATGACATTTCGTAATGGTTTCATATTTCCCGCCTTCTATAGTGTTTTATTGTTTTGACGGCAGTGTCCGGTGGTGTCACCAATGTTTTCATCGTTCCTGGCGAATTCTAGGTAAAAATTAATGTGAAAACCGTCCAGGTGAGTAAACTTTCGTCGCTTTTTCACGATAATTAATCATTCATGATGCAAGCGGTTAGATTTACGGGAAATACAGCTAGTTTATCGTTGTGGCGCTGCAGGGTGGCCAAAGTTTTCTAATCTGGCAGGCCTGTCAGCGCAGTAATAGTCTAACGTCATTTTGTGTCTATCCTTAATTTTATGCATTTCATTCGGACGGTTGCTATTCACGTATGTAGAAATCGTATCGGCTACTTATATGTGCGCGGATTTACGGATTAGTACTAGTGTTACGTAAAAATAGTATCGATTGTGCGGAAAATCCAATACGTAAGAAGGTAGGTTAGGCCATTCGCCAGTGTATCCGTTCCTCCGTGTATTGTATTGTACCGTGCGTATGTGTGTGTGTATATGCGCTGGCGTGGATGTGTGTGTGTGCGTGCATTTTTTTTCTTAATCCCGTACTTGTCAAATGCGTCATAATCGGTATAGTTTCGGGCCCCTCGTTCAATCAAGTAATCTTCCTGTATTGACCTGTTGATTATCGATTTTGCTGCTAGGATGTTTTAGTTTTTTGACAGCTTTTTTTCGAACTTCAATATGGTCAGCTGATTTAAGACATATTCGTCGCCCTTGAGTGGTGAAGTACGCCCCCCTGAAACTTTCTTTGTGTCAGTGAGTGACTTCTACCGAATAATGGATCGCGGAATCCAAATTGAGGCGTTTGTTTCGCTTAATTGTGCATTTTTCGAAGCTGATCGTTCGATATTAAATGGAAATAATAAGTCCGGTGCTCGTTTTGCGGAAATTAGAGACCGGTTTCATGCATGTACCCATCGGATACCTCGAAGAAATGTAAATACTTCGCAGTGAGCTCGAAACGCGCATTTTCTTTTGCGAGAAATGGAACGCTTTGTGTTGTGTATTGTTTCGCTATAACAATAATTTATCTTTTACATTTTAATATCACCGTGTGTAAATTAAAATTATAAGATAAGGTTACTCGATTGCTGCTTGCAGGCCTAATTGTTCAGTGTTTAGGATTTTGTTTATTTGTATTATTTGACCTTATCTTTTATTTGGATCTTGTCGCTAATTACGTTATATTTTTCTGGTTTTAATTGTATACACTGTACTTATATATCGTATATACAGTTACTAATCAGCTTTCGTATAGAGAAATATTTGAAGAAGTGTAACGTATTTATTAGCGTTTATTTTGTCTGTATATCTAACGCATATCTTCTATAAACATGCTAGAAATCCTTTGGTAATTACTCGAAAATTTCAGCCAGCTGAAATTATCTAATATCAATGAACTTGTCAAGGTTTTACAAAGACGAATGTGTTCCTTACATATCTACATGATATCAGGACGTCACTCGATTTATTTAACTTTAACTATGGAAGTAATTTAATAATTCAATAAAAATCTCAAGTAAAATGTTAGGAAATCGTACTTTTGATATTCAGGTCGCCGGTTCGGACGATTATGCCTTACGGGATCTAATTGTGGGTATATTAACAACTATTCTCCTAAGTTCGTAGCTACCTAAAGTCGTATTTCTTTTTTATGGAACATACACGTCTGCTTTCACAGGGTAGGTTGTATCCTACTTCAACGCAAGCATTCGCGTGAATTATCATCGAATCACGAATTCTCCGTTACCATGTTTTCGTCTATCGGATTCGCACGGTTCGCGACGAACTTTTTCTTTCAGGTAACCCTAGCGAAGATAATCCATGGAATTCAGCTCGAGGGATCTAGGAGGCCATGAAATTGATCCGTCTCTCAGGGAAATGTTCATCTACTTGTATTCCCATAACATGCCGGGGCGCTATCGTCTAGAACCAGTAATTTAATCTAACTGCCTGCCTCCGTCAATGTGGATCCATCATTCCACATAATCGTTTTAACATTAATTAATTCAAAATTAACTCGAATGTTCCGTCATGTAAATATTGAATTTTTTAAAGCCCGAAAAAAAAGTTGTGATATTACATTTTTTTGGGATACGACGTAGGAATGTTACAATTTGAACGCTCGTTCTTGCCGCTTCGATTAATTCAAGTATTTGCTCTTGGTGGTGATTGATCGATGAATAGTTTTTACATCAGGATACCGACGATTTGGAAAGCTCTCCGCATATGTCCGAGCCGCAGCGATCCTATCTTTTTTGCTCTAAAGATGATAAAAAGTAATATAGGAGAGGTCCATATATTATACATAAACACAGAAATATAAATGTTAGGTAGCTAATCAGTGGAATAAGAATAAACTTATGTTTAAGTATAAACATTAATTTGCTTACAATATATAGAGGCTGTTACAAAATTAACGCTCGTACTTCCACGATATGATTCCGGGGGCTGAAAGAAATCGAAAATGAAGAGTGGGAAATTTTCTGTCTCTCATTTGTATTCGAGAACATAAAGAATAACTTTTATCGCCCGATAGCTCCAATTTGTTATGTAATATAATTCAATAAGGTGACTATAACCTTGTTAAACATTTATTAATCGTTCTGTTATATATATAAGTAGAGAGAACAAATGCGGATGATATTATAACTTTTTTTTGCAGAGACTAGACAGACTCGTGTTTTGTCGGGGACACCAGTAAGCAACACGAATCCATTCTCATGAGGCGAATAAATACGAGTCTATCTAGTCACTGCAAAAAAGGAATAATTCCACCTGCCTTTGTCCTCTCTATCGATAAGTATCATTTCTTTGTTTCTTTTCTTTCTGTACGTTCCTTTTTATGTTTAATATGAACCGATACTACCGTAATCGTGATTATTAAAGTTAGCCGCTTTCCGAAGGCTTGTCGACTTTCAGTGAAACTAGTAGACAGCACGAACCCAATCCCATGAGTAGAGAGGACAAAAGCGAGTGAAATCGTACTTTTTTTGCAGCGACTAGACTTTGTCCTGTCTACTCATGAGACGAACAAACACGAGTCTGTCTAGCCACTGTCCATGAGGCGGACGGAAAGTACATGTTGCTGTACGGATATAATCATTTATCCCGCATTTTACAAACATTTACAAATATAAAATAAGTAAAGAAAAAACATCACTTAAATATTAATTCGTTTTGCCCTCTGTCTGAATTTGTAACTCTTAATGTGCAGCAGAGACCTTTACGCAATCGCGCCGATTGGCTCATTTTCCTAACTCGCCGTATCGCCTACATCCTTATACCTTCTTAGTTTTGCAATATACGTATTTATACCAAAGGAGTTGAATAATAAAAGCACTTGTTTACGACCCTTTGTGACCCTCATAAAACCAAAATCCCTTCTAGAGTGGGGGGTAGAAAGGGATTGAACATTATTGTTCGCAGTTTCACAATAAATGCTGTAAAGGCCCATTTCCCCAGTTAGACGTTCAATCTGCGCGTGTGTTACTAATGGTTGTTTCTTCTTTATATTATTACAATTGAAATAATTTAATTTGCGTTAGTTAACAAATAAAGCCATCAAAGTGAAACTGCTAATTCTACCGCGTACGTTGAATATTAAATTAATACGTTGCGTCTCGTGTTCCTATCTCCAGGTTCTTTACGTTGCACAAGTTTAAAATAGTAATTCCTGCTTGAAAAATGTACGGTGTGGGTTCCCATAGGGATCTTTAGGCGGTAGTTAGGGCCAGTGATGTCAATATCTTATCTGACCCGTTCTATTCTCGGACAGCCTCTTTTACATTAAGTTTCAGCGGCGCATTCAATGTTCATCTTGGAGCCGATGGAAATTGTATCGCAAAGAGTTCTTTACAATTAGTATCAGATGGTTTATGTTGGGATCTTCAAGGATTTGAAGATGTCTTCTGAGCACGCCATCTATGTGTGCCTCATGTCAGCATACGGCAACTATTGCATGATGCCTTTTATTCCTTATGTTCCTTATATTCCTTAATATTTATGCCTTATTACTTCAAACTTTGTCTAAAACCCGTTTTAGGACAATCATATTTTAATATTTTCCTTCGAAATATAACGATAATTTAAATAAATAGATAGAAAAAAAACACAACTTTGAATAGCTTATAAGCAGAGATGACAAAGGCAGGTGGAATTATTACTTTTTTGCAGCGACTAGATAGACTCGTGCCTATTCGCCTCGTGAGAATGGATCCGTGTTGCCCCGAGAGTCGACAAAACACGAGTCTGTCCAGTCTCTGCAAAAAGTAATACTTTCATCCGCCTTTGTCCTCTCTAGTTACAAGACATCCTAAGTTTTAATGTAATTTTAAACCACAGAGACGTCAAATTATTTACGTTAACAAAATCGTATTAATCATTAATAAATCCTAGGAATACCGAACATTTGTCCAAAATAGACCACAAAGATCCTGAGCAATAATCATCTATATGCATATTATCTGTAATATAGTAAATCGCGATAATCTGCGTGACTCATGGCAATTAAAATATATTTAAAATACAAAGGAAAAGACAATTTAAACCACATTACGCCAAAAGGCCTGAAATTATTTTATTAGGCTTCTTAAGACGGGCTTTAGTTTCGTTGCATCGTAAATTACGTGTAATGTGAGCTTTAATCCGGATGACGTACCTAAGATTTTTAACGAATAAAATTAATTTCCCTTTTAATCGAGATACATATAAATACACCTAAATAAACAAGATGTGACCGCCCACTTCAGTGGTAAGTAATCCTAATAACAATAACATGGATTCGCTCCCTGTTCCGGCCAGTTGACTTTTTGGAAACTAGAGCAAGTTTCATAATCGGATAGAAAGTAAAAAAGTGTACACCTCGTGCCACTATTACATCTAGCGTATAAAAAGTCCTAGCGGAAATTGAAATTCCTCGCGTTTTTATTGCTTTTCTTTATTGGCAAATTATGTATGTGGACGTCGAGAGATGTTTTCCATTATAAACTCTTGTTATAGACCACAATGTATCCATTATAATTAACGATTTTGAATAAACGTAGTGATATTCGGGCTGATTCGTTTTCGACACTCATCATGTTTAAATTTGTAAAGGTTGCTCGAAGAATTATGGATAATTTAGTTTCTTTTTCTACAATTTCTATCGAATTTTTTTTTTTGCCTTTCCTCTTAAATGCGCTCGCACACGTGAAGCCTAGAATAATTTTTGCTTACAGGCATTTATTTATATATATTTCCGATATTCTTAATACAGTCAGGGTTAGATAAAACCACTGAATCTCGCCCGGGGATTCCATGTTGCAGCATCCACTGTATATACATAATGTACTTAATATTACATTTGGCGGAGCCACACTATAAAGACTATCGTCATTACTATTACTATTAATATTGTTTACGATGTAAGTAAACAGTTGTGTCGCATGAACGCGCCCAATATTTCAACAGCGGATGTGAAATCTTCCGAATCAGTTCTGAATTGTTACCGCGAAGATACCAGTGAAATTCCAGATTTTCAACAATACTATCTTTATGTTACGTAAAAGTTTCACTTAAATGTCTTGACGTTACATCCGGTTTGAATATTTAACGAAAAAAATAACCAGATAACGCTTATAATCTCTATTAAATGTATTGTTGAGTTTAGCTAAGTTAAGCTATTTCTACGAAATTTTTTTGTTATTACTTTCATTGGTGAAACTGTAAAATTTCAAATAAGCAGCTGCTTACGGTAGGTGTTGGACAAGGCGGCATGTTAGGTAATTTTGGTCCCGTTATGATACATACAAAAGCGATTGAAATCATACCTGTTTTGCAGCGAGTAGACAGACTCGTGTTTTGTCGACTCTCGGGGAGACCAGTGGGTAACACGCACCCTTTCTTACGAGACGAATAGACACGAGTTCGTCTAGTCGCTGCAAAAAAGAAATAATTCCACCTGCCTTTGTCATCTCTAGTCATGAAGAGCTTCGCGTTGATCGTGACGCTCTTTGAGCATTTTAAGAAAATTGGTTGGTTGTATCTTTCTTTAGTCGAAAGTGTTGCCAAACTTCTGCTCACTTCTCACCATTCAAACCGTTACGAAAACTATAAAAAAAATCTGTGAGTTCTGTGATAATCATCTCCAGTGGTTCAAGGTTAATTTAAATTTTATCTATTTATAATACGGATACTTGTATCTAACAATCCGTATTGACAACTTACAAATATTTATACAAAGGATATTTGAATCCGGCAATGAAATACCAGCTAAGATACTTTGCAATGATAACGGGCTTTTATAAATATTATTGATAAAATTTAGACAGCGCCGCGGCAATACTATTTACTAACTTACAAATTTATCTCTATCGTGACCAGATTCTTTATTAGAATTACATTACTTATTACAGATTTAAGTTCCGTTTGCATTTTTATTTTTTCCGTCTGCTCAGAGGACGTTATATTTTTTTGCACTTGTTTGCTCTTAACATCAATCAAAGTAAATTTGAACTAAATGATAACGAGAAGGATTCAAACCGATACCCGATGAAACAAATAAAACACGTGAGATGACGGAATCGAAGAACGCAAAAGAGGTGCATTCTAACTTCACCAGAAAGTAAACAAGCAAAATTTATTCGTCTTTTTATTAATTTTTTATTTAATTTAAACCATGGCGCGAGTAGTTGTGGTGGGGAAAAAATAGAAAAGGCATAATCAAGCAAGTCAACTACGTCAGCAGTATGCTTTTAAGAAAATAGAATAAAATAATGTTTTATGCCAAATAACTGTTAATTTTAGTAAGAATAAAAGAAATTGCGTCAATTCCAACTACGGCGTGTAATAAGCTTTTTTAATTCTTTCATAATTATTAATTCCGGAACTTCTTTAATCGCATCTTTAATCTTTTATCGCATTTAATTTTTAACATGTCTTTAACTACTAAACTAAAATGGCCAAGTATTTTCTTGGAGGCAAATCTAAACTTTGTATGCGTAACGCTTATTACTGGAAGAATGCGTCAATGCACCGTATCAAAATGAAAACAAGGATAAATATTATGGTTAATGACGAAGTCGGATCCCAGGTGTCCTACTTCGCATATTACAACTTTGATAATTCGCTTATTTGTTATGGCAAAGTTCCAACGTTCTTTGTAAGTTGTATACAAGATGTTTTTGAAATATGACCCAGATATACGCATATCAATAAGGTAGACGTAAACATACAATTCGATGGCCGTAGGTAACCGTTTAATATATTTGCATTTTGTTATTTATATTGTTTTCTGTCGGTCCGATTTAATTACACATATCGGGCCCGCATACCTATTCTCCGGTCCAATGTGTTCGTAGCTTGCCAATAGACGTACTTACTTAAAAAGCAGGCCTCGTATGTCCATGTCCCGTTGAAAAAAGAAATATAACATTTGATAGTTTCGAACTTACAAGACCGTAGGCTTGAATACAATTCTAAAGAAATGCTTACGATCAGATGTCGTAACGAAAAAGAAAAAAAACCGCTTTGAAAAATCTTCGCTCGCAAGACCACAACCTTCCGAGCCTGCGAGATGACTCATTCTGTACGATGCATTCCTGAAATCAGCTGTTCGTAACGAATCTAAAACTTGACAGGAAGAGTATTTCATCAAAAAAAATATGCCTATGACGTCGTTACGGAAACAGTGATGACTAAATAATAAATATTTGTTTTTAAATACAAGTGCAAAGAACCTCACACCATCCATATGGAGAACTGCAAGGGCTTATTGGCAGTAAAACACTTGCATCAAAATCGATGAATTTTCAGTTGAATTTGATATTAAAACGTATCGTCAACGTAGTAAGCTACATAAAAATTAGGCGTGAAAGCCAGAGTTTTTTAAAAGCGATACGCAGACATGGGAGCCCTGCTATATTGCTGCAATTCACGTAGCAACGTCTTATCCCATGCTTGCAAGCTACATAAAGAAAGGCGCACTCTTCTACAAGAGGAAACGGAATACTTCAGGTGCCGACCCGCCTTTCTGCTGAAACTAACGTGTTTACGCGATATATTTGACAAACTGAATCTTTTGAATCTCCTTCCGCAAGGCAATGACTTGCGCATTTTGAAGCTTCTGGGGAAGATTGCGGCAAAGATGGATCGAAGATGGAAGATTTAGGGATTATTTTCCTGATTTGCACAAGACCTGCTGCAATTATGGGGCATGTTGCATAAGAGATAATAATGTTAATTTCATCAAATTCCAATCAACTCAAAATACCACATTACGTCCTAACAGAAAATTGAGTAGACTAAACGACTGGGTACGTGCCAGTACCGTCGTTTTATTTCATTGTATTACATGCACTCGTACAAGGAAAATCTAATTCTTTTTAAATCCAGCGTTAACCTTTACGATGACCTGCCATCATTTTGATCAGTATCCACTCGAAGGCCAAAACGACAAAACTAACACGGGATTCATGATGCGACAAAAAGAAATCGTAGAACCCGGAATTTTGTTTAAAAAGCTAACCAGATAATAAAAAGTTAGCATGTGTTAAATTGCTTAAATAAAGTTGACTGACGTATATTGTGCCTGCCTATTCGGTGCAAGCGAAAAGTTGATTGACTAGCATTTTATTTACAAATATCACGCAATGTTAAGGTGCGGGTAATGTACCTAGCTGATTTTTCTTATTGATATTTTAGCATATACGAACTTAGAAATGGAAATTTGAAATTGTGAAAGGTCCCTTGTTGTTAATGTTAATTAAGTCACTCAACAGTACCTACTGCTCTAGTTATTGTGTGTAAGTTTTCCACTTGTCAAATAACGTAAGATGATTATAATTTGTTATCTCATTTTTTTCCCGTAAAACCTACAATGCCATAGTTAGTATTATTGTACTATGGCACAAATGCCTTTAGTCACTGCATCCTTCATAGATCTATTCTACAAAATGCCCTTATGTGTGTTAGAATAAGTGAAGGCTCTTCACAAACCTTAATCTAGGATCTTCAAGACACAGAATAGGTGATATTTTAGGGCTGCAGCATCCCATTGCTGAACGATATCATTATTTTTGCTTGATATGGAACATTTTTCCAGTACGAGATTGTTTAATTATTTGCCTATGTTTTATTTATTTGTTCGGCGTGGCTCGTTTGTAGGCCGCAGAAGGGGACCGTTGAAGGGCGTATTCACTACTTCTTTGGCCAATTCGCCTTTACATTACCTTCGATTCCTTGATGGCTTGGGGCCAGCCGCAAACTAACGTGATTTTTGTGTTTCAATTATCTTGATATGTGTGACTCAGACCAGATTCGTTCATTCAAATCTTATTGAAATAATTGCTGAAACACGGTCATCTTATATAAGATAACCCAAAAAAGAAACAAATGTTTATTTTGCTGCATGGCCAATAGTAAAGGAGGCTTGTTTGCTGAAAAAGCCTTCGATGACACTTATTTTTACTAGTGTCATTTGATGGCAAACACTTCGGAATCATGAGAAAATGTTGAACAACAAGTTAAATGGTACGCCATGGTTAACGTAATACCTCTGGAATAACATCCGGTGAAAGACGACAACGTTCCTAACTAATAAACGACTCTCTACTCCGTAAGACCCGATACCTAACCGTCTTTCTGCTACCTGTGAACATTAAATATCAGAGATTTTCAAAAACATTGTAATCCTGTAAAAGTCAATAACAAATGCACTATCATTAACAGCACCATCGAACATAATAAATCATTTGTTTTAGAAACACAATGAGCACGCACAAAGTTAATTTGCATAATAGATATAAAATAGCAATACCCAAGACGAATATTAATTGACAATTTACACTAATATTAGCGATAGAAAGTGTAGAGATATAACGAGCGGTATAGAAAGTATGTAATTAGTTCAGATAAAATAAATATATGGACGGTTAAAAGTTGAGATAGATAAAATGTACGTTGAGATAAATTAATGCTTATAGAAGCATAGGCAATTATACCATTTAATCTAATTTAATATATTTTTGCAATTTTTTTGTAAATTGTACTAATAAAAATTGACTTCGTCCATCTCTGCCCGATACACTGGAATAGAGGGGGGAGCAACTTCCAGAGCTAAAAACTAATAGGGGTAAAACCTAGGATTAAGGGACCTACACTTACGCAAAGGACAGATTACAGAACTTTCGTTCGTTCCTTTTGGCATATTTATTTCTACTGAGCGGTACCTAGATTAAGAAATTGAATTTTTATTCTAGCACCTTTCCCGAGATTGTATTGTCTAAATTAACAATGCTAGCTAATAGCTATCTATTTAATGATTACGTAGAAATAATCAGTCTATATCTGGAGCTGCGTTTGTAAATATGGATCGGTAAAACTAGGAAAAACCCGTATCCCGTAGATAAAAAAGTGCGTATTTTTAACTGAAAATACGCTGAAAATGTGTTGTTCAATCCAAATAGTTTCGCTTTATATTTACCAACAAACGCCGGTATATCGGACAAGATCGGGTTCATCAGGATCATCTTAAGGTGTTAAGGCGATCGAATCGAATTTTTGGAAAGCGTGCCTTTGAGAAACACATCTCTGAAGGCAAACTAAAATGAGCTTAAGTAAACAAAGTAATCGAGGGTTTATACTTTTTTGCAGCTGTTATCTTCGATTACAAAAAACAACGTTGTTCAAATTATTTTCCCGGTGAAACATTACATCGATTTTGCGCAATACGTACACATTCGTTGATCATATCTGTGAAAACCCACTTACCTCCATACCTTGAATGATATATTCAATTTTCCAAGGAAACTTCCAAATGCATAAAGAAGATATATACATTTAGGTCTGAAATCTAGAGATCTGCCCGAAAAAAATGAATCATTTTGTTTGTTTGTGTTATAGATAAGATGGAGATAGGTAAGATAACAGTCAGACCCGACACACATGTTCCATTCTAGAATATGTAGTTGATTTCTTTATTGATACGTCATGATCACTGTCCCAGGTCAGATTTGAGAAGTTTTTGATATTTTGCCTTTCTGATATAACATTGAAAAACTGGATGAATTTCTTGTTTTCATTTATTTTTAACGGTTTTAATAGTTTGAAAAGGTTTAACACCTTTTTTAGAAGAAGAAATAAAATAAAAAAAAATTAATGCATCTATTGATTTTGTAAAAAACACTATTCTTGCTATCCACGAGTAGCGACATCCGCCACCAAAGACAATTTCATATTTGATTGTCAAATCGCTTGAACAAATTTTCTGATATAAAATGTTAATGTAAACACGTAACATAACAACAATGCAACGATGAGATTGTTGTCGGATATGAGTAGTTGTTTTCATTAAATTTCAGACCAAGTATTTCCTTAGATCCGACCTAGCGTAGCTAGGTACCACATCAATGATATTTTTTTCCTACATTTTGATTCATTATAGGAAATTATAACCGTAAATTCTTACGTTGTTTTTCGCTTATACGTTTCAGTCCATACCAATCCCTGACCTGAAACGAACCCGGTAACATGGCTAACAGAACAGGGACGGCCCAGAGACCAAACGGCGCGACGCAAGGCAAAATCTGCCAGTTTAAATTGGTGCTGCTCGGCGAGTCAGCGGTTGGCAAGTCGAGTTTAGTCCTGCGATTCGTCAAGGGGCAGTTCCACGAGTACCAGGAAAGTACCATCGGTGCCGCGTTTCTCACACAGACCGTCTGTCTGGACGATACGACCGTTAAATTTGAAATCTGGGACACCGCTGGACAAGAAAGGTTGGTAATCCTCTTCCGTTGACTATTCATAGAAAATTCTGTGTAAGGTGTTTTTGTCGAATTTCACTATGTAAATGATGTTAGTCTCCTGCGGGGACTAGTTTTTGTGCCAATATAAATTGTTAATTGTAAAGTAAAGATCTGACGGGATGTAAATAAGTAAATAGTAATAATTTACTATACTACGTACTAGCTACTAGTGTTGGTGGCGCTTTTCTGGAGTTTTTCTGGAATACGAATTTTTTTGTATCAACTAGATTGCATAATGTGGCTATCGACATTTATTGTTAAATATTTATGATGACTATAATTTGAGGCGCGGCAACTGCGTTTATAGTCAGAGACTTCTGGTATTACAAAAAAGAATGCTTCATTAATATTTCATGCTCGTTCCCACAAAAGCTGCAGACCGATTTTTAAAGAACTCCAAATATTGACCCTTTCCTTTGATACCAAATCGAAGCAAAGTGAAAACTGTTGTATTGAAATGCTAACACAACTGATTACTTATCCCGAACATGATTTTTAAATTATAAGCAGAAGAGTTAAAATTTAAGTTTATTTTTTTTCGTAAAATTTCTTATTGAAACGTAATAATATTATAGGTATCACAGTTTGGCACCTATGTACTATAGAGGAGCGCAAGCAGCTATCGTAGTGTACGACATAACGAATCAGGACACATTCGGACGCGCAAAGACATGGGTGAAGGAACTGCAACGGCAAGCTAGCCCGACAATCGTGATAGCATTGGCGGGCAACAAGCAGGACTTAGCAAACAAGCGCATGGTCGAGTTTGAGGAGGCGCAAACCTATGCCGACGAGAACGGGTTGCTGTTCATGGAGACATCGGCGAAGACCGCCATGAACGTTAACGACATCTTCTTGGCGATAGGTAAGTTCCTGCCTCATTTTCGCAAATATAGGATGTGTAGATGTTTCTTTTTTTTCACAGAATAAATGTGAATATTTATAAAGCGTTTTATATATTTTTTCATAGCTCTTATACAATTAGTAAGATTTTTAATTTCAATTCTGTAACAGTTGCTTACCTTGTGTAGATTGTGAGTTACTTTTGAAATAGCCTGTATGTCTGTTAAGTTATACTATTTACATATCTAAAATTACTATTTAAAAGTTGAAAATGTCGCTTTTCTTTTTTTTTTCTTTTTGTGCAAATAATCATTTCTAAGTCGGTTTTTTTGCAATTTCTAGCGAAGAAACTACCTAAAAACGAACAAGTCACAGGTCCAGGCGGGAGCGGTCATGGCAGAAGGCTGGCGGAGGGCGACGCGGGCGCGAAAGCGGCTGGAAACTGCTGCAAGTGATGAACTCTCCCCTAGCGCCCGATCACGTGTTGCACCCCAATTAAAAATAATAAAATAATAATAAAACAAACAAAAAAACAAAACCAAAAAAAATTACACACATACATTGTAATAATAATATATTGTACTGAACTGCGCGCGCATGTGGTGCACCGCTCCTTCGTGTGCGTCCTCTAGTGATAAATCAGTGTAATAATAATTGATATATGATTATTACGAGAAGATATAAGAAGGAAACAACAGAAGCTGCAACAACAACAATAAAGAAAGAAAATATAATCGACAAATGAAAGAGGAACAAAAAGAAAACAACTAACAGCAACAAAAACAAACAACGTGGCATGATAAAAATAAAAACAAATATTATCCCTGTTCCCACTACAATTTATCTTATTACTAATATTGATAAAAACAAAATTAAGTATGAAATTTTAAAAAGAAATCAGATTTTAAATTTAAATTCAGTAAATCAAGTTTGCGAAATAATATTGTTTCATGTGTTGCTTATCAATCGATATTTCTTTTTTTCTAACCTGTTAGAAGCTTTGTAACCCTCCTTTTTAAAAAAGATATTAATTAAACGGACCTTAAAAGTGAATGCTTAAGCACAGTCTGGAAATTTTTCACGTTGCACTTGTACTACCCTATTTTCCTCCCATCCTTCCAAGGATCCGAAATTAATTTTAAGTAAATTTTAAAACATAATAACGAAGAATGGATATAATCAAGAATAATTAATTCAATGAAGAACTCCCAGATGGTGATTAGCATATCGAAAAGAACCCGTTTTATCCGATTGGCTAATTTTGGAGCTGGAGAAAGCCAGGACCGAATGAGTTAAAATATAGGATATAAATGAATATTCGTCAAACAATAGAATGTGTTGGGAATAATACATAATTATATATATGATATATATATACTTAGAGGATAAACAAATTCTTATTATTATTATAATTATTATTATTAATTATTTTATGTACTATTTATTAGCTGTTGTATTATGATTTTTTTTCCTTTTACTTCTATTTAATTAAGGTTTAAAATTTTACCATTCAAATCTACTTATAGAAATAGAACGATAGAACAAAAAGAAAACAAATCTCTTCATCAACTTAGGTGGTAACCTTGGATAAGAACGGATGTTTACGTAAACTAACCAAGTTCTTCGCAATTCAAATTCCGGTTTTATCTAAGGTTACAGCTCGACTCTCACTAAGTAATTTGCTGCAATTTCCCTCCTGTGAAATTTTAAATCTTGTCATAAATCTTTATGATTTTGATTGATTAAATTCTTTGTTTCCTTAATATAATTAATGATTATTACTATTAAAGTAGAATGGATTTTTTAAGAATCATAATAACATGAAACGAAAGCATTTTATATTTATATATGTATGTATATTGAAAATTATATTTTTTATAATTTAAATTGTAGAATCGTTAAGTTTAATCATTTCTTTGCCGCCGTTCTGTAATACGACCTCAGTACGTCCGTGAATGCTTCAGGTTAGGTGAGGAAGGTGGTGTAAGAATGTGGTTGTTTGAAAGCTAAATAAATTAAAAATAATTGCTACTAAAATTTTGATTGGGTATATCTGCTTCTTTGCCTTTGAGGCTAGAATTGTTTTTCTATAATCCTTAACATAAGCAGATAGGTTTTCAAGAGATTCTTTTGAAAATAAGAATCTATGAGATGGTATTCCAAAAGAACCAAGTCTGTGGAATACTCCCATTACTTTGCGTATACTTTACCTTTCGGGGAATTTCGCTTTTCCAATATTTCAAACCGAATATATCCTTTGTCGAAAAGTCGTTTCCGAAGATTAGAAGCACAAATGATAATACTTTGAATGCACGATTTGCTTTTAAATTACAACAGTTTCTGTACCTAAACAAATTTCCATTGTCAACTCGATCTAAACGCTGAACCTACTATTTCCCCACCAAAACAACCACATTTTCATGCTTCAAATTCTTAAACTTAATACGCTAATATATTACTATATATTTGTAAATATATATTTTTTTGTTTTTGTGTAAATATCTAATCGAAATATCAAAAGCAATGGAAGAAGAAAAGAAGGAAGTTTTGATTCGAGTCCAAAATTAGACAATGCACGCCAATATTTCAATTATTTTTCTAATTACCATTGGCAAGAAGAAATATTACGATTCGAAATTAATATTTCATAGGCCGCCATCGTGATCTTCACTTTGTTTGATTATAAAATAGATTAATGCTGGAAAAAATCGATATGGAAATATATTTAAAAAAAAAAGGTATCGTAATAGTTTTTTAATTAAAAATAAGGAAAAAAAAAAACGAATTGCTTTGTAGCTTTAATATGATAAAATTATTTAAGAATATTGTATAATTCTATTCATCTAATGTATTTAATTAAGTAAGAAAGCTGCGATACCAGCAAAAACATATTTCCAAATCAATCGGACATAAATGTATTTAATTGGAAAGGCATCGTGTTTTGTTCTTTTAAATATCAAAAAAAAAAAAAAAGGAAATATTCAATGATGGACTAACCTTGGTGTAACCATCAGCTGTTATATTAAAGTAAAATAAATAAATAAACAAGAACAACAAAGTCTTGTGCAAAAATGAAATTGTATGAAGTCGAGATATGAAATATGACGTTTTTATAATATAGTATATTACTTTATCTTCCTTTTTACTTTTACTTTCAAATTTCTTTTCCTTTTCTATAGTAGATGTACGATGTAGTAAGGTGGTTGTACAGTAAATTATAATAAATATTAAACAAGAAAAAAATATGAAGTTGAGAGTAACTAATAATATAATGAAATACGATGATTAAAGAAAAAAAAAGATGTGTTTGTCGTATGGAACTTGTCCATATACCATCTAATTGTATTATATTATTATATTTGAATATATTTGGAGAAGAAGATGATTATTATTATTAATTAAATACGATTATTATTATAATTTTTAATTATTATGCTTGCTTATCCATGGTTATTATTATCATTGTTTCTGTAAGCACAGAATCAGATTGTACAGAATTTAAAATCATACTCAATAAAAATTATTACAATATATGAGAAAAGTTTTAGATATTTCATCATGCACATATTCATATCATATTTCGTAACCTAGATTTCATCCATCTGTACAATTTTCTTAAATAAAAGAACAATATTCAACTGCTTTTTCAAACTTCAAATTTTTTCTTTCTAAGCGGCTAGCATATAGTGAAATTTAAAAATACTTCTTAAAACAGAGGTCATTTATTGAAGTAGCGTGAGTACGAAGTACGGATTATTTACCCAAGTTACCTTTGACCTTTGAACGGAATCTAATGGATTTTTTTTAAATTTTGGGCCGATAATAGGAAAAATGTAACATAACCGGCGAACTATAAATTCTTTTGCCATCGAGGAGATTGGTGGCTGTCAATTTATTTAAGAGGAAATGGAGCTTCGGACCAAACTTGTCACAACTTTACATGTACAGATAATAATAAATAATGCAAAATAATTTACGAAGGTTTCCGCTTATCCAATTCTATTTTAAATTGTCAATTCTTCTCTGTATCTGCTTGCCGAACGGTAGGGACAGCAGGAATGAGGAGAAGCAAAGAGCGGAGCATCAAAATAAATGATCACGATTTGAACTTGTTCAGTATCTTGACAATTGCATCCAATTAATACGGTAAAAGATAAACGCCTCGGTAACTTTGAAACAAAAATTATTTAACTCAATTACTATCATAAATCATAACTGATGCAATTAACACGTAATTCTTTTACATGTTTATAAAATGGATTTACGCAAAACGTGCAAATGAAAGTGATCCTTAGATTATAAAATAACCGGCTGTCGGCTAATCGTTATTGCTTGAACGTAAGTGCGATTTATGGATGTTGCGTCAACTAGCGGGACGTAATGGAATTTTGTGTCAAGAGGCATGTATTGTTTCTGAATTATTTGGCAGTATTTTGGTAATCTAGTTTAATGATTTATAGAATTTATTTGACTAGGTTGGCATGTTAAACAGGACAAAGAATCTTTTTCATTTTCTTACTAATTAACAGCTTCATTTATATATTTCGATTCGCTGAATACGTTAAAAGTTATCCCGATTTTCTATCTCTTATGATAAGCGAGCTATCAATTTTAGAATAATGGGAGACTTTGACCCCTATCGTTAGCTTTTTCAGGGTGTAATTCGAAAAATAAACGAGATGGTTAAATAAGGGTGGCGCGAATCGATTCTCCGAGTCCAACTACTCAAAAACATATAACAAGCCAAAGCCTTTGTATTGCGCTGAAAGGTCCCCAAGAGGATTTAAAGTAAAACACGAGAAATTCAAATTTTACGCGTATTTAAACAAAAATTCAACATTTTATAACATATAATATAGTATAAAGATCCATCTAGTGGTAGAAAGGTAAATCTACTTTTAAGTAACCCATGTAATAAGATTACGGCGTTTTTGTTGTATGCCGCGCCGAGTACATTCGCTGCGGATTAAAGAAATTAGAAACGACAGTGAAATTATTTCAGATTTAGGTGCGTACGTGACCCCTTCTAGTCCCCGTGTGGCTACGCCCATGCGTACATTTGTTTTTTTTGTTATATGATTTTCCTAATGATCGATTTATCAAAAAAAAAATTCAATATCACACTGAATTTGCCGTCTAATGGGTTATAATTTGCTCAATTGGCTCTTTTAATCGTAATTGTTGACGGTGCATTTCGTATTGTTAACGAACTCGTAACATTCCACGATATAATCTTTAAGCGTTAGACAACGGTATAAATAGCTTTCTCGCGCCGCGAGGAATATACTCCTGAAGCATATAAACAAGTTTGGGGCCTATTTTAAGATTTTTGTGCTGTACATTCGTACGAGGCGAGGTGCGCTAATTTAAAGACGGCAAGTTTACGCGCTGACCGCGTGTTAGAAACGCGTACGTTTTGTCCGCCGTACATCTCGGTCGGCTGTGCGAGAAAATGTCAACAACTATGGCAAGCGTTTTACAATTTTCTATCATTTAACATCCATACGCTCGATTCTGTAAAAATTTTACGTTGTACAAGTGAACAGGAGAAACCGAACACGGCGATAGAATGAACGGGAGCAACAGCCCGAGAAGTCCGACGATACCAATTCCGACGAGGAACAACACGGCCGATACGACGAGAAAATGCTTCGGACCGGAGGGATGCCCGGCAATAGCGAACGGTAGGCGATGCGGTGAAACGAGGAATTTACAGATCATACAGGAATTTCGGAGATTGTACGAGGATAAAATGAGGCAAATAGACGACGCGGCTGGCGGAGATTGCGTTCAGGTTAGTGAAATGTTTATTTCAGGGTGTGGCAATCTGGCAATAGATTTTTTTCTTTCTTTGACAGATGAGAATGTTGTCAACACTGATTTACGCGCGCCGTTTAAGAAAATATATACAAAACATAGAATGCAAAAGTACATGTTTTGATATAGAAATGAAATAAATGCTATATAAGGCAAATATAGAAACATTTCTTTCCAACAATTTATGATTTATTGAAAATTTTATTGGTGAAAATATTTATTTGTATTTTTCTAATGTTTTCATCTTATGTTTATTATACTTATTGTTTATTCTCTATCTTTTAGGCTAAAATAAATTTACAGCAAGAATGGATAAGAGATCTAACCGATCAAAACGAAATGTTGGTCAGAGTTGTGGAAGAATTAGAAGTTGAAGCTGCGGAAAGAGTTATCATGCTCGAAGACAAATTACAACAAAGTGCCAAATGTGCCTGTGAGGTATGTAATAACATTTTTTATAAATTGCACATTTTACTATAAAAAGTGTATGTTTAGAATATTTGATTTATTATTTATTGAGATTTCGATAAATATACAACGCTGTACAAATTGCAAGAACTTAATTTTTTTTCTTAGAACTATACTAACAACAGATTTGCTGATTTATTTACTGGCAGAAACCAATACAAAGAATGATGATCCTTTTAAGACAACATTTTTTAATAAAGAATATATTTTGAATTTCTTATATTTTTAATAGATTTTAGCTAGTTAACCAACCAAATCAGGAAAGAATAAATAGAATAAATAGGTAATTAGATATACTGGGTGGCCCAAATTTCATCTCCTGTCAAACTTTGCAGGAATTTAACAGCGCAAAATTATTTAAATCTTATTAAGGAAAAAGTTGTTCCTATTTGGGCAGTGAAAATGTTTGGTTTCGACAAAATGAGACAAGACTAGCTAAAAATGTGCTATAATAGTAACCAAATTTATCGATTATTGTGCATTATAAAGAAGTAAAAATAAACTGGCACACCTGAATAATATATTCATCTTAAAGAAAGCCACATAACATTGATGATCCTGAAGAAAGTCTACAAACAGAAATAAGGGAAACTTCACCTCAAGATTTAGAGAAAGTTAAACTATAGGTTTAGGGTATTTGCAACGAGTAAATACAGAATGAAAAGTGTTTCGTTCACATAAATCATTGTGTATGTTTAAAATTTCCTTTAGAAGCCTTGCATTTTAAGTTAAAAATAGACCTGTTCTAATGTTTAAATTAATTTTACTTTGTACAATGTTCACGCAAGTATGATGATAATTTTTTCATGATTCATTTCATGATAATTGAGAAATTTTTTGGTATTTATATCACGCCCATTGGCGTATCTTGTAATAGTTCAAATTGGAAAACTCATATGTAGATAGAATCTCTCCTACTTGAGATTGTATTGAAGTTAAATGTTTCATTTTTATAAACATTTCAATTTTGTTTTCACAATTTCTACAGCGTTGTACTACTAAAAAGAGAAGATTTATGCTAGAATATTGCGATCGTTTTTCAATTGTTTGTATTAAAGTCTCATACATTATATTATTTTTATATCACGTTTTATTTCCGACAATCTTTTCCATTTTTCTCCGCCGCTTACGTTGTGTTTAGTTTCCCGCCTCCCAAATCCATCAAGCATCATGCGTTGTTGTTGAGTTATTGATATTGTTGTTGTTGTACGATGCTGAAGCTAATCTTAAGAAAAAGTATGTTCGTATCACCTTCAAAGAAACGCACGAATTTCTAAAATCTAATTCGTTGTAGGTTATGGACAGTTATAAAGATTTTTCGATTAACATTCTTCCGGATTTGCAGAAAATGGAGCGCATCCAGAACGATCTCAATAACGTAATCGAGATCGTGAAACGCGCCCGGAACACCGGCGTCTGGTCTTCCAAAGGACTTACATTTTACACCGTCGATATCGAAAGCTTGCTGGACGATAAAAGTAATGTTAATGATGCCGTCAGTGTCTCTCTAATACCGAGAACAGATACCGATAATTCCAAGAACTGCAATTGTAGCTGGTAAAAACGTCGATCTTTTGAGATTGCATCGAAGGGAACATCTAATGTGGATATTTTTTTTAGGGTCGGCGACGCGCCGAAGAAATGCAAGGTACCAAGAACTGTTAGGGTGTATTTTGAGGTGATGGACGGTAATTGCGCGACTAAGAATCGATTTCAGGACAATTTCGAGTTAGATTCGGTCGATCAGAAACCGGATCAAATGCAGTTTCGCTATTACGCATCCGACAATTGAAATTCCTTGTACATTATTTCGATCGAATGTATTTTATATTCAAAATTATCTCAAATAGAACGTCTCTCTTTTTGGTTGTTTATGAATTCTAGTTAGTTATTTTTCTTTAGTCTTAGCTAGTTATTTAAATATTTAAATACTTTAATCCTCACCAAAGGATTTTTTTATTCATTTGGCTATTTGTTTTTGTTTCAGTACGAGAAACAGGCGAAAGAAAAAGATAAGTAAGTAAAATCCTTATTTTATTAAAAAAACAACTTGGCTCTTAGTTTGAGAACTGATATTGTTGCTTTAACAGTATTATTTATGAGAGTCGCTTGAAGAGACAATAATTACAATTATTTCAGAGTGATCAAGGAACTGGAAGAAAAGAATAAAGAGATGACCGAAGCAAACAATGTGAATGGTGACACCAACAAGGCGTACCAAGAACTTAAAAAGGTAAATAAAACCTCTATTGATATCGTTTTTTCCCTTCTTCTTTTTTTATCCTTTAATATCGTAATTTAAACTAACAAATTGCACAAATTGCATTTTTATTTCGTAAACATTGTACACCTTAAAAGTGTTCGTACATTAGCATATTTGAAAACCAGAGATTTTCCGCGTTTCTTTTCCATACTTTCATAATACTCGAATTTCGAATCCGACCAATCGCTGAAGAGTTCATTCAGGTTTGGATTAAAGCATGCTCTATACTTTTCCTTTTCTTATCTATTAACGAAATTCTATTAATTTTACGTTATGCTCCCCCAAATCCAACTTTTATCAATGAATATACGGTCCCATTCGATTGATTGTTGTTTGCCGTTCTTCTCAGAAGACGTCTTTAATCTGAATTTGAATGAATTTCCAGGCGATGTTGGATATGCGCGACGCATTAACCGCGGAAGTGGCTGAAAAGCACGACACGATCTTATGCTTGCGGCGGGAGGTTCACTTGTTTCAAGAACAGTGCAGAAAGGCTGAACAGCAGGCGCATTTTAAGGACGACATCATCAAGGAGCTGAGGAAGGAGATCAAACAGCTAAAGTTGCAGGTAAGTGTTTTAATAGTTAAAATTTCTTTGATTATTGAAAAGGAAGGTATCGTTGGTTCTGTTTTGAGAGATTATTTAAGATGATGCTTACAATAATTATCCTTGCCAAAAATCATGATAAATTTTAAATGTTCATTGCCAAGGTAGTGATATTTGATAATCTCACATTTATTTGTTTACTGATCTTCTAGGGTTAAACAACTGAGAGAATCGCAATAAATTAACAGTTTTATAACCTTTTTCGTTTTACTTCCATTTCAAAGTCAGTAGATTACCTAAAAGAGCAATGAAACCAACATTGGTTTTATAATTAGATACGTTCTTATTTTGCAATCTGTATGTAAGTATGGTAATATCACACTTGAAGATAACAATTTTCAACTCACAATAAGATCGGTTATTAGAAGCCGTAAGGGAAGGGATTCCTAAATTTACTCAATTTGCGGCGCATTTTTAGGTTAAATACTTTGTACCAGCGATCTTGTCAACCTAAGTGCACATTGAGATAAATCGAGCATAGGAATGAAAGCAAACCTCACAATGTAAAACTTGCATTTATTAAAATCGAATCACAAGAACCATCGAACTAAAATATGAAACTACAAAAAACAATGAAATTAACGGCGAAAACCTTTAAAGATAAGTGAATGTGACTACAAACAACGGGAACTATCCAGCCTAGATGTTGTAGAAAGTTTCATTAGTTTCAAAGCCGTTTCCAAATGTTTACTCTAGAATATCGGTTTTTAAAGTTTTAAAGGTATTTGCAATATTATTTAATTCACTATGCGTTCCTTTAAATCACAACAAACCTTTCCTTTTTCATAACATATAAGTCCAAGTCCTTAATTCCAACAATACCCATTTCCCATTTCCTTTCTAGAGAACGAAGAAATCCCGTTCACCCCGCACGCTCAAACGTTGCGAAAACCACCGCCTTATTCACCCTTCCCGCACAGATCCAGATACGAACATTCGTAATATCAAAGATGGCACCATCGTCATCAAAGATAGCGCAACAGTAGGTGACAACATCGCCACTCAAATCATTAAAGAGAAATATTCGGATCCGTGCAATCAGACGGTGGTCTACATCTGCGAGACCGCTTCTCAACGACGCAAATCCAACAATCATGACACTTCCAAAGTCGTCGAACCATCTCCATGTCCCAATCGATCTTACAGGGAACAACATTCGGGGAATTGCGAAGTGTCGTTGGATAATTCTAGGAGAAGAAATGTTGTTGGAGGGGATAGTCTTGAAAATTCTAGAAATTTGCCGAGAGATGCTACCGCGGACGGTGACGTTTCTAGGGATTCGGAGAATTTAAGGTTACAAACGAACTATTTCGTCTACCCTAGCATACAGGAAACTTGCATTAAATACTCGAGGGATATCTTGGAGATGTTAAACAACCATTCTTTGGAGGAGAAAAAAGATTTAAACAAATTTTTTATGAAAAACGATATTCCAACAACTCTTAACATCACTAACGAAGCGTCAATTCTAAATGTTACTAATGGTAAACTAGCTGATGAGGAAATTAAAGAGTCTGGGAACATGAACCTTGAAGAAGTTAAGGTTATTAAAGATGAGCTCCCCGTACAAGAAGATAGTGGGGGATTTTTGAGCGATACGCTAAGCAAATGCGAACGATACTTCTTGGACATGTACCGCAATAAATGTAGAGTTAAAAATGAATTGGGTACTTCTCAGGATGAGGCTTACTTGAAGAAGTTTAGGGATTGTTTCGATAACACAGTTCCAGATGGAAAGAATTCTTTAAAGATCAAACAATACGAAATATCGAAGCGTATTAAAGATTTAAAAGAGGAAGCGTTGAATCTCGTTATGGGAAGTACTCCCGAAGCAAAGGAGCGTAGCTTCAATTGTAGAACCATTTGCTCGCAGACAAGCGGATTTGAACAAGTGGATAAAAAGACACAAACTAGTAATGGTGATATACTATCGTACGTTATTGCTTACGACCAAGCTATGCTTGATGAGGTTCATCAAGCCTCAACTAAGGAAAATGACGTTTTGGAGCAATCAGTGTATGCCCAAAAGGACAACGAGGTATCTCACGACAATTCTCACGAAAACCATGGAAATCAAGGAGAACGAATCCCCCAAATGGAATTTAATAACATTAATACAAGTGCTGAAACGGAGAATATTTCAACTGAGGAAGTATGGAACAATTTATCAAATTTTAAAAGCGGTGAAGTCTCCTTTGAAGAAGCTGAAATGGCAGCATATTCAACCCCGTTTTACGAAGAGGTCCCTCAATATTACCAACCGGAAATGTTGCTTCCAAGACAGATCGACGAATCTTCTGTAAAATATGAAGAATTCGATTTGGAGGAACCCAAATACTTCGGGATTAACCCGGAAAATCGTACATTGTGCAGAATCCCTCGCAAGGTACCTATGATTCCGGTTAGGCAATACGTTTTACCGCCGCCTCAAATCAGGCCGAAGGTGCTTAGTCCAAAAACTCTCTGGAAAATTCCGACGCCTCAGATTCACCGCGCCGAAGTTCCTCTATCTGTTAGAACCCGATCGCTACCCACTTGTACTGAAGTCTACGCTTCAAAGCATAACCTGCAGAAGCCGATGAGGTTGCGGAAGTTGAAGAAGGTTCCGAATTCCCCCGAACATTTCGTTGATATGGGATTCGTTATGAATGATGGTAATTTCGTCAAAAGAGTGGTTCCTAACGGTTACATGGGATTGAGCGCAAGGGATAAGATCAACTATGGTAATAGAAGATTGATGCGCCAAGAGTGCCTCGATCGCTGGCCAAGGATGAATAATACGTATTAGTTTTTAGATTTTATTGTCTTGATATTGTTTTTTTTATTATTATTATATTTGTCTGTGTACATATTTCTGTATAAAATATAGAAATTGAAATTGATGAAATTTAACAATAAAAGCTTCCACTGCTGAGTTTGTTTGATTGGCTTTTAGTTTAGTAATGCATGTCGGTTTTGGTTTACTGCTAAGATTCCACAGTTTTCCAATATATACTCTCTCCTATATCGAAAGATGCAGTTACATCTGTATAAATAATCGCATTTTAATGATTAACATTGGCTTCCTTCGGTGAATACTGAAAAATCGATTTTATTTGATTTTACTGGCTTAATTAATTCTAATTAATTAAATAACATCTTAAGACACTGCCAAGATCCTAACCGACGATTCTGGTTTGTCGAACGGGTGCGCCATACCTCACAAAGTGTCTAGAAACGAATCCTTTTAATACAAAGATCTTCGTTACTAAGACCACATTCTAAATTTGATAACATTTTTGTGCTCAAATGATTTGTACAGGGATATATGTACATACGTGTATTCGGTCCTTTGATTGACTCTAAAGATTTTAGGAACTGGGGGGATTGATTTTTAAATAACATCGAAATAGCTCCTTCCTCGGATATTTTTTTTACACTTACTAAATAGGGCTTTGGAACTTTAGGCGGACCAAGAAAAGGCGCTGAAAATTGAAACGTTGACGGAAGAAAATCTGAAGTTGCGCGTTGAAGTGAAGCTATTGGTGAGTACTTACAGCATATCCAAACTTTTCGCCAAAACATCTTAATATATTTGGATATGATCAATTATCATTTACATTTTACATTTAAGATTCGAACTAGCCTGAAATTTTTAGAAAATCCACGTCGCACGTATGCGTAGCGCCCTCATAAAACGCGAGATGCCTGTTCAACACGCGAAACGTTATTCTACTCGTCCCACGGAACCTAAAAAAGACGATAACGTCTCAAAAGAAAGTCAAACCGCTTCCGTAGACGTTATAGGAGAGGAGAGTTTTACGGAAATAGTTAAACAGAAGGAAAAAGAAAAAGCTTTGGTGGTGAGTTTGGAGCAAGAGATCCAGGGCATATTACGCGATATGAGCGTGAAGGATATCCAACTGAAAGAGCAGAATGAGCTCATTACGTTGTTGGTGCGAAAATTGTTTTGTGTGTACAAGACCTTGAGGCGTGTTGATGATGATTCGATAACAATGGTATGTAAGTTAATAGAATAAATTTATTTAATTATTTTATAAATTGTTTTTCTACTAACATCTGAAATTCCAATTGTTATAAGCATCGATGCTAAGACTAACCACTTCTTTTGGTATTGTTTTTTATTTATATCTTACAGCTAGAGGAGCTGGCAAATAACTGCCGCTGTTTTCTGACCGGCGATGTTGATGTTGAGCTTCAAAACAAATACTTGGACGTAATCGAACTTTTGCAACAAGGTGTTAGAAAATCCATAAATGGAATTGAAGATAGAAGTGAATGCTAACCTTGTTCTATGTTGTGTATCTATCTATTATCTGTACAATTTTGTAAAGTAATAAAGAAAAATTGTCCTGTGCTCGATCCTTACTGTTTATTGTGCATTATTTCTCTCCTTGTTTTCATCATAGTTTCTAATGATATTGTACGTTACTACAGTTACCTTTCTAACTAACTTATTTATCCATTCCATGATTTGTTTTGCAGAAATTGCAAGAGGAGAGAGAATACTGCGCGCAGAAGGTACCGGCTTAATTTACCAAATATCCCAGGAAATACGAATATTAACTTTGACAACTTCCTACTCCTCTTTCTAGATTAACTCTTTAGAGGAGAATAACGAAATGCTCAAGGAGGCTGTTATGAAAGCTAAAAAAAGTTTGAGTCAGTTAGAGAAAAAAGCGGAAGAATATGTACGTCGCTGGTTTTAACCAGATAGATAATGTTTTCATCCCAATTTTTTCTAGCTCGACGAAAGGGATGAGATTAAAAGGAAACATAGGGAAAGTTTGGAGTTAATCGAGACGTTACAAAGAGAAAATGTATAGAATTTCATTGCTTCCAGTTCTAGATTGTTTTTTTTTGAATCATCATTTTTTTTTGTTAGGGAAGAAGCAAAGACGCATTGGAAACGTTGGAAAATGAGAAGAAAACTGCTATGAATAAATTACAATTTGAAATGGTAAATTTAACGTTATCAATTTATGCTGTTAGAGTGCTGTTCAATCCTTTCCTGTTTAATAGTTGCTTAAAATAAGCTTCATTAAAAGACTTTCTAAGGATTCCCTAAAAATTGCAAAAAATGCCTTAGTTATTTAACTTCGATACTTTTTTCTGTTTTTCTTGAGACGTCTTATTTAACTAAACATGGATTGGGTTCAAATGAGAAATACATAGTCACAAGTGCATATGTTACAAGTGTGATATTATCATTCAATAAAATTTGGAATAGACAATAATAATAATCACAAATTCATATAATGCTTGATTTGATTTCTTAAAATAGGTTCAAGAACTAGAAAGCTATGAAAAGAAACACCGTGATAGCATGGATAAACTGGATACTTTACGACACGAATTGGAGAAATATAAAGAAGAAACTCACAGCTCTTTGACTAAAGTTCGGACCTTAAGTGATGAGGTAAGTAGTAAACTAATATTTAACTTTCAGGAAATTGTAGCAAATATTTAATTTTATTGCAAAATGGAATAAAAAAAGAATTAAAATATATTAATTACATAAAACGAATAGGTATTTAGACCAAAACAATGAAAAAGTATTCAAATCTCACTGTATTTTTCATGTTGAACACCTCTTGCTGACCCTGTATGTATTTCTTGTAGAATCGAAATCAAGCCAGCGTAATAACGACACTCCAAGAAAAACTACGCCAAAGCATGGAAAAACCACCGACGACATCTACCGGTGTCTACGCGCATGTCGCTATCAAGGACACCGGCGTTGATCCACACGCCACCTTCACGAAACACGTCGGTATCTCGCACTCGCCCGAAACGAAAAATATCGGTACCGTCAGCGACTTGGAGAGCCAAATAATCCCCAACTTCATGTTCGAACAGCAAGTAGCGCTTCCGCCGCCTCGCCATATGAGAACGATAGGTTGCGGAACCGAATTCAAGCACGTTGCGTACGAAACAAGCATATCCGAAGCTGTTCCGTTGGATGTTGACTACGAAGATCTTCCAAATGTTTGTAGCGTTGCAAAACCTTCACATTTGCATTCAAAGAAGAAGGAAGCCGTTGAAATCTTGGAATTGTTAGAACATGACACTCTAGACGCATACCCGTGCAGTTCAAGGCTTAAAGCTGAAGTCCTCGATTTTGTACCTAATAGATTAGCAGCGACAGCCAGGAGTAAACCAGTTTGCGATTTAGTTGAATTAGAGATGGTAGAACACGAGGCGCATGTCAATATCGAACCGCCATATATCGGGGGCGGTTACGAAAGATTAGAAGTCGCCAAATTACCTAAGCACTCCCGCTATAGATCCCCGCCTAGAACCCATCAAGCGCAGGTGTTATTCAACGCGCATAACAGGATGAATCAAAGCTCTAACGACACCGTAACTTCCGAAACCTTCGATGATATCTACCATAACGTTCGAGAGGAGAGGCCTTCGAAATCGGTACGACTCGAACTCCAACCGGCGCAACAAGAGGTGAAACGGCCGCAAAGTCCGCCGAGGAGGATCGGGATTCCTCCTGCCGATACTACAAATTCAGAGGATAATATATCCGCAACGTACTACTCAGTGAAGAATCATACGAACGAGGATCCATCGAAGAAAACAGAGGTTATTGAGCTATATACGCCTAAGAAGACGGTGATGAAAAGCAGGGAAGGTAGAAGTAGGTCGCCCTCGCCTCAACGAGTTAACGTTGAAAGTGCACAAGCCGCCGAAGACTTACAGAACGTCGTACACGATTTGAACGAGTCTGTTAGTCGTATAATGGAGGTGAGTTTCATATTGAAGCGATATTGGTTATATTTAATCGCTCGGTTTGACTTTCTATAAATATCAATTCATGTCGACCAAGTAGCGATTTTGTTCGTTATGAAATATTAAAGCGAAATAAGTCTTCTAAGACAAATTGGTCAAGCTTCTGATTTCCTATATTTTGAAAACTAAAGGCTTACGAACATTAGCGTATAAGAATAGAAATTCACAGAAGCAGGCGGTTATATTACATTTTACAGTCAATGCACATCTTTACCAACTTAATTTATCGATTAAACTTTCTAAATGTTAATTAACTGAAATCTGGATAAAACTTTTATATTATCGTTCCTTCCTTTCAGAAAACCCCGAACGAAAAGGCTTGCCGAGAGAAGATCGCCAAACTAGAAGCCCAACTACACGCGGTAAATACCAATCTTGAATCGGTAATGTTGGCATGCCCACAATGAAGATAACCGTCATACTAATAACCGCCTTTCCCTATTTTGTTTTATTTGTTTTCGGGCAATCGATCGATCCGTTTTGTTTTCCGAATTCCGACCCGATAAAATAAAAATAAACCGAACAAAAATAAAAAACTCACAAAACGTAGATTCGCAATTTCGAACGACTCCACGTTAAGAAAGAGGATTCATCATTAAACCTTCCCGAAATTGATTTGCAGGCTTTGAACCAGAAAGAGCTAGAGGTCGAACTGGAACGGCAGAAGAGGGATCGCGAAGTGGAAAATTTGAAATTGACCATTCACGAGCTGGAAAAACTGCTGCAGAATAAAGAGGAGAATTCAGTTAATTTGCAGAACGCAGTAAGCATTTTTTTGATTCGATTGCTTTATTACGAAATAAGTAATAAGTAGGGATATTTGCGCTTGTGCTTGTATTGTGCTTGTTAAATATTGTCTTTTTTTGGTAATAAGTTACGTTATTAAATAGATTTTTCTTGATTTGATACAATTTCTGATATTCTTGTCGTTTATCTAATAGAAAGGAACGGAATTATTACGTAATCGATTAAGAAGGTTTTTTTTTTATTTGGCTTTAGCTAATTATGAAGCCCAACCATATTCATTTTAATCAATTCATTTCCTCCTACTTACTTTTTGGAGGTCTTTCAGAAGATTCAGAAAGATGTGGTTTAGATTGAACGGGCTTATGGTGTATAAATTAACAACTTCTGTGGTGCGTAATGCGCCAGCACTGAATCGCTTATCTATTAGGTAAGGTAGGGGAAGGTTTAAAATCAAATCGGAATTGCAATACATGAAAATTAGTAAGTTTGTCGGAAAATCCAAACTCCGTCTGTTTAAAAGCGTAACTTAGCCAAGGTAACGACTCTATTAAATGGAACATATAAATGTGCCTTATACATATTTTTACCATTTCAATCGCCTACTCAAAAAGGTGGATCTGTACCTCAATTCCATAAACGTCCTCGAACAATCCGAAGACCGCTACAAGAATGAGGTCAGTCTATCTCGACATGTCAAAAGTATCTCATAGTTATAGTATTCCAAATGGTCATTTAGGTTGCGCAACAGCGCGTCACGATCTCGAACCTACAGGAAGCGCTGGTCGCCACCAAACAACAACTTGACGAATTGAGAGAAAGGTGCCAAAAAGACGTGAGTGCGAACAAATGGTCGTCGTGGTTTCAAACCTCGAGCTAGAGCCTGCCAAGCTAAAAATAGCAATTTGCATAGAATGTGTACGAAATTGCATCTGATGCGACGCATTCAAAAGAACGAACAAAAGAAAAATTTTGAGCGATGGAATGTAATTGTTTGCATGTCCAAATGCGCGCGCTATTACATGGCCTATATTTTATATTGTTTCTAACGTGCTAGTCCTGCATTTTTTTTTTGATCTCCGATTTAAAACGTAACATTGTAGATTTTATTTTATAGTATTTAAGGAGTGATGTGAATTTGAAACTGAAAATATTGAGTTACCAATTAGGTAGTTTAGTAATTTAAATTTCGTAAGGTACTAATTTATTATTTTATTTTGACTTATTTTGAAGCAAGCTTTAAGTTAATTCTTTTCGATTAAGTACTGTTTTTGTTTAAAGATGGTGCTGTAGATTGATACATTCTTTTTATTACATCCCCGAATGAAGGAAATTACTTTTTTTTTTATTGCGCATACGTGCAAACGATAGAAGTTACAAGGAATGGAACAATGCTTTATCTCCGAAACGAATAAAACTTTTAAATTTTTAAACATCGTTATAAGTTATAAATCTAGGAGCATATACTTTCTGATATTTTTTGTTTAATTAAACTCGTCATCGTTAGGCGGCTACCTAGTTTACAATATTTGAATGAAATAGCCTACTTTTTATTCGATTTTTTGGCATATACAACACATCTGTGTAACATCTGTGTGTTAGTCATCTACCGGTGACGAATTTAATTAAAAGACGTTATTATCGTCACATTAAAGAATGTGTAAATTCTCTATTGCATCATCTACTACAGATCAGCTACGTATCTATATGAACGTTTAATGAACAAAATAACGGTTCTCATCTCCCAATTAAGTTTTTCGTACTAGTTACGATTCGCTATGCATAAATAACATTACAAAAAACCAGTGATAATTGCAATATCTTAATATTTATTTTATTATAACTTAGGTGCTATTTTGAATCGCTGCTATGACGATTTTCGTCTAATTAGTTAAATTTTTGGTTGCGTCACGATTGTGTTTTCTTTATTATTTAATGATATGATTGTTTTTCTAATTTTAGTTAAAATTGTAACCCCACCTAATAGCTTGTGCCGTGTGCGCATGTGTCCTCTAGCTTTTAACTGCTGTGAACTCGTTTTAATAAACGAGACAACCAAATATAATTTGAGTTGGAAGATATAATTGTCGTAAAATAAATAGGCTAATCTACTTAAAGGTGCCACGTAACTTAATTCTTTTTTTTAATTACGTTTTCGAAGGAAGCAAAATACACAACCTTTTTTGTCATTCTTAATATTTATTTTCTTAACAGTACATTGGTATTACTATTGACCATAAATTTAAGCACATATACTTTTTAAACCAAAAGCTCTTCTTGCAAATTTTCTATCAAGAGGGAGTTTTTTAATTTCAAATTGTGTTGCTATCCTTATAGATATTGTTATTATTATACGTAGTACGTGTAGGCGTCGATCAGCTATTATTTATACACTATATTATTTTGTCAATATTTTCAATATATCAAGGAGTGTAGGGCACATTTTCCTACTAAACTTAAACTCATGGTCAATACGATCCGATTAATTGGAACATTTAAATGACGTTGTATTCTATTTGTTTATGTTTATTAATCAAGAACAAAATTTATCCTTATAAGTACAAAAATGTCTTATTTAAAATAAAGTATTTATTTTTCGTAAAAATACGTCAAGTGCTGGCATGTTATTTAATGTGCATCCCTCATTAAGTGTTTACATTTAGAAGAATGATGCATGAAAAAGATGGAAATTTCCTTAAAGCTACGACATACGTTGCTAATCAATGGCTCCGAGAATTAATAACACTATTGGCATAATTTTACAGCTGGAAGAGAAGCTAATTCTCTTAGATATTTTAGACGTAAGCCTTAGCGATTTAGAGAAACAGTGTTACCACTATTACAACCAGGTAATCCACGTACATCCAAATAAATTCGAATTTATTACCTCTTGACGATTCATTTCAGTGTATAGATGCTACAGCGACAATAAATTACCTCAGGGATCAGTTACTCGATGTGGAGGTGGAAAAGTTCGATCTTCTACAAGATGTTCTTGTTCTCGAGGCCCGATTGCTTAAGTATCAACAGGTTTCTAAACAATATGAGGTATTAACATTTGTAGACGGAGTAGTTAAATTAATAGAACTGTAGTAGCAGTAGTTATGTAATTAGTAGGAGTCGGCCAATCGCTTACGTTGATCCCAAAGGTTTTCTCATTAAATGAAAAGTAAGTAAAGAATTTTTGATTGTCTCTAGTGCATATGCGGTTTGAAAAGAGAAATTAAAAGATTGCATGTTGAAGTCGGCCTCTTCAAGGGTGAAGTGGAGAATTTGCAGAATTACATTAAGAGATGTCATCAGGAGATAGATTCTACAAAGACGATTTTGGTAAGTTGCGAACGCAGCCTTTAAATACAATATATACAACGTATCATAAATTGAATAGGTTGCAACGGATATTTTTTTTTAAGTAAAGATATTCATTGAAATTGAAAATTCGACAGTTTTGTGATAACATCAAAAGGATAAATAATACATTCAAAAACGTATATAGTGCAAGATATAGATTATTACGGAATTTTGATTTTTCCTTGGAACTACCAAGTTGATCTTTCTTATTGTACAGGGCAAATACCTTGGTCAAGAATGTAGCGAATTCTGCATCAAACAAAACGAATCCGTAGTCACTCTAGCGCAAGACACCATCTGCTACACGGAAGACCTGCAATGCCAGCTGGCGGTCCTTGAAACGGCTCTGAAACGCGAGCAGAAGATCAACATAGTGCAGGCGAGTCGTATCGAAGAGCTGCAAAACATCATCGGCGCGAAAAACATCGAAATTAGCCGCGTAAATGACGCCTATCAAGATGGCAAAGCCAAATTAGACGCTGCGCTTGCGAAATCTAAGAATTTAGAGGACGCCATTCAGGAATTGCAAGAACAACTGAACGAGATGGAGATGGACAGTATGTATATGGACGAGAAGAGCGACATCTGCCACGGCGAATTGGACATTTGCTTGAACAGCTTGCAATCGGTGAAGTTGAAATTGAGGGCGCAATGCAAGGCGATGTGTCAGAAGATGCAGGAGTATTCCCAGCTGCAAGCCGACTGTAAGATCCATGCCAATAACGCCGAGATGTTCAAGAGGGATTTGGAGAATACTAGGATTCGGTGTCGCGATGAGATAATCGAATTAAAGCATAACGTAAGTTGGTAACACTGCTAAATGTATGTAAAGAACGTTTTCCTCTTTGTGTCCTTCATAATCGTACAGATAAAATTATTCTTGTAGTAGTTGTTCCTTTAAATACTACTTAAGAATCTGCCGATATATCTCTCAACCTCGAAAACAACCAAAATTACTATAAATCCAAGAAAACCTTGAATTCCTTTGTATTCCAGCTGCGTGATTTGAAAGAGAAACTCAGCCATGCAGAAGATAAAATCGACGCTTTAAATAGAGAAGTGAAACAATCTCAAAATCTCCTCGTCGAAGCTTCCCACCACGAGGCTAAGATCAAGCAAGACTTCCACATGCGCGAAAAACAGTTGACGGAGAAGGTACACAGCGCACAGGCAGAAGAGATGCGTCTCTTGGATGTTGTAACTCAATTAGAACAGCAAATCGCCAATATGAAGAACGAATTAGACTCCAGAGGCGTTCAATTGGAATCGGCTAAACAGACTATCCTTCGCATGAACTCCGACGCACTAATGAAGCAACAGCACACTCAGGAAGAGATGAACAAGCTAAAGAATGAGATCAATACCCTTTTACAACAACAGGGGGCGCAGAAGGCGGACAACGAGAGATTGCTCCAACAAATCGAATGTATGAAATGTTGCATCCGTCAGAACGAATCCGATAACCAAAGTATCAAAGCTCGATTGGAGAAATGCATGGAGGATCTGAAGAACGCCGAACAAGAGAAGAACTTCTTGGAGCAGAGGAACGTAGCACTGATGGCAACCTTGGATAAGATGCAGACGACCATACAATCGAAGAGCGAAAGCATAGCTCATATGGAGGTCGAGCTGATAGATGTTAAAACTAGCAGGGATGAGATCTGCACCGAAAGTAGGAACGTGGTGTATAATGTTAGGGCGTGGCTGGAGGAGCAGAAGAAGATTAACGAAGAATTGAAAGACAAACTGCAGAAGAAGAATGCTCTGATTGCGAGATATGAAAATGAAAGGAGGTAAGCACCATTATTTACAATGTATGTATTCTATTTTAGCTTTTTCCATTACAGAAAATACAAATGCGATTGCACGTCATGTCCCGGTTATCCTAGACAAAGAGCTGGAGAGCACCAACCCAACTATTTCGAAAGTAACGTACCTCCGCTCAGCAGGTCCCCTTGGAGCTTAGATTCTAGAGGTTCTGGATCGGAAAGTCCAACAAGCAGTGTTTCCAGTACAGCCGCAGATTGGTACGAATACGAGGTGAGTATTATGAAGTATTTGATACGTCTTTATTCTTACAGTAGGGATACTGAAGATGGTACGATGGAATATTGACGAAACGTTAACTTGTTTAGAGCGGAGATTCGTTCTTCTAAAGGAAAAAAGTCAAAATTTTCTAAATAAGTGAAGTACTATAAAAGATAGGTAGCGCATAGAAATAAAAATATGCAATAAAAAAGGTACTGTTTTTCTTAAAATATGGAGATTGATGCTAACGTCTGAAACAATAGAAAACCTTAGAAGGCATAATAGTTTTAATGACTGGTTTCAATCATCCTGTACAGATGACTATTGTGATCACTGGTACTACTGATTTTTGGTGTAAAGCGTTTGGTTACGCACTTATTCAAATAATATTTTTATTAAAGCAGGTCGGATACGGCGCAATAATCGAAGAACCAACCGCAGAGCTGTGGATACATCGCGTTGAAAGCATGACTGAGGAATTACAACGTAGCAACCGCTTTTGGAAGAGGAAAATTAATGACAGCGAATTTATGGTGACCAAAGACAAATAAGTAATATTTTTATATACATATACATATTTTACTCAATTCCTTTTATATATGTAACTATTTATTTATTATTGTTCTATCTATACACGTGTGTTTTTACATCTTATATTACATATATGACTTTTTATACACTAATAATATACCTGGATAGAAAAAGGTCTCGTTTCTCTTCGTATGTAATAGAGAGTAATAGTGAAATTGAAGGAAGAGAGGCATTTGCTTCAATATTTATTTGAAAAGGAGCGTTGGCAGTGACAAGATTGTACAAGTCGACTGTATGCAACTGGTTAAAGCAGATAAAGAATGGTACGAAAATTGAATATAAGCAAGATGAGAACAACGCAATATATAGAGACGCAGTACTAGGTTGGAGAAACCTCCGTCTTGATTGTCGAAAATTGCTTATTAGATTTTGCAAACATTTGCTACGAAACAGTTTGCCGAGCGTTTGTGCGCAATATGGTATAAAGCAAGGCGGCCTAGGAAGATACTATCTATTACAGAGGAGTAGATTTTATAAAGAATCAAATTTTGTGATGTTCGGAAACACAAATAGCCATTAAGACCCACATTTTAACTTTTGCGGAATTTAAGGTACTGCATTTTATAGGCCAAAGCTCTTTGTATATGCATGTCAAAGCTGAACGATTGCAGCACGCCGATACCCTATGGTTCATAATGGAGATCCTCGGGCTGCAGTCTAATAACAAGACAGTTTATGTAGATTTTAAAGAATTTATTTAAAACATGAGGTAGTACAGGTAGTACACATACTATATAAATTTCCAGAATGTTCTTAGGCATCTTACAAATTGAAACAATCAATATTTCAATTTAAAATAAGTAAAACTTTGATAAACTATTATAACTGCGGCAATTTGTACGTACACTGTGGTCCGAATGCATCTGCTCCGTATAAGAAAGATTGCAGAGTTTTATAAATGGCATTGGAAGTGTATTCTTTGTAAATTTAAATTGTTGCGGTTCGTAACAATTTGGTAGTAATCTATAAGAATCTACGTAACCTTTCAAGAACTACATATAATACCTGTACGATCAGATATGAGGTATAAAAATAAGAATTTTGATTATTTAGAAAATCAAAATTCACACGCGCACGGCTACCTCAAAGCTTTTATTTACGGTATAAAATCTGAAGACAACTCTTCCATTTTGGAATATTTGTAATATACAAGAATAATACTGTCGTTTTGACGTTAAATCTTTTTTTGAAAAGATTTCGACAGGAAACATGCAAATTCTAACTCATATTCGACAAATAAAACATTTTACACGGTAAAAAAATATATCACACCAAACATTAACATTTTTGTTGAAACGAAACAAATATGGCATGTATCTATCGCACTTTACCGCTTATAAATTTTGAACTAACGAACCACAAAATCGCCTATGGTAGTAACCAGAGCCAGGTACTTCTATTCGTCTAACAGAACCATATTCAGGGTTCGTCGTATTGTATTAAAAGGAAGGAATGTAATAATTGCACTTTATATACCGCGCTTTAAGCATTTCGTTCTCTATCATATTTCTTGTTTTTCATATTTCTGTCTTGATTTGGATAGTTTTCAGGCTATTCTCGTAACCCTAAGCGCGAATCGGATAACCAGGCAAGAATCACAGCTCTTATTTAATAGACGAACCATGAAAGAGTTGTCAAATTTATAAGCGGTATTTGCGTATTTCCAATTATTACTAATGCACTTCGCCTAGCTGTAAAAGACAACATTTACGCTCTATATACAAATTAACACTCCTGCTTAAATTCTATGTAAAGAGTTCAAACTTCCTGATCCTGCATAAACTCTAACTTATCTTCTTCGTCACTGACACACATTCGAGTCAAATCGGAAGCAACAGATGCCGTTTCGTAAGTGCTATTATGTTCCGTATCGTCCTGTATAATATTACCACTTTCCTGCACCATGACGACGTCCATATCTACCAGATGATCGGAACTACGGACTATGCTTAGTTCCGGCGCGGGTAAATTGCAACAGATTGGCTCTAGTTCCGGTATCGTTATAGAAAGTTCATTATTAGTGCTAGAAAACAAAAGAAATGCTACAGTATTAAGGTGAAAGGCGATATGGAGGATTATACCTGGGAATACTTAAAACAGTATTCATTATTGGTGTTACCTTTGTTTTGAGAATGTTTTGCACCCACTCCGTAGAATTCGGACTGTAATTTAAGTAAGTATAAAATTATGGCATAACTAAATATACAGTATGAACACGAATTAGCGGACAATTTTGAGACATTGTAGTTAGTTAGAAATACAACGAGAAATGAAACAAGAACAGATTAAAACGTTCATATGAAATTGTCCTCTCATTTATGTACCACCCGGTATATTAATTATGATTAAATTCTAACATATTTACAGTGGTGTATAACGAATCACAGATGGCGTTTGCTTCAATTCCGTCATCGAGAATCTACGCTGACCGCTAGATGTCGCAACAGTATCGCAGAATTCCTTCTTAGTCTCGGTCCTGTTTATTCCTTCTAGAAGATTTATATCAAATTTAAGTTTTGCTGAAAGATAGCGAAGGATGTTAAGTCTAGTTCTTATTCGTTAAGATCCTAGAAATGTATTCTTTGCGGCTTACCCAAGTCTACGGGACCTAACTGTAAGGCAATGCTCAGTAGGTAATCCGCTGTCCAGAAATTCGGCATTCTAACAAAGATTTTTCCGGTGTCCGAAGGTAGATAGAAACCCAACTTATGCAGGAGAAGGATGAAGGGTTGATGTTTTAAAATGTTCTGTTGCTCTGTAGTCCATGGTATCAACGGTATTGGTAGATTTAACACTAAAAAAAAAAAATCATGCTACCTTTAAAGAACGCGATGATTTTGAATTTAACGTAACTTACATGCGTGATAATATACAGTGGGTTCCATTACATTGCTGGCATCTCTTCCAACACCATTCGCCAGCGTTAATTTCACGAAACACGCTTCGATTACCATCTTTTGCAACCACAATATGAACTTGCCTTTATTCTCTTTGTGTAGGTACTCTTTCAAAACTTTAATGTCGCCATCGCCCAAACTATCTTGATTTAAACTCTGATTTTCGGCTAAAGATACTTTGGCGATGCTGTCAACTGTTGGGCATTCAGTTTGCTTAGCTTTCATGAAGTTGTCGTATTGGTTTTGATTGATTATATTCTGACCTAGAAGCTCTTTGATGATGGCGTGTTGCGATTTCATTTTGTTGCCATTCTGCACGTATTTTTTCGTAATGTTTCCTATCGTGTCTGGTTCATATCTGCTTTGGTTGTAAAATACTAATAGGTTGTCTTTCTCTTCTTGCGTCCACCTGAAGAAAGGAACATTGATATGAATTAGAATAGAGAAAAATATTTTACTCTTAACCTACAGAATCCTACATAGAACACCAAAATACCATTGCTCTTAAGGAATTAATAATAAGCTTTACTACTAAGCTGGGGGCGCTACCTAACGGAAACGCAACGAACCTCACACATTTCTGTGAAGTCCGTACGTCGGGATTATAATTACAAGTTAATATACAGGGCTAGTAAAAAGTCCCGGAACAGTCAAATAACTTTGTTATTCGATTTATTGTTATTATTATTTGCCGATTAAACCGGAAGTTAAAAAACATTAACTATATTGTATAAAATGCATTTATATTAACTATACCCCCATACCAAATTTCAGAAATCATAATTTTCAAATAACAAAGTTATTTGACCGTTCCGGGACTTTTTACTAACGCTGTATAACTAAATTTTTAATCAACATTGATTCGTAGGAATTCGCGATCTAACGACTTGGCATTAGTGAGTATGGACGAGCGTCGAGTATTGGTGCATCCTGTATACTTTTAATTAGTTGTTAGATTCACTTCTGAAAGTGGCGGAAATGTTTCGAAACCTGGGAAAAATTTTATCAAATGCAGCGTTTTAATACCACTTACGTGTGTTCCGAAGAATGTGAAGATCTATCAGGCGTCGACGGCATTTCCTCTTTGTCATGTATCGCTTGAGATAAAGGCGTCGAGATCGTGGAACGATGATCGGTCCTCGGGGTATTAATAAACTTATGTATGACGTACTCGATTAGATCCGACCAATCCTGAAGGAAACATTTTAAAGGCATAACGATAACCGCTTAACCTAACCAACTAAATTTCCTCACATCGCATATCTCGTAATCGGTCTCCCATATTTGCGAGAACGTCTTCAATATACTTGGCTGAAACAGCGTCGAGATGTGTTCCAGGTCACCTCCGATATGATGCATCATCGTAAACACGCAATTGTTAACGAATTCGCCGTTCTCTTTGAAGTCCTCCAGCAGCAGACCGTACTGCCTCATTATTTCGACGGTGGCAAACCTGAAAGTGCATATTTCACACGCATTATTCGTATTCGCGAACGATCGCGGAGTTTCGTTCAAATCCGACGCTTTCGTATGGGTTGAGCTGTCGGAGTACCTGTAAACGTCGATAGACGCTGACGGAAAATTGCTACGACGTATCGCAACTCAAAATGATTTTGCACGGTCTGAAAGCGTATTGAGAATCCTATATCCGGGTGACCTATTCAGGGATTCTATTTTTGGGGATTTCAAGAGTTACAGGAATCTTATGGGAAGGTTATAATTGTTGTGATTGATCGATCATTCTAAGGTCTATGTGTCTAATAAGTGTATACTTACTAACACGACATATCTTCTAAGATCATACAACCACTGGAATCAATTCAAAGAGATTGGTTAAAATTCTAATTGAACTTTTAACGTGGAGTTATATAAAATAATAATAATAATAAAAATATATATCAACGAATATCAGTTTACCAGCAACGTATTAATCATAATATCTTACTGTTTTAAATGTTCCATTGTATTCGCATTTTGGACGTTTTCCGACTTCCTAGCGTTATCCAAGAACAGTAAAAATATATGATTCGTTACGATGAGATCTTGTAAATACTGTTTACTCTGCATATTCGGATTGTACTGCCTCAGCAATAGCAAAAACAAGCACTTCAAGTCATCGGTAACGCTAATTTGCTTCTGCAACCTCAACAAGGTGGCTCTATCTTCATCACTGACATGCAAGAGCTTCAAATATGTCTCTACGGCTTGTAAGAATTCCCTTATCGCTGTTACTACCTGAAAGGAAGAAGAAATTAAAACGACGCAACGCCTTAGAAGGATAACTTGCCAAATGTAGACGACGCAAGCAAGGTTTCAAATCGATGTTGGGGATCTTGCAACTAATCTCGAGTTCCTCGAACAACCACACCCCTTGGAACGTCAAATACGAAATGATCTCGTAGGACAGTACGGGACTTATGTGTTCTAGATCTAACTCGAGCTGGGTTGCGAATTTCAAGAAATAAGTGACCAGCCAGAAGAAATGCGACGTATCTATTTGAAGGTGAATGTTACTCAGTAATTGAGTGTGTAAATCATGGACTAGACTGCCGTAACCTTTCAATAGAAAATCTACCGTAAACTCCTTTAAAATGTTGGAGATGTCCTCGTCGGTCGGCGTATGATGCATCAAGCCTTTCATATTGATTCTAAAAATTGAGCGATTATTATTTGCCGTTTTTCCTTTTTCTCGTGCTAGTTTTACATGTTAGTCTTGCTGCGTTTGACCAATTTCTTCCTGCGTAATTCCTTCTTCTCCAAAGCGGTGGTGGCTCTGTTCTTCTGGGTGTTGTAACGACTTTTCTGAAAGGTGTGCGGCTTTTGATGCACGGGTTTCTGGCTAGGTTGGTCGTCATCGTTGCTGGATGTTGATATCGATTCCTGGTTTTCAACTTGGGTCACGTAACCGCAGTCCGACACTTCGCTTTGGGATGACGCGCATTTTTTGCCGCTGTTGGTGCTTGTCCCCGACGTTGATTGTTCTGGTTTATCGCCCGAAGATGTTGGCGATTGTTCGGACTGTGTAGACGTCTGGAATATTAAATATGTTTATCGCAACAACGATTATTATTAACAAAAAAAAAAAAACACTTACCTTATTTGAACCGCAACAGTTAGATTCCGTACTTTGCGTTAGTGACGACAACCCGCTGCTGGTGCTGCTCTCCGTCTCTGTAGATTTTCCTCTCTTCATGTTCACTAAGGCTTTACTGCGATTCTGGACAGCCCTGACGACTTCCGTGGTATTGTTCTTGTTCCTCATGTTTTCGGTAGGATTAGCATTCTTATTTCTCTCGCTGCTGCCTCCATTATCGCTCGAATCAGACGTTGGATCCGACGTGACTATCGGAGAAGAATCGCCGCTGCCTTGATCCGGAGGAGAAGTATTACTTTCGTTGTCCTCAGAGCTTTCGCTTAGAGAAGCTTCTAACCAAAGATTCAATAGCTTCTGTAAGGTTCCGACGTGTTGATCTTTGTACATTAGAGCTATCAGTTGTACCATGGTGACGCCCCAATACATCTGATGAATGACCCCAAAATTAATCTTAGAAATAACCGAATCGTTGTGAAATAGTTACCCTTTGAGGACAAGACATCAAATAAATAATGATCTTATCGATGCTCTGCGTGAAGAGGTTCCATATTATCTCGTTCTGCATGCTGGAATGAGCCAGCGGACAATTAGATATCTGCATTCTGCTTTCAGGAATATGAAGTATATTCCTGAGAAGGAGCAGGCAATTATTGATACTGTCGCATTGTTGCATGTTTAATCTGGAATCTCTCTCGACAACATGCTTGATGTGATCCATTACAGCTTTAGTGCTTCTGCTGTCCGTAAAAGCCTCTTTGCTAGTGATCAATAAACGATTTAGTTCGAAAATCGTGTGTCTTCCGACATCTGTCCTTGAAACGGCTTCAATGGACAACAGGCATTCAACGGGAATTGTAAGATTTACCAAGATTTTGATCGTGGTATCGATTATTTTAGAGGCGTCTGTTATTTGGGTGTCGTCTTTTACGTATATCAACAATGGAATCAAGTCTTTTTTGATGTTCTGACCGAAGCCGATCGCTCTACGGAATGTTCGAAGTGTTTGGTCTTCGAGAGCTAATTTTTTGAGGATTTCTTCGAGGATAGCTGCAAACATGAACGTGTTAATGGCGAATTTGACGGACTTCAAATATGTACTTAGGCAATCATCGCTGACGTTGAACGTTTCACCGTGGCGGACACCTAAGGAAGCGAAGGTGTTTTGTGGATTTGCAGTTATCCAAGTCATGTTTTTGAGACTTTCAAAATGCTATAAGTAATATAAAAAGTTGATAATTAAAATCAATCTTTCAAGATTTTGCTCTAAAATATTAAAAAAAAAATGAACGAAACGAATTATGTTATGTTCAAATTTACAATCTTTTATCTTCGCCCTGTAACCATTAAATATCGATACTATCTTCCGCGTAGCAAGACCTAAGTACTTAAGTTCGGCAAGTAAAAGCACACAACCACGTTTATTGGGAATACCCAACACAAATTAAAATGAGAGTAATAAAATTTACCTACGAATGCTACAATAAATAATGTAAACGCACAGCTACGAGTTGTAGAAAGTATAGATACATCGTCTTAAGGGGAGACAAAACGTAAAGATGCCCTGCACCTTATAGGTACATACATACGTAATAGTGATATTTTATTAAAGAAGCGGGTGAACATATGTTTTATGATTTTCTTTCTTTCGGACATTTGAAAATTCAATGTTAAATATAATGTTCCAAGAAGAACTGATTTCGAATATGAAAAATGATTGAGCGCTAAAAAATTTGGCTCAAACGCGAATGAACCCCAATACAAAGGATAGAAAAACGTTGAAGTAAGTGTATCGATCTCAAAGGAGACTATGTTGCAAAATAAAATGAGTTTTACATATAAAATTTTTTTTTCTTTTATTATTATCAAGATCAAGTATTCATCGAACCAGCTTCGTGTAAAGAAAATTAAGGATCTATTCAAGTATTGAAAATTGGCAAATTGGAGAAAAATAAAAAAAAACAAACATTAATCAAAAAAATTTCACAAATATGGTCGTTCCAAAAAAATATACCACACCGATTTAATAGTTAACAAAAGTAATGAACGAGTAATTTTGAACATTTAAACTTTTCTTCTTTTTATTAACGAGATATTTTTTGAATTATGGATTTGAAGATGGTAAAAGTTCTAATATTTGTAGAAATTAAAGAAAATCATTGAAAAATATGAAAAACCTATTAATTAAAATTCGGAGCGTCATCGCGTGACGTCAATCGCTACCGATTTTCGTTTGCAAGTCGAGATAAACACCCAAAACGCAAAGAAGCACATCAAAGTATCGAAACAGTAGTTCACAGAGACAAAAAAAGCTGAAGATGAGATGCAACTTCCTAATCGCTACTTTCCGTTGTTCATTTTTTTTTTGTAATTTTCACTCTTAATTCGAGAAAATTAACCAAATTTAATTTTTAGGATCTAAAACGCCAAAAACCTTATCAAAAGGCCTTCAATCTTTGCTTAAACGGAAAACTTACCCGAATTCATCGATCAATTTCCCTTTTTTTTTTTAATTAAAAAATAACGCGACAACTTGAATTTAAAAATTTATTTTACAATATCTTTCTCACATTCGCGAAATGTAAAACGAATACGACAATTTTAAGCTATCTTGGAACTCACTTCTCATCTCCTTACTTCTTTGATGCGAACTGTCTTTTAACTTTGCTCTTAAACTCAAAAGCTGCTTATCGGCGGATATTCGTCGTTCGACTGGACGCGGTAGACGACGGCGAAGCGTCGCTGGTGGGCGTAAGCGCTTCCTCCACCTGTGCGATTGTCATCTTTGAGGACGTGCACACGGCACGACGACATCGTTTCTCTCCTCCGCCGTCACTGAGCGTACAGCTTCACGTGAATCGGCAACGTGAAGCCCGCCTCATATACGCAAACCGCGTTCGAACCGCGAACATGTGCCGGCGGATCGCGTGTCCGTTGTTTGCGCACGCGCGTCGAATTTCGTGTTCCATACATGTGGTCCCGTCGGCGGAAAACGTAACAGTTTATTTATATTTTTAAAATTGACTGCTACGTCGGGGGAATTTTTTTTTTCTAATCTAATATAAATTTGTTGTTAACAACTTACGAATTAACATATTACATTTGCTCAATCTCTGTTTTTATAGCAGGGTAAACTGACGAATGGGCATAAGGTGTAATATTGCTTCTAATCTGCGGATACTACCTTGTTAATCGCAAAGTTTCCTTTTATCTTATTTTATTACATATATTTAAGTAATGATAATAATAATAAAATTACATAAATTAAATTTATTTAAAAATCTTATCCTTCGACCGACAAATTTAATATTGACTGCAAAACAATAGAAAACAAGAACATAACAAATGACAAATAAGGAAAACAAATATGTAAAAGATTAGTATAAAATAATTGAAAATGTTGATAAGCAGGAACTAGCATATCCTTAGCACACCTGTCGGATACATTACATTAATGTCTATTTTCAAAACGGAAGTTGTACGAAACTAAAACGTTTTTTTTATTTCTTAATTTACAAAATTACTTGCACATGCCTTTGATCTGCTTTCGGAAAAGGGACACAAGTCAAAGCAGTTTGTTAGTGTCGGATTAACATGATTATACAAATGAAAAAGAAAAAGCGTTAATGACAAGCCGGCGTTATTATTCTTCGCTGTTATTCCCTCTAACGCTTTTTTCATTTTTTTTTTTTGTAAACCTTTTCCTCCATGTACTAAACAAATAAATAGAAAAGTTCAGCAAATTAGATGCATTTTTTTTTCTTGGTGATGATAATTTCAGAAAAAAACAAGGATGACAATTCTGGTAAATATCTACTTTTTTTTATTGATAACAGATTGCTATTTGATGCCTTATCTTCATCCGGAGCTCCTTTTCATCCTGATTAAATAAATAATTAAAGAACGATTGAGATTGTCTGAGGGATCCATCGAATTTCAAATAAATTATTTTTAGAAATATCCTGGAGGACTTGCGTACTATTTCTATTGAAGGATATTCCCAGACATGCAGATATCTAGTATTTAAGAAATGTCTACTGTCAACCATAGACTATCTGTTATCTGCCAAAAAGAACTTCTGATTTATCTGTATATTAGGAGATGACAAAACGTGGTAATGACAGCTGATGATTGTGTCGCGACATTAGTTGCATATAAACGAGCACTTGATTGCGAATTTCTTCCACCAACCGACTCCAGCGGCAGCACCATGACTTTAGTTGCCGATTAAATTTTTTGAGTGACTGGATATAGATTTGCGTCACGGGAAGGTGTTCGTATTTCCTTGTGAGTCCACAAAAGATGAGTCTATCTAGTCGATTTGAAAATCTGATCTTTTCTTTTATCTTACCGTAATCGGCGGGTCAAAATGTATAACGAACCGTTATCCAAATGAATATTTTAAAACATTTTTGAAATCGACAAATCGTCCAAATTTCTTAGGATTTTTTTATCATCTCTCTAAATATTCCTATATCTTCCAACTAACAACTTTATTTATAGATTTCGATACGTTGGATCCGTTAAAAGCTACCACGATTACCGTAAACAAACTCTAGTTTTTAGAATATTGATCTTTATTTTTAGCCTTTTTCCGGATGCAATTCGAAAAATAAACGAGATAGGAAAATAAGGATGGCGAAAATCGATTCTTCTGGTTCGATTTTACTCAAAAAACATGTAATTTAAGCCTTTATATTGCGCTGAAACGTCCTCAAAGGAATTTAGAGTAACACACAAGATATTCAAATTTTGGCTTTACGTTGAAATTTATTAAAAATTACAAAATTTTCAATTTCGCGTTATCATAGGAGATCCAGGGATGATTTATTTTTTTTTTATTAAATAAACACGTACGTCAAAGATTCAAAATTTAAACTTAAATATTATTATAACGATACAAATGAAATGACAATATATTGTGCTAATTGTATTTTAATGTTTACAACGATACGCCTACGAAGTTAAAAATCATCAGAGCCACCAATCTCTCTTTAGCTTTTCACATTGTCCATCTATCGAATATAAGAATCCATCTAGTGCCGTAAGCGGAAAGTTTATCCAGTTCTTGTGATGTGGTAGATTTTTCCTAGAGGCAAGTCACCATATATTACTGTATTGTTATTTTGTCTACTTGGATTATTAGCGACGCTGTACAACTTCTCTCATAATGTCTTCTATAAAAAAAAAACTATCCCTCACAATGGGTTCGACAATAACATGGGGTTAGAAAAACAAAACGCACATATTTGTTGTATTCATATCATTTAATTATCTATATGAACATTATAACAAGTAAAATTAGAGAGAGCTACCATATTATATGTGTATACAAGTCGCGTATTGATGACAACAGATCTATTTTGTTTTGTTTTTTTTTTTTATTTATTTTAAAAGAAAAAAGTAACGGCGGGAAAAGAAAATCAAAATGTTCGTATATAAATGCACGGATACAGATTCAAAAATAAATACGCACAAAAAAAAGAAAATTATTACATTGTTTTATTCCATATTAATATAATAATCAATCGTGATTGTTCAGGCTACACACAAAAAGAAATTGTGTACTACGCCCGTTTTCTTATTACAACATTATTACAATAATAATTATAATAAAAATAATAATAAATACTCAGACTTATTACCGCTATATGTAAAATACAAGTTGTGTTTTATCATTATCAACTTCGTTTTTCTTTTAATTCCTCATCGTTTAAATTAAAAAAATAAAAACACTAAAAAATATTTACACAATTGGTTTTTCTTCGCGTTTCTAAAAAAAATTGTCACTCTTTATATTGGTTTTTTTTCATTGTTTTTCTTTTTTCCTCTTTATTTTTTCGCTTTCTAATTTATACATAATCATGTTAATAGCGTAGAAATATTATGATGCATTTTTTTTATTAGCATTCTCTCTCTATTTCTCAAAACTAAAAAAAAAGAGACTTATTGGCTTGCGCGTGTAAAATATGGGAAAAAACTATGTACAAAACAAAAAAAGACTTGTATTATAAAAAAAAAGTGCATGACCTTCTTAATTTCTTCCCTTTGTTTTAGTAAAAGAAAATTTCACTCCGGATTAAAATTATTGGGTGTTGTCTGTCAATATCCGGTATATACATAGTTGTTTGAAATGTAACGGTACTGACTTAACGGTACAAATAACTATTTTACGTTTTCTTTTTATTATAAATTAAGTAAATGCAATACCTACGAAGAAGGAATTTTTGAGGTCTACCAGATGTTTAAAAATAACTAAATTGAAAATATCTGTTTGAATTGATGCACCAAATGAAAATTTAATTATAAAGCAACAAAGACGTATTAGATTTCCTAGAACTAGACGGCTGTTTTTCTGTCTACGTCAAGAGGCTGGCAAAAATATTTAAAAATTGCCCTGTTGATATAAAATTTTGTTTTATTGACGTTTACTATACTAAACTTGATTTATCAAGATATCAAAATTAAACGTCCCGAACAATAAGAAAAGAAATTAAGAACGGCGTCACAAAAATAGTTCAGAAAAAATTCGAGTGGAGTAACATGTTCTTTCAAAAAACCATAAAATGGAAACACGTCTTAAAAATATATATGCATAAGAACATGGTTACAGTTTGATTACAATAAGTCATTCAAGAAATATGCCTATACGTAGATAAATTACATACTAAAACTTATCGTTTCATCATCATTTCTTCTTTCGTAATCCTTGCAATTTTTTCAATTGTTTTCTTCTTTAACGGTGTGTCTGTAGTGTATTATACCTGTTTGGTTGGGGGAAAGGGAGATATTGTTATTATTACATGACATTTCTCATGCTATCATTTCATCTTTTATGTTGTTTATTAATATTAATTTCATCAAGCGTAATAAGTCAGTTCTCTTTTGTTTTTTAATTTTTTTCCTAATGTTTTTAATGCATAGTACTTATGTATAATATTTATATACTTCTGCTTTATTTAATTATAAATTAAGCGAATGCTTTTTGCATTTCTGTCATTTTAGAAATTTGAGGGGTTATTGTTGAATATCCTTGAAGACAAAAAAAAAGACCAAAGAAACACGGATCCTTTTCCTTATCAACATATCTGATCACGACCAGCATCCAATCACCACTTTTTCAAGTATTTAAGAGTCAATACAGTATAATAATAAAATTAATGCAGTGTTCACTGTTTTTTGTTTGTTTATCAATTTAAGCGTCTGAAAGTTCAAATTGTTCATATATTCATATACATTATAATAGCATTACTGTCTTTTGTCTCTTATTTGTATACTTTTCTTTAATAGAAGTGAATTACAACTTATCACAGTCCACCAAAATACCCACAAAAAAACACGTAAAGGCGACGACGTCACATTGCTAAAATTTTTCGATTCAAAAGAAGTAAAAAATCATTTGTTTTCTCACGTTTTACGCATCTTCGCGCTTTTCCTGCGCTTTTAAGGCATTTTCGGATTCGAGCTTTGCGGCGGCCTGCTCTCTTTCGGCTCTCGCAGCTGCAGCCGCGGCAGACCTACTAGCGCTCGACCTCAGGTTCTTCTTCTCCCGGATAGATTCGGGATCTATCGGCAGTTCACCAGATTTGCGCTTCCCTCGCGTTCTTTTAGTGCTCTTTTTCGGCGAGGATTCCGCTTCTTGCTTCTCGGGGCCGGGAGGGTCAGGTTCTTTCGTTGGAGGAGGTGCCGCAGGTAAAGGTTGTGATTCTTCAACTTTCTCTGAGGATTCCGATTTTTTACTGGTCTCTTCGGGAGGTTCTGGATTCGGTTGCGCTTTTACAACGGTAGAGGGCGGCAGCAGCATTTCAATATCGACAGCCACTTCGATTGGAGCGGGCGTCGTAGATTGTTGCGGCGGTGGTGGGGGAGGTGACGGTTGTTGTTCCTTTTGCTGTACTTGCTGCGGTTGCTTCTCGTGTTTTTCCTCTTTGGCCTTTTTAGGCGGCGGTTCGTCGATAGATGGAGGAGGAGGTTGCGGAATTAGCGAGATCGAAGGTTCTTTCTCGGGGGTCTCTCGAGGTCTCTTACTGCTTCCACTGCTACTACCACTAGTCGAAGCTTGGTGTTGCATTTGTTGCGCTTGGTGTTGTAACTGTTGCTGTTGCTGCTGTTCCGCCATGGCTCTTACTAGGAATTCATTCGTTTTATTTAACTGTTCCAGTGCTTCCTTCATATGCTGTTCTTGGGACTTTTTCAAGGTCATCGGGCTAGATTCGAACAGTTTACTGAAATCCGCGATTCCGGGCATGGTTTTCTTATCTTTCACCTTTTCCGGGTTTGAAAAGTCAGTCGGTAGCATTCCTCGTAGGCTTTCCAATGCCTTTCTCTTTTCATCTTTCTTCTCTTTGCTGCTGGGTTTCATTCCGGGGTCCAAAGATCCCGTCATCTTCGATAAACTTTCTAACAGATGTGTATCGGGCGGAAGTAGTAGCTGTTGTAATTGCTGCTGGTGTTGAATATCCCTAGGCATGCCCTTGGCAGACGATTTTGCCCCTGAAGAGGACGATGTTGAAGCCGTAGTGGTGATCGTATTTGAAGTTCGAGATGATGAGCCCGATTTCATCGACTTACTTGAATTAGGAGACGCAGCCGGGTTCAATCCGCCATTTAATAATCCAGATTGTTGAGCTAACATATCGTAGGCGGCCATTCCCGGCTGCAACGTGAACGGATTCAAACTGCCCAATCCGAGAGGTGTATACAGCAGACTAGGATTCGGGAAGAACAGCGGGAATGGATTCGTAGTCGGTATAGCATTAGAATTTGAGGAAGCCGCTGTTTTACTCGAACTGTGTGCTTCGCTGGGCTTTTGCTGTTTACCTTTTCCCGATCCCGAAGCTTTACTGAGAGAATCCGCCGCCGCTGCGGCAGCTAGCGTTGGATCCATCCCAGTCAATCCGGGTAATCCCAACCCGGCTAGATTAGCAAACAAATTCATATTCGTCAGATTGTTTAAACCACCGATCGAAGATAATGCGGACATGTTCGGCATCCCAGCGAAGGGCATTAAGAGGGGATTCTTCGGATCGAACTGTCCTAATCCGGATAATCCGGAGAGTAAACTGTTGTTTAATCCGGTTAAATTACTTCCACCCAAGCCAGGGAATGATAAATTAGATGCCATCGATGTTGCTAGATTCGCGTTATTAACACTAGACGTTGATCCGGTCGGGCTGGCTAAAAGCGGAGGTCGACCAGGGGTGCCGCGTTTACTACCCGTGCCGCTACTAGATGGTAATGAAGCGCCTTGTAAGCGTTTTTGAAGATCGTTACTGAGATTTCCCCGCTCCTTCACCAATTCCGACCATTTCGGATCGATATCGTACACAGGATTTTCCATTAACCACTGCCCTAAGCGTTTTAGTGTTGGAGCCTTCGGTCCTGTCAATTTCTTGCCGGTAACTCGATTAATTACGGAAACATTTTCGTCACCGGTTAATTTTTTCCAATCTAGCAAAGTAGGATCTATTCTAGGTCGTCTGCGTCTTTGGGCTAGATAATCAGCATTCAACGGTTGCTCCGTCAAAGCGGCGTTCTGTTCGGCCAACCACTTATTGACTTTAGCCTCGTGTGAATAGGAGTTCACCTTCGAACTGTAATCAGCCACCTTTGATATATCTGCGATCATTGCTTCGTAACTTTTCCTTTGCTGTTGCTGATGTTTTTTCAACAATAATGTTTGCTGTTCCGCTTGCGCGATGAAGCTGGAGAAACTGTCTTTGGCGGACGAGGACACCGGCGGGAGGATGTTCTGCATTGAACTACGAGGCGTAGATGGCGCTGGTGATGGAACCGAGGTGACTGTTATGGTGAATGGTTTTTGGGATGGTGCGTGAGTTGTTGTAATCGGTACCGAAGTCGGCGTAACAGTCACGCTCGGAGTAACTGTCGGCTTCTTAGTATTCTCAGGATATTGTGATTGTTCTTTGGCAGCTGACAATCCTAGGACGATTTCGTCAAGTTTACGTCTCTTTTTCTCCTTACCAATCACAGGTTCTTCAACGGGCTACAGTAGATTTTCGGGGGAAAAAAAAAAAACGGTTAGTCCGCATTTATTCACGTTTAAAAGAGTTGGCTTACTTACACAATTCTTTCTTTTCATCAATTTCGTCAGGGTATCGTCTAGCTTGTTTCCGCCCGGCTTAGCCGTTAGAGAAATAGATGTTGCGCTGCTACTGGAAGTGCTGCTGTTACTACCGGTTTGCATATGTTGTTTTTTGCTCGGCATTGAGAAGTCTTGAACTTCATTTTGGATATCTTGACTTGTCATTGAAGCACTTTTAGGTGGAGTATCTAACGATGATTTTGACAACCTGAATTAATAAAAATTATTATTATTACTTGTGCCAGTACATACACACTCACATATACAAGGTGCCTCATCGAGAACTATATCGATCGATCTATGAAAGACACTAAAAAATTCTGAAAACTTGCCAATATACTGAACCCGACCATGCTATTGGACTAAAATATTTTTAATAATCTGATACTTCCGGCCATACCGGAAGTAGCTGTCAACTTTGTTATAGCCATATTAACACATTTTTGAATTTCTAATGCAATTTTATGGGTTGTTTGATATAACAGTTATGACGGCATTTCCAACCACATTTGAAATATTTAGCTTTTTCTGGAAATTTTTGACACATGGACAAGCGCATGTGATTTTTTTATAACTGTGAAAGTGATCAGCTTGGAAAATTGAAATTATGTAGAACCGTTGACAGTATAAAACTAATTAATAACCGAACACTTGATGTTGTTTATTGATAATAAAACTAGCACGTTACAATGTCCTTTACTTACCCCGAACTCAAATCAATAGGAGTTAACGTGCTGCTAGTTCCGGGAATCACCGTAGTCTGCCCGATAGTCTTTACGCCTGAATATTTCAAATCAAAAGGCATATTCATCAACCTCGAGGAGGTTTGCTGATGCGCCGGGGGCGGCTGCAAATTCGCCTGTGGAATAGGCGTCGACCTTCTCGAATCTTCCGAATCATCATTGTCCCAAGTAGTATGTTTCATTATAGGATTCTGCAACCCGTGTGTACTATTCAACAAAGCGTGCAATTTAGCTCTTTCGGTCTCGACGTCTATCGCGATATGTCGCTTCCTCTTTTTACTGGATTCGTTACGGTTCATACTATCAGTTGTAATGGTGATGACTTCAGAATCGGCGCCTGCCGAAGACATCGGGGTGGAGGTGTCGCGTTTAGGAAGTTCATTGGGGATCTCGTGAATCGGGATATCATATTCACTGCCAATTCCGCTGGCGTACGCGGAGAACGTCTTCAACACGGGCCATTCTTTGGTCTCTAGCGCATAGATTATATGCTGGAGGCGGACTTGGATCGCGTACTCTTTTGGCCATTTAACGGCGTTATTGAATAGTTGAGCGACGGTAGTTTCGCTGAAATCCAAAGCGCCGCTTCCTTGTCTATCGCGCAGTACGAAGGTGTCGACTTGAGATAACCTTGAGAGCGGTTGGATCACTTCCAAATCTGGGAACATTGCTTTCAATTCTGCAGCTTGTTTCGAGCACAAATCGCTTTCTTTAAGATACTCCTTGAGTTTCGCTTCCTTTTCGACAACCTCCTTCTTTGGTTTCTCCTCTTCCTTATTTACGACGACAACCTCTGAGGATGCGTCGCTTTCGCTTTTATTCTCATCTTCTTTAACATCCTCCCCTTTATTTCCATTATTGCCTTGTTCTTCTGAGGCCTTCTCGCTTTTACTTTCAGCCTCTTCTTCCTTCTTCGTATTCGAATTCTCTTCACTTCCTTCACTTTTCACCACAGATAATTCAACTTTGGTATCGGTTTTCTTGTCTTCATTTTTTTCATCTAGTTTCTCCTCCTTTTTCACGGCGACCTTTTCGATTTTCAAGGTACCTTCGCCTTTCTCCAGCTTGACCAAGATCTCGTTCTTATCGAACTTGAGGATGTCTTCGGTACTCTCCAATTTAATAGCGTCCTTGTTCTCTTGCTGGGTTTGATTCGACTCGGTGGAGGTGACTTTCTTGCGTAGAATCTCGTGGAATGAGAATTCGGGGTCATTGAGGATGTAGTAGTCGGTTCTACCGAGACCATGTCTGTAAGCACACAAGAAAAATATGAAAAACTACAATTCAATTCAAAAATCAAGAGCAAATTGCTTACTTAGCCACTCCTAGAAGCAGATCCTTGTCATGTTTCCCGGGTATCCACCACTCGGGCATATCTGCCGAAGTCAGACATACTTTCAGTCGTTCCTCAAGTTTTGGATTAACAACCACCTCTTCCCTAATCCTAGATAACAACTCTAACCTATCCAAAGTCCGTCTCGCCTTCTCTTCACTTAAATGCTCTATTGACGTATCATAATTTTCTTCATCGAGCTTCACGCCAGTCTGTTTCTTGCACATCACCACGAAACTTTTGTAATATTCCGTTAGTTCTTCGTCAGTTTTCTTCTCTAGTTTAGAAAGTTGCTTGAATTTGATCCAATCGTAGGCTTTCTTCTTGCGATTGTAAATAACACCGTAAGAGGATGCAACCCTGAAGAAATCGGCCTCTTCCCTACGTGTCCAACGTTTCGCTAGACACTGCTTCTCCTTGTCACGCATGGCTTGGAGTTTACCGTCACGTTCCATTTTCTGTAAACGGGTGATGGTGGGTTAAAATTTATTTCAGTGACGTTGTTACGTACATACACTCAATATAATAATTTGCAAATTGTAGTTAATTAGTAGAAGCAAAAAAAGTTTGGATTAACATAGATATTTTCATATAAGATGAATTAATAGTGAGACATAGAAGTAATGCTTGTGTAGTAATGTGTTTTAAAGCAATTAAATTCGAAGTTCACAAGTTGTTGGCAACTGTTATTACAAGATAGATTAAAGAGTTTCTTGGGCTTTTCTCGTAATAGGGTGGAAATTAAAAAAAATTTTTTTTACATGTTCTGATGCTTCACTAACCTAATATTTGTAATTGTGCATGTTCATTTTTTGTCAGAACATCGCCGGTTCCGTGCTACACGGTTGTGTGTGGAAAATTCTGTGAGCTGACGCCACAAGAACTATTTTATATTAATTTTATGTTTCACTTAACTCATCAACTTCCCGGTCTCATCTTTTTGTTTTGCCATTTACTGAAAACAACATAAAATACTCATATTTTATTGTTTTTGATCCGTTTTGAACGGCTAAATATATCTAGCAAGTCCAAACTTTTTTGTTGTTTCATCTAACATTAGAAATGAAGTTAAATCGGGTAGAAATATCACGCATTTCTTGTTGTACACGAAGATGAAATTCTACCGCGTTAAAGTTGTTCATTTAATATAAACGAAAGTTCAAGCTGGGATTACCAACTTAGAATTAATTATAAAATCGCCCTATCTGTCGAATTTCCGGAAATTTCCGACCATGGTGTATATAAAAAAGTCCCGTCAACCTTCGAGTTAGGAAGAGACGTGCGTGGGTCATCTCTTTTTTCAGAAACGACGCAACTTTAAGTGATTTCTTCTTCTAACGCTGTAAATACGATTTGTAAGAGTTTTGTTGAATCGTAATAAAAATGTTCCGGTGACATAAAACACACAGGCAAAATTTGAGATAAAAAACAAATGGACAGACACAACTTACCTTTTTCAATTCTGATGATAAAAAGTCGTACTTTTATTGCACGTACATAAAAGTAAATTTTATTTATTTAGTATTCTCTGTATTACACAATCACGTTCAAATTTAAGTTTTATTTTCACTTTTTATTTAAAAGGCAAATAGTCAAATAAATTATTAATTATACATCAAAATAATCAATGAAAATATGCACAATAATTAGAAATACACAAAAAAAATGCACAAAACATGTCAAAAGACGCGCTCCAAAAACACTTTCCCAAAAAACACAAGAAAGCGCAAATAATTTAAAGAAACATCAATACTAACCAGTAGGTAGAAGGCCAGTTGTTGGAGGTCCCATCCGGGTAGACCAATTTGGGATGCGTCTCTTGCCTCTAGCTGTTGTGAAACCTGAGCCAGCGCTGCCAAGGGATTGGTAATGGCGGAGTCTAGCGAGGGCTGCACAATGCAAACTACATACTACCCGAACAGCCAAAAAATTCAACACACAAACAAAAAAGAAAAAGTACAACCAATTAAAACAACCATAGAAACTCTAGAAATAATAGTAAATAGGAAAATATACATGCACTTTAGGTGCATATGGTGATATAATGATGAGATACCGATGATATGGAAAGACACGTACATCTCTTTATGTTAAGCTTATATGGCTTTCTTTTTGATGTAAATTGCGTTATATTCGAACGAATTTTGACTTTAGTAACTCGGTGGAGATCTATCGAATTCACTGTAATTTAGAAGAATCTATCATAAAGTGTTTATTTCATTTCTATAAATTACGCAATCGCAAGATTAATGTTATAGGTTATATGATGGCGGGTATTACATTTCGCGAATTCGCTATGCGGATTGCTACGGTCACTCGTTTTGGTTTTAAGGATTGGTCATTCAATCAAGAATTTATGCAATATTGCAAAAGAGCCTCTGGATGCCTTAGAGGAATTGCCGACGGGAAGGGAGAGGCTTAAGTTTGCTTGCTTTTAGAAAGTAACATCTCGAGATCTTTTGGGAAATGTTTTCTTGGCAGACGCCACGGAATAACAATGCATCCATGTGTTGTGTTCATCTGTTTGGGTTAATTTCCACTAGTTGGGATCGTTCCTTAGAATGGTGTAGTGTACGGGAAAAACTATGATGAAGAGTGGTACAATCTCAATCGAATCTCGTTTTTATTTGTGGTCGCAAATAAGTCTGACGTCGAAGAGGAGAAACGCGATTTTTTAATTTTCCCGTAAAGTATCAGACTGCATTAACTAGATGGTACATAGCTGAAATAATTTGCTAGCATTCATTCGAGGACATTTCAATATACGTTTACGCAATTCTAGATCCATTTACCACATATCTAAAGACTAAATAGTGTTACACGCCAGCAAGACAACTCGTCCGTTTATATAGCAACAGTCGCTCGCATAACGATTCTCGCAAGAGGCCAACATTAAAACAATGTTATTTAAATACTTCTTTTTTGGCAATAGTATAGACATTATTAACGAAACCTATGCAGTTTAATATTTTTGTTGGAAAAATGATCGGATACACACTCAAACTAAACAAATAGACATTTATTTCTGCAGAAATGAATTGAAAAAAAAAAGTGAAAAAAAAGAAAATCTTTAGGTATGAATTTTCTTTAAATTAGGTAAATCTTACACCCTGTATTTATTCCAAGTTGAAGCCGAAACAACAATGCCCGACAAACAGAAGCACATGTCAATCATCTAATTCTTGCTACTTTTTACGTTTACTTTCACAATTAATAAATAAATTTGGATCAAACTTGCAGAAAGATGAGTCAATGAATGATGAGACGTGATGATAATGATCATCGATGATAGACACGTATAAGAGAAAAAAATCTACGTGAAAAATACGTTACATCAAAGCACACAGCAATTCGAAGCTTACACACCAGAAAAAAAGTGTACCAAAAAACAACGATTAAGAAAACAAATGGTAAAATTCATTTTTAACATTGATTGCAAAATGCAAAACGTTTCGGAATACTCCGCAATAGAAAATATTTAATTATTTTGAAATTATACATTTTCTATGATGCGGGGTGTGTTATCAATATCAAGTGAATATGATAAGCGAAATGAATTGTACCCTTGTAAATATCGAAAAACAAATAGAAGACATTGAATGAACCATAACAACGAATAAAATTTAAAATAAAAAAAATTCTTGCTACATCTAGATGCAAGAAGATGAAATAAAATATCTTTGACTAAGAAAAATATACCTCCTCGTGTATTTGAATATTTTACTTTTGGGAATTGGTTGTTTTAATTCAGAAATTGATGTTTAATATCACTTCTTACCTTGTTCGCAGCTTTTTGCGCGGCTAACTTCTGCTCTTCTTTCCTGTAATTCCTTTGATAAGAAGTAATGACCCTCCGTAACCTAGTATTCAGCTCTGTTATGCTAGGCCAGTGCTGTTTATCTTCGCTATCGGGAATTTCGTCAACATCCACCGAAGGCTGAGGAGTTTCCGAAGAACCCGAAGGTCCCGGCGAAGGTTCAGCAAATTCCGAGTTTTGCTCTGAACCGTCACCACCACCCTTTTGCTTGGATTTCCCGCTGATGTCGTCGTTAGTTGTATCGTCTTCATCGATCTCATCTTCATTACTGTAGCATTTGCGTAAAACATGTAAGAATTTTTATTGGAAGAAGACAATAGTTTCTTAACATTTGTTTTGTGTTGTTGTTATTGTTGACACGATTTTTGCGATATTTCGTTTGCGATATTAATCGTATTATTCATCGAGAGAGTACAAAAATTAAAACATGGGGGTAAAAATAGGTGAAAACCAACATGCAGACAACGGATGTAATATAAAATGTTAGAAAAAGATAGAGGCGTTTATTAGCAAAAAAGCTGAATAATGTAATAATAGATTAACTAAATTAAATTATAAAATTAATAAACAAAGTAATAATAAGGAGATGAAGTCATGAATCGATTACATTGTTGATATTCGTTACCTTTGACAACCAAATTTTGATTCCGTTAGCATTTTTTGTCAGGAATATTTACTTTAAGTATATCTGTACAAAAAGTGTTGTGCATTCAAGATTTAATATAAACATACAGCCTTCAGTTTTCTTAAATACGAACTAAAAGCCAAAAATTATTTAGTTCGGTCGTGGCGCTTGTATTGTTTGTATTTTGATTTAACAATATTTAAGCGATACGTTTGCTAAAATTATATTTTTCTTATGGTTGCTATTTATTGTAAACGGTTGCACGAAGTAACTTCATGTCGTCTTCCGAGAGATTTTTGAGATGCTTTTTCTATTACGTACGTACATAGGCATTGAGTTTAATGTTTAAAAGCAAAGGGATCCTGAAATTAGCACATACTTGTGTTAAATTCTGGCTATTTCAGGCTCTAAAATATCAAAATAGGAAATTGCAAATAAATATGTTTATAACGAAATACAAAATAAACATTTCAGCAAAATGATTAAATTAAATTGGTAACAACAACCATCTAACAATTTCTAAAAACAACATTTGGGAGTAGAAGAAATAGAGTGATTATCATTATAGAAAATAGAAAAGTTACAAGAAATCTACTGTATATAAAATACTAGCGTGTCAAAAACCGTTGTTCGATGTTTTTCTAAATTTTAAAACGTCTTGTTGCGATTTGTTGATCAAATCACAACTACATACCGGAAAGTCAATCCCTGATCCAACGCTTTTGTTGCTTTTTTACATTGCAATATTAAAAAAAAAAAATTGGATGCTCGAACATCAATGTTGCATGTTTATTGAATGATATACGCACATAATACAGATTATAGGATGATATTTAATGTTTATAGGTTGTATAAAATTAGGCGAACATACAAACTTAACCCAAATGACTGTATTGTTATATCACCCTCCACAAAAAGCTTTTGGAATGACAAGCAAATGCAGATGAACATTTTGGTCGGCATAAACGATAATAAATGTTAGAACTTCGCTACAAAATGTTAACGGAACTAAAATCTGGGCGCCAACTTCACAGAAGGACTTTACCTTATCCGTTTAATCGTTTTTTTTTTCTTATTATTATTTTGAGATATAACTTACTCCCTGTATTGTTTTGTCTCTGCATTAAGCCTGGCAATAATAATCATACATTAGAGTCAATAGAGTTCGAAATTTAAACAAACCACGCCCTCATAAAAGACGTGGTTTAAGAAATAGGCGCCCCTATTCGTTGATTACGTTCTTTTTTTCCTTAGCCAAATCAACAAATTGATATCCAATGTAGATTATTTCTACCAAAGCGCTCTTTAGAGACACTAAAAAAAAATCTTTCCATTCTTTTGCGTACGCTTTTTTTTTTGTTTTCGATTGGTTTTTTGTTTCTTTGTATCTCACTACTTACAGTGCAGGCGTGGAATTTTGCGTGTTAGAAGAAGCCAGCTGGAGTTCGCGAGCTGAGGGCGGGCCACAACGGGACAGGAAACACAAGGTTGGGTCAGCACGCATCTCAGTATAGTTTTCATAGCCGTGCTTCCACGTGCCCACTAGCAGAGACTTGTCACACTCCGAATCCCACCAAACGCATGGCAACTGTTCCGTTATGGGAGGGGTTATAGGCAAGGCACTGTGAATCATGTTGCCAATTGTAAAATTTTGACTTTTAAGCGTTGCTTTTGTTTTTTTTTTGTTTTTTTGTATACTTGTTTTATGTTTGGTTTATTTTGGTTTAATCCTCACAGGAAGACATTTAAAGTTAGGTAGATTTGGTAAAATTCCATAATCGGAAAGATATAGATATACAAGGTGTCTGTCCTTGCACTCGTCATACTGTACGGGTGTGTTCTATTAGTAATAACTCTTAAAGAAAGTGACTCTAAAATACTTTCTAAAAACGTTATATGACATTGAAGATGTTAACAGTGTTGTTATACCGATGAAATTAGCAGCAAAATTTTCACTTAAAAACCGTAAAATATTTATCTGAAGTTGGTATAGACATTAGACATATAGAGTTATTGTCAATGCTTCATATGCCATAAAGATTTGTATAATGTTAAAACCTTAACATTATACAAATAACATTAAACATAACTTTCTTAGAAAGTATTTTGGAACAAAATTATACATACTTTTTTTTTATAGTTATTATTAATAGAATCCGTTTGTACAGTTTGGCTAATGCTACAGGAAACACCCTATACGTGCGGAGAAGAACAATATTTACAGCATCCAAAAAATAAAAATCGTCGTTAATTTAAAAGTTAAAAATTAATAATTAAGGTAGAGAATGTTTTACAGACTACTTGATTATTTCCTTTCTTAAAACAAGAGAATTAATTCTATTAGTCTTAGATTGTTATGCGATCAATCAAATTCGGATTTTTCAAAAGAAGGTAAAAAAAAAATTAATTAAATAAGAAAAAAAAGCACCTACTACAAATAGCAAGTCTATGCACGCACTATTATATATAATTTTTTTGTGTTAATAGAAAAAAAAGTGTGTTGTCAGTGTAATTTATGCCAGCTTGATTTCTCTGATTTTTTTATTCCTTTGGAAAAATAAAATATATTAAAAAGCGGTATATACATGGCGCCATTTCAAGAATTAAACCTTCTAAAGAAACATTATGCTGGAAATAAAATGGCACTTCAAAAGCTATTTTTACATGTATTATATTTGTTTTGAGGGCCCTTACGATGCACAGATATTGAAGGTAGTCTACTTCACTAATACTACAATAATTTTTAATGCAATCTGGTTCAATTCGGTAAAAAAGGTGTCTACTTAATACTGAAATTGTTTTATGCTTTCTTTATTTGTTCTTTGATTTGATGATTTATCGGGAGTTGTTCCATTAAGAAATGAGAGTTAAATGTGACGTAGATTGTTTTCAACTAAATTGTGTGAAGAGTCATTTAGAAACGGTTTTAAAAAGTATAAAAATAGCTTAAAAGAAAAGCAAGTTCTGGGGCAAAAAGTACCAGAGTAGTCGTACTTCTAGGAAATTCAACCGATGTTAACTTCTTAGTCTAGTCTTTCTCGTAATACTAGACATATTAATAATAAGACTGATTTTAATCAAGATCTGTTGCCTCAGATGGCTAAAAATTTCTGTAATGGATGACACTACTTTCCAAACAAAAACAACTTTTAGAACAATTACTGCCATAATCTTCAGTCCTTACTTTATCTTCCAAAATTGATCGAGGTTATCGTCATATTCGAGGGACGCTTTTAAAGTTTTGATGAAAGCCATGAATTTTACTTCTGAATGCTCGAAATTTTTCCGATTCTGAATGTGGTCTCCGAAACATGGTTTTTAAAAGCCTCAACAATAAGTGGTTAGGCTATAAATAAAATAAATATGATGTTTTTCTTTTTCAAATAATCAATTGTTTAACGTGCTGTGTGAATTGGCATTGACATGATGAAGGATGACGTTGTCAAATGCCTTCTCCCATTTTATCGATTATTTCTGGCAAACAAATTGTTCTTTAACTATTCAGCATTGAACTGCTATTCGATCTTCGAAAGCAATATATCCGGTACTTGCAAATTATCGGCAGCAGATCTGTTACGCACCTGCTGTTCCTTTAAACTCTTATCTTACGATAGCTTCACATTCGATATAGCATCTGTCGTCTTTTTGTAACAACAATCAATCGATGAAATTGATCACATGATCACGACGAAAATCTCCAATTTCACAAAATCGTTTTTTTTTTTTTTCTAGTGAGTAGTGTCACCCATCCGAAGAATTGCGTCAAATTTTGGGACAGCCTATATATAAAAAGAAATTGCACATAACTCTAAGTTTATTTCTGCAGTAGATCCATAATATGAGACCCAAAATGAAGGCATAAGAGAGAAAAGTATCACATATGAAATGGAAATAACCTTTTAAACAAAAATCAATGATATTTTCGTATTGTTAATCACCAGTATCTTAGGACTACTTCTTTTCGTACATACTTTTTTTTTTTACAGTCAGGTAATATGCAAAACATTCTCCATTTTTTTTCTTTCTTTCTTCAAACATTTCATCTATGAATGTGGCGGGAAGAACTTTCTGCAAATTTTCCCACCCACAGACGCAAAGTTAAAGTATTAAATTGCAAGCAAGAAATTTCAAGTTTATCAACTATTTTTAGTGTGCGTTTCTCGCGTGTTTTCGCGTCAAACTCGAAATCTGACCCAAAAGTAAAATTTTGTAACAAGTGCCGTACCATTGCATTTTTTCGGTAGTAGAGGTTATGTGGGAACAACTCGGACAAACTTGTTAATAATTCGAGAGAACAATGTATGAGGGTTAAAAAAGCGATAAAGCTATGATATAAATAAATAACTAAATAAATAAATAAACAAATGAATTATCACGCGGAAAATGCCTAAACAAAAAAAAATTTCTTTTGTTCCTACGAGATTTTTGTTAATCGACAAATAAAAACAAATGAATGAGAGTTGTAATTATACCACTCACAAACGTCACAACAACCTGTTGGTTCTTACTGAGGTCTGAATACGAGAGAAGTTAGAGGCAAAGTACTTAGTAGTCTTCCAAAAATATTAAAATTAAATTAAAAAATTAATCAAATGTAAATTAAACGTAAATTCTTTGCTCAAGCTGGCATGGCCACAAGCAAGGGCATGCATTAAATAAATTAAAAAAATAGTTAATGAATGAAATACAAAGCAGAGGGTAAAGGTAAAGGCTATATGTTCCCAACTTCTTTTTATTGTTACATAATGGTAGATCGAATCGAAAAGTGAATAAAGTATGTATTAAAAAACAATGAGAAATATGAACAAATTAAAAAATTGATGTTTTTTTTAACTTAATAATACACTAACAATGAAAATGTGTTGTTCTAGATTCCTAAATTAAATGGGGGTGAAAGGTTAGATACGTCAGAAATAAGAAGTTGGAAAACACTTACCTTACATTAACTCCATCAGTGATATGTTGGACTAGGTCCCCTATTATTTCATGTTTTATGTAATACAACATTCTGACTCGTAGCAAGACCCTGAAAAGAAAAAAATGTGAAATAATTTGGTGTCCCCTTTAATTATTCGGAATTACTTAAAAAAGAAACAGTGTAATTCAGAACGCTGTGAGAAGATAGTTTTTCTCATTGAATACCTTGAGTATTCTCTAAATTAGCATGGTAGTCATCATATTCTAATTAGTTGCAATCACAAACACAAAATTAACTTGTATCGGCTGATCGATTTGCGTTCTACGCTTGCAGTGTTCGCAGAAAAAATAACAGAACTTATATAGTTAACATGCATGCACACTTATTATTTATTAGAAAAAAAAAATGAATTAATTTTAAGTGAAACAGCGTTAAGCTCAAACGTTGAAAACGCTCATTAAGTGAAAAGTTCGACGAGAATACGTTTATGGTCTCTCAAATTGTCCACAATACGAAATTCGTTTATGGCACTTGCAAAAACAAGCGCAACACGAAACGATCACGGAAGCGAAATTCATTTTATTGTTTCTACAATATTGGATCACTGCGCGTTGTGGTTACCCTGATATACCACAAAAGACGGTAGCTGATCCAATCACAAAACAACCTCAAATTTGTTTTTAGTCTGCACTAAGAGTGTAAACGTTTATGAGCTAATCATGATTATATTTTATGACGAATTAAGCTAGTTCATGAAGCCAAGTAATGATGTAATGAAGGTCGTAATAACTTCAAGGAATGAAAGAGGCTCAACTTCTGCGGAAAAGTAAATGATCACTATCTTCGAAGCAATATCGTTGTAAGCCATACGATATCTTAAAAATTGATAACGTGGAAAAATTGATTGAAGATGGATCGGACAGTACGGATGATTCAAAAATCCGAAAATTGACGGTTATCTAAACGCTTCCTATAATTGTTGGTTTATTTTGATTTCTATTATTATTACTGTTATTGTTAGTTTCTTTGTAAAAATACACCATTTGTAAAATATCCCGTCGATTTTCATTCAAACTCCTGTTAACGTAAACATTACGCTGCTTTGTAAACGATTCATTCTCGACCAAGTTTCTACCAAGATCGAGAAAAATGATACGATATAGTTGTTGTCGTACTAGATCTTGTACCTGCCATTGTTGTACTTCAGTTGGATTAATAAAAATTATTTGACATATCTCGTTTCTTTTAGTTGGCGGACTACATTTTTCTATCACTAATAAATGACAATTGAAACGTTTGCCAGTTTGAACTTTTTTATTTTTTAATCCTAAGATGTATTTCTCTTAAATTTTTTAGTTAACATGTTATACACGATTAAAGTGAAAAAAAATTAAGCAATAAAAATTTGATGATGGTCAGAAAAAACGGAAACATTATATAACAATTTCGTGTACGCCATTAGATAGAAAGTAGACGCGAGAATGTTTTAGTTTTTCTGTGCAAGATCCAAAATAATGCTAAATGTTTAAGAAAATTATAATTTTTATTTTAAATCTTGAACGTCATTTATTATAGATCTATTTTCTTTCTGGCTTCATAATCAACCCAACATTTTACAAAAATTTAAATTTTTATCCTCTATCTCCAATAAATAAGCGAGATCCCCACGGAGAGTGCCCAAATTTAGCCTGTATATATTAGAACAGCATTTCACCTCAATTGAACCTGCAATTCCTTCCAAAACACAAACGCATACATTTGTAAATATAAATTATTCGTTTGTTATCTCAAATTCAAAACATCATCAATTGATGATAGATTTCAAAAGATTGACTTCATTAAATGCGTCACCAAGGAAGTATTTACCAACATTGCTGTCGTTTTAACAACTTCTAATAACCTCTAAATTAAGATAATTCAACGATTTTAAACCAAAAGCGTAGAACGAAAACTTACTTGTTAGCATGCCGTCCCAGATGCTTCTTGTAGTTGCTCTCTAAGAATATGTCCCCATCATATTTTTCGTTCTTGCTCCAATGGTTCGGGTCTGTAAGAGCAGCATGCCTTGTATCCTTGGTTTTTTTCTTATTCTTATTTCTGATACCTCTAGGGACCGGGTCCTTCAGCCCGTGATGGTTACGCATGCTCTGTTCCCCGTTCTCCGATGGTGTGATCAAATCCCATATAAAACTGCGGATTTTCTCATCACCTCGATAGAAACGAAGGCAGTAGAGCAGCTACATGGAGGAAAACACAAAAATACAGCGGTTAGAATAAAGTTACGATAAGGTGTAAGTCGTAAGGTGCAAGAAATAATGGGAATTTAATAGAATGTTTTGCATGTATGTGAGTGAGTAGGAGGTCAAATAATATAAGTTTTCTTGAACATCTATCACAGATGAACATCTATTTGTCATATTACGCCGTTCATATATTGGTTAGCCACGGACGTCATTAGGGAAGCTTTTGTACGTACCGGCACGCACCGCACTTTAATTAAATATTCGGGACAGATGTTTTAAGGATGCGTCGATCCTCATTTTCAACCGTTGACTGAATAAGAATCGGCGCATCCTCCAAACAGCTGTCCCGAATGGTTAATTAAACTCATGTGGTGCGAAATGTGCCGATACTTTTGTATTGTCTCTTATACAGTACGGATCAATATTTTAATGTTGGCGACTTCAAGGACTTAACGAAAGAAATTAAGAACTGCCCCAGGATCAATGTAGTGGAAATGCGGCTGAACTACAAGATTCTAATTTGATTAACTTCGATTAACATATTTAATAAATAACGATGTCCCAGTTTTATTTATGAATTTAAAGTACAAAATACATGCTGTAGTTTCCTATTTACAGATTATTACCTCTTTCTACCTAGAAAAATTAGCTTTCTTTTTGTAAGCTTGCACAAAATAATTTCATCTAGCGAACAGATACAAAAGATGTTAGCGCAAACCACTTTCTAAGCTTAAATTTCTTTCTTTTTTTTTTTTAGTTAAGTTCTGAATAAGATAAAATATAATTATCGAAACATCAAACGTATTTCCATTTCTCCTACATTTGTGCCCCCATAAACAAAATATACAATAAATTCTTCAAATATCTCTGTCTTTTCTGCAAAAAAAAAGATGTCATTTCACTACTGTAACTGGTTTTAAAATAATTTGCCAAGGAAGCTACATTTCCAACTTATTCAATTATTCTCAGATGGAGCTGCTTACTTCTTTGGACGATTACCAAAAACGGAATGTATGTGAATAGAAGCATATGTTAATAATAGTAGCTTGTAATACAGCGCTCGTACTTCCTACTGTAAGTGTTACCCTAGTGAAAGTACTATTAGAAAATACATTCATTTATGATAATATTACTCATATTACTTATTTTCCAACAATCTACTTTATTACAGTGTACACCAGGATATTCGACAAGATGTAATGATTAAAGGTATTCATGGACATAAGTTTCTACAATACAAAAAATTATAAAAGCTTCCCAATGCAATTTTTTCTAAATAAATTCATTAGAATCATCCTGCGCGTCGTATGTAATAGATTCGGTAATGTTTGGACGTAAAAGAATTTAATTTGTTCTATATCCAGTTTTGTTCATTTTTTACAATCACTATTGATTAATTTCACTTACAATGAGTAATTTGAATTTACTTACAATTACTCTTGCGCAATCCTCAACATCCTGTTCCCTCCAACCTTTCCTCAGCTGCGAATGTACCAATATCTCCTGCCAACGGCCCCAGCCGAAAGTCAACAGACCTCTTTCTATCATGAAGCACTCCCTTCTAGCCCAGCTACCGTACACGATATCGCTTCTATCGCCTTCCCTGGGAATATAATCGTCACCTCGCAATCTCTTCTTGTTCTTCAATTTATTTCTGCGACTTCTGCTCAAGCCCAACCCGCCTTCGCCCTCGGCATCCGAGTCCGATGAAGATTCAAGCTCGGACATATCAATAGCACTCTCATCGTGACCATAACGTTTAATTTGGGTTCGTCTTCTCGGTTCCGAGATCACCAAGTCTTCAGTTTCGTCCTTTTCCGTTGTGTCTATATCGGCTTTCTTCGCCCACTTATTCCAGAAGTCCGGGTCGTCGATATTAATGTCTGAGCGGTTAGAACTAGCGGCGAACGTCGCTTTGGAAAATGTAGAACCCTTTTCCGATTCCATAGTGATGACTTGGGTTCGTCTAGCTAATATTATATCGATGTCCTCTTCGCAGAACTTGTCGCTCTCCTTCTCTTCGTCAAGCAGAGCACCATATGCGCCCTTTTTGAGAAGATCTTCGATCTCCTTTTTACTAAGCTGACGGTTGCCGGCATCTTTTCCACTTTGAGAGGTATTCATACTCTGCAAAATGGCTTTATCTAAACCAAGCTTTAAGGAAGCCTTATCAAACATTTCCCTTTCATAGGTATTCCTGCACAATAACCTGTAGATCTTCACCATCTTTTGTTGCCCTATCCGATGACACCTAGCTTGTGCTTGCAGATCGTTTTGTGGATTCCAATCGCTATCATAGATTATGACTGTATCAGCTGCTGTTAAATTAATTCCTAAGCCTCCGGCTTTTGTACATAATAAGAAGACGAATCTATCAGAATCTGGTCTTGAAAATCTGTCAATTGCGGCTTGCCTAAGGTTTCCGCGGATTCTCCCATCGATACGTTCATACGGGTACTTTCGATACATCAAGTAGTCTTCCAAAATATCTAAACAACGCACCATTTGACTGAATATCAATACCCTGTGACCGTTAGCTTTCAATTTTGGAAGCAATTTGTCGATTAATACCATTTTACCGCTGGAATGTATCAGCGCCTTGTAATACGCGTCAGTATCTTCCCCATGCTGTTGTTTGTAATCGTACTGGATTTGATCTTCGGCGCCGTTCAACAAGTAGGGATGGATACAACATTTTCGCAGCTCCATCATGGTGTTCATTAGGTTTGGGATATTCGCGTGAGTGGTGCCTTTCGACAAAAACGAAAAGTTCCTTTCTAAGATACCTCTGTAATATTTTTTCTGTATATTTGTTAATTCCACCTCAACTACAGTCTCTTCTTTTGGCGCTAAAGATTTTTCGACGTCTTCTTTAAGACGACGCAACATCATTGGTTTTAGTAATAGCTGTAGTTTAGTAACTTCTTGTTCTGATTTTAGTGCTCCAAATTCTTGCAAGAAAGTTTCCGAACTTGGAAATTGTGTTGGTTCCAGGAAATTCAACAGTGAGAATAGTTCGTTAACATTATTTTGCAAAGGTGTACCCGATAATAAGACCCTATGTTCTAGATTTAATTGCCTTAATCCCTCTAAAAGTTTGCAATTCCTATTTTTCAACCTATGAGCTTCGTCAATCACGCAAATTCTCCAGTTGAAACCTTTTAGATCTGCAAAATCTGTCACGATAATCTCGAAAGTCGTAATCAAAATGTTGAATTTCGTTAGATCTTTAATCGGTTGGTTCTTCTCGTTTTTATACCACATTTCGTATTCTTGGATCATGTTGCGGCTAGCTGAAGATCCATGGTAGACTATGACGTTCATCTCCGTCCAACTTTCGATTTCTCTTTGCCAGTTAGGGATGGTCGACAATGGTGCAATCACAAGAAAGGGACCCCTGATTCCGCATTCGAATACAGAGTTCAAAAAAGTTAAACTTTGGATTGTTTTACCTAAGCCCATTTCGTCGGCTAGTATGCAGTTTCTGTTATTATACCACGAGAAGAGTAGCCAATTCAAACCTTCAAGTTGGTATTCCCTCAAACTGTTTCCGGCTTTGTAAATCGGAGATTTTTCTAATTTCACCCATGATTCGGGCGCAGGTCTTTTTTTAGGCTTCCATTTATCCTTAGGAGGTACCGCTTTAAATTTTTCGAATTGTTCAATTTTAAGAGGATCTACATCTTCTTCCAACTCCCACGTACTATCTTCGTACTGCAAAGATCTCCATTTCACCAGGTAATGTTTAACGGTTTCTTGTGTGCTTGGGTCTGTATGTTCGGCAACATCTAATACGCGGTCTACTTCCACGTAATCGGGATTGAAATGCTCATCTTCGAGATTTTCGAAGATGTTCAATTGTTGAGCTTGCTTCTGCTTGAATCGCTTAATCTTGTTAGCTATTCTCTTATCTCCTTTATACAACTCATCTTCCGTTTTCCATTCACAATGTAAATACGAGAAATTGCGATATTTAACGTAGTACTCCTCAACATCTTCCATTTCCTTTTCCTCTTTGCTATGGCTACTGCTTTCTTGCTTCGTAGATGGCGCAGGAGGCGGAGGAGGTGATGGTGTATCCTCCTTCTTACTTTCAGAATCTGACGTTTCTTCCTCCTGCTTTTCTTCTCTATCTTCACTATTTTCCTCGGTTCCTTCACCATCTTCGGGTTTAATTTCGGCTTCTTCTGGAGGTGGTGGAGGCTTCTTTTCGCGTTTAGTCATCCTAGTAGCTAATACATATTGCACAACCATCGAATCTTCGTCCGTAGTGTTGATATAAACAAAGTTAGGTTTATTTGTCGTATCTACAGGAGCTGGAGTTTCTTGCGGGCTCCCCGCGTTTGTGGTAGCGACGGGTGGTGTCGAAGGAACCGGAGTTTTCTTGTTTCTTGAAGGTATTGGAGATTCATCGTCGGAAAACCGTAGCATGACGTCATCGATATATTTCTTTCTCTGTGTATTCCTGGCAGATCTACGTTTATGTGTAGCGCTTTCGGGATCTTCTGGCGATGGTGGTGGTGTACTGACCATGTCTTCGCCTTCACCATCCGATTCTGTAACCATTGTACCTTTACGCTTACGAGATTTCGATGAGCTACTCTTTTTGGCTTTCGACGACACAACTTTCTTAGCGGATGGATTTTTAGTCTTTTTTGTTGGCTTCTTCTCACCGGATTCTTTGGGACTAGGCGTATCATCGAAAATATATTCGTCCTTCTTAGAAGCAGCGTCGCTTTCTGTGACGATAGCTTCTTCGGAGGGCGTTTGAGAATCTGCCGGTTGCGATATTCCTTCTTCAGCGTTTGTCGATTCGGGAATCGAATCACTGCACTCGACTTGAATTGGGCTTTCTTCCTTTTCTCCGCCACTAGTAGGTTGGCCATCCTCGCCGTTTTCGAAAGATTTATTAATGGATTCATCGGTAATCGAATCATCTAACGAACCTTCAGCCTTTTTCTTTCTTACGTATTTTCTCTTGATTTTAGGATCCTTAGGTTCTTTAGGTTCTTTCTTTTTACGTTCCTTGGGCATTTTTGGTATCTTTTGCGCTTTGGGCTCTTTGGGTATCTTAGGTTCTTTGGGTTTCTTGGGTTCTCGTTGCTTTCTAGGACCCCTATTTTTCTTACCTTTCTCGGAATCGTCTCCCGAAAAGGAATCTGTACCAGCTTCATTTATATCTGTTATCTCACCCGAAGGAATTGTTAATCCTGCTCCAGGAGTGACGCAATCTTCGGAAACAGGTAACTGTTGTGGTGCGGTGGTAGGTTGTAGGCTTACATTTGAAGGTACGTGAACGGGGGACATGCCCTTCTCACCTTTCTTTTGTCGCGGTTTTTTAGCCCTTGGCGTCCCTTTACTCCTACCTCTTCCGGTGGTACTTGAAACTTGAGGGGAATCTATCATCGGTGAAGTGAATAGCGGGCTTTGGATGACGCACTGAGCTCCGCCAGTGCATTGTTCGGTAGCTTCATGCTGCGTTAGGATATTTAATCTCTCTTGAAGGTGAACCACTTTCTCTTGATTTTCAGGAGCTGGGGGCATGCAATACAGTTCTTGCAACTGTTGCTGCAACGCCGCTCTTTCTTGGTGATGAGATATCGGCGGTTGGTATCCCATTTCTTGGCCAGGTGGTATCATACCATGTCCAGGTACACCTATTCCGGCCAACATTCCAGGTCCAGGAACGCCCATGGACATTCTCGGGTGTCCCATGGCCATACCATGAGGTGGCATTCCGGGTGCCATAGGCCTCGACCCTCCCATTTGATTAACTCCCATTATGGTGCTGGTGCTATCGTACATGGTTGGAGCTTGTGAACTTGAAGGTATGTTCGATGGAATACCTACTTGCGGCATTTGAGATGGAACTTGATTGTGTTGTAAAGGCATTTGATTCATTTGTCCTGTAAGATTAGCCGGCACTGGATTAAGATTATTTATAGACTGATTTATTGTTGAAGGTTGTGTCGGCATCTGACTCATACTAGAAGGTACTTGTTGTATTTGATTCGATGGGTTTAATTGATTCGGCACCTGATTAAGTGACGGCGGGATGGTTGGAGGTACATTTTGCATTGAAGATTGGACAGAATTAATTTGTTGCTGTGGTTGTTGTTGGGTGGTATTTTGATCTGGAAGTGTGACACAAGTCGACGTAGGAGGTGGAGGCGGAATAGGAGGAACCGGAACGGAAGCCACCGGATTTGAATTTTGAATAAAACTCGGCATAGTCGTGCTGGGACTCATCGCCTGATTCTGCGTCTGATTCTGTACCGCGCTTGGTGAAGAGATTTGAGATTGCATTGAAGTAGGAGGGGTTTGACACGAGGGGCTCTGTATCATACTCGAACTGGGCGGAGTAGGTTGCGTGGATTCCTGACTTAAACTCGGAGATCGAGAGCTTGGAACCGATGACGGTTGAGAGTTCTGAGATGTGTTTATTTGAGGTTGTTGCAGCGGTGTGCTAACAGGAGATTGCCTATCTGAGATCGTTTCGGAATTTATTAGATTATCCTGATTAAAGCTAGTAACCGCCGACGGCATCAGGTCGTCCATCTTGTTTATCTGCTGTGCTTGACTACCATACATTGTCAAGCTGGAAACGTTCGAGAAGTCGAAGCTGGTGTTGGAATTTTGACTTTGAGACGGTTGTTGAGAAGAAGAGTGCTGTATGGAATTATTACTACTACTGTTGCTGTCTTCGGTAGATTTAATCGAATCACAAGTCAATGGAAGACTCTTATCCTGGTTGTTCGCGTGATCGTCGGTTGTCGAAGAGGGCGTTGGTGTCGGCGGATGTGATGTCGGCAAAGTAATGCTCGTCGGCGTGTTAATTTCAGTCGTACTACTCGGAAGCTTGTCGGGCATGCTCGTTGAAGCTGGAGATTGCACCGAACTCAATTCGCTATGAGCTTGCAAGCTACTTTGCGATGTCGTACTATCCCTAGACGTATTGAAGTCGGTCAGCGAAACTGGCGCCGGTTTACTAATATCGCTACGTAATTCTTCGTTGGAGAACGGCGTCTGTATGCTTTGAGTATTGTGAATCGAACTGGATGAACTCATATTGCTAGAAGTCGGCGGTATGTTCTGCGGCTGTTGCGCTTGCTGTGACTGTTGCTGTGATTGCAAAGGTTGCTGCTGAGGTGAGGGCGGTATTCCTTGCGAAGGTGGTATGCTTTGTGACGTAGGTGGTGGTATTGGTGGACCCGAATCCATCATGCTTAAATTACCGTTCATATTCGGTAGGTGTGATCTCGGTTGTGGCGGCCATTGCTGCTCTGTCATTGAAGTTCTCACACTCATCGCCGGCGATAAAGGATTTTGCGGTCCCTGAAGTGAGCCGAGCGTGTTCCTTGACTGATAGGTAGGGTAATCCGTGGCAGCGTTCGTGCTAGACGGTGGCATCACCATCTGCTCCAACGCCTGCAACGTGCTCTGCTGCGAATACGTGGGAACTGGAGCCGGAGACGCAGTTGTTGATTTCGGCGTTAGACTCGTAGCGGGACGTGGACTTAAAGTAGTTTGTTGCATTTGCGGATGAGGCGATAGATTTGGCTTCGCGGGCGACATAACGGGCCTGGGCGACATTTGCGGCGCGGGCGGTCTAGGCGACATCTGCGGTCTAGGTGACATTTGTGGCGATAGTTGCGGGAAGGGCGCGCGATATTGCGGACTCGCGTTACCGATTGCTCCCGTACTATGCTTCGAGGCGAACTGTTGTGTCGTTGGCGGCACGTCCATCGGCCTCTGCATGGATTGCATCGATTGATGTTGATTGTAGGCTAGATTGGGATGCGCCATAGGATTCTGTGCGGGCGGTTGTTGACTAGGAGTTGTGTGGCCTTGCGTTGGCGGGTGCGGTGGATGCGTTTGTGGCATGTGACCCGTCGGTGGGCCAGGATGCGTCGTCGCCGCGACATGACCAGCCAACGCTTGCGTATGACCCATATGGTTGTACTGCTGCGTTTGCGTGACGTTCATGTCCAATTGATGGTGCGTTTGCGGGTATTGCGAGTGATGGTGAGGCATTCTCTGGTGCATGTAGTTTCCGTAATTCTGACTCACGGCCGCCGCGGCAGCGACGGCGGTCGTTGGGTAACCCGTACTTTGCGGATAATGCGTTGGCGCATGCCTCTGCTGCATGGACGGGTAACCGGCAGTCTGATGTGGTTGCTGCATCATGGGATGTTGCGACGGTGGGAATTGCTGCTTCTGCTCTTGTTGGTGGCCGTACGACATCGTTTGTTGCCGATAGCCAGCCATCTGCCCGTACCGATGCATCGTCGCGGCGGACGGATAACCGGCGTGTTGTCCGACCCACGTGCTTTGCATGCTGGCCGCGTCGCCCATTCCACCCATTTGATGATCAGGCATCGAATACATATTGTCCGGCGGCTGGTATGGATACTGTCCGGCGGTCGCTTGCGCCGGTGGTCCAGGCGGTCGCGCCATCTGTCGCTGATGCGGATAGGCGGCGGCCGATCCGGGCGGGCCCATCGGCCGATCGGTGCCGTAGCCTTGGGCGTACATGCTCTGCGCGTTCGGATCCATGTGGTTGAAGTCGGCGCCACCGAAAGAAGCCAGTTTCTGCAGGGGTGTCTCCTGAGAGTAGGTGGGTTGCGTGAAGACCGTTGTCGCATCTCGCGCTCCCGTCACCGCAGGGTCGAAATGATCGCCACCGCCCAATTCGGGCAGGCCTTCCAGCATTCCAGCTCCATCTTCCCCGAACAAGTCGTACGAGTCCATCGCTTTATGCGACACATAGCGACCTCTCGATGCTCATCTCATCACACCATCTCTATGACGTGTTCGGGAACGACGCACGCATATAGCTCCGGCCCGTCTTTCTCGCTTTCTCGACAAGCAATGATGGTGCTGGTTTCTCGACGCGTCGCGCACTTTCGACGATAGAGCAACCGTATCAAAGCGAACGTCAGTTTTTTTTTCTCGCACACGCTGTTTTTTGTAATACCGACACGCACTTTGTTATTTCTCCATGTACAGGTGGTTTGGTGGTGGTTGTTCTTTCTTCCTCGGTATTTACTATCGATCGGCTGACGATAACTGCGAATAGAGAAAGAAAAAAAATAGTCGCCAATTTGAAAATTTAAGTATAGAGCATCAAAACGATATACAAAAATTAAAAAATGTAAATATTTAGTCTATTCTGCTTGCTTTTATTGTTTTTTTCTTTTTCTGAATTAATCAAATGAATCCTAATGTGTCTGATTAAAGTTTGTACAAAAATGTAAAAAGCATTTCTCATAATGTTTCTAAAATATTTATATCAGGGAATACATAAAATTTTGTACATAAACACACTCAGTGAGATTCCCGACAACAGATTTGGTTATCACTGCACATTTGATTTTTATATAAAAAAAAAACAAGAGCAACTGCTCTACTTTAAATAAAGAAATGTGAGAAAAAACATTGAAACAATAAAAAATATCCATAACGAGTAATTCATTCTACTTAGTAATAAATAGTTACTTGGAACTAAAAAAAAAAAAAAAAAAAAAACGAGGCGATGCAGTCCGCCAATCAAAGCGTACGAACAAACAAAAATAATTACTATTGATCTTGTTAAATTCAAGGTTTTTCAGTATTCCAGCCTGATACTGTGCTTGTCGAAATATGCACAATAGTAGAAGGAATACACTAATAGTAACGCGTAATGTGTATATTTAGAAATTGTGAGATTATATATACAGGCTTGGGAAATTCTATTCTGTTGGAAAATCATTAATCTACCAGCTTTTTTATGAAGTTTGTTGTATCCTATTAGATTAATTTAATCCCGCAAATTAAACAAAATTAAAATTAAAGCAAAGATTATAATATTCCACACAGTAAATAAAATAACTTTACACCGGATGTACGTATACTGGAGGCGGCAATGACGTTTATTCGTTGCCGCTCGTCGCAAATGTCCATCTTTCTAATCATAACTAGTCGCTACCCGTATCGGTACAAATGGAGTTTTCGCGTTCTTTTGAGCTAATAGATAATCGATATCGGTTAACAGTTGTTGCGCTAGAGCATTCAAAATATAAGGGTTAATACGGCGCCAAACGTACTTATTTTTGTTTGCGCTGTAAACGAGCATAAAACTTTCGAACTACAGTGTACAATCAATACTACCGTTTAGGTCGAGTACAACAGATTTGCATTCTTTTTTATTTCCCATTAACGCTTTTAAATGCAAATTGGAATAAGAAATACGAGCTTATAGTAAGTATAAAAAAAAAATGTCATGGAGAATGTTAAAACGCATAGCCTTCGGCAATTATGCGCAGGAGAAATCAACCGGACTAATTGTACCGTGAAAAAGTTGCGTTTTGCCGATACACGCTACAACACAAAGGCGAGAATGTGTAGTTACAAAGTATCTTATTTATAACATTCGGACGTATACATATGTAAAACGTAGACAGTACAACGACTTATTTACGGATAGTTAGTTCAATTTCCTGCTTCTGCGATTACACTTTTAGCGAAAATATCTTTTAGGTGAGCAGATAAGATAAAACCAGGCATACGTTAATCTGCGGATAATAGGCGAGCTATACTACACGAAATAAATAAAACGCATTTGATTAAATTAATAGGAATTAAAAACGTAGTAGAGCAATGTTTAGGAAATATGTTCGTATACATTCAAGAAGATAGCTTGGAAGGTTCTCAATCGAAAAATCGAAATTTTGTTGTGCTTTACGACATTTTATTTTTCGAGAGCTAGTTTTTGGTTTTACTTTCCAGAATTTGGTAACTTAACTCTTAGGAATTTTGAGCAATATTAACAATATGTAGCATACGTTACGTCCTACGTTTATGTCACGCAATTCGTATTGCCCCCAAGTAAACAAGTTCTAACTTGTGTAGAACGACGTCACCTGTCTCGAGAGGAGGCAACTGCTAACTGTTACCTAGAGTAAAAAAAAAAACATGTTTTAACTGATGCAACTGTAAGAATTTGTTTTATTGGTTTATAAAACTTCTCTTGGCCGAATCCAGCAAGATATCGACAAACAACAAAAACATTACTAAATAATTGCTATCTGAAATTATATAAATAAAACAGAATATAATCAGATATAATACTTTGAAAACGGAGAAGGAAGTTAAATGAGTGAATATTTTTGTAGAAAGGAAGATAACCAAGTTATTAAGGTTACGATAGAGCGAACAGAATATATTGTGCTATTTATAAGAAATTACGTTTCTTGTGTTTGAATTTGATAAAGTTCGGTGTTTGGTATTGGACATCCTGTATAGTTGGAGGGCGTTTCACCCTAATATCTAGCCCTATCTAATTAAATTGTATTCCCAAGACAATAAAACGAGTACATTTTAAGAGCTCGACAATGACAACAGATAACGCGGAAATGAAGGTACTTCGGCAGGAAAAATAGATTTGAAAGAAATTGATTAGTCTATGCAGCTAGAAGTAGGATCAAGGAGTAAACTTTGATAGATTTGAGAACTAACCTTGAGATAACGTTAAATATTTCACGAATATATTTTCCATTAAATAAAGCATCTTGTTGCTGTATTCATTTAATCAATACGCATCGACCATTCTGTCATACAAAGTAATTTTTTTTTATTGAATTTTTAATCTATTCAAGCTTTCCTACCCGATATCTACTGATTATTAAGAACGTTTTCTACTTGTTTGTACATAAATAGCTCTAGAATGACACAAATGGTAACAGTACCTACGTACATAATATGCACGTACGGTAAGTACATATGTGTATTTAATCATGGTAAAATTATACAGAAGTTATGACACTATTTATGCGTTATTAGCTGACGTTTTTATTACACTGATAAAATGAAAATAATCTGGGTCGTATACGTACGAGCATTTTCTCTCCCTTCCATTACCTCGCCGCGTAATATAACGTTATAATACGGTTAATAAAACTCTGTAAATTACGATACAACACGTTTTAATAAACAGTTATTTAGGCATTACATATTAAGCGCTTCCGAAAAAAAATTACATTAGTAACGGAGCAAATAATAAAGCTGCGTGAGTGATGTGTAAGAAGTCAAAGGCACTAACGTGAAAACTGTCCAAATATCAACTTGTTCACTGTCTTATATCCCATTCATATATTATTCTAGATGATTCTATCTTGAATAAGCCTAGAATATTTCGGATGCAAATTCTTTCTAGAATCTAGATTAGTTTTTTTTTTTTTTTTTGGAAGTCCCTATCTTCCAAAATACTATATAATAATAAACTATAATGATATGATATATAAATATATAATAATAAAATAAAATTTGTAAGATGTTTTTATATTAATTCATTTTTAAATAACATATTTCAATATATTCATTGTATATCAATATACGTCATTAAACTATGTGTCATCTAGATAATACATTGGTCATTTTATCGCCTTCCAACGCTTGAATTGCGGTTAAATACTATTTTTATCTCTTTTCATTAACATGATTTTGTCATACCAGGGATGTTTTCTTTCCGTCGAATCCGGTGAAGTATTACACATGATCATCAATGCACTTTTGCATCCATGAAATCTAAAATTCCCCAATCTTCCCGCCTTAGTAATATTTCATTTCGTTTTTCGACCGGTGTAAAACGCAAATTCCGTAACTTATTCGTTACACCCGAAAATAAAGACACTAGACACTCGGTACTGTAAGTCCGAGCGTTATCAAGGTGTGAGATGATCCCTTCTTGTACGTTTTCGCGAACATTCTGGAGAACCTGAGAGAAACTAACTTTCCGGCACGATCCATCAAAACATGTCCTATAATTCGAAATAATAACAAAAAAAATCGGCAACCATCTTTTGTTTCGGCTTTTTTCACAAACAACTTTTGTTGAGAGCTGAGTTGTCGAGGACTCAACTACGGGATACTTACGCTTCATCACCTATTATGATGTACACCAAATTCATTGATGATACAGTGATTCAGTATAAGCCAAGCACCATGCCACACGAGTTTCTTTTTGAGCTAAACTCAAATTGTGGGAAATCGAACGGACACAAAGCTTATGCACCGTCAAATTGTTTGAGCAAAATTGTGACAATTGCTTTCTCATCAATTTTTCTTTTGCCTCAAGGTGGTATCGGAAACCGGAGATCTGTTCTACAGAAGTTGTTAGCTGCTAAAGCTGAAGACACAACATTAAGCGTCCTACACGCTTGGGACATTAGCCGCATAAAGTATGCATTAATATATGTATTATTTCCAAAAAAAGAAATATTTTTTTTAATCTACAGTTTTTTTTAGATGCTAAACGAAGAAAATTTTCTGAAATTCTTTAAATGAATCTTTTACTGAAACTGATACAGTATATAAAACACGAATGCCAAAAGCACCTTTAACAATCCCAGAAAAAGAAGCATTCCAAATTATCCCCTTACAATTTCTACATTCATTTTCCTCTATTTATCGAAAACCCCCGGCGCAAATATACAAATTAAATAATATCGTCTTCGCATCGTTCACATTCTCCCGATTCTTCGACGAATATTCGATCGACTTAACTTTTATATTCGAAAAGGACCGATATTTTCCCCTCATACCAAACACGTCCCCTTGTTTCAAGACCCCGCTTTCGAAAGAACCGCAACTATTATTCAAATTCTCGAAACTCCTTCTTCCGCATTTTAAGGTCGGGGATCGATCTCGTTGCCGCTACCCTAGAGCCCCTTTACCTTCTTTTATTAGAAACGTGAATAGATTTAGGAATTCTGAACGGAGGATATGTACAGGGCGAGCTCATTTTCAAATACATTTTTTAATGGAGAAGACACTTAGAAAGGAAAAGATTTTTGTTTATAAGTGTAGGTGATTGGTAACTCTACATCTTCCGTTTAAATGAATCTATCTGATATAAAACACGAGTAGTCGTACTCGAACACGTACAAAAGAACGCACTTGAAGCGCCAAATTTTTCATTTACTGAATCAAATGAGGTACACAAGAAAACCAGAGAACAGCCTGAAATTTCACGGACCGTGGCAAGATAATCATCCATGCTGGTCGAACGTCGGTAAAATTTCAGCAAAACAAAGGAGTGGCTTGTGACGGTTGGATAATTCCAGAAGAGTGTCTGTCAAACTGTGCGCTGTAAAAGATTTCTCAACAGTCATGGAAAAGAAACCAAAGAAGTGGCACAACGATTACAAGATGGTAAATGCGGAATTACGTGGTTGTACATTAAATTTGTCTTTACAAACAACCTATAATTATTTTTAGAAGAAACAGTAATCTCATATACCTTCACAACACTTCATAATGCATCAATTACTATCCCAACCAAAAAAATCAAAAAGGCTAGGAGTAGAAATTTATCTTAAATGCACCATATGCGTTTGGTAGACTAACCGCAACACACCCTGTATTCAAACAATGGCTGCAATTATGCAAACGAGCTAAATGAAACGTGTGCTACATTAGTCAATTAACGAAGTGAACAATTCTAGCCTCCTACTCTCTTTCACTTCCATTTACAACGCGACTTTTTCGTTTTCTCGATACCGAGCAATGTTTACCAAGAGGCGAATATTTTTTGAAGCATTGAATATAAAATATCGATTAGACTTCGAAGGAGGAATGTGTGACGAGAGTAATCCAACTTAAAGTAGAAAAGAGCTATTTTAAATGGAATAAAATCGTCGAAAGGTCTCTGGAGGTCATATAGTTTCAATGTACGCAATTTAGATATTTTCTTTAATGTTAATGTAAGTTACATTTTAGTTTATGATGTATCAAATTGGCTCTTTATTCATTTACTAATCGATGTGTTTTTTTTTTTTTTAATAAATAAAAACGTTCTAATCGCGGCAAAATTTCTTAGTAAATCGCAAATTATTATTATCGATTATAGAAGATTATTATTAGTCAGTCAAGTCAGTCAGGTTAGTCAGCAACTGTCAAGTGAAACTTTCGAACAGCTGTGTACATCTATCTGTTTATTTTCATTAATTTAAGAGAAACAGGTAGGGCCTACTTCGTGGAAAACAGGTTTACGATAATGGGGATGTAGTTATTCAACCTGCCTCGCATCAATTGAGGTAAACGAAAGCAAAATTTTGAAGGAATAAGTGCCCTCCGATATATAGTCGAGCTCGTTTATGATCCACTGATAAATATGGTTATGGAAGGTGGTCGTATAGCGAAGGTAAAATTGTAAATATTTCGAGCACACTTTGTTTTGAAGTCAATTGTTTAGAGGTAATTCCAACGTATTTTAAAATAATGAAAGACATAGCCCACACAAAAAGCAACCCACAACATACTACTTTATGAGTTATATTGAGAAGGAAACGAAGTTCAAGTTCATATTTATTTAAAGGCCAAGACAAAAAAAATAGTGAAACAGATGGTTCTGGGTCAAAATGGTATGTATTACTTTTAGCTGGCCTTGGAAGCTAATGAATTTTCAAAACAATTTAAAAAATTAATAATATAAGTGAAAAAAAGGTTAGCATACATATTCGTTAATGGAGATTTCATTAAAAGTGATATTTTATCGGTCGTATATTCACCTGATTTACCCCCAAAGGACTTCTTTTTACTCCCAGATGTCCCGCAAAAAATGTGCGGATGGCGCAATTCGTATCTCTTCATGAAACCGATGAAGCTTTCAAGAATCATACCACCTTTCGAGAATTGGTAACGCAAAAATATCACTTTTATTATTTCTTGAGCGAATAAACAAAAAAAAAAAAACATACTTTCATTAATATTCACCATCTTGCAATCATTTCGTAATAAAATCTTTCGTAAACAAAACAAATAAGGTTAAGAACTGTTCAAATTATCAAAGATCATTTGTTATTTTCATTTACAGTAGATAACAAGAAGTAAACATATCCTCATACATTTATACAAGCTATACCATGTAGAATGCTACTAACTAGTAAATATTCCAACTGTTTTCAAACGCATGGATGAAATATCTAATAGATGAGTGGAACAAGCTATATTTTTCTAATAGATTAGTTCGGGCTGACAAATATGATAATTTAAAAATACCGTTAAGTGTATTAATAGTTGCGTCAAAATAATATACACATGAGCGTATGAGAATTCTTGCACCAGCTGAGTCACTACTGTATTATGTTTACACTATATCCGTATACGATGGAGTTCAAAGGTGTTTGAATATCTCTGCTTACAAGTTGAGAACAAAAAAAAAAATACCAGCAAAAATGTCAATGTAATAGATGGGAAATAGGATCAAATTAAAACAATTAACATAAATATGCCAGCGTCTGTTTTTCAACGATTGTGCCAAGGAGAGCATGTGTATTATGTACGCATAATATAAAAAAAAAATGAAAAAAAAGAATTGCATATCAAAGGGTACGGCAAAAATCAAAGCGATGTTCATTAAACGTCAGAGTTCAAAATCGAATATGACGTATAAAACAGTGGAGTGCTAAACTGAAGACGTGAGCGGGAAGATTACTATTGAATTGCGCCATGTTAAACGAGAATGATCTCTCAAGAAGAGCAATACGATGGGTAGGCGGTATAGAAACTTGATGTTAACGTCATAAACGTCACTCCCGTATCTCAATAATTTCTGTTTACGTTATTGTAGAAACGGCAGAGGATATCAAACACCATCTTCAGAGAGAGTGTCCAAAATAAATTTGGACTTTGCAAAATCCAAAACGAACTCTTTCTTAGTTTTCTATCAACTGTTTTTCGAACCAAACAACTGCAGATACAAACTTTCGGATGGCAGTGTATTTATAAGCAAGTCGTCTGTTTTGCAGGTGTAGTACTTCAGAATGTGTGCTGCCCGATTTATAACATCTTGATTTGTCATTGTTATTCATTTTAAAACAAAATTCCAATTTCAACAGGTGCGTATTCAGGGTTCAGCGATGCGTTGCATTATTTATGCGTGATATTCAGTAACTTTAACAAACGTTGAAATTGTTGATCTGTAATATTGTTGAAGGTACATCAATATAAACGGTTCCTGAGCACATATAAAAGCAAAAAATTGAAATTTCCCAAGAACTTAATGGAATTTTATCGTTTTTATTTTAATCTACTAAAAATGTTCGAAGTTAATGAATCTATTTCATTAAATATCTATTTATCTGAATATTTCGAATACATAGCCGTTTTAAAATATTTAAATTAATCGCGATAAGTTTCTATAAATTGCGCTCATAGTAAAAGACTATCTTACGTCGTTTAAGGTAAGTTTACATACAAAAAACTTATTTCGACGTTAACAGAACAACAGCTGATAGATAAATTAAAAATTAAGCAAAATGTGAGCTACATAGTTCAATTTCCGATAAAATTTCGTCAGTGTTAAACATCGCATTAACACAATACTTGCAGTTTTGCTTTATACTTGAGAAGAAGTTTGATATCAGCTGTCAAAAAATCAACTAGCTAGAGCGGGGATTGAGCCCGCATTATTAGCAATACTTGTGTACATTTGATGACATACATACATAGTTTTAATATTGTTGCGCCGTTTTATTCATTTACGTAAACATCGTTTTAAATGTTATAATGTGCATTTAATCTGGAAAAATACACAGCTTTTTACTCATCTTATTGTTTCATAATCTCATTCTGTACTGTGCGAACTTTTCTATTTGCCAACACAATAAATACTACAATAAAACTTGCCCGAACAGATATACTATACCGAAAAAGCTAAAAAATACCTTCCAGTCCTTCAGTATAAAATATATTTATAGGAAAAAATAATTTGTTTTTTTTTTTGGTAATGTGAACAAAGCGCTCTAAAAATACGCCGGCCTAAAAATAACCGACTGACAACAGTTATGCAAACGCCAATAATGCTCTAAATTGTACAACGCCCATGTAAAAGATGGAAACCTATCATGCATTATTAAAAATAGCTTCAAATAATGGAGGATGATTATTGCTATATTTATAGCTGTCCATAAAACAAAAAAAAAATAAAAATAGGTGCTAGATGGGCATCGCCTTTAGATGATCGATTATATTCTGATGAATTAACCAACTATGAATATTTTAAAATAGGCCCTGGCAAATGGCGTACAGGTGAAATCGTTAAAATAGATACAATCTTTGAGCTAGAGGCATATTCGATATACCTCTCATCGCTAATTTAAACCGTATTGTGGCTAGTCAGTAAAAAAACGAACACTTTTATTTTTAGGCAGCAGTTAAAAGCATTTGTTTAAGAGATTTGTAACGATTTATTGCATTGATTAAAAAACATTTTGTTGGAATACTAGATAGATATATGCATTGTTTTACAAAAACCTTAGGGAGATATACGACGGAAAATAAATATATGGCGCTGTTCATCTTCTAAATAGGTTCTCAACAACACTCAACAGTATTGCATTCTCTGTTCTATCTTTGAAGCGATTTTCAAACGTAACTTCTTGGTAAATTTACAAATTTTTCATTTGGGAACGAGATGTAGTTTTGATTGGTTTGATGTAGAAAATTGAATATCAATTTACCTTGCGTTTGCTTTGTTATTTTCAGATAAAGAGTATTAACAGTAATCTAAGTAAATAGACGAGTCTGAAAAGCGCGATCCCAAAACCAAAGTCGATCGGAAAATTCAGAAAGGACCTTCCCTTTCTTTTAAATGCCGACAGATTTTAAATCGTAGGGTCTTGATTACGGTAAATCATATCTCGGTACTCTTTACTACCGATTTCTTTAAAAAAACTCTTTCAAATGCCTGTGGCTTAGTGAATGTGAACGGATGAAAATAAGTACTTTTCTAACCACATCCATTGCATGCATCATAGCTAAAACATTTTCCAACATAAAGACTGTTGCGGTATCAAACAATCTATTAAGACAGGAAGCTAAAAATCTTTAGTTCCCATGAAGTATCTGACTTTGGCTATAAGTCTATTCTTTGTTGTGTGCACCATTAGTGGTACAGACTTTGCTAATATTTCGAATCTTCAATGGCTAGTTGTTCAATTGTCGCCAGTGGCGTAACTACCAAATTCGTATAAATTTTACCATTTTTTTTGTGTTTGTAGCTTCTTGTGAAAATGTATTAAAATAAAAAAATAGACAGACACATATATTTTACCAGTTTACTGGCATTTTCGAAACGTTGTTTAATGCATAGCTTTTAGTAAATGTAAGTGATTTTAGGATTAGATTTTAAGGTAATTACCAAAAACTTACTTTAGTACCACGTGGTTCAAACCTTAGATTGATTTTTACCTAGTATGACCTAGTATGAACTTAACTGAAATGGGATTTGCTAGATAGACATATTCGAAGGCCCATCTCGGATTCTCCAACAGTTGACAATTGTCCCAATCGAAGAATACACCTCAAGAAGTAGTTTCTTTGAATTATCAGTTATCTCAAGGGTGATATGAAACAATTGTTTTATTGTCTCTTAAATATCCAAACAAAATGGGACTTTTTAAGTTTTATAAGGTTTAATTACAACTAAAAGAATTGCCGAGATGAAAACAAGGGTTTAATTAATTTCTACAAGGTATATATATATATATATATATATATATATATACACATATATATATACATACATAATATTTTCAAGGTCAAGTAATTACCATTTGCTTACAACATAGGATAATTAACAATCCTCATAAGTAACTAAAAAGTTTTGAACATAGCAGTCTAACTAACAACGTCTATTGTTAATTCTTATAATAGCGATTTTACATTATTCATACGTAGCATATCTCTAAAATTGAATACATTGCAACGTACATAGAAAACGCTGCATATTTATCTAAACTATAACCGTATCAAATAAATACAATAATAAAACAATATATTCGCAGATACTAGTTAACAATAACGATTAAAATATTTGACCGATAAGAAGCGACGATAATTTTGAAACACACAAAGGAAAAATGTGCTATCGATGATAGTCCGGAATAAAATAAAACATTATTTTTCGTTTTTAATTTTAATCAGACAATTACCAGACCGTTACGAGTTACGAATTTTAAACCGTTCGGATAGACGAAAGAAGAAATGAAATCGGCATCACATAATCGAGTTAGCCATGACAGTAGCAAACAAAAGCGAGCGAAACGGAATTATTAAAGCGTATTTCTTACGAAACAGTCAATTCTTCTCTATATAGCATATGCATTCATTAATTGACGAAACTATTGACCGCGATTACTAGAGGGCGTTCTCAGTTTTTATTGGCGAAGTAAAAGGTGTTTGTACTTGTAAGATTCGTGTTAGATATATGTTAAAAGGATATGGAAATACAAATGAATTTATGGCGTAAAACAAACGATGTTCTGCAATTCAAACCGAAGGGGAAAAGCTATACGCTTATGTATACCAAAAATCAAACATGAGCGCTACAACTTTCCACCCCGGGGTTGAATTTGTTTTCTTCTCCTTCCTATAACAATTGTCCCGCTAAAAATAGAGATACGCGAAAAAAAGATCCGTTTAATCGTAGAAAAACAAAACGATGAACGGATCATCGCGATCGTCATCTATACACAGCCATCTTAGTTTCAAGAAAAGTAAACAGTTGAAAGAGGGAAGCGCCTAGTCTACTGTGTTTGGTAATTAAAGATTGATTAACGGTAGGGGGTAGGTAGGTAGGAACTGCAGCAGCGCCTTTTATTTTCCGCCGTGTAGAGTACGCTGTACGTATTTGTATGTGTGTGTGCGACTTCTAGAAACAGATCGAATAATCTATATTTCCCGCATATATTAGAAGCGATATACCGTCGAGAGGAAAATAATACCAGCAAGAATAAAAAAAAAAGATAGAAACGTTATGAAAAGAGAAAAGCGGTCCGCCACTTTCGCATGCAACACGGTTACATACGTCGTACTCTACTATATTGACGATGTCGGGGGGATCTCGCGGAGGGAATCGCTCCTCACTGCTAATAATAATATGTCAAGTTATCAATCCGTGAGAACAATGAACTTTACCGACCGCCATTCCGTGTCCACGGCTTGGCTGGATCCGTAGCAGTAAACAGAAACACACAAACACGTATCGCGTACACGCGAACCAAACGCACGGGGAGTCCGGCGGAGGAGATGTACACGCACGTAAAATTAGCGACACTGCGGTCCTCTGCTCATCAAAAAGGTCACACATACACATCCACCCTCTCTCACCACGAACGAACGACCCCCGTCCTAGACGACATATTATGCTTTACCGATCCCCGGCGTGTGTCGCCGTTTTTCGCGTGGCCTCCTGATCTCATCGTCCTAATCCCGGCCGTTGTTATTCGATTTTTTCCATTTTTGCGGAAACACGGGATTATCAACGAATACCTCGAACATATTCACGCGATACATACGACGATGCGATCGTGTCCCCAAACGAAACGATCGCAGTCGCCGTCATAATGAGAGAAAAGAGACTATTTAATTGGTTAGAATAATACGGTTCTGTATTCAGTTGTCGAAACACGACCAATCAGGTGATATCTCATGGATGCATTAGAAATGTTGATTTTCCGTCGCGAGCCAATGGCGATCTGGCGTACACGGTTCGGGAAACCGACACACACACATATACGCATCGAGGGGATCATCTTTTCCCTCAGGATTACGAAAATACGCCAAGAAAATCGGATTTTCCCGTCGGCCGACCCGCTGATGTAAACAAAACACATCCACGCGATGATTACAATACAAAAACACACAGAGGAACGGTTGTCGGAACTTACCATGGATACCGACGGCCTGCTTCGGGTTCACTCCTCCCGTTCGTACGGAAAACTCTTGCCGATGAATTTTGCACTTTTCGCACGATCAACACTTCGTATTTTCCGGCGATCTAGCACTCCTCAACGTTATACGCGCGTTTTTACTTATTCCCAACGTGGAATTACTTGATGCTGGCGAATTTTTACTCGTTTAAAATGCGAATAGCTACTGCACGTATAAATGTGTACTCCATTTTATCATTACGCTTGTACGCGATCGGTGCGCCATCTGCGGCGGTAAATTCGAATTCGCCGAGTCTATTTCTGGAACGCATTCTACCGGCTTTATAGACGCGATTGAATGTAGCGCGTCGCGATTAATAGAAACAATATTGATTTAAAATAGAGAATTCGAATTAAGCCATCTTGTCCGTTACTACTGAATTAACGATTAAGCTCCAAATACTATTATAGCGATTTTACAAATCGTCATTTCCACTTTTGTTCTTCTATTTCTATTTACCGCAAATCGAATAATATGAAAGGTAAAAAAGAAATAATCGCGGTATCTATTAAGGTGTATTGACCATAGAAAATTAGAAACTAGGTCGTCCAATTCAATTAAAACTAGACATTTTAGAAGGAAAGGATACAAAACAATCGCTGCAACTTAATAATTTAGAAAGAGGTAAATGAATATTAAATACACAAATTTGTTGCAACTTGCTACTGAAAAAGAAATGCAAAGACGAAAACAGTAATTCACTTGCCATAGCTGTAACTAATAACAAAAATAAAATAACAATTCGCTAAAATAGAATATACGATCTAAGCATTCAGGAAACGTTAAAGCAAAAAATTATCATATTCATTGCATTCTACACGTTAACTGTATATCCCACAAGAACATATACCTAATTATTTAAAACGTTTATTGTATTTGAGACATGCAACAAGAAAATTAAATAAAGACTATGTAGTATGACTACATTTACTTTATACACCATTTAAAAAGCAGACATTCGGTATTATTTGTTGTTTCGAAATTTCAATAAATTCACATTATTTAAAACAAATTTTAATGTAATTCTTGTATTTGTTCCATTGATAATAAAATAAAATAACTTTTATTGGCTTGCAAAGCATCTTGTGCTACCATTCATCCCGAAGGTTTCTTGGTATGCAACTGTATTTGCATGGTAAACTTTAAATTTCTTTAGTTTAAAATTGATTAAAAATCGTTGGAGCTATGACCCATTGTAGTTAATAATAAAACGCGCTAATAATCTAGCCATGAATTTATAAAGTTTTTACACAAGAAAATTACCTCGCATTTCTGTTAAAATAGGCAACCAGTTTCACAATTTAAATGATTAATCCAAACGTGTTGATACGAACCTTGGAGTTCCATAGAATTATTCTGAAGGTTTCTAATTTTAATTATGTTTTAAACACCCGCTTGCGTGAATTCCACATATTTATTTAATGAGAAAATTCATCAACAAGCTTAGACCTTTATCAATAAGTATGCCCATTTTCCCATAAACACTTTTTCAAACATGCGTTTTATTATTTGTTAATATAGTTAAAGAGAAAGAAAGATAAAAAGCCATATATAGTAGTACTTTGGCTTACGACCAGTATCTTATCACGAAATTTTTGGTATTGTGAAAGAAAATTTCGATGGATGTTTGTTTCCAAAGCAGAAAGGTACTACTTGAATTAATTCATTGACATCGCTCTTACTTCAATCGTTAATATTATAACACCCACCTCACTTCGCCGTCATCCGTAAGCCAAAAAGAGCCCGCATTAGTTAAGCAATAAAGTTTTTATTGCTTTCTTTAGATAACATTATCTTAACATGAAATGAATTTTTAATATATATATTTTTTTAGTTATGTTAACAGATTATTCCTATTTCCTTTATTTCTTGCAAGAGAATTTGATACTAGTTACGAAATATTTTTTTGAAGCAATTAATTCTATAAACTGAGGTGCCATTCATCCGTATTGTTGACTTCCCGCGAGAAAAGTCACCTTCTAAACGGTTCATGAGCAAAAGAAAAACGAGAATTTCTATATTAATCTATGAATGACCTTACTAATGTTGTAATAAATTAAAAAAATAATATAACTAACAGCTAAATCGTCTTTTATATTAACGGCTTTTGAAGTCATTATAAAAGAAAGAAAATCGTTAGGAAAATCATTTGAATCATTTTTTTTTACTATTACTTGGTGCACTCTTAAATATAAAGAAATTTCTTTTTAACTTTTTTTGGATGTCGCAATTTTTTTATTATTATTGTTCTCGTTTGATATTGTGCCAGTATGGAACGCATCACAATGCAGTTTATTAATACTCAATATTTTTCAACGGCAATCTTTCTTCATGGGCAAATTATTCTTTAATTAATTGGCGTGCGATAGATAACTTATTGCAGAGACTAACTAGAACTAGCAAATTTCAACTTGCAATCTTGTATGGATAAGTAGTCCTGCTGAAAAAATGATTTTATTACTGAAATGTTTTTAGAGAGTTCAACACAAATTTTGCGTTTTTATTTTGAAGTTCTCTTCATCGCATTTGAAATTTTTTACAAATATTGGAAACATTTATATTGTATTCTGCCATTACGGTTGACAATTAAAGCACGTTGCACATTTTTTTAAACCGCCTTGTAAGCAAGTACGCAATATAAACGCAAAATTTCTTAAACGTGCATTAATTTACTCGGACAATTAGAAAAATGGGCCCTTTATAGTTGCATATCATCTTTTAATCATCGCGAACGAGTACTTCTACAAACTCGAAGCAAATTGTCGTGTGACGTGTATTTTCTTTCTTTAAGTTCTAATTTGGTTTACTAAGCGAATTAAATAAAATCAAATAAAGACATAAATAAAGAAATAAAAGAAAAACACCAACATAAAAATAATTTATTAATTTCTAAAAACAAAAAGAGATATAATCTGAATAACAAAAAATTATTGTTTGGTCTTTTTTTGCGCAGGCTGTTCTAATTCCATCTCTTCGTCCTCGTCTTCGATAATATTCTCTTTTTCGTTACGATCACTAGTTTCGATCGTATCGCAAACATTTTCGACGAACATTACAGTCTTTCCACGAGATCTACCCACTACAAATAAAATTATTGTAATGCACAAACTATTTCGGTGAAATGCTTGGCGCGTTGCTAACTTTTATAAAGTTTGCAATCGAGAGAAATTATATGCAATTAAAACATAATATCAGCGTATTCCATTGGTTGCCCTGGAGTCGGAAGGATCTTACTTAACATCTAGAGATAAAAGAATATAAACATCTACTGACCCTAGGGTAGCCAGTGGAATATGCTTTAAGACATTTTATTCATTTTTTGAGATTCTATGTGCTTACGTGAATTTAGATAGACATTTCTGCCGCAATGGAGAATGGAATTTTTTGCCTGCTCTTCGCTCAATCCAAAAATCATACCCCTGTTCTCTACGTTAAGGAAAAATTTACATACATACATTATTTTCACAGCTAAAATTTGAAGAAACAATTCTCCTTAAATTTAAACATGAAAAAGGATACAAATTAATAATGTCATAAGGTCCACGTAATAATATCGAACTAGTTGCTCCACTACTAATTATGATATTCTTTGATTTCCCATAGCTATGATATAGATGCGATGTATGTATCATGTTTTTCCTTTGCGTACTATCCTGTATCACTGGTGAATATAAAATTTCATAGTGATATCCTTTCTCTACCAACTGATTATACATTTTCCTTGTGAGTTTGTATGAAATTTTATTCTGAGGGTCATAGGTAAGAATGTCGGCGTCAATATTACTGCAGGTAAACTAAAAAGTAAAACGTAGACTTGAAAATTAATCCAAACTACAAAGATCATTCTTCACTTACTTGAATGGCATTTTGAGTTAGAGGTAAGATGGCTATTATATGATATTTCTTATAATTTGGAGACTTTGTCTGGAAAAGAGCTACCATGAACAGGCAATTTCTATTGAAACGTAATGTACTTACTATTTTATTAAATATATCCTGATTTGAGAAGATTATAGTTAATCTATTTAATACTTTTAATACACCACTATCCTAAAATACGAAATTCGTTAGAAAATTAACAAGATACATTACAGTTTATGAATGTAACCTTCTGTAATTAAAAAGAAAGAAACAAATCAAGAATAATGCTATTATCACCAGAAAACCCATATTTGTTCTCAACACCCACGGAATTAACAACTAGGTATACCAAGCAAACCGGTAACTGCGTTTTTTACAACAATTTAATTTATTGTTCTTTGTTAAACAGCATTGAGATTATGGTAGATATGTCAATACAGCCTGATTATGTATTGAGTTCCTAAATTACCTGATACTTTGCAACATCTACAGGTGCTGGGACGATATCTATTACATCGCGTGGTTCGCCCTTCTTTTTCTTTTTTTTGGTTCTAAATTTGCTTCCTCGAGAACTTGGTTGATGGCAATAGTCCGGTATCCAACTGAAACCCAATAATCCAGATTAAATTTGAATTACCCGCTAATTTCGTTTTTAAGTGCACCCACGTTCTATAAGTAATTTTTTCGTTTTTGTGAAATCTTCTGTTGTTAAACACTGTTCTGATATGGAATAATCGAAATATCCTTTTACGGGCTCCATATTTTTGAATAGCAAATTTTTAACTTAATTCACAAATTCTAAAGATTTTCTCTTGAGGCATTGGCGTGGTATATAACTGCATTCAGCCATCTCCATATTGCTCCATATTAAACATATAACCATCAGAGATGAAAGGTAAAATGTGACATTCTTGCAAATTTTTCATGTGTAAATTTTCAGTTATTGGCGAATTATGGAATAGTTTTGATTGAATTACTTGAAAAACCGCCTTGATTATAAAATTCTAAACGAGCTGAACGCAGCTGTAATCGATTCGACATCTCCACTACTGCGCATGAATTGACAGTTATTAACTCTTATTTTCAAAATGTTAGCAAAACAATATTTTACAAATTTAAATAGGAATATTATCAGAACTTGTCTTTGCGGTGTTAAGACCACATCAAACATAAAACAGTACTCGTCTAGAACGCGAGATGTTGAAAAATCCCAAGAATTAACTGAAAATACTCTTAACCAAACTTTGGACAAAATTAGTTCGAAGTATAAATTATTCAAAGATTCAGATTCGGTGGAAATTCCGGACGTATACGAAGCCCAATACAAATATCACGGTTTAGTAGAAGAGGAGGAACCAAAAGTACACGATCTATTCGAAGGCTTAAACCTAGAACGTTTGTTTGCATTCGTTACCTACCACTTTACAATAAGTATAATTTTATTTCAGGTGGCACAACTGGTGTTTTTGAAATTGAGGACCTAGTAGAAGTACTTGAGAAAGAGAATTCGCAAGATATATTTGTTGCAGCCCTTCCCGAACATCTAGAATATGTCGAGTATATTTGCATCGTTACAGGCAAGTCATACAGGCATATGCAAGCTGTAGCAGAGTTTGTTACGAAAGTGTATAAACGAAAACGAAACGAAAATGATATTATACCTCGTATAGAAGGTGAAAGTTCAAGAGATTGGATGGCAATAGATTTAGGTTATTTTCTTTTACATTTCTTAATTTAACCCTACTATAAGCTTCTTTAATTTTAGGTAATATAGCTTTACATATCTTTTCAAAAGAAGCTAGGTCCAAATATGACTTAGAAAGTTTATGGGCAGTTGGTTGTGAATTTGATGCCGAATATAATAAAGAAGATCCGATTGTAGAAATGTTGGAGAGGCATTCAATTTATTTGAAAGATTTAAAACCAGCTAGATAATGAAATATTATAGACATGATTTTTATTTTATTTATTATTATCTCTTACAAATTATTAAGGTTTTAAAATTAAACTTGTGGCGTCTTCTATAAATTTATGGAAATACTTTATCACGATATTGGTAATAAAGGAATAACATTGTTACATGTAAAATAAAACTTCATTTTTAGTTAGTATATTTCTTTTAATACTTTGCTATTTTGTTTTATTAGATATTGAAAGTAGTCGTTTAAATTGTAAGCTTTTTGATGATTTAATTAGTATTTAATAAGGTATACAATTCTCTGAAATATATCTGTTTGTTCTACTAGTGGATAGATGTCGCAGTAATCAATTATCCGACTATGTAATGATTTCTGTCGAAAGAAGCTTTTTATATCTAAATAAATAAATAATAACAACAGGAGCACACTTACTCGCTTTTTCAATCGTACGGCTGAAAAAAAAATATCTGAATAAAATTAGGTTGTACAGTTGCTAATGGAAATCCACGAATTCCGGAAACAATTGTTTCAAATTTAATCAAATAATTTGTGTGGTGCGATCCTGTAACACTTATTTAAAGATAACTTAAATAATAATATAATAATAATAAAAATATGTATACGTTATTATACATATTGTTATTATAACGCTTCATTCTTTCTTTTAATTAAGAGATGCTTAAAAATGAATCTAAATTAGCTAAAATTTAAAACTCGTTATTTCACGTATACAGAGGAATATTACATATTTAATTATTAAAGAAATCGATGGAGAATCTCGTTATTACATCATGCATAATCTAATATATCGAGAATGGTGATTTCACTCAAATCTTCGTCGCAAACTTTAAATATAACGCGCTATGTAGGATAGATTGAGATAAGTACAATAATGCTTTCTTAGCTGTTTTCAGTTAGCCGATTTTCCAAAACGTAGTAGGATGGGCGTAGCGGTATAAAATGCCTCTATTGAATTAGGATGAGCTGACGCTAACAACAACGGTTTAAGGTCATCAAAATTGGCCGACAAGTTTCATTCATAAATAGGCCAGATTGTGATGTATCAAACAATTTTTTGTTAGGAATCGGATTTGAAGAACGCAACCATAAAAATAAGTGCATCCATTGGCGATGTCCATATCTCTCTTATCTCAGATAAGATAAAAACAGCTTGCGTCTCAGGGCCCGATGACTAACGTATAAAATATCGTGTGAAAATATGTAATTTTTCGATTTTTATCATTCGTTATAGTTCATCTAATTCTCAAACATGACAAAAACGTCGTTTTCGAACAATGCCAACAACGAAAATAGAATATAAACGGGCGGTTGTGATCAAAAGGACTATTTTGGGCTACGATCTTAATTCTAACCAGAACGTTTGGGCGAATTACCTTATACCATCTGTAATCGGATGCTTGTTGTTTATCTTGCAAACCGCGGCGGATATCGGTGTGGTTTACTCTCACTTTCGCGAGGATAATCCAATATGGGGCTGCTTAACAATATTCTTCTTGTACCTTCCGGTGCTGGGGTGCTTCATCTGGTGTACCACGACTTTCGAATTATGGCCGCAAGACGAAAGAATGGGTTTTGATAATATCCATTGGCTTTTATTGAAGATACTGCAGCATGTTTTTTTTCCAGTTTGGGGTGTTTGGAGGTAATATTTTATATATGTAGAATAGGCCATCACGACTGATGACTACTGTATTGTTTTGAACTAAATTTAATTGCCAATTTATTCTTAAATAAAATTTATAGGGAATTATTATTTTGGCTTCCATTCTATAGGTACGCAGAGAAAATATTTTGGTCAATTGAAGCTTTGAGGAATGAAGATGAGGAAGCTAGAGAAGAAGCGTTGGAAAACGTTACAGCACCCAGAGTTATTGAATTTTATTTCTTTCTGCAAGCTTTCCTTCAAAGCTTACCGCAGATACTTCTTCAAGTTTACATTCTGATAAGGTATTCTTTGGACATGAAATTAGAAACAGGTGAGCCTATATAATATATCTTTATTAAATCTAAAGTAACACAGCAAAATACAAGATGTATAAACCTAAAACAGATAGATATTAATTAATTTATTCATCGCCATTGTTGCTAACTGGCTGTTATAGAATAAGCTTAAATGTGGTGAACTTCTCGGGCGTTAACCATTAAAATGCAATTAGCAACAAGAGATTACTGTGCAACACTTTTTATAATAACGCAGCAAATGGAATATGTATGCAACGCTGTATACATAAAAATGCATTTTATAATCCATTAAACGATAATCGGATAGACAGACATGTCAAGCACGCCCGTAAAACTTTTAACCTTTAACTACTCTTTTAAATGCTTTTATCTCTTATCGCCACTGACAGTTCATGTACCATGTCAAGATATATATATATATATAGAAAAGTTTTAAAAGGCACTCTAGTATCAGCACTAAATACTAAGAACAGTTTAAAAGTATCAAAATATTGGAAGCATTTGTAACGATGGAGCTCCGGAGGAATAGATCAAAATGCAATCTAATTTCAACAGGATAGCTAGACGAACAATTGCTGTTTCACACCCGAATTGCTTGATATGATATTGTATATTCAGCAGGATCGCCAAACACCATCGTCCCTGATTTTGTTCCTGGGAGATCCATTCCCAGATACCCCTTGAATTCAAAGCGAGAATTGGCGAAGGGATAAAGTCGATAAACGAAGATTCACGCAAACGCGTTATGCTTAATTTTAGGAATAATCTATCTTCCTCTATCTATTATGCCAGGGATGTTAGCTTTAAAAATTAAAAATGTTACTAATTTCTAGAGTCGTGTTTTTAATTTCAGTAATAATTGGTCCAAATATATTATTTGTTTCTTTACGGTAGCTTATTAAAAAGCGTTCTATCCTATTGGCGGGCGCTGTACATTATTATTAGGAAAAATAATAAAAACATTAATCTACGTTCAAAAGTGAAGCCAGCATAACACGAATTATTTGTATTTACTCATTCTATAGTAAATCAAAAACATCAACGATATGTTGGCTTCACATTGACATGTATCGAATAGTATACGGCACTGCTTCTATGTAATGCTTCAAGTTCATTGTTCACGTGTTCGCTATCTTTTATTTTTTAATCTTACAGTTCATGCACAAATGATGAGCATTTTCATGAATCTAATCAAAGTATCCATCGTCACCACTCTCTATCAACGCTTTAAAACGCAGAAGATTGGTGGCAAAGACTATCCGTGGTACAAATCGGAAAAGTACATCGACGCAGATCCATCCGGAGACGTGGTAGATTCTGTAGCTACTCGATCCAGAGCGGAAGCGCCACAAAGAAGGAGACAACGAAGAACCGGAATCATCTACGCAACCAGAGAGAATGCCAAAAGACTGAAACGAGAGTACGAGTCTCGGAACAACACGCCGTTGCCGGTGTACACAAGATCTCTCAGCCAGAGGAGACCAAGCAGCGATTTGTACATGCTGCCAACTGGAATAGTTGGTGAAGATGAGGTAGGTTGATCGAAATGATGGCATTAGGTGTATGTATTAATCCATTTAGAGTCAATGTACTAAAAGACTCTTAGGGTATCGTTTATAGCGTTTTGTAAGCAAGATAAACCTTTGTATATAAATCTAGCACAAAAAAGATTAAGATGATGCGTATAAGCATCTCTGGCGGAGTACGTATAATATAAACATAATATAAGGGAATATCATAAAATACGCGTACATTACTTTTTATGAAATGCTCGCTTTTGAAGCTTCCTGAACGATTCATATGAACATAGTCAACTGTGTCTGAACGTATTCTATTTTGTTGTTTATTTATTTACAGGTAGACGCTATCGCCTTAAATCGCGAAACTTCAGTCATAGATGGCCCGCCTAGAAAAGTCTATAGAGGAGCAGATATTGACGAGACGGACTTCCCACGCTTACTGCGCGAAATCAAGGGCCTTCCGGAGGACGATATCGTCGGTAAACTCATCGCGTTCTTGTGGTGGTTCTGCTTCTTCATCGCGAGGATCTCGGCCTTAGTTTCTTTCGCCTATTTTTACCCTCGTGACGTAATATGGCTTGTGCTCATTCATTTTATCATCTGCGAAGCCTTCCTCATCTACGACGTTAAGACTTACGTGGTCAGGCAACATAAGGCAATTTTCTACATCTTCATCGGATTGATCTACATCTTCTGCATTATCGAGTTCATGAAGAAGTTCAAGAAGGCAAAATTTATTTATTACGGTTTCTTCGCGTTGGTTTTCGTTGAAAACTTTGTCACTTGCTTGATATGGTGGTTTTCCAATTTGGAAAGCGATGAGATCCAAAGCGATTGGTGGTTCCGATTTATATTCACATTGGTGATAATATGTACGCTTTTCAGTTTATCATCGATGATCTTTTACTTGGTGATAAATAAGCCGAAGAAGGTTGTTGTGGATGAAGAAATCGTTAAAGGAAATCCACTTTAGTATGAAAAGTTATATGCTAGTCTAAAAGTATTTATATCCAATATTAATATTTTTCTACTGTTTGTTCGCCTGATATATATCTAATAATGTTATTGGTAAAGTGCAAAAGAAGTTAATGGGAATACCATTGATAACTTGGAAGATATTTTTAATAGTTGTTGATGTAGTTTCATATATTTTTTAAATATTTTCTTTATATTTGTATTTCTTTTTTCTATTTTGATAATGTAAAAGAGATTTTTTTAAAATAATGTACAAGAAAAGATTCTTTTAGTCTAATCTTCAAAATTTACATTGCAATTGACTGCAGCGTTATAATGACGATACATATCTTTGCGAGCGTAGTTCTAAAATTTCTCGACCTAATAAAGGAAATGCAATAAATTTGGGAAAAGATATTTTTGTTTTTTATGCCTGATACTATGCTATCCTTCGTGTAGCACGATCACATTATCCTACGTGCATGATGTAGCACTGCAAAAATACGACGTTCACTATTTCTATTGCCATTGAATAAAAGTCTTTTCATGAAAAATCTAAAAACTAATAAATTTATGTTTGATACATGTTCAGGGAATATTTACCGTACGTATGCACAAGCTTTCATTGGAACCGTATCGCTTTATTTAAAAGATGAATGAATAGCATGCGTTGCGGTAATCCTTTCCGAACCATCAATCATACGAAGCAATTAATAGTTGGCGTATAAGAGCATTACATTAATGTCGCTATGTTTTACGCTAGAATAAACACAACAACAAACTCTCTTCTTACCTGTTAGTAGTAAATAAATAACACCGCTAAATGCTCCGGCTAGCGGAAGAGCAAGTGAATTATAACTGTGCGGGACTGTATACGTATATGGATTCCTATGCAAGCCTTCGCTTGAAGAGTATACAGATTACTTTAGACACTATCGAATACAACATGCTTTTGACCATTTTTCTTTTTTTCTTTGACGATTAAATAATAAGAAGCAAAAAAAACGATTAAGTAGCAGTTCTCCGTTTAACCCAAGAATAAATTAGATGTTTAATACTAGTACTTATCCTTTCTTAATTCGCTTTGAGGGTATATTTTGTCGTAGTTTTCAGTTCACATAATTCGGTCTTCGGTTAAAAATAAATAATTAAACTTGTGTGGTGCGGAGTGTACCGATACTTTACCCCAAAGTCTTTGCTATCTTTATTTAGACTATATGCTAACTTCAGCTAGTATTTCCCACTTTTATTCAAACATCTTTTGCGCTTTTATAATACGTGCTTTTGGGAGAAAATGGCGTGATGATAAAGTAGAAAATGCCAATTTTTAACATCATCATCATCATCTGCTGCATCTTCCATGAATTGTGCTTCGTATGGTTTCAAATATACATAAACCTGTTCTCCCTTAAAGAACATGGTTTCTTCATGATCTCATGGTTTTGAGACGTCAAAAGAGTTGTTGCGATGTTGAGCAAGTAACATGTCCCAAAAGTAAAGTAAGTCCCAAGTAAACCAAACTATAAAACTACATTGCGAAAGATGCTTCTGATATATCACTTGATACTGCCACCTTATATGTTATATGTAAAAGTAACGTTATTTTTGTCAAATAAAAAAAGATAAATTAATAATTAATAAATAGGGGATACGGGGTATTCGGTCCCGCGCATAAACTTTTTCCGAAAATACATCCTGTATAAAGTGGTATACATTCGATACTTCTTTAAACGCACTGCAAAACGTATAAATAAGCTGTACTTATATAGTAAAGGAACAAGACAGGCTGGAAGAATAATAATTATGTTATTTAGGTTACGCCTGCAACGTCCGTATCGGGTTTCAGCATCACGGATGTAGGTATTGAAATAAAATTGATACTGTTGGAGCCTGCCTCTCGTCGAGAATACCGCATATTATGGATATGGGGGCACGCTTTTCCCTGACATCTTTTTTATCTATCGTCGGTTAGTTGTGGTCCGGTCCGCGAGGCTAAAATGTAATTGAGATGTAGAGTTCGATCGGGTTGCGCAATTCCTTACACTTATGGCTACATAGATATACATACAATGAGGTACACATTAACAAATCCTATGCAAATTGCTTCAAGAATTGCGTCTTTATCCTTTGAAGGCGCTGAATGCTCCAGTCAGTAATCCAATCAGTAACGCAAGCAGATTTTAGCGGATTTCTCGCAAATACCAAAATGATTAGAGCAATCAAAGCAAACTTGTTTATAATTTTGGTACCCTTGAAGCACCGTCAATCTCGATGAAGCCGATTAGTTCTTCACATTCTTTAATGCGAATGACAGGATTCAACAGTAAGTCTGATGAACAATAGTGTCCCTGGAGATGTAAGCCGATTAAAAAAAAAATTGAAGAATGCGATTATTAAAAAAAAAAACTTTGAAAATATTTAAAAGAAGTAAATGTGTTCAGCGGATCAAAATGCATCCTCCTAGAAATTGGTCAGAATTTCGGGGAACATCAAATTCTATTTTTCTTTGGGACACCGTGTATATATATATTAACATCTAGCGGTACTTAAGTACTCAATCTCTATGTATGTCCATTGACGTAAACAATGACTGTCGAAAGAGATTCCGGTAAAACCAAATTTGTCGTAAACAAACAGTCGCAGCGGAACGGTGTGGAAATGAAGAAACAACGGGTTCAGGCGTAGGAACAGAGCAGCAGCCGTTATTAAAAATAGGCGCCAACAGCTGGATAGGGTTAAACAAATCTTCTAGAAATACAAAGAGACAAATGAAGCGCAACAAATGGTGTATATACACGGCGATGCGGTTCAAGATTGAATATATAGCGACTTCTAATTGTCTTAAGCTGGTTAACTGAAGTTTTCCGGATGGTAATTTTGATATTAATGACTACTTGATGAAGATTTGTGTCTGTCGCAAAAATCTATTGCCGAACACTTTCGATTGGTTCATACAAACTATTAAAACGGCTATAAATTAAACAAAAATAAGAGAGTGGTCTGAAAAGTTTCTAGCTTAATGCAAATGTGATTGGATTAAAATTCTCTAATGTCCGGAGCGAAACTTTGAGCCTAGCAAACAGAAAAATGTCTCTTCGCGCGAAATACGGTGAATAGGATAGGTAATCTATCAATTCGAATCCCAATTTGTGAACTTTTGCAGTGGTTGCGACCGAAGTTTGAAAACAACTCCTCCTTCTTCTTTAAGTGCCGTTTCCTTACATTTTCAGCTCGTCAAGTAATGGTGCGTAATATGCCCTCGTTATTGCTTCTCTTTTACACAGTGCAATATACTAATCTGTGCATATGTGTATTCGAATTAGTTAGAACTGTAAACATCTGCTCGCGATGTAATTTCATTTTTGCATTCGTCGAGAATGGACGAAAGTATTGATGCAAACAGCCTTGAATCGTTTCCTCCTCAATTCCGAAAACAAATGTTTACATCTCGTCCGGGGTTCCGACGCGTTGTTTTTCTATAAATAAATGCGCGCGTATCCTCATACAATCAACTTGTTGTCGAAGATCTTACATTTAAAGACGTCGACGATCATCAAAACAATGTCCGAAATCGTTTTACGTAATACGCTATAATAGTAATAATAACAATAACAATAATTAACGGATATTGGGATAGCAATCAGGCGCCGCGATCATTTTCTGCACGATATCCTCGCTGCTATAAAGGAGATTCTTTCGCGAATGGCTTCCCGCCGTTAGATTTTTCCGTTTTTTCTTCTCTTTACGAAAATGAGAAGTGCCGCGTTTAAGTATTTCTTCTCAATGCTGGGATTGAATGCAGCGGAATGGAAAAAGGTCGTTGCCTTATCGGTGGTTATCGTCAGCCCCGATACGGCGGTGACCTTAGACCTTTTATGCCTATCGTCAACAACAACAAGCCCCTACTACCTCTCTCCATTCCTCTCTTTGCGATGGCGACTGCTAGAATTTTATGTACTATTTCGCGTGTTTCTAAGTACACTAAGTACTAAGGTATTTGACACCTATGTTCAACGTTCAATCAAAAAATTCTTATCCTTTCAAAGGACTCCTGCATCAAAAACATTTTAAATTATTAACGAATTTACTATTACAATACACGGGATTTTATATTTTATAGATTGGATAGATATGATTTTTTAAGGTAAATAAATATACAGGGTACGCCACAATGAGTATGTAAAGTTTCAAATACCTATTTTACTCACTTTTCCGTATATTTTTAACCGACACTCATCGTGGCATACTCTGTATAAATCACTGCTTCTTTATCTCAATCTCTAAGTACAGTAACGGTGAATAGTTCGAAATAAAGTACACGTATTACATGTCGGGTCATTAAGGTTATGGCGGGATGAAAATGTCATCGCGTTGTCGGCATTTACAAGCTCATAACGTGCTCGTACATACATACGTGCGAGAGTTAAAGTAGGTATTCGGATCAAGTAGGTGTATGCATTGTTTAGATGCATGCATATGGGGAAAAATTAAAAACGCCCAACATATCAACGCTGCAGATATTATACACTTCGCGACAAAATTATGGAATAGGCTCATTGAATGCATCTGCAAGTTCCACTTCGTAACCTCCTCGTTGTACAAATACTGTGGGCTGGTCTATTCAATCTCCACTTGAAGAATGCGTGGATAAGCCAAATCGGGTGTCCTGCTTCTATTATCATTTCTCATTGACGTATACCCTTCTATTCCACTTCGTATACGCTTCTACATACACATGGACCGTATACGGAGAGATCAGAAATATATTTATGGGAAACATTAAAGTACCCGACGTAACAGTTCTGTATTCCATAGATCTCACCGCTAATAGATCTAATTCGAATAATTGACATTTCGAAAATGGTCTTCTGTTTCGTTTGAATGTTTTTTCTCGTGCCTTTTTCATTTATAAAAGGTCTAACATAGAAGGGGCTATGTGAGTATTACGTCAGTCACGTCGTCTAGTTTATAGCTTAGGAAATCGAGAAAAAGGAAATCTAGAGCGAATAAATGCGGATAGTAGTATTGCCTTTTTGGTGGAATTAGAATTATTGTAGTCTTACAAAATATTAGTTTTATGAATTTTGTGTTAATTTTAAAGCCGCGACGAAAGTAACGGGAGCATTTTGTTTATATTACTTTGTTCCTGGAACTTTTTTCTGAATGTTCCTGATATTTCTATTCCCGCTCCTTATTTTTTATCGTTGCAACAACAGATGTTCCTACAAGTTGCTCTATAATTTCTATACTTAGCGGAGAATAACAAAAGAAATTTGAGAACATTTCCGACTTTTGTATCGCGAGTGTTCTTATAAAAGCAGTTAAAAGTTGAAGTGTTTGCTTCCTTTAAAGTATTGACTTTTTCGCTCGTGTGATTTGTTGACATCCAGGAAATAGATATGGTAATGATAGCATCAACCGCACTATCCATATTAGATATTGCCACAGCTAGGCGATGAAAACTGCCAAGGTATCCATGCCCTTTATCCCCCAAATCATTTATATATTCAAACGTTATCGCATAAGAAGCTACGAAAATAAGCGTCAAAGTAAGTTGTATCGTATTGAACTGCAGTTGCGACGCGTATAAGTCGCTAGGCGCCACGTGAGAAAAACTACGAGGGGCTACAGTACCTTTCAAAAGTGCTAGAAAAAGTATTATAAAAAAAATACTGGTCACTATCGCCGTGGAATCGTAAGAAAATGGTCCAAAAATGTTAAAACGCTGCAATTTTAAATAAAGACAAAATGTGAAAATAAAACGAAGATCATTGTACATCCAAGGAAGAGCTCTTTAGCGATTTGCGCAAGAGAAATTCCTCGAAAGGCGCTAGTTCCAAACAAGGATAGGACAAAAAAAGAGTTATATATTCCATAAAATCCAATACTTCGAAGTCGGGATGAAACGCTCTGTAATTGTTATTAGCCACTAACCTGTCATCGTGGAACGTGCAAGAAGAGTTAAATTTCTTTATGAAGTGTGCAGGTGTAGAAATCGTTACATTTGTCAAGGTAGTCATGAATCTCAACGTTTTGTGTACGAGGTGGTCAAATGGAACTGTGTAATGCCCACGCCCGCGTTAAATAACTGGATCAACTCATTACCAAATGGATTCGAAGTGTTTGCCTTCCATATTTGGATCGTTTAGGGTCCGCGAGGTGATGGAAAAACCAAATAAAAGCGTAAGAAAGAACCGGTCAACAATGGCTTTCACTATTAACGTCTCCCGATTGTATGTGTGCTCGCGTTGCATCTAAAACGCCGTTTTTTCTAACCAATCTTTGTACTAGGCGACTAATAACATGACTGTCGCTCGCAATATCCAGGGCATCATCGTGTTCCTGTTCCTTAAGATGCGAGAAACAATTAATTTTAATGACGGTAAGAACTGGGACCTTATCGATTCTTCTCGAGACGACATAGGACAAAGTACACAAGTAGTAGATGTTGCAGTCACACTACTTGTTTACGATCTATGTAAGTACAAATGCGTATGTACACGTTTACTTAGCGATAATTGTTCTTAAGCAACGCGGTGCTTATCTTGCCGATTTAGAGCAATATTGTTTGGCGGTGAGTATGTTGACAGACGAGTTTCGGATGAATGGTAGATATTAGACAATGGGAAAACTAAATTTGTACAAGCGATTGACGGAGAATTTACGCTATATGGCGATCTGGCGTTGTTTGATTTAGTGTGTGTAGTACCAAGATAATACAATTGGTAACAAGATCTCAAACATGATCATAATTATCGTTTTCTATTGACATTTGCAATGTTATCTTGAATTTCGTTCATGAGAAGATATATTATCTTGTACTAGCATTATTTTGCTTATAAGAAGAATGATAATAATTTTTTCAAAAAATTATTTGGTGATTTCATGTTTCATATTGATACCCAATCCATTCACGCATTTCATATGTACACTGCGCGAAATTGGAAATTGCAACACCAGGAAGGAATGCAAATTTTTTGACCAAATTTAACAAAAACATGTAACCTCTCAAAGGCTTGATTACAACTAAAAGAAAATAAAAGAATGACACAGTTTAATTTTATTTTTATTAATATTGTGTTGGCCTCCTTCCTATTAGTTTTAATTTTTTGTGGTATTGTCTCGGTACGGCTCTATGTCCTTGTAGGCAATGCTGCTTCAACCAACTTATAATTCACGCCAGAGAGTTTCCAATGTTTGCAAAGCACTCACTGAGATTCATAGTTTTTTGGGACGGGCGTTTTCCTGCTGGAAATGTTGATTTGAGCTGCTAAAAATATGGAAGAGGATAGGGTTCAACCACCTCATCAAAGTTACTCTAGGCCTCGAACCTTGGACGAACACCAACTTGGCTATTTAGCAGAAAATTTAATATCGCGACATACCCCATCTCTTCGTCTGGACTCCATTAAAGTTATCTTTATAAAAGGAAGTACTACTTTGGAAGTGTAAAAATTATACCCAATACTTGCCGGTTATAAGTTACTAAGTTAAGTTAACTAATAAGTTAGTAATGGTACTTTTGCTACATGGCAACACCATATTTTTTTGTTTACATATTTCAATCAAAAGTAACATGGTACTATTTTTGATCGAAATATGTTGCTCACTAACTTTGCTAATCAAATCAATTTCATATTTTCAATGAACTTTCAAGTAAACCTTATGTAAGCGGGAAATGAGCAATAATTTCATCTAGATGATATTATAAATATTTATAATTTTCTCCGCATCGTTTAGGCAATGAAACTTCGTTACAGAAGTATACTTACCCGAGGAATTTACTACGTCTTTAAATTCTGATTCCATTTTTTATGTTCTTTCCTAGACAAATTGCTGAAAACATCTAAATAATGAAGATCCAAGATCGGATCGAACTAGAGAAGAATTCGCTTTTAACGAGTTAAAAACTTTCTGATTGCATGTTATACAAGGCAGATGTCGCTATACTTATCTGTTTATTAAGGTAATATGCATAGAAATATATAATTACAATACGACATACATAGGTACGACTGCATGTCGACGTAAGATAAAATTTTGTTGCGGCGAAGTTATCGACGCTGTTCTTGATTAGGTTGGTCAGTCTGAGAATAGAATAAATTAAACCGAATCTAATAATTGTATTATGAAGATGATCTTTATTGAGATGATATTAAAGGTGTATTACTTTTATCCTGTTGAATTCGATGCTAGCATACCGTGTTTCTCATAAGAGATGGACCAAAATCAGAAAGGCACGAAACCTGCCTGAAAAAAAACTAAGAAAAGGCAATTGTTTTATTTCTTATTACAAACACAATTTAAATTATCTATTATGTTCTCTAAATTTGTCACTTAGATCACTCAGATCAAAATTACAAAGTTTTCGGTTATATTTTAAGCCAATTTTTTTTAACGACACTCTTGGTACACTTCACGGGAGCCCTAGGATTTCGGCAAATACTCTTTGAAAACAATTGAAATAGGATATTGACGTAGGGACCTTGTTGTTGATAACTGTGGATATTTCTAAACTACGCTGTGGATGATAAGTTGGTAATATTAGATACAAATATATAAGGATTAATATAACAGACTATCTGTATTTTTATATAACACAGCATCAAGTGCTTTTAATGAACTCTAACTCGTGGCATAAGATTGGCGCTTGGTGTGATGATCACGGGCTAAATCTTATCTCCTGCTAAACCAAAAATCACCGCCTTTTAGTAATAGAAGGCGCTTACCTCATCCTAATTTTTTGCAAGAGCGAGTTGCTACAACAGGTTCAAGTCATCGAATATTTAGGAGTTTACATAAGATGCGAGGACGCTGTGGCACTTGGACATAATCGGAGTTAGACGGTGCGTATTCGAGTCCTGCAAGGATCAAATCTTCTTAGTGGGTCCGGTGCACTTGCGAGTTCAACATTTGTAGTCGCAGAACAATTAATTACGCTCCTCTCTTAACTGATAGGGGGTTATAGTAACAATGGTTATCTTCTTACTTAAAAAACTAGTATTTTTTTTAATGGATCATGGTATCTTTAACCACACTATTGGATTGGAAGGGAAATTCCACATAGATTCATACTATTAATTTCCTAACTTTAATAGTTTCCAAAGCATTAGTGATTCTTTCTCTAATATGCGTATTGCAGAAGTTATTCTATATTTTTTCTTCTGTATCGGGCTACCATCTATTGCAGTTGTTTGCGGAACAATCTTCTAACTGAATAGCTTCTTCTCTATCGAAGTATACGCTAGATACGGTACGTATTTGGTTTTAAGTGTATTTCTTCGTATTACTATAACAGTTTGAACAAACATATAAAGCAACTCGTTTCAAAATCAACGCCGCCTATATTCCAAATTTTATTGGAGTTTTATTGGTGCATACAAATTATTCCGATCAAACTGGAAGCTTTATGGATATTTTTTTTTACTGTTATTATTATTGTTATTACTCTTGCTTTTTCGATACATCGTACATGAGGAAATGCCTCTATAAAAAATATTTGGGATTTACTACGTTCACCTTTAAATAAAACGCCTAGGCGTATCTTGATATGGTTAATATTTAGATTTTCCCATCTCGTATCAGAAACACATAAAATCTACATCACAGTAAGTTGAGAAGTAATCGTAAACCCTGCTTATTAGAGCAGAAATATTACATTTGTATCAATAAATTTTTCATTGATATGACGAAGAAGTATTATCGGATATTACGACATCTGAAATATCGAATTTTTGTTCCTTGTCTTCGTTTTTCGTAACGGAAAGGATGTACCGAAAGATAGAGAAGGAAATGAGCTATCGGAATTTAATTCAGAGATTCCACGCGTAAGGCGATATTGAACAATTACAATACATGGTACCACGCATAAAATAATAAAAGACGATCTACACTGATGTCTGTTTTCAAGATACACAATTTTTAGAAGTCTATTTCTCTTCAATATCCACTTACGTTGTCATTTCATATCTTTAAGTGCTAATATTATTTAAAAATCATGGTTTTGCTGAATAAAATAAGGATATCCTAATGCACCTCCAGAAGAATCGCATGCCTGCTAAACATGTTTGGAATGAAATAAAATACAATGAATTGTAATTAATACAAAGTTAAATGCAAAAAAACCGAAGCTCTTGTTATATTCTTGCATTTAAAAGACACAAGATGAAGTTTTGGCGTCCGCACATTAAATTTTTATACATCAATACCTTCTTGAATGCAAGGCACAATCGAAACAGTGGATTGCTAATCGGCTCCTAAAAAGACGAAGATTGTTCCATTGGCAGAGGAAGTAATGGCAAAGAGTCATGGAGTAATGAGGCTATTTTGAAAAGGGGAAAGCAACAACACCACGCATCATTGCTTGACAAACTGAAGGCAGAAATTGCAGGAAAGCAGCGCATTTGAGGAAAAAGGCAACTTTTCTTCAAATGCGGAGATTGATGGAGTACTCACTCTATTTACCATATCCGGCCCCCACCGACTTTCTTTTGTCTTTTATAATCAAAGTTTCGCTCGGAAGACAGAGATTTTCATAAAATGAGAAGGTCATCTCACATCCGTAACTGTTCGCTTTGCAAAACAAGATGCCAACCCAGCGATAGAATATCGTTGGGAAAAATGTACAGACTTAAAGGGACTATGTTGAGAAATAAAACTAAGTTTATTTCTGTTAGGTTGAAAATTTTTTACACTACCTTCGTATATGTATCAAATCGAATCATGGCTACTTTTTATATATTTTTGAGAAGAAGTTGTCTTCGCAAACGAGCAGAGAAAGTTATTCATAGTACTCTTAGTACTTGTCATAGTTTCAGAGATATTATCTGCAAATAGCAAGGACTTACGTTGTGTTTAGTGATGCCCTACACCCCGAAAAACTAGATTGGACACCTAAAGAAATTACCAAAGTTTTATTTAAATCGGCGAGCATCACATTCCCGTGTTTCCTTGCGAGTGTTTCAATACCAGATGTTTCGTCAAACCATCTGTACGGACCTAATGAAAGCAATTGAAACGTAATAAAGTGAAAAGTATTACGACGAACCAACGTAATATTTTTCGCGACAACTTAATTCCGCCCGGCGCACTATCGCACATTAAAATCTCAATAAAAACAAATACCTACGTATACGACGTACGCGATTATAAAAGCGCACGCATACCTCTACCGCGTCTTGTACGTGTGTTTCAATAAATCTCCCGCGATTTACGCGGACCTCCCTGCGACAAGCACCGAAAAGGGTAAATAAATTAAAGCAGATTTTTGTTTTGTCAATTAATGTTGTTTGCGTTCGCATAAACGTACGTTTGTATGCCAGTATCTGAGCATATATTCGCATACGCCAGATCCTTATCTCCGCCAGCGCTATGAGATTTAATTTACTGCCGGTTTCGCAGATAGGACCGAGCTTGTTGCCGTGCTGAGTGTTGGTACGCCTGAATCGAACGTAATCTGCCTTTGGGAGGTTAAATGTTTCACAATTGTGCGTATTATACATGTCCAGGCTCTGCTAAAGCAAAGCTATGGTCAGCACGTACTGCGGATGGTCCAATAAGCTTTAAGTGGAGGGTGTATGAGTGATATTCCGACAGAAGCATGTCCGTTTGTAATGTTAGAAACAATAGAACAAACGGTGATTCCGTTATAATAGCATTATTTTTTTTTCTTGACTATTGTTTATATGCATTTTTTGATGTCTTTTGAATAGATCATGGTAAGCCTGAGGAAACATTTGTGTGCGCAACTAGCTAATGCAACGTTCAGTGTCGAACTTTCCTTAGTTCAACTGTTTAGGAACTGCTCGGGAGTCTGTCCCCGGTGTTTGTCGCTGCCTTCTAGATATATCTCCACCGGAATAATATTGATGTGTTTAAGCTTGAAATTTTTCAAATTACCTTCGTAGTTAAAACGTTGTTTGTAATACTTTCTGTAGCTTCTGAGCTATTGTTGAAAATTTATAAAGTCGTAGAGTTTAAAATAAGAACGTAGGCTTCCAACTGTGACACATACACACAGTTGATTTTCGCCCCTGGCATGGTTCACATGCTGAGTTACCGTGATCAACTGCTTCCCGCTCAGTTAGTTTCGCCTCTGGTGTGGTCTTTCTCCTGAAGATGCCCCATACGATTGCGGGCGAAACGACGAGTTTATTTTTTAATTTTAACGACATGATACGGTTCGAACCCGAAAAACGTTTAATTTCGTAGAGTTTAATTGAAATTTTAATTTTGCGGTTTGTAGTTATTACTCAATCAATCAATCGTCGTTGAATGTCCCTGATCCGCATATCTTTCTAGCTTAAGCGGACACAAAACGTCTAACCCCTCATATGGTTTTGGATCGATTGAGTAATGAGTAATGACAAATACTTATCTTAAATAAATATCTTCTTTCTAAGTAATGCAAGTAGAACGACTATCACCACCATTTGATCAATATTTAGGAAAGCAACATAGATCTCTATTTTTTATAATGTAACAACGCTCGAAATAATATTGCTCGAAAACGTTGGTCCTTAACAAAAACTTTTTGCTTTGTAAATATAAACTCCAAGTTATGGATAGAAGATATTAATTTGGTCGAAGGAATGTTTCTATTGAAGAATACTCTAGAAACTTAAAAAAAAGGACACTTAAAGTACCCTCATTAATACCGAAAGATATTACATTTTATGACTTTTAAAAATAAAGGCATTAAAATTGTAATCGTTGCGTTTGAAATAACTCAATGTCAAAAGAATTGATAAGATTCCCAAACAGAATAATACATTTCAATGCATTCATATGTATGTATACGTACATTAAAAGAAAACATTATAACACCGCACACCACAATTGCCTTCTTGACAAAAACACTAATTATTTTTTATGTACATTTGTCTAACATTCTTCAACATTATCTGTAAAATATGGGCCCATTTATAAGAAGTTTTCACGTGAAATTGGTAAAGTAACGAAGCCCGCTATGGTTTTCGTTAAAAAATCGTAATGCTAATATTACTTAAAATCTTGGGAAGGCATTAGTTTACAAGAAAGATCCGTCTCCCTATGTAGCTTATATTTTGATATCATTTAGACATTAGACTAGCTTCCAGTTTGTTTTACCCTTACAAGGGTCATCTATTTCAATATTCCGAATTGTGTATTTGTCATCAATCTAGCTGTAGGAACGAGTGTTTGATACTCTAATGGTGGCGGATCAACCTGTCAAGCGATAACGAGACATTGTGTCATCCAAAGTTATTGGAGTGTTTTGCATGCACGCGATCTTCTTCTTTCCTTGAATATCAGAATAGTTTTAATATCTTATCGATTAGATTCTATAGTGAGGTAAACAGTACGTAAATAGCGCCAACCTCCGCACCACGCTAGCTTAATTAATCAGATAATAATTAATCCTCATCACCGGTAGATGATGAGGACCATTCGTCTCCTCGAAACGATCGTCCTGAGTAAATTAATAGGTTACGGATACTTATGTGTTGTTTACCATACTACGACACAGTCCTTGCTATCATTATTAAATTATTGTTATTCCTAAACTAAAATCCATGTTTAAGCAGGGCAAACGTGTGATTAAATTATTTCCTTTTGTGCCCAATTGTTTCCTGTACTGCGGATAATTTCTTAATCCCGCGAAAGTTCTGTGGCCTTTAATGAAAGCTCAGAATTTTCTGCAAAGAATTTTTCAGGATCTTTCGTAGCCTTAAGATAGTGGGTCTTATTCTGTTTTATGCTTTCCAGTGGTTTATAGTGGGTAGAGGAATTTCCTCTTCTTTGCCGTATTCTCTATGTATAAGTTTAGGTATGAATCCCATTTCATATTAATGCTTCTTTAGCGGACAGTCACCAGTTACGGTGCTGGTCCACAATATATATCAAATACGATGTGAACGATGCGACAAACATTCTAAACATTCAAATAAACGCGTAGCCACCATCTTCAAGACATCTGTATCATTGATCCAATGGATTGTTCCTTAATCATTTTTAAATTTCTCCCAAGCATGGGTCTACTGGATTAGATTGAACGGAACAAAGTTAGTCTTAGAAGGAGCTAAGACAGAATCAGCATCTGATGATCCATTAGGATTAACTGGAACGGTTTCGTGCCCGTCTCACGTTCTACAGGGCAAGAGTAGCCGCTACTCGAGACTATTGAGTCCTAATGCAGCGATCTCAGAAAGAGGTCAACGTTTCGATTTTCTTATGTATTTTTTTCTCAAGCTAGGTAAATGTACACAATCAAAGAAACATGTTAGGAAAAGAAACCATCACTTTGTTTAATTCTTCGATAAATGTACCCGATATGCAACGGAAATACGCGAGGCAATCGAAGCATTATCATTAAATTAAAATGAATTAAAAAAAAAGGAGGTCGCAACCTTCATTTGAAATAAAAAGTTGTTTAACTTTGTTTTTTTTTGTATTACAGATTAACGAAACTGATAACCTTATATTTATCCAAACATCGTATTAGGTTCCTAGCATTGTTGAATTACATTTCTTACTTATCTCTTCAAATGATATCGTCGTAATGTAATAGATCAAAAGAATTATTCGCAGCTTAATATTACATACATACTTTCCATACTTCTTCTAATCCTAATTTATGAGCGGAAGATCAGGGACTTTATAAAAAATGCGCTAAATATATGACATGTGTTTGCCAGTGTGCGAATTACTACGAACGAATAGTATTTTGAGGTTATTTGTTTTGTCAATGTCACCAGCTAAAAATAACGAGGGATTAATATGTTTTCGCTGACATAATCGACTCATATAATTTTTCTCTTTTACGATGTTAGCACGTTCCAATTTGTTTGTGTATTGCCGCCAACTTAAGTTCTGATTCCGTAGAGGATCTCTATCCTACGATAAGGATCTTTATTTCTACACTACTTCTTACGCAGGTGCTAATCCATCTCTGTATCTGCAAGATATCTAATAGATTATCTGAACGCTTATTACTATATAATGTTTGTGTTTACTTAATCTCGTGTCAAGGTTATATGCGTCATTGTTTTAGTAGTAAAAAGTTAAGAGAAAACAAAAATAACAAATGTATAGAATCCACCATGAATTCTTGTAATTATTATGGTCGATTTGACAATTCAGAGGCATTTAATATGCTCAACTCTGATAATTCTACACTATATTGGACGAAATGATCAAGTAGTTTGTTTCTTCTTTGCTCGCTCGGCGACGTCGGTTCTCTCTTCCGAGCGAAATTTTGAGCCTAGGAAACAAGGAAAAGTAGACGGGGGACATATCTGGTAAATAGGACGAGTAGATCTATCAATTCGAACCTCAACTTGTGAGTTTTCTTCAAGACGACCACCGAAATGGTCTGTCTCCAGCTTGTCAATATACCCCCTTATTGGTGTTCTTCTTTTCAAGATAGTCAACTAATGCAGCTCAATGACCACTTCGCGATCAATTGCTTCGACTGTGCCTCATCTTCAGGAGTATACTGGCGTATTTCGTTATTAGTAAAGTGGCGACGTTGCGTGCTGTTTGTCATTGGCGTTACGTTCGGCGGCGGGCTAAGTCTCGCATCTGCGTAACTCGGCACGTAGGAAAGAGGCATAAAGACGACGGCAGTACCGGCCAACGAAACCAATTTACAATGAGCATTTTAGAAAAATGTATCATTGTTAAATTCTATTAAAACGTAGTTGACGATTAACAAAATATAACTTTCAATTTATCTAAGCTACTGCATACACCCGATGGACGCTTGCCTAACTAACGCTCGCACCGAACGTTCTCACTCTAGTCAAAACTCCGACTTATTTTGGTTAAATGTTCAAAGTACTTTTCAGCACATGCGAAATTACTTCTTCTACGAGTAACGCCATCTTCACGTGGAAATTTTACCTTCGTAAGTGGATCGATAAACGCACATTTAAATTAGCGAGCATCATTTTACCAATGTTCTTTGTAAATAAAATCTCCTTGTATTTGTTGATGTTTGTCCTGCTGTTTTTATTTGTTTCTATTAAGGATGTCATTTTCGTTACCGTCACGTTAAAAAGCGTTTAACGTGACTCTTTGCTACCATTCAAATCAATGTGTGAATCAAGTTTTGAGATGTAAATAATAATAAATGTATTCAACCTATTGTATCACCTAATTTTACGTTTTATGGCGCTCGTACGATACCTGACAAATTAAAATTACTTAGATATTGATCAATAGACCCACAATTGGAATACTCAGCGGTATTACACAATTTTATCCTGTAATAAATCGATCAAATCGCCTCATCTGGTTTCAGGCAGCTTGTCGTCCCACGTACAATGTACCATCACTTGTTACACTGATATCGTGGATCGTGCTCATACCCTTGATCACTAATTAGGATCACGATTATATCGGAATAATTCGAAAATTTATGACTCATCCACCAAACAGACTGACTTTTTATTTATCGTTATGTATTATATATTAAACGTATTGTTCTTTTAATGCTCTCAACAACTATAGCAGCGAAAGCAAAATAATAAGCTAATAAATTATAATTTTTTCGTTATCGCCAATCGGAATCAACCTCACGTGTACAAGTAGAGTGGATTACGTAAACGGGCAATAGAAATATCGTTTTTTTTTTCCATCAACAATTTTTTATTGAAGCTGCGTAATTAATTGTACAGACATGTAAATCTGGCGAAATAAAAATAAAAATCGACCAGAGCGAATAGAAAGAGGATTACCGGCCCAGACGCATCGTCATAACAATATTTACAGCCTCAACGAAAATTGTAGCCGGTTCTGTAAAAAAAATTAATCAACCGTAAACGTTAGTTACGGGTTTTATCGATATTTTATGAAGTCATAACGTAATATTATTGACGTTATACGTTTTAATTCGTGTCTAAGTTAATGTTGACGCCGATGCTTTCGCGATCGGTAAGATCTGAAAGATTTAACGATTCCGGGATAGTTTTAATGTTATTTTCAGTGCAGTCTCATGGAAATGTGTTTATAATTAAATTTATTGAGAAATGCAGGAAGTTGAGCTATATTTTCTGAGTAAATACTATATGGTGAACTGAAGAAATTTAATCAGTCTTTTGCAAACTTTCTCATGCTTGGAACATTCACCAATACAGAAAGAAATTTGATTCAGAAATGCAGTCGATGGTGTCGTCTTTTTCCGGTCACACTCAACACTCCTCCTGTTCGACAAGACCAATTCGGTGGAAGTGTTTCGCATAAAACTGACGAAGGTTTTAATTTGAGCTTTGGCCGAAAGTATTCTGCATATCTTAAATTTGCCAAAGGCAAAGCTATATTTCATCAAAGAGGATCTTAGAATATGGTAGGTCACCGAAAGGTCACATAATACTAAAGTACCAACAAGAAAAGCTGATGGTATCGTTTACGACAGAGGTTCCGGAGACCACTATGCAAAAGTATTGGCATCAACATTTCAATAGGCCATCCTTAATATCAACTAAATCAAAGGATAATGAAAATAGATTGGTATTGAGATCCATCAGCAGTCTCTAAAGACTATCAGCAGTCTCTAACATAAAGACTTCAATGACATGGCTCGAGTATTTTAAGAAAGTAACCAAGTTTCAGCACAACCAGTAACGGCATCATGTCGTTGTCTTCTCCTATCCCTGGAATCAAATGTTCGTTACGCCGAAAATCTGGAATTAAACCAAACCACGACGGCTAAATCTAAGCTTTAAGATGAAGGATTCCTCAACCAGTTGACACGGGTTTGTTTCGTTTGTTACTTTTGGTGTCGCAATTTTGAAAAAGTAGCAAGTCCTTATCGAAATTTTCTTGAACTATTAGCCGCAAAATGGACACATGCTATACAAAATAATGGATTGTATGATTATTTCGTATAACATGTGTCAATTTTACAGCTTTTCTAAAATTCTTCTAGTTCCCCAGGCCAGTTCTTTACATGGCCGAGTTGCTACGAACGTTAAGCGGATGCTGCAGTTAGATTAGGATTCGTATTGGTAGGCTCATATTGCATATGCATACACCCATCCACACGTTGATAGCAATGCGCGGTACCGTATCGTTCCACAATAACGCGGTTAAAATACGGGCATCTACACTTTCCCGCTCATTTACTACGAATGAGGATGACGTAGACAGTTGAAAGCATTTGTAGTCGCAACAGTGCAAATTAATATTTAATTCAACGAAAACTCTTTTTCTTCGGTATCAAAACAACAAGCTAAGTCATGCCAATATCATCATCCGGTTTTTTTATGTTCATGGTGTTCAGTTAAAGAGCATATTTTTGGCAAGCCTTCCCTTATTTTTAAGCAAAACTTTTATCGCAGTAACATATTTTACTATTGCAGAAGATATGTTGTTAGGCGTCGCATTTATTAACATTTAGTCGTGCACTTAGAATCTTCTATTCATCTATTGTTTACATTAACATAGATAGGTAGATCTTAGCGAGCCGCGATAGGCACGCATTTGTTTATATATTCTCTCTGTTCCGCTTACCACCAATTCCTTCGCGCTGTTTCGGACGATCGTAACTCGTTTGTTCTATTTAGATGCCGCGAACATACAAGACACACATCGTACCGTCGCAATAGTAGCGGGCGGCCGTGATTCGAGAGATCTGAGATTGGTGGGAGTGACCGATATTTCGGCGTGTGCCGAGCGTATCGCGAAGGGTGAACTTCGACGATCCTTCAGTAGCTTTCAGGACGTTATTCGTTTGAAAAGCTTTCGGTGAAAAGCTCAAACGCTGCAGGAACGAGACTTTCACGAACGCACCTGTTTGGTTCCTCTCGCGATAAGCACGTGTTTCAGAATCGCGATCGTCTTTTTCGTATAATTTCCGACGCCTATCTTGTTCTATTTATTCGACGACATTTTCTTGAGAAAGTTTTGGCAAAAGGAAGTGGCTTTTTTTTTGTTTCGGCTCTTGTTTCGGAAGTACTTATGCGCAGGCAATTTTTATTTTTCATGAGTGTTTTTGCGGTTTTTTCCTTCATCCTAGCGGAAGAAGACTAGAAGACTTTAAATTGAAATTGGTTCTTCCCCGAATTTTGTTATGGAACTATGAAAAACAAAAGACGGCCGTCCAGAAGGAGAGCTGTTACTACGACAACACAAAAACCGGATATGGAGACGAGTATGAAGAGCGGTGAAGGATCCGATGATCAGAATAAAGGTAAGTGAAATCGAAAAATTTTGGGAATTTCTATGAAAAAAAAAAAAATGGTAGAAGTTGAAGTTACAGTGGATTTTTAAAGAAATTTTTGAAAATATTGTTTATTGATTAATTTTTGCAGCCGTTTTCGAGTATTTTTTATCCTTGAAACTTGAACAGATTTTCTTTTCTTCGCAGAATCCATGAGATGAAGTATATCTATGCTGGAACAAAATACATTAGATTTAAGTGTTACTGAATAGTTTGATAAAAGGAAACTTTTATTATTTACTTTTATTATTCAGAATAAAAGAAAAGTAGCCAATCGAGCTTAAAATTTGCTAAATATTCTTTACCTAAAAAATGCTTAGTAATTATTTCCTATTTTCTAATTAGCTTATCCAGGACCGTTATTACTTCTTTTCTTTATAAACTACTGTTCAGTTGAAGCGGTCTACTCATAAAAAAATTATTAAAATTTTTTACAAAAAAGACAATGACTCTAAGCATCTTCCGGGCATGCCATCTACTAGCGTATTGATAATCCATTGCGGAATTCCTTTCTCATGTTTGTGGCACCGCTTCTACAAGTTTATCCAACGTTACTGGAGGAAAAGGACGAGATCGCAACTATCGATCAAGTTTGTTCCAAAATTCTTGTAATCTGGAGATTTTTCTTTCAATAATAATGGTAATAATGACGTCGTTCCCGTCACCGGCTCGGTATCTCCAAATGCCACACTCGAAGCCATGTTTCTTTCAAAATGCTTTTCTCCACGCCTTCTCCACCATAAAACTCTGCAATCAGCATAATATAGAGTAAGTCTCATCAGAGATAAGACATCTTCTTCAATCACCAACCTTCCATGGTAAGTGATCTACAGCTTATTGTAGTAATTTTCTACTGCCTCGTGAATAGCGAATATATGGTCTAACCCATCTTGTAATTCTTCAATCAAATTAGTGCACCCTTCTTCTAACTGGCCGGTTAGATACAACTTCTCCCACGGATGCACGAAGATCGTCATAAAACGTGCAAGACGATTGAACGCCGTTTCATCTGATCTGAAGTCATAAATCCTGATCTTGTGCAGGAGGAAGAATAAATTTATTTTATGCGATAAATAAATATAATAACACAAACTAAAAGTATTCAATTAATCAATTAATTTATAGAAAAAAAATATGTTTTTTTTTCTTTATTAGTAATAAAAAAGGCAATTTATTTGCAGTATTTATATTATTATAGTATTATATTAGGTACATATGTATTACCAAAAGAATATATATCTAAAATATTCAATATTCATTATTATATTAAATTGTACCCTCTTATTTACATATATTTCGTTGAATAACGTGGGAATATCTATTATTTGCTCTTATAATCTATTAAGGCTCTCCGTTGTTGAATTGCACGAATTTATCCTTTAAAAAGCCTTTGAAAAATTATTTTACTCTGAATCTCAGTTCAACTTCGGCTTGCCAACAATAAACTTGCCAAAAATAACCAAATTATCGAAAACAGCAACTATGCCTGTGCCTGGAAGGATTGCTTCTTATCCAGATTCAAATCTGAATGAGGAAAAACCGATTTATGTCATACGCAGCAAGATTATAACTAACATTTAGTTTTGTAAAAGCATGACATTTGGTATGTCGCCGTTTATTTCTTATAACACCTGAAAAATTATTTCTTTATCAAAAAATCCCAACGCTAACTTAAATAAATTAAGTTAAGCACTTGCCGATATTTCGAACAAACTGAAACTAACGCGGCATCATCTCCGAAGTTATCTATATTAAAAAAAAATTGCAGTTTTGCAGTTGCGTTACTAAAATATGCCAAAACAAGTATTGTATGAAGCTAACATTCAGGTTGATTCATTTCTTGCAAATTCTTAATGATTCTCTCTAAGGTCTAAGACGCCGCTAAAGAACGAACACTGCTTCTGTTTGTTACATCACTAATTGGCATTTTTCAATGGCTTATTTTGGCTTTATCGTACTTTCAAATATATTTAGTTGTAACATTTTTTGATAATATAGTTATTTAGTTAACTATTTAATTTAAAGTAAAGCATTATATTATAAAATGGTTGTCTTTAGCCAAGATATTGAGATGGGCGTGCAAATTTGCAGCTTGTCGGCAGTTATCGCTAACTGCCCTAAATTATACGGGGACAGTATAAATACAACATTTTTTTGCCAAATTCAGGTTTATTACTCAACATGTGCTTGTCACTCTAATGGTCTCATTGTTGCGATGAAAATCCTTGCAGCGAAACTTCGGACATTTGGCGAATTACGAATGAGGAACCTATTTCTGCCACAGCGACCACTAAAATGTGGGTCTGTGGGTTCTTCAACCAACATATGACAAACACATTCCTTTGAGATGCAATCTCTCAAAGCAATTCGTCGGTCGTCTAGCATCATTTGGAGAACTCCTTCGTCATTTGGAGGCCTTCGTACTATTATGCACTATTAACAGAACTTTCTTCGTATTATAAGAGCAAAATTTTATGTACATATGTACTTATTCCTGTGTTGAAAATTACGGTAGTACGATTACTTACGTTATTTACTAGTTTTCTATTCGTCGTATATGTTGCCAAACTTTGTGATATTATTTATTTGACCAAAGCAATTTTTTATCTACGCTATTATATTTATAGTTATTTACGTGAAATGAGTTCCTTGTCGAGCTTACTTAGAAACCCCCTTTATATTTTTTAATTATTGTAACATTATCTTTATTGTTAAAGGAGAAGAAATAAATGCAATACTATTAAATACAAGCTGTTTTTGAGACTTTCGTTTTTAGGATGATACGAAAGAAAGATGTATAAGATTCGTTCTTATGGTTTTAAAATACAAAAATTTGTTGATTTCGACAACTTCGATCAATGTCTAGTCGAGTTTGGATAGATATTTGAGTATTGAACGGTACAACAAAATCAGTAGTTACTGTTAATTACTTTAGTTTCAATTTCTGTTTTTGGAGGCTTAATATTAATATTTTTAAATTATCTTTCCATACGTAGGTTTGTAAGTCAGTCAGCATTATTACCAATGAAAACTTAAAAATATGCTAATATCAAAAATTTAAAAAACCAAATGCGGGATAATACAATATAATATTATGTATTAGTCACAATCATTAATATTTTGTTATCGTAAGATCGAATTTATCGAAAATATTTTCATACAAAAATATTTACTCCGAGCTTTACAGCAATTGGAATTTCTTTAGATAAAAACTATAAAATATCATTGCCAATGAAACTGTAAACTGATTGATATACATATTTTACTGATGAAGATAATTATACAAAAACTTATTATTGCCCCCGTTCACCTTCCACGTCCCCCTTCCTCCCTTTATTTTATCTAAATTTTATTTCTCGTTAATTTTTTATGATTATTTTTTCACCGAAAAAAATAAATTTATTATTTGCTTCGTTTTTTAATTATCGTTAATATCTGTTGAAGATTTCCTTAGAAATTTGAAATTATTTTGATGGCGCGTAATGAAGTAGCACCCACGTATTTTTATTCAAAATTTGAATTTATGAATCGTGTTTTCCGTCGACTTCCAACGAAATCGTTTTTCTATTTTAATAAATGTAAGGAACCTTTTTCAAACCTTGTTGCTTACTTTATCTTTAGCGCTGCTAACAAAATATTTCAAATGACTAACCTATAAACCGCTTTAGAAATGTAATAGATAACCTAGATTACCACCATGTTTTGTTTGTCCTTACGAAATATTTTAAGAATTACAAACGCGGTATTATATACCGATTTATGTGTTTACGTACATTCCACGCGAATGATCCTAGCAAATATTCATGATTCTATACGTAAAAGAAGGGGGTTAAATATGTAAGTTGAAATACTGTTATAAGAACTTATTCTTCAAATATTTCATTACTACAAGTAAAACAGTGAAGAAGCGGTACATTCCGCATCACATTAATTATTTGATTAATTCGAAACAATTGTAACGAATCAAGTGCTGTGCGACGTATACCGATACTTTAATGTTTAATGCGGTGGAAGTATAACTTACACAATAATCATGTTTTACAACAATAAATTTATTCTTATATAATAAGAAGTGGCGCACGCCTCTATTTTACCATTTTAAGCAGGACCGACCCTTTCATCTAAACAAGTTCGCAAACGTTACACAGTAGAAGATAAAATCGTGTGAATCTTTCGCGCAACACGCTCCTGTTTTTTTTTTTTTTGTCCATTTGAGTTGATCTCCTTAGATTAATAAATACCTTCTAATTACATTAATGAAAGCAGACTAATTTTATCGGCGGATAGGATTTGTATTACACATCAACATTATTAGAATTACTATCAGATGTCAGTTGGATTACCCATCAGATAAATTGCCGCGTTTTTTTCCCGCGCTATGTCATCATCACCATTAAGTTCTGACCTACGCGCCTAGTATCTAGTCGGTCGTGTACTTAGGAGGAATTAAACGAATTGTGACGTAACGAAGTTGTCTAAGGTTTGGCAACGCAGCAACATATTTTCCAAACAAAAGAAAAAAATGAGAGCATGTTACCGTGTCATTCAGATTAAATCTCTCTAGTTGCAATGTTTAACTGTTTGGTGGCAAATATAGAAAATAATAAGAGCACTTATAGTAACAGTTCTTAATTAGTTCTTCAAGCTTCATTTTAGCTTAATAGGCATTACCTTCATCTCAATTTGTGGTAAAACTTAAAGAGCGAAATTCATCTTTCAATAACAAAAAAATAATAATAATGAAACAAAGAAGCAATAAAAACACAAAACAAATACAATCCTTGATACGAAACTGTCAATATTCCTTTTTGATTTTCGATTCTCGATTAGCGTATTATCGCGTCAAACGCGATATTTAATTTGGTAGCTATGCGATTAGTAGAGAAACGTATCTTTCTAATTACGATATGTTTTTTCGTGCGTACGAACGTTGCAAAATATCATCTCGATATGTATATATATGACAACTCAATTTGAGGGAGATAACGCGAAATATTATTAAAGATTAACTTTTCATAAACAAATGACAACCTAAAGCCCCCATATTGCCCGCGTTCGTAGACCTCTTGATTCGTTCTTAAATTAGATGCGATGGAAGATTATCGATCGTATTAAAATTATCATATTGTGCGTATGCATATGTACGTACAGTATAATTAAATGTTTTATTGCTTTTCCAAAAAATGTAGGGAATTAAAATGTTGATGCTGATATCTTCATGAGAGCTTCCTCGAAAAGAATTAATCAAAATTATAGAGAAAAAAAGCGATTACGTAGATGCAGAGTCATCCGTTGCAAATGATAGCTTATTAGACATATTCGTGAATGTAATTATAAATATGCGATCGTTTTCGGGCAGACGCAGGCGATAGTCTATGTTTGCATGTTTGTTTACGTTAGTAATATTGCAAAGATTAATTAAAAGGTGACGTAGACATATCCACATGAAACAGAGTTCCACATATACTGTAAAAAAACATCGGAAATTTACAACGTTCAACTATTGCAAAGATAATCATGTTTAAAATCAATATAAATGTGAACCTACAATGGAGATCAAGCAATGGAGATCAAGGCAACATACCAAGTCAACGGCAATGATTAAAGAGGATAAAAGCAGATGAAATAATCACTTTTTTGCAAAGATTAGACAGACTCGTGTTTCACCCTCGGGGACACATGAATCCATTCTCATGAGGCGAATAGACACGAGTCTATCTAGTCGCTGCAAGAAAGAAATAAATCCACATGCCTTTGTCATCTCATATAATGATACATGGCAATTAGTAAGTTTACATTAAGTACGTGTGCCTTGCTACAAGCAACTAATATGACTACAGCTAATGGGTATGTGAAGTTGGAAGTTGTATGTAAGTTTTTATTAGCCTTTTGTAAAATTATCACCGTGAAGGTACAACGGAATCTGTACGCGCATGCGTTGCGCTTTATATTTATCTAACCTCCATCAGTAATAGCTATGCCGCCATATTCGCGGTGTTGTCACGTGGTATTTGGGAGGGAGTAAAATAAGGTAAGTGAATATGGTAACTATTTCTTTATAAAGTATGTATGATATTGAACTAAAACAAGACAGCAAAGCATATTTTAGTAAAATGGTTATGTTATATATATACGCGTAACACTGTAACAATACCAACTGTTACTGTGACCTTACCAGTGACATTTGTAGGTATACAAGCTCCAATTGTAGTAGTACAGTGCTACAGTACTGATGTCATTTGTAATAAATTGGCCACTGAATGGAACTACGTATACGCACAAGTACGTTTTGTAATGTTGCTTTATAATTGGTAATATGATTTTAGCGTGTAACTTTACAACGATAATCATGGGTAACAAAGTTGCCCCCGATTGTCGTTGTAAACTTACAAAAAAAATTTTTCAGTGCAGATATGTCAAAAAATCCAAAAATATAAAGTCACTTCTCGATAACACAGGTTATTAAACTTGTAATGCCTGAAGAAGGACTTTGCCTATTTGAAACTTTGCCTGGTTTGAAATTGACAAGTATTTCCTGTAACCTAATTGTATCGCATTTAACCCGATTACTGTTCAGGAGATTTTTGTATCAATTAAATGATTAAAAAATAAGCGTAGTACTCTACTCGCGCCAACGCGGTAAAGTACATATGTCGCGAACGAAGTCATAAATACTTCATTTACATCGCTGAATGGATTTGTCGCTGTCGGCACTTTTCCTTGTTCATTTATAATCGAAAAAATATCTCTTTCTACTTCGTGTATTTTTTCAAAAATTTACTGGATCTGTTGTAGGTATCAGAATAATGGATTTTCTGGAGAAATATAAGTTACCTTCAGATGGCCAATACGGTTCACGAATTAACAAATCCACTGAAACTGCATCTGCTGATTTCTTACGAATAATTGGACAGCGTCAGGTGTACGGTGGGAGTTTGTGATTCTATTCAAGCTCTGATGACCTGGAATTTTCATTTGGGCGAGCAAAATTTTACGCGGTAGAAATAGGAGGTTAACACGAGGGATGGTTTAAGGAACAGTACCCGATTTACGGCGCTGCTTTCTAAACGGCAGGCGTTTCTTACTACCGGAGGGCGGCAAGAAATGTCTGGCATCTTGTAGTGATATATCAGAGTGCGAAAACTAAGTCAATTTATTATTTCAGAATATGAATGTGTTGGTTTGGCTCGGTTTTTACATAGCAAATTGTATCTCAATTCTCAGAAAACCAAGTATCTTATCTTCCATAATGTTAACAACACTAATGCTGTCGTATTCTTACAAACAACATCGAAATACAACGTTCTTCCGAACTTAAATTTTTAGGGTTAATTATTGATGATCATTACCTCTTCGCAACGGAACGATTTTCCAAAATGAAATTGTTAATACAATTGCGTTTCGGCCCGATTGAACGGGTAATTGTGTAATCATCATCAGAGCGGCCCTGTCACTCAAATGTGTGTTGCAATTATTGCATCGGACAAATCGTCAGAGCATTATTAATCGTTACAGAAAACAAAAGTGAGAGAAATCATAGCTTTTTTGCAGCGACTAGGCCGACTCGTATGTGTTCGTCTCATAAGATAGGGGTTCGTGTTGGCCTACTGGTTTTCCCCGAGAGTCGACGAAACACGAGTCTGTCTAGTTGCTGCAAAACAGGTATCTTTTGTCTTCTGTATTAATCATTAGCATAGCAAGCTGTGAGTGCGTAATCGCAATATAGCTCTTGTTGTGGATGTGTGTCCCATGACACGTTCTCTTGTTGTTTCACCCGTCCGATGTGTATCTTGTAGATATTCGCATTCTGGATATAACAGTGGTGAGAATTACTGGTAAAAAAAAGAAACAAAAAAAAGCAAGTCGATTTCTATCTTTTGTGAATTAATTTTTTTTTGCGTTATCTACAATTCAATTGGACTTCCGGCATCGGCGACTTCCTTATCTCAAATAGAACACTATGTGTGGTTTTATGTTGCAATGGAATCCTACGATGCTACATACGAATAATGTTGTTTTATTGTGTTGACTCCGTGTGAGGCCGGCTAAAAGCCGTTCTGCTTACGGATAGCGACAATTTTTCTGAATTTTAGTGGTTCCAAAAAAACGCTGGAGGAAAATACTAATTAACTCAACGTGCAAAGATTTAGAAATAAACCATGCAGGTTTGTTAAAATATACAATATCATCGACAACGTCATTATTCAGTTTTGTGTTAGCGGTCGTCTGTGTTGTCGAGCACCGTACATTACACCCTTCACAGTTCACCGAACAGGATTGAGTTTCGCCCACTGCTGACGGGAAATTAAGTTCTGCAAATTCGCAATCGGCTGTGCTATTAAAACGAAAATTAAAAGCGCATTTGATATGAAATCGCCCGGTACACATCGCCAGATTTAGCGTCAGATTCGTTGTTGGTACAGAACCAATGATGTGTAGTTAGAAGCGTATACCCTTTTATCTTAACCAAGGGCTGATCGCACTAGAGGAAGTTCAAGTTTAAATTAACCAGAGCGAACATAGTTTAATAAGGAAGCGAATTCTGCTCCTAGCGAGCTTTATTTGTTTCTCAGATTCAAAGTTTCGCTCGGGCGAAAGAGATTTTTAACGAATGAGATTCGTAAATGTCTATTTTGCAGAGCAATCATGTTTTTGAAAATTATTGTTCCGACTTCCGCATATTACTCCCACGATAGACTGCACGAATCGTTGCTGGTACATTTATTTTATTCATCGCGTTATGCATTCTGTGAATACTTCATCCTCATACAAGTAGGTCATCTATAATAAACCTTTGGTTTTAAAACATCCCACAAGAAAAAGTCCATCGGTGCGAGATAAGGAAATACGGCAGGAGGATTAATTGGACCACCTCTTCCCAACCATTTTTCTCCGGAGTGATTTGTCAACCAAAACAAAAAAGCGGAACTTCTCATAAAGAATAACTTTTCGTCGTAAAAGTAATAAGAAAGATGTTTTCTTATTATTATATAACTCCGCCTCGGGACGCTCTATATATTGCACAGTAGGCCCCTTGTGTCTCACCATCCCTTACACGTATAATTTTTAATCCAGGACATATTTAAATTAATCTAGAAGAGCTGATTACATCGTCCAGTTAGGCAAAGAATCATTTACGAACTGTTTCCAATACCGAAGCCGATAATAAATTACAAACCTAGCTCATTATCGGCGATCGAATAAAAACTATGATCTGCCTACGCGCGGCCAAGTTCATTAAACTAATTTTAATAATCTGCCATAAATCGTTGCGTTTTCGAAAAGCTCATTGCTTGTCGTCGATGATATATGGTAGAGCGCGTAGGACAGAGATAAGGTTTAAGCAGCGGTTGACTCGGTGTTCAGCGGTACAGAATACCGCAGGCGAGCAATTAAAATGGCCCGCAGTGGGCTACGACCTCAGCAAGGAGGTTTTGAAATTGCTAAAATAGACTCGTTATAGGTACGCGGTGCTCATTTCCCATCAGTGTTATACAATAATAGGGTGGCTAATCTTCTAAGCTGAAATTCATTACTGCTTTAGGATTATGATGGTTAGATTGTTATTTTGGGAAGTTCATTAACGAAATAGTAAAATTATTGTAATTTTTTTTTGTTTTGTGTAAATTACTGAACCTAAGAACTGAAATATTTTTATTTTGATTCATTTTTGTATTTTGTTCCTTCACTTGAAGTACTTTAAATTTTTTTTTACCAGCAGTCCATAAAGAAATTCTCTTAAAAAAAATGTGATTCGTAATCTGCCAACAAAGAAACAGAAAACCGGTTAAAACAATGAAATAATATATATAATAACATTTAGTGTTACGTACTGAAATGTACAGTTTTCCACAATTTTCACCTGATGGTACTAGTACTTCATCCAAATAACCCCTGTATTATTTAGCATTTAATTATTCCTTGAATACCACGAAAATACCTAGAGCTCTAACGCTAATCCACGTTCAAAGGTTTACTGAGGAACAACTGCTTTAATTAAACCAATGTATTTTGGATCGTAGAGCATTCTCGCTGGGTGATAACCACCTACATAAAAGACGATGTTTTTCCGTAAATCGTTTTGGTTTCGCAAGTGACGTACAAACTTCACTCTTCACTCTGTACGTTGAGAACATCTTTAAAATTGAATTTTTCTTGTATAATATTTTATGCGCATTGTGATCGACGAAAGATGAATAGTACATTACATTTAAGAATAAAGCGCCAAAAACCAAGATGGTGTCACCCTGAGCGTTATAAAATTAAAAAAAATCTTCTCCCAGCGACCAGGGCGGTAGGACGTGTTACCAGCGTCTAAATATAGATGGTTGGTCCTCCAACTGGACGAAAAATCGAGTAAAGAGTAATAAATTCCCTCTATCTTGTGGAGAAAGCTGATAATTGGCGTTCCGGTCGTGACTAAAAGACTAAGAGACCAAGAATATAACTAGAGATGACAAAGTCAGGTGAAATGATTACTTTTTTGCAGTGACCAGACAGACTCGTGTCTATTCGTCTCATGTTGCCAACTGGTTTCTTCGAGAATCGACAAAACACAAGTCTGTTTAGTCGCTGCAAAAAACTAATAATTTCACCTGTCTTTGTTATCTCTAGTTATAACGAAGAAATGTATACTGGGTGTTCCACGGAACAAGGGCGTTAACTACAGACGGAACAGTGATAAGTGAAATATATGTGTGCATAAAGTGGAACTAGTCGGCATCTCAAGAGGGTCACCAGTGGGGTCCATCGCTACCACCAGGTGGGCGAAAAGATGCTGTCGATGCTGTCTCAATGTTCTTTCGTTTGTTTTTACTATTTCCTATTTTCAGGGACTCCACTCTCAATAATCAATCATATTTTGTGTATTTTATATTTGTTGTTACTAATTGTAACATCATTTTTCTTTTTTTTTTCTTTTGTAGTAAAGCAGGTTGTAATCTCGCTGACAATAACTAATTGCTTGAAGTGTCAATTTCACACCGCAAAGGAGGTCTTCAAACGAAAGCGTTGCTTTCTTCGTACGTAAATAACATAAGGCAAAAGGTCGGTGTCTTCTCTGTTTATTGGTTATTCCACCATTATTTTCTATTAATTATTGTTTATGGTATAACTTTCTTAAATATTTTGTTGCCGTATTGAATATTTTGTAATATGCATGAATATAAATACGGATACTTGAAACAACTTATTCAATATTCATTACGAAATAACGGAATTTATTTACTTCAGACCAAGAGCAAATAATGTAATTCGTAATAAGACTGGATTATTTTACTTGTAATATATGTTTAAATTCATATTTATGTATGATTCGTAAATACGTATTTACAGCCTTGGCCAATAAAACGAAGCACCGTAAACCTTACAAAACTTAGAAGTTTATTGAAATAAATTTACAATGATTACCATATTAAAAATTTGATATGTTACTTAATAACGTGTCTGACCGTCTCGGGTTTTAATCACTCTGCCTCCGCCCTCCAGTTTTTCGTAAAGCCTCATTCGAGTATTTTTCCAAGCTTCAACTAGTGTTTTTCAAGGGTGTTTGTGGTGCTTTCGTTGAGGTTTGGAAAATTGCTACAAATATCCGATTGAATTCAGATTTATAGGTTGGGCATGCCAATCCAGAAGATGAAATCCATTTTAGTGCAGTCACCCTGTAGCTTTTCGAGCTGCATGATAGAAAGAGCTATCTTGTTGGAACAAAAATATTTTCTAAAAGTTCCTCTGAAAGAGGTGGCGACTTAGAAGCCATTTTCTCATACGTATACGTATTTCTTTATACGTATTTGAAATAATGTACAGTTGCTCCATTTTATTGGCCAGGACTGTATGTAATAACGAATATTTAATCTATGTTTGATGTACTTTGTATTAATCGACATTTAAAAATATTGTACATATTTATTTTCCGAATACTTATTTGCAATGTCAAGATGGGAAATAGGACAAGCTTTTTCGTAGCCTCAGGTGGTTAAATATTAAAATCAAAGGAGTCCTTTTGACTTTTTAATGAAAAACATCAATACTGGTAAATTTAAGAAGAATCAAGGCTAAAAAACATGAAAAGCTAACAGTTTCCTTTGTGTTTTTTTTTCAAGTTTCAGAACAACACAAGTCGTGAACAGTTTTCTTATTGAAAAGGAAAGCTAAAAAATCCTTGCAAGTTTTTCCTTTTTCATAGAGTGATGGACATTTTCATTAATTTTTTGTTATTTTATGTTTTAGGAAAGATATTTCCATTTTCTTTTTCGAACAATGGTAAAGCAGGCGTGTCTTCTTATTTTCAAGCAATTAATTGAGTAGCAAAGCCAAAATATTCACCAGCACATATTGATATTTGCTCTTGCAACTTATGTACGATAATGTCCATCTCGGATGTCAGGACTTGTACGTCTCTTACCTGTATGAATTGTAACTGTGCGAGATGCGAGCGATAGGCCTACGAGACTCCTGATATTTGAGATGGACGTTGATGTATATTTTAAAATTACTAATTTTTCTAGGGTTTAATTCTTTTTCATTTTTTTTTTCATGTTTTTCTGCTAGGATGAATGCGGTATCTACAGTTTGCAAAATTTATGTTGGAAAAGTCTAGTTTTAGAAATTCGAAAAAGAAAGAGGTAAAAAAGACATTTTAAAATTAATTATTCCTTCGGCGTCAGGAAAGAAAATAGAGAATACGGAGAACTAGGAAATTAAATTGTTCATCCTGTGTGTGCACTGCGCGATGAAACGATTTTAATATGAAGCAGAAGCTTAAATACGCGAAAATCAAATAGCCGCAAATGAGTTAAAACGATTAAAGAAGACAAAGGCAGGCGAGATTATTCCTTTTTTGCAGCGACTAGATAGACTCGTGTCTATTCGTCCAATTAGAATCGATTCGTGTTGCCTACTGATACTCCGACAAAACACGAATATGTCCAGTCTCTGCAAAGACCTGATAATTTCATCCGCCTTTGTAGTCTCTATTGATGATGAAGAAGTCAGATTTGCCAATTAGATACGACTTTTCTTTGTGAATAATGACTCGACGATTGAAATTAAATTAAATTATTGCACAGATAAGTCCCATCTTTTTCTTAATGATGGTATCAATAGTTAAAGTTATCGCATATAACCCATAGAAAATCCACAGGCAATCATTCAGGAAAAATGAAGTGACTGCTTAGTTTGATGTCGTAGCTAATTTCATCAACCCTCATAAAGTAACCCTCATAAATAAACTTTTTTTGATTATTTTTGTTTACGGGTGTGATTGTACATATATGCGGAATGAAATTAATAAAAGTTTAAGCATAACTCCCAAATCACAAAATAATTTCGACGATTTAGATTTAAGAGGAGATTACCTCGCTTACTGCTCATGTGAAACGAGATATCTGCTATTGTATATCTTTTAAAAACGTCGCCTCGGCTGTTTTCCCCCTGTATGTAACATTGTACTTATCGCTTCGACTTGGCTTTGATTAGTTGATCTCTAACCTTTGCGCGGTACGGGTCATAGAAATCGGTCTTAGTCGCACAGAGAGACCGCAACCGGGACCCAAAAAATCCCCATCGTACGCAAGCACACTAACCTAGCTATAACGTTCTATTAGGTGCTCATTGGAACTGTAACATTGTGTAAGTAACTATGCATTTACGCTTCGGGAGAGAGAAAGGAACAGGAAGACTATATAACTTTATTATGCCAAGAGATAGGGTCCGATTGTAGCTTTCCTTTTATGAAGAACCTATCAGATGTTAATTTTTATATCTATTATCTAATAAAAACTAATCTGTCTTTTTTGTATTTATGTAATAGAGTCGGTTATTTTTTAGTGATATATACGTTGATAATTATGATGAGAATTGTTTCAAAATTTATGGAGATGGGTATGTAGTTGGAAATGAGAAATTACTTATATGCCCACGTTATATAGTTACACAGACAAAAAGTGATGAAAGTTCATGTAAATGTAAAAAGCTGTGACATTGTGAAAGAGCAACTTTTGATAGATGACGCAACGAAAAATCATCATCGAATCATTTTCTTATAGAAGGCTTGCTTATATGCTGAGCTAATCATTTTTATTATTAGTGTCGCAAATAGCAAAGTATATAGTTCGTTAAGCTATCGGTCGCGAATCGAAGCTCGACCTCGCAACTCCCTCAGAGTGAGGTCTTCCTAGTCTTCCTCACGACTTCACATTTGCCGGAAGGCTGGCACACGCCTACGAGTGCAGGTGTGAGATCCCTATGGTCGATTAGTGTTTCCTTGGAAATAGCAAAATCTGTTGTTGATGTGAAACCATGGAATAGTGATGGTTATTTCGTTTACTTTTTGTTTTAATTATTCAAGAAATTCTAAAGAAGGTGTTCAAACTGATGGCCTTGTTCTTCGATTTTTCCAATCTTTGTGTTGATAGCGTCTTTGATGTATACTTGGATTATTACCGAACAGAATTCGGCTGTCAATTCGGTTGGACAATCGAAATTGACCATTTAAGTAGTTGTCGATTATACCTGCTCACACATTAATAAAAATAGAAGTCACCAGTTTGAGGTGATTCCGTATTATGGGTCGACGATTTTCATTCCTCTAATAATGCATGTTATGTACAATCGCGACTAAAACCTGCTTCGTCGGTTAATGAAATTAATTAAAATTTTGTCCTTGATTTTGTAACCATTCCCAAAAATTCCCCGGATTTCTTCCCACTATTTGCAAAACAACTTCTTGGTTTGCACTATTAACTTTCGCTTCCTGAAAACGGCCATTTTTCCCCAAATGTCTATGTAATATGTCAATATTACATAGACCATAGACGTAGACATAGGTCCTAGTATTAGGACCGTGTCTTAATGGATATCTCTCCCAAGAGATATGTTGAGACTTGAAACAATTTGATCGAACTTCTCTGAAACAAAAGGCGTACATTCATTAAAGACATTTTTCATTATTTTATGGTAAGTATTGTTTTATTCAGTGGCACCTGGTATAAACTTAATAAAACAAGACTTACTCAACAACACATTTGACAACAGCAATCGTAGATTGTAAGCATTTATTGAACAATATTAAACGTTAACTCATAGAGATACCTTGTCCGATGTGATACCATATTGCTTCGCGATTTCGACAAGATGATAATCATAAGCATGATTCCAAGCTTTCAAGGTATCTAAATGCAATCGTCTAATCTAGTTCTATCAAAAAACTATATATCCATACCAAAACCAACCTCATGAACTACACCAACAAGTAAACCAACAAACCCCAATAAATAAAAACCCAAATAAGGGAATATTTCGGAATCCATTGTAGATCCTTTATTTCAATTTTTTCATAGATATCGAAGATTGCTCCGATAAATTCTTAAGCGACAGATGATTACTTCGCACAAAGCCCATGTTTCCTGTTACATGAAAGGAGGAAGTAATAAGGGAACGAAACAATCGATAGCATCTCGCCGGTATGATGATGAATTACGATCTATTAAAAACGCGGCGTATCTCTTACGAATTCCGATCCAATTTTACGGAGATTCCGAGAAAATGGCATTAGCGAACCTTTATTTTTAAGTCCCAGCTGAGTGCCGCGTTTAAAAATCAATCAAGCCGTCGGAAACATGCCGTCAGACAATAATACGTATCCATCCTATCTGTAATTGTTCAATAATAGTTATTATCCGTTTATTTTAATTGCGAATTTACTCGTAGATTGTACAGCGTGTCCCACAACTATCGATATCTGGGAAAGTCCAAAATATTTAACAGGTTACTAACACCAGTTTGGCCAAATCACCAACAATATTTTAATATGTCTGTCACCTTTAATCTTTCTAAAAAGCCTGAATCGAGCTAACCCATGACATACACCAGGGTCGACAATGTTTGAAGAATGTTTGAGGAAATTCTATATTTGAAAGTAGACGTAAAAATTGAACTTTGAATACATCATTCCAGAGAACATTCTGTTGTAAGTGTATTGTGTTCTTTTACATAATCTAGGCTTGCTCTGTCACTCATTCTCACAGATGTCCATTTGTCGTGTATTTTCAGTATTTTCTCGATCGCAATCTCTTTTTTTTATCTCTACTTTTCCAGTTTGTCTCTTTTGCTATTTTTTTGTTAACTGAACGGCCTAGCACAATGTTCACATTTGTAATTTTGTAATTTAAGTTGTTCATATTCTTAGTCTAATTGTTATTCTTAAGTTATTTATGTACGATTATTTGTATGATTTGTATATTATTTGTATACAAATGAAGAGAAGTATTATTTTAAAAGGGAAAAGAACCACACGAAAGATTGCGAATCTCTGTGTCGGAGCATTCGCGATTTTCTCGAAACCATAACAGAGCCTTTGGATCAGATAGGAAATTAAAAAATCAAATTAAACAGTTAAAAAGTTCATTTAAAGCGTACTATTGTTTACCATTTCGAAATAACATTGGCTGAGAGTTCTGTTTGTCCGTTCCAGATTGTATTTTGTATTTGCAAAAAAATCCTTTGTTCTTCTCTCCTCTCCAAATAGATATGATTTTACGCAAACAGATCCATCTCAATCAGTTTCGGATTGACACTTGTTTTAGAGTGGAACAAGATGGAGCGAAATTCCGTAGATTGCTGGGGAAGGGCGTGTACTAAAACGTGACTTATTCCAAATTGTGTATTCAGAAAAATGTAAATATAACAAATACGGGCTTGCTGAAGTAGCTACTTATCTTGGACATTTACCACCTTTCCACTGTACAGCGGTGGCTCAATTTAAGGGATTAATTCCTTTCAAAAAAGAAAAAAAAAGCATTTTGCCATTCAGGTTAAAGCTTCGTAATTTGAAGGAAGAGAAAAATTAGTTTTAACTTGTGTTAACGTCAATAAGTGCGTTTCCTCTAGAGGATTTTCGCCAAGCATTAGAGTACCAAAGGCTGGAATGTCAGGGGTTCTGTAGAAAAGTAAGTAAATAAGAAAATGAATATAAATATAAATAAAAATAAGTAAGATGGGGAAAGGCATCCCGTATTCGGGTCAAGTTTAATTTCTTTTTAATTCTAACTAAGCTGAGCACGATGAGTAATTTTTGTTAATGTAACCATTTAAATCCATGTTGTCCTTACGAAATCCTGGCACACCGTATGCGCTGATGACGAACATTCAAAAATGCACAAGAAGGAAATACATTGAACTAAATATTCCTTAGCCATATTGCAAATTCAAATTCAATACTTCGAATTGCCTTGTGTAAGTTTCATTCAAAGACACGTTGCTAGGAAGGAATCCTTTGTTGCGATGATTTTGTTTGCTTTTATACGCACTTAATTGGAACAAAACGTTTCATTTAAAACCAAAACAAAACGAACGATGAATCCATAATTTCGTTTCGAAATATACCTATATTCTTTATTTCACCTCTAAAATATCGACGTTTCCTCTGACAAATTTACAACGCCTTCATAACTCCTTTTTATTTTTTTGTTAGTCCAAACCCACTGAAATGACGTCCTTCCTCCTTTACCGTGTATAAGCCATTGTCATTTTTGAACGTCTTACCAAAGCGCTTTCGAATAGCGGAAACGGGGTAAAATATGCTTCCTTTCATCCAGAAATCATTCCCCTCGTTGTACTATTCCCATTCCGACGCGTATCCAACGGGAATATACGATTTATTTGCGAAATATTCTGGGGAATTCGCGAAGCATGGACCGGAAATATACTTGTGTAAATTTCACACGGTTTTCGTATGTTTAAACGTTGTTCTAGTTTGCTTTTGATAGGATGAAAAAAGGAATTTAAGAATGGATCGTCTCCTTTAAAATTTGGCGAAGTACCTTTATTTCATTGATTGAGGAAGAATCAATTAAATACTTTCCTGATGATAGAAGTTGTATTTGACAGGTTTTTAATATTGAATGAATACATATATGTGAAAGTATCATCAAAATTAATATGTTGGTGTAAGACCTATTTATAGGAAAAAATCAGTAGGAACATGATAAAAATAATGTTTAGATATCTGCATACATGGAATGCATTAGAGATACGAAGCGGGAAAATGGCAATCGGCAGCTACAGCAAAATCATTCCAGCACTTAATAAATACTTCATAAATCTAACGTGACGTCAAACAATAAAGTGGTGTCATGCTGATATTGTAGTAGGTGCTTGTTTGTATGTGTTTGTAACCTATAAAATACTACATGATCATAACAGAAAACGTAAACGAAAGGGCCAGGTTTTTTTTTAATCATTGTTTGTTTAATGTTGGTTACACTTACACTTGACAGTGAAATCTTGCTTAAATGATATGATGCCACTTTAAATTACGTAACGATACAAATAAGTTTGTAAACGTTTGTTTTAAGAAGAGATCTCACCGATCGGATTAAAACATGGCAGATTTGTAGGACACACTCATCGTGTGTTATAATACGTTGCTTTCCGTTTCGGGGGAATCTCACGTTTAGGAGCTGAAAGCTACCCTTTGAAATTTCGACGATTTCCGGATTTTTGCAATTTACACGGTTATTATGATGACGAGATTGATTTAATAATCAATTTTTTGTTTTATAATTTAATATTTTGTCCGGTTTCGTTTGTGTGTTGTGTTGTTGTAAAGAAGAACCATCAATAGTTAATAAATATTTAAAAAAAACAAACATAAACTTAATCCGATAAAACAAATCGATATTTCCTTGATTTTAACGATGTCATTAAAATAAATCTAGATCTAAATATCTACACGTAGCTATTAAAAGAATTTGTTGCTACAGAGACTTTATAGTTTACTTAACAGCGGACCAGTTCGGCAAAAAGAAGCCGTAGGCTCGAATACTATCTGCGCACTTTGAGGTTTTTATTACGTTTACATCGGTAAAACCAAGCAAATATCGTTGTTTCATTATTCACGAATGGAAGCTACTATACCTGTGTCTATTATGGTGCACAGCCCGTTTAAGTTCTATACAAGATCGGCGATCCCGGGGTATAAATAAATTCTCAATCATCTCTCCAGTCAATAGCTTAAATGTTGGAGCTTACGCCTAAAACTTCAATCCAAATGTCCCCGACTTACCGTCTCGAGACGTTTTACTCGAGATTTTACAGATTGTCCGCGTGCCGTTGCTTTTCGCTGGACGGATTTAAAAACGGAAGAGCTTTAAAATTGGCGCGTCTATAAAAAAAATCGCAAAACCACCCGTCAGAACGTCGAGAATGAAATTTGTTCAAGTGCGAAATATTTTTCGATTTGACTGCTGTCTCCTTTTCCATTTTGTTATTAAAAGCGAGCGTGGTGTTCTTCAATTTTCATTTATTGACGATGGAGAGTACGTGTAAAGTCCGGTCAGTCGACGGCCACGTGCGAACTTGGCTGATATTTAATTTGTCTGTGGGGAAAGAAGTGGGTTAATACGTGGAATAGGGAGTATATTTTTGCGTTCGATCTGATATATAGGCTATATACATGTACGTATCCGGCTGGTACACGTAATTTCCATGTTTGCATTTTATTGCTTCATTAAGCTGTAATAAAAGCCTCAAACGATGAGGTTGTTCTTGTTTAAGCAGTCTTCAAGCAAGCCGAAACTGAACGAAAAATATTTAATTTATGGCATTATAAAGCTGTACGCATACTGTGTATTGTGTGATAGGGAAAAGGTGCGATCGGTTATTTAAAATAGGAAAGCTGAACATTAAATCCTTCGTCTTTGTCGAGGAGGATAGCTTGAAGCTAGAATAGCTTGGCTTTATTAAAATGAATGAACATTTCAAAACTATGTATTTGCAATTTTTACGGTCAAAGACTTCAAACACTCAAAATTGCTGGAACTAATCATTAAAAACTGGTAGTTTCAAATTTTACTGTGATCATTTTGTTATGTCACTAATAAACAGTTTCGCGATTTAAATACTTTTAAAACGATCGTTTCTTCTGCAAATCCTGACTGTCCCGCAAATTATCGATTTAAAATTACGAAGAGGCGTTATGAACAGGAAGAAATGTCATTTCCTATAAGTTCACTATGAGAAAAATTTGAAAACCGACCGAAGAGAACTCAGACGCAAAGTAGACACCCGAAGAAAATTACAGACGGCCAAGCACATCAAACAATTACGTAGTGTTAATAGTCAGCCAGCGTAAATATGGAGACGTTTAACGTAATTCCGTATATTAAAATAACCAAATAATAATACCAACCGGTTAGAGGAGACTATGGAAAGGGAAAATCGATACATTACCTGACCGACTAACGAAGTGCATTTTTTTGTATTTTTCGCGTTCATCATTGACTGATAACGACATATTAAAGCTGGAACGTGTTTGTTGAGGGCTTATCGAAGCTGACGCTGAAGAAAAAAAACAGCGATATGCAATTTTCCAACGTTATTATTAAGTTGTTGTTTTTGAGGCGTTATCCTGCCAACACGTTTGCTAAAAATACACTCACGCGTAACACGAGCGCCAAACAATTAGTGGTACATGATGCACTCGCTATTGGAAGGTTGTGGTTGGTGATAATATCCTTGGTCGAAGTAGAACAAGCAGATAAGTTAATTGTTGTATATTTTACTATTTGTTAGAATATCTCTTGAACTCATTCCATATTCTGACATTTGCGCCTTTTTCACTGTAAACGCTCAACCTTAGTGATGTTTAGTTTAAGTTGGTTTGCTGTTCCAAACAGCTAGAATTCCAGATAAACTAGATAAGTTCTGGCAAGTCTTTTCCAAGTTTGCGTTGCATTTGGAGTAACATTTAATGTCATGTTGATTTTTCACTTTTTTCTTTTATTTTATGAAAAGTTTTTAGCTTAACACAGTAACGTTTTATTTTTCAACATAAGCTTATACGTTTTTCCCAGCAATCCTCCCATTTCTTGCAGCTTGAAAAAGATGTAACAGAAGGCAGTGGTTGGAACAATATCACTAGGTTACGTATGTATTCCTAGGAATTGGAGGATGTATTGTCTACTATTTAAATATGTATTTAAAAGAAGCTTGTTAAAAGACATACGAGTGTCCTAGAAAATATACCCTGTCAGAATGGTACAGACATCCTAATGCAAAAGGTCTCACTTTTAAGCAAAATGCGACAGACCGTTAAGCAATTCGAGAAAAGAGGGAAAAATTTCTCGGTATCATTTTTCAGTCGTGGGAAAAATTCTCGCAGAAGAAATTTTGAAAATTTACTTAAATTTAGAATTGCAAATGTGATGATAAATTATTTGATGATCATTTAGAAACCTGTAACAAGAAACAGCTCAGACATCAATTTTCTTTGGTAGAAAGGTATGTCGATAAAAACAACATGGAAAAAGGTTTTTCGCATTTACGGTCTTTCACGGACGCCCAACCTTATTTGAAAGTACCTTAACATTCATCAAGAATTCTGGTCTATATTTATGTAAACTAGTAGAATTAGGATTTGGCTATGGCAGAAACGAATAAGAAATACGTACCATCGGGCAACATTCTTCTCATCGATTAAATTTAATAAATGAATGATCTTAATTATTCTACAGGGCGTTTGTTCTATATCTTAAGGAGAGTGAAAATTTAACGGAGATCGATAATGGAAAAAGGTCGGTTATCTGGGTTATATCTATTAAATGTATACCTTACTTCGATGATCGATTTTTTCCATTTTTACAGAAACAATAAAATCGATCGCTGAAAACAACTGAATGTCTAACATGGTTGAAATTTTCTTCTTTCAGCTTAAGCGCAATTTTATTCTTAGATTATTTTAATTAGTAACGTTGTTTTCATGTTGAAACTTCAAGCATTTAAGACTACCCTCGTATAATATGGAAACTTTCCTATAAATAATAAGTTCGTTCGACGTGGAAAATTTTTTTTATCAGATATTGCCAGAAATTATCGAGGAAGAACAAGATCCAAAAGCACAGGTTTGACATCCTGGAACCACTTAGAACAATTGTTATGAAAATCCAAAGGAATATGCGACGAATATTCATACATACACGTATTTACGGTTATTTTGCAGCACATAAATTATATTAAATTTGTTGGGATATTAATTCCTATCGCTAGTAAATTCTGCATTAGAACCTTCCAATAATCTTTACGTCACGGACATCCCAAAAAAAATCTGACTAATGTCTCCAATCTCGTTTCCACATCAACAGGTGGCTGTATTTACTTCTTAAATAAACAGATAAAAGCTGATCCTGATTGAATTTGCAATAATGGTATAATAAAAATGGGATAACAGATAATATGCAAGGATCCATTTTTGCATAATTAAAAAATAATAGACGTTATTATCTTGAACAATTTTGGATGCTCAGCTGTTTTCCAGCGAATTGAATACAGTTGTCACTGTTTTATATGTTTTTCTAATTTATCTACGAAAATAAATAAATAAATGTATCTGTTATTTCGTCGATTACGTTTCCTGTAGATCGAGTCAACTATTAAAATTCTTTTAACGATTTACTGTAAAATATGACATATTTCCTTAAATTCATTGATTGTTTTACGGAAACAAGAGATAAATCTTTAATTCAAGATAAACTCCAAACAATATAGTTATACTGAAATTTCAAAATAAACACGTAATTACAGTTTTCAACGTTTATATTGCCTTAAGTTATAGATCTACGTTTCCGTAGATTTCATCACGAATTACGGGCACATCCGTTAATTTTTAGGAAATTAAATATACTGGAAACAACGTTGAAGCGTAATATATAATTACAATTTCCTTCGCGAAGATTTGTATACAATAAACGATTGTTGCTCAAGTCTGTATTAGGAAATGATAATTTTGTTTAGGCAAATAAGGGTCAAAATATGTTGGCCCTTAGGAGACGTTTGGTTCTTGTTTAAAAGAATATAGAAGCGTAATAAAACTTTTTCGTTTGAAAAGCACGCTGTTTACGAGAACTTTGCGCAATTATTTGTTAAGATTAACAATTTGTTAATCTTGTAACCTTAATGTTGTAAGATTAACGATTTGTCAAGATTAAGATAATTATTAGTTAAGTTAACGCAGTCCTTTTAAACCGGGTCGCAGAACATTGAGGACCGCCGAAAATCTACATCCAGTACCGAAAACATCGGAAAAGTTTAAATTAAATGGAGCTAGACGTCCGTCGAATTAAGGTTAGAGAATTAGCAAAGACTGTGAACATCTCGAAAGAACATATTGGCTCTTATGAATAAAACGCGAAGCAGATACTCTAAGTAAGAAGTAGAGGCGAAAGCTCAGCGCAAAGTATACGCTCCGATTTGTGTGCATATAATTTACGCAATTCTGGCGATCGCCAGGGGAAATACTATAAAATGTGCAGTCGCTACATAAGTGAGTATAATACAAATAGTAAATTAAGGACGTGAGCTTTAAACCGTTGACCATTACAAAATCGTTGCCCTATATACATACATGAGCTACGTAGATTCATACATATATAACTTTCGATTCTACTTGTTGATCTTCTCTTCTCTAGCTGAACGTTATTCTTTTATACTCGATGCCGTATTGTATGTAATATGCATCTACATACAACCACATGTTCGTATACATCCTCATGAATGGGTTTCAGTAATAGTTCAACCGTGCGTGGCCAGTTCGAGAGTCACGATGACCGTACAACATGCATAGACTTTAGCCATTTTATATATACAGAATGATGTCTTTAAGAGTTCAAATGTCATTATCCTTAAAATTAAGAATTCTTCGGAGAATGAAAAAATATTTCAAGCCTCACAATATATAAACTACTGTTGTTTTCTTTGGAATGTAAGTAAATTTATTGGTAAGAATTTGTATTAATCTAATTGTGTATAGTATTGAACAATGAGTTCAGGTCAGTACTTTTTAGAAGAAAGTTCCTGCGTATGTATGAATTCGTCACGGCATAGCTATTTTTTCAGTATATAGAACTTTTATAAAAAAAATATGATATATAATAATAATATGATAAAAAAAAAAAAAAAAAAACGGAGGGGAAGACGGCGCTTACTCGAGAGCGATAGCGGCTAGAGAAATATTATTGACGCGTTTGTTAAAGCGTTTCCTTTTATTCCGTTTAAAGGACTCGACTTCTCAAAGAAAAAGTAACTGTACCCCTGAAATTTGACGTTAGTCTACGAACTAGTGTTTCTTGCTATTGACTGCACCAACGCCATCTAAATATCTAAAATCCAAAAGCACCTCGTGATACCGCACGACATCTTGCTCAAGAATTTAATACAACAAAATCGACGGTAAGTAGCATTCTTCGCAAAGACAAGTATCATTTCTATTGGACACGTCAGAATCTGATTACTAGAGAGGAAAACGGCCGATTAAATTATTTTTTGCAGAGACTAGACAGACTCGTGTTTTGTCGATTTTCGGGGACACCAGTAGACAACACGAATCCATTCTCATGAGGCGAATAGACACGAGTCTATCTAATCGTTGCAAAAAAGGAATGATTCTACCTGCCTTTGTCATCTTTACTGATTATGCGTCTAGCACATACTCAATATCTTCAGAAAATAAATGTATAAGCGGGCACAATCGGTGACAGAGTAGCGGAACCTTTCTTCTTTAATAATAACTTAACAAGGGCAAGATATTTACAGCTTTTAAAGGATGACCTAATTCTTGAGTCGACAATACTTCATATCTTGATAACACGTTGCCAAACCGATGGATTCGAAGGAGAGGATCAATTCAGCGATTAGCGAGATCCTCCGACTTAAGCCTACTTAATTACTTCTTGTGGTGTGTTACTAAAAAGTAAAGTATTGCAACAACGAATAAGAACTGAAAACTCCCATACTTTTCAGACTGAATACACTTTCTTCGATTCAAAAGTTTTCATTTGGAGAGTAGCAAAATGAAGAAAATGGCTATATTGCTATTTGAAAAAAAAGAATAACCTTAGAACTTTTAAACATTAAAAAACACCTTCTTTAACACATTAATTGACATAACTTTTTTCAAAAAACATCGATTACGTTGTTATTTATGTGTACCCGTTTAAATAGGAAAACTGTAAGTATAAGGCATAAACACGCATTAACTTAACATTAATTTCTCGGCTGTCGCTTTAAAAGATGTATAAAATACAAAACAATAGTTATTGCAGAAACACTTATACATGATTAAAATGTTGCATTAAAGAGATTTGTCCATGCTTATTACCACTATCTTCCAAATTAAATCCTCCAGTTGATGTCTACCGTCGCGTCGTTATTTTATTGCCGCATTATCAGGAAGCGAACGAGATGACGTTTTCTTGGAATCCTGATAATGTGCAGTGTGTATCCACATACGCACATCTACATATGTGAATGCATCCAGCGATAAACACAATTCCAATTTTATATTGTGATTAATCGTCTCCGTGTCGAAAATAAATATTTTTCCGTTTAGCTCGCAAATGGAGGTTATGTGTCAATAGCCTATCATTCTCTACGCCATACACGATGGTGCATAATATGTTATAAGTATAACTATGCGTACGGCTGCGTGTACGTCTTTAGAAATATTTGATGGATGCTGTTGCTTGATTTATCAACAGTAGAAGTATGCAATAATCGTAAAAGAGAATCGAAATTTTAATTACGGACGGACGTAACCTAATGGTTGAAATAATTTATAGATGGATCAATCGCGCGTGTTCGAAAGTTTGCGGTTAATTCTGTTGGTTTCAGCGTTGTTTACACGTTAATGCAGAGGTGCTAATAATTTTCAAATACACATTAGAGATAAATGCGCTTATGTATAATACATCGTATTCACTTCTATCACTATCAGTGCAGTGCGTGTTATTTTGTTAAAGATATGTTTTGCAACCCTATTTTTCAAAAGATTGCTTACCGCCAGTACGTACAAAGACTGAACAGACGCTTATGAAAATGTTCAAAAAATGATCAAATTATACCTTACTAAAATGATTTGATCTATCTAGCATTTTATTAAACTTTTTATTAAAGCCTTATTGAAGCTGTTTGCGCGAAATAACTTCGAGTTTTAACGTTGATTAATAGATATAGACGGGACTTGGATACATCAGTATGTTTCTGAAGCAAAGGTATAATCGAAGCAGTAGAGTACGAGGACTGTTTTTGGAATAGTCATGAAATTGTGTTAACCGACTATTTGGATAAAGAAAAAGGCAATAATATCATAATTACTCAACAAGCTATAAGCAGAAAATACGGAAAGACGGTCGCGACATTTGCGGAAGAAGAAAAAGTTACAAGGAGACTATGTTCAGAAATAAAAACAATTTATAATTATTTCCGTGTTAGACTAAACACTTTTTAGGATACTCTCGTAACGAAAAAGAAGAAAATATTCCTATAACGGGAGCACTCTGTATATCTCATACACCTTTCTTCGATTCAACCACCTATTTTTTATTTTTCTCCCGTTCAGTGATGGACGTCCCTCTTCTCACCGGAATAACAAAAACGTCAAGGTGTTGTCTATCATACCGGAGAAGACTTTAAAATAACAGAGGGCGCTGCCGCCTACTGAGCACCGTCGTCTCGCAGCCTACTACGACCACCAGTACCCCGCGCTATCGACGGAGAAGCCTGTTCGCAGCTTTTAAAAAGGAGAATATCGGAACAGAACAGCGTGATAGGTGTTTAGTCGTTTACACAAGCTAAGTGCTCCCCGTTTTAAATGCAGAGCGCAAACCCCAACACCGCCGGCTGGTTACTGCCCGAAACCAACGACGATGCATCTGTAAATAAATAGGACAGTAGGGTAACCCGATACGTAATAACAACAAATGGTTTGTATAGGGAAAGAATGTGGAGGAGGATGAAAAGAAGAAGAAGAATATCGGGAATCGTAGGAAGAACGAGTAGAGAACGAGATTTAAATAGGAGCTCTTTCCTAGAGATGAATAAGAGAGAAAAAAATAGAAATAAGACAAGTGGTGTGTCCACACACAAACAGCGCTGGCTCTATTAAACATACGAGCGTGTCGGGTATTAGTTTCTACGTAAACAAACTGTTGAAGTACTTCTTTCGTCTGGTGCAGGTCTGGTCTAGCAAAGATCCTATTGCACTTGCACTTATTGCGTAATATCACAGTATTACGTATGTATGTTTCAAAGGCGATCTGCCAGATGGCATTGTAGTATTTGAACACATGATATAGTACATTTACGATCATATCGTGTATTTTATAACTCGCCTGATACAATTTCTTAGGGATTCGAACAAATTATTCCCATGTTTTTGATATTTGGCTATGGGTTGCTCTCGTCCCTTGAATTCGTCCAGATAGTAATTAGCATCTTATTCTGCATGATTGACGTTTACGAATATGATGGCAACTCAATCAATAAACATCCTTATCCTCCGCTCGAAGCTTTAAGCGTAAGAAACAGAAGAAGGGCATTGTAGCCAAAGCTGGAGAAAATATTCTCCAGGATGGACTTTGCTTTTTCTTCAAATGCGGTCGTGTTTCAGTAATTTTAAGATATTTAACGCCAAAAACAATCGATCTCACTATCCCGATTGATGGAACGGTCTTCGCCAGTTTCCCTATTTTGGCTTTTATGCAGAGTGTATCAGACCATTTGTCTACTATCTGCTGTAGGTAAACCTGTGATTCTTAATCTGAGAGTAATCACCTCCGAAGGGAAAGAATGGCAATCTAGTGTGGATAATGGAGTTCTGGATTTTTTTTTAAGTAAATAAATGAAATGTTGGCGACGCAAACAGGCTTATACTATAGACAAAGTAATAAAACACGATAAGAAACTGTGTATTACTTCCGGCTAGGCGAAAGATTAAGAAACACCCCGATAAACCAATGTAACAGAAATGTTGACAAAACCTCATCTGGTGAATCATCTGACAACATTTTGCGTCTTCCAGAAACACCCTCTTGTGTTTATTTAGAATGACGCTGTTCTTAATCCAATATCAAATTTGAATTTTGCTGTAGCAGCCTTCTTGCGTTTTTTGCAGTTTTAGGTGGTCCTGTTTTTTTTTTTTTATGCAAGTTAATTTTGCGCCCAAATAACAAGTATATGTTTATTTCATTCAATTCTATAATCACATACGTTAGCTGGCCAACAGATGTCATTATTTCCAGTACAAACTTCACGACGTTGCTAACTTGCCGTCGGTAAAATAGAAATCTCATTTAAGCTTTAACCATATAATAAAATAACCTTTTCAAATTACAAAATTAAAATATCGTTTATTTCAAAATTGTACAGCGTAATGATACTATTTAGCTTGTCAGTGTTAAAAATTGAAATTTAATGACGTACTCAAGTCCGTCGTTGCTCTTCCGAAGGAAAGTGATGTTTTAATAAATGAGCTTTTGGAAGTTTGGAGTTTAATTAACTTCTTAAAGGCCAACCGATTCACCGAGATGTATCGCCTCCATGTAGGGACATCAATAACGGTAATAAATCAAAATATGTCCGTTCGAGGCGAGATTGTTTTAGTTTTCGTGTGTTTGTATATATGTTGGTAATTATTCGAAAATATTGTTGTTGTTAATCTTTAATAAGCCTTGAAGAATCTAGTAGATAATCTATATAATAATATTTACATTTTGGTTTTCTGAAAATTATTTGCGTAACGTCTATGTAAATTAACATTTACGACGCTGTGTTTGCAATTCTAAGCAAATAGCTGGAGAGGTCAGATTATTGTTATTTTTAGGGATATTAAAATTAAAAGAAGAGTGCGAGATGTATCGCACTCGCACAAATACACCGTTATTCCATCGTTCTTGGCTAATGATATCAGCCAGCCAGTTTCCATTTGCTTACTCCGGTACTTGATATTCCCAATTATCCTCTAAAAATGTTGCGTATTACGAGCAGAAATTTTTGCTTTCAACTTGTACGCCAGAAAGGGAACCATATACAAGCCACTCATTTTTATCTTCAACCGCTTCATTCTAAGATGGATTCCAAGCGCCATTGTAGGTGGAAAGATATGTGACGGGTAATAAACTGGCTAAAAAGGCAGTGAATATATCGTATCAGCGGTCCAAACTTGCCATTTTGGGTTTGTGGCCGAAAACAACTCGGAAGACTGTGCAACAGCAACTTCGACAACTTCAGAGACTTGGATGTGTCCTGCTGGAATTAACGCCGCTTCACATATACATTCAGAGCAAGACTACATCGAGTGCCCTCATCCTTAGCAGAATGAAGGGATTACAGCCTCAACGCAACTTTCATCGGCTTTATAAGGTGATGATTGAAAACCGCACTGAGTGGGCATTAGATGAGTTCGAAAACAGAGAAGATACCCTGAGAAGATTATACGCGGACGGCTCGAAAAGACAAGGTGCTGGGAAAGGTATAAACATTTGTCGATTCAACTATCTCTTTAAAATGCTTAGAGGACTCGATACCGGTATACTGTAAGCAGGCCAAAGAAATAGCGGACATGCTTTTCATTGAGGAAAATCAAAAGATCTTACATTGGGCATGCTAGGGATGCTTCCAGATCTCTTCGTGATCTAATTCTGAAATTGATGCAGTATTATTGCTGGTAGAAGAAGCAGCATAAAAAGACGCAGAATGTTGGTAATGTCACGTATATCTAACCACAAACGTAATAAAACAGAGCCGTAGCATTTGCGCCTATTTCGAAAAATGTACACCTAGTGTATTATCAATTGTGTCTCTGCATGAAACACGTAGCATGTTACTTTAAAAACCCAATGGGAGACTTCCTTCCGCGACCTTTGCTACACGAATCTGTAGCTGCTTCAGCTAAACTCGAAATGTTTCTCTTGTGTTCTTATATCCTGTCCGTAAGACATTCCTTAATGAGCCAACAACGTACGACTCGACTGCCTTACATCAGGGGGTTCAATCGAGATACGTATTTCGAATGAGATATAGTTAATAACAATAGATGTCGTGGGGATCAATAACAATCGCCCGCCAGTGGTAACTAATGGAAGAAGCCTGATATGGAAACCTGAAGAACAAAAAGTACCTATGGCCTATTGCCGTATGTGTACTTTTAACATCTATATACACCGTATAGACACCTTCATCTCCATTCGGGTGAATGTTTACATACGAGAAGTATGCATGTAAAGCAGCAGAAACGTTATTAAAGAATTATATGGCTTTTCGGGTGAGATGCTTATCTGCTCCTAGCATATATTACAATCGAGATGCGCTGGGACGATAAGCCTGAATAAATTGGAACCGTAAAATGGAAAAAAGGAAAATTTATATTGGATGCATTATGTACTGTTTGCTTACGAGCGTATTGTCATCGTAAAAACTCCTGCAACGTACAGAATGGAAGACTAAAGAAGGCGAAAACTTTCATTTACAAGATGGAATGATATTACCCCGCAGATCTTTTTAAGACACGCAACCCGTATATTTAGCGTAATCTATGAGTGCATTATTAAATTTATTTGTATGTGCATTGTTGAATTTATTTGGGTCTAAAATATGCACCTACGTGTGAAGAACTTCATCGTCCTTACGATGTTGGCGTAAAAGCTACGAGAGTTCTTTTTTTATGTATGTTCACGTCGCGCTGGTTTACGATTCTATTTAGAATTTATTTGGCATCAAGCAGTTTCCCTTTATTCGAAGTGAATATGAAAATGTGCTCGTACAACAGTGTGCGTGTCAATGTTAACGGATATTAGACAGAACATAATGGTTCTGGTATGGCTATGATGAAAGAATGGGTGGAAAAGAAAAGGAGTTAAAATATGAACCTCCTACTTGATGTATAAATCAATTTATACGCTTCTCTTAAAGTAAGAAATATGGATGCCTACGCATCATATTAAAAATTCTTAAGAAACGTAGTTGCAACATGAGAATAGAATGTAATACTCTTCGAATTAAAGACCAATAACTCTGCGCAACAAAATTTCGAATAGTTTATGCTTCCGAGATTAAAATAACAATTTTCTAATGAATTCAATGCGCTAAACACTATCATGACTAAGAAAAAATGTTGAATTCGCTGCCGCCTGCTGCTTGTAATTGACGAGGGAAATGCGTCCGACAATAATCAACCAGCATTGCGTGGACGTGGACTCCATTCTCCATCTTGGGAATATCATAAACGTTCGCTGTGCTCATCACGACTAGATACGAGTGAAGTAAGTGGAAGAATATGTTGCAATTAAATCCATTGAAACATTCCGAATTTTCTTCCACTTCACATAACGCATCTCAAATGTATATTTCTTTACTTCCAAGAAGTTGGAATCTCTGGAGAGTCGTTTAATCGGAGGCCCCATAAAAGCACTCCTTAATTTCTGCTTCACCGGGACTTCAGAAGGACAGGTAATTAAGTATCGGTTCATTCTCATTAATGGATTTTATCAAATTTTTGAATAAGAACAAGGTTATTATGTAAAAGAGGAATGACGACGTGAATATCTCCGCAACCAGAGCAAATCAACTTTTCTCAAATTCGTAGTCGGCACGTTAAATTCGTTCAGAATTGGATATCTTCATCTAAGGAGCGATTTCATTGTTGTTCAATGTAATATTTGGCACAGAGTGGAATTGATCGAATTTTTCTTTAAAATCCGAAGCAACAATTCTGATATCCAGAATATCCTAAAAGCCATGATCATTGCAATCATTAATTAAAGACAATGTTTGTCCTGGTATTATCCATCCCTAACCATCTAGGAATTAGAGTTTTTTGAATTGTAATGTAGACATTGGTGTAATTTTAGGGATATATACGTTAGCTTGTTGTTTTTACATCGTTAATTATTCGTATGATCAAATCATTTTGTAGAGCTTCGTAATCCTTACCATGTTCTTAACAATTACTACTTCTATGAATCGCTATCGTTGTCCTCCAATTTAACAAGGTACTGATCATAAACATTACATCACGTGACAGTACAATATTTATAGGAATTGTACGCATTTTTTGTGTTAATGCATAGTATACATGTTTACAACAATAAAAAAAAGAAATTCTTAAATCAAATGTTACGATGACCTGGAATAGGAAACTGGTAAGCTCGGTCACTAACCATACTTGCTATTTGAATATTTAAGCTCCGAATCGAACATGATTACTATAGCCTTAATATCAATTGAAACTTGAAATAGATGCATAGATGCTGCTCCAATCAATCAAGACATTAAATCAACACGCAATAATATCGAGTTATTGTAAAAGAAATGTTGATTCTTGAAGCAGGTAACTGCGGTTTACGCTCAGTATTAAACGACGGCTTACTTGAATGTCAAAGTAAGTATCCTTGTAGCGTACATCACGACTGACTAGATTATGAACGGATGATTGGCAACCGTAAGCATTGAAACGCTACTCGACGCAATAATAAATAACAAACTAAACGGCTCGTGTAATTGATTATTGCCACTACACGGCCTGTTATTGCCTTCGAAAATGCCGCACGAATCGTGAGGCGTATATGCGTTATAGTTAATTTCTATAAGGCGCTACGGTGTGCTTGTGTATTAATACATTTGCACTTTTGTTTTTGCTTAACTGCTTCTTTCCATCACATGTTAATGATGAAATGTTAAAATACTTTTCGGTCTTTCAATATGAAAGTTACATGACTTCGTTGTCTTTGTAGGATCCCTCATATAATATACTTCTTCATTTACAGCTTAACAATTTTCGGGGAAATAGTCATAGTTCAAGCGTATTGAGCAACCAGAATCATTATTAGGTGACCTCCGCACCACGAAAGTTTAATTTCAGTTTAATTAATTGATTAAACTGAAAATTGTCTAGAGGTCCAGTGATTAGGTCAATAGGCTAACCAGGACGATTTCTTTATCCAGTGATTCTCGACCATGTTTAAACGACTTCGACCATCCGGAAGTAGTCGACTTTGAAGGACAATCATCTGCTTAATATTGTTTTGAATATACATTATTGTATAAGAATCTGTGATAAGACGTGGTTAACCTTGAATCTAATACAATAACTACCCACGCAACAAACCATTCGATTATCGATTGTTTACGGAGAGATCTGTATTCGTGATCTTTCTTATTGACGCTTGTACTGGGCATTGGGCAGGTCTCTAGATAATCTTATTCTGAAGAAGTGTCTAGTTCTGCAACTATGTGAAAGTTACTTCTGAACAGTTTTGGGTATGTTTTCTTTTGTTTCCCTAAGAAGAAATACAGGGAATCGAATGGAGGATTCCCAATTTTGAAGCGTCATGCGGCTCTACTTAACAGAACAAAAGCATTTCCACAAAAGATCCACAAATGAAACGTTTAGATTTCGTAACGATACATCCAAATTGCTTCTAAAATATTTGCCCGGAGCCTCTTATGAAACCAACTGTACACTCAACGTTCGCGCTTGTAATCAGCTCGAAGCTGCACACCGTTTTGCTCAATCTCCGATCGTTTGCGGTCTCGTTTCGTTTTCCATTTTTTTTTCTTCAAGTTATTCGTTCTTCCACCGTCTACGAGCATTCGTTTTCTCGTTTTGCGCAATCCCCATGACATCACCTGCCTTCAACAGTACCGCACTCTTCTCGGAATCCCGTATTCCCGTCCCGTATTTGGATAGTTGTTGTTGCAAGCGTCCTCTTTTCCGTTTACGAGCCGTTTTTATCGTGTTTTATGTGTTCATTAAGGCCGTGACTAATCTAAAATACGAGTTATTAGAGGCTGTGCGAACCGTGTATGTAAATGGTCGGAAATTATCGGTTTTCGAAGGTTAGAGAAATATGAGCGAGAGTCGAAGGTATAGTGGTAACGAAGGTTAACGCGTGCGAAAATGACGGGTAAATTGCTTCGACATCGATTGCTTTGAAGATATTTTCTGCATTTTAATGGAAGAATATATGAATTGGAAAACACTTGACGTTAATTGCTTGATATTGGTTACATGTTGTGCATTCAATAGACTTATGATAATGTACCCAGAAGAACGCTCGACTTTCAGTATTTCATTTGGTAAAAAAATGAATAATTTTTGGAACCTCCGATGTATTGCAACATACAAATATTCAACGTGCAGGGTTGTTGGTATCACGCGCCGGTACCTACAGAGGAACATGGACAATTTATGTTGCTCCCAGTTTCTTAAATATCTTAGCACGTTCGGCGAAACGGAGTTAAATAAAGTCAAACGAAAGGAACAAAGGTTCGTCTTTTCTTACCCCAAGTATAAGACTTTAAAAATCCAAATTCGCGAAATTCAGAAACAAAAGATTCAATGGAAAAAAACATAGGGTCTCATTAAAAATGAAGAACTAATGCTAATGGTGTCTTTTGCTTTACCAAAATCAATTCTGAAATTCTCAAGTACCATCTGCGGCATTTTAGAAATAGCACGATTGTATTACTGAAAATATAATGATTTAACTGGGGAATTATCGAGTGTATCATAACAAAAATATGTTTTTATACGAAATTTATATTCGCCGTCTACATTTACGTGCTTTTTGCACGTTTTAAACTCTTAAAAGGTTTCGCATTTGCTATTTTTATCTCAAATAATGGAATGAAGAAATAAAACGTTAAAAATAGACGAATATACCGATAATTTTTTTAGAAAAAGAGAAAGAAGAAAGCACCACAATTACATTACTGGTCCTTTATCTGGTTAAATTGCTGTTCCACGGTATGCATAATGGGATTCAAGGTTTTTTGCAACAAAATAAAATGTTGCGACGGAAACTGGTTTACTTACACTATGCACTTGTTCGTGAATCAATAAAAAACGATAAGAAATTGTCCGCTACTCTCGAGCCGGTAAAAAAGGTAATATTACTTAAAAGGTTAAGAAACGCTTCGTTGGATAAAAGAAGAAAGTAGTTAAATTAAAAAAAAATTAAATTCATTTACAAGAGGGTCAATGATACTTCGAAACTGGAGAAAATCAATCCTAGGGTTTTCCTTGGACAGTCTCTATATACGGCAATATAATACTTAGGAGACGAAATTTATATCCATTTATTCATTTGGAAATTATCACTTATTTATACGAACGTAGGTGTGATATATTCGATAAGTTTTCGAGCTTCAAGTTGAGTAATTGAATGTAGTGCTGTGTGCATGTACGTCTATAGTTACACAAACTAATTTACGCTTAGTTTGACAAGTACACAAATAGCTAATAGAGGAAACCTTCTGGACGTCGATAATGGAGGGATTAAAACAAGTGAAAAGCGATTCATCGAAGCGTTGCTGCTAGATTGGTTCGCATTAAGGTGGTCCCTTCAGTTGATATTCGTCTTATTTCCTCTGGAAATCAGGAGAAATCACATTTAAACCAAAAATCAGAGTAGCGTAAAACTCGCCACTGTACGCTGCCATTGTTCCAGACTTCATGGCATATGAAAACAGTTGACGCATACCGACGTGTGTTGTATCTCAAGTGAAATTCGTTCCTATGCACGGAACAACGAAACAGCGGAGTATATTGTAGCTGGTTCAGTAATGCAGACGTCATTGAGTATTTTAGCAAAATCATTCTAAGGGTTGACGGAGGAGCTTTGATGGAATTCACAGCTGCGATTCTAGCAAATTCCATCGGTCATAAAAATCCCGATTTAATCGTATAAATAGAAATCACAATAAACAAATCCGTCCATGCGGATTAATATCGTAAAAACGGCAAACATGAGCCACGCAATTTCTGCATGTCCTGCCAATAATCTTAACTGCAACGCTTCGTCCGCGCGAAAAAATCGCGACATATGCGTGTATACAATGCATGAGATTCGTAATTAGGTCCGCATCTTGCGCGCATTTCAAAGCAAATTGACGCGGCCAAATTTAATCTGTAATTCATCGCACGTCGTCGTGCATAGATTCGTCTGACGGGCGTTTTCAATTTTTTAATTCGACGTTGACGAAAGAGAAAAAGGACCAGGAGAATTATCGACGATGCATTCCGTGATTTATGGATAAACATCGATTTTGCACGTTTTTAATTGGCAACTAATGGAAATAGAAGTTGCGTTAATATCTCGATATGGAAATGAATGATCGGCGATCGAAAGTGCGTGAGATTGGTGTGATACAGCTAGGGCTGTGGGCATCTTAATCAACCGGGTGCGACAAAGCTTTCCGCAAGGTGGGTACCGTGTTTAAGGTTACCTAATTTGTCGCTAATGCACTGAGAACCGTCTTTAAATTTTTTTAACTTACTGTCTTATATCTTTAATAAAGAAAGAAATGCAAATAAATTCCATATTATTAGATGGTGTAAGCATTACATTTCTTTTTTTTTTAATTTTGTTAATTTTACTTTTTCTTTTTTTCTTTTTTTTTATTTAACTAAAGTTAAATTAACAAAAAAAAAGAAAAAAATAATAATACAAACATTGACTTAAAACGCAAATTTCGACATAAAGCGTTCGTAATGGCAATCGAAATTCTTTCAAAGCAAACTAATATCGGCAATTTGATTTGGTGAACGAGCAAACGAACAAACAAACAAACAAAAAACAACTGTATGGTATATACCGCTGTAGGGATCGCGTTAGCCAGCTAGCAAGTGATGACAAGGGAAGATCGACACAATGTCTCCTTTCAACAAGCCATTACCATCAGGCCGTAGCCTCCCGAGATATTAATTCGTTGCTCAATCAGAGCCACTGCCCGTGAACACGCTGTTCGTTTGTCTTTTTGTTTCGTCTTTTTTTCTAGGAGGGCGCTTATTAGTCGCTGAAGAGAAGCGCTCCTCGGAAAGCTCTTTATAACGGATAGAGCTAAGAGTGAAGCATCTTACATTGAATCGTAGAGAACAGTATACTTATATATGTTTATCATCTCATTTATGCGCGGTAATGAAAATAAGTAAAAGCTTTTAATTAGCTTCCACTCTCTCGTTCATTAATTTAGTTAGACGATGGTGAACGCACCGAAAGGAGACGATCAGGTCAGAAGAAGGTTCTGTGTTTCTCGTCTTCCTCGCGTGATGATGAAAAAAACTGTTGTTGTTGTATATTGCTTGAGATGCTTACGGATTTTGATAATTCGAAGAAATGGCGGTAGATTGAATTAAAATAAGCACTTTATTATATTGTAAGGTTTGTTTGTTACAATCTAATTAATTAAAGAAAACAAAACAAATTGTCTTTAAACTATATCAGGCGAAGTTGAAAAATACTAATAAGTGGTAAAATGCCGTCTGAAAACCAGATGTCAGTTAAAATATAAGGGAACATTCTGATATTCCTAAATGTTCTTCTTCTATCTGAAATTGGTTACGTGAAAGAACAGCATTTCTGAGCTTAGCTCAGCATAAATTTTGAGACCAAGTCCTGGAATATTTCCCAGTACGACGTCTTTGCATTTACCTCCCATGCCTTTATTAATTGATTTATGCGGCTCTTTTGGAGACCGAAAAACGCATTTCGAATCAACGAAAGCCGTGTTCACTGCTTATTTGGCTAGCTTCTTAGCTCTTTCATTTTCATCGATACCTTACTGGCTTGGTACCTATTGCAAAGTAACACGGTTATTGCCTCCCAATCGCCTTAGATTGTGAACACGTGCATATATCAGAACAAATTCGTATGTATACGAGAAACCTTTGTTTGAAATATGTTGGGTTGGAGTCCTTTATTTGCCTGTGTATCTGTTCCAACACTTTCCATTCTCGAGCCGCCCGTATACCATGTCAGGATACTTCTTTTGCTCTGAGTCTCATTAAATGCCCACTTATAAAACCTTATAAGTGGGCATTTGGCAACAGAGTTATATAGAGCTATTCCTTCTTTTTTATCAGACAAAAAACGTAGATAGTAATCAATCAACGGTTGAATTAGAAACTCGACAACGACGTAAGCTGTTGCCATAACGGCTTTACGTGTTTTATAATTCGCAAGTACGAAAGTAAAATAAGTTAATTTAAATGTAGAAACTTGATGAATGTTTTAAAAGGCATGACAGAGTTTGTTTTAAGCACCAAAGATTTTTTTTTCTTCATTAAACCATGATTTTAAGATTATAAGAATCAGCTGATTTTTCACCTAAAAAAACAAAGTGAAGCTAGTGTTATATCGGCTGGACTTTATTCCTCAAACCAATTCCAGTACAATACGCAACGATTCACAAACAATAATATATTTACGTACGGCGAGGAATTTATTTTAATTTATCTAAACAGTATTGAAATTTATTGTTGAATAATATTATGTATAGGAGTTGTAGCGTCGTTATTTGATCTGGTACGTGACCTATGATAACGATTATCTGTGGACAAATTATGACATACATACATGCATATTGTACAAGATCTTAAAAGCATTTAATAAAGTACATCTACGATCTATAGAGATGCACAGGCACAATAATCCCGTCGAACAACAATACGATTTCTAGAACAGCATAACGGTTCAAAAGTTATTCCTATGCAATCGTAAAGCGAATAACAATATCTGTACTGTAAGTGTGTTAGTGAAATCGTACAATTATTGCTCCTCCGTTTCCTTATTACGTTTTACATAATGCCAATACACAATTCGTGACCACTTACATACTCGCGATGGTTTTTTGCTAAATGTCGTTGTACTTGTGCAGAGATTGAAGCGGTAAAAGTCGAGATGTATGCTATTACGGGTCAGCTGCATGCATCTGGACACCCCGGAGTCATTTTAGAGAATTTCGATGCATATTACATTCTATTACAATTTGTAGTGAAACAAAGAAGATTGTCTTTTTAATTTTGTTCATAGACATGTGACCGACGCTACCGATGGAACGTCACCCATCAATATCAATTTCAATATTTGAAAGCAACAAATCATTCGAAAAATTAAAGCCAGAAACTTTTCACGCAATTGAAGAGGGTTGTAATTAGGGTTTAGTAATGAAGATCATCACATCAATCGACAAACAGAGCACTCAAAAATAAAAATCGTTGCTGTGTATCAACTGATCGAGGAAGATCGACATCTGGTACATGGCGAAAATGAGACATCGTTAAGCATCACAAAGACTTCAATATAAGAAAAAATTCTGTACGATGAATAGGCTTTGAGAAAGTTAGTTACCCAATGGATCTCGTATCTTTTATCTGGAGGATAAAGGCCGGCTCAACAAAGGAAGCTCAAGAAAGTTATTAAATCGGATCTTTACTCTCGATATAATCAAGTATAAGCTGCTTGGTCAAAATTTTCTGTTGCTAGAAAGAGCAATCGATGCCTTTAAAGTTACCATTTCGTCTATTGCAACTTGATGACTGGCAATAGTTGATTGGAAGTAATAAAAAAGTCCATTTTTCCTGATCCTCTGTGTGTTGTAATAAGTGTGTAAAACAAAAAAAAAAAAACAGCGCAAGTCGTTAATTCAATAATATTAGAAGTTGCCTAGAAGAAGGAAGCAACCTGCCAATATCGTAAAAATTGACAGCATTAATAGATGAAAAAAGACTAAACTTAAAACAAAGGTTAATATGTTTATAACAAAACAACTGCACACTCAAAAAACTTCACAAAACGTATGTTTTAGTTGTTGAAGAACCTGTAAAAATTTTAAAATTTATGCCCGTTTTGTTATACTTTTTTGTACAACATGCTTACTTGACATTCATGATTTTATTCAAAATTTATGAATGTGCGGTCTTAACGTTAATAGCAGAGCATATTACATTTATTTAATTCATCTAAGTGTGCTTTGCATCAACAATCTTAAAACTGTTAAGTTAACACAATGTTCCTGTTGAAGGAACAGAATATTCTCTGTGAATTCAACCAAATTCTATAGTTGACTCTAATTAATGTATTAACTAAATGAATACCTTAATTCCGCGAGGGAATTTGTTTCGATTTAATGGAGGCAACAAAATAAGTTAAATTGACTCAAACCAACAATTTAAAATCTTCACTTTCCTCCAGACTTAATTCTGGTAATTTTTATTGCTCATCTACGACGACAAAATCTTCGCCCAAACTCGTATATTTGACCCGATGCATCTCTTTATGACACCGAGCGCATGTAAAACCACACAACAAGCTTTTAATTCATCGGAACCTCTTGCTTTATTACTAAAATCGTTAAATATGGTTCTCATTAGGATATAAATTAGTATCCTCCTTTACATTCCGTAACATTAGATTATTAGAGAGGAGACCTTCTCTCCGTCAATGTGGTTTTTTGTCCTCGAATCTCGTCCATCTCTTTCTAGTATCGAAAGATGAGAAACAACGTTTGTACAAGTAGTAGAGCGATGTGCATGCGACGAAGTGACAGATCGAAAAGCTTGCATAGTGTATTGATTATTTGGTTAAATTTTAACGTATTCGAATAATTTGGTGAATTAATGTTATCCAAGAAGTTTTTCAAATTTTGTGGAGCGATTATATCGCAAAATTTCGTATGATTGTTTGAAGATGAATTGAAAGCGCTTTTTTTTTAATGTGAACAAGTCTCTCAAGGATCTTTTCGTTATCTTTTCGAAGCTTCTCATCATGTAACTAATTCAAAAATGGTTGTATTAACCGATTTGGTAATAAGTTAAATACGCGATACTTCGAACGTTTCATTTGAAGTAAACCATCATTTCGTTTCTTGACACCTAAACTTGATACGTAAGGTTGGGCTAGTTGCGAATGTTTTGGAAAAGTCTTCTTTGGCGGCTGAATTCTCCGTTCTTCTACAAACTAACTTATTGCATGAACGTCAGGTTATCTATGTTGCGCTTGACGATTCTTAACTATTTCTCAAAACAAGGGTGCCAGCATTACCGTGTTGATTTTCTTCCTTCTCTTTTAAGGAAATCCTCGTCTCGCCTTGGAGCTCCATTATTTTTTACTCTACTCCAACTCCCTAACAATCTTTTTTGTCGCTCTCGCTTGAATTCATTCTAGATGTTCCTCAACAAAATCCTTGTTGATTCTCATAAATCGTTTATCCGTATTCATAGCTTTTTGCAAGGTGACGCGAGCGATTGAGGAATCCTTGACACTCAGCAGATACAAGTCTTTATGTAATCCTTGGACCGATACACCTTGTCGTTTCTTTTATACAATTTCAAGTATGTTAACCAACGTGCGTGGGGAACTCAGCCTTTTGTCATGTGTTAACTCCAATTCGGCCTGTAGCTTTTTCCTAACTTGTTGGAAAAACCCGCTTCGCAAGAACTTTAAGGAAGAAGGCCTTGGTATATCTTCTAATCCAACCAAACTATGTTTTTCCGGCCTTGTTCAGTTCAGTCAATCGCCTTCTAAATATTAATCATAATAGCGTCATCCACATAGATTGCAGCGTTGACTGCCTATATTTGCACGTAAATGATCTTTGCAAGGAAGAGGCTGAACGTCTGCGGATTTTGTTTCGTTCAGGCGAATCTTTAGTCCACGAGATACATATTGTAGTAATCTTGGTTACCATCGTCACTTGTTATGTATTCAACTGTTTAACCACATGTAAACATACAAGAAGTTGCAGTAAAGAAATTAATTCATTCTTCACCCTAAACAACTAATTTGCTTACTTGCGATTAAACTATTGTCCCGCAAAGAAATTACTGCGCAGATATCGTATCGATGTAACAATTTTGTTTAATATCTCACAAAGGCAATCTTATCTAACTCCACAAATATGCACTTTATTGTTGATAATTGTAACAAGAGAAAAATAGCTATTCACAATAACTACCGTATGAAATATTTGTCTGTTGCGAAACCAGTACGTATAAACCTGCCCGTATGCCATCCGTAAATAGTAAACCTTTGCTCTAACAGTCGCGTTTACATTTTGACAGATGTTCCAAGGCGATAAAACCGAAAATTAAAAATTTATTGAAGTAGAAACTTATATATTTTTCGTAATCTGCGGCAAAATATTTACATTGTAGCGTGGATATTTCGAGAAGATATGCGAAGAAGAATAACTTTTTTTACGGGAAACGGGTCGTGTACGTCTGAGATCGAAGCGTGCCACGGAAAAAAAGGAGGAAAAATAGAAGCGGGAGACAAGCGAAAAAAGCTTATACTCCGTACATCAACACCGTTAACGTTTTATGAAAGCCTAAATTTTTGCATCGTTTCCTTAATGCATCTGGACCTGCTATAAGTAAAACGTAAACTATTTATGTCAGCGTCCGATTTCGAAGTAATTTATTACGAAGCATTTAGTGTAGGTAATCATGTTTATAAACAGACCATTTGATTTTGACACTAAGATTGATATTTACAGATTAAAATTGTTGCACCGTTTCTTTCTTCCCAAGAATAAATTTTCCATTCTACTGTCTTGTATACTTAATGTGTTCCTAAATTAACTGGAAAAAAATAGAAGGCAACTTTTCTATCTCCTATGATTCTAATAATTTTGCACCTGTGACCCTTTGAGGCTAAGATTGTCGTTTTAAGTGAAATGAATGAAGTAAAAATACTGTTGGTTAAGTAATAATAACGAAGGCTTCCACATCCAGGTTTTGGACGAGTTCGGACCATGTCGTGATTAATCGAAAACTCGACGTTTCAACCACAGTCATATGGGGCTTCTTCAGAAGACGAAGGTGTGGTCGAAGGCCCAGTTGGTTTTCGCTTCTAGCATGGTTCACAAGCTGAGCTATTCTAATTAAACTCTTCTTCTCTTCTTGGTTACCCTGGTTTCCTTCTCCTGAAGAAGCTTCATATAATTATGGGTGAAACGGCGAGTTTTCGATTAATCATGGCACGGTTAGTTTTAAGTAATTGTTTTTATTTTCCTCTACATATACATATAATATAAGGTAAGGGATATATCTCGACTTATTGTAAAATTTTAGTAATTCAGCCAACAGCAAAAGAAAATAGAAATTGAAATTCTAGAATAATAGGATTTCTTATATCCAACACTGTTTAACGTAATTGCTCCGCTGCTTCCTTCATTTTGATGGCGGTGCTCATCCGAATTATACGCTACATTATAGATAATTTCGGGATGAATTGCAACAATTTATTCCAAAATTTTCCCTTTTAATTCTTTCAGTGTTTTTGGACGTATTTTCTGAACACATATATTTTTTTTATTAACCTAAAACCCAAAATTCGATGGGTTCAGATAAGGCGATCTAGGTGGCCATGACTTTTTAAGGTACATAACATGATCTTACAAACAGCAGTTAAAATACCTTTAACGCGTCTATAAATGTGCGCTGTTGCCCGATCCAACTTGCGATTTTAATAACCTTTTGCTAAGAATTTTGATTTCAATAGAACAGTACGCTAACACACCTTTTCCTTCCCTGCATCTGATACAAGATATAGATGTTCTGTTGCACATTAAATACGTTAATAATAAATCATAACGATAAGATTAGACTAGCATCTAATCAGTGTGTACCGGCTCATCAGTCCACGTTTGTGAAAATCGACGAATTAATTATCCTACAAATGCTTAGATTACCACCCAACCACTATGTTCAAACAACCTGGTTATTATTCGACTTGTTTTAGGATACCACTGTATACATCTCAACGACAACGGGATTTTTCGAGTAACAGCCGACAAGTATGTTGCAAAATATAATAGAGGGTTAAATTCAATTACAACGGCCGATACGTACGTTGGAAATCGAATTAATTTTATCTGGCTGGCTACGTAAACGGCACGTTAGAACGTCACGTACCCCTGTCATCATGTAAAGCAAATAAGCGGGTCCAGTTAATGGCAATAATCTTTCTCTCAATCTGTCGGCGGGTCGTTTCGACTTTCATTAACTCCAATTCCGCGATAAGAGCAGTTTAAACAGGCATGCGAATAAATATTTGCCTGTTCCAACAACGGTAATAGTAATAATAATAATAATTGTAAAAGGTTATCGTAGCGAAAACACGTACCGGCTATAATCATAGTAGCCGGTAAGGATCCGACTGCGTGCCGGTCGATCTAATTAAACCGATCCTTTTGTTTATCCTTCATAAGTCTCCTATTATTTAATCAGAGGATTAAATACACGTATGTTCTATACATATTTGTGCTGCGCGATGGGCGACCTCCTTGAATGCCACAGTATGGTCTTTATTTTGTCGTCCCACACAAGGCAAAATTCGTAGTTTAGCAGGATAAAAATATTTATATTCTTAAAATAGAAATTTACGTTTCATACATGCGTTTCAGAATTTTTGAGCTTATTTTTAGGAACATGTCCTGATTGTATCATATCCTTGATGCGTGTACTTTTATTTTCTCTGCTTATTAACACCTAAATATTTGAAGGTCCCTGTCTTTTTAAAACTACATTTATTTTGAGGTGTGAGGATGTTCCTTTCTTGCTTCTACTGCGTAACGTACGCACCGATTCCTTCTCGTTAATGTCTAGACCTCTTCTTTTTTGCTCCTTCCGCAATTGCGACGAATGCTTCCTCTTACCATTCCTCATTCCTAGTTATTATTGCCAACTCATCAGCATACGTAGTCATTTGTTGTTTATATAGCTGGATCGAAATATCGTACCCACGAAATTCTTTCCTTACATGCAACAAAATTCAAGTTGGAACGTCTTGAGCTAATTACAATCGAAGAGGCAGGACTAATGGTGCAAGTTTCTCTTTTAGGAATATTTATGGGATAACTAACGGCTTTCGATGGTGTTGTTTATTATTTTAACGTCAAAAACGAAACGAATATGAAATACAAAGTACGTCTCGCAATATATCAAAATTGTTTAAATACGAAGCTATTTTCGTTCGGTTCCGAAATTTTTTCTAGGCCGTCGTAAAGAATGTCTTCTTCGATGTTATTTTCGGTGGGTTTTAAAAATTGTATACACATTTTTCTCTTTCTACATTTCTAATATTTACAAATTCGCGCTTTCGCAATAGATTCTATAGTTACCGCAGTAATTACTGTGAAGCCACGAGAACAAGACGCAATCGAGTATATGTAGATAAATTCCCGCAAAGCTAGTTGCATTTCTCTGGAATTAGCTGATTGTGCGTATTGGATCTTAATATTCAACCAGATCAATATGATATTTAAAAGACAACATTTCTAAACCATCCTCTAACAAGTCCTCGCTTAATGGAACGGATCGCATTCGAATGAACACCAACTCATAAACATCCATATTCTAATAAATACGCGCATTCCGTTCTGTGTGTTTCAGCAATCGGGAAAGATCAAGATAAATAAACAGGAGAGAGGGTGGAAATCGAAAAGCACACTAGGCACATTCGATGCGTCTTCTGAAGCGCTTGGCGCGTATCTTACAAGGCAACGGCAAACGGTTTAAATTTAAACCAAAACAATCAACGTTGTTGATGTTTTCGTAAGGCCAGCGAGAACAATTGAGAACTTACATCTGGCGATATTTTGAGAAATTGTCCCGTTATTTCCTCTTCTTCTATTCTCTCGTAGGCTTTTGTTTTTTGTCGATTGGTATTCGATGGGAAGTATTTTCGCGTCCTCTGATGTCATTTTCGGAATCCAATGGATCTATTTAAGGATCCCTTTAAGTGGAAACGTCCATTCCTGTTATAATAATCAATTATATATGCTACAGAATACAAAAGAACAGGAAGGAAATGAAACCATCGAAACGATATTTATTTAAAGTAATGGCGAAAATAATATTTAAAATAGAAGAGAAATAGAAGGAAGTTTATATAAAACTATTGACGTAAATATTATTTATTGGAAACTACTGTCAATATCTTCGAATTTTATTGAACTACTTAGGGAAAACTCTACTAATACGTCATCAGATATTTTATATTGGCAAGGCGTTATTGTAAGGTTGGCAGTAATGAAAATACTGAATAAAGCCGCAATTGTGAATTATAACATTTGATTGGCTCTATAAAATTAGTAGCTTTTGTTGAATTATCAAATGGATAGTGAAGGGGTTGGTTTTGTTTCCTAGGCGAAGCCTTATATCGAACCGTTTTCTCCGGATCGATATACACTGGGTGCAATTAAAAATGCACCACCCCCAAGTGCACCCAACATTGCATAAATGTATTTCTCTCGCATAGAATAGAATAGTTTCTATTAATCATCAAGATCAATAAGGATCTCTAAGAATTGATAAACATTGCAACAACAAATTACATCTGCACATTTAGGATGTTCGATATTCATTTCTCATTATTATAAACAAATGTAGACCACTTCTTCTTATATCGACTCAGCTATTTTGGTCCTATCCATGTTCTTCCTTTTTTTTTTAATGATCTTTCTTATAACGTTATCCCATGTTTCTTTTTGGTCCTCCTCTCTTCCTTTTCCCTTGGGTTTGAGTTTCCCTTCCTTGCTCATCCTGGGATACTAAGGAGGATGTTTTGGCTTAATTTACGCGGCCGAAATCATATACGTTAATGACATGTGCTAGGTTAATAACTGATTTTTTGGAACAACTAAGTTGTTAACTTTAATAGCTTCTACGGCCAATATTTCGATGATGATATTATAATTGCACAGACGTTAAAAAATATTTTTTTTGCCAAGTTAGATTCTCCGTTGTTATTGCCATTAAATTCTTGCAATATGCCTACCCAAAATAGCACAATTATTAATATAAAGCAGACCATTACATTCGTAAAACTGATGGTCACACGCCAAAAGAATCTTTCAATTCTGAATAACCGTTTTTAACATACTGTTCCTGCGGAAACCTAGAGCCATCTAGCAAGAAATCGATTGAGTTGACGCCATACGTAATTTCATATTTAAATCGCAGAAACTCTCCAGAAACAAATTACATAAAGATTTCTACGAATATCGCTAGAAAATTACGTGATAGTAGGCAGATCACGTTTGCTTTTATCCACCTACCAACTTGACATGTTTTCCGTAATTTCCTTTTCCTCGACCAGCATCCAAAGTTAATTATCAAAGGTACGAGCTGTAACGAATGGATTCTTTGAAAAAAACAAGTAAGGTAGGTAGTAGATGTATTTTTAGAATGGATAAATAGGATCTTCTAATTTCGTTGAGATTTGTAATTTTTTTTAAGGAAATATTCATTTTTTGATACATCCCTCTTTTACGTTTAGTAAACACTGAGATGTTAAATAAAATTCCAAAGAAATCCTGGGAAATTAAGAACATATATGTTCATGTAAATAATAACAAATATCCAGAAAATGCATTTTACAGAATCTTTGTATTGTAGCTATCGTAATTAACAATAAGATAAATATGATATACGCGGTACATTATAAATAACGAAGCTAAATTAGTAATCTTCAGTTTAATAATTCTTCGTTCCTAGAATCGAATGCATTTCAAAACTGATTCTTCGGAACCATTAACTATGGACGTCAATATTTCAAGCTGCCATCTAAGCAAAAACACCAGTTCTTTTCTATTTCAGGCTCGTATTTCTTAACCCTACAGGTACTAATTCATTTTTGAATAATACTAAATCATTCGCGAAACGATTTCAGTTAATTTTCCATAATTTATTTGACGCGTAAAGCGAAAAAGACGGACCTGAAAATATATTACCAACATTTAAATCTGTTTTTTTTGTCGCTTTCTTGTTCCGTTTAAAGCAGGGCGCGCGTTAGATGCGACAAGACAAAACAATGCTGGCATAACTTTTGCGGTTGGGTAATAATAATAGTAATAGCCTTCGTTGTCAGCACAGAATTACGATAAAACAATGTGTATAGGTACAGGTGTAAAGTAAAAGGGAGAACGTGCCGAACAACTTCAGTGCGAGATTCAGCTGTGAATTGTTTCCGTCTAACCTTGTATATACTTGAAATTAAAAAAAAATTATCTGCAGACAAAGACAAAGGCGGAAGAAATTATTACTTTTTTTGCAGAGACTGGGCAGACTTCTGTGTTGTCGACTCTCGCGGACACCTGTAGGTGTGAGGCGAAGAGATACGAGTCTATCTAGTCGCTTTGTCCTCTCTTGTAATGAGTTACTAGAGTTTCATTTCTCCATCCATTCTGAGGTAACGTTGTACAGCACTGTCACAAGAATTATTTCATTGGTTTTCTCGTACTTTTTCAAAAATAAAGCATTTGTCGTTTTCCGATTGAGAAATTCCTGCTTACATTATTATAATATCCGATTTCATTAAATTTGTAGGTTTGGATATCCAGTTTACGGTGTCCGTAATATTAACTGATTTTGCCAATTAGTAGGAGTTGACCGCTGCACTCAAATTAGCCATTGCAGATTAATAGCCGCTTGTAATGAGGTTTCATTATGTAAATGATTCCTTGACCCATTAACTGTGTAATACTAGTAGTATTAGGATTACGTTCAACAAGTGAATCCTTAGGAATCGTTATCTAGGAAGGGTGGTATTTCATTGTATTATTGAAAAAATCAATCACTTTTTCTATCGTCCAAGATTTCTTATTGCTTCGCCGAATTATCGGTAGTTTATTTAAATCTAAATTTTAAAAGAGCACGTTACCAATGACTAAAGATTTTTTCAAACTTCGTAGTCTTTCATTCCATTCTATAACTGTAGTCATAACATCTTTTGATATACCACAAATCTAATTCCACGTTATATTACGCCTAGCCACATAGATGGCGCCTTAAATGTTTAACTTTTGGCTCAGATTCCTACGTTCTTTCATTAGTTTCTTCGTCCCACGTTCTCTTAGCATTTCTCTTTGTGTGGCCATTACCTATCGTCCATTCGGTAATTATGTTATCTTTGTTTCTCAATCTGTTATAGATTATATATTTCATTATATCTACCTTTAAATATTTTTTTTTCTATTTCGGCATATATAGGGGGTATTTGTAAATTCAGTAAAAAAAAACACCACATGTTAGAAAATTTGTTTTATTTTTTAATCGTTAGAAAAGTTTTAGAAAGTTAAGCTCCAAAGATTATGTTGTCCAAATGTTGACCCTCGCGCTGCTGGCACTCCGCTAACCGAACACGTAAATTTGCCATCACTGCTCTACACATCTCTCTGGAAACGGCTGCCATTTCAGTGTGGATATTGTGCTTCAATTGCAGTAGAGTTTGTGGTCTGTTTGCATACACTTTCTCTTTAAGGTATCCCCATAAGAAGTAATCCAGGGGTGTAAGATCGGGGCTTCGGGGGGCCCAATTGATGGTGCCTCGACGAGAGATCACTTTTTCCGGGAAAAGTTGATTGACGGCCGCAAGTGATTGGTTTGAGGTGTGACAAGTGGCGCGATCTTGTTGAAACCATGTTTCCTCATTAAAACCTTCAAACACCTGCAGTTGTGGACCCAAAAAGTTTCTTAACATGTCGCAATACCGTTCACTGTTTACCGTAAGTGTAAAAATAAGGCCCAATGATGACCTCACCAGACATGGCAGCCCACACAATAACTTTTGGACTATGTAATGGTCGTTCATGTTTCTGTCTTGGATTTTCGTTGGCCCAGTAGCGGCAGTTGTGCTTGTTTATGTGACCATTTAAGTGAAACTTCGCTTAGTCACTGAACATAATGTTATCGAACATTGGGAAACGTTTCATTTGCAAAATTCAGTCGTAGAGGATAGTCAGTAACGTTAAGCTTTTGAACAAACTGAATTTTATAGGCTATAAGATGTAAATCTTGCTTTAAAATCTTGTGCAACGACAATTTTCTAATGCTAAGTTCTTGACAGCGTTTACGCACTGACTGAGACGGATTTTCACGCACTGAAAGTCCCACTTCTTCAATCGTTTGTTGGCTTCGAACAAAGCGCGGGAGACCTGACTTGTTAATTTGTACAGTCGAACCGGTATTTTCAAACATTCGAATCAATTTTCTGACGGTATCGTCCTTCGGTGCATCCCGTGCGTTACATTCTGCACGATATAAACGTTGAGCTGTGACCATCGAATCACCATTGCGATAATAGGCGCGTACGCAAAAAGCGCGATGGTCTCCCGGGTACATTTCCATGGTTAATGAATCTCCAAAGAGCAGTGCAACAATCTATTCTTACCGCGCCTCTTTCCACCGCGCCGTTACATGGGTGGCGCAGATACAAATATCCTTTACCCTTTCTGGACATCCTGTATATCCAATCCGATTCGATAAATATTGCATCATTACAGCCGCTTGTTTCCGCATTATACAGGAAACATCGTTCCGCTTTCACGTCGGATAGATTCCGTCTCAATCAATAATAAATACATTTAAAACATAATCGTCCTTTCGGAGCAATCATTTCGTTTTATATTAAACAGGCTTCCATTTTGTTCCGCTTTAAGGAAATTTCACCAGATATTATACAGTGACCGCAATGAATTGGGATGAAATGGGGAACATTTTTGTTTTAACTAAAAAGAATCTTGGTATAGACGAACGTTTCGTTGTATTACAGCTCATCAGTGCATTTATGTGGAAGGTTGGAGATGTAATTGAAATTGTCGATCTAGTGATCGTTAATAACGATAACCTGGTATTTTTCTACTACATACAGCCATTAAATGAATATTATATGGAATATTAGATATGCTTTCGGTAGTTGTACTTGTTCATTTATTGAACATGATGGATTTCCTTCAATTTATAAATCCTTATTCAAGCATTTTCCACGTATAGTCCGTTCAATCCTAGCGCAGCGCAGCTAATCATCAACCGCCAGGAAGGCTTAAACGGGCTATACATTTAATTATTAACTCATTTTTTTTCTTTCAATCCCGTGAAAACAGATAATTTTAAATTTTGAACGCAGTATATATGGAGATAATCTAAGTAATAGTTCCCGTTTCTTATTCATTCCTTTTACCGTTCGCTGTCGCACAGAAGGTAATAAGCGGAAAATGGATAGCGCTCGTAAATATATTTTTCAATAACGAGAACCGACCCGAACGACGGACGAACCAAATGAACGACTTAACACAAAGCTGCAACAGGTACCGCGCCGTTGTAAAGAGTTACGAGCAACGAAAACCGATTCATCATGCCCGACTTTTGAAATCTGAAAGCGAAAGAAAGAGAAAACGGAAAAAAGAAAACAAGAATAAATGACAATCGAAAAACGAGCAGCGGAACCTTTCTGGCGACTTCGATATTAGTCGACGATGCGTTGTTATCAGCCCCATCTATCGATGGACGTCAGTAATTACCGTCAAAACGAATGCCTGTTATGTTACATATCGGGCATCAAGCACGCCATGACCATTGGTTAATAGACGTACAGATCTGAAGGAACGAACTGTTGTTTAAGAATACTGTATATGGGATACGGACGTATATCATGTCGTTTATCTGATCGCCTATTTAATAACCTTTCTTTTTAGTTGTCTTAAATGAAGTTGTGAGAATTTATCGATCATGCCGTGTGCATCACAAAAGGATTATAGCTGTTCGAATCTTAAAGTTTGAGAGGTATAAAATGATTTTCTTATAGGAGAATCAGGCGCAGTACATAACAGGAGCACAAGAAAATATAAGAATATAAAAATAAACAGGAAGTATCTAAGTAATTTTAAACAATTGATAGATCATTCTCTCCCACTATTACTCGAAGCGATACAAATGCACGTCAAGGTTAGAGACTGATGATGGCGTAAATGAGAGGGCTTGGAAAACGCTTCTATTCCTTCGTGTATTTCCGTTGCTTATCGTGTACATTGTTCTCGACAAAGAAATTCACTAAAAAATTGAAACATCAGACGCTACTGCATGACATGATACGAAAGATCGGTTTTATATTTCCAACCTAGACAGTTTTTAAGGTAATTTTAATAAGGGCTGCAGCCCTCCTAAAATCATCATTCTTTCATCCTTCATCCTTTCTACAGCAGAAATAATGGCAACTGTATTTTATGAGATTGTTAAAGAATCTTAACGACCGATAATAGACTTTCTATTATTTATTCGATGAATAAATAAAATATAGATCTTCCAAAAATTTATATTAACTAATATGGAAGATATATCAATCATATGTTTTTGCTGATATTTCTTTTCTCTTTACAAGTTTCAGATTCCTCCGAGCGGATACCGATCCTGAAACCGGGCTCCTGTCAAAAAGGTGTATGCGGTCAAGAGGCCGCCTGCAAGAATTATGAAAATAACACCTATACATGCCTGTGTCCGCACGATTCAGCGCCGCCCACCAAAGACAAGCTCTGTCCGACCAGATATACAGGTTAAAAACGTTTTTCATTATTCTCTTCTCGACAAATAAAGAAAAGAAACTCGCAAGAATAAAAAGGCAAAAACAAAACGCTATTTTTTACGCGCATAAGTATCAAGTAAACCGGCCATATTGGCTCTCAAAAGTCGCAAGGTATTTACTATTATTTCACGTAATCTTTACATATTTATTGCGGGATTTTACTTATGTAATGGGAAGTTGTACAACGTAGGTATACTCGGCGACAAAAAGTATTCTACGGGGTGACAATGAGAAAACTAGTATGCATGGTATCATGCTATGAAGACCTGTAAAATAATTAAAGAAATGTCGTTTATTTTTGAGAGTTTGACAATTTTTTTTAGAAAATTAATTTCTTTTCAACATTTAATAACAAAAAAAAATCGCTATTTTTCGCTAACGATTCAATTGAAAAAGTTGTTCAAATTGATAGCCTTGTTGGATACGCTTTTCCAATTTTTGTATTAATAATAACCAGGTGTTCTTTTAATATTAAAATTATTTTTTATTATATTGCTGAAGTTTTCTTTCTTTTTTTGTAGATTTCTTGTTTTTAGCTGAAATATTTTAATGGACATGATGACATGGCATGGTTCTATTTTTGTACTTGTTTCTGTTAAATGTTGAGAGCTTCCAAAGAATAGCCACAAACAGCTATTACCAATATTTTGAGATTCTTGGGTAAAATTGTGATGACAAGTTTGGCCTTATTTTGCCAGTACCAAGTCTATTCTTTCCATCTTCAAATTTTGTAGTTTAGGTGTTTCTTCTGCAGAGTAAAACCAAGTTTTCAGTTAAAGATACTTTACGACCGCTTGATTTTCTTGTGGGATGGACCTTACCATACGTTAACGTGTTACCTACTACGTTTTAAGTGTTCTTCGTGAATTGGGTGAATATGGTTGGATATTCTATAAAAATATCGATAATAGGGCCAGATTCAGAACACAAATCTTGCAATACTTTCGTAACTGAGGTTCATCCAACCAATTCTTTTTTGTGATCAACTGCTAAAGGTTAAAAATAAGCATTTTCTAATGCCTCCAATCTTATAAATAATCTTTCACCACCAATTATTCCATACATCTCCGATCCTTGAATAAAGGCTCTGTTGTGCAATATTTTTTTTCATCAGGGACTGTATATAATATGGTAGAAAACTCGTTTCAGCATAAATGATGGCGCATTTAAAAATAACTCGAATTGTATATTGTGTAGCCGAGGACAACAGCGCCCATTACGCACAATTTGGTGTATTTAAATTTAACTGACCATTATTCCATTTTTATGTTTGCCTTTGGATTGTTTCTGGCGAATTGTGGGACAGGTTTTTTTTCGCGATTTGTAGAGATCGTCCGGTCTATCTTTAGAAAGGTACCGTGTATGGTTCGAGAGTGTAATATTTTAAGATCATTATTTGTCTCCTAAAAGAGATACATATTGGATTTTGGAATATGTACGGTGCTTTTAAAGTGACGTGCGTCGCAATATACTTTCCTGTAGACGAATTGGAATTCCTATTACATTATTTTCATCGGAATTTCATTGCTCTATCAATCAAATGTGCCAAACTTTTGACCAACCAAACACAACGCTCATTCTATCAATGGTTGAATATACAGACTTTCACGGGCTTCTCGAATTTTTGCGTTTTGCCATTCATGTTCTCAACTTTTTCAGAAATTGTGTTTAGTTCAATTCTAAGATTGATCAGATGTACAAGTCAACGATTTAAATGTAAATCTCGATTTACTCAGTATTTAAAATAAATTTGCACAATTCTCACAGACTACTTCTCTGGATGTTTTAACCGTTCATTGTATATTTCTTTCTCTTCGTATAATCCGTCTCTTTGACACAAAAAAAAAAAAAAAACGGTACGACGCTACAAAATATGTACAAATGTTGAAACAAACCGTGTGTGTGTGTAGGGTAAGGTAATCTCGTAAGTAGATAACAATAAAAGAAACGTTCGTGGATTATAGGAATTTATATTCCATATATGTACCGGTATACCGGGGACTAGTTATTCGGAAAGCATAATCCGACAATTGACTTAATATTTTACGGAATTATATTTCGGGGAGTTCTATGTGTATTAAGCCCTGCATCACCGCGTACAACAAAGCCATCTTTCGATGAGAAGATTTAGCAATTTGCTGTATCCAACAAAGGTAAGACGTAGTAGGTATCAAAATATACATACCTACGTACATATATGATGAAACAAAAACAAATGCATCTACACAGGGTGTGCAAATGTTATACAGGATGTTAGTATTCATAGACCAAGTACGTTAAACTTCAATCATTAATATTGTAACGGAGCGCCTGATTTTTAAGAATATATATCATTATTTTATTCACCCATGTATGTAAGTAGCGCATATTTTTCTTGATACTTTCAAGGCATATCTATATACGATGTAAAGTGTTTGTTACGGTTAAAGTATTGATTTTTTTCGCTCATGTGATTTATTATGCTTCTCGTGATTGAGCGGCGAATATTAAGGGGAAAAAGCGCGAAATAATAGCGACGTCATCAACCCCAACATCTATATTAGAGGATTACCCGTTAGGGGACGAAAACGAGCGGACGTACGACCAGCGTCCAAAGAAAACGGTGGTTGGCTGCGAAAATAACCAACTGCCGAGAAAATGAAGGATAATCATCCCCTTTATCTTTGGAACCAACCCGTACCATTTCATCTTGGCGGAGCAACACTTTTTCTTTCTTCAGATGTGCCCGTTTTTCTGCAATTTATGCTTTCAGCTTGTTAATTGGTAAGATGCCCCCGGTTATTGTCTTTCCTTTTTCGAGAAATACAACTCCTCGATTAACTGGACTCCAAAAAGCAGTCGCCATCACTTTTCCGATCGATGAAACAACGTTCACCATTTTAAGAGCCAATTAACCTTTCGCATTCCATTGTTTTGGGCTGTGCATTGGTTTCATGCGCGTGATGGTACACTCACTCTTCGCCCGCAATTACTAATCGATGCCAAGACATTCATGCATTAAATTGTACTGTCAGGTATCATTCACAACCTTGCGTTCTAAGCTGCCGATAATTTTTTCCATTGTCTAGATTGGTTGCATATACGATTGATATCGAAATACAATTGTTTACACACATCATTGGCGTGGGTTTGGGACAACCTTTGAAACAGATATACGTGCATTCACATAGAAACCTTGTTAGATATCACAATAAAAAATAATAAATCGGAACAGAATCAACAGACGCGAGTACTTGTACGTACATATAAAACTATCCTGAGATGCATGCATATTATAGACCACACAAGTACCCTTTTAACCGTAGCACGGATCTCCTAAACAAATTACACGCACACGCAGCCGTCTACGATCTAAAAGATGCCAAGCAATAAGAATGGAGATCGGACAACCGAGACTGTTAATTCTATTATATTAATACAGGCACACACCTTTGAGGTGCACACATACCACGATTTTTCGAATAATATGAATACAATGGTAGTGGTTGGTTTGGGTTTGCGGTAAGCTTCTTAAAAATCAAAATTCTTCTAACCTACAAAGCTCGTTGCGCGGAGAGGTATTGTGTGCTACGCGGTTTATCTCGTCCGTTTGATGATCGTAGTTTTTTCTCTTCTCGTTCATTGAGATTACCAATTCTCTCTTACGTAAGGGTATATACAGGAAGGACTGTGGGGTACGTTTGCCGTTGTATATATTTGATATTCTTGTACTTCGTTGACGGAACCTCTTTCAATAATTATATTAACATTATAAGTTACATATCATTGCTATGACATTGTGAGCTCTGCTGTACGACGACTTCGTCGAGAGAACGTAAATAAATTAATTTGCTCATCAGTAAACAAACGAACAATCCAACTATGATAACCAAAACTATTATTTGTTGCAGTACCTTTAAATCCTAGCCGGATACAGAACATAAGACCACCGGAAGATAATATCACGACGACAAAAAGTAATGCATCGACAAATCACACGTTACCGGAGGTAAGGGTTCAGTATCTAATTGTACTGCTTCGTAAACCATACTTAACATCTGAAATCTCACTTCCGTAAATCCGGTGATTACATTTACCACATCTACTTAGGTTGGAAAAACCGAAGAATCCTCCTTATCACCCGCCACTCTTCCGAATCAGAACGTCATCATCTTCTCGGTCGCCAGCGCTGCAGTGATCCTATTAATCCTCATCATATGGATCAGACGGAGGTACTGCAGCGGGAAGCACAAGAATTCTTCATCTGTAAGTATGCCAAATTGATAGGAGTAGAGTTTAGCACATATTCTAATCAAATTTGTATTGTCTCAGCCGTCGCCTATAGCACTGAAAAGAAATTTTTTAGTGGCGGACAGATACGCACCCAATCCCCAATACTCTACGTGTCCTAGCACAGCCGTGCCCATCTTGAAGAGGGAGACGCTCAAGTTCTTAAGCGAAATTGGAGAAGGTTGCTTTGGGAAGGTCTTTAAGGGTAAGTAATCCTAAAGACTTTGTTTCGTATTTGAAGTCTAGTAATTGACAAAAAAAAAAAAAACATGCTTCTTTTACTACTTCATGGGAGTTCCATAAGTTAAACAATTTACAAACCAAATAACGTATCTCTGAATTTAAGCAAAGAGATGAAGCTACATTTAATTATGGCATTCCCTGGCCCGGTATTTTGTCATGACATCATTATTTCGCGAGTTATTCCATAAATTACGTTTTGAATAGGGCGCGGCGTATATTGATGTTTTAATAATATATTGTTCATGATGCTGAAATTAAATTTTAATAATTGACGACGACATGAAAATATTTCAGCAACACAGTTATTATTTGTGAATCGCCATATTTTGCGCCTATATATCGATGTGAAAATGAATTTTAGCAATATTGAACATTTCTATTGTCGAATTTTATAATTAACTAGAAAATACCGGTAAAAGTATTTAACGAAATAACAGAACAATAATAACGCAGATTATTGTTCTACCAACGTTCATTATTCATTCATCAATCATTGCATTATTTTGTGCCAACGTACAAAATAATGCAATTGAAGCGTACGATGCATTATTTTGTACAATTAAATAAAAATATTTGTTATGGGAGTTTATATATTTTCAAACAACAAAATAAATATAAATAAATAAACTATTTAAGGGAAAATTGTGCCACGTTCAAGCATGAATCTATTTTTCTCGCCTCAGAAAGGTTCGTTTTTAGCACGGCGATGTTCGTCCCACTGGTTTAAATCTCAATCTTAATTTCAATCGATGGTATACGAGCATTCGATACAGCTGACGGTAATCCTTACATATTCTCGCGACGTTCTCCGACATACTTACCTAAATAAGATTTAATACCTTTAGGGAATCATTCACGTGAAATAAACCGTTTAGCGTCAGAATTTGCAACTCAACAAATAAGCATACGAGCAAATCGCACTTACACAGTTTTGCTTGAGTGTTCGTTAAATTGGTTGTAAGAAGAGTTGGAAAGATGGCATAGTATATAGTACATGCTTACGAAAGTCCCGAGTAATAGAATTTCGAGTGGATGCATTAAAAGTTACCTTCCTTCCGGTAAGCGAGCCTATGAGCTTTAAGATGTTGGGAAACTTTGATCCTTTAGCCTTTTTTCTGGGTATGATTGGAAAAAATGAACGAAGGGGGACGAGAATCGATTCTCTGAGTTCGATTTTGCTCGAGAACATGTTACTGAAGCTTTTGTATTGCGCTGAAAAGTCCTCAAGGGGATTTAGAGTAAAGCACGTGAAATTCAAATTTTAATCTTATGTTGGAATTACTTTTAATTTAAAAATTCTTAATTTGACGATAACTAGGAATAAATAAACGCGTACTTATTATTATAAAAAATATTATTAATAATGTTATGAATGCTAATTAAATATTCTCAACAATATTATTAGTAATGTAAGGCATTCCGTCGGTAATCGCCAAAGATTAAATAAAATAACGTTATCTTTCTGTTAATGTTAATGTTATCTTCTGTGCACGTGAAAGAATATCAAGGGGTTCCAATTAAACGAAAAAATAAGAGATGCGTTCAATTAGGTTAACCAATTAATTTTGCAAATATTACAATTTCAATTTTAACCACAATTTTAACAATTTAACAAATACGCTCCATATACAAAATAAAAATAAAACCTTCATTTACGATTATTATTGAACTTTAAAAAGAAATTTAACGCGCAGTGTTGGTTAGCTGATGGTTTTACTTGGTTGTAGCTTTGCAAAAGCATACAAGGAATGATAAACAATCAGATAGTAGAGTAAGTCTTTACGTAAAGATAATAATAATAATAGCAAAAAAGCAGTCAGCATTAAATCCAGCTTTATATCTCCATAATTTGATAGATACGTGTCCTGTTTGATTTAATGTGTAGCTTGTAAAGATATGTTTTCCAAGAATAAACAAGATTCGGTAGTCTTCATAGTTTTATTGGAACAATAAGCAGTCAATGCGGACACATCCCTAATAACATTTACTATAAACATATATGCTTAACGTTTTTTTTTTTTTATTGTCGACAATGTTGCGAATAATGTTCTTTTGGGGCGCGGACGACGGCCGACAAGTCTGCGAGAGCCCGACATCTGACATCCACGCTGCTGTACATGCTCACTACTTTCGAACGGCACTGAACCCTACTCCTCTGCCTACCGGGACAGTGCGGAGACAAATAAGAGGGGCCTTGTCCTCGTACGACGGGCTGCTGATAACGTCGGAAAGAATTAATGACCGTATTAAAAATGAAGTTAAAATTGAATAGTCTTCATTCACTTTCCACGGCGGTTATTACGATCCACTAGATTAATTTGTTTTATTTCGTTTCACTGCTGGGAATAATTACTTTCCGTGTGGTGTCGAACAGGATATTCGAATATTAGGTATACTTTCGTTGCATTTAACGGTGTACTATTAACACGCTGTACTTTACCAAATACTTACCGAAACAAATATAATCTGAGGACTTATTGTATCTGTTTTAGTTTTTCAAATAATTGACACGATTTGGGATTATTGTGAAAGGCACCGCCACTGGCTTCTCGTCAATTCTAAATTCACTTAAAAGCGTTTCCATTCGTCATTCGATGTTTATTGTGTATTGGTAACGTCCCACTTCTCCAGGTGTTGCCATACTTCTCGAACGCTCTTCCCTTCCGAGTTTCTAATTATAAACTGCCATTCTTTCATGGTTCATGTAATGTAATTTAGTAATAATCGATGTTTCACAATGCGCATTGTAATATTTTCTGGTTACCTTCTGGTTATTAATTTTCCAGCGTACACCGTAAACCGACAAACGCTATATTTACCGTACTAAACATTAAGGATAAACTCAAACGACTAAAGGTTTTGCATCAAACAAACCTTAATTGCAATTCAGCAACGCCATCTTTAGTTCGATAATTTCATCGGATTATAAGGGCAGGCTTCGTAGTCGTATGTACATACCACACATCTGTCGATTGTCAGTAAGCATCGACACTTTGGTGTTGATATGTCGCACTTGCCCTATATAAAAAAAAAAAAATAAAAAAATAAATATGTCGAGCGTACAGAAGCGACTACTGGTTGGTAGTAGTTAACAAATTCACGCATTTACATCACAAAGGTCCCAAAAATATGTGAAAACATGTAAATAGCTTAGATCGTAGAAATAAAAAATGTTGCATGCTACCGGATGACCAATTTATGTCTAGCTTGCTGTTAATGATGACAATATGCGGTTTTCCCGCTATACTTAGTGGATGAAGAATAGTATAGAAAGCTCTTGCCTAAATACAATCCTCAGTGTAAACTACCATCACGGTCAGCGTTACGGAAGTGTCTACCTAGCGTACATCAACAGAATTAATAGAAAAGCAAATATGATTATGTATTGTTGAAAGGGCAGATCGGAAAAAAATTAAATTAAATGTTGTATTGCATGTACTAGATGCTGTTAAACCGGCATTTTCAATCTTAGCTAGCAAAAGGCTGCAAAAATGGGTTAATGTTGGATAAACTACAAAAATTTGAACTCTCAACTAGTCAATCCTTGATGTTCCTGAGCGATGGTGCAACAACAATCGGTTGTGTGAGCCGATCTCTTAAGAAAAGTATGAACAACTTTTATATATGTCCGGCAAAATTAATGCATTACATCTTATGGCAAAAAGTATTCGACAATGTTGCGCAGGGTGGGATGCATTAATAGCGAAAATGAAAAAAACTGCGTGAAACCTTCCCAACGTGTTAAAACGTTTCACAGATATTCCATTCTTACACACTCGGAGGAACATTGTTGAGGGCGGCATTCTATTATCCTAAATATTTCATTTATTCAGTTCCTTCTTCGTATAATAGCAGCTGCATATAAGTTAAGTCTTTCGGAAATTTTAATATACATATTCACCTCATGCTTCACCGGTTGTTAATAATAATAATAATATTAACAATAGCAATATTCCCTCGATCGCGAAGTTCGACGCGTGATATAGACGTGGATGATTGCGAAGCCCGCCCTTATAATCCCGACGAAATTTGCCAGCTCTATTCATCATTACGTCGTAAACGCGTCACAGCGTTCTACGACATCGGTTGCGCCTCACCGTTCGTGGCGCGCTACAAAATAAATAAACAGCGCGCCGCACGTCGGTGGGTTGGAAACCGGTAGCTTTAGCGACGCTGCGGGCATCGTTTTTCACGTCGTCGCTCGGATTAGCGGCGCTCAATGTGAATGAATTCGTTAGCGGAGACGCGATTGTTATTCATCGAAGTGATTAATTGTCACTCGAGTAGCTCGTAGGTTGCACAATGCCGGAGAAGGTAGAACGCCGCGTATACATGTAATAGAGACACGGGCGATGTCTGGACGTAAAGGTGGTATGTATATACAATTAAGTGGAAATATTCTTCCAAAGTAAGAGCGTATAATACGAGGGGAGTCCAATGGTTACCTCGGCTCGCCAAAAAATAGTGGTTGAAATAAAGTTTTTCCTTAAAATAACCTTTGGCAAAGACCTTATTAGTCGGTTTGTGAATTAGTTTAAAATGAATAAATTTTGTGATTTAACAACAATGGACAAAATCGAATTATGGAGATTCTGTACCTTCGTTATCAACCGTAAAATATTGGACAGTTGAATTTAAACGAAGCCGTATGAGCATTTTTGATGAAGAACGACCAGGTCGTCTAAACGGATCTCAATTGACCGGATGAATCACATCTTAATGACTCATTCAATTGTAAGGAAGCTTTCTGCAAGATGGATGCCACGATTACTCACAGTTAACCACAAACACGCACGTGTGTGTCAACTTCAAAAGAATGTTTGGCGATGTTCGAGAGCGCAATTCGAGCGGCACGCCAGAGACCAAAGAATAGTCCAAATAACGGGTTTTTCGTGACCAAAGAAGACCAAAGTCACCTTTATCGACCAACAAAATCATGGCCACACTGCTTCGAATTTCACATATAAACATGTTTTTTTCCTTGTCCGGGTCAAGTATTTATTGCAAAAAAAAGATTCTTTTAGTTCGTAGATTCGGTCGTGTCATCAAGATATTTTTTTCGAGAGTTTAATAAAACGTAACCTAAACTAACCTTGATCTTGAAATAAACGTCCAATGCTACAACATTTAAATTTGCGTGGAAAATAAAGCGCTTAACCAAACACATCTTCTCTCAAAAACGAGTCGAGTAAAAATGATAGATCATCTTGACGTATCTTCGATCCTTTGATACCGATAACATTAGTCAAATATAAATCACGACCAAGGCCGATTACGATACGCCTTTCTTATAGACAATATTTTTATATTCCTGCAATCTTAAGTTTTCAACCAACTAATGTTCTTTTCTTTAACAATATATTTTTAGAGCCTGTAATATGCAGTACATTAAAAAGAAATTCACCTCGTATCTCTCAACGTACGTACGTTAATGAAGATCAAACCAGTTTGTTAATTAATCAGCTGTGAAATAAACTTCATTATAGCTTTTACCCAGCAGAAATCTCAGACAAGCGCAGAGTCAATCATACGATACGCAGCTAGTAAACAGGTTCACAAATCTCAAAAAAAAAACGCCCATAATTAGGAAATTTACATGAAGCAAACAACGTGAAATTCAGAGAAAACATTTGTAAGAAAAAAAACTGATAATGACTAACATTATTCAATTTAATAAGATTGGATTAAACACAAGAAGTTTACGAACGTCGACAATAAAAGCGCTCCGCAAACTGTTGTGATGCGTTAGATTGTGACCGACAAATTTCCTAAATTTGCGGTAGACCTGTTAAAATTACTTTTTTTTTTGCCTAAAGTAGTAAAAAGTAGTAATTTTTCTTTATAAAATGGAGGATAAAAAAGTAGAGGACTTTAGCGGACAGGCAAAGTGCGACGTTCGAAGTTTCTTGAAGCTTTTGATTCTCCGCAAATTGAAAAGTAATTGTACGGCCCGGTACCTGTGACCCCAAAAATCCATCATCATCAACTTTTACCCGGATTATAACAGTAACCATAACCCATAACTCTCAACTTCTGCGCCGAATTTGTTATTCTAAAGAGGCTAGTAAAAATCACATCCGATAATGACCGTCTTAATTTTTTCAAAAAGCAAACATGTTCGGCGGCTTAATATCTTCCTCGCAACCAATATTTACGAAAAACGTCATCCCTGATACACGCATTTAAAAGTACCCGTACGGGGTTAAACAAAAACTGGTGGCCTTGCTCTGTCCCCAGATAATAGGAAAAACAAACAAAATCACTCCACTTTTATTTTCCTCAATTCTACAGCCCTACGACGCACGCCTATACTTCGGAGATAAGTGCAGGCGTTCTAAACGGGGTATTAACAATCGAGGGTCGAGATTTACACCCTACGAGTCGCATATATGTAAAATAGTGTTCACGGACGTGACACAACGCATTAGCAGTCGCGTTCCAGCTGGAATACGGACGGCGAACGTTTTAAGTACTTCGTCTTTACGGCCCATTATTTCCAGCAGATTTCATGCGTGCACGGTCCAGACGCATGCGGCGATTGGAACTTAATACCATTGTTATACGGAAAACCAGACGAAAGTGTGCGTTGTAGCCACCGACAAAGTGGTCGTACACAACACCTGGACGCAATGCGTAGCCGTCGAATAAAGTTTATGGAAATGTATCGCGTTTCGGACATAATAAAAGCCTAGCTGTAAGTTTTTAATTCGCGAATTGGAAGTGGTACATAAGTATGTAATTTCACCTGTTGTTTGTTGAAATCTTTAAATTCGTTTAACATGTTGACTTAAACGTCGAAACTAAAATAGGTATTCGTCATTTTACGGCTGCCTCCAAGAAAATGATTAAAAAACTGATGATAGTTATCTATGTGCGTACGTTCAAACAAACGGGAACAAAAAGGCTAAATCGCTTAAGGTCCTCCATCTTGACTTGTCTCTTTAAAAATACATGGCGCCAGAGATCGCGCAATTTATATAAAGTACAGCCGTAACCAACTTTGTTATGTTTAATGGAATCACATACTTATTATTGCATTTGTGGATTTCACGGATTATTACGAAATAATTTTTATTAAAGTTCTAATTTGGCTTTATAATACAGGCTATATCGTTGGTAATATCACCACATGGTCCCCTTGAGGACTTTTCAGCGCAATACAAAGATTTAAGTTATATGTTTTTGAGTAAAATCAGTCTCGGAGAATCGATTTCCGTCGCTCTCATTTACCTACCTCGCTTATTTTTCGAATTACCGAAACACCGAAAAAAGCTAACGGGATCAAAGTTTACCAAGTTCCAAAGTTCAAAGATTCTAATACTTATAGCTCTCTTACCATAAGAGATATAAAATTGCGGTAACTTTTAATGCATCCAGCGTATTGAAGTCTATAAATGAAGCTATTAGTTGGAGAGACCTAGGAAAATTAAGAAAATGATGAAAGAGGAACCCCTTTGGAAATTCGGACGATTTAAAAATGTTTTAATATAATTATTTTAATGATGGTTCCTTATGATAGGGATTACGACCATTTAAATATTTTTAACAAGTATAAAAAGTGACCTCCAATATCGGCCTACGTAATTGTTTACCGCTACAATAATCGCGAGCTTCGTAAGCCCGAGTCTCACATTCTCCGCTTTCCACTTTTCTTTACATCATGTTCCTGTAAGGCTGAGCTTTGCGATGTCGACTACCTGTTCTTATACACAGGTTCGCACAGGATGAAGCTACGTTAGCCGTAGCAGATTCAAAATCTATAGTTTGTTCTAAACTAAGTTTGTTAGAGAGGGCTAACTTTTACACCTTTGTTTAACTTCCGGTTTCACCGGAAATAACGTACACTTAGTTTTCTGAAATGGATCACCCTAATTTTTACAAAACATTTGAATTCGGTAATTAGTTTGACGTAAAATCGATCTAAAGTTAACTTGATTTTTCAATGTTCAATACTCTTTATCGCTTAAAATAAAGTTGCTTCGAACGGAGGTTTAAGTAAATATAAAATAATTCATTCATGTAGGAAATTTGAGATAATTAAACGTCTGCTTAAATAAACTTCATCAAAAACACGCAACGAAATCTACGTTGGCCGATACATATGGCCGCAGCTGTAGATCTTTAGCGATGTTTCCGATCTAATCGTTAGCGATTTAGAATTGATGAAGCAGATGAAGATAGTCGGTCGTTCGAAAAATACCGCAACCGAGATTTTTGTACGGATGTGGAGCATAGCGGAGACCGACTATTCTCCTCCATTTAATTACATAATTACGGCTTGTTATTGTTCCTGTCCTAACGTGTCTTATTTATACGATACTATTATGCATACTTCATAGAAGAAGTTAGTTGTAGGAGAAGTGGAGGAGCAAGAAAAAGAAGTATAACTATGTAATTTATTTTTAACCGTTCGAAAAAGAGGTAAACGGACTTAAGGCGCGCTCCACAGCGTTACGTATACAGCACTTTCGTTTAGAAATGAAACAGCTGTTGCGAAAGCAACGAGTCGATTTTGTGGAAGACAAATTTTTGCATGGCATGAAAAATTTGATATCAGGAATGTTGTTTTTCGTATTACCAGCCAATCGTTACTGCCCTGATCGAAGCGACGTAAGTGTTATTTACCTTGCTATTTGCCGCAAACCATTTTAGCTTACTTCCTAACTTGGCGACCTAGTCTCAATAGTGGAGATTCTCAAAAAGAACATCTTCGATCGCAAAAATGCACTTATGTTCATTTGTGACGCAAATAAGCCGTCTCTTAGTGGAACACACGCAAGTATGATCTTCATTGCTTTCATCGCCAACATAGCTCGTTTAAGCATCCTTAAGTATATGTACGACACTGTAGCGTCGCGCCTGTAGCCTTGGGTATTTCGGTGTAATAATAACAATAATGCTATCCGATTCGTATGTCACGTTAAGGAATGTACGATAATAAACAACGCTTAAATCGTTTGAAAAACAAAACGAAGCAAGCGTTGATGGTAAAAATAAATCGTTTTAATTATCCGAATGGGTGAACGATTGTCATTTGTATAGAAGGCGCCTTATTCTTCTTCACGGTTTCTAATTCCTCTCTAATCGCCCGACAAATTTTTGAAATGAGCGATCGACTCGAACGATGATGTTTGGATAAATAAGCGACTGAAAGTAATGTAAAGTATATTACTTTTTCTGGAGCATTAAACGCGAAACTACAACGTTGCGTATCTATTTTTTTTTTAATTAGAAGCTCTTACAATTGAGTATTAAGAAGTAATGCCTATTACATTTTTTTTCTCCTTATCTACATTTTCATCAATGAGACTCTACACTTTCCACTTCTTCGTTTTTAACGATGACAACGCAGATTTGCACGAGAAGTTGCCGGAGTCTTGGCATATCGTGTGAAAAATCGCGTTACCTATGAGGTTTCAAATTTTACTAACGAGGCGGCGGGTGATCATATTCTAATGCTTAATCCGCAAATAACGCCTATTTACAACTTGTTCTATCTAGGAATAATACTTTACGTAATTGTCGTATACGCATAATATTATAGACCGTTATTGTTGTTACTTCTGCTGTCAGATCCTGTAAAATATTCATTCATTTTTTTCAAAGAATTGAAAATTATATTTACTTAAGGCGGACGCTATTTGAAAGAAATCGATTTTTGCTCATTTTTCCCGATTTCAAATTTGCTTCGAAAATTTCAACGCCCTGTATGGTATTTTCAATGTATTGATACAACTATTAATAATACGGACTTTCTACGTTACTTTAACGAAACGGCTCTTCCATGAACAGGGTAATCTATAATAAACAAGAAATTAAAGTTAATAGTGTATCTGACTATAAAATGGTAAAATTTAAATATCAGTCATTATATACGATACTGTTTGAGAATTTCAAGGTAAAGTCAAATTTGTAATAAAATAACGACATTCCATTTAAAGTAAGAAAGTTGGCATCCATTTTCGACATAACTTCAAAGGTATTTTGAATAATGTTGATATAATCGCATATCTACGTTCGCAAGACTTTGATATTTGATATTCTACTTATTTCAAAGTCATTATCAACTGGCTTGTAATTATTGATAACAGATAGAATAAAAGCAGCACAATTAGATAGTGCTGGAGTGTTAACTTGCTTCAAAATTAAGTTTTCAAATCTAATAATTTTCGGACAATGAACTTCTAAATTCTAAATATTTCATTTCTGCTGAATAAATAGCATGTTTAAGATACAGTATCCAAGTTAGTTAATTTGCAAAAAAAAAAACTATTTTATTCAAAGTGACTAACTTTTAGAAAATATTCTTTTCTTCTGTTCATTGGCAGACTTGGTAGCTTGTATAAACATTTATATAACTACTTTTTTTATTGTTACTTTATTGTTATCGTAAGTAGATGTTTTTTTTTTGTTTTTTGCGGGGCTTTATCCTTTATAACGTTGGTTAAATTTGAGCACATACTCTTATAATTTCAAGATTAGCGCTAGACATTATCTATTTTAGTTTCCTGGGTTGGATGTAAAACCAGCTGAACGTTGAACTTCACCCTGCGACGACGACGAATTTGATAATGCCCTCTGGAGACGTTTTTATATTTTTTAAGACGTAGTTTATATTTTTCGATATAATTTGTCGTCAGTTTTGCTTTCGTTACTCAACATCTACATCTTATTAATTTTACCTTGAAATAATTTAAATTAAAATTCGAAATCGGGAGCACAAGTGGGACTGCGATAAACGCTTGATGGACGCTTCCACAAGTATAGACTTAGTTAAAATTAAACGTGTTCTAAGTTTGAACTGTGTTATGTCGTTTTTTGCTAAGCGAAAACTCAATTTGATCACTAAATGTTCGCCTCTGGCATGATCTACATGCTAAGTCACCATGATCAGTTTGTTTCACCTCTGGCCTGGTTTCCACGTTTAGTTGCCATGCTAATCGTTGCCTACTACCTTTCCTTCTCCTGAAGGCACCACATGACCGTGGGCGAAACCTCGAGTTTTTGCTTAAAAAAAACTACCTACCTCATATACAAATTTCAGCTCAGCAGAAGTACTTCATTATAAGTTATTTTAATTAAATGAAATCGATTATTAAGTCATTTAGCGGAAAGATTCTTAAGTAAATAACTACAATGATGTAATATTTGCGGCGAAAAAAATAAGCAGCTGGTAACTGAATACGTGATTAAAATTTCAACTTTAAAGATTTCCGAAACCTTTTTTTTTCTTACATTTCTTACGTTAACCTCTAAGCTTCCGAGATCTCAAGGAGCTTTACCGGAAAAAAATTGCATGAAGCAAGATTTCTTCTAATCAGCGGACACTGTATGCAAATAAGTACAGAAATATATATTCTGTTTCATAATATGTTATATTAATAGCAGACAAAAACGTATACCCCGCTGAACACGTGCAAATACATATTGTGAAGAAAACAACCGCGAAGTCTGTAACCATCTAAGACCCCCGACATTAATTCCCCCCCATTCATTGTTTTATCTCCGGCGACAAAAAACGATTTCAATACACCATATAATGCGGCACTTAATACATCTAAACATACGCTCCAGTCTAGCATCTATGTATATACACGTACAGTTGTGTTTAAAAGAAAGTAGCACTCCTATAAATGTGACTTCTTATTACTGTTACGAAATAGGAAGATATAGGACAAGACATTAGGGTAGTCCCTGCAAATAGTGAACATAAGAAAAATATTGTTTTAAAATTTCGGTAAGGTGTATTGCAGGTAAAGATGCACTTCCACTCTGAATGCGAAAGCGCATGTAAACCTGGATTCTTTAAATAACAATTTAACATTCTGTCATGAATACAGAAAATCAAGAAACTATCGATCAAAATTGCATTGCTTGGATCTAAGGATAATGTCTTCTTTAAGAACTAAACTCGTACGAAGACGTCTCTGTTCGTATTTCAAATATTGACTTTATGCTCTCATAGTCATGAACAACGAGTGAGTTAAAATTTTCGAAGTAGTCACATTCGTCGCGTGCCTTTTTTTCTCTTTTAAAGAATTAGCTAGATCTTCAATAATCCACTGTCTTGGCATATAAGAAGCCATTCCTCAGTTAAGATAGCCCTTTTTATTGACGCCAGCGCTAAACAATGATGCTTCTTTAGTTACAAACGTCCAGTTATAATCCCCTCACATAGAACAACGGATCGACCTTTTTAGCGTTTTGTAGTTTTCCCCCAAACACATATAAACTAGCAATTTCCATAGACTGATTACGACTTTTAGTTAAGTTTGTTAAGCCAATAAAGAAGAACCCCGCAGTACTTATGTTGGATAGTCACTACTCATCCTCGTCACCAAGAACTTGACCAACGGAGGGAAGGCCATGTTTTAGGACAGTTGTACTTCCAGATGCTAAAATCTAACGAGCTGCCCTTGCTTCCTTTTCCAAAAACATGTATATGTATAGATATAAGGTAACGAAGAATGTTGTAATCCGGCAATTTTCTCGTTAAAAACAAATCTTAATAAAAGTGCTATTTTCTTTTACACCGTACTGTACGTCCGTCCGCACACTATTTAAAACTCCCAACAACAATGACGGAATAAACGACCGTCGTCTTCTCCATTCAATTGTGTGTGTGTGTATCGTCGCATCTCCGCGCGATGCCTGCCTAGGATGTATACAGATAGCGACGTTCCCGTTATAATACGTATCTTTCAATATAACACGCAGACGGTCGCAGGTCAAACATTGGCATCGCCCGCCGTCAGAGTTTGTTTAGTAGTATGTATAGTCGTAGAGTGTGAGGGACCGTTTCTACGAGATGATCCGTAGGCTAACGGCGAAGCAACACTGTCTACAACAGCAGCGGGCGCCGCAGCTTCCCCAACGTCGCACCGTCGACAATCACAGAGAAATTCCAACGCCGAAGGGTTTACCGCTCATCGGAACGACGCTGTCACTGCTCGCTTCCGGATCGACACCGAAATTGCACGAATACGTGGATAAAAGACACAAGGAGTTGGGTCCGATTTTCCGCGACAAGATAGGACCGATCAGCGCTGTTTTCATATCGAATCCGGATTATATACGCGCAGTGTTTAAACACGAAGGAAAATACCCGGTGCACATCCTTCCGGAACCGTGGATCGTCTACAACAAGATCCATGGATGTAGTAGAGGGCTCTTCTTCATGGACGGCGAAGAATGGCTTGCCACCAGGAAGAAAATGAATACACTCCTCCTCAAAGGGGATTTCCAATGGCTGGAGAACTCGTGTAAAGCCGCTACCGACGACTTAATCAAAGAAGTCCGCCAACCCTCGGATCTAGAAGAATTACTTTATAAATGGTCTCTGGATGTGATGATTTCGATCTTGGTAGGCGCCCAAAAATTCAAAGAAACAAAACAATCGCACAGAACTGAACTACAACATCTGGCCCGAACCGTACATCTCATTTTCAACACCACTTCAAAATTACAATTGATCCCGGCTACCCTTGCTTATAAGCTCGGATTAACTCGCTGGAAAATGTTCGAAAATTCCGTCGACGTGGCGTTGAACACGGCTAAAACGTTAGTGAATAAGATCTTGAACGAATCTTTAGAAGAAGACGGCTTGCTCTCGAAGATGCTGCAAGAACGGATTGAAAGGGATCTAATAACAAGGATCGTGACCGATTTAGTTCTAGCAGCGGGGGATACCACCGCTTATTCGATGGAATGGATCCTATATCTCGTATCGAAACACCCGAAAATCCAAACTCAATTATACAACGAACTTCGAACCAATCCAAACACGCCTCTACCTAAGAATACCGTACGTGAATCTTTGAGATTATATCCAGTAGCTCCGTTCCTAACGAGATTTCTACCGGAAGACATCAATATTGACGGTTACAGGATCTCCAAGAACACCTTGGTGATATTCTCGATCTACACTAGCGGAAGAGATGCGAAATATTTCGAAAATCCCGCCGAATTCCAACCGGATAGGTGGCTAAGGGATCATCAAAACGTGAACCACAAGCAGATGATCCAAGCTACGGTACCGTTTGCCATTGGCGCTAGGTCCTGTATCGGAAGAAAAATTGCCGAGACCCAGTTGCAATTGGCCCTGAGCGAACTGGTGCGGACATTCTCGATTTCCTTGGAAAATAAAGAAAATATCGAGATGGTACTGAAGATGGTAGCTGTCCCATCGAAACCGGTGAAATTGAAATTTATTGCACGATGAGAATGTTCATTTTAAATTAATGAAATTCAGTAATGTTACCTTTCATCTATGTTTATTTGCATACATTTTTTTTTATATTTTATAAGAAAATACATTTTTTTTTAAACGAACGAAACTGTTTAATTTTATTTGTAATTTTTCTTACAACCCAAACGATTTAATGATTTGGAATACTTGCTCTGCCAAACTTGTTTATTTTCTTCTGAATAATTCATTTGTATTTGTTTTTATTCGACATCTCTTTCTAACTTCAACACTACGGTAAACATATTCAAAATCTTTCTGCTTAAAAGTTAACCTCATATAACCTGGACAATCTTTAATTCATGCGATGCCAGGAATATTTAATTTTAACATTGATCTAATTAGCATTTATTTATTATAAACAATTTCCTTGCCTTTTCTAATCGATAAATAAACTATTATTTTCAATACTCACTTACTTACACAGGAAGAGATACATTTAAAGGATATAAGTATGACATTACCTATTGTTACTGCAATTTTTCAGGGTCAAAATCTGTTTGTATTGTTAGTTCCTTGGTACCTTGAGCAATGTTTGTTTTCTAAACGTGGTAAACAATAAACAACAGTCTGTTATATAGACAATAAATTTGATATTCGATTTCAATTTAATTTAGTCTGGGCGAGTATTTAGTCCTTTTATAATGTGCAAATACAACGCAAAATTTTTTATAACATTTTTAAAATAGCCAGAAAGTTGGAAAGTGCCATTATAGATATTTAGCCAGCTATACAACTCTCCTTAAATTTCGTCAGAACGCATAGCAATGTTGCACCGATTACGTTTACATAATGAAATTGAACCTCCAAATATTTTAACCAATGAAGATGATAAGTTTGTGGCAATCAAAAAGATTCTTGGACTGTTACTTCTTGGTTTTTTAATATGGATAAGTTCCTTTCAAGACTTTACATTTGTTAATCTCCTATCAAGTTACTAGTCTTGCTAACGCAACATCCGAAATCCATTAAACAAGCATCGCTTACATGCTAAAATTCCAATAAGACCAATTAAATTCGATTTTGAAATCATGTTTATTCAAAATAAATACGAACGCCATCTAGTGATTGGATTTTTTTTTGCGATAAAATATCATAACCCGTACGTTTAAATGTTGGATGTAGATCTACAATGTTGAGATCACTTTTGCAAAATGTGAAATATCAACAGGGACACGCATTTCACATTCACACATGGCCCATGGTACAGTTCAGACATAACACGAAAACGGTCAAGGGACAGGTTTACCCTCACAGGTAGCCTAGGGATGGGGAGTCTTACAAAGCCGGTCTCAAATGGCTACTTTAATTTTTCTAAAGATAGTATCTACAAGGTCAAATACAATCTAATACATAATATATGATTGAAATCACCCCTCTTTTACCATGCCTAAATTTAATAGAAGCAATTGTAGTAAAGTAAAATCTTGAGATGCTACCTTGTGAATAATACCACGGCATGTATCAAATTTTAAATTTTAATGGTGGCAATAGTA